>OX336392.1:447065207-448412789 GCA_946902985.2 Meconema thalassinum | reverse complement strand
GTTAAAAGATGATGATGATGATTGGTTTAAGGTGCCACTAACTTACTGTACGTTGGGCGTTTTTGATTATTTGTATGCTAAACACTTGGAAAGTTATTCACCAAACTACAGTACATTTCAGTGGTCGTCGGTTTTTTTAAGAGCGTTAAAATCCCTCAGTATGCCTTCCTTCGGAGGGGAAGTAAAGCCGGCGGTCCCATGTCATAAATTTATGGCATGTAACAGAACCTTCCACTAATTACACTTGTGGGAAGCTAAATTATAAGTTATATTTGACGAATGCTCTTAGGTTCCAACGTTCGTCGCCAGGAGCCAACGGCGGTGGCATCTAGTAACAAAGTTCAGAACTAGTTGGTCGTTGACGGTGGCGTTTATTGGCAAAAGTTGGAACTACTTGAAAATCGAATGTCTGCAATCCTTACTTGAGTTAAAAACAGATAACACACACTAATACGGCCATCACAAATAACACCGGTTTTCAGACAGATTCTACACACACCCAAAGTACACGGGGCTACAAGACCGCGTTGTCGCAGCCCCTAAACTGAGGAACCAACCATAAATTTCAGTGATACAGTATTTCAATTTTCACATGAGATACGGGCATTTAAAGTTCAAGTCATAAGATGCGCGTGGCATCCATATCCTCTTGACAGTTCAGTTCTTATTAGACTCTTTACTCGCATCTGCGGTCTTTTACGAAGAAAGTAATTCATATTCACTCCGTCAGACGGTAGAGCAGTGCAAATTAATTACGGTTGGTTCTTAAGTTTAGGGGCTGCGACAACGCGGTCATGTAGCCCCGTGTACTTTGGGTGTGTGTAGAATCTGTCTGAAAACCGGTGTTAATTGTGATGACTGTATTAGTGTGTGTTATCTGTTATTTAATTCAAGTAAGGACTGCAGACTTTTGAATTTTTCAAATAGTTCCTACTTTTGCCGCCAAATGCCACCGTCAACGACTACTAGGCCAAGTTCAGAACTTAGCTACCAGACACCACCGCAGTCGGCTCTTGGCAACGAACGTAGGAACCCAAGAGCGTTGTTTACATTCTTAACCTATACTATTTAGCTTCACACAGGTGTAATTTGTGGAAGGTTCTTTAACATGCCATAAATCTATGACATGGGACCGCCGGCTTTACTTCCCCTCCGAAGGAAAATTTAATTACTGATATAGCTTTTAAGAATATTCATTCTTTGGTATCCAAGGATACTGCAACTATTGTTGGTATACATCTGTATTTATCTCTTGCTAGTAAAGAAATTCAAAAGATGATAGGTCTAGTGAATTATGCCGCGTCTTAGCCCTAGACGGTATAAGTAACATCGTTTTACTAGTAACGTACGAGGGCGGACCGAAAAGTCTTTGGCCCCTATTTTTTAGCCAAACAAAAAAAAACAGCCTTACAGTAGTCGCATATGATGTGTAACATCTGACATGTTATTCGAATAATTCCATATTACTTACTCACATTTTCTTAAAGAATGAACTCTTAGTGCTACCTTGTGCCAGCAAACATGAAGGATTCCTTCGTGTTATTACCATCGGTAAGTTCTCATTACTAGACTATTATTTCTGCAATAACTACTTGTAAAACTCCAGTGACAAATCCTTTCAGCAAATATGATATAATAGTGCTGTATTTTGGCCGACAGTAGCTCGAGTGCTTACATTAAATAAGAATACAGCAAACGAAGTAAGATTTAATAAATCATAATTGTTTTCAGCAAATATGATCAAACCCGTTTCTGCCTGAATTTTTTTTGACATAAACTAATTAAGATTAGTACCAAAAGCAGTCTATAGTGTATTTCTACAGTGTTTTAATGAAATTTGTTTAAAACAGAGTGTAACATGGATATTAGAGCATGTGCCATATATGGCACGCTAGGCAGATTATACAATATAATTAATATATGTGATAAATTACAATACTGTTCTTTCTATCTAGTTTGTTTACCTCCACTACCTTATTTGGTATGATATGGTTCAATAATCACTATACACAGACCCATTGCACATTTGATGAGCATGGTTTGGGGACGACCTTGACAGTTTTCAGCAGCACAGTGTTTCTGTTTCTTATCAAGAACCATGGCCACCAAATGGTTTATCCCACCATACCTGATGTCTCATTTCATGCATATAAACCCTGGGGAGCTCCTAGGATGATCTGGTCTTCTGGGTATTGTTGGGTTCGATGTCAGGTAGTACTGCACAATATGTCTTCTAAATTGTAGCTGACGCAGAGCAACCTCCGTTTTCCAGTAGAGGACCCAAGCATTGTCAATGGACACATCTATCAACCACGTAAATGATTGCCACCAGCACTTTTTCTCTGGGATGTGTATTCTATACATTCCAATGTTTTCGTCCATTTGGTCAGTTCCACCCATATGCTGCTTATATTTTCCAACCGCACATGGTCAAGGGGCAACGATTCTCTTTTTCTTTCCTGTTTAGAGTACCGAAACGTGCCATAAACTGAACAGCATGCTTTGTCGAAGCAATAGTGACAGAAGAGTTGTCCTGCCATCGTATGATGATTGTTCCATTCTCCTCACTACTCCTGTACTCATAGTAACCCCCATGTTCCTTCCTAACCATTTGCTTCGACGGGATCAGTTCAATGTTATTAGGGATGCGATTCTCGCGGATTGTACCACCACGTCTCGTAAGCGTGTTTGTAACCCAGCAGAGGAGAATATGTTGTCAAAATAGAACCTGAATCCAAGGAGCTACACTTCCTCTGAAAACTCGTCTGCAATTTGAATCAAGGATACCGCAGTTTACCGGAAACCTTCACGTATTGTTGATTTTTACAAGGATTTTGCTCTTGGTACACTTCACAATTTACAAGGTGCTCTTGGATACTACTCAATACCATGCCTTGTACCCAAATCTAATAATCTAGTCTTTTATGAATTGTTTACAGCCATGTCTGCCATAATATATTACCATGCATTTGTCATGAGGCAGGTTTTGCTCTGGATAAAAATTGGAAATACATTTCATTTTTAGTGCGTCTGTGAATGGCCGTAATTTCCACATCTTCTTCTCCTTTCTTTCTTTCTTTCTTTCTTTCTTTCTTTCTTTCTTTCTTCGAATGAGCCAACTGGACTGCACTTTATCACAATAATTATTTTTATTTGTACAGTACCGTACAAGACGCGTCCCATATGAAGGTATGCTTTTACCAAATTTGGAAAAGATCCGATGAATAGTTTGGTCGTAATTTAATTTTAAGTTGTGACCATTTGAGTGGCTGCCATTACGTTTTGGTAAAGATGGCGCTACTGCTACATCTGTGCCAAATTTCCGTCATTTTCATCTTATTCCTCCTCTCGTGTCCATGTACAGCCAAACTAAACCTATCGAAAAGTAAAATGACTAATCTGCCTAGTGTGCCATATATGGCACGGCTATATATGTTTGTAAATAGCTCAGTCAATTATGAACAATCAGACAGAGCATCATAATGTACTGAAACGTTGGACTTCACAGTACGTAGCATGAAAAGAAAGTTCCAAGGAATAATTTATATTGTACATAAATAATTGCATACCATTTTTGGGAATTCATTTCTTTTCATCAAGGCGCGCACTTCTCACTTCCATAATGCAATGCTACAACAAAGCACGCAGCTGATAGGTAATGACAGTTGAGTCACACAGTATATGCAACAAGTAAGTGCAACTAACAGCAGAAATTTAAAATTCCCTTAATTCGAAGTGATTATCGTACCAAAATTGCAGCGTGCCATTTGGCACGCTAGGCTGAAACGGGGAATGAATATTTTCACACCAAAGAACTACAGTTTGATGATGATTTATTGTAGGAATATCTGTAATGGGACCTCCAAACTTTGAAGTAAACCGTATGCGCTTTGCATTCCACATAGCCACATGGCCGGCAGTATGTCGTTGTACCAATCTCCGCCACCGCGCGCGCTCAATGTTTCCGTTGCATTTCCGTCCCTTTTTAAAAAATCACCACCACACAAAAATATACAGCAACCGAGCGGAATGATGTTACACATCACAATACACACAGGTATTTACAAATATACGTGCAGTACTGTTCCACTCACCTTACGCTATTTATCCACATAGTCTCCACATTTGTTCAGACATTGTCCCACCTCAGCACTAAATTTGAGATGCCCGTGTGGTAGAATTCAGTCGGCAGACTTGGTTGGTTAGTTCCTCAGTTTAGGGGCTGCGACAACGCGGTCATGTAGCCTCGTGCACTTTGGGTGTGTGTACAATCTGTCTGATAACCGGTGTTAATTGTGATTGTTGTATTAGTGTGTGTAACTGTTTTTTAATTCAAGTAAGGACTGCAACTTTGAATTTTTCAAATAGTTCCTACATTTTCCACCGTCAACGACTACTAGGCTTAGTTGAGAACCTAGCTACTAGACGCCACCACAGTCGGATCTTGGCAACGAACGTAGAAACTTAAGAGCGTAGTTACCATTCCTAACCTATACAATTTAGCTTCACACAAGTGTAATTAGTGGAAGGTTCTTTAACATGCCATAAATCTATGACATGGGACCGCCGGCTTTACTTCCCCTCCGAAGGAAGGCATACTGAGAGATTTTAACGCTCTTAAAAATCCGACGGCTTCGGCTGGTTTTGAACCCGCTATCTTGGGCATAGAAGCTCAGCATGTTACCGACTACGCCACCGAAGCCGTCGCACTTCTGTCTTCTGTCTTGGCGTCATCGTTGCCAAGAACGTCTTCAGCGGAGACCAAGTGTGGCAACCAGAACCGCCAACAAGTTCCGGTCAGTTCACTGGAAGGGTCTGGACCACACCCTAGTGATTTCCGCGTCGTTTTGTAAACCTGTAGCCTACAGTATAATTTATCGTGTTTGAAAACACATGGAACATCTAAACTGAGTCCATTTCAAGAAGATTGATATAAAAATATCGCATTTCTGCTGCTTATGAATTAATCTCGACTTAAACGTACAAGCACCATCATTCTTCATGAAATGGACGCAGTTTAGATGTTCTGTGTGTTTTCAAACACGATAAATTATACTGTAGCCTATAGGTTTACAAAACTACGCCAGCTATAGATAGCCTGTTTACATGTTGAAGTTACTCGTTACAAAAATTCACGCGGAATAGAATTCAAGGGTTCGTTGTGTCTTTAATAGCTGCAACGAGTACAGTAAGTTGAGTTGTAGAGCCTGTGACCTTCGTTGTGAGTTAAATTATATGCACATGAGTATAATTACGTAGATCAAAGAATCTTGCAGTGAAAAAAATAAGACATAGTTATTGTTGTTTCAAAGGACAAAACATAAATTAATACGTTTATAGAAGAGTAGTAAACTTGGACAGCGGGTGGAATATTTTGAGCAACATAATGAACGGATTATTGTAGCAAAAATCAATACAAAACCTACGTGCACCACAGTGGTACAAGTCTATATGCCTACCAGTCAAGCTGATGATGAAGATGTTGAAAAGTTCTACGAAGTAATAGATGAAATTCTGAGGTATGTCAAGGGTGATGAAAATGTTATAGCAATGGGAGATTGGAATGCTGTGGTAGGAAAAGGCAGAGAAGGGAAGATAGTAGGAGATTTCGGATTAGGTGAAAAGAATGGTCGAGGAAGCAGGCTGATGGAATTCTGCAACGAGCATGAGTTGGTCATAGCTAACACCTTATTCAATAACCACAATAGAAGAATATACACTTGGATGGGACCAGGAGATACAGGGCGTTACCAAATCGAATCCATTATGGTCAAGCAGAGGTTTCGAAACCAGATTTTGGATTGTAAAACATATCCCGGTGCTGACATAAACTCTGACCACAATCTGGTTGTTATGAAATGCAGATTAAAGTTGAAGAAACTGAAGAAAAGTCAAAAACCAAAAAGGTGGGCAATAGACAGACTGAAAGAGAAGGATGTAAACGAAAGATTCAAGAAGAGTATAAAGGAAGGACTAATGAAAAACCCTAAACAAACTTCAATTGCAGACGAATGGGCACTTTTGAGGAATGAAATAACAAAATCCGCAGAAGAAAACATTGGTAGGAAAGAAAGAATAGGGAGAAAACCGTGGATCACTCAGGATATACCAGACTTGATGGATGATAGGCGGAAACACAAGAATCTAAGAGATGAAAAGGGGAAAGCAGAATACAGACGTTTGGGAAATGAGGTTTACAAGAAGTGCAAGGAAGCGAAAGAAGAATGGTTGAAAGAGAAATGTGCAGGTATAAAAATTGTCCGAAATTAGGAAAAGTAGACACAGCTTATCGAAGGATTAAGAATATTTTTGGGGAAGAGAAGATTAAGTGCTGTAATATTAAGGACACAAATGGAAAGACTCTAACAGAAAGGGAAGAAAAGGTTGAGAGATGGATGATGATGATGATGATAATTGTTGTTTTAAGGGGCCTAACATCTAGGTTATCGGCCCGTGATGGTTTGGGTGATAGTAAAGATGAAAATGCAATGCAAACTTAAAACTAAAATTAACTACTAACCTACATACTAGAAGAAGAAATGGAAAACTAAAGGAGAATAAGGCAAATAAAGGACAGGAGGAAAAGAAATGCCCTCAACCCTCGAAGAATGCGGATTGAGGGACTTGGAAGGAAGGAGAGCCATAAAAGGCAGATAGGAAAGTGAAAGAGGAGAGGGTCCGCCCCAAAGGTAAGGGACAACAGGGGAAAACGGACCCAGCTCAGGAATCCCTCGGGGTGGCCAACTCCCGAACTCACCAGCCGTGAGCCCCTGAGGGTGTAGCATTATCTAGGGGGCACCAAAGGTGGCGAGGATACATACACCCGGTCTCCTTGAGGGCCTTGAGCAGAAGGCAGGAGATAACATGAAAAGAAAAAGAAGGCTGACCCCTCGCAGAAGGAGCGAATCAGAAAAGATGAGACAAGGGCCAATTAAGGCGGGAATGGAAGAGACTCCCTAGGCCTCGGATACCCTAATACCGTCGGGGTCGGAAGAGAACTAGGGTTGACCAAGTGAGGTCGACAGGAAAGAAGACAGAGAGGAGCCCAGCACAAGTAAGTGGAAGCAATGCCGGATTCAGCTGGGGCCCCGTGGTCGCCAACCGACGTCCCACTAGATGTGAGCCCCTGGGGGATTGAGAGATGGAAAGCTTATATAGAGTGTTTGTGTAAGGGAAAGGAGATTGAGAATCATGAAATGGAAAGGGAGGAGGAAATTGATGAGGATGAGAAAGGAGATTTAATATTGAGATCAGAATTTGACAGAGCATTGGAAGACTTAGGTAGGAACAAAGCACCAGGTATAGATGATATACCGATTGAGTTGCTACGCTGCATATGAGATGTTGGCAACTATTGTACTAATGTTTTACTGGTATTTTAAGTCTTTAAGTATTGTTTAGATTTTCTTTGGCTGTATCCGGGACAACCGATATAACAATCAGGATACGTTCCTTGGTAAATAAAACATGCTTACAGTTCATTGCTCATCTATTCTAATTATTATTGGTCCTCTCGACCCGGATGGTTACCATAAAACTCCTACAAACCGGCTCCTGACGTAAGTTACAAATACACATTGGATTACAGTCACCTACATATAAATCTATTCGATGTCGTACAATTAATAGTAAGTACATAAGCAACATAACCTATCGATCAACACGACCCTAGTAAAACTACAGAAAAGCTAAGCTACAACTAACGCCATCTGTTTATGAAGTAATAAACCATCTCAAAATCTCGTAAAACTTACCAAGCCTTCTTGATGTATCAAAGAAGTTACGTACTAGCTCAGAATAACCACTATCCGTGAAAGAGACATTAGAAGTAAATATAGTCTATTCTAGCTTCTCTTACGGAACCACTGCTACATAAACATGGAGGATGCCAACAAACGAATATTAATTAAAAAGCGATCCATTTTTAGGGCTAGCGTGACCTGTATACAAAACTTTGTGAACAACGAAAAAAATTCTGCGGATGCCAATCTAATTCAAATTAAACTTAATAGACTGATCACCATCAGCGAAGACTTTAGACAAGTTCAATGCGAGTTGGAATTGCATGACGATGAAAACGGTGAAGCTCACGCCTCATACCGGGAAGAGCTCGAAGACCTTATTGACCTTCTGGAAGCTAAATTGAGGAAGGCATGCAGTCAACAATCCTTATTCGTTAATGAAGAAATGTTCTCTCAATCATCGCAGTTCCACAGTATGTCAAGGAATATTAAACTCCCTAAAATCAATCTCCCTACTTTTAGCGGAATCCTAACCAGCTGGTTACATTTTAAGGACACATTCGAAAGTTTAGTAGTCAATAACAATGACCTATCCAACATAGAAAGATACCATTACCTGCTTTCTTCTTTGAAGGACGAAGCAAAGGATTGCATCAAAAATATTAGTATTTAGGAAGCTAATTTTCCAGTAGCCTACAAAATTTTAGTCAATCGCTATCATTCACCAAAGTTAATCGCTGCTGAACACATCAGGCAAATTATTGACTCATCAACCAAGTTGGCAATATAGTTTCTGCCTTATCAATGTTACCATATATAACCCCTAGGTGGCAGTTCATAATATATTGTTGAAATACTGCAATTTCTTCTTTGCCATTTATTCTGTGACACACCCCAGGTGGATGGATCTAGGTGTTGAATCATAAATATATTTAATACGGTATTTCCGAAAAGTGGCTAGTGAAACTACATTTTTTTGCGGTTAGCCAGCCCGCGTGCAAAAGTGCAATTATCACAAAAAAATGGAAAGTGTTCACGAAGCAAACAGAGTAATGAAACTTCGTGAGTTGGAAAAATGGGCTTTGTGGAAGTTCCAGACTAGAATCGCCTTGATGGACAAGGATGTCTGGGGGGTTGCATCAAGTGACAACCCAAAACCACAAGAGCCAACCGGTGATGGAACGAACCAGCCAACTGCAGCTGCAGTGAGAACATACAAGACCGAACTAAAACAGTGGACGCCGGCAGAATTAAAAGCTCAGTTCCTGATAACGTCAGGTTTATCAGAAGAAGCCATGCTACACATCGTGAACTGCGAGACCGCCAAGGAGATATGGGACCGACTACATGAGATCTACGACAGTAGGACAGGAACAGGGATCTACATGCTACACCAGCAGTGGTACATGATGAAGAAGAGCAACGAAGACAGCATCGCAATTCACATATCAAAGGTGCAGGACCTTGCGCACAGATTGAGAGCTCTGGGTGAGAACGTTTCAGATAACTTAATAATCACCAAAATTCTCCCAACTTTACCGTCTTCTTTCAGTCATTTTGTCTCAGCATGGGAGTCGGCAGCTCAGGCTGACCGAACTCTGCCTAATCTAATAGCACGGTTGGGCATGGAGGAAACAAGATTGGGTATCCATGAGGAAGCCATCGCCGAGGAAGCACTGGCAGCTAGAGAAAAATACAATGAAGCTAGAGAAAAATACAAGGGACGAAAAACACCGAAACGCAAGGGAAACGGTAACTACTGCGGAAAGCCCGGGCAGTGGGAACAAGAATGCCGAATAAAGCAAAGAGAGTCTGCCCAGAACGAGAACTCTAGATCATCAAGGGATAAGAAAGGAGGTAGAGCCTTGATCGACGTAATGTTGTCGTCAGGTTTAGATTCCAACATGAAGGAGAGGTGGTGTCTTGACTCTGGAGCCACGAGCCATATGAGTGCGAGAAAGGAGTGGTTCACAGAACTGGTGAGTTTAAATCCCAAAATACCTATCCAAATTGGAAATGCTACAACAATCTATGCTGTTGGAAAAGGATTTATCAACATCCAAGCATACAATGGCTCAAAGTGGGTAGATAAACACTTAAATGAGGTACTGTACATTCCAGATTTAAAATTTAATTTAGTATCCATGAGTGCAATTTTAGATAAAGGTTATAAAGTGGAAACAGACAAAACCAGTTGCAGGTTCGCACAAGGCAGCAGTACATGTGCAGTGGGAGAAAGAGCAGGCAAGCTTTTCATAATGAAATTTAGACAGATAACCCAAGGGAAGCAAAGAGCGTTCACCGCAGTGGGAGCAAGCAAGGAAGTTGGCAAACGGCAATGGCATGAAAGACTAGTACATCAGAACTATGATCATGTCAATAAAGTATTAAAAATGAAAAATATTCGCGCAGCAGGAGAGAAAGAACCGTGTGAAGCGTGTATACTAGAAAAATGCACCGTCAACCATATCGTAAAAGCAACAACAGAGCGACTGACATTGGAGGAGTTGTTCATGCTGATGTGTGTGGGTATATAGAAACAAAATCACTGGGAGGTTCCAGGTATTTCCTATTAATTAAAGACGAATTTTCTCATTACCGCCAGGTTTACTTTCTACAAGCCAAGAGTGAGGTGCCAGACTGCGTAAAGATGATGATGATGATGATAATTGTTGTTTTAAGGGGCCTAACATCGAGGTTATCGGCCCCTAATGAAATGAAATGACGTGAAATGAAAGTATGTAGATAAAAACAACTCACTGCCATGGATGAAGCAAAAATGGTGTTTATAAAACAGACAGTGAGCCCCCAAAAAATATGCCTTATTTGAATAAAAAGAATAAAAGGCGGATGGTAAGAAAGGATAAAACAAATAAGGCATAGTGAACAATACAATACATAACACAATAAGAAACGTAAAACAGATTTAACCACAATTAAAAGTCGTAACTACACATTAAAACTTAAAAAAGTAACCACTCTCCCTCATGAACCGGATGACGAGGTCAGCTGACGGCCCGTCATCACGGAGAATAAGGGAGAGGGTATTAGGCAGTTTAAGAGTCCCTCGCAGATCGGCCAGATCCACACACTCCAAGAGAAGGTGTGCCACGGTTAGGTGGGCGCCGCAAGTACACACAGGAGGATCTTCTCTCTTTAGCAAGTGGGAGTGCGTAGCAATCCCATGGCCGATCCGGAGTCGACAGAGTACCACAGCTTCCTTCCGGAGAGATCGGAAGGAAGATTTCCACACCTTCGTTGTCTCCTTGATGCCTCTCAGTTTGTTAGGTGGAGCCCAATGCGACAGGATCGAATGCCGCAACTGAGAGCGCACATCACTAGCAGGCACCTTATATGGTAGCGAGGGCAGTGCGACTGCCTCTCTCGCCGCCTGATCAGCAAGCTCGTTTCCCGCAATACCCATGTGGCTAGGAAGCCACACAAAGGTCACCCCGGTTCCAGCGTTACGCGAACTGACGAGCTGGTCATGCACACGCTGGACCAACGGGTGCTTCGGGAAACACACATCGATCGCTTGCAGCGCACTCAGAGAGTCAGTACACACAAGAAAGTGCTGGTGATCGTCTGATAACGTGTACCGCAGAGCCTCTAAGATGGCATAGAGCTCTGCAGTGTACACGCTACAGGCCTCGGGAAGTGAAAAGAGAAACCGACGATCCTCAACCACAAATGCACAGCCTACTTTCTCGTTTACCCTCGAACCGTCCGTGAATACAAGCCCTGATCCCGGATACCGTGTCACCACGGACTGGAACAGCCTCCGATGGACGGAGGAGTCCGTGTCCGACTTTGGGCCGGTGTGCAGATCCAGGATGATATCAGGGCGAGAGACCATCCACGGAGGGGCCTTGCTAGGTACTCGGACGATACAGGAGACAGAAGGAATTCGGAACTGACGGTATAAGTCATCCAAGCGAATCCCCGCCGGCCGAGTGGCTCGGGCGAGCGCATCATACAGCCGGCGATTCGGATTGGAAAACAAACATGGATAGCTTGGATGAAGGGGCATCTGTCGAATTGTTGCAGCATAGGTTAGCAGTACTTGTTGGCGCCTCAGGTGTAAAGGAGGTACGCCAGCCTCGGCGAGCAAGCTGACAACAGGGGCTCGTCCGAAAGGCACCCGTCGCGAGCCTCACACCGCCGTGGTGGACACTGTCCAGTTTAACAAGCACTGACTTACGGGCCGAACCATATGCTACACTGCCATAATCTAACCTAGATAAAATCAGTGCTTTATAAAAACGTAGAAGCACCGCGCGGTCCGCCCCCCACGATGTGCCGCTAAGAAACCGCAACATGTTGAGCTTCTTAGCACAGGCAGTCTTCAAACACCGCACGTGTGGTTCCCACGTCAATTTCTGATCGAAAAGGAGCCCAAGGAACCGGTACGCAGCAACAACAGGCAAAGTTACATTGCCCAGATAAAGCTCTGGATCTGGATGGAGGGTGCGCTTTCGGCAGAAATCGACAACCGAGGACTTAGTGGTTGAGAATCGAAAGCCATGCTCCAGTGTCCAGCGTTCCACTCTCCGAATAGCTTGTTGTAACTGTCGTTCAGCGACCGCCATATTGTGCGCACTATAATGTAGAGCGAAGTCGTCTACATATAGCGACGGTACCACTGCTGGACCAGCAGCAGCGACTATACCGTTTATGGCAATCGCAAATAATGTTACGCTAAGCACCGATCCCTGTGGGACTCCGTTTTCCTGTATATGATATTGCGAATATGTCCCCCCTATTCGGACACGGAACAGGCGAAGGGACAGAAAATTCGCAATAAAAACCGGCAAGTTACCTCGGAATTTCCATTGATGCAGGGTAGAGAGGATGCCGTAACGCCACGTGGTGTCATAGGCCTTCTCGAGGTCAAAGAAAACGGCGAACAGGTGCTGTCTCCGGAGAAAAGCGTCCTGTATGGCGGTCTCCAGGCGTACCAGATGGTCGTTGGTACACCGTGACGCCCTGAAACCACACTGGTATTCAGACAGGAGTCCCCGTTTCTCCAGGATCCACACTAGGCGCCGATTGACCATCCTCTCGAAGAGCTTGCACAGACCGTTAGTGAGACAAATAGGTCTGTAACTCCCTGTTAATTTGGGATCCTTATCGGGCTTCAGGATAGGTATAATGATACCTTCCTGCCATTGCGCTGGAAACACACCCTCCAACCAGATACGATTAAACACCCTGAGCAAATAACGAATGCTCTCATCGTTAAGGTGTTTAAGCATCTGGTTGTGAATATTATCCGGGCCAGGAGACGTGTCCCTGCAGAGCGCCAGCGCTCCGCGGAGTTCCCAATCCGTAAAGGGCACGTTGTACTCCTCCGAAGCGCGGGAAGCAAAACTAAGCTGGAAACGTTCCGCTTCGCGCTTCAGGGCCACGAAGGCAGGGTCATAGTTATCGCAACCGGATATATCCGCAAAATACGAGGCGAGATGGTTTGCAACGCGATAAGGATCTGTAACCAAGTCATTATCAATGGAAATTCCCGGTACAGTAGAAGATGTCTGAATGCCCGAAATGCGTCGTAGTTTAGTCCACACTTGAGAGGAGGGGGTATGTGCCGTAATAGAAGACACATACCGTTCCCAGGATCGTTTCTTACTCTGGCGAATAAGAATCCGTGCCTTGGCACGAAATTTCTTAAACGCCACCAAATTGGCCATGGTTGGACGCCGACGGTAGTGCTTATGAGCTCGACGACGGTCTCTTATTGCCGCTGCAATATCCTCAGTCCACCAAGGGACGAGTTTGCGACGAGGAGTCCCAGAAAAGGATGGAATGGACTCTTCGGCGGCAGCAAGAAGCACATCGGTGATGTGCTGTACCTCGTCATCGACGCTCCGGCAACCAAGATCAACGAAAACAGCTCGTTCTTGAAACGAGGGCCAATTTGCCCGCTTAAGAACCCAACGACTGGGGAACTCCACGGGCGTCTGGTTCAGAAGGGTAAGAACGATCGGGAAATGGTCACTGTCACAGAGGTCGTCGTGTACATACCAACCAAATAGGGGGACCAGCGCACGGCTACACACACTCAAGTCAATGTGTGAGTACGTGCCGTGCGCTAAGCTAAAATGTGTAGCTTCCCCTGTATTTAATAGACATAAATCCAACCCTTGAATTAAGCCTTCCACGTCCCTTCCTCTGGGGCAGGAAGATGGTGATCCCCATTGGGGGTGATGAGAGTTGAAATCACCCACGAGTAGGAAAGGGACTGGAAGTTGATCAACAAGATCTAAGACGTCATTAATATCAAGGGGTTGGTTCGGTGGAAGGTACACGTTACAAACAGTTGTCATAGCAGGCAAGGACACGCGAACTGCAATAGCTTCCAGAGGAGTGGCGAGTGGAAACTCCTCACTATAGCAGTCAGAGCGAACGAAGGTACAAACGCCCCCGGAAGCCCGGGCGGCGTCTTGTCGCTCTTTAGAGTATAGTCGGAAACCTCTCAGAACAGTCTCGTGATCAGGTCTGAGGTTTGTTTCCTGTAGGCAGACTATACTCGCCGCGTATTGGGCAATAAGCTGACGGAGCTCTGTCAAACGCCTGTCATAACTGTTACAATTCCACTGTAACAGTGCCATTGTGTGAACTTAGGGAATAAGTTGGAGCACCAAGCTACTCCAACTTTGACTCTAGAGAATCTACAGTCACTACGTCGACTATAATCTCCATGTCCTCAGGCGAGTTCATGGAGTGAATCGACTCAGTGGAAGATTTCCTGGACGCAGTTCGGCGGCGGGGGGATCTCCATGGGGAGCGCGCAGATCTGGGGGCCGAAACGTCCCCAGGCGCAGAAGCATCCGCAGGTGTTGGCGCGGATGGCTTCCCCTTTTTTGGAGAAAGGGAATGCGTAGTGCGGGGTCCCTTCTTACCCGCCCCCGGCTCTTTAAGGTATATAGACGGGTCAGGAGCCGAAGTCCTGACCCTGGTCGACGATGCCGCCTCCGCCGGCTTCGGCGAGGCTTTCGCCGACCGTTTGGATGGGGAGGAAGACTTCGACTTCCTCCCGAGTGGGGAGGAAGTCTTCAACTTCCTCCCCTGCTGTGCGGGCGGAGCAGCCTTCGCTCGCACAGCCTTCGTGTTGGCCGAAGGTGGAGTTGAAGTCACCTTCGGGCTCTCGTTCTGATTCTGGGGAGTCGCTAGAGATGTAGATGGCAGTGGTACATTAGAAGGTTTCACAGTGGAGACAAAAGATGATGTAGCCGGGACCAATGTTGGTATTATGGCTCTATAATCAATCGTTGGAGAAGGCGAAATTGTGGTATGGTACTTCTTGCGGGCCTCCTGGTAGGTGAGACCATCCAGGGTTTTAATCTCCTGGATTTTCTTCTCACGCAGGAAGACAGGGCAGTTCCTGTCCCGAGGAGAATGAAATCCAGGGCAATTAGTGCACTGATAAGGTGTTGTGCACTCTTCCGCTTCGTGGGGTACCTTACCGCATGTTCCACAGACGTCAGGGCTCGAGCATCGGGATAACATATGTCCGAATTTCTGGCACTTATAACACCTCATTGGTGGAGGGATATAAGGCCGAACGTCGCAACGGTAACTTGTTACCTTGACTTTCTCCGGGAGCACCGAAAGCTCAAAGGAAATAATGAAAGCACCAGTATCCACGATTTGACCATTGACCTTGCACGTAATGCGCCGGACATCAGTCACGTGACGGTGCTGCATATCCTCCTTGAGCTCCTCGTCAGTGTTCAGAATCAGGTCCCGGTGGAAAATGACTCCCCGGACCAGATTCAGAGACGTGTGCTTTTCCACCTTGACAGGGATATCGCCAAAGTGGTCACATTTCAGAAGGTGTTCAACCTGCTCACCAGTCCTAGTCTTGAGCAACAAGCTACCGTTTCTCATCTTTTGTACCTTCTCAAGCTCGCCATAGACCCCTTCTATGTGCCGAGAAAACAAAATAGACTTTACCATCTTGAAATCACCCCCATCCGTTCTGGTTGCGACCAGAAACTTGGGGGTGTTAGCACCCAGATTTTCACGCACAGATTGTTCCCAGGGGGTTGATCCCCGTAGGGAATCAAATGTTAAAGACTTGGGTGTAGGACCACCCTGTTTGGGTGTAGGTCCACCCTGGTTGGGGATTTTTCTTTTAGAACCCATGGCCAGATCATCCTCCCCGAATGCCACCGACATCCGATCACGGGCCGTCACAGTAGGCGCTACCCAGCCAGGGCAAGGCCCGCCTAGCTTGGATGGCATTGCCCGGGGGTCCGATGTTTTACAATGCCGTATCGGCATGTAACCCTTGGCATATACTGGATTTTACAGCTCTGACATTCGGCTGTGCGGGGACCTGCGTAGTCAGGCGGATACTACTGAACGGGTACATGGCACACCCACCTGTCGGCGCGGCCAAGACCGGAACAGGCTTTCGAGCGTAGTCGCTAGCGTAAGTGGCCCATCCCCTAACAGCACGCACATATAGAAATTTTGGTTGCCAGACCCTGAAAGCAGTGACGGAAAGAAGTGCGATATAACCTAATGAGGGTTATACCGCACGGGTGTATGTCTTTTAGAGCTGACTGTCAAACCCTCGAAAGGGGACCGTTCCGAGAAGCCCTTTTAGTCGCCTTTTACGACTGGCAGGGAGTACCGTGGATGTATTCGCTTCCTCCCACCCACTGGGGGTCCAATTCACAAAACAACGCGGAGTCCTTAAAGTATAGCCAAGGTCGCCCCTTTTAGTCGCCTCGTACGACAGGCAGGGGATACCGTGGGTGTATTCTAAAGCCCCCACCCACAGGGGGGACTGCGTAAAGAACTTTCTGGTCAGAATAGAAAAAGAAACCAGGAAAAAGGTTAACACTCAAAGAACAGATAATGGATTGGAGTTTGTTAACAGTCAACTGAAAGCAATTCTGTTCAAGGAAGGTGTCAAACACGAAAATACTGTACCATATACACCAGAACAAAATGGACGAGCTGAAAGGGAAATCAGAACTGTAGTAGAAGCAGCAAGAACGTTGATCCTCAGTGCAGGTCTACCAAAGGCATTGTGGGCTGAAGCAGTCAACACGACTGTCTACGTGTTAAATCATACGGGAGCAAGCTCAAACGAAAATGAAACTCCGTATGAAGTCTGGACTCGAAGAAACACAGATATGAATAAATTCAAAGTGTTTGGCTCTAAAGTGATGGTACATATCCCTAAACAAAAGAGGAAAAAATGGGACATGAAAGCCGAAGAAGGAATTATGGTCGGATACAGCAACACTGTCAAAAGGATATAGAATCTGGTTCCCAAAAAGAAATACAGTTGATGTACACCGTGATGTAATTTTTAAAGAGAAAGAGATGTACAATAAACCATCGACGTATGACATCATTGAGGAAGACCCAGGAAACCTTGAAGAAAAGGAAGATGGAAACGAGGTCGATGTACCAGAAGAAGAAGGAGAAGAAGTTCCCTCTGATGAAGAGGACACGCTCAAAAATGACGGGGCATTTGTTGTACCAGATACAGCAGTAGACGTCAGCATCATGACAGACGATGGCAATGAATGTAGTGCACCCAACTGTATAATACCAACTATACAAGATAGACTGATTGACTGGATTCAATGTAATAGTTGTGAAAAATGGTATCACTACAAATGTATCGGTATTGACGAGGAACACTACAATAAGGATGACGATTATATCTGCAATAAATGCAGTTTTTTAGAAAGGCGTTGTCAAACATTGCAGCTTTGCACCATTACTGGAGCACCTAGCACCAATCTTACCAATCATCCCAGGCCAAATCCACGATTAACTCTACAACATCAATTTTATGTATCTACCAGTAGTCAGTGTTTCATGTGTAGAGGCGCACATAAACTCTATGCCTGCCCATAATTTCTACGGAAAGGCATCCATGACAGGTTTAAAATTGCAAGAGATAACAACATATGTAGCAATTGTCTTAGTTTATCACACAAATGGAGCGCATGCCCTTCAAAGACAACGTGCAAACAATGCAGTAAGCGGCATCATACCTTGTTGCATGATTATATGAGAAGTTTCCCTAAACCACACGCTAGTATGTTATCAACAGCCCAAGCACAAGAAACAATCCATCCACAATCTAGTTACCATTCGACGAAACTTCAACCCAAAACTCAAGTGTTAATAAATACGGCCCTTGTCAAGGTCAAGGACTCTAAAGGAAGATTCCATACAGTTACAGTTACCCTCGATAATGGTTCTCAGAGTAACTTTGTCTCTGAAAAGATTGTTCAGCAACTTCACTTCGAAAGGCAGAAACACCACACAATACTGCAATCCATTGGAGATCTTTCTTCCGATTCTGATTCAACAGTGAGCCTAGAAGTATATTCTACAGTAAATGCCTATAGCTTTAGCATTGACTGCATTGTACTCCCGACAATAACTGGAAACATACCAGCCTCATACATTCTTCATGAAGGTTGGGACTTACCTAAAGACATCTCCTTAGCAGATCCAAGCTTTTACATACCACAAAGAACAGATCTGCTTATTGGAGCATCTGTTTTTTATGCAGCTTCTGAAGATGGAACAGAAGAATTGTTCAGGTGGTTACCCAGTGTTGCAAAACACACAACTCGGCGGGATTCTCAGAGGTAGTTACATTCAACCAACGCCCCAAGCGGAATTGCGGCAAAATCAAATGTTTCTTCTTCGCAATGACCTCACCTTGGAAGGTCAAATTCAGAAGTTCTGGCAACTCGAGGAAATAAACCAAATTGTTTACTCTTCTCAAGAAAAAGAGTGCGAACATCATTTTCAGGAACATATCAAAAGAGACGAGTCTGGAATATATATAGTAAGCCTTCCTCTGAAAAAGTATCACCAGCACCTTTGGGAACGATGGTCAAAGGAGTATCTGAATTCACTCCAGCAACGCCATAAATGGACTAAAGAACATCCCAATCTCTGCCCAGGTTATGTTGTTGCCATCAAGGAGGACAATTTACCACCACTCTGTTGGAGATATGGAGTAATCGAAGCAGTTCATCCTGGCGTCGATGGCCTTGTGCGTGTAGCTTCGGTACGATGTAAGTGTGGTGTACTGAAGAGAGCTATCCACAAACTGTGTGTCCTTCCAATTGAGAAGTAACATCTATGCATTTCCACTAATGCAATTTAATGTTTTACTGGTATTTTAAGTCTTAAGTATTGTTTAGATTTTCTTTGATTGTATCCGGGACAACCGATATAACAATCAAGATACGTTTCTTGGTAAATAAAACATGCTTACAGTTCTACAGTTCATTGCTCATCTATTCTAATTATTAGGAGATGAAGGTCTGATCAGGTTATTTCACTTGGTGTGTAGGATTTATGAGACAGGTGAGGTGGGTAGATTATAGGCTGAGGAATAACCCACCCACCAAGGGAAGATGATTGAGAGAAGGAAGTAGATTTGGGATTGGAGAAAAAGGATAGAAAAATGGGAGGAGAGTCCCACAAAATTAATGAGTTCGACTTTAAATACCTTTAGAGGCAGTTGCCACTGAAAATTAACACCTTGATACCTAAAGTAGGTACGAGCTTGGTCGAAGCTGACGGGAACCGCAGCTAAGACTTGGGCAGTTTGCCAGAGAGAGGCTTTAGTGTGTTTCCTCCCAAGCACGAATGAAAGTACTATAGGGAAGGGTGATGGTCTGACAAGACTGAGAGCAAACGATTTATTGTATATGAACGAGGGCATAAACCTAGGAAGAGCTAGGAAGGCCAGGATCCTGCCTAACTGTAGTATCAGAGAAATGATGAATCCAAAAACAAATATTTAATTTATTTAACAATTCAAAGAAGCGTAACTTTAACAAATAAATATGCTCTATGTAGTTAACAATTTGGGGTCGCAGACCTCTCAACATTAAACGGTTGCTCCAGGCAATTGACAATTTACAAGGTTTCAAACCTTACATGTTTCTAAAATCTTTATAAGATTTAAACAAATGAGCAATGAAATAATTAAAGCTTGAACGTGAATTGGAGTACAAAAAGTGCACCTTAAGAAATTCAGGAGAGAATGTTCTAGAGAAAGTGACAACTTTGAAAATAACAATAATAACAACGTGAAAAATAAGATAGAAGTTCCTACAACTTCTTATATTTATACAGAATTAATATATGAGAATTATACAAAGAGGGCAGGTCACTTACTGTGAAACCTGAAGAAAGTGAAAGGGAAAGTTCTAGACTTCCCAAGTTTGAGCAGGAATCACTCGCCAAATGGGACAGTTTCCATTTCGTGAAACCTGAACATGACTCGCTCAGGAGTTTAGAGAATTGTTTTCCCTGATTTTGAAGGGAGGAACAATGTAAGTTTGAAACGTGTGCTAGACACGTAATTATACAGAGATACTTAATGATAAACCAACAAAAATGGAAGGGCACTTCTTGGAATGACACCTTATTGGAACAGACCTAGATTAAAAGTTTATTGCAGATTGTTAGTGAGAGGTTTAGGAAAGAGAAATGGGAATTAAGGAAAATGTTCATGGCCTTATTTGAATATAAGCGGACGATCGCGACGCGGTAGAAAAGTTGAGCAAGCACTGGTTTTCACTATAGTTCATTGAAACATATGAAAAGTTCACTGTGGAGACACAAAGTTTATGGAAAGGAAAGTTATTGCAATGATGAAAATGACTGGTTTCACCAGATAAGTGAGAGTCTATTTCTTGAGAAAGTTGTAAATTACAATTAAATGCGCTATAGAAAATTCCCGCGGTGGACGAAACTTCACTATGTAGTAATTTAGAAGTAAGATAATTCAATTTTAAACAGAATTCTCACAAGTACGTGAGAAATACATGACGGCAGGACTTGAAGATTGAGTACAGAATCTAGAAGGTTCCAGAACAACCTTAGCAGTAAAATGGGGCTAATGTAAATCCAGCGGAGGAACTAACTTGTTGAATTATAGACAGCGGGTAATTAGATAATATCCCACGTAGAGAGAGGATTTCTCATTAGAATAGCTTAATAAAAGCTCTTTATGGTAAAGTCGGCTTATACAAGCGAAAGCTCAACATGGCAAATCCCACGAAGAATGATTTTTGCCCCAAAATAAATACTTTCACACTGTCTATAAAAGTATCATTAATGATGATGATGATGATAATTGTTGTTTTAAGGGGCCTAACATCGAGGTTATCGGCCCCTAATGATCAGGGTGATAGCGAAAATGATAATGAAATGGAAACCAGAACAAAATTATCGAAGACTGAAAATACGTACAAAAAGGAACTCACATGGAAACAACTCACAATATGGTCCTACAAAAGGGAATTTAGAACGAAAAGTTGCACAAAAAGAATAGATTGAAAAAGACCCACAAAACGTAGGCTAGATTCAAAATACGTACAAAATGCAAAGTAGCGCCGAAATACTTACAAAATGCAACTGAAATTCAAAATACTTACAAAATGCAAATGAGATCGAAATGACGTACAAAATGCAATTGAGGTTCAAAATACTTACAAAATGCAATTGAAATTGAAAATACACAATGCAATTCAGATTGAAATATCCCAGTTCCAATCCAAATTATTCACAAAGTGCAATTGAAATTCAAAATACTTACAAAATGCAATTGAAATTGAAAATGCTTACAAAATGTACGGTAGATTCAAACGACTCATGTGGATTGACAATACTTACAAAAAGCAATTTAGATTGAAAATACTTGACAAATGTAATTTAGATTCAAAATACCCACAAAATGCAATTGAGAATCAAAATATGTGCAAAATGCCCACCAAACAAAATGCAATTTAGATTCAAAATTCGTGCGAAATGCGGTTTTGGTTGAAAATACTTACAAAATGCAATTGAAATTCAAAATACTCACTAAAATGCCCTGACGCCTGCATTGAAAGACTTACTAAAAAGCAATTTAGATTGTCAATCTTTACAAAATGCAATTTAGGTTGAAAACAATCGCAAGATGTAATTTAGATCGAAGAGACTTACAAAATGATGATGATGATGATGATGATAATTGTTGTTTTAAGGGGCCTAACATCTAGGTTATCGGCCCCTGATGGTTTGGGTGATCGTGAAGGTGAAAATGAAAAGCGAACTTAAAACTAAAACTAACTTACAAAATGCAACATAGATCAAAAATGCCTTAAAAAAAATGGTAAAAGGGAATTTAGATACACGGTGATTCGAGTAACAAAAACAGTGCGGGAATCTTAAAGAGAAAAGGAAATAGAAGGAAAAGAGGAGAGGAGAGGGGAGAGAGGAGAAGGTCCGCCCCAAAGGGAAGGGACAAAAAGGGGAAAACGGACCCAGCTCAGGAATCCCTCGGGGTCGCCAACGCCCGAACTCACCAGCCGTGAGCCCCTGAGGGTGTAGCATTATCGACGGTGCACCAGAAGTGGTGGGGCTACATACACCCTGCCTCCTGAAGGGCCTTGAGCACAAGGCAGGAGGTAAAAGGAAAAGAAAAAGAAGGCTGACCCCTCGCAGAAGGAGGGAATCAGAAAAGATGAGACAAGGGCCAATGAAGGCGGGAAAGGAAGAGACTCCCTAGGCCTCGGATACCCTAATACCGTCGGGGTCGGAAGAGAACAAGAGTTGACCAAGGGAGGTCGACAGGAAAGAAGAAAGAGAGGAGCCGGCACTAGTAAGTGGAAGCAATGTCGGACTCAGCTGGGGCCCCGTGGTCGCCAACCCACAACCCACTAGATGTGAGCCCCTGGGGGGAAAGGTATCATTAAAAACACGTGGAAGTTAAAACCATGAAGATGAGGTTAAAACTTGAAGAAGGTACTTATCTTTGTTGCATATCGAAGTGAAGTTCCTCACTGATGCTTAGAGTTCCAACATGGCGTGGAATTTAAAAAATGCCTCGTTAGGTCAGGAGGCTAGCTCTGGTTGAGCCTTAACTGAATGCTTCAACTGCCGACTAAGAAGTGAGACTTGCTCAACGAAGCACGGAAGGTCCTAGGAAGGGGAGAGAGTGGGGGTAGGAAACAAAAGGTATACATATCAGCATAACCAACTTATCAAAAATAAATTTTCTTCTTGATGGATGGTCTTCTAAGAGTTGATAGTAGGCGATATTAGCGCAGCATGGTGAGTGAAACAGTAGACGTAATCCTCTTGCTCAAGGAGAAAATAGCTGGCGAAGTAACAAGATCCGGTGGCCGGATGGATATGTAAGTCCTCTTGCACGATGAGGAATTGAGTAGCTTCAGAGGTTCGCTACTAGATGACGCTAGGTGGGTCACAGAAGTTATATATCTGAAACATACTTATGAAGACAAGGAGAAAACAGAAAAACAGAAGATCACTGTTGGTGTTTGGCAAAAAGGAAGGAAGAAATGAACATGCAAGGAGCAGTAGACATTATATCTCAGGTACCGTGTATTCAAAGAATACACCATGAGGTACCCTGTTGATTTCAAGAAAATTGTTATCATCCCTATACCGAAGAAAGATGGAGCTGACAGATGTCAGGATTACCGTACAATTAGCTTGATTACTCATGATTCAAAGATCCTGACTAGAATAATTTACAAGAGGATGGAAAGCCAGATAGAAGCGGAGTTGGGTGAAGAACAGTTTGGTTTCAGGAGAAATGTAGGAACAAGGGAAGCTGTACTAAGTCTTAGGCTGATTTTGGAAGATAGAATAAGGGAAGATAAGAGAACGTTCATGGCATTTTAGACTTTGAAAAGGCTTTTGATAACGTTGATTGGACTAAATTGTTTGACATTCTGAAAATGATTGGAATAAAGTACAGGGATAGGAGGGTGATTTACAATCTTTACAGAAACCAGACAGCAGTCATTCGATGATGATGATAATTGTTGTTTTAAGGGGCCTAACATCGAGGTTATCGGCCCCTAATGATCTGGGTGATAGCGAAAATGAGAATGAAATGGAAACCACATCGAAACTTATGTGAGACGGAAAATACGTACAAAAAGGATCTCAGATGGAAACAAATCACAAAATGTACTGACTAAAGGGAATTTAGAACGAAAAGATTCACAAAAAAAAAGATCGAAAAAGACTCACAAAATGTAGGCTAGGTTCAAAATACGTACAAAATGCAATGTAGCGTCGAAATACTTACAAAATGCAAATGAGATCGTAAAGACGTACAAAATGCAATTGAGGTTCAAAATACTTACAAAATGCAATTGAAATTGAAAATACATAATGCAATGTAGATTGAAAAAGGCCGGTTGATATTCAAAATACTCACAAAGTGCAATGGAAAGTCAAAATACTTACAAAATGCAATTGAAATTGAAAATGCTTACAAAATGTACGGTAGATCCAAACGACTCATGTGGATTGACAATACTTACAAAATGCAATTTAGATTGAAAATACTTGACAAAATGTAATTTAGATTCAAAATACCCACAAAATGCAATTGAGAATCAAAATATGTGCAAAATGCCCACCAAACAAAATGCAATTTAGATTCAAAATTCGTGCGAAATGCGGTTTTGGTTGAAAATACTTACAAAATGCAATTGAAATTCAAAATACTCACTAAAAGGCCCGGCCACCTGCATTGAAAAACTTACTAAAAAGCAATTTAGATTGTCAATCTTTACAAAATGCAATTGAGGTTAAAATCAATCGCGAGATGTAATTTAGATCGAAAATACTTACAAAATGCAACGTAGATCAAAAATGCCTTAAAAAATCGCTAAAAGGGAATTTAGATACACGGTGAACCAAGTAACAAAAACAGTGCGGGAATCTTAAAGAGAAAAGGAAATATAAGGAAAGGAGGAGAGGAGAGGGGAGGGGAGAGAGGAGAGGGTCCGCCCCAAAGGTAAGGGACAAAAAGGGAAAACGGACCCAGCTCAGGAATCCCTCGAGGTCGCCAACTCCCGAACTCACCAGCCGTGAGCCCCTGCGGGTGTAGCATTATCTAGGGTGCACCAGAAATGGTGGGGCTACATACACCCTGCCTCCTTAAGGGCCTTGAGCACAAGTCAGGAGGTAAAAGGAAAATAAAAAGAAGGCTGACCCCTCACAGAAGGAGGGTATAAGGAAAGATGAGACAAGGGCCAATTAAGGCGGGAAAGTGAAAGACTCCCTAGGCCTTAGATAAACTAATACCGTCGGGGTCGGAAGAGAACAAGAGTTGACCAAGGGATGTCGACAGGAAAGAAGACGGAGAGGAGCCCGGCACAAGTAAGTGGAAGCAATGCCGGACTCAGCTGGGGTCCCGTGGTCGCCAACCCACGTCCCACTAGATGTGAGCCCCTGAGGGGGTAGTCATTCGAGCTGATGGACATGAGAGAGAAGCTGGTATTCAGAAAGGTGGGAGGCAAGGCTGCAACTTATCACCCATACTTTTCAATCTTTACAAGCAATGAAGGAAATTACAGAAAAAATTAAAGTGGCAGTGAAGATTCAAGGAGAAATAATTTCAACTCTGAGATTTGATGATGACATCGTCATCATGGCCGACGCGCCTCAGGATTTGAATGAGTTTTTGAATGGTATGGACTCCGTCTTGTGGAAAGAATTCATGATGAAAATTAATGAATGTAAAACAAAGATATTGGAATGCAGCCGCAATAAATCAGAAACCTCTATGGACATCAAATTGGTAGGGGAGAAACTAAAGGAAGTAGGAGACCTCTGTTACTTAGGAAGCAAAATAACCAGTGATGGACGAAGCAAAGAGGATATAAATAGTAGGTTGGCTCAGGCAAGGAAAGCATTTCTACAGAAAAGGAATCTGTGGATCGAATAAAGATGTAGGTATTAGGAAGACATTTTTGAAAACCTATGTCTGGAGTGTCGCACTCTATGGAAGTGAAACTTGGACTATTGGTGCAGAAGAAAAGAGGAGAATTGAAGCGTTTGTAATGTGGTGTTACAGGAGAATGATGAAGATCAGATGGGTAGATCGGGTTACAAATGAAGAGGTATTAAGACGAGTGGTAGGGGAGAGATGTTTCAGGCGAATGCTAATGAAGAGAAGAGATAGGTTGGTAGGACACATACTAAGACACCCAGGAATAGCATGCTTAGGTATGGAAGGAAGGGTCGAGAACAAGAACTGTAGGGGTAGACTAAGGTTAGAATATGTTAAACAGATTGCCTCGGATGTAGGGTGTGGTAGGTATGTAGAGATGAAACGATTAGCTCAGGACAGGGAGGAATGGGGGCTGCATCAAACCAGTCAAAAGACTGAAGACTCAAACAACAGAAGAGATCTGCGGAATACGCTCGCCCCCGACTAACGACTCATATCAATACCTTCTATGAAGACAAGTGATAAATGAATACCAACGTTTATACAGGTACAATTATGTAGACAAGAGTACTACCACACCGGCAGTAAAACGAAGACCATACAATATTATGTTCGTGAATATCTTCCCATTATAAAAACGTTTGATACATGCATACATCGTCCGGTGCCATTCATAGCTTTCCATAACCTTCCTGAACACGTTGTAACCGACAAGTAATTCCACATAATTTACAAGCAACCGCCAGGGAAAGATAACATTCGTTAAGTGAATTCTGTATATTCTCCTGAAAAGTATTATCTTGTGATCAACTACAACAATTAATGATAAATGGTTTAATGGTTGTACATAGAGTACGGTAATGGATAAATTAGTTAAGTTTGGCACAATATTGGACTTCATAAGATTGATCAGTGTAAGACTTGAGTTGTAATTACCATGTATGTTTTGCCAGAAGCCGTGGATATGTTGGGTCAATGCTTCTTACAACGTGCTTTCTGATATGATATGGGTTAAGTACAGAGTTCTAATTCAGTGATTTTCAGCATCTTGTAGACAATAAGGGTTATGTTCCCGTCATACATAACCCTACAGGAAGTGGTGCAACAGAACTTCATTGCTGTCGTCACGAAAGCGCACCAGGGCCTGCATTTATCATTGGCCGTGAGCACTACATTGCCTACATCACACAAGGATTAGGTTTACGCGCCATGGCCTGTCTTTCTCGATGGCCGGGGGGAAATCCAAACATGATGATGATGATAATTGTTGTTCTAAGGCGCCTAACATCGAGGTTATCGGCCCCTAATGAAATGAAATGGCGTGAAATGAAAGGATGTAGATAAAAACAACTCACTGCCATGGATGAAGCGAAAATGGTGTTAATAAAACAGACAGTGAGCCCCAAAAATTATGCCTTATTTGAATAAAAAGAATAAAAGGCGGATGGTAAAAAAGGGTAAAACAAATAAGGCATAGGGAACAATACAATACATAACACAATAAAAAACATAAAACAGATTTAACCACAGTTAAAAGTCGTAACTACACATTAAAACTTAAAAAAGTAACCACTCTCCCTCATGAACCGGATGACGAGGTCAGCTGACGGCCCGTCATCACGGAGAATAAGGGAGAGGGTATTAGGCAGTTTAAGAGTCCTGCGCAGATCGGCCAGATCCACACACTCCAAGAGAAGGTGTGCCACGGTTAGGTGGGCGCCGCAAGTACACACAGGAGGATCTTCTCTCCTTAGCAAGTGGGAGTGCGTAGCAATCTCATGGCCGATCCGGAGTCGACAGAGTACCACAGCTTCCTTCCGGAGAGATCGGAAGGAAGATTTCCACACCTTCGTTGTCTCCTTGATGCCTCTCAGTTTGTTGGGTGGAGGCGTGGCACGCCATGCCTCCTCCCAATGCGACAGGATCGTATGCCGCAACTGAGAGCGCACATCACTAGCAGGCACCTTATACGGTAGCGAGGGCAGTGCGACTGCCTCTCTCGCCGCCTGATCAGCAAGCTCGTTTCCCGCAATACCCATGTGGCTAGGAAGCCACACAAAGGTCACCCCGGTTCCAGCGTTACGCGAAGTGACGAGCTGGTCGTGCACACGCTGGACCAACGGGTGCTTCGGGAAACACACATCGATCGCCTGCAGCGCACTCAGAGAGTCAGTACACACAAGAAAGTGCTGGTGATCGTCTGATAACGTGTACCGCAGAGCCTCGGAGATGGCATAGAGCTCCGCAGTGTACACGCTACAGGCCTCGGGAAGTGAAAAGAGAAACCGACGATCCTCAACCACAAATGCACTGCCTACTTTCTCGTTTACCCTCGAACCGTCCGTGAATACAAGCCCTGATCCCGGATACCGTGTCACCACGGACTGGAACAGCCTCCGATGGACGGAGGAGTCCGTGTCCGACTTGGGGCCGGTGTGCAGATCCAGGATGATATCAGGGCGAGAGACCATCCACGGAGGGGCCTTGCTAGGTACTCGGACGATACAGGAGACAGAAGGAAATCGGAACTGACGGTATAAGTCATCCAAGCGAATCCCCGCCGGCCGAGTGGCTCGGGCGAGCACATCATACAGCCGGCGATTCGGAGTGGAAAACAAACATGGATAGCTTGGATGAAGTGGCATCTGTCGAATAGTTGCAGCATAGGTCAGCAGTACTTGTTGGCGCCTCAGGTGTAAAGGAGGTACGCCAGCCTCGGCGAGCAAGCTGACGACAGGGCTTGTCCGAAAGGCACCCGTCGCCAGCCTCACACCGCCGTGGTGGACACTGTCCAGTTTAACAAGCACCGACTTACGGGCCGAACCATATGCTACACTGCCATAATCTAACCTAGATAAAATCAGTGACTTATAAAAACGCAGGCTCCAGATAAAGCTCAGGATCTGGATGGAGGGTGCGCTTTCGGCAGAAATGGACAACCGAGGACTTAGCGGTTGAGAATCGAAAGCCATGCTCCAGTGTCCAGCGTTCCACTCTCCGAATAGCTTGTTGTAGCTGTCGTTCAGCGACCGCCATATTTTGCGCACTATAATGTAGAGCGAAGTCGTCTACATATAGCGACGGTACCACTGCTGAACCAGCAGCAGCGACTATACCGTTTATGGCAATCGCAAATAATGTTACGCTAAGCACCGATCCCTGTGGGACTCCGTTTTCCTGTATATGATATTGCGAATATGTCCCCCCTATTCGGACACGGAACAGGCGAAGGGACAGAAAATTCGCAATAAAAACCGGCAAGTTACCTCGGAATTTCCATTGATGCAGGGTAGAGAGGATGCCGTAACGCCAAGAGGTGTCATAGGCCTTCTCGGGGTCAAAGAAAACAGCGACTAGGTGCTGTCTCCGAAGAAAAGCGTCCTGTATGGCAGTCTCCAGGCGTACCAGATGGTCGTTGGTACACCGTGACGCCCTGAAACCACACTGGTATTCAGACAGTAGTCCCCGTTTCTCCAGGACCCACATCAGGCGCCGATTGACCATCCTCTCAAAGAGCTTGCACAAACCGTTTGTGAGACAAATAGATCTGTAACTCCCTGACAAATTGGGATCCTTATCGGGCTTCAGGATAGGTATAATGATACCTTCCTGCCATTGCGCTGGAAACACACCTTCCAACCAGATACGATTAAACACCCTGAGCAAATAGCGAATGCTCTCATCGTTAAGGTGTTTAAGCATCTGGTTGTGAATATTATCCGGGCCAGGAGACGTGCCCTGCAGAGCGCCAGCGCTCCGCGGAGTTCCCACTCAGGGCACGTTGTACTCCTCCGAAGCGCGGGAAGCAAAACTAAGCTGGCAACGTTCCGCTTCGCGCTTCAGGGCCACGAAGGCAGGGTCATAGTTATCGGAACCGGATATATCCGCAAAATACGAGGCGAGATGGTTTGCAACGCGATAAGGATCTGTAACCAGTTCATTAGCAATGGACATTCCCGGTACAGTAGAAGATGTCTGAATTCCCGAAATGCGTCGTAGTTTAGTCCACACTTGAGAGGAGGGGGTATGTGCCGTAATAGTTGATGATGATGATAATTGTTGTTTTAAGGGGCCTAACATCTAGGTTATCGGCCCCTGATGGTTTGGGTGATGGTGAAGATGAAAATGAAAAGCGAACTTAAAACTAAAACTAACTACTAACCTACATACTAGAAGAGGAAATGGAAAACTGAAGGAGAATAAGGCAAATAAAGGACAGGAGGAAAATAAATGCCCTCAACCCTCGAAGAAGGCGGATTGAGGGACTTGGAAGGAAGGAGAGCCATGAAAGGCAGATAGGAAAGTGAAAGAGGAGAGGGTCCGCCCCAAAGGTAAGGGACAAAAAGGGAAAACGGACCCAGCTCAGGAATCCCTCGGGGTCGCCAACTCCCGAACTCACCAGCCGTGAGCCCCTGAGGGTGTAGCATTATCTAGGGTGCACCAAAAGTGGTGGGGCTACATACACCCGGCCTCCTTGAGGGCCTTAAGCAGAAGGCAGGAGATAACATGAAAAGAAAAAGAAGGCTGACCCCTCGCAAAAGGAGGGAATCAGAAAAGATGAGACAAGGGCCAATTAAGGCGGGAAAGGAAGTGACTCCCTAGGCCTCGGATACCCTAATACCGTCGGGGTCGGAAGAGAACAAGAGTTGACCAAGTGAGGTCGACAGGAAAGAAGACAGAGAGGAGCCCGGCACAAGTAAGTGGAAGCAATGCCGGACTCAGCTGGGGCCCCGTGGTCGCCAACCCACGCCCACAAGATGTGAGCCCCTGGGGGAGTGCCGTAATAGAAGACACATACCGTTCCCAGGATTGTTTCTTACTCTGGCGAATAAGAATCCGTGCCTTGGCACGAAATTTCTTAAACGCCACCAAATTGGCCATGGTTGGACGCCGACGGTAGTGTTTATGAGCTCGACGACGGTCTCTTATTGCCGCTGCAATATCCTCTGTCCACCAAGGGACGAGTTGACGACGAGGAGCCCCAGAAAATGATGGAATGGACTCTTCGGCGGCAGCAAGAAGCACATCGGTGATGTGCTGTACCTCGTCATCGACGCTCCGGCAACCAAGATCAACGAACACAGCTCGTTCTTGAAACGAGGGCCAATTTGCCCGCTTAAGAACCCAACGACTGGGGAACTCAACGGGCGTCTGGTTCAGAAGGGTAAGAACGATCGGGAAATGGTCACTGTCACAGAGGTCATCGTGTACATACCAACCAAATAGGGGGACCAGCGCACGGCTACACACACTCAAGTCAATGTGTGAGTACGTGCCGTGCGCTAAGCTAAAATGTGTAGCTTCCTCTGTATTTAATAGAGATAAATCCAACCCTTGAATTAAGCCTTCCACGTCCCTTCCTCTGGGGCAGGCAGATGGTGATCCCCATTGGGGGTGATGAGAGTTGAAATCACCCAGGAGTAGGAAAGGGACTGGAAGTTGATCAACAAGATCTAAGACGTCATTAATATCAAGGGGTTGGTTCGGTGGAAGGTACACGTTACAAACAGTTGTTATAGCAGGCAAGGACACGCGAACTGCAATAGCTTCCAGAGGAGTGGCGAGTGGAAACTCCTCACTATAGCAGTCAGAGCGAACGAAGGTACAAACGCCCCCGGAAGCCCGGGCGGCGTCTTGTCGCTCTTGAGAGTATAGTCGGAAACCTCTCAGAACAATCTCGTGATCAGGTCTGAGGTTTGTTTCCTGTAGGCAGACTATACTCGCCGCGTATTGGGCAATAAGCTGACGGAGCTCTGTCAAATGCCTGTCATAACTGTTACAATTCCACTGTAACAGTGCCATTGTGTGAACTTAGGGAATAATTTGGAGCAGCAAGCTACTCCAACTTTGACTCTGGAGAATCTACAGTCACTACGTCGACTATAATCTCCATGTCCTCAGGCGAGTTCATGGAGTGAATCGACTCGGTGGAAGATTTCCTGGACGCAGTTCAGCGGCGGGGGGATCTCCGTGGGGAGCGCGCAGATCTGGGGACCGAAACGTCCCCAGGCGCAGAAGCATCCGCAGGTGTTGGCGCGGATGGCTTCCCCTTTTTTGGAGAAAGGGAATGCGTAGTGCGGGGTCCCTTCTTACCCGCCCCCGGCTCTTTAAGATATATAGACGGGTCATGAGCCGAAGTCCTGACCCTGGTCGACGATGCCGCCTCCGCCGGCTTCGGCGCGGCTTTTGCCGACCGTTTGGGTGGGGAGGAAGACTTCGACTTCCTCCCGAGTGGGGAGTAAGTCTTCAACTTCCTCCCCTGCTGTGCGGCGGAGCAGCCTTCGCTCGCACAGCCTTCGTGCTGGCCGAAGGTGGAGTTGAAGTCACCTTCGGGCTTTCCATTATAATCATAGGTGCTGGCTTCGGAACAGGTAACTCAGTTGCAGGTTTCACAGCTGGTACAAAAGATGAGGTGGCCGGGACCAAATTTGGTATTATGGCTCTATAATCGATCGTTGGAGGAGGCGAAATCGTGGTATGGTACTTCTTGCGGGCCTCCTGGTAGGTGAGACCATCCAGGGTTTTGATCTCCTGGATTTTCTTCTCACTCAGGAAGACAGGGCAGTTCCTGTCCCGAGGAGAATGAAATCCAGGGCAATTAGTGCACTGATAAGGTGTTGTGCACTCTTCCGCTTCGTGTGGTACCTTACCGCATGTTCCGCAGACGTCAGGGCTCGAGCATCGGGATAACATATGCCCGAACTTCTGGCACTTATAACACCTCATGGGTGGAGGGATATAAGGCCGGACGTCACAACGGTAACTGGTAACCTTGACTTTCTCCGGGAACACCGAAAGCTCAAAGGAAATAATGAAAGCACCAGTATCCACGATTTGACCGTTGACTTTGCGCGTAATGCGCCGGACATCAGTCACGTGACGGTGCTGCATATCCTCCTTGAGCTCCTCGTCAGTGTTCAGAATCAGGTCCCGGTGGAAAATAAATCCTCGGACCAGATTCAGGGATGTGTGCTTTTCCACTTTGACGGGAATGTCGCCAAAGTGGTCACATTGCAAAAGTCGTGCAACTTGCTCACCAGTCCTAGTCTTGAGCAACAAGCTACCGTTCCTCATCTTTTGTACTTTCTCAAGCTCACCATAGACACCTTCTATGTGGCGAGAAAACAAAATACTCTTGACCAGCTTGAAATCACCCCCATCTGTTCTGGTAGCTACCAGAAACTTGGGGGTGTTAGCACCCAGATTTCCACGCACAGATTGTTCTCAGGGGGTTGATCCCCGTAGGGAATCAAAAGTTAAAGACTTGGGTGTAGGTCCACCCTGTTTGGGTGTAGGACCACCCTGGTTGGGGATTTTTCTTTTGGAACCCATGGCCAGATCATCCACCCCGAATGCCACCGACATCCGATCACGGGCTGTCGCAGTAGGCGCTACCCAGCCAGGGCAAGGCCCGCCTAGCTTGGAAGGCATTGCCCGGGGGTCCGATGTTTTACAATGCCGTATCGGCATGTACCCCTTGGCATATACTGGATTTTAAAGCTCAGACATTCGGCTGTGCGGGGACCTGCGTAGTCAGGCGGATACTACTGCACGGGTACATGGCACACCCACCTGTCGGCGCGGCCAAGACCGGAACAAGCTTTCGAGCGTAGTCGCAAGCGTAAGTGGCCCATCCCCTAACAGCACGCACATATAGAAATTTTGGTTGCCAGACCCTGAAAGCAGTAACGGAAAGAAGTGCGATATAACCTAATGAGAGTTATACCACGCGGGTGTATATCTTTTAGAGCTGACTGTCAAACCCTCGAATGGGGACCGTTCCGAGAAGCCCTTTTAGTCGCCTTTTACGACTGGCAGGGATTACCGTGGATGTATTCGCTTCCTCCCACCCACTGGGGGGTCCAATTCACAAAACAACGCGGAGTCCTTAAAGTATAGCCAAGGTCGCCCCTTTTAGTCGCCTCTTACGACAGGCAGGGGAGAAATCCAAACAGTAGACATGCAAGGAGAAGACAGTTCTGCTACAGGACAAATGGAGCCCTCTGTCAACTTCACACAAAAGCTTACTAGTGACAGGAATTCTATAGTAGACCCCAGACCCTGGAGACAGTCAACAACCAACGACATCTGTTGGTCAAATGCCTCAGGTGATCAAGTCATCTGACTCAATACCGTTGACGTTGCCTACGCAACACCAAATCATAGCTGTCGAAACTATTGAAACAGACGACATAGCGTACATAAAGAGAAGCACGCAAAATGTTATGGACTTTTATCAAACAAATTAGGTGTAGTAATAGAAGAGAAAGTTAATGAAAGTATAAATAGGAATATGATGTCCCAAATAGATACAACGCCGAATGTCGACAAGACACACAACGCAACCAATGGGGAGAACAATAACTATAACGGTCAGAGAGAAACACCACGGAGAACGGCCCACGTACGAAAAAGCAAACGAAATACCAATCATGAAAAAAACCATCACCGGGACAGGGTTGGATGAAATCAATGATCTTGAACCTGGGGAACAAAGAGGCTGCAGAAGCCAGAGAATGATGACAAACTGTTCTCTATTGACCATAACCTTATATTTAGTGGCCCAGAAGAGAATAACGACAATGTGGTGGCACTATTCCAGGCACGGACAAGAGTTTGGAGGAGATCATCATAAGGTAAACAGGCGGATGAATTTAATGAGGGAAAATTAAAATACGCAGCGCAACAAAATTCGCTATGACAGAGGCCCGCAAAAAAGTATCAAGATGCGTTAAACCACAACAACAACAGCAGCATTCCAGACATTGGAACATAAAACGTAAGTCGCTACACTACGGAGAAGAACGCAGGTAATGAGACTAACAGTGTTACGTACATAACGAACACCGATAGACCAAACAGGACGAATCGTTCCTCTAAAGGGGACGCAGACGATATTAGATTTCAGGGAAGAGGGCTTCGAGATGATGACGATGATAATTGTTGTTTTAAGGGGCCTAACATCTAGGTTATCGGCCCCTAATGATTTGGGTGATCGTGAAGATGATAATGAAATGTAAACTATAACTAAAACTAACTACGAACTTATATAATAGAAGAAGAAATGGAAGACAAAAGGAGAATAAGGCAAATAAAGGACAGGGGGAAAAGAAATGCCCTCAACCCTCGAAGAATGCGGATTGAGAGACTTGGACGGAAGAAGAGCCATAAAAGGCAGATAGGAAAGGGAAAGAGGAGAGGGTCCTCCCCAGAGGTAATGGATAAAAGGGAGGAAACCGGACCCAGCTCCGGAATCCCTCGGGGTCGCCAACTCCCGAACTAACCAGCCGTGAGCCCCTGAGGGTGTAGCAATACGTAGGGTGCACCAGAAGTGATGGGGCTACATACACCCTGCCTCCTTAAGGTTGATGATGATGATAATTGTTGTTTTAAGGGGCCTAACATCTAGGTTATCGGCCCCTGATGGTTTGGGTGATCGTGAAGATGAAAAGCGAACTTAAAACTAAAACTAACTACTAACCTACATACTAGAAGAAGAAATGGAAAACTAAAGGAGAGTAAGGCAAATAAAGGACAGGAGGAAAAGAAATGCCCTCAACCCTCGAAGAAGGCGGATTGAGGGACTTGGAAGGAAGGAGAGCCATGAAAGGCAGATAGGAAAGTGAAAGAGGAGAGGGTCCGCCCCAAAAGGTCAGGGACAAAAGGGGAAAACGGACCCAGCTCAGGAATCCCTCGGGGTCGCCAACTCCCGAACTCACCAGCCGTGAGCCCCTGAGGGTGTAGCATTATCTAGGGTGCACCAGAAGTGGTGGGGCTACATACACCCTGCCTCCTTAAGGGCCTAGAGCACAAGGCAGGAGGTAAAAGGAAGACAAAAAGAAGGCTGACCCCTCACAGAAGGAGGGTATCAGAAAAGATGAGACAAGGGCCAATTAAGGCGGGAAAGGAAGAGACTCCCTAGGCCTCGGATACCCTAATACCGTCGGGGTCGGAAGAGAACAAGAGTTGACCAAGTGAGGTCGACAGGAAAGAAGACAGAGAGGAGCCCGGCACAAGTAAGTGTAAACAATGCCGGACTCAGCTGGGGCCCCGTGGTCGCCAACCCACGCTCACAAGATGTGAGCCCCTGGGGGGCCTCCTTAAGGGTCTTGAGCACAAGGCAGGAGGTAAAAGGAAATGAAAAAGAAGGCTGACCCCTCGCAGAAGGAGGGTATCAGAAAAGATGAGACAAGGGCCAATTAAGGCGGGAAAGTAAGAGACTCCCTAGGCCTCGAATACCCTAATACCGTCAGGGTCGGAAGATAACAAGAGTCGACCAAGTGAGGTCGACAGGAAAGAAGACGGAGAGGAGCCCGGCACAAGTAAGTGGAAGCAATGCCGGACTCAGCTACGGTCCCGTGGTCGCCAACCCTTGTTCCACTACATGTCAGCCCCTGGGGAGGCGGGGGGACAGGCCTCATCACGAGAAGAGGAAAAGAATAAGACGAGGATTAGTGTACAAGCGACACCTACTCCTGAAGCATGAGGATGCCGATAACATTTCGGAGGGGATCGGAGAAGACGAGGACGCCTCAGCACCTAATGAAGAATGGCTGACTGGTGAGAAGACAAACTTTATCTGGGAGTGTACCAGCAAGATAGATAGAAATAGGGTCAAGGAGAGGAAAAAAGAAACTAAAGGAGACAGCAGATTGAAGGCGGCGGATAAATATGCTTGGTTGTACATTGGTCGACTGAACCCAAAAAAACAACACAGGAGTACTTAGTTGGATATCTAAAAGAAAATGGGGTGTGTGGCACAATTAGCTGCTAACTTGTCAGCAATACCGACGTAAGCATTCAACATGTATCAACATCAAATGAGTTAACAGATGTATGCCCCATCTGTGAAAGAAAATGTGAAGATGAGTTGGCCGTCGCATGTGATGGTATATGCCAGAGATGGCACCACTTAAGCTGCACAGAACTACAGCAGGGCAGTTCAATGCACTTAAATCATCCAACAAGAGGAAGTCGAAACTTCTATGGTTGTGCTACAAATGTGATCAGGATTTTCAACTATTCAAAGTAAGCAAGGGATTACGGGATGAATTAGAATCGATTAAAGCCGACGTCAATGCGAAATTAAATAGTCTGTTTAATGAAATTCATAAGCTAAATCTGGCCACCGTAGAAGGTAGTTCTAGTGAAACAGTTCGCAAAATTCAACAAAATCAAATAAATATCCAGCGCTAATTAGGATCTCTGGTACCTGGGGATATTCAGGGACATCATGTAGAATCCGAAATTATTGCAAACAACAACTCCTTCATTGAGATGGTGCTGTACCGTCAGAATGAAACTGTTGATGATATGACTAAATTCCAAACAATAATAAGGGAAGACATACTGAACCCATGTGCCATTGGCTCAAGGGGGTCGAATCCATGTAGTTTTTGTAAAAGGAAGGAAGGAAATCTACAGTCTTCAGAGGAACATAGAAAGATTTCATGCAAGGGATGCTAGCATAACGTTGGGTAAGAAGCTGGACCCAGGTGGCCAGAAAATGAGGTCATGCCTGACTCATTAATAAGGAGCCGGTCACGAATATAAATAGAAGGAGTGGAAAGTTCCAGGCGTATGAGAGAGAAGCACGTTACGGAAATCGCCCTTACCTTGCATTAAAACGGCAACAGCGCAACTGTGCCAGAAGAAGAAGAATTAAATTTAACCCATTTGCAAGAATAAAAGTAAGTAAATAAATACAGCATTGTGAATCATTTCGGATTAGAGATTTTTGTGTGGAGAAAAAGCTTTTAATAATTACCCAGGAGAGAAGTGCAAACGCAGCATACGTCATCGGGGATTTACTGAGACCCGAGGAGTGGGGAATTAAAAAATCAACTGCAACACCCACACAGCTGAAGACTGAAAATTATTTAATATCTCAGAAATGCACGATCGATTTTCATGTGCAGTGAGGTCATTTTACGTTCAGAAAACGAGCTTTCTGGAGATATAATTTTTATAAATGTGCGACAATTATTTCAAAAGTTGGTCACGAAAAGGACTAGGATTTTATCTTTTTTTAACTAAATAGTATAAAAGTCCAGGCCAAGCCAGACCAAACATGCAGTTCACGACAGACTCCTTGAGGGGAGATGCTACATCACATCATGGAGTCTACAAGCATTCCTGGAGGGGAAACGCTGTATCACACAGTATAAACAGTATCCGACAGCCAGAGGGCATCGCTGTATCGACAACCGACGTGCCTCCGAAAGGAGTGGCCGATAAATATTATCAAAGTATCGCCGTGTGGAGAATTAGGAAAATCCTAATTACAGGATTTAGTTCCGTCAGTATAAATTTTACAGTGAAAAGTTCAGGAATTACAGTCAGAATAGACTGCAAACTTAGTGAACCGGCGATAGGTCTTCAAAAATACAGTCCAAGTAAACGACCGAAAGTATCGTCGCAGTTTTGAAGTACCGTAATAGCGAGATAAACATTCTATCAACGTATAAGAATCCGATCAGGGTTGGACCAAAAATAAGGTTCGCATAGGGTTCTGAAAAATAGGAATTCGAGGACAGAATAAGCGGAAAGGAGAAGTAAATTCTAGACATCGTGGCAAGGAAACCAACGAACTATAAGAAGCACTAAGTTACGAGGAGTATTAGTTGCTAGAAATCAATAGGTCACCGATAGATTATCTGGGGGACCGTGGACAAGACTGACTTTTACTAGACAACAAATAGGGTCTAGAAAGAAGCAGTTCGAGCTAAAAATAATAATAGCTGATCGTCAGGAAGTCGAAATTGAAGGAGACTATTCCAGGGAAGAAGTAGATGGTTCGAGACTTTCATAGTGGTTAGAGAGGAAGCCGACATTTACGAATTTCACCCTTGGAGACGGGAGGTCAAGAAATCACGTGTGAAAGGTTTAATAGAACCTTAGTGATTAGAATCTGTGAAGTGTAAATATAAAAAAGAAAAATTGTGTTAAAGAGTAATATTTTTTAGTGATTTTTATTGTGTATTATAGAAGAATACACCAGTATATTTAAAATGTCACCAGTGTTTAATATATTTGAGTTATATGTGTGTCAAGATATGTCAATATGTGAAATGAATTTGTGCAAAATGGAGTAATCACAAATAGTGGGCAAAAATGAAACGTCGTTGGGAGTTACGGCATTGGACCATCTGAACATGTGAGTAATCATTTACATTATGTTTTGGTGTGGGGAAAGTGTTTGTGAACAATCCACCGGAGTTTGAGAAATAGGGATGTTGTTGAGTAACAAATAACAGAATAAGGGCGCGGTCTGAACAAATAAGAATTGAGAAATTATAAAATAATTATGTGAAATAAATAAATCCTTTAGAGGAAAAGTATGGAGTAAAATATCAGTATATTGGATAAATATTGTAAAAGCAAGCGTAATAATAATAATAATAATAATAATAATAATAATAATGAAAAGTATATAAATGAAGATTAATTTGAATTATATGAAAGAAATAGCTTTTGAGCTTTTGTAAGGAATGAAGACATGATATGAATACATGTTCTTAAAATATAGTGATTATCGTCACGGGAGAGGATAAATATAAAAATGGAGATGCAGATCTAATGTTGATTTTTGAATTTACCAGTTCTTTGGAAGACGCTAGGCTTTAAAGTGATGTGTAGCGCATTGTCGCGTATTAAAGTAATGTATCACGCTAGGAAGGCGTTGAATCTAAATGTACTTGGCAAATTAATTTTGAGGGACAGTTGATTGCGGTAATTGAGCTATGTTGTAAGTCCTCCAATATGGGATTAGTTCCCGAGGCCATGTGGGTTGTGTTGAATTAAATAATAGGGAGCATATTTGTTGTATTGAAGAGCGCAGGTTAGATTGAGGTCGCCTTAAACACTGAATTGTTGTAAGTCCTCCAGCATGGGAATGGTTCCCGAGGCAGTTAAGAGAGTCGAACCCAGACTCGTATATTTGTGGAAGCCCCTAAATATCGCCGTTGTATTGAATTACTCTTGCCCATCAACGATGACACTTCATAATTAATAAATGCCAAGGTTACGAAAGTGGTCTATGAACCTATAAAATGTTGTTAAAGATTGAATGAAAGAAACGCTAGGTCTACTCAAAGAACTGTGGAAAGGAAATAGCTGGTTTAAAAGCATGAAGGTAGCGGTCTCGAGACGAGACATAGAGCCTTCCCTCCCTGGCCATAAATCAAGTCAAGTGTACGGACAGACCCCTTGTTGTGGTAGGGTCGGAGAGAACCGTCTGGAAGAAGTAAATATACATCGTGAGTGTTTAGGAGTTATTAATGACCCGGGATTTGAACCGAGGTCCTTGTAAATGAAAGTACCGCTTGCCAGTTCAGATCGTAGCTTTCTTATGTGAAAATGGTCTTTTAAGACAAATAAATAAAAATCCCTAAGGTAATGTTGTATTGATGTAGGATTTCATGAGTTCACTGAGGACAATTAGATTCCGGGAGTAATCATAATTTCGACTTTGTTCGAGTAGTCTTCGGTAACTCTGGAGTACACAGGTATTTTCCCGATCACTGTAGTGAATTTGTTGTCTTGAGAGAGATGGTAACGTTGAGAACATTGTTGAATGCCCAGAATTTTAAGTAAAGGAATAACATATACTGTAAAGACGATTATATATTGTTTAAATTATAAGTGACCCGTTACGATCATTTAAAAGAAGAAAGGCAATCCAGAAGCAAGGTACATTATCATACCAAGTAAAAATAATAAAAATGAGGAAGGAGCGTACTGGACTGAATATAACCCAAGGTAATAAGAGACTTAATAAAATACAGGTCTACTGTGAACAAGAACACCAAGAAAAACTCTTAGGGTAACCAAAAGTATATTTAAAACATAGGAACAAATTACAGCAATGTCTTGCCACAAAGGCAATATTAACAAACTTTGATATTGGATAGGCCTAAGTGAAGAATCTAAATTTAAAAGGAAATTCATATGTGAAATTAAAAACTTGCTTGGTACCGAACCAGGCGAAGAGCAGAAAAATCCATGAAATTAATTGATAATACAATTAAGGAAAAATGGAAACAATATTTAATTACCTTAAGGTGGTGAAGACCACATAATCAAAATACATTAAGGTCAAGGGAGGACCCCAAACCAAGAAGAAATAATTAATTAAGTTGCTAATATGGGAGCTAATTATCAGAGTGACTGGTTCAGTCGAAATCCCAAAAGTTGAATTTTAGTCAGAAGAAAAAAACAAAAACATCCCTTTAATAATGATCGCCAAGAACAATGTCTAAACGTTCTCATGGTAACCAGGATATAAGATGAAAAGACCATCACTAAATGGTAATAAAACAGTATTCCAAGGAATATTCTACATGTCCTATCCGGGAGGAAAGTAAATAAGTTAATAATAAATAAATAAATTTAGAGGTTATAAAACACGGATAGGACAGTCGCAAAAATGAAAGTCAGTTGACCTACAGGGCAGCACGCCTGGGTATGACAAAAGAAAACCTTCACCAATTACATGCAATAAAAATGAAATATAAGTAACTGAATTATTGTAGTCATAACTGACACTACGCAACTTTGTTCGATCCCAACATGTTACTCTAACCAACCACAACTTACCTAAGAGACACAATTCAACTGGTAATTCCAGCACTAAATAAAAATAGAAGAACGAGCTCTCAACTTCACAAAAGTAATCACAACAAATAATACAAAACTGCGCAGATACCAGTTACTTCCACAACGAATTCAATCACTTAGTACACTTTCAAATTACATACCTTGGTTGGCCGAAACAAATTATTTAAATAAATTTCCCCCCTTTTAAAATAAAAATAAGCTAAGCTCTCCCACGAAGTCGGTTACATTTTCAATAGAATGAAGCTGCCACGAGGCCAATCACCTTTGTCTAGCCGAGCTAGGCTCAACTTGGAGCAACTTTTATAGCCCTTACATCATGTGGCTTTCTTCGTAGAGGTTCAGACAATAAACATCTCCCACTCTCACACTCCAATGGACACTGCAATACGAAAAAGTTAGTTCCGTTCGCTGACACGGAGCGCTCCACCATCACGACACTGGAGTGGAAGAGGTTTACCCGCCATCTAGTAGCGGAGAAAGACAACACAATGCCTGAGTTTACCAAGATAATCTCCAGACGAACGCTGACGTATCGAAGTTCCCATTTACCCTCACAGATGGAGCAGTGTTATCAATTCAGAACAAGCCTAGTCACGTATCAATACTCCCTCCCTTCGAATCGTGGCCACATTCCACAAATTTTGGACACGTGAAAGTTCAGAAGAGGAGATAGAGAACATTACAAGGTCACTTGAGGTAGTAATTTTAGTACGTGGATATCCAAATAAAGTTCATCCACAATTAACATGCATACGTACACCAACTGATCGTTAACAGTCACTTTTCGAGTTCCCAGACATGCTTATAACATTAACGTCTTACTTTGTCAAATACATGGAAACAGAACTTCTTGAATACAATGTTATTACAGTAGATAATATATATGGTTTTCCAGTAGAGCGAAGATGAGTGCGATCAGAGAGAGACTGCAGCTTCCATCATGATTTTCCGGGCCCTTGGATCTTCACAATGGTACCGCACATCGATCAGGTTGGACAGTCTTCAGAACTTCCACTGTAAACAAATATGGACTGCGACAGAATATGTCCTAGTTTCTTCTTAAGACTAATCACAAGTCAAGTTCAGTATGTTTTGCATAACCCACCCAAATAATATGGTTACCCCTTATTTTTTTTAAGACCAACATAAAATTACAATGATCAAATTGCCATAAACTAATTAGTTAAAACTCAAATAAGCTTAAAGATTCTTCACTTTTACATAAATGTCAGATTAACTTTTACAATTCATGGTCTAAACAAAACAAAAATGAGAATATTTACAATCACTTGGTATCATAAACCATAAGAAAACCAAAAGGAAGGAGAGCAACAAAAATAGATGGATCACGAAATCCACACCTCAGCCTCGTAGATCACAAGAACAAAATTCTTAGATGGCAAGAGCATCTAATTAAAACAAAATTAAATGACAAATTGACTGAAACTTAGGCATTAGAACCCTATTGTACCTTGTATTAACTACTAGAAAACATTAGACCCAAAACTACAATCAACGATAAGAAAAGCCAAAAACAAATGACAACCAGGAAAAATCAAACAGACGACAATAAGTCCAAAATTCGACCAAACAATTACTCCCATTTACTAGATTAACGAGATCCACATAAGTTTTAAATAACACACCACCGAACCCTTACCAAAAATATAATGCCAAGAAAATACCATAGACCAAGAAAAATCCTTAAGATGCCAAGAAACGACAGTAATGAAATAAAAGTGCAAGAAAAGGGAGGAACAGAAACCAACATAAGGAAAGGACATAAAATTAATTTTACCAGAAACAATAATTTAAAGACCAAAAGTTATAGAAACTGAACACACGTGTAGACAAACCCAAATACACAAATCTTTCATACACTCACACATAACCTCACAAATCCCAAGGTTACTAATTACAATTACCACCCTCAAAGAAAATATTCCCAACAAATCCACCAGAATATAAATCATTATTCATAAAATTTCCATTGCACAACACACTTACCAACACACAACTTTTACATACATAAATGCTGACTCGGATCAAACAGAATAACTAAAAACGTACACCGCACGCACTTCATGAGAACCAAAATGAGCCCTATTAGCATTTCCATTTCACCATTAAATTAATTTACACATTGTCTTCACACTATGCTTACCCAGTTCAGACAGAATTAAAACGAACTAAAAGAACGCATTTAGAAAGAACATCATGGGCCTTTTTAGCATCAAACATCCTTCTTTTACAAACATTACCAGAACATAACAACCATACTTACGATAATCTTTACCTCCCAGATCAAGCAAGCAATAAAGATGACTTACGTACACCAGCTTGGAGAACATATGGGAACCTTTTCCTAAGATACTTACCTTGTATTCAGTGCTTTTCCTTATGTCACCTTAAAACACTAGTTCAATACCAGAAAATAATAAGGATCGTAAGAAGAATTTCAACGAAATAGTGATTTATATACTCGGCATCAAGGCAAAACAGAATTAAAAGATAACTTTAACAAAACAAAACCTAACCTTATTTGACACAAGAACAACAATTAATTCCCCACCCAATTACAAATGCAAAGCTAACTTACCACATTCACACCAAACTCACTCATGCCTCACACATACAGTTCGTTCTACACAATTTAGAAAAATTTTAATTACTCTCACTATTGGGCAAATCCGTACCTTTCTTCACATGGGATAAATGGACTCTGAAAAACTTCTTCTTTACGGAGTCGCTTAACAATAGAGTGACGGGTGTCACATATCTAACTATCTTATAAGGGCCCCGAAACCTTTCCCGTAACTTGCCTGATTCCTTAGGGCCAACTTCTTTCAACGTGAAATTTTTAATGTAAACCTCATCACCGGCTTTTAACGATGAAGGTTTTCGACCTGCGTTGTATCGTTTCTCTAATTTTTCGTGAGCCACCTTCATGTTACTTCTTGCCTTCTTCCATATCGTTCTTACATCATTAAAGGTGTACTGGTCGGGCAATAGTTGGTTTAAGGACCATAAGTTTGAGATAGGCGAATTATGTCCGAAGGAGAACATTAGAGAGAAGGGAGTCGTTTTGTGTGACTCGTGAACAGCAGTGTTAAAGGAAAATGTAAGCCAAGTTAAACTGGTGTCCCAAAGACTGTGGTCCTTATGGTGAAAAGCAATTAGAGCAGCTCGTAAATTTCGATTCACCCTTTCGGCGTACGAACCTTTAGGGTAATAGGGCGTGCTAGTGACGTGTGAAATGGAGAGTTAAAACAAAAAATTCTTGAAAATGTGTGAAGTAAAGCACTTCGCATTATCAGATACCAAAGTTTGACATGGACCGAAGTATGCGAAGATCTGTTTAAGGCAAGAGATTACCGTTTGAGTAGTAGCAGCTTTGGTAGAAAATAACCAATTAAAACGAGAAAATCCGTCGGTGCATACCAACACAAAGCGGTTTCCTGACTTCGATACTGGAAAAGGTCCTATATAATCGGCAAAAATTCTTTCCATAGGAACCTTGGCAATATCAGATGACAACAGACCAGTTTTCGAGTTATTAAGGGGTTTAGCCCTCTTACAAGTATCACAATTGTTCACCATTTTGCGCACATCTTTATCAATACCTTTCCAGATAAAATTTCGGCGAATCTTCTCTCTCGTTTTGAACACGCCCAAATGTCCGCCAATCGCAGACTCGTGGAAGTATTTAAAGATGACAGGAATTAAGACAGATGGAATGACAATTTTCGGAAGTTTATCATTCCGAGCTTTACAAAACAGAACATTGGCCTTCAAAGAGTAAGGTTTTACTACTTCTCCTTTCTCCAGTTTACAAACAATCTCACCGATGACAGGGTCTTCTCTCTGGTATTCCGAAACATCTCGGAACAATTTAGGGCAGTTAGAAAGGATAACGTTAGCAAGATTGTTATGGATGTTATCATCTTCACCAGAATTCATCAAATCAACATCATTTTCACCATACATCCTACTCAGGCAATCTGCGATAACATTATCAGATCCTTTTATATGTCTAACATTGAACTTGAAAGAAAGGATGCGAGTAGCCCATCTGGCTATTCGACCTGCCTTCCTAGGTTTACCCAGGACCCAACTTAAGGCCTGATTATCGGTCTCTAAATCAAACTGAACGTGTTCCACATAAAGCTTGAACTTTTCCAGGGCAAACATCACCGCTAGACCCTCTAACTCATACACTGAGTATTTCTTCTCGGCATCGTTCAAGGTTCTTGAGGCGTATGCGACGGGTAAACGTCCTAATTCATGCTCTTGTAAAAGGACTGCACCGACAGCACTATTAGAAGCATCAGTCTGAATTATAAAATTCTTAGAAAAATCGGGGATGGCAAGAATGGGGGCGTTGGTTAAAGCCATTTTCAGATCTTCGAAAGCTGCATCCTGGTCAGGACCCCAAGCAAACTCGACTCCCTTTTTCCTTAATTTGTTGATAGGTGCAGCACGATGGGCAAAATTGGGTATAAACTTACGAAAGTAATTTATCATGCCAATGAAGCGGGCGATTTCTTTGCCTGTCTTTGGTGGTCTATACTCCCTAATGGACTGGGTTCTTGAATGATCTATGGCTATCCCAGAAGATGAAATTATGTGCCCTAGGAAGGAGATCTGAGGCTTTGCAAAAGATACCTTAGAAAGCTTAACAGTAAGGCCCGCACCTCTAAGTCTAGATAACACCTCTCTTACATGTTGTAAATGTTCATCGAAAGTTTTACTGAATATAACCACGTCATCTAAATAGTGGTATACAGATTTAAATTTAATACCATCGAACACATTATCTAACAATCTACTGAGCACTGCAGCTCCGGTAGATAGGCCGAACGGGAGGCGCTCGAACTCAAAAAGATTCCAGTCAGTGGTGAATGCAGTAATGGCTTTAGACCTTTCTGTTAAGGGTACCTGGAAATAGGCACTATTGAGGTCGAGAATAGTAAAGAAATTGGCTCCCCGGAACCAGGCAAAGCAAGACTGTAAGTCCGGAAGAGGAATAGATTGCAAAATAACCTTTTTGTTAAGCGCACGGTAATCAATAACAGGTCTGTATTGCCCATTAGGTTTAGGTACGAGGAAAATAGGAGACGCATATGCTGAAGTTGATTTCCTGATAATTCCCTCCTTTAGCATATCGTCTATAATTTCTTTTAACACTTTCATTTTAGGTGGAGACAATCTGTATGGGGAAGCGCGTACAGGAATTGTGTCGGAAAGTTCTATCTCATATTCCAAGAGATTAGTTACACCCAGTTTGTCAGTCAAAACCTCGGGGAATTCCGAACATAAAAGTTTAATCTGCTTGGTCTGATGTTCATTTAAATTATTAAACTCAAGATCATCAACAGTCACAGGTTTAGAATCTAGTTGAGCTGAGTTAACAACATTATTATCATGCATCTGGTTAAATGTAATCTTTAATTTAGGTTTGAACTGAAACCAACATAACCTTGTCCTCAAATCAATTAATAAGCCAGTATGAGAAATAAAATTGGCCCCAAGTATCACGCTACAGGACAAATTGTTAACAATCCAAAACTTAAATTTCCACGAGAAATCAGCAATGTTAATCTTGACGATAACATAACCTAACACATTAAGAGCTGTAGAATTCGCCGAGATAACATTATTGGATTCCTTTACCATCTCGCCAAATTTGCATACTGATTTCATACCTTCAAACCATTTCCTATCTAAAAAGGAATAAGTGCTACCTGAATCAATCAATGCTGAAACAGGTTCGTTATTAATATATATATCAATAAACGGGCAATTACTCTTAGACGCACACATAATACGACTACTAATTTCATTATTTTTGTAGGCATCTCTGTCATAATCACTACTATCAAAAATTTTGAACTCATTTTTGTTAGTATAATTCTTAGATATATGACAATCCGAGGAGATATCCTTTAGATGGCATCACTTATCGCGACTAAATTTTCTATCACACCATCGAGCAATATGGTTGTAAGAACCACAACGATCACATCTTCTCCCTTTGTTAATTCTTACCTCGTTGGGTGAAGATGCCATTTGCCACTGTAAGTTACTGCCAGTTGGGTAGCTCGGAGGAGATATCTCAGGTACATACATGTTTGTAGGCACATTGGTATTAGGAAAACCAACAGTTGGAATAAGATTACTAAAATTCATAGGTGCAGAAACGTACGAACTAGCAAACATACTAGGGTGACTCACATTTGGGGAAATCATAGGTGAAGGACCACAGTTGTTAGGTAAATAAGCAGATTGCATTGCATTAACCAAGTTAATTGGACTCACAGTTGGGGAAATCATAGGCGAAGAAATGCAGTTGTTAGGTAAATAAGCAGACTGCATTACATTACCCAAGTTAATTGGTGGAGGAACGTTGCATACTCTTAATGAATCAGCATCTCTGATAGTTCCCGCATACCTAATAATTTCGTTTAATTCCATTAAGGTAGTAGGTTTGGATTCTAAAACGAAATAGGAGCGACATTCGGGATTTACCCCAGCAATGATCGAAGAAACTAACTGTTTTTCAGACAAGTTTACCTTTAAAACTCTGTAAAAGGTTTTAATGTCTAGGAAATAATCATTAAGGGGTTCTCCCAACCTCTGTACTCTAAAAAACAAGGTATGTCGAAGTACACTTAATGCACGAGGGGGAATGAAGGATTCTAAAACATCCTCATGAAAATCTACTAATGAAGTCTGAGAACTCATTGCCTCCACAATCTTTTCCCTCAACAAACCAACCGTATAAGGAAAAATGATTTGAAAAATTTTGGCATTCGATAATCTAAATACCACCGCGTTATCAATTAAATAAATTAGAACTTTCAAAAAATTTACCAATTGATTAATGTCGTTACCACTGCATATTTGCAAATCCTTCAGACATGCACTAAGAGGATGTGGAAGACTAGAAAACTTAACCCCATCACACGAATCTAATACCCTGGACATATTATCATGCATCGACGCGCCAGGTATTTGGGCAGGAGCCATTTGATTAACCTCTCCAACCCTAGCATATTCGAACATACCTTCATTCCTAGGTACAGGCCTAGAAACTGTAGGATATCTACTTGGCAAGTCATTCAAAACACAATTCAAGGGTATATCAGGTAACGATCTGGAAAAATTATCCCTCAGATTATCAGAATTAACTTCAGGTCTTCTGTCACTCAATGCAGACGTACCTTCCAAAAAATTCATGTTCACTGATTCAACTGACGAAGAAATAGATCCTAAATTATTCAACAACTCCCCTTCGACACGATTAATATTAGTCAATTCGCTACAATCACCAGTATCTGGTACATCGTCAGGATTAACAACACGATTAGTCTTATCACTGCGTTTAGTTCCCTCAAACAAATAAGTATAGCACTTGCATAACCTAGCACGCAAAGAAATTAATTTATCACTAAATTCACTGTCTTTTTCCTTCCAAACTTCGATTAAATCTGCAAGACGATGGTACCAATGCACTAAACGAAACTTAAAACGAGTTAATTGACTAACCGAACTATTATCAGCAGCGGACAAGAACTCAAACAAGATAAATAATTTATCAATACTTGGTACAACAAGGTCCCTACCTTTAGTCCAGTCAAATTCATCCCAATTTGGAATGCGAACCGGTACAGATTTCAGCGAAGACAATAGTATCAAATCCTTCTCACGATGATTACAGGGAGTTTGTCCCCTAATAATTATTTCATGAATGATTTCGTCCTTGTTTAAAGAAGAGACTGACGTTAGGATTCTGTTTTCCATCAACCCTCGATAAGACATGAAACAAACAATGACACCAAGAGTTAGTAAAAATTCAGACTAGACAGGCCTAAGAATATTTCTTAGTGTTTTTATCACTTTCAACACTGTATTTTAAGTCTCCAATTAGTTCCGATTAAGAAAATGAACCACGCTACTGATTACCAATAATGACCCGTTACGATCATTTAAAAGAAGAAAGGCAATCCAGAAGCAAGGTACATTATCATACCAAGTAAAAATAATAAAAATGAGGAAGGAGCGTACTGGACTGAATATAACCCAAGGTAATAAGAGACTTAATAAAATACAGGTCTACTGTGAACAAGAACACCAAGAAAAACTCTTAGGGTAACCAAAAGTATATTTAAAACATAGGAACAAATTACAGCAATGTCTTGCCACAAAGGCAATATTAACAAACTTTGATATTGGATAGGCCTAAGTGAAGAATCTAAATTTAAAAGGAAATTCATATGTGAAATTAAAAACTTGCTTGGTACCGAACCAGGCGAAGAGCAGAAAAATCCATGAAATTAATTGATAATACAATTAAGGAAAAATGGAAACAATATTTAATTACCTTAAGGTGGTGAAGACCACATAATCAAAATACATTAAGGTCAAGGGAGGACCCCAAACCAAGAAGAAATAATTAATTAAGTTGCTAATATGGGAGCTAATTATCAGAGTGACTGGTTCAGTCGAAATCCCAAAAGTTGAACTTTAGTCAGAAGAAAAAAACAAAAACATCCCTTTAATAATGATCGCCAAGAACAATGTCTAAACGTTCTCATGGTAACCAGGATATAAGATGAAAAGATCATCACTAAATGGTAATAAAACAGTATTCCAAGGAATATTCTACATGTCCTATCCGGGAGGAAAGTAAATAAGTTAATAATAAATAAATAAATTTAGAGGTTATAAAACACGGATAGGACAGTCGCAAAAATGAAAGTCAGTTGACCTACAGGGCAGCACGCCTGGGTATGACAAAAGAAAACCTTCACCAATTACATGCAATAAAAATGAAATATAAGTAACTGAATTATTGTAGTCATAACTGACACTACGCAACTTTGTTCGATCCCAACATGTTACTCTAACCAACCACAACTTACCTAAGAGACACAATTCAACTGGTAATTCCAGCACTAAATAAAAATAGAAGAACGAGCTCTCAACTTCACAAAAGTAATCACAACAAATAATACAAAACTGCGCAGATACCAGTTACTTCCACAACGAATTCAATCACTTAGTACACTTTCAAATTACATACCTTGGTTGGCCGAAACAAATTATTTAAATAAATTTCCCCCCTTTTAAAATAAAAATAAGCTAAGCTCTCCCACGAAGTCGGTTACATTTTCAATAGAATGAAGCTGCCACGAGGCCAATCACCTTTGTCTAGCCGAGCTAGGCTCAACTTGGAGCAACTTTTATAGCCCTTACATCATGTGGCTTTCTTCGTAGAGGTTCAGACAATAAACATCTCCCACTCTCACACTCCAATGGACACTGCAATACGAAAAAGTTAGTTCCGTTCGCTGACACGGAGCGCTCCACCATCACGACACTGGAGTGGAAGAGGTTTACCCGCCATCTAGTAGCGGAGAAAGACAACACAATGCCTGAGTTTACCAAGATAATCTCCAGACGAACGCTGACGTATCGAAGTTCCCATTTACCCTCACAGATGGAGCAGTGTTATCAATTCAGAACAAGCCTAGTCACGTATCAATAAGAAACTCATAAAATAAATATTGAGGTGTGTAAATGAATGACACCGTTCTTATTGGAAAGTATCGAGCCAGTGGAGCTCGTAATTATATTGAACTTTTAAAAGGGATACTTTATGGAAGTGAAAAGAATTATAAGTTGGTTGGTTTGAAAGAAACCATTTATTTTAATATAATATTTGTTTAATTTTTATATCTTCCTTGTTCACTTTGAACAAGTTTAGAAAGATTTGGTCAATAGTTTAATTGTTTTATTTGTTTGTAGCGCCATAATTTTGGTTAATTAAATGTGTTAAAATAGGAGTTGAATGTGTTTTTATTTTGGAAGTGTATCCTGTATTTAATCCAAAATGTGTAAGTCACAGAGTGGGAGAACATACCATAACCCCGAAAATCCCGATTTGAGCATTGCTGGCATACTGTGATTTGCATATTTCTTGCTGGAAGGGCACAGGGGGGGGGGGGCATAGAAGTACTGTGCTTGGATTAATAATTAGAGGAACACTGAAGACGGTCATTTCATGTAAAAGTAAAATAAAGATAGGAATAGCTACAACATATAATGTTAACTGACCGCATGGGTCCCTAGAAACTCACACCGAGCAGCCCTGAATTAAAAAACCCCTAACACTCATTAAATTTTGGCGCCCAGTACGCAGGGATGAGTTTTCCTAGGGAAAACCCGAGTTTTCTCGAAAAATCAAAATTTTCCTTTTTTTGGAAAAAAAATGGTTTTTTGAAAATTTGAATTTTTAAATACTTCCATAAAGGTTTCTGAGATTGAATAAAGATATCAAAAGGGTACGTTTTAGTAAACACCCGTACCAAGATAAAAGTTTGGAAATTGGGACACAATGGTTCAGGTTACCATCTCTCAAGCATGTACCAGCGATGTGGCATGAGTAGCCCACTGTATTCTAATAAGATGGTATTGAATGAGGAATTGCAGGGGCTTTTGGAGGCTATAAAAGCCGATAGTAATGAAAAGTTGGAGGCTATAAAAGCCGATAGTAAGGAAAAGTTGGCGGCTATAAACAATAAATTAGACAGCCAACAGAGTACAAATAAAGAAGAGTTCGAATCCATGAATCAAAGTTTAGAATCATTCAAAACTAATAGTGATAACATGGGAATTAAATTAGAAGCTATCGAGGCCGACTGTATAACAATGAACAATGAACTGAAGGCTGAGATAGAAAAGATAAAAACAGAAAATGGGGATAACATTAAAGAACAGTTGAAAGTGGTAAAAGATGAGACGTTAGAGTCTATAAAAGCTGACAGTAAAGCAAATATCGAGGTACTGAAAGCTGAGATAGAAAGCAAATTGAATAGTATAAAAACAGAAAATTCAGACCATTTTTCAGCACAATCCAGGGTTTTAGAAGAAACAATGAATAACAAATTTCAAGGTTTTGATGATGATGATGATAATTGTTGTTTTAAGGGGCCTAACATCTAGGCTATCGGCCCCTGATGGTTTGGGTGATCGTGAAGATGAAAATGAAATGTATACTTAAAACTAAAACTACTAACCTACAAACTAGAAGAAAAAATGGAGAACTAAAGGAGAATAAGTCAAATAAAGGACAGGAGGAAAAGAAATGCCCTCAACCCACGAAGAATGCGGATTGAGGGACTTGGAAGGAAGGAGAGCCATGAAAGGCAGATAGGAAAGTGAAAGAGGAGAGGGTCCGCCCCGAATGTAAGGGACAAAAGGGGAAAAAGGACCCAGCTCAGGAATCCCTCGGGGTCGCCAACTCCCGAACTCACCAGCCGTGAGCCCCTGAGGGTGTAGCATTATCTAGGGTGCACCAAAAGTGGTGGGGCTACATACACCCTGCCTCCTTAAGGGCCTAGAGCACAAGGCAGGAGGTAAAAGGAAGAGAAAAAGAAGGATGATGATGATGATGATAATTGTTGTTTTAAGGGGTCTAACATCTTGGTTATCGGCCCCTGATGGTTTGGGTGATCGTGAAGATGAAAATGAAAAGCGAACTTAAAACTAAAACTAACTACTAACCTACATACTAGAAGAAGAAATGGAAAACTAAAGGAGAATAAGGCAAATAAAGGACAGGAGGAAAAGAAATGCCCTCAACCCTCGAAGAAGGCGGATTGGGGGACTTGGAAGGAAGGAGAGCCATGAAAAGCAGATAGGAAAGTGAAAGAGGAGAGGGTCCGCCCCCAAAGGTAAGGGACAACAGGGGAAAACGGACCCAGCTCAGGAATCCCTCGGGGTCGCCAACTCCCGAACTCACCAGCCGTGAGTCCCTGAGGGTATAGCATTATCTAGGGTGCACCAAAAGTGGTGGGGCTACATACACCCGGCCTCCTTGAGGGCCTTAACCAGAAGGCAGGACATAACATGAAAAGAAAAAGAAGGCTGACCCCTCGCAGAAGGAGGGAATCAGAAAAGATGAGACAAGGGCCAATTAAGGCGGGAAAGGAAAAGACTCCCTAGGCCTCGGATACCCTAATACCGTCGGGGTCGGAAGAGAACAAGAGTTGACCAAGTGAGGTCGACAGGAAAGAAGACAGAGAGGAGCCCGGCACAAGTAAGTGGAAGCAATGCCGGACTCAGCTGGGGCCCCGTGGTCGCCAACCCACAACTCACAGAAAAAGAAGGCTGACCCCTCGCAGAAGGAGTGTATCAGAAAAGATGAGACAAGGGCCAATTAAGGCGGGAAAGGAAGAGACTCCCTATACCTCGGATACCCTAATACCGTCGGGGTCAGAAGAGAACAAGAGTTGACCAAGTGAGGTCGACAGGAAAGAAGACAGAGAGGAGCCCGGCACAAGTAAGTGGAAGCAATGCCGGTCTCATCTGGGGCCCCGTGGTCGCCAACCCACGCCCACAAGATGTGAGCCCCTGGGGGATCAAGGTTTTGACACTGAGTTTGGGAAGAAGTTAACTAAGTTCAAAGGGAAAATCGCAAGTGAAATTTAAGAGGAAAGCAGTGTACTTAAGTTAGAATTGCAAGGCCAAATAAAGATCTTAAAGGAAAGTACGGTAAATTCCCAAGCTAAATGTCAAGAAAATTTTAAAAATTTAGAAGGTAATTTTGGTTCTATAAAAACTAAATTAAATAACATGGAAAAAACCTGTAAAAGGAATGTAGACGGATGTAAAATGAACTTGTAAACCAGATCCAAGGTGTGCAGGCAAAATTAGAAGATCAGATAAAATCTAACATGAATCTTTGTGAAACATCCCGGGATGAGATAAAAGAAAGTGTGAATAAGCCAGCAACCCGATTTGAAAGGGTTGAGGAAAAAGTAGGAAACCTCGAGGGAAAAGTCGAGAAAATTCAGGCAGAAATAACTAATGTTAAGAGGCAAGGTGAGGCCGATGCCAACAAAAGGGAATGGCAATTTAACGCATTCACGGGACAGGTGGATGAATGGTTGAGGAAGCATGAGGGGGATATTACTACGAAGTTAGGTTAATACTAAGGGAATCTTAAGGATGAAAGCACGCAACGAAAAAGGGATCGTGATGAACAACTCGTATAAATAGAGAGGATAGATAAAGGGGTTACTGGGATTCAGGAAACCGTAATAGGATTAACAAAACAATTGGGAGACACAAAGGGAGATATAAATAAGGTTATGACTGACATAACAATTATATTCGATGAACAAGGAAAGGCCCGAGAGGATATGAACAAGATCCAGGATAAAGTCTACAAAGGACAAAAAGAGATGGAGAAAAAGATAAAGGAAATGCGAGAAAAGCCTTTGAGCATCTAAAAGCCCAAGCTGATAGGAGGCAAAGAAGAAATAGGCACAAGAGGTATCATCGACCACTATTAGCAGGGGGAAATGGTGTTAGTAAAAAGACCAGCCATTTCGGATCCAGGGAACCGCGTGTACAAAAAGTTCCAGAAAATGTACCACGGACCGTATCAAATAATAAGAGATTTGAGAAATAATGCCTAAAGAATTCGGCACTGTGAAACGAATCACGAAGTGACCATGAACTCAGCGAATTTAAAAGTATATTACCCTCCCGAAGACTTTGATGAAGCAAATGAACAAGCCCTGGTAATGGAACAATTTAAAGATGATGAATCCACTTTTGATAGAAACGAGAGTAAGGTAGAAAGAGGAAACAGAGCTCAACCATTCGAGTGCGAATGCGAATTGGAGAAACTGTATTGGGAAATAAGAGAAATAATTGATTTGGTTGAAGAAGAAAATTTCAATTTAAGAAAAGAGAATGATGAAATAACGAAACGGGTAGGGATAGACCACACCCGTGATGAAGAAGTATGTTCTGGAAACGTGTAGTCCAGATAAATAAGAAAGGAAGAAAGGGTAGGGACAGAACGTACCCAACCTACAATATTACCGGATATGACTTAAAAGGTGGAAAAACCCAAATTATCGTGGGATTTTAAAGGATTAAAGATCATAAGGTACGGATAAACGTTATGATGGCTTCGACAATTAAAAGAAAAATAGGATTTTATGAATAATTGAAATGAATTTCCTCAAAATTGTTCGAAAATTTATTTAACTAAGGAGGGGAGAGATGAACCCATGTACCATTGGGTCAAGGGGGTCGAATCCATGTAGTTTTTGTAAAAGGAAGGAAGAAAATCTACAGTCATCAGAGGAACATAGAAAGATTTCATGCAAGGGATGCTAGCATAACGTTGGGTAAGAAGCTGGACCCAGGTGGCCAGGAAATGAGGTCATGCCTGACTCATTGATAAGGAGCCGGTCACGAATATAAATAGAAGGAGTGGAAAATTCCAGGCGTATGAGAGAGAAGCACGTTTCGGAAATCGCCCTTACCTTGCATTAAAACGGCAACAGCGCAACTGTGCCAGAAGAAGAATAATTAAATTTAACCCATTTGCAAGAATAAAAGTAAGTAAATAAATACAGCATTGTGAATCATTTCGGATTAGAGATTTTTGTGTGGAGAAAAAGCTTTTAATAATTACCCAGGAGAGAAGTGCAAACGTAGCATACGTCATCGGGGATTTACTGAGACCCGAGGAGTGGGGAATTAAAAAATCAACTGCAACACCCACACAGCTGAAGACTGAAAATTATTTAATATCTCAGAAATGCACGATCGATTTTCATATGCAGTGAGGTCATTTTACGTTCAGAAAACGAGCTTTCTGGAGATATAATTTTTATAAATGCGCGACAATTATTTCAAAAGTTGGTCACGAAAAGGACTAGGATTTTATCTTTTTTTAACTAAATAGTATAAAAGTCCAGGCCAAGCCAGACCAAACATGCAGTTCACGACAGACTCCTTGAGGGGAGATGCTACATCACATCATGCAGTCTACAAGCATTCCTGGAGGGGAAACGCTGTATCACACCGTATAAACAGTATCCGACAGCCAGGGGCATCGCTGTATCGACAACCAACGTGCCTCCGTAAGGAGTGGCCGATAAATATTATCAAAGTATCGCCGTGTGGAGAATTAGGAAAATCCTAATTACAGGATTTAGTTCCGTCAGTATAAATTTTACAGTGAAAGTTCAGGAATTACAGTCAGAATAGACTGCAAACTTAGTGAACCGGCGATAGGTCTTCAAAAATACAGTCCAAGTAAACGACCGAAAGTATCGTAGCAGTTTTGAAGTACCGTAACAGCGAGATAAACATTCTATCAACGTATAAGAATCCGATCAGGGTTGGACCAAAAATAAGGTTCGCATAGGGTTCTGAAAAATAGGAATTCGAGGACAGAATAAGCGGAAAGGAGAAGTAAATTCTAGACATCGTGGCAAGGAAACCAACGAACTATAAGAAGCACTAAGTTACGAGGAGTATTAGTTGCTAGAAATCAATAGGTCACCGATATATTATCTGGGGGACCGTGGACAAGACTGACTTTTACTAGACAACAAATAGGGTCTAGAAAGAAGCAGTTCGAGCTAAAAATAATAATAGCTGATCGTCAGGAAGTCGAAATTGAAGGAGTACTATTCCAGGGAAGAAGTAGATGGTTCGAGACTTTCATAGTGGTTAGAGAGGAAGCCGACATTTTCGAATTTCACCCTTGGAGACGGGAGGTCAAGAATTCACGTGTGAAAGGTTTAATAGAACCTTAGTGATTAGAATCTGTGAAGTGTAAATATAAAAAAGAAAAATTGTGTTAAAGAGTAATATTTTTTAGTGATTTTTATTGTGTATTATAGAAGAATACACCAGTGTATTTAAAATGTCACCAGTGTTTAATATATTTGAGTTATATGTGTGTCAAGATATATCAATATGTGAAATGAATTTGTGCAAAATGGAGTAATCACAAATAGTGGGCAAAAATGAAACGTCGTTGGGAGTTACGGCATTGGACCGTCTGAACATGTGAGTAATCATTTACATTATGTTTTGGTGTGGGGAAAGTGTTTGTGTACAATCCACCGGAGTTTGAGAAATATGGATGTTGTTGAGTAACAAATAACAGAATAAGGGCGCGGTCTGAACAAATAAGAATTGAGAAATTATAAAATAATTATGTGAAATAAATAAATCCTTTAGAGGAAAAGTATGGAGTAAAATATCAGTATATTGGATAAATATTGTAAAAGCAAGCGTAATAATAATAATAATAATAATAATAATGAAAAGTATATAAATGAAGATTAATTTGAATTATATGAAAGAAATAGCTTTTGAGCTTTTGTAAGGAATGAAGACATGATATGAATACATGTTCTTAAAATATAGTGATTATCGTCACGGGAGAGGATAAATATAAAAATGGAGATGCAGATCTAATGTTGATTTTTGAATTTACCAGTTCTTTGGAAGACGCTAGGCTTTAAAGTGATGTGTAGCGCATTGTCGCGTATTAAAGTAATGTATCACGCTAGGAAGGCGTTGAATCTAAATGTACTTGGCAAATTAATTTTGAGGGAGAGTTGATTGCGGTAATTGAGCTATGTTGTAAGTCCTCCAATATGGGATTAGTTCCCGAGGCCATGTGGGTTGTGTTGAATTAAATAATAGGGAGCATATTTGTTGTATTGAAGAGCGCAGGTTAGATTGAGGTCGCCTTAAACGCTGAATTGTTGTAAGTCCTCCAGCATGGGAATGGTTCCCGAGGCAGTTAAGAGAGTCGAACCCAGACTCGTATATTTGTGGAAGCCCCTAAATATCGTCGTTGTATTGAATTACTCTTGCCCATCAACGATGACACTTCATAATTAATAAATGCCAAGGTTACGAAAGTGGTCTATGAACCTATAAAATGTTGTTAAAGATTGAATGAAAGAAACGCTAGGTCTACTCAAAGAACTGTGGAAAGGAAATAGCTGGTTTAAAAGCATGAAGGTAGCGGTCTCGAGACGAGACATAGAGCCTTCCCTCCCTGGCCATAAATCAAGTCAAGTGTACGGACAGACCCCTTGTTGTGGTAGGGTCGGAGAGAACCGTCTGGAAGAAGTAAATATACACCGTGAGTGTTTAGGAGTTGTTAATGACCCGGGATTTGAACCGAGGTCCTTGTAAATGAAAGTACCGCTTGCCAGTTCAGATCGTAGCTTTCTTATTTGAAAATGGTCTTTTAAGACAAATAAATAAAAATTCCTAAGGTAATGTTGTATTGATGTAGGATTTCATGAGTTCACTGAGGACAATTAGATTCCGGGAGTAATCATAATTTCGACTTTGTTCGAGTAGTCTTCGGTAACTCTGGAGTACACAGGTATTTTCCCGATCACTGTAGTGAATTTGTTGTCTTGAGAGAGATGGTAACGTTGAGAACATTGTTGAATGCCCAGAATTTTAAGTAAAGGAATAACATATACTGTAAAGACGATTATATATTGTTTAAATTATAAGAAACTCATAAAATAAATATTGAGGTGTGTAAATGAATGACACCGTTCTTATTGGAAAGTATCGAGCCAGTGGAGCTCGTAATTATATTGAACTTTTAAAAGGGATACTTTATGGAAGTGAAAAGAATTATAAGTTGGTTGGTTTGAAAGAAACCATTTATTTTAATATAATATTTGTTTAATTTTTATATCTTCCTTGTTCACTTTGAACAAGTTTAGAAAGATTTGGTCAATAGTTTATTTGTTTTATTTGTTTGTAGCGCCATAATTTTGGTTAATTAAATGTGTTAAAATAGGAGTTGAATTTGTTTTTATTTTGGAAATGTATCCTATATTTAATCCAAAATGTGTAAGTCACAGAGTGGGAGAACATACCATTACCCCGAAAATCCCGATTTGAGCATTGCTGGCATACTGTGATTTGCATATTTCTTGCTGGAAGGGCACAATACGTAAAGTTGTTAGTGAGTAATTCAAGAAAACCCACAGATTTACCGGCGAAAAATAATGAAATCACTACAACTGAAATCAAGAATGCCATAGTCTCTAACGACGGAGAGCTGGAGGACACATTATCGGAAATAAGTAATGCTGAGAAATCTCACCGCACACCCGTAAAGAAGAATTCTCAAAACACTAGGGAAGAGTTGGTACAGAAAAGCAATATGTTGACCAGGCAAGGCACCAGAGCTGAAGTCAACGCCAATCGTATGACAGAAAAAATAGATTTGCCAGCAGAATCATAAAATGCTCACTTTAGTCGAAAAGTTACGGATGCCATTGCTCCCTTTAGTCAAGAATTAAAGGATGCCCACGCCTCTCAAGATGAAGGATTCCCTTACAGTCCAGAACAGCAATCTGACAAAACAAAATGGTCTGAGGCCGTAGGTCGACGACGTAGGGGCAACCTCCCGTTAATTCATACCCCAACAATCATAGGGCCAGCGTCAGAAGGAGATTGCGTGGAAGAACGCAGCGGAGATAAGGATATGCAACGCGACTCAGTCCCATGGAATACACAACGAGGAAGAAGATATAAAGCGAACGAAACTAGAAACATTTCTACAAGAGGGAATATTGTGATCGGCCGCAAACAGACTACTGCCTCACGATTGCAGACAGCCCCTAAAAAGGCATGGATCTACATGGGTAGATTGCGCAGAAAAACGAAGTTAGTTATTGTTGTTTTAAGGGGCGGAACTACGAGGTCATCTGCCCATAAATAGTGAAACGAAAGCAGAAGATATAATTGACTTCCTCCAAACAAACGGAATCGAAGGAGATATTGAGTGTGAGATGCTGCCGACTATAAGGTCCAGTAAATCTTTCAAAATAGGCGTTGACTTCAGATTTTTAGACTCTTTACAAGATCCCAATTTCTGGCCTGAGGACATAATAGTGCGCCAGTTTCTTTTCGAAGGCAAAGAGCAGGGGCGGTCTCATAACCCGGTCTATAACCCGACTCAAACAAAGACAAAATTGGAAACTATGGACATTCTACTCTGGAACGTTGAAGGGCTGAAGTCAATTATTTCGTTAACTTCCGACTTATTCTGGCAAAGGTTTGATGTATTCACAGCCACAGAAACATTCTTAACGTAACATATAAGCCTGCCACACACATATATAGCAAGCATGCCCTGGCTATCCCAAAAGAGAAAGGGAGACTGGAAGGAGGAGTAAGCATCTTATATAAAGACTGCTTAGGGAAGGTAAAGGAATCACTCAAGGAAGAGAATATGGTAACTGTTCGAACAGTCAAATTAACGATCCTAGGTCTATACATCAGCCCCATAAAGAAAATAGATGACGCAGTGGAACACATTGCCAGAGCCATTACAATAGCGAGAGAAGACAGAAACGTAATTCTTGGGGGCGACCTCAACTGTCGAATCGACAAACCCGAAAACAAAACAAGACTAATTCTAGAACTCGTGCATGAGGAGGGATACACTCTGCTAAACATGCCAGAAGAGGTTACTTATGTAGCTCCCAACGGGAAAAGCACCATATATTTAATCTTCGTAAAAGGGGACTGCATATCAACATACAAGCATGAAGTCCTATATTCGGACTCGGCTGCTGCTCTCAGGAAACACATACCTGTCCTCTCAAGAATTGTTACAGAAGAAAGGCCACCGCCCAAAAATAAGAGCGAGTGGATTACTACAAGAAAGCTATGGACTGACACTATCGAAAGGAGAAATGACGAGCTAGAAAATGTATCACAGATGCTTGGAGAAGGTCTTCTAGAATCGGCACTAAACTCAACGCTGAACATTATCAAAGAATCGCAAATCAGGAAGCCACCAAGAATCGCCAAGATTTGGTTTGACTCTGAATGTTACAAACTTAGACAAGAGACACTGGATATCCTCCATAAGGCGCGACAATCAAACGACAAACCCACGCTTACGGAGTACGCACTGAAGAGGAAAGCATAAAAAAACTGCTACAGCAAAAAAAAAAAAAGAATAGCGGGCACAAACGCAAGCCCAAGAAGCCCTCAGCGACCCATTCATAGCACTTAAGACGCGAAGAACATGCTTCACCCCAGACCTACCGATAACTTCATGGGAAAATCACTTCTCAAAAATTCTGAACAAGCAAAATATTAAAACTGCTCTTCCGCTTCGAAGAAATACTGACACTGTAACTGGCCCGATAGAACCGAAGGAAGTCAAAACTGCGATTTTCGACACCAAAGACAAAAAAGCAGTTGAGCCTGATGGGTATTTTTAACGAAAGCTTTAAACACACCTGTAACTCACTGCTTGACACATGGACCACCTTGTTCAACAAGAGTTATGCAACAGGAGAATTTCCAGATGGATGGAGGCATTCTAAATAAAGATGCTGTACAAAGGTAACGGAGATAGAAACGACCCAGACTCATACACGGGCATAGCCCTTGAAAATAACATCTATAAGGTCTTTGCAAAAATACTGGAGAACAGACTCGTCGCAGCGGCTGGAACAATGATCCCGGAGATACAGTTCGGATTTATGAAAGGAAGAGGAACTATAAATGCAGTAAGAAATCTCATTGATAATATCCAGGAGAACATTAGACATCCAAAAGAAAAATTCTATGCAATCTTCATAGACGTCAGGAAAGCATTCGATCTGCTGAATAGAGATATGCTCCTTTTTAAAGTAGCCGACATGATAGGAAAAGACAACCCACTGATTATAGCAATGAACAACTTCCTGGCATACAACCGAGTGTCAATACATGACGGCAAGACATCTTCATCAAACATAGTACAAAGTAATGGAGTTCTCCAAGGGGATCCGTTAAGCCCCATACTATTCAACATCGCCTTGGCAGACATCGAAATGATCACTCACGGAATCTCCAAGGTAGTATATTTATACGCGGACGACATGGTTATAGGGTCGAACAACAGGGAAGAAATACAGAATGTAATTGATAACCTCCAAGATTACGCCATTAAAAACAGCTTGGAAATTAACAAAAACAAAACAGTCCAGATGGAATTTAGAAAAGGGGGAAGAATCGCAAGCAAGGATAGACTACAGTGCGGAATGGAGGACCTGGAGGTCGTGAGCTCATTTAAGTATCTGGGTATCACACTTCAACCTTCAGCTAATTCTTTCAAATGCCACATAAGAGAGAGAGAACCGCGGCAGCCATAAGAAGCATTTATGATATCTCGGATCCCACGAGACTATCTTTAAGCACGGCTATGAGTCTATTTTACGCCAAGGTACTCCCAGTTCCAACTGACGGGCTAGAACTTACTTGGGATCACCTGACAGTATCCGACCTCCGATCCATTGAAAGCGTAAAAGCTAGATTTTTAAAAAGAACACTGGGGATTTCCAAGATGTCACCCTCAAGATTGACGTGCATACTAGCCTCTGAGACATTCCTAATGGAAGATCTACGAACCAGAATGCAGCTTCCATCTTCCAAACAAGAACAAGAGATTCTACAAATTAGACAGAAGAAAAGAGAGGTCATCGACCTGGAATTTAACTCGACTGATGCCATGCTCAATCGTAGCTGGTCTGGACCAAATAATGACATGCGGAGCGCTCTAACTAGGTTGGCAATACATGGTTTTCATCACAAGCTATGTACTCGACAGGACTATCATGAACCGTCTGAGCAGTGCGTTTGTAAGCTGTGTGGAGGTCATTGCGAGCGATATCATTTCAACAAATGCACTAAACGAGAACAATCCCTTTTTTTTATTTACTGTTCATACTCTCTGCATTCTCCACTACATAAGTAGTACTACATGCACTTACAATACATTTTATAAATCAACAAAATAAATTACATTATAATAATTCAATTTCTAGATGACTTAATCTTAACAATATCAAACAATATTATTCATCGTTTTTCCTAAGAGGTTGAAAATCCAGAGCATTAACAAATTTAGAAAATTCCTTCAAATACCTTTTTAATAGCACAGATTTCTGAATCGGCCAGTTATCGTCTCTATTAACACTATTAAGCAAGAATTGCCTAATATTTTTCACTTCACTGCACACGAAAATTATATGATCTATAGTCTGAGGGCTGCTTTTATAGGAACACTCGGGATTACGTATAATTTTAAGTCTGTGTAAGTACGAAGCAATATTTCCATGTCCAGTTAGTATTGTAGTTATATTAGGTGTTAAGGTGATTTTGGATTTTAATCTACCTGCAACTGTTGGAAAGAATTCTTTTGAAAGTGTGCCTTTTGAAGTTTGTTCCCATTTTTTCTGCCATTCATGAATTGATTCTTCTTTGAGATTTTTTTAAAAGTTGAGATGGGTATTCTATCGAAACAAACCTCACTTAATTTTGTAGCCTCCTTTGCAATTTCATCAGCCAGTTCATTGCCTGCAACACCTGTATGTGCCTTAATCCATTCAAATTTTATTATCCATTGTTAATAAGAGTTGATACAATTTGAGTATTAATTTTTCCTGACGCTGATTTATAGACTATTTCCCAGGGATTTGAAGAAATTTTACTTCTTTCCAAGACAGTATCTTTGCATTTCTGATTTTAGCTTGGTATTTATTTTTTTCAGCAAAGTATTCAGTTTTTCGCTGATCTCGGAGGTCATTATTATTTAACGTTCTCTGGAATTTTCTTCTGAATGCATTTACTTTCTTCCGCATTATCGTAAGTTCTTCATTCCACCAAGGCGCTGTTCTGTGTTTTAGGCTGATAAGGAAGGAAGCTTGTAGTTTAACGTGACCGTTAATCTCGCGATCATAAGCCACGGGACCTCCGTTTTACGTGGAATCCGAACCACAGGATATGGCATTTCACATCGAAAATCTCACATGCATTGGCCAGGAATCGAACCCGGTCCGCCTTGGTGAGAGGCACACAGCTTGACCGCTGGGCCACCACGTCCCTACTAGGCTGATAGTTTTGCCAGAAGGTCTACTAACTTTGAAAGCCTGCATGCAAACTTTCGTTTGGGAGGAGCTAACTTTATTTACTATGTCCTCCATATCTGCAGAATTATTTATGTACACTGATAGTTTGTTGTTAATATCTTCAGTATGTTCTTCCTGTATTATTCCCCAGAACTGTCGTGCTATTTCTTTCTTTAATATTTCTTGATAAAATTCACGATCTTCTTCTCTCGTTATATATTTGATACCGGTGAATCTGGTTTCTGTTGTATCATAACAGAAGTTTTGTGCTACTGAGAATTGCAATTTGAGTATTCTTAATTTTTCCTGACGCTGATTTATAGACTATGTCCCAGGGAACAACTCTCTTCTTCGCTTATCCTCCAGTTATATATTTCCTTGAGGATTTTATTACTGCTGATGGTCAAGTCCACGTTACTTTTTCCTCTACTACTTTGGTAAGTGGTTAATTCACTGTATTCGTTATGTACAAACAGCCGATTTATTATGAGGAATTCCTCTAAATTATTTCCCCATTCATTGGTTAATATTGAGACCTTATGGCATATTGCATATCCATCTAGTCTCAAGTTTGTATTTCCAACATTAATTCTATACGCAGACCGGCACAGCAGATGCAGAGTACAGAGGCGGCGAATACTTTTATTGGATGTGTGCAGAGACGTGTACGAAGAATAGCAGGAGGGTTGAGTGGTCATAAATGCACTTGGCAGGTTTCCAGGGTGTGCCGAGGGAGGACATTGTACCATGAGAAGACGAGCGAGGGTAGGACAGGCAGGTCGTTGAACGCAGGAATTTGTGTGGGAAAATTGCAGTTTGGCAAGGTCACAGCTCCAAGTTTTGGTGCCGCCCAAATGTGACCTACTTAAGAATTAATGACCGGAGAGCAATGAGAGTTGCATGTATGGAAGCGGGAGACTCTCAGCCTCCCAGAAATGTAATTTGATGCAATTTGGATGTAAAGCTGATTTAATTCAGTATAAAATGCCTGATATGGGGGCGTTTCAGCATCAGCCAATGAGGGGATAAGCGTCACCAAGCCGTGTTTGGCGCGTAAATTGGCAGACAATGAGGGATGATTACGGAGGTTATTTGATAAGGAGTCCACGATCGATTCTTGGAAAGGATATCACCAATGAGACATTGAGATTGCGATGAGTGCAGTGATATAAGTCAATTTGGGACAGAGCTATTATTTTTGGAAATAAATCTCATATTTCCCCCTCCTACGGCAGGTTATGCCTCAAAAACTTAAATAGCTCCAAATGGGAGAGTGAAGTCAGTCAATTTTGTGATTCTGTCACGGACGCTCCACGTCAGTCGAGTTCGTGATTTGGACTCTGTTAATTTTCACGTCAGATGGTAAATTGAGATAGCGTGGCGGTTTTTTTTTGAGATCATATCTAAATACTATAGCATACGAGTGCGAGTTTTTGTTAGTGGCTGAGAAATAGGCTAGCCATTGCGCTAGATAAACATATAAGTTGTGTCGATAGGAGCTACGGTGGACGATCTGGATGAATCAAGTAGTTCAGATGGTAGCATTTAGGATAATGATAGGATTATCGGTCCGGAACAGTGAGTGCGTGTTACTTTCTTGATTGTCGCATTAAAAAAATTGTGTATTTCTGTGTTCTTCGTTACCACGAGGTACCTGAAGCAAGAGGAAGCTGATGCCGAGATTGGAACAATGGGAGGATCTTCAACTATGGAATTCGTCATGCGAGGAATGAGGGCGTAAACCCAAAACCTTGGGGCACGCCGCGATGATGGAGACAGTCTGGGACCCAGGAATAGTGATAAGTACAGCAAATTATCTTGCATAATTTAGTTAGGGGTGTACGGATCAGCATAAGTGCAATGGCTGTGTACCTATTCAATTTCTTAATGTTAGTTGTGTTTTTGTTGTTGTGTTTGTTGCTGCAACGTGCGTGTAAATATGTATCGTGTGGTCATGGTTTTCAATGTAGTTTGGGGAGATTATCATTCAGGGGAAATCTGGCCATCAGCTACTGTCACTGTAGATACATTTTTCAGTTGATCAGGTGGGGTGAGAGTTTGTACAGTGGTCGTAAGCAAACCAGAGCATATTGAATATTTTGTGGTAAATCAGGTTCGTGGATCGACTGTGGTAAGTTCTACCAGGTAATGGTTGTGTTGCAATCTTCGATTGGTGACGGACAAGGCAGGCAAACCCGGCGATTTGAGGTAATTTAATTGGAGTATGGCTGGATGTACTGATGCATATTGGTAAGTCGTGGATGTTCAGAACCACGTAAGTATTTTTGGTAATTCCGTGGACGGGTAATTCCCACGAGGTAAAAATCACGGCCGTGATGCTGGGGTCGATCTGACGCCCGTAGGCAGCGTGCTAAGTGATGATTCTGCGGGGCTTGTTGAATTGGGCTATTGTGAGCTCATGCTTCAGTCAGTATACATCAGCTATGGAGGGGGTGAAAGCTGGTAGCCACTCCTCGCCACGGGGTGCTTTGCTTGGCCTTGAGTCTGTCCGAGGTTAATTGGTCAAAGTTAAAATGGCTGGTTTGTTTACATATTTTATTGTTAATTCTGGGATTCTGGTTTGTTGTGTTTTGATTTTATTTTGTGGACCCACGTTACTAGTGTATCAGATTTGTACCCTCCGGGTGGCCGCTAGTCGGTATTAATGATTGTCTTGATAAATGTTTCACACGGGAACTGTTGTATGTGAATGAGATAGGCACGTTGTAGCTTAATGTAGTGTTTGTGTGGCCGCACTGCATGCTGACCGTACACGACTCTAACGGAGGTCGTGAAGGGAGGTCTGTTTGCCAAACGGAACGGTCTCGTCTGTACGATTCACTTTTCCAATATAAGAGCGTTAAAATGAGGTTCCAGCTTGTAAAATTCAGTTGATTTGATGCTCCGTTGGAGTATTTGTGTTATGATCTGATTAACGTAATGATTCATTTCTTGTGGCATTAATTTAGTCCTTTGTTGTTCCATTTGAACTCACCTGGGGTGAGAGCGCGCCACTTTGATTTTTGGGATTTTATTTTATTTGGATTTTTTTATTTTTTTTGGAGTTCCATGATCCTGCAGTGTTGATCAGGGGGAAGCTGAGGCTTGCCCGAACTAATTAGATTTAAGGTACCCTGGTCGTACCATCTCTGTGGACTTTATGGCAGAGAAGGACAGTGATGACACAGTTTATTTTGTTGTGGTTCTACGTTTTATTAAGGGATTGTTTCTTCTGTTTTGTAGTCTTCTAAGAATAAATTTTGTTTCCTTGTTCCCCTGGCATATGATTTATAGTTTTAAGTTCCCATGATCCAAAATTCCGAATTCCTAGGATGTAAAGTGTTAATTAGCCACCGAACGAGCCGCGCCAGAGATAAGATTCAACATCCTAGAAGGCCCTGGAAGGGTATATAGGGGTTATGTGATGGTGCATTAGCCATTCGTCCCTAGTTGATTGCATTGTTGTTTTGATACCTAATTCATTGGTTCATGTGGAAAGTCATATGCCTGTTTGAGCTAGTCGGTGCACATCGTAAAATCTGCCATCCGTGGTGGATTTTGCGTATGATTCGTACGACTAGGGTTAGTCTATGATGGCGCGCCAAGAGCGTGTGGCTGATTTATTGTAAATAAAAGGGGTGTAAAATCATGGAGTTTGTATTAGAAATACAGTTGACATTTTTATTGCAAATGTAAAGTAGAGACATGTCAGCTGGGCGCCCGATTTGAATTTTGATAGTAACAAACTCCAGTGAAAATGAAATAGGAAGGCTGGTAGCCTATAGATTGTTAATATCTTTATTAGCAAGTCTGGGATAAATTAACGTAAAAACCGCGAGTGTAAGGATGAAAGAATTTATTCAAGGAAACTTTAAGGGAGTGTGCATCACGTAGGAAGCTCAATATGCAGCTTGGATAGCTATTTGCTTATGGGTTAGAATAACGTAAATAATTGAGCTGACTAAAGTAATTGGGGGAGGCAGAACATGGAACAAAAAGGAACTCATTTTAGCGCTAACAGATTGTCTCCTCATTAAGGCATGCCCCTATTTCTCAGATAAGTGTATTTTGTGTGGTGGAGGAGATGGCTTCTTCAGAGGAAGTGCGAGCCATTATGGAAGCGATGTGTGCCCAATTAAAGGCAGACTTGAAAGCTGACACCAGCGAACAATTAAATCAAATTATAGCCGAGAACAATGAACTCTTAAAAGCAGACTTGAAAGCTGACACCAGCGAACAATTAAATCAAATTATAGCCGAGAACAATGAACTCTTAAAAGCAGACTTGAAAGCTGACACCAGCGAACAATTAAATCAAATTATAGCCGAGAACAATGAACATTTAAAGGCAGATTTGAAGGCAGACACTAGCGGACAATTATCGGAACAATTCGCGAAGCTTACGCTAGACATTAAAGCAGACGCGGGCATACAATTAGAGCGCATGGAGGGAACATTGAGAGAGGCGATCGCGCTTAGCGAGGAGAAGACATTCGCTAAACTAAACCAAATAGAGTTAGCATGCAATTTGAGCGCGGAAGGACTAAAACTGACACAGGAGGAGATGAAAGGCAGGCTAGACATACTCGAAGAGGGAAATATCATGGCTCAGGGGCAGATAGCAGAGCTAAATAAAGCCGTGCGAGACATGCACGAAGACGTAGAAAGGGGGGAATTGCAAGCAGCAGAGAAATGGAGCGAGTTAGGAGCAGAGCAGGCGGCAATAAGAGGGGACCTGCGGGAGAGTAACGCTTTAATTGGTGAGAGGCTAAATCGGTTGGAAGAAAATAACGGAGCAGGAGGGAAGAAAGACGAAGAGAGATACTTGAGAATGAAAGAGGAAATAAATAAGACGTGCCTGCAGATAGGAGTCGAAGGGAAAGAAGATAGACAGAAAATATTTAAACAGATGGAAGAGAACCAAGAACGGATCAGAGAGGTCGAGAAACAATTCCTAGCCAGAATGGATGAGCAAGATAGGAAAATTATCAAAGCTGAGATACGAACTCTGGAACATGACGATTTCATGTTGGAAATGCGAACGAATAAAAGCGATGGGATTACCGCAGCCACAGTACGTAGCGAAAGAGAAGCAAGCCAGGGGGCGGTCGAGAAGGCTACGGTAGGTGAGACTACAGAGGGATTCCACCAATTTCGCGGACAAGCATCGACACCAATGGAGAATAAACTAACCACGCAATACGTACAGGTTATAAGAATGCAGGAGGACAGACCTCGGAGATACACAAATGATGGATCAGTAACACCAAAATCTTTCATTAAGGAGGTGCAATCATTTTTTGCCGATCACGCAGTACCGTCAAATAGACAGCTCAGAGCTTTAGAAAAAATGTTAGGGAATGAAGTATTGACCTGGTACCAGAGCTTCAGGTACACTTTCGAGGACTTTGAAGGGTTCAAATCGGCGTTCCTAAGAAAATATTGGGGGCAGTCGGCACAGCTAAGCCTCAGGATGGAGCTGTACAGTAGAAAGTACCATGCTACGCAGCCCACACGTTACGCGGATTATTTCACAAAACAGATGTTATTGATGAGGGATCTTGATGTCGCTCCCGGGGAAGCAGACATGATAATGACCATCGGCAAGCAATTACCCGCCAGCGTCCAGCAGATACTAGTGGCCGCAAGCGTCAATAACGCGGTACAAGCTGAGGAAGTGCTCCGACAGCTTGATGACACTTCTATGCAACCTCAGATGCGGAACGTGCGAGCCATAGGGCAGGTTAACACGGCTGTGTTACAGCAAGACACTGGTGCCAGCAAGCGAAGTCAGGGTACGAACACCGGACCGCCAGCATACGAGCGCAGGGATGAAAATAATGTGCGGAACGGATACCAAGGACATGAACGAGGAAAATGGGGACAGCACCGCGGAAGGAACTGGCAGCCGTACCAACAGAGAAGGGATGAATGGCGAAGAAGGAACGGCCCTTACGAACATGAGAGAGATGGGAGGCGGCCGTGGCCCGGAAGGCGAGAAGAAAGGCAGGAGCCCACGCAAGACTATAGACAGGATTGGAATAGTCGGTACGAGGAGACTCAGCGATATTTAAGCGAGTTGCACCAGGAACAGGAAGCACAGAGAGAAAAATGGAAACACACCATGGAGAACAGGCATAACCCAGATATACAGGGGGCAGAAAGCGAGCTGGTAATGCAGGAGAGAGAGGAGCACAATGGTACCGGACAGCAGGGTGCCGTGCACAAAAAAAAAAACTCGGTGGTAGACCAAGAAGACAGTCTCAGAAAGGAGCAAGAGGGAAATAACTGGTTAGTCGCACACATACAGGAATGGGTCGCTACATCAGACGACTTTTTAAATGAGCTCAGTCAACCAAAACAGCAGGGATTACGCAAGTTACCTATTATCATAGCAAGAATCGGTGGAGTCAGGGTCCGGTCTCTCGTGGATACTGGGTCACAACTGTGCCTGGCATCCGAAGCTTTAGTTAAGATGCTAAACAAGCAGATCAAAATACCCACATTACCTGTCCCACAGATAAAAATCAGAGGAGTTATTCCGGAGAAGTCAGCAGTATGCAAATACCAAGTACATCTAGATTTGGATATAATGGGCCATATTCTATCACAAAACTTCATGGTTATGGCCAACATAAATTTCAACATAATCCTTGGTGCGGATTTCATATGCGACCACCAGGCAGTGATAGACCTGCATGAGAACACAGTTACGTTCAAGAACGTGGAAGGGTTAAGCAACGTAAATTTACACATGAACGAGGTGCACTTGGAGCGCGAGGCAGATATGTGGATGCTAGAAACAATACCAGAGGAGGCCGAGAATGAAACGCAGGAGGGACATTCGAACCCGCAACCCATGCACGTTAGGGAACCTACACTGAGAGAGATCTGGAATACGGCCGTGGAAGTTGACGGAGCCGAAGAAACATTTGAGAAGCTATTACAGGAAAAACTGAGCGAGGCCAGGTTGGACAGCGAAGGCAAGGCACGCCTAGAAAATATTTTGAGAGAGCAGGCATCAACGTTCGACACAATGCCAGGGAAAATTCTAAATTTCCGCTACGCCATGCAGGTGGACGACTGGTCACCATTTAAAAGCAAACTTTACCCCGTTCCAGAGAAACACTATCCGGAGGTTAGGAAAATTATTGGTGAAATGGCGAAAGCAGGTATAATCAGAAAGACACCTACACCGTATTTAAACGCGATACTTGCAGTGGCGAAACCCAATGGATCTGTGAGGGTGTGTCTCGACAGTCGCACCTTGAATGCACGCCTTATACCGGAGCATGACAAAGCGCCGATAATTAAGGACGTTTTGAAGCGTTTTCGAGGAAAACAGATTTATTCGTCAGTTGATCTCTCGAGCTCTTATTACCATATCGAACTGGAGGAGAAATCACAGTTGCTGACTGGATTTCTGTTCGACCACCAGAGCTGGGTTTTCGCTAGGCTCCCATTTGGTGTCAAGACGGCCGGATCTGCACTCATTAGGGCTTTAGATCGGAATTTAACAGAAGAGGTTAAGGAAATGACCGTAAGATACGTGGACGACATCTTGCTTGCGTCTAGCACAGCGGAGGAACATATGGTAAATTTAGAGAAACTGTTAAAGAACCTCAATAGGGCAAATTTTAAAATCAACCTCAAGAAGTCGCATTTTTTTCAGCAAGAGATTTTATATCTAGGCCATATCATCGATGGAGAAGGAGTTCGGCCCAATCCGGCAAAGATTGAAGCAATTAGAAATTTCCCGAGACCAACCAGAGTGAAGCACATTAGAATGTTTTTAGGCATCACGAACTTTTTCCGCGAGAATTGCCCAGGATATACGGAGATAGTGGCACCACTCCAAGAGCTTCTGAAAAAAAATAATCGTTGGCAGTGGAGCGAGGAGAGTGAGAAGGCATTTGTCGCAACGAAGGAGCTACTAGCAAATAGTGTAAAGCTAGGATATCCAGACTTTACTCGCAAATTTATCATACAGGCCGATGCGTCTATGATAGGTGTCGGGGCCATGTTATACCAGGAAGATGCCAGCAACCCGCAGAGTCGCATATATCTGGCGTTCTCTAGCCGCAGATTGCGCAAGCACGAGAAGAATTATACAGTCTCAGAGATTGAATTATTGGCGATAATTCATGCCCTCGAACACTGGAGGAAGATTATCTATGGCTTTCCCATAATAATTAGAACTGACCATAAGGCATTGACGTTTTTGTTTAAGTCGGCTATGCTTTCTGAGAGGCTGAATAGATGGTCAATTTATGCGCAGCAATTTGACCTACAGATGGAATTTTGCCCTGGAAAATTAAACGTGATCCCGGATATTCTAAGCCGGAACCCGGAAGAAGGCGGAAGCACCGTGGAAGCAAGGGTCCATCAGATTGAGCTCACGCAGCAAGACCAGGATTTCCTGCGGGAGTTAAGCAACATTCAGGCGGAGCAGGAGAAGGAACCGTGGATGGGAATGATTATCAGATATTTCAAGAGGGAACTGGTACCCGGAAGCCCGGAATACCGTGAGGCGGAAGCTCGAGCTAATAGTTACAATTATTTCAATGGTCTCTTGCATAGATTTGTGGACCAGGACCATACCATGATGAGGATATTGGTTCCTGCCTCTCTCCAGCGAAAGCTAGTGTGGCATGCGCACTATACTTTAGGGCATGCCGGGACAGACAAAACGGAAGCGACACTAGGCGAGGCATTCACGTGGCCGAAAATGAGGAACACAATATGCGAAGTGTTAAAGACGTGCGATACGTGCCAGAGGGTCAAGCCTAATAATTTCTTGATGAAACAGTACCCGAGACCTTTGTTGCCACAAAAACCATTGGAGCTCGTGGCCATTGACTGTTATGGCGCGTTACCTAAGGGGAGAAGAGGATGCCGGCACCTTTTGGCCTGTGTGGACGTCTTTTCCAAGTACGTGGTACTTTGCGCCGTCCAGAAAACAAATTCAAAACAGCTGCTCAATCAACTAAGGAATAAAGTCATACCTAGGATGGGGAAACCAGAGTTCATATTGTCGGACCACGGTAGCTACTTTACCAGCGCCGAATTCAAGAGAGGATTAGCGGAGCTAGGTATTAAGCATGTATTAAGTAGTGTCCGTTATCCCCAGTCGAACCCCTCGGAAAGAATTTTTCGTGAAGTATCTAAATTCTGTAAAATCTTCATCCCCGACGCGCATTACAAGTGGGTGGACGCCCTGAAGAAAATAGAGATCTGCATAAATTCCACACGACATGAATCGACCGGTCAAATACCGAGCGTTCTACACTTGAACGAATATCCAGTGAGATCATGGGAAGGAGTAATAAACTGTCCCATGGATCCTAGACCAGCCCCAGCCCTGAGAGTGGAAAGGACAGCTGTGTACCTTAGAAAGCAAGCAGACCGGAGATTGCGCCGGGTACGAGGAAAGCGGTTTCACCGTGCACTGGAACTGGGCGAGTTGGTCCTTGTTAAGCGCCAACCTGTATCTGATCCAGCAGCGAAGGTGTTCCATAAATTCATACCACCTTACACGGGCCCGTTCCGCATAATTCGAAATTTGGGAAACAACGCATACAAATTGGAAGAGATCAGTACTGGAAACACTCCCATCTACAACATTTATAATTTAAAGATTTATTATCCACTGGAACCATACGATGAGCCCAGGGCCGCAGCAGCAAACCATGCCGAGATCATAGAGTTAAATTAATAGCAAAACTCTGGAAGAATAGGACAGGACATGGGGCGGTCCTCAGATGTAAACACGGGCCGATGTTTACAACAAGCACCTGATTGCTTCAGGCAAGTGGAGGACATTGCTCGGAGAAGGAGAGAGAGGGGAGAGACATTGTCTACCGCACGCAGGTAGTCCAAAGGAGCCAGAGGTCTGACGTAATCCGGCCGGCATGCTAGAGAAGGGAGTGAGACACCCTGTCATTTCAGAGCAACCCAGGAAGGGGGGTCCAAAGTAGAGACGGAGGAAAGGAACCTCGTAGCAGCCGTGTGGAGTGCTAAAAATCATGTAATGCTTACCCTGATTTTTAACCTTGTGAGGGAGTAATGAGACCTTATGGCATATTGCATATCCATCTAGTCTCAAGTTTGTATTTCCAACATTAATTCTATACGCAGACCGGCACAGCAGATGCAGAGTACAGAGGCGGCGAATACTTTTATTGGATGTGTGCAGAGACGTGTACGAAGAATAGCAGGAGGGTTGAGTGGTCATAAATGCACTTGGCAGGTTTCCAGGGTGTGCCGAGGGAGGACATTGTACCATGAGAAGACGAGCGAGGGTAGGACAGGCAGGTCGTTGAACGCAGGAATTTGTGTGGGAAAATTGCAGTTTGGCAAGGTCACAGCTCCAAGTTTTGGTGCCGCCCAAATGTGACCTACTTAAGAATTAATGACCGGAGAGCAATGAGAGTTGCATGTATGGAAGCGGGAGACTCTCAGCCTCCCAGAAATGTAATTTGATGCAATTTGGATGTAAGGCTGATTTAATTCAGTATAAAATGCCTGATATGGGGGCGTTTCAGCATCAGCCAATGAGGGGATAAGCGTCACCAAGCCGTGTTTGGCGCGTAAATTGGCAGACAATGAGGGATGATTACGGAGGTTATTTGATAAGGAGTCCACGATCGATTCTTGGAAAGGATATCACCAATGAGACATTGAGATTGCGATGAGTGCAGTGATATAAGTCAATTTGGGACAGAGCTATTATTTTTGGAAATAAATCTCATATTTCCCCCTCCTACGGCAGGTTATGCCTCAAAAACTTAAATAGCTCCAAATGGGAGAGTGAAGTCAGTCAATTTTGTGATTCTGTCACGGACGCTCCACGTCAGTCGAGTTCGTGATTTGGACTCTGTTAATTTTCACGTCAGATGGTAAATTGAGATAGCGTGGCGGTTTTTTTTTGAGATCATATCTAAATACTATAGCATACGAGTGCGAGTTTTTGTTAGTGGCTGAGAAATAGGCTAGCCATTGCGCTAGATAAACATATAAGTTGTGTCGATAGGAGCTACGGTGGACGATCTGGATGAATCAAGTAGTTCAGATGGTAGCATTTAGGATAATGATAGGATTATCGGTCCGGAACAGTGAGTGCGTGTTACTTTCTTGATTGTCGCATTAAAAAAATTGTGTATTTCTGTGTTCTTCGTTACCACGAGGTACCTGAAGCAAGAGGAAGCTGATGCCGAGATTGGAACAATGGGAGGATCTTCAACTATGGAATTCGTCATGCGAGGAATGAGGGCGTAAACCCAAAACCTTGGGGCACGCCGCGATGATGGAGACAGTCTGGGACCCAGGAATAGTGATAAGTACAGCAAATTATCTTGCATAATTTAGTTAGGGGTGTACGGATCAGCATAAGTGCAATGGCTGTGTACCTATTCAATTTCTTAATGTTAGTTGTGTTTTTGTTGTTGTGTTTGTTGCTGCAACGTGCGTGTAAATATGTATCGTGTGGTCATGGTTTTCAATGTAGTTTGGGGAGATTATCATTCAGGGGAAATCTGGCCATCAGCTACTGTCACTGTAGATACATTTTTCAGTTGATCAGGTGGGGTGAGAGTTTGTACAGTGGTCGTAAGCAAACCAGAGCATATTGAATATTTTGTGGTAAATCAGGTTCGTGGATCGACTGTGGTAAGTTCTACCAGGTAATGGTTGTGTTGCAATCTTCGATTGGTGACGGACAAGGCAGGCAAACCCGGCGATTTGAGGTAATTTAATTGGAGTATGGCTGGATGTACTGATGCATATTGGTAAGTCGTGGATGTTCAGAACCACGTAAGTATTTTTGGTAATTCCGTGGACGGGTAATTCCCACGAGGTAAAAATCACGGCCGTGATGCTGGGGTCGATCTGACGCCCGTAGGCAGCGTGCTAAGTGATGATTCTGCGGGGCTTGTTGAATTGGGCTATTGTGAGCTCATGCTTCAGTCAGTATACATCAGCTATGGAGGGGGTGAAAGCTGGTAGCCACTCCTCGCCACGGGGTGCTTTGCTTGGCCTTGAGTCTGTCCGAGGTTAATTGGTCAAAGTTAAAATGGCTGGTTTGTTTACATATTTTATTGTTAATTCTGGGATTCTGGTTTGTTGTGTTTTGATTTTATTTTGTGGACCCACGTTACTAGTGTATCAGATTTGTACCCTCCGGGTGGCCGCTAGTCGGTATTAATGATTGTCTTGATAAATGTTTCACACGGGAACTGTTGTATGTGAATGAGATAGGCACGTTGTAGCTTAATGTAGTGTTTGTGTGGCCGCACTGCATGCTGACCGTACACGACTCTAACGGAGGTCGTGAAGGGAGGTCTGTTTGCCAAACGGAACGGTCTCGTCTGTACGATTCACTTTTCCAATATAAGAGCGTTAAAATGAGGTTCCAGCTTGTAAAATTCAGTTGATTTGATGCTCCGTTGGAGTATTTGTGTTATGATCTGATTAACGTAATGATTCATTTCTTGTGGCATTAATTTAGTCCTTTATTGTTCCATTTGAACTCACCTGGGGTGAGAGCGCGCCACTTTGATTTTTGGGATTTTATTTTATTTGGATTTTTTTTATTTTTTTTGGAGTTCCATGATCCTGCAGTGTTGATCAGGAGGAAGCTGAGGCTTGCCCGAACTAATTAGATTTAAGGTACCCTGGTCGTACCATCTCTGTGGACTTTATGGCAGAGAAGGACAGTGATGACACAGTTTATTTTGTTGTGGTTCTACGTTTTATTAAGGGATTGTTTCTTCTGTTTTGTAGTCTTCTAAGAATAAATTTTGTTTCCTTGTTCCCCTGGCATATGATTTATAGTTTTAAGTTCCCATGATCCAAAATTCCGAATTCCTAGGATGTAAAGTGTTAATTAGCCACCGAACGAGCCGCGCCCGAGATAAGATTCAACATCCTAGAAGGCCCTGGAAGGGTATAATATATCATGCCATGTTGTAGATCTCAGCGCGGACCACCTCAATGCGGATGACCTCAGCCCCGACCACCGCAGCGCGGACCACCTCAGCGCGGACGACCTCAGCTCGGAACATCTCAGCGCGGGCGATCTCAGCATGGACCACCTCAGCGCGGACTACCTCAGCATGGAAGACCTCAGCGCGGATGGCCTCAGCATGGACGACCTTAGCGCAGACCAACGCAATATGGACGACATCAGCGCGAACCACCTTAGCACGGACTGCCTCAGCATGGACGACCTCAGTGCTGACCACCTCAGAATGGACGACCTCAGCGCGGACCACCTCAGCCTTGACGACCTTAGGGAGGACTACCTCAGCATGGACCACCTAAGCATGGACGACCTCAGCGCGGACCACCTCAGCGCGGATTTTCTGAATGAGATGGTTTAATATACACTGCATTGTTTCCTTTAAGTCTCTAGTAATGAGTAGCCCTTGTCCACAAGCATATTTCAAAATGTTGTTGATTTTGTTAAAGTCACTTTCTATTATTTCTGACTATCAAAATACATATTAACAGATGACCTCAGCGCGGACTACCTCAGCATGGTCAAACTCAGAGCGTACGGCCTCAGCATGGACCACCTCAGCGAGGACGTCCTCAGCACGGACCACCTCAGATGGACCATCTTAGCGCGGACCACCTCAATGCGGACGACCTCAACGCGGACCACCTCCTCTTGGTCGACATCAGCGCCAACCACTGCAGCACGGACCACCTCAGCATGGACGACATCAGCGTGGGTCACCCCAGAATGGACGACCTCAGCACGGAACACCTGAGCGCGGACAACCTCAGCGCGGACCATCTCATCATGGACGACCTCAGCGCGCACCACCTCAGCGCGCACCACCTCAGCATGGACGACCTCAGCGCGGACCATCTCATCATGGACGACCTCAGAGCGGACCACCTCAGCATGGACGACCTCAGCCCGAACCATCTCAGCGTGGACCACCTCAGCATGGACGACCTCAGCGCGGACCACATCAGCATGGACGACCTCAGCGCGGACCACCTCAGCGCGAACCACCTCAGCGCGTGTGAATACTTCCCTCCCCATCCACAGGGGGTCTTCCAAATCAATGTCAGTCTTGTCAGTCGGTCTTGTCAGCCCTATTAGTCGCCTCCTACGACAGGCAGAGCATACTGTTGGTGTATTCTAACCCGCAACCCACACGGGGCGCACGGTTATTTCTAAGGGTCAAACCAAAACTGGGACCGGAAATCGCAAAAGACCTAAATAAGGCCCCCCAATTAGTCGCCTCTTACGACAAGCAGGGGATACCGTGGATGAATTCTGCACTCCGCATCCACAGGGGTCTTCCAAATCAAAGTCAGTCATGTCATTCGGTCTTGTCATCCCTATTAGTCGCCTCCTACGACAGTCAGAGCATACCGAGGGTGTATTGATGATGATGATGATAATTGTTGTTTTAAGGGGCCTAACATCTAGGTTATCGGCCCCTAATGGTCTGGGTGATAGCAAAAATGACAATGATGTGGAAACCAGAACGAAAATTAAGTGGGGAAAATACTTACAAAAAGGAACTCAGATTAAAACTACTCACAAAATGGAGAGCGGTACCCTATTACTTACAAAAGGGAATTTAGAACGAAAATACTCACAAAAGGAACAGATTGAAAAATACGCACAAAATGTAGGTTAGGTTCAAAATACGTACAAAATAGAAATATATACAATATATACAAAATGCAAGAGAAATTCAAAATACTTACTGAATGCAAATGCGATTGAAAATACGTACAAAATGCAATTGAGGTTCAAAATACTTACAAAATGTAATTGAAATTGAAAAAACACAATGAAATTTAGATTGAAAAACGCGCATTTAAGATTCCAAATAATCACAAAGTGCAATTTATATTCAAATTATTCAATTAAAATTGAAAATGCTTACAAAATGCATGGTAGATTTTAACTACTCAATTCGATGGAAAATACTTAGAAAATACAATTTAGATTGAAAATACTTACAAAATGTAATTTAGATTCAAAATACCCACAAAATGCAATTAAGAATCAAAATATATACTTGCAAAATGCCCACCATACAACATGCAAATTAGATTGATAATACTTGCAAAAAGCGGCTTAGGTTGAACATACAAAATGCAATTGACATTCAAAATACTCACAAAAGTCCCATTCCCTATATTGAAAGACTTACTAAAAAGTAATTTAGATTGTCAATCCTTAAAAAATGAAATTGAGGTTGAAAACAATCGCAAAATGCAATTTAGATCGAAAAGACTTACAAAATGCAACATAGATGGAAAACACCTACAAAATGGAGTGTAGATGCAAAAAAAATCGCTAAATGGAATTTAGATACACGGGGAGGCAACTAACAAAAACAGTGCGGGAATCTTAAAGAAAACAGTAAATGTAATGGAAAGTAAACAAGAGGTCTAACCCTCAAAGAAGGAGGGATCAGGAAAGATTAGACAAGGGCCAATTAAGGCGGGAAAGTGAAGGACTCCCTACGCCTCGGATACCCTAATACCGTCGGGGTCGGAAAAGAACAAGAGTTGATCAAGGGAAGTCGACAGGAAAGAAGACGGAGAGGAGCCCGGCAGAAGTGGTTGATGATGATGATGATGATGATAATTGTTTTAAGGGGCCTAACATCTAGGTTATCGGCCCCTGATGGTTTGGGTGATCGTGAAGATGAAAAGCGAACTTAAAACTAAAACTAACTACTAACCTACATACTAGAAGAAGAAATGGAAAATTAAAGGAGAATAAGGCAAATAAAGGACAGAAGGAAAAGAAACGCCCTCAACCCTCGGAGAAGGCGGATTGAGGGACTTGGAAGGAAGGAGAGCCATGAAAGGCATATAGGAAAGTGAAAGAGGAGAGGGTTCGCCCCAAAGGTATGGGACAAGAGGGGAAAACGGACCCAGCTCAGGAATCCCTCGGGCTAGCCAACTCCCGAACTCACCAGCCGTGAGCCCCTGAGGGTGTAGCATTATCTAGGGTGCACCAGAAGTGGTGGGGCTACATACACCCTGCCTCCTTAAGGGCCTAGAGCACAAGGCAGGAGGTAAAAGGAAGAGAAAAAGAAGGCTGACCCCTCGCAGAAGGAGGGTATCAGAAAAGATGAGACAAGGGCCAATTAAGGCGGGAATGGAAGAGACTCCCTAGGCCTCGGATACCCTAATACCGTCGGGGTCAGAAGAGAACAAGAGTTGACCAAGTGAGGTCGACAGGAAAGAAGACAGAGAGGAGCCCGGCACAAGTAAGTGGAAGCAATGCCGGACTCAGCTGGGGACCCGTGGTCGCCAACCCACGCCCACAAGATGTGAGCCCCTGGGGGAGAAGCCGGCAATGAGATGAGAATGAAAACTATAACTAATACTGACTACAAACTTACATGCCAGAAGAGGAAATGGTAAATAAATAAAGGATAATGCAAATAAAGGACAGGAAGAAAAGAAATGCCCTCAACCCACGAAGAATGAGGACTTGGAAGGAAGGGGAGCCATCGAAGGCAGATAGGAAAGGAAAAGAGTAGATAGAGGGCCCACCCCAAAGTCAGTGGAAAGAGGGAAAAAAACGGACCCAACTCAGGAATTCCCCGGGATCGCCAACTCCAGAACTCACCAGCCGTGAGCCCATGAAGGTGTAGCAATATCCAGAGTGCACCATACGCCCTGCCTCCTTGAGGGCCTTGAGCAGAAGGCAGGAGATAACATGAAAAGAAAAAGAAGGGTGACCCCTCAAAGAAGGAGGGTATCAGGAAAGATGGGACAAGGGCCAATTAAGGCGGGAAAGGAAGAGACTCCCTAGGCTTCTGATACCCTAATACCGTCGGGGTCGGAAGAGAACAAGAGTTGACCAAGTGAGGTCGACAGGAAAGAAGACGGAGAGGAGCCCGGCACAAGTAAGTGGAAGCAATGCCGGACACAGCTGGGGACCCGTGGTCGCCAACCCACGTCCCACAAAATGTGAGCCCCTGTGGGGTGCTTCTTATCAAAATACAAGGTAACATAGCCTAAATATATGGCATAAAGAAAGGAAAAGTGAAGCCAAAATAAACATAACAAAATGTATTAACAGACCAAAAATAACAAATAGCAAAAAAAAAACCTCCCTTAACGTTACACCCACAATTAATCAATAAATATTCACATAATATCTCTCCCTAGAGATTTCAAACAATTCAGGAACTGAGATTTTTCCTGTCATTCCTACAAATCATGTGCGTGAGTGATGATGATTGCACGCAAAATATGGTATGAGTACTATTATACGTGATTCGTGATCATCATGTGAAGCCGTCAAGCTGTGAATCCTTATATGAAGAGATAAATTAGCTATGGGAACTAAACATTGCAAGAAAATTCAATCCCGACACTCGCTAACTTAAAATATTTACAACAAAGATTTCCGTGTGAAATCTGGACTCATGTGCTAAAGCACGACAAAGATTGCCTCAAACAGGACTTCACAAAATAACACAAGTATAACTGACGTGACTACGCTACAGAAAAACAACCACATGACCGGGTGTAATTTTTTATCAAAACACACAACAAGGAGTCAAATACAAAATCAAATCATTAAATCGAATACAAATCACACTGCTCAAAAGGCAATATTTGCAACAAAATGATATTTCATTTCAACGCGATACATGAGAATACGGTTTGCGCGTGAAGATCTCTCCTTTAATAAACTCAAGGCTTTAACAGAACAGGTATTCCAGTGTAAATTGCCTCAGCGATTAGTTCGTTTTTGAGTGGTATTTTTTGTTGTTTTTCCGCAATTTTTGTTTATTTTTGTAATTTTTATTTAATTTTTTGTTTGTGTTTTATTAATTTTGGATCTTTTTGAGTTTGGGTGTCCGCCTCGGGTTTTTGGATTCAATTCCAAGTTTGTATTCTTTAATCTGTGTTAAGAGGGGCAGATGACATCGTAGTTCCGCCCCTTAAAAGATCAATAACGTCTAACTAACAGAACAGGTATGCCAAATTTAACATCTGGGTCAGGGCTGGCCATTCCCCTTGCCTCATTAGTGTCGCTTATCTTAGATCAGCACTCACTTGTGGACCCTTGCTGCCACCTGTCAATCACCCACGTGTATAAACAAATATCTCGGTCCTGCCCTAGCACGGCTCCAAGAAACGAAGATTCACAGCTGTACTCCAGCTAAATATGTGTGTCACAAAATAATATATAACCTCAATAATTCCCTTTGGAATTACAAGATATCGTTGGGACTGGTCAGGGTCTTCGTAACGCATCACCTTACATCCGTCGTGCTGCAGTCAAGGAATTGGACACCATGCCAGATTCCTCCGCGCAAATTCAAATACACACAAATTGACACACCACACAATATCACACGTTTGGGTTTGACAGTCACCTAGAAAAAATCACATAAAATATTCCACATTCTCAACACGTCTGATCTAAGTTTCGACCGAAGAATCGAAATAATTACCAGCAAATAAAATCATCAATCAGAATTTAAATAAGAACGGATGGTTCTTTCCAAAATCGTTGCAACTTAGCAACTCAAATAAAATGCCTGTTCAATTAAACACTAACACAATGTAGCTCAATTCCCCCATATCTAATTTTATCTTTACGCTAATTCAGCTTCACTTATCACCCGCTTCGTGCCTCATGTTCACACAAAATCAAATAATCACAACATGTACACGCAGTACATGGATTGCATTACATTAATAAAACACAAATACATCACACAAGTAGTCAAGCGTGATTACACATTTACTTCTGAGTGTCGGAAACACTAAATCTTAACCAAACTAACAATTTAAAAAATCAAGCAAAAATATATACAATGTTTTCATGCCAAAATCTATCTACATAATTGAATAAATCCAAAGTTTAGTACCCAACCATATCTGCAACATCACCCTCAGCGTACGTCACAGTGCATGATCCAATCGGATGCTTACTCAGCCATCATCGTATTTTGCAGAACAACCCCCATGATAAGAGGGAAATTAAAGTGTTCTCGCCATGCACGACTTCGTTTTAAGGGGCCAAATACCCAGGATATCAGCCGCTATTGGTTTGGGCAATGGAGAAAACCCACGATGATGACATGAAACCTACAAATAAATACTAACTACTCACATAACTAACTTACTATCTAGAAAAACCTAAGAGTAGTGTTTTTTGCGGGTTCTAATGCTTCCTACGACTTTCCTCCTAACTACCTAACCTAGCCTAGCCCACCTAACCGGAACTGAACCGGACCAGACCAAACCGGAACTGAACCGGAACCAAACCTAACTGGAACCGAACCGAACTAAGCCGAACCGGAACCGAACCAGAACCGAACCTAAACCTAACCGAACCGAACCGGAACCTAACCACAACCGAACCGAACTAAACCGAAACGGAACCGAACCGAACGAAACCAACCAAACCAGAACCGAACCAAAATTGCACTGAACCGGAACTAAACCGAACCGGAACTGAACCAAACCGGAACCAAACCAAATAAAACTGGAACCAAACTAAAACAAATGGGTGGGTGGATGCGTTTTAGAGTAGCGGCTAATTTTCACACCCAATTACACGGGGGGCACACATATTGTACCTAAGCTGGGCTAGGGGCTAATGTGCAAAATGATCACCACACTTTGAGACAGTGGATAACGTCACAGGGAGATGTTGGCTGTTTAACGTTGCTATATCTCACGCACAGCAATGCACGTAGCCACTGTAGGTTGAGACTAAATCTTTCTAGGCCTTGTCCCCGACCTTGCTTGATAAGAATACGCCATACCTTGCAATAAGTGTTCCGTTACACTTCCTACAACCATTGACAATGCTTACTATGTGTGAACGCGTAACACTCACACAAAAAGTAGAGTGGGAGTATCTTTAGTTGGTCAACCAAAGCCAGTGGGGGGGGGGGGGGGGGGCGGGGGCGGTGAGGGTAGTATTATTTATTTATTATTTTATTTTATTTACTTCTATATTTCTCAGGTGACCAAGCAGGGAGTATCTTTAATTGGTGAGCAAAGATGGCTAGAAAAGGGCGGTGGAGAGTAGCCAGGCAGATTATCTTGCGCAAAAGGATCACTACGCACAACAAGCTTAGAATTATAAAACACCTGTAATTTAACTATAAATGATATACGTAAACACTTATGGCAAGTGTATTAACAAGCTTTACAAACTTGGATGACAAATACACCTTAAAGAGTACCATACATTATAGTTAAGTTTAAAAAAAAAAAGTAAAAAGGCTTCTCTGCTCTCTCAAATTGCTATACGTAAACAAACCCTATGGGCATACAGGTAGCGAGTTTGCTATAACATTTAAAACAATAAAATTCGTATTACGTGTTGTTACAGGTAGTTGAGTAGTGTAGGAGAATCAACAAAACAAAAACATTTCTACAGAAAGAAAATAATTGATATCAAATATAGATTTAGGTACCGTATTCAAAGTTATTTTAAAATAAATAAAATTTCAAACACTTCTGTTCTTCTCTTTCCTAATATGTTCACAGCCCTAGTTTGACTTCCATAAAGCTCCATGTTCCATACAAAAGGCCTTTTGAAATGTGGTGTTACAGGAGAATGATGATCCGAAAGGTAGAGGTAGATAGAGTAACAAATAAAGAGGAATGCAAATGTGTTTTAATGTCTTCTAATGAAGAGGAGAAATAGGTTGGTAGGACACTTACTAAGACATTTAGCAATAGCAATCTTAGTTGTGGAAGACGGGATGAGGTCAAGGTTAGAATATGCTAAACGAATTACCTCATATGTAAGGTGCGCTAGCTATGTAGGGATAAACAATTAGCTTAGGATTGGAAAGCAGTCAGGGTAGCTGAGCGGAAGTATTCTAGCATTTTCCTTTTTTTTTGTAACCACTGGGAAATTGGTGATTTACATATACCCAACTATATGATGTCGAAAAATTAATCAGGAAAAACAGAATGTCTCGATCTCTTACACATTATTTGTCAAGAAGCTAACAATCTAAGTGGTGGATATATGAATACCGGTTAGTGGATACTAAGATTTGTTTGTTCCCCAACCCCCACCTGAATTACAAAATACTTAAACTGCAACAGAAAATACAATGCCACAGGTAATCAAACAGTTTCCTGAAACTTCATGTACATGGGTTTAAATAATGATGAGGATGATAATTGTTGTTTTAAGGGGCCTAACATCTAGGTTATCGGCCCCTGATGGTTTGGGTGATCGTGAAGATGAAAATGAAAAGCGAACATAAAACTAAAACTAACTACTAACCTACATACTAGAAGAAGAAATGGAAAACTAAAGGAGAATAAGGCAAATAAAGGACAGGAGGAAGAGAAATGCCCTCAACCCTCGAAGAAGGCGGAATGAGGGACTTGGAAGGAAGGAGAGCCATGAAAGACAGAGAGGAAAGTGAAAGAGGAGAGTGTCCGCCCCAAAGGTAAGGGACAAAAAGGGAAAACTGACCCAGCTCAGGAATCCCTCGGGATCGCCAACTCCCGAACTCACCAGCCGTGAGCTCCTGAGGGTGTAGCATTATCTAGAGTGCACCAAAAGTGGTGGGGCTACATACACCCGGCCTCCTTGAGGGCCTTAAGCAGATGATGATGATGATAATTGTTGTTTTAAGGGGCCTAACATCTAGGTTATCGGCCCCTGATGGTTTGGGTGATCGTGAAGATGAAAATGAAAAGCGAACTTAAGACTAAAACTAACTAACTACTAACCTACATACTAGAAGAAGAAATGGAAAACGAAAGGAGAATAAGGCAAATAAAGGACAGGAGGAAAAGAAATGCCCTCAACCCTCGAAGAAGGCGGATTGAGGGACTTGGAAGGAAGGAGAGCCATGAAAGGCAGATAGGAAAGTGAAAGAGGAGAGGGTCCGCCCCAAAGGTAAGGGATAAAAGGGGAAAACGGACCCAGCTCAGGGATCCCTCGGGGTCGCCAACTCCCGAACTCACCAGCCGTGAGCCCCTGAGGGTGTAGCATTATCTAGGGTGCACCAGAAGTGGTGGGGCTACATACACCCTGCCTCCTTAAGGGCCTAGAGCACAAGGCAGGAGGTAAAAGGAAGAGAAAAAGAAGGCTGACCCCTCGCAGGAGGAGGGTATCAGAAAAGATGAGACAAGGGCCAATTAAGGCGGGAAAGGAAGAGACTCCCTAGGCCTCGGATACCCTAATACCGTCGGGGTCGGAAGAGAACGAGAGTTGACCAAGTGAGGTCGACAGGAAAGAAGACAGAGGGGAGCCTGGCACGAGTAAGTGGAAGCAATGCCGGAATCAGCTGGGGCCCCGTGGTCGCCAACCCACATCCCAAAAGATGTGAGCCCCTGGGGGAACATGGGTTTAAAGGGTCATGATATTGGATAAGACCCTAAAGTGTTACTCATGGCTAATTGGTCAGCACGGTAAACTTTGAACTTAAGGGATTTGGGTTTCACTCGTAGGGATTTTAATCTGTTATGGAAATAGAAAACATATGACTAAGAAAAGTTATTCAGGAACACAGGATGTCTCAATCTCTTACATATTATTTGTCAAGTAGCTAAGATCTAAGTGGTGGATATATGAATACCGGTTAGTGGATACTAAGATTTGTTTGTTCCCCAACCCCCCAACAGAAGTGTTCGAAATGGGATATTACAGGAGAATTATGAATATCCGAAGGGTAAATAGAGTAACAAATAAAGAGGAATGAAAGGGTGTTTTAGCGCCTTCTAAAGCAGAGGAGAGTAGGCTCTGCCACCAGTCAACAAAATGAATTTTGTGGAGACTTGTATGAGAAGACAATATTTACAGAATGAAACTGCACAGGCTTTTGGGAGCAAAAAATATATATTAGCAAAATGATGATGTATTTTATTATTCATATTTTGTTATATTTGCATGATGTAGCATTGAAAGAAGTATAAATAACCAGTTCACGTTTGATTTCCCAACAGATTTTACAGTATCTCAAGATGAATACATTTGGTTTGACGACAGTTCGTAAAACAATAAAACATGCTGAACGATTATTAGTTTCAAGTCAATTAGCGCATCATGCCATGCGTTATGGCTTTCTTTGCACTTTAAAGGGGTTTAACTAAGAGTTAGCGAATTTTTTAAATCCTATGGAAGACGACTGCCATCAACTTTTTCATCAAGATGTATTTACTATGGGCTCTAAAAACAATCACAGAACATTATCATCATGGCTGATATTTGGGTTGCCACCAGCAACATTATCCCAAATATTAGCTTTTTTAGTGGATCATAGTCACCGTGGTGTTTAAGTGAGAGTCAATGATTGTTACCAGTATTCTTCATTTTTACATCCATCTGGATGAATATTCCATCAACAACAAGAAACTTCACCTATATATAGCCACTATGATGATGATGATGATTATGATGTTTTACAACCATCTGCAGGACCATTCCGTCAACAACAGCAAGCTTCACCTATTCATAGCCACTATAATGATCATAATGTCTTACAAGCATCTGCAGGATCATTCCGTCAACAACAGGAAACTTCACCTATTCATAGCCACTATGATGATCATAATGTCTTACAACGATCTGCAGGACCATTCCATCAACAACAGGAAGCTTCACCAATTCATAGCCCCTATAATGATCATAATGTCTTACAACCATCTGCAGGACCATTCCGTCAACAACAGGAAGCTTCACCTATTCATAGCCACTATGATGATCATAATGTCTTACAACCATCTGCAGGACCATTCCGTCAACAACACGAAGCTTCAAATATCCATAGCCACTATGATGATGATGATGTTCTACAGCCATCTGCAGGAATATTCCTTCAACAACAGGAAGCTTCACCTATTCATAGCCACTATGATGATTATAATGTCTTACAAACATCTGCAACACCATTCCGTCAACAACAGGAAGCTTCACCTATTCAATGCCACTATGATGATGTTTTACAACCATCTGCAGGACTATTCCGTCAACAACAGGAAGCTTCACCTATTCATAGCCACTATGATGATCATAATGTCTTATAACCATCTGCAGGACTATTCCGTCAACAACCGGAAGCTTCACCTATTCATAGCCACTATGATGATCATAATGTCTTACAACCATCTGCAGGACCATTCCGTCAACAACAGGAAGCATCACCTATTCATAGTCACTATGATGATCATAATGTCTTACAACCATCTGCAGGACCATTCCGTCAACAACAGCAAGCATCACCTATTCATAGCCACTATGATGACCATAATGTCTTTCAACCATCTGCAGGACCATTCCGTCAACAACAGGAAGCTTCACCTATTCATATCCACTATGATGATCATAATGTCTTACAACCATCTGCAGGACCATTCCGTTAACAACAGGAAGCTCTACCTATTCATAGCCACTATGATGATCATAATGTCTTACAACCATCTGCAGGACCACTCCGTCAACAACAGCAAGCTTCACATATTCCTAGCCACTATGATGATCATAATGTCTTACAACCATCTGCAGGACCATTCCGTCAAAAGCAGGAAGCATCACCTATTCAAAGCCACTATGATGATCATAATGTCTTACAACCATCTGCAGGACCATTCCGTCAACAACAGGAAGCTTCACCTATTCATAGCCACTATGATGATCATAATGTCTTACAACCACACGCAGGACCATTCCGTCAACAACAGGAAGATTCACCTATTCAAAGCCACTATGATGATCATAATATCTTACAACCATCTGCTGGACCATTCCGTCAACAACAGCAAGCTTCACCTCTTCATAGCCACTATGATGAACATAATGTCTTACAACCATCTGCAGGACCATTCCGTCAACAACAGGAAGCATCACCTATTCATAGCCAATATGATGATCATAATGTCTTACAACCATCTGCAGGACCATTCCGTCAACAACAGCAAGCTTCACCTATTCATAGCCACTATGATGACCATAATGTCTTTCAACCATCTGCAGGACCATTCCGTCAACAACAGGAAGCTTCACCTATTCATATCCACTATGATGATCATAATGTCTTACAACCATCTGCAGGACCATTCCGTTAACAACAGGAAGCTCTACCTATTCATAGCCACTATGATGATCATAATGTCTTACAACCATCTGCAGGACCATTCCGTCAACAACAGCAAGCTTCACATATTCCTAGCCACTATGATTATCACAATGTCTTACAACCATCTCAGGACCATTCCGTCAAAAGCAGGAAGCTTCACCTATTCGAAGCCACTATGATGATCATAATGTCTTACAACCATCTGCAGGACCATTCCGTCAACAACAGGAAGCTTCACCTATTCATAGCCACTATGATGATCATAATGTCTTACAACCAAATGCCGGACCATTCCGTTAACAACAGAAAGATTCACCTATTCAAAGCCACTATGATGATCATAATGTCTTACAACCATCTGCAGGACCATTCCGTCAACAACAGCAAGCTTCACCTCTTCATAACCACTATGATGAATATAATGTCATACAACCATTTGCAGGACCATTCTGTCAACAACAGGAAGCATCACCTATTCATAGCCACTATGATGATCATAATGTCTTACAACCATCTGCAGGACCACTCCATCAACAACAGCAAGCTTCACCTATTCATAGCCACTATGATGACCATAATGTCTTTCAACCATCTGCAGGACCATTCCGTCAACAACGGGAAGCTTCACCTAGTCATATCCACTATGATGATCATAATGTCTTACAACCATCTGCAGGACCATTCCGTTAACAACAGGAAGCTCTACCTATTCATAGCCACTATGATGATCATAATGTCTTACAACCATCTGCAGGACCATTCCGTCAACAACAGCAAGCTTCACATATTCCTAGCCACTATGATGATCATAATGTCTTACAACCATCTGCAGGACCATTCCGTCAAAAGCAGGAAGCTTCACCTATTCAAAGCCACTATGATGATCATAATGTCTTACAACCATCTGCAGGACCATTCCTTCAAACACATGAAGCTTCACCTATTCAAAGCCACTATGATGATCATAATGTCTTACGACCATCTGCAGGACCATTCCGTCAACAACAGCAAGCTTCACCTATTCGTAGCCACTATGATGATCATAATGTCTTACAACCATCTGCAGGACCATTCCGTCAACAACAGCAAGCTTCACATATTCCTAGCCACTATGATCATAATGTCTTACTACCATCTGCAGGACCATTCCGTCAACAACAGGAAGCCTCACCTATTCATAGCCACTATGATGATCATAATGTCTTACAACCATCTGCAGGCCCATTCCGTCAACAACATGAAGCCTCACCTATTCATAGCCACTATGATAATCATAATGTCTTACAACCATCTGTAGGCCCATTCCGTCAACAACAGGAAGCCTCACCTATTCATAGCCACTATGATGATCATAATGTCTTACAACCATCTGCAGGCCCATTCCATCAACAACAGGAAGCCTCACCTATTCATAGCCACTATGAAGATCATAATGTCTTACAACCATCTGCAGGCCCATTCCGTCAACAACAGGAAGCTTCACATATTCATATCCACTATGATGATCATAATGTCTTACAACCATCTGCAGGACCATTCCGTCAACAAAAGGAAGCCTCACCTATTCATAGCCACTATGATGATCATAATGTCTTACAACCATCTGCAGGCCCATTCCGTCAACAACAGGAAGCTTCACCTATTCATAGCCACTATGATGAACATAATGTACAGCCCAGGGGCAGTACCCCTAGGACCAAGGACCTAACCCACCCCTTCATCTTTCACCTTAAACTACCCTCACAGGCATGCCATAAGCCTCACACACTTCCTTGACTCAAGCAGGCACAGCATTATTGCTGCCAGCCATGCTTACACAACTTACAAACAAACACACTATCTGGAACAGCAACAGTGATGAAACGCTAAGTAAGCAGCTGGGGGAGCCTTAAAAGGTAGACCCAGGAGAGTCCAATTGTCTATTCGTGGCCAGCGGCTCTGCATCTCCAGGTCCGTTCCAGCTCCATCACGACGTCACCAGGTGCGAATTAGCAGTGTGCTCAGATCTCCTAATTACTTGTAACACCTCACCCTGAACACATTTGTATTTGTACACTTTGTTTCACACTCGTCCACTACCTAAAGGGACAGTAAATTATCGATGATGATGATGATGATAATTGTTGTTTTAAGGGGCCTAACATCTAGGTTATCGGCCCCTAATGATCTGGGTGATAGCGAAAATGATAATGAAATGGAAACCAGAACAAAATTATCTGAGACGGAAAATACGTACAAAAAGGAACTCAGATGGAAACAACTCACAATATGGTCTTACAAAAGGGAATTTTCAACGAAAAGATGTACAAAAAGAATAGATTGAAAAAGACCCACAAAACGTAGGCTAGATTCAAAATACGTACAAAATGCAATGTAGCGTCGAAAATACTTACAAAATGCAACTGAAATTCAAAATACTTACAAAAGGCAAATGAGATCGAAAATACGTACAAAATGCAATTGTGGTTCAAAATACTCACAAAATGCAATTGAACTTGAAAATACACAATGCAATTCAGATTGTAATATCCCAGTTCCAATCCAAATTATTCACAAAGTGCAATTGAAATTCTAAATACTTACAAAATGCAATTGAAATTGAAAATGCTTACAAAATGTACGGTAGATTCAAACGACTCATGTGGATTGACAATACTTACAAAAAGCAATTTAGATTGAAAATACTTGACAAACTGTTATTAATATTCAAAATACCCACATAATGCAATTGAGAATCAAAATATGTTCAAAATGCCCGCCAAACAAAATGCAATTTAGATTCAAAATTCTTGCGAAATGCGGTTTTGGTTGAAGATACTTACAAAATGCAATTGAAATTCAAAATACTCACCAATGTCCCTCTGCCATATTGAAAGACGTACTAAAACAATTTAGATTGTCAATCTTTACAAAATGCAATTGAGTTTGAAAACAATCGCGAGATGTAATTTAGATCGAAGAAATTTACAAAATGCAACGTAGATTAAAAATGCCTTAATAATCGCTAAAAGGGAATTTAGATACACGGTGAACCAAGTAACAAACAGTGCGGGAATCTTAAAGAGAAAAGGAAATATAAGGATAAGAGGAGAGGAGGGGAGAGGAGAGGAGAGGGTCCGTCCCAAAGGTAAGGGACAAAAGCGGAAAACTCTCCCAGCTCAGGAATCCCTCGGGGTCACCAACTCCCGAACTCACCAGCCGTGAGCCCCTGAGGGTGTAGCATTATCTAGGGTGCACACCAAGTGGTGGGGCTACACACAGCCTGCCTCCTTAAGGGCCTTGAGCACAAGGCAGGAGGTAAAAGGGAAAGAAAAAGAAGGCTGACCCTCACAGAAGGAGGGAATCAGGAAAGATGAGACAAGGGACAGTTAAGGCGGGGAAGTGAAATACTCCCTAGGCCTCGGATACCCTAATACCGTCGGGGTCGGAAGAGAACAAGAGTTGACCAAGGGAGGTCGACAGGAAAGAAGACATAGAGGAGCCCGGCCCTTGTAAGGGGAAGCAATGCCGGACTCAGCTGGGGTCCCGTGGTCGCCAACCCACGTCCCACTAGATGTGAGCCCCTGGGGGTCAGTACATTATCGCCACTACTTCTTGTAATCATTTCACACACCTTTACATCCTTACGCCCCACCCGCACTTATTCCTAATTGCAACTGACCGTGGATGCTTAGAACTGCATCGTCAGGAAAACCCATTGTGTTAGCATAACAGACAGCCGGCAGCCAAGTGCCGACTCCGCACGTGAGCTCGTCTTCACTCGCTAATTGGTAAGCTAAGTTAATAGCTCCGTCCTTGACATTCATCCCTTAACAGGTAGACGCACCCCGTAGGATCGCACCCCAACAGATCACATCCTTTCACCAACACTTACACTAGTAGTCTCCCCCGATTACGGGAAACTACACACTTTCGGGAACTACCCCCAAATTAATACATCTACACTACCCTGTTTATCCCATCCCCCAACACCGGGATAAAACAGATTGGTGGAGGCGGAGTACCACGAAATTTTAGGGACTCAAACAACGAGCCCTCGTGGTAGATCGCAAGGTACAAAAGCAGCCAAGCGAAATTTGAAAAAAAAAGAGAAAGCATTATTTTATTTTCTCTCTGCAAATATAAGGGGGAATTTTTATCCCATCCACCCTCCCTAAGGAAGTACCATCACGCTTCACACGCCCATAGGCACACACATTTTTTAACACACACAGTTCAAGATGGCCCCCTATACCGTTTAGCCATGCTAAAGAATATTGGGGAATACCAAGATTTAATTGCCTGGCATGAGGTCTTTGCGACCAGGCAGGATTACCTCCAAAAGTATCAACAGCTCCTCCATGCGCAATATATACGCGTGATTAAGTCGCTAGTCCGGCCAAGGAGCGTGGCACAAAACAGAAAAATGAGAGGTAAAGTGCCCACTCTGCGTAGACAGTTGAATCACTCCCATTGGAGGCTACACTGTCTACATGACGTAATGTTCCAACAATATGAAGCACTCAACATACAACATAAACACGTAGGGACTAGCGGTACCAAAGTCGCTGAACAGGCCATATGCCTTAATCGGCAGTATGCCCAAATTTGGGAAGATTATCGAGAACTCCAGGACAATAATGCCATCTTCGAGTTCACGGCAGGGCCACCAACGAAACCAAGAGAGGACATAGTCGTAGATACGCTAACACAGCAATTCGCGAAGATGTCCATCTCAACACATACCAGAACACAAGGGAAGGAGTCTGCCGTGGCCATAGGCCAGAAAACGGTCAGGCTAGCCTCCAACACACTGCAGTTACACCCACACACAAGTACGCGCCCCGCAACTCCGGTCCAGGAGGCAATTTTGCCAGACCGAGGGACAAAACCTACACCAACCCCCTCAGAACAAATGAACGAGAGGGAGTTGATGCCAGGGCTCTCAGACACACACGATTACACAAAGAGGAACCTGGAGGAACCTACATCATGGGCAGATGATACAGAGAACGTGACACAGCACAGTAAGCCCATACAGACCCACACACATAGACAGACACAAAGGAAGGAGTCTGCCGTGGCCACGGATCAGAAATCGGCCAGGGTAAGCTCCAAAACGCTGCAGGGGCAGTCGTGCACACATACACAATTTTCAGAACCAGCCCGTAAGACCACTAGGGCAGAGCGTAAGCGAAACCAGGGACATATCCCTCCAATACAAACACAGGGAAGAACGGGGCTACCCACCCCGACGTTACGTAAAGGGGCATCCAAACAAACACTTAGGGGGGACAGGGAATGATACATTAGGGAAGAGCGGGAGAGGGACCATAGGCGGTCACACTACCAGGACTATAGAGGCCCAACTAGAACGACAGCAGGGGCACACGCCACGACGAGGGATGAGACCCGAGATCGACGGCGAAACGACCTGAAGGGGCGAACGGATGAGTGAGGGCAAAACCCGCATGACATCTGGATATCCACAGTACGATACGACAATAGAGCATACGTGTCCACCAGGCATACGGGTCTGACTACGCACGCAATGGCAAATTCAAAGCCAGGACCATGGGTGCAAGGGCAGACGTTGACACATACAGAGGTCCACATCCGTCACACATACATAACCACACACCGCTGGTAGGACATTAGCCCATCCACACGAACAGGCGCCATAGTAAACGTAGGCCCAGGCTCACCCTACTGCAAAACCCGCAGGAAAGCAGTGGGGACCCACCCCAATGGAGGGCGGAAGCCTATGCCATCATTTCAGGACGAGCACAGTCGCCCCGTCGGGCAACAGCACTCGGGCGAGGATAAAAACATTCACAGGGGAAAATCCACTCCCAAGATAGAAGAAAACTAGCCAGAAATAAGGCAACTCACATGGCACAGTAGAAAAAAAGCCATGAACATAGACACGGGGACAGACAATTACACGGACGACATATCACAAACAACATAAAGACACAGTCACATAAAGAAAAAAAACATAAGATCTCATATAGACACTGTATCCCATAAAGTTATGGTTAAGAATTAATGTATGCATAAGAGGGTTTATATTGTATGTGTATGACTTGCTGGCCTGTTCGCCATCTCTTGATGAATACAGTACTTTAGCATTTGTCAGTTGGCACAGGCTAGAGTAAAAGGTGGCCTTTCACCGATGTCTCGGTCTCACTCATGGCTGTGATTATATGGAAGCTACTGAGGTATGGGTGGTGCTTAGTAATGGCATTCGGGGCACAGTCAGTGCCTGTGAATGTTGTGAAAGGTTCAACTCATAGGGTTAGGACTACTGTTCTGACTTAGTGAGGAAAGCAATGGCAAACTACCTCACTCTTCTTCTTGCCCAGAACGCCTCAAAATAGCGCTGCCTTGGGTTTTTGTGGGTATCTACTCACATAACGTAACGGCGGTACTTTTTGAGGATCCAACCAGCCTTCGGGCTGACTTCCAAACAGACATATGACTTGCATGGCATCATTATGTACACGCCTTAAATAGACACTAGGGATGACATATGAATTACACTGATGTCATTTACAACACACACATAAACACGGGGAGGTTCGTTTACATACAGGGAATACATGTACTAACACGAGAACACACACAGGGAGAGAAAGGAAAGCCCTGAAACACAAAAATACGAGGACACAAACACATAAATTACACAGATAGACACACTGACACGTAGCTGCGAGACATAACACTAGACGCCACACGGGCAGACAGCGGGCACAGATGACATGAATGCCACAGTACACAACTCTGACACATGTAGCGTCATCATAATAGGAAGGCCAAAAGACAAGGCACGGTAATTGTAAAGAAATGCAGGGCCTTGTGGAAAACATATTTTAACATGCTCACACCATTTGTAGCAAGGTTACGACAAGAGTGCTGTGCACTTCAAATGTCAACAGGCTGACAGGAAACACTGTAACAACAGCAGGCGTTATCGCATGAGGTAACTTAACACTTTGCAGACTCAGCGCAAATACGTGACGCACTGGGTGGCCAGAGCCATTCTAGAGCCTTAGTAGAATTACGGTCGGCAGAGAATCATTCACTAGGGAATTCAAAACCACACTACGCCCAGAAATTAAGACCAGGGCCAACCAAAACTCACACAGACGACATGCACAGGTCATACATACATGTGCGTAGGCCCGTTCCATGGTATTCGCTATAACGACCTAATTAGGTCATTAGCGATCCCGGGACTACCAATAGGGGACGTACCGGAAACACCAGACCTCTACGGAGACCACAAAATACTCTTTAGGACCATAATGCCCGAAATCTAAATAGATTGACGTCCAAGAATACACGGAACACCCACAATAGGTGAACACAGATACAGTAGACAATCTGCAAACTCTGGTGGAGTACACGGGACTAATACCAGTTACCCAATGACACTTAGTTTCGTATTACGATACCAGAGGCCACACAATCGCACACAGAAGAGCCACGCAATTTAGGGTCAGCATCACAGATAAGGACAAGCGAGCCCAACAGACATTAAACACACAAGGTGGGAAAACCACGTGTCAACACGGGACGATATGAAAATTAGTGCGGGACATTTAAAAATGCCCCGGAAATAGGCCAGGATACACCCCGAAAAGGGAGACAATACGCACAGTGATAGAGAGTGAGCAAATTAGGAAGGACAGGCAGCACAGTCAGAAAATAGACACCCTAGAGCATTAATCAAAATCACACTCTATCACACAAAAACACACCAGGGCAGGCATATTCCACGAACACGGGGAATATTATGGGACCAGGCACACGACCACACAAAGTATGGTAACACCACATGTCGACGGCCTAAAATCACGAATATTCAGTACAAGGGGCGGTAGATTACCCCGAACATAGGCAATAGACTTGCTAGACACAAATCATAGATAATTATATAAGCCAGAGGTATTGCGGAAGCACAGTCAAAACAAGCTTGACAGCGAAAATATGACAGGTTAACACATTGTTCTTTCTAGAACACAAACACGTGTCGACACACGGATAGTGGCAAACGTCACGTTTTGTTATCCTCCCTGTATGTCGCTGAATACATTCGGTACACAAGGGCGATAAACAAGTATACAGGAAATAATGCGCTGCAAATAAGCGATTTTCCAACGTGTCGCCACCCACTGTATGCGGAAATATTTTTGCAACAGCGGACAATAATACACAGACATGATGACACTAACACAAAACAATAACAGGATGCCATACATTGGCAACGCGGATATTACACAGGAAGTGAGGACGGCTTTACATTAGGTTTTGCCTAAAATATTATGCAAATATTGCAGACCAGATTGATCTGGGAAAACACACTATTTTAGGCCTACCAGTAATAGAACTGGAACACGTATACAGAGGTGATAACGGACATTACACAGCGTGTGGCGGTGACCACGCGACAACTGATAAACCCGGTCAGATAACAAGGCACGCGTAGGCCACAGTCCAGCGGCAGGCGGTCTACTGAACACATCGCGCTGCAGACTGGAGCCACGGGCGCTTCCCTACTACACACACCCAACACTTTTGGGCAGCGACGCAACTGCAGTCAAACACACAGACTACTTAAGGGCGGATAACTCAGAAGACATAGAGGAACCTTTCACCCCCCCCCCTAGTAATTTCTTTTTTGCCCTTTTCCCTAAAACTACTACAGGCAATTACGCTATACCGGTTTATACTCGCAAGCCACATGCTTATTATCGCGACACAGAGGCAAATACAGATAAAACATCCCCCAATTTTTATTAGAAGACCTAGCATACAACATGCATCGTAGAACTACTCAGCCCACGCGCAGACGGACAGGCGAACTCCCGCGGTAGGGCAAACATTTTTCATATGAACACAGACATAGAGGGCGGTGTATTTTTTGGAATACATGGTAAGACAGAGTAAACTTTTGCTTCTCTTTGCTTTAGTTCGTCCCTTCCTTTTTTCGCAAACACCAACAGTGATATCCTGATTTCTCTTTGTTGGTATATGTTTCCTACACTACCTGTAAGTCTGTTCTAGATATATATCTTCCATGACAACCTAGCGTCATCTAGCAGCGAATCTCTGAAGTTACTCTATTTTTCCCTGCACAAGAGGACTTCCTTGCCAATCTAGCCACCAGATCTCGTCGCTATCGCCAGCTATCATCTCCGTGATCAAGAGAACTTCGTCTACTTTTTCACCCACCAGGCTGCGCTAGTGACGCCTTCTATCAACTCTTTGAAGACCATTTCATCAAGAAATTTTACTTCTGTTATGTTGGCTATTCTTATATGTATTCCTTTTGTCTCCTATCCCCACTCTTTTCCCTTTCCTGGTCTCTCCGCGCTCCGTTGAGCTGGCCTCACTTGTGCGTTTGAAGTCAAACTAGTCAGTCGGAGCTTTAGTAAAGCTCGTCTCCTCACCTCGAGAGACAAACTTTCAAATTTTCGCCATGTTGTGAATTCCTGACTAACGGTCACCTAAGGATTCGCCGATCATCAGAAATGAGCTAAGTACTACTTCAACGTTCTTCAACTTATTTTAATTGAATTTAAATAGCTACATGCTTTTTAATGATCATTTTATAGGCAGTGTGAGATTTCTTATGTGGGGCAATAATCATCCTTCGCGGGATTTTCTATGTTGGGCTTTTGTCTAGCTAAGCCAATCTTAACATGAAGCAGCATTTCTTATGCTTATTTAATGAGAGATTTTCTCACAACGTGGGACACCATTAAATTACCCACTGTCTATAAAATACTTAGCTCGTTCCACCGCTGGACTAACTTTTGCCCTACTCTTCAGTCATGATTGTTCTGGAATTTTCCATGCCGAACAATTTATCTACGAGTTAAACCTTCTAGTACTTTCCACTCACATATAGGAATACTTTTTAAAACTAAGGAATCTTCCTTATGAACTGCTAACCAATATCAAATTTTTCTTCCTCCGTTGGGATTTTTCTGGTGCATTCAACTATAACCTACAAGTTTTTCAAGCAATAGACTCTCGCAAATCTAGTATAACTAGTTATTTTCCACCATTGCAATAACTTTCTTTGCCATCAACTTTTTGTGCTACTACAGTGAACTTTTCAACTATATCAACAGACTATAGTGAAAACAGTGCCTGTTCAACTTTTCATCCACGTCGCGCTCAACCGAGTACAATAAATATGGCCATGAACACTCTTCCACAATCCCATTTGATCTTTCCCAAACCCTTTACTAACAAACTAGAATAATAAAATTGTTACTTTAGGTCTTTTTTCAATGAGGTGTCACTCTCAATAAGTGCCCCCCCTTACTTGCTCCACGTATAACGAATTAATGTCTGTAAAACATCGTGTATAGTACACGCCTTAAATTATATTGTTCCTCCCTTCTAATGAGGGAATCCAATTCTTTTTACTCAAAAGTGAGTTATCTCTAGGTTTCACGAAAGGGAAATTTGCCCCATTTTTCTCGTGATCCCTACTTAAACATAGGAATTCTAGAAACTTCCTTTCAATTTTTCTCTTCAGGTTTCACAATAAGTGACCTGCCCTATTTGTAAAATCGCCAAATGTAGCTCTGTATTAATACAAGAAGTTATAGAAACTTCTATTTCATTTCTTCCTGTTTTTTGTTGTTACTTTCGAAGTTGTTATTTGTTCATATTTCTAAGATACCTATCTAGAAATCCTTAAAGTACACATCTTGTACTTGATTTATTGTTTAACTTTAATTACGTCAATTACCTTTAAATTTCCCATTTGTTAATCTTAGCAATATTTGAAAATCTTACGAAGATTTTAGTACGTATAGAAGGTTTAAAACCCAAAAATTGTTAATTGCCTGGTGCAAGCTTCAAATAATTTAGGAGGTCTGTGACCCCAATTGTTTACAAAATCAAAATTATATATTTGTTACATAAACTAATTCTTTTTACATTGTTAAATAAATTAAGATTTGTTCTTTTGATTTATCATTTCTCAAACATAACGGTTAGGCAAGATCCTGTCTTCCTCGACTCTTCCTAGGTTTATGCCCTCTTTAATAAAAATAAATCCATTGATAAGGTTTTCACCACTTGTTGCATTTGAGCAAGAACTCTTAGTTATTAACTTAGTAAAGTCTCTCTTAGCTTTAATAGCTAATTCTAACTGACCAGTAAGGCAAGCATAGCTCGCTACGCCAGCTTCCTTCTTGTGGAGATTCTCTCTACCAATTATGGTTGGTTTTTCAAAATTTAAGTGTTTCTTATTGTCTAAACTTTTAGTCGACGCCTTGCTGGGTAAAAGCTTAGTCATTTCTAAAGGCAACTATTGCTACACTTACCAAAATTATTCCCAAGGGTATAATTGCTTTATCCCTATCCTTCATGGAAGCATTCGGTCGCTCTTTAGAAATTCTACAATTTCAAGAACTAAAATATCAAGGCTGATTCAAATTATTTGTAATCTTCAAAGTACTTGTTTAGAAACAAACTCCTTTGAACAGATACACAATAAATCTGTTACTCTTTGTCTTGCCAGACCACCACCTTTCCCCATAGTAGGTATATTTATGCTTGAGAGGGAATACGCTATAGCAGCTTTCTTGCGATAGCCCATGTTCCAGCTGCGTTTCCTGTTAGCTTCGCCCAGGTCCCTACCCACTTTAGGTATCGGAAAGCGGATTTGCAGTGGCAGCTGCCTTTGAGTATACTTAAAGTTAAAATTATAACTTCTGTTGGACTCTCGTCCTATTTCTCCATCCTTTTTCTCCAGTCCGAAACCCACTTCTTTTTCTTCATCATCTTCCCTTTGGGGTTAGGTTATTCCCAAGCTAATAATCTACCCAGAGGGTAGTATACAGTAGTCACATAAAGGTACGGCTACATTTAAATCCAGGCATATAGGCCTAAGGCATAACTATCCCCACCCACATTATAAACAGGGGACCATATAAGGCAGTGAACGGCAAAGCGTCACCACACTTAGAGATCATAGGGACAGCCAGAGGGCGGTTCCCAGAGACATAGATATTTTACACGACGTAGGGATGATATGCCCACGGGCATTACACGGATTAGTATTTTGGTAGACACTCGGTGCTATATGGCATCTCAACTCAGCGAGCGTAAATCCCAAAGAGCGGAAGAAAACACATAGCAGCCAAGAGAGGCTGACACACCACGAAAGGAGTAGAGGTGGATAATGCCATCATGATGGCCATAGTACAAGCTAAGGGCTAACATCCCCATACCCTCCCTCATATACACCCCAATACCTAAAACACTATCCAGCACAGACGTACAGACACATAAATACACCTACACTACATTGAGAATTATACATAGGGGTTGGTAGACTTCATGCTCTTCACAAATTAAGGTCTACTACACCTTGGACCAGAATGCCTACACCTGAATATTAGAGGTGATTCGGACACCAATGTTAAGCGCCGATGAACATCTCCTTATAGAGAGATGAGGCCATACTAGATACTAACAAATATTTTATTAAATAATCCCGCATGCAGAGGATATAGACTTATTATACCTTAACACATGCCTTCTCCTCAAATGAGAGCATACATGCGCTCACATCCATCTCACTACATGAGATATGCCTCCCACACCCCAAGGGTTGTATTATTATCACACCTGCATGATATTTTCAATTTTGGACATCTGGGAAAAACCCACCCCATCCACTCACAGTAAATACGTCCTAGTAGCATCACCGGCTCCTGGCCACCATAAACATGGAGTCCAACGATGCATAACCCTTCCCCACCACGCTTTAACCCTACTCAGCAATGAAAACAGCGACTAGGTGCTGTCTCCGGAGAAAAGCGTCCTGTATGGCGGTCTCCAGGCGTACGAGATGGTCGTTGGTACAACGAGACGCCCTGAATCTACACTGGTATTCAGACAGGAGTCCTCGCTTCTCCAGGACCCACACCAGGCGCCGATTGGCCTTCCTCTCAAATAGCTTGCACAGACCGTTAGTGAGACAAATAGGTCTGTAAATCCCTGTCAAATTGGGATCCTTATCGGGCTTCAGGATAGGTATAATGTTACCTTCCTGCCATTGCGCTGGAAACACACCTTCCAACCAGATACGATTAAACACCCTGAGCAAATAACCAATGCTCTCATCGTTAAGGTGTTTAAGCATCTGGTTGTGAATATTATCCGGGACGGGAGACGCGTCCCTGCAGAGCGCCAGCGCTCCGCGGAGTTCCCACTCCGTAAAGGGCACGTTGTATTCCTCCGAAGCGCGGGAGGCAAAACTGAGCTGGAAACGTTCTGCCTCGCTCTTCATGGCCACGAAGGCAGGATCATAGTTGTCGGAACCGGATATATCCGCAAAATGGTTTGCAACGCGGTACGGATCTGTAACCAATTCATTATCAATGGAAATTCCCGGTACTGTAGAAGATGTCTGAATACCCGAGATGCGTCGTAGTTTAGTCCACACTTGAGAGGAGGAGGTATGTGCCGTAATAGACGACACATACCGTTCCCAGGGTTGTTTCTTACTCTGGCGAATAAGAATCCGTGCCTTGGCACGATATTTCTTAAACGCCACCAAATTGGCCATGGTTGGATGCCGACGGTAGTGCTTATGAGCTCGACGACGGTCACTTATTGCTGCTGCAATATCCTCTGTCCACCAGGGGACGAGTTTGCGACGAGGAGTCCCACGTAAGGAGGGAATAGATTCCTCGGCGGCTGCAAGAAGCACGTCAGTGATGTCATCGATGCTCCGGCATCCCAGATCATCAAATACTGCGCGTTCTGTAAATGATGGCCAATTAGCCCGTTTAAGTACCCAACGACTGGGGAAAGACACGGGCTTCTGGTTCAGAAGTGTAAGAACGATCGGGAAATGGTCACTGTCACAGAGGTCGTCTCGTACATACCAACCAAATAGGGGGACCAGCGTACGGCTACACACTCAAGTCAATGTGTGAGTACGTGCCGTGCTCTAAGCTAAAATGTGTAGCTTCCAGTGTATTTAATAGAGATAAATCCAACCCCTGGATTAAGCCCTCCACGTCCCTTCTTCTGGGGCAGGATGATGGTGATCCCCATTGGGGGTGATGCGAGTTGAAATCACCCACGATAAGAAAAGGGACTGGAATTTGATCAAAGATCAAAGACGTCATTAATATCAAGGGGCTGGTTCGGTGGAAGGTACACGTTACAAACAGTTGTCATAGCAGGAAAGGACACGCGAACTGCAATAGCTTCCAGAGGAGAGGCGAGTGGAAACTCTTCATTGTAGCAGTCAGAGCGAACGAAGGTACAAACGCCTCCCGGAAGCCCGGGCGGCGTCTTGTCGCTCTTTAGAGTATAGTCTGAAACCTCTCAGAACCGTCTCGTGATCAGGTCTGAGGTTTGTTTCCTGTAGGCAGACTATACTCGCTGCGTATTGTGCAATGAGCAGACGGAACTCTGTCAAATGCCTGCCATAACTGTTACAATTCCACTGTAACAGTGCCATAGTGTGAACTTATAGACTAGGGAATAAGTTGGAGCAGCAAGCTACAACTTATCCTCTGGAGGATCTTCACCCACTACGTCGACTATAATCTCCATGTCCTCACGCGAGGTCGTGGAGTGAATCGACTCAGCGGAAGATTTCCTGGACGCAATTTGGCGGCGGGGGGATCACCGTGGGGAGCGCGAAGATCTGAGGACCAAAACGTCCTCAGGCGCAGAAGCATCCGCAGGTGGTGGGGTGGATGGCTTCCCCTTCTTTGCAGGAGAAAGGGAACGCGTAGTGCGGGCTCCCTTTTCCCCCCGCCTCTTTCATATATTTAGACGGGTCAGAAGACTTATTTCTGACCCTGGTCGACGATGCCGCCTCCGCCGGCTTCGGCGCGGCTTTCGCCGACCGTTTGGGTAGGGAGGAAGTTTTCGACTTCCTCCCGTGTGGGGAGTAAGTCCTCAACTTCCTCCCCTGCTGTGCGGGTGGAGCAGCCTTCCCTCACACAGCCTTCTTTGGGGCCGAAGGTGGGGTTGAAGTCACCTTCGGGCTCTCTTTCCGATTCTGGGGTGTAGATACAGATTTAGATGGCGGTGGTATGTTAGAAAGTTTCACAGCTGAGACAAAAGATGAGGTAGCCGGGACCAAATGGGGTATTATGGCTCTATAATCAATCTTTGGAGGGGGCGAAGTCGTGGCATGGTACTTCTTGTGGGCCTCCTGGTAGGTGAGACCATCCAGGGTTTTAATCTCCTGGATTTTTTTCTCACTCAGGAAGACAGGGCAGTTCCTGTCCCGAGGAGAATGAAATCCAGGACAATTAGTGCACTGATATGGTGTGCTGCACTCTTCCGCTTCGTGGGGTACCTTACCGCATGTGCCGCAGATTTGAGGGCTTGAGCATCGGGATAACATGTGCCCGAACTTCTAGCACTTATAACACCTCATTGGTGGAGGGATATAAGGCCGTACGTCACAACGGTAACTTGTAACCTTGACTTTCTCCGGGAGCACAGAAAGCTCAAAGGAAATAATGAAAGCACCAGTATCCACGATTTGATAATTGACCTTGCGCGTAATGCGCGGACATCAGTCACGTGACGGTGCTGCATATCCTCCTTGAGCTCCTAGTCAGTGTTCAGAATCGGGTCCCGGTGGAAAATAACTCCTCGGACCAGATTCAGAGACGTGTGCTTTTCCACTTTGACAGGGATATCGCCAAAGTGGTCACATTTCAGAAGTTGTTCAACCTGCTCACCAGCCCTAGTCTTGAGCAACAAGCTACAGTTTCTCATCTTTTGTACCTTCTCAAGCTCACCATAGACACCATCTATGTTACGAGAAAACAAAATAGACTTTACCAACTTAAAATCACCCCCATCCGTTCTGGTTGCAACCAGAAACTTGGGAGTGTTAGCACCCACATTCTCACGATTAGACTGTTCCCAGGGGGTTGATCCCCGTAGGGAATCAAAAGTTAAAGACTTGGGTGGCGGACCACCCTCTTGGGAGATATTCCTTTTCTGTCCCATGGCCATTTCACCCTCCCTGAATGCCACCGTCTCCAATCACGGGCTGTCTCTGTAGGCGCTACCCAGCCAAAGCAAGGCCCGCCTAGCTTGGAAGGCATTGCCCGGGGTCCGATGTTTGACATGCCATACAGGCATGCACCCCTTGGCATATACTAGAGAGTTATCCAGCACAGGCATGCAGCTGTACGGGGACCTGCGTTGTCAGGCGGATACTACTGCAGGGTACATGGCGCACCCACCTGTCGGTGTGGCCAGACCGAACAGGCTCTCGAGCGTAGTCGCACACTTAGGTGGCCCTTCCCCTGACAGCACGAACATATAATTTTGAGTGCCAGACCTCAAAAACATGAACGGAAAAAGGCGTGCGATATAACCTAATGAGAGTTATATCGCCCAAAGTGGGGCGTTTAGAGCTGGCTGACAAACCCGTAAAGGGGACCTGGGCCAAGAAACCCTTTTAGACGCCTTCTACGACTGGCAGGGTATACCTGTGAGTGTATTCCATCCCTCCCACCCACGGGAGGTCCAATTGGCAAGACAAGCCGGAAACCTAAAAGAAAAGCCAAGGTCGCCCCTTTTAGTCGCTTCGTACACCAAGCAGGAGATACCGTGGGTGTATACTAAACCTCCCACCCACAGGGGGGGTGATGATGATGATGATGTTGTCTTACAACCATCTGCTGGACTATTCCGTCAACAACCGGAAGCTTCACCTATTCATAACCACTATGATGATCATAATGTCTTATAACCATCTCCAAGACCATTCCATCAACAACAGGAAGCTTCACTTATTCATAGCCACTATGATGTTCATAATGTCTTACAACCGTCTGCAGGACCATTCCGTCAACAACAGGAAGCTTCACCTATTCATAACCACTATGATGATCATAATGTCTTATAACCATCTGCAAGACCATTCCGTCAACAACAGGAAGCTTCACCTATTCATAGCCACTATGATGATCATAATGGAATACAACCATCTGCAGGACCATTCCGTCGACAACAGGAAGCTTCACCTATTCATTGCCACTATGATGATCATAATATCTTACAACCATCTGCAGGACCATTCCGTCCACAACAGGAGGCTTCACCTATTCATAGCCACTATGATGATCATAATGTGTTACAACTATCTGCTGGACCATTCCGTCAACAACAGGAAGCTTAACTTATTCTTAGCCACAATGATGATCATAATGTCTTACAACCATCTGCAGGACCATTCCGTCAACAACAGGAAGCTTCACCAATTCATAGCCACTATGATGACCATAAAGTCTTACAACCATCTGCAGTACCATTACATCATCAGCAGGAAGCTTCACTTATTCATAGCCACTATGATGATCATAATGTCTTACAACCGTCTGCAGGACCATTCCGTCAACCACAGGAATTGTCACCTATTCCATGCCACTATGATGGCTATGTTTTACAACCATCTTCAGGACTATTCCGTCAACAACACGAAGCTTCACGTATCCATAGACACCATGATGATGATGATGATGTTTTACAACCATCTGCAGGACTTTTCCGTCTACAATAAGAAGCTTCAAATATCCATAGCCACTATGATGATGTTCTACAGCCATCTGCAGGACTATTCCGTCAACAACAGGAAGCTTCACATATTCATAGCCACTATGATTATCATAATGTCTTACAAACATCTGCAGGACCATTCCGTCAACAATAGGAAGCTTCACCTATTCATAGCCACTATGATGATCATAATATCTTACTACCATCTGCAGGACCAAACCGTGAACAACAGGAAGCTTCACCTATTCATAGCCACTATTTATTTATTTATTTATCGTATGATGCTTACAAGACAGTACTGTAATTAATAAATATAAATTTTCAAATAAACAATTTACAGCATTAGGACCCTTCATATATGGGCTGCCAGGTCTTGAATCCATTCAAGGGCTTGTGGAGTGGCTGCATGGAGCTCTTCTAAGTTCCCAGAGTACATATATAGAGGGCACTCCTGCACGACATGCTTGATGGTTTGCACTTCATATCCACAATCACAAAGAGGCGAATCTATCCAACCCCACTGATGTAAGGCTGATCTAGTTCGAGCAGTGCCACATCGAATTCTGTTCAGACGGGACCAGACAGCTCGAGGGAGATGGAATCCAGGTAGTTTGATGGTAGGATCAAGTACTTCAATTAGGCCACGAGGTGGAGAGGTAGACCATTCAACTTTCCATGTATTTCGGGGGTTGAATGGAGCTGAAGTAAGTTCCATAGCCGTCTTGTAGGCTGGTTTCCGTCATTTCAACCTGGATGTGGAAGGTTGATTGACGTCTTGGTGGATTAGGAGAACTTCATTATTCATAATTCTGTGCCACAGGCGGAAAAGAACTTGCTGTCTCCTGATGTGAGGAGGAACAATATTACACAGTACAGGTAGCCACTGTGAGGGAGTGCAATGTAGAGTGCCAGAGATAATCCGCATTGTATGCCGGAGTTGAATATCAACCAGTTGGCAATGTGAGCTGTTCAACCATACACTTGCACAGTATTCAGCTGGAGAGTAAACGACAGCCAAAGCAGTAGACCTGAGTGTGTTGGCATCAGCGCCCCATGATGTTCCAGCTAACCTACTTAGTAAGTTATTACGGCTTTTTAATTTTGCTGCTGTTTTTGCAATATGCTGTCTGAAAGTTAATGCCCTGTCCAATATCACTCCTAAGTACTTAGGGGAGCTGTTGTACTTCAGATATTGGTTCCCGAACTTCACTCTAGGTTGGTAGTTCGCCTGAAGGTTGTTAAGGTGAAATGTGGTTACCTCAGATTTAGAAGGACTTGGTTGAAGCCGCCACTTTTTGAAATAAACATTCATCTCCTTAAGGTCTTCACTCAGTAAATCCTCTGCTTCATCAAAAGTGGTGCACTGGACTATAAGATTTATATCGTCCGCATAGATGAATTTACGGGATACCGTTTCTGGCAGATCATGAATGTATAAGTTAAATAGCATAGGGGATAAAACTGAACCCTGAGGTAGACCATTATTGAGTGTATGGAACCTGCTTCTGGCACTTTCATTGTGAACTTGGAATAGTCTATTACTTAACATGTTGCTGATGAGAGTCACTGTTTTAAGACAAGGGACTGACTTTATGAGTTTGAGCCAATATGATGATCATAATGTCTTACAACCAAATGCAGGACCATTCCGTCAACAACAGGAAGCTTCACCTATTTATAGCCACTATGATGATCATAATGTCTTACAACCAAATGCAGGACTATTCCGTCAACAACAGGAAGCTTCACCTATTCATGGCCACTATGATGATCATAATGTCTTAAAACCATCTGCACGACCATTCCGTCAACAACAGGAAGCTTCACCTATTCATAGCCACTATGATGATCATAATGTCTTACAACCATCTGCAGGTCCATGGTCAACAACAGGAAGCTTCACCCATTCAAAACCACTATGATGATCATAATGCCTTAAACCATCTGCAGGACCATTCCGTCAACAACAGGAAGCCTCACCTATTTTATGCCACTATGAAGATGTTTTACAACTATCTGCAGGACTATTCCGTCAACAACACGAAGCTTCACCTATCCATAGCCACCATGATGATGATGATGATGTTTAACAACCATCTGCAAGATTATTCCGTCAACAACCGGAAGCTTCACCTATACATAGCCACTATGATGATGATGATGTTTTAAAACCATCTGCAGGAATATTCCGTCAACAATAGGAAGCTTCACCTATTCATAGCCCCTATGATGATCATAATGCCTTACAACCAAATGCAGGGCCATTCCGTCATCAACAGGAAGCTTCACATATTCATAGCCACTATGATGATCATAATGTCTTACAACCATCTGCAGGACCATTCCGTCAACAGCAGGAAGCTTCACCTATTCATAGCCACTATGATGATCATAATGTCTTACAACCATCTGCAGGACCATTCCGTCAACTAGAGGAGCTTTACCTATTCATAGCCACTATGATGATCATAATGTCTTACAACCAGCTACAGGTCCATTCCGTCAATAACAGGAAGCTTCATCTATTCATAGCCACTATGCAGATCATAATGTCTTACAACGAAATGCAGGACCATTCAGTCAACAACAGGAAGCTTCACCTATTCATAGTCACTATGATGATCATAATGTCTTTCAACCATCTGCAGGACCATTCCGTATTCAACAGGAACCTTCACCTATTCATAGCCACTATGATGATCATAATGTCTTACAACCATCTGCAGGACCATTCCGTCAACAGCAGGAAGCTTCACCTATTCATAGTCAAAATGGTGATCATAATATCTTACATCCATCAGCAGGAACGTTCCGTCCACAACAGGAAGCTTCATCTATTCATAGCCACTATGAAGATCATAATGGCTTACAACGAAATTCAGGACCATTCCGTCATCAACAGGGAGCTTCACCTATTCATAGCCACTATGATGATCATAATGTCTTACAACCATCTGCAGGACAATTCCGTCAACAACAGGAAGCTTCGCCTATTCATAGCCACTAAGATGATCACAATGTCTACCAACCATCTGCAGGTCCATTCCGCCAACAAAAGGAATAGTCACCTATTCATAGCCACTATGGTCAGCATAATGTCTTACTCCATCTGCAAGACCATTCCGTCAACAACAGGAAGCTTCACCAATTCATAGCCACTATGAAGATCATAATTTCTTACAAACATCTGCAACACCATTCCGTCAACAATAGGAAGCTTCACCTATTCATAGCCACTATGGTGATCATAATATCTTACAACCACCTGCAGGACCATTCCGTCAACAACAGGAACCTTCACCTATTCATAGTCACTATGGTGATCATAATGTCTTACAACCATCTGCACGGCCATTCCGTCAACAAAAGGATGCTTCACCTATTCATGGCCACTATGATGATTATAATGTCTTACAACCATCTGCAGGTCCATTGCCAACAACAGGAAGCTTCACCCATTCATAGCGACTATGATGATCATAAAGTCTTAAACCGTCTGCAGGACCATTCCGTCAACAACAGGAAGCATCACCTATTCAATGCCACTATAATGATGTTTTACAACCATCTGCAGGACTATTCCGTCAACAACACGATGCCTCACCTATCCATAGCCACCATGATGATGATGATGATGTTTTACAACCATCTGCAGGACTATTCCGTCATCAACCGGAAGCTTCGCCTATTCATAGCCACTATGATGATCATAATGTCTTACAACTATCTGCAGGATCATTCCGGCAACAACAGGAATCTTCACCTATTTATAGCCACTAAGATGATGTTGATCCTTTACATTCATCTTCAGAACTCTTCTATCAACAACTGGAAGCTTCACATGTACATGGCCACTATGATGATGATGATGTTTTACAACCATCTGCAGGACTATTCCGTCAACAATAGGAAGCTTCGCCTATTCATAGCCATTATGATGATCATAATGTCTTACAACCATCTGCATGACCATTCCGTCAACAACAGGAAGCTTCACCTATTCAATGCCACTATGATGGTTATGTTTTACAGCCATCTGCAGGACTATTCCGTCAACAACACGAAGCTTCACGTATCCATAGGCACCATGATGATGATGATGATGTTTTACAACCATCTGCAGGACAATTCCGTCAACAACCGGATGCTTCACCTATTCATAGCCACTATGATGATCATAATGTCTTACAACCATCTGCAGGACCATTCCTTCAACAACAGGAAGCTTCACTTATTCATAGCCAATATGATGATCATAATGTCTTACAACCATTTCAAGACTATTCCGTCAACAACAGGAAGCTTCACCTATTCATAGCCACTATGATGATCAAAATGTCTTACAACCATCTGCAGGACCGTTCCGTCAACAACAGGAAGCTTCACCTATTCATAGCCACTATGATGATCACAATGTCTTACAACGATCTACAGGACCATTCCGTCAACAACAGGAAGCTCCACCAATTCATAGCCACTATGATGATCATAATGTCTTACAACCAAATGCAGGACCATTCCGTCAACAACAGGAAGCCTCACCTATTCATAGTCACTATGATGATCAAAATGTCTTACAACCATCTGCAGGACCGTTCCGTCAACAACAGGAAGCTTCACCTATTCATAGCCACTATGATGATCACAATGTCTTACAACGATCTGCAGGACCATTCCGTCAACAACAGGAAGCTCCACCAATTCATAGCCACTATGATGATCATAATGTCTTACAACCATCTGCAGGACCATTCCGTCAACAACAGGAAGCTCCACCAATTCATAGCCACTATGATGATCATAATGTCTTACAACCAAATGCAGGACCATTCCTTCAACAACAGGAAGCTTCACCTATTCATAGCCACTATGATGATCATAATGTCTTACAACCATCTGCAGGACCATTCCGTCAACAACAGGAAGCTTCACCTATTCAAAGCCACTATGATGATCACAATGTCTTACAACCATCTGCAGGACCATTCCATCAACAACAGGAAGCTTCACCTATTCATAGCCACTATGATGATCATAATGTCTTACAACCATCTACAGGTCCATTCCGTCAAGAATAGGAAGCATCACCTATTCATAGCCACTATAATGATCATAATGTCTTACAAGCAACTGCAGGTCCATTCCGTCAACAACAGGAAGCTTCACCTATTCATAGCCACTATGATGAATATAATGTCTTAAGCCATCTGCAGGACCATTCCGTCAACAACAGCAAGCTTCACCTATTCATAGCCACTATGATGATGGTGATGTTTTAAAACCATCTGCAGGAATATTCCGTCAACAATAGGAAGCTTCACTTATTCATAGCCCCTATGATGATCATAATGTCTTACAACCAAATGCAGGACCATTCCGTCATCAACAGGAAGCTTCACCTATTCATAGCCACTATGATGATCATAATGTCTTACAACCATCTGCAGGACCATTCCGTCAACAGCAGGAAGCTTCACCTATTCATAGCCACTATGATGATCATAATGTCTTACAACCATCTGCAGGACCATTCCGTCAACTAGAGGAGCTTCACCTATTCATAGCCACTATGATGATCATAATGTCTTACAACCAGCTACAGGTCCATGCCGTCAATAACAGGAAGCTTCATCTATGCATAGCCACTATGCAGATCATAATGTCTTACAACGAAATGCAGGACCATTCAGTCAACAACAGGAAGCTTCACCTATTCATAGTCACTATGATGATCATAATGTCTTTCAACCATCTGCAGGACCATTCCGTCATCAACAGGAACCTTCACCTATTCATAGCCACTATGATGATCATAATGTCTTACAACCATCTGCTGGACCATTCCGTCAACAGCAGGAAGCTTCACCTATTCATAGTCACAATTGTTGATCATAATGTCTTACAACCATCTGCAGGACCATTCCATCAACAACAGGAAGCTTCACCTATTCATAGCCACTATGATGATCACAATGTCTTACAACCATCTGCAGGACCATTCCATCAACAACAGGAAGCTTCACCTATTCATAGCCACTATGATGATCATAATGTCTTTCAACCATCTGCAGGACCATTCCGTCATCAACAGGAACCTTCACCTATTCATAGTCACTATGATGATCATAATGTCTTTCAACCATCTGCAGGACCATTCCGTCATCAACAGGAACCTTCACCTATTCATAGCCACTATGATGATCATAATGTCTTACATCCATCTGCAGGACCGTTCCGTCAACAACAGGAAGCTTCATCTATTCATAGCCACTATGAAGATCATAATGGCTTACAACGAAATGCAGGACCATTCCGTCATCAACAGAGAGCTTCACCTATTCATAGCCACTATGATGATCTTAATGCCTTACAACCATCTGCAGGACCATTCTGTCAACAACAGGAAGCTTCATCTATTCATAGCCACTATGAAGATCATAATGGCTTACAACGAAATGCAGGACCATTCCGTAAACAACAGGGAGCTTCACCTATTCATAGCCACTATGATGATCATAATGTCTACCAACCATCTGCAGGTCCATTCCGCCAACAACAGGAAGCTTCGCCTATTCATAGCCACTATGATGATCATAATGTCTACCAACCATCTGCAGGTCCATTCCGCCAACAAAAGGAATAGTCACCTATTCATAGCCACTATGGTCAGCATAATGTCTTTCTCCATCTGCAAGATCATTCCGTCAACAACAGGAAGCTTCACCAATTCATAGCCACTATGAAGATCATAATTTCTTACAACCATCTGCAACTCCATTCCGTCAACAATAGGAAGCTTCACCTATTCATAGCCACTATGATGATCATAATATCTTACAACCACCTGCAGGACCATTCCGTCAACAACAGGAACCTTCACCTATTCATAGTCACTATGGTGATCATAATGTCTTACAACCATCTGCACGGCCATTCCGTCAACAACAGGAACCTTCACCTATTCATGGCCACTATGATGATTATAATGTCTTACAACCATCTGCAGGTCCATTGTCAACAACAGGAAGCTTCACCCATTCATAGCCACTATGATGATCATAAAGTCTTAAACCGTCTGCAGGACCATTCCGTCAACAACAGGAAGCATCACCTATTCAATGCCACTATAATGATGTTTTACAACCATCCGCAGGACTATTCCGTCAACAACACGATGCCTCACCTATCCATAGCCACCATGATGATGATGATGATGTTTTACAACCATCAGCAGGACTATTCCGTCAACAACCGGAAGCTTCGCCAATTCATAGCCAGAAATCCAGACTCCTTACCGCCAACCATAGAAGAAATGAGGGAGATTATCAAGAGCCTAAAGAACAACAAGGCCTCAGGTGAAGACGGTATAGTTGCAGAAATGTGGAAACATGCTGATGAACAATCAATACAAACCCTCCATCAAATCATACAGGACATATGGGCAACGGAGACCTTACCTGAGGGATGGACCTCAGCTGTGATCCATCCTCTACACAAGAAAGGTAGTAGGATTGACCTTGATAACTACAGAGGCATATCTCTAATATCTGTCACATACAAGATAATATCTAAAGCCTTGCTAACCAGAGTTACTAGTCAACTAGATTCCCAACTAGGTGAATATCAGGCCGGTTTTCGTGCAAATAGATCATGCATAGAGCAAATACAGAACCTCAAGACAATCTTAAGGTACAAGAATTGCGGCGGACATCGATGGGTAGTCATACTAGTGGATTTCCAGAAGGCGTATGATTCAATAGACAGACAGACCCTTTTCTCCACTCTATGGGAATTAGGACTGGATGCGAAGACCACCAGACTAATCCAGGCTACACTGAAGACTACGACCTCCAAAGTCAAGTTCAGAGGTGAACTCTCAGACAGCTTCTCTATCCAAACAGGAGTTAGACAAGGTGATGGCACTTCTTGTATTCTCTTCAATTGTGTACTTGAGAAGATTATCAGGGAATGGACTACCACGTTACCAACAGGAACAGGACTGCAAATTGGGTACAAGAAAGACAATCTCAATGCACCTTGCCTGGCCTTTGCCGACGACCTTACCTTGTTAGCGAACAACATAGTAGAAGCTACTCACCAACTACAGAGCCTCTATAACATAGCAGCTAAAATTGGCTTGAAGGTCAATATACAAAAAACAGTGTTCATGACAAATATAAAGGGAGCCCCATCTACTATTCTTGTGAAAGACACCGCAATTCAAAAAGGTTCCTGCAGTGAAGTACCTAGGGGAGTGGATTCCAGAAAACGAGAGTGAGACCTTAGCAATAGACACTAGATGCACGCAACTGGAAAGGGTCTACCATTCCAGTAAGAGCATCTACACATCCAAATGCCTCTCTAAGAACCTTAAACTTCTACATTACAGCTCAGTAGTAAGACCTTCCGTTCTATATGCCTCTGAGTGTCTCCTGATGAACCAGAAAGGCCCACTGAGGAAACTAGAACTCAAGGAACGGAAAATACTTAGAAGGATTTTAGGACCAATAAGGGAAGAGGGTGGTACTTACAGGATCAGGCACAACAATGAGCTCTATGATCATCAAGAAGATATCGTCACATCCATGAGGAAGAGGCGATTAGCTTTCTACGGACATCTGACACGCTTGGGTCCAGATAGACTTACCAGCCAGATCTTCACCACGACAGGAAGAGGGAAAGCGTCCAAAAACAAATGGATCACCACAGTGAAGTCAGACCTACAGCAACTTGGAATTTCATCAAAAAACATAAAGGATCGATCACAATTCCGACAGATGATTCAACATGGTGTCTTTCCAGTGTCTCTCACCAGCAGGAAGAGTACAGGGACTACCAGACCGAAGTGGACACAGGAAAGAAAGCAGACACACAGCCAGAAGATGAAAGCTGCCTGGGCTAAGAAGAAACATAAATCCCTTACAAGAAGTCAAAACGAGCCCCGTGGTCCTCAGTAGGCCCAAACGAAAAGAAGAAGATATATATATATATATAAATGAAAATTTCTTTTTTTTCTGAATTTCCATGGAAGTTTGAGTTATTAACGCGTTTCAGACTGGTTGATGACGGTTGCGCGCAAAAACAAAATTTTTATCTGTCTGTCGGTGTACAATTTTGCACGCGCATCACTCGAGAACGGGTCAGTGGATCAACGTAAAATTTGGTACAGATGTCCATCAGAGGCACGAATGTAATCATTGATATAACTCTTCTCCATACCTCTCATAAAAGAGGGTCTACCCCTTAAATGCATGCTGAAATTGGCGTAGAAATTCGAGACAAAGCTCATATTCAGCGTCTCAATGTAAGAAACAAAACTCGGGAGCACTACGGGCACCGAAAACCACATTTTAAGGTCCAAAAACCAACAGTTTTTGAGATATACCCAGAAAACTATTTTCATTTATTGGTGTTGGCTGGTTCCTTAGTTTAGGGGCTGCGACAACGCGGTCATGTAGCTCCGTGTACTTTGGGTGTGTGTAGAATCTGTCTGATAACCGGTGTTAATTGTGATGACTGTATTAGTGTGTGTATCTGTTTTTTAATTCAAGTAAGGACTGCAACTTTGAATTTTTCAAATAGTTCCTACTTTTGCTGCCAAACGCCACCGTCAACGACTACTAGGCCTAGTTCAGAACTAGACTACTAGACTCCACCGCAGTCGGCTATTGGCACCGAACGTAGAAACCTAAGAGCGTTGTTTACATTCCTAACCTATAAAATTTAGCTTCACACAGGTCTAATTAGTGGATGGTCCTTTAACATGCAATAAATCTATGACATGGGACCGACGGCTTTACTTCCCCTCCGATGGAAGGCATACTGAGGGATTTTAACGCTCTTAAAAATCCGATGGCTTCGGCCGGGTTTGAACCCGCTATTTTGGGCATAGAAGCTCAGCATGCTACCGACTACGCCACCGAAGCCGCCATTTTATTAAGCTATTGAAAGAATGCAAGCCGGTAACCATGGCAACACAATCTCTGAAGTCCATCTATTTCTGTAAGACGCAATGCCATTCCATTTATTACATTACTGTGAACGTTCGCAAACGGCTATAAGGTTATCACGGAACCAACTTAAGCTGTAAAATTCATCATTACGTATATAATGCGCTTAAGGGGGTCAAGGGGTCCTCTTGAATTTTTTCACGTGATTTACACGGGCGGGTGTGGTACTTAAGGTCTATTATATCGCTATCCCTGTATTATTAAATTATTGTTATGATTATTATTATATTATGACGTACAACGACGAGACAAAACTCATTTTCAGCCCCTTGGTGGCTCGGAGGCTACTACGTTTTAAGGCTCTAAAACCACGTTTCTGAGACATTCCCAGAAAACTAATTTCATTTCATAAACTAATAAATAGATGAGTACAGAAGAACACCAAATTAGGAGCTATATAGATATACTGAGAAAATCACAGATGTGGCCAGGAGGAGACGTCTGGCTTTCTACGGACATGTCTCATGGATGAATCCACCAATACTAACCAACCGGCTTCTCAACTACTGGGGGGATAGAAAGAGCTTGATTCGGTCGCTAAGAGTAGTTAACAAGGATATCCAAGAACTGAAGATAATGAAAAGTGATATTACAAGCCAATCACATCTCAGAAAGATACTTAAACAGAAGATTTTTCAGGACAGACCACCCTGTAAGAAAAACGGCATCATCTGGACAAAAGAGAGAAAGGAGAAATATAGCCAGAGAATGCGTGAAAATTGGGCAAATATCAAGTCCCTCGCCAAGCTGAAAAGTTGAACGTCGTGGTCCTTAGCTGGCCCATCCGAAAGAAGAACAAGAAGAAACTAATGAAGTAATGCAAGCCAGTAACCATGACAACAGTATCAGAAGAGGTGACATCGAACTTTCCATCTATTTCTGTAAGAAGCAATGCCACTCAATTTATTACATTTCTGTGAAAGTTTGCAAATGGCTATAAGGTTATCGTGGAATCAAACATAGACTGTAAAATTCAACAATGCGATTAAGAGGGTCAAGGGGTTCCCTAGAAATTTTGCACGTGTATTACACGTGCGATATGCGATATGTTGAACAGAAGGTCTATTATATCTCCAAGCAGCAACATTATTTTCAAAAATTCCTGGTTTGGAATAGTGTTTTTTCCAGCTTTTGGGAATTTGGGCCAATGGAGGCTAAAAATCCCGAACTTTCATGCACCACAAGCCTTTATATTTTATTAAGGGGGTCTTCCTGGGGGTGGGGACTTTCCATAACGGTGAGGGTCAGTTTTAATTTGATATATATTGTGTTTCGTCTACGAGGTTTTCAATATTATTTTCCCGTCAGGAAGTACACGTTAGATGAGTTTAGTTTGAAGCACATTTTAAGTAATCATATTTTTATCGACAAACGGGCTCATCGTAAAGATGATTTTTTTAATACTGTGTGGTTTATATATATTTATGTTTATGTACGCCCATAATTCATGTTCGGGTGCTTGGAGCATCGTAAAACTAGGTATTGTAACCATGAGTCAATACACCAATCATTTAGAAAATTCTTCAACGTACTTCTCATAGAAGGGTGGGTATAAGGAACAACTTTTCAAAATACATGCTAAAATAGGCGAAAAATAAAAACTATCCTAGAAGGACGACCTAAGCATATGTTGCGCTTCTCAATGTGTAACACAAAACTAGCGAGTCTATAAAGGGTCTCCGAAAACCACATTTTATGGCCCTTAAATTAACAGTGTCTGCGATATACCCCGAAAAGTAACTTCGTTCTGATAAACTTATGAAGGAATGACAAGCCCAGTAACCATTGCAACAGTAGCTCAAATGATAACGTCTGGTTAATACCGAAGACCGTTCGAAGAGCGGGTACTTCTGATAGTTATACCATAAATCTATGACATGGTCCCGTCGGCTTTACTTCCCCTCCAAAGTAAGGCATACTGAGGGATTTTTAACGCTCTTAAAAAAATACGACGATTTTGGCCGGTTTGAATCCGTGATCTTGGACATAGAAACTAAGCATGCTACCAACTACACCACCAAACCCAATGCTACGAGAGGCTTTGACGCTTAAACAACCCTGGCCACTTCTAAAGCCATTTTCAAATCGTCTGCACAGCTCTAAGCCCCGCAGCGATATATTGTGCCCTTTGCAAAAGATAAGCCAAGTGAGATGTTCCTTTGCACCATAATAATGATGATGATGATAATTGTTGTTTTAAGGGGCCTAACATCTAGGTTATCGGCCCCTAATTGTTTGGGTGATCGTGAAGATGAAAATGAAAAAAATGAAAATGAAAAGCGAACTTAAAACTAAAACTAACTACTAACCTACATACTAGAAGAAGAAACGGAAAACTAAAGGAGAATAAGGCAAATAAAGGACAGGAGGAAAAGAAATGCCCTCAACCCTCGAAGAAGGCGGATTGACGGACTTGGAAGGAAGGAGAGCCATGAAAGGCAGATAGGAAGGTGAAAGAGGAGAGGGTCCGCCCCAAAGGTAAGGGACAAAAAGGGAATACGGACCCAGCTCAGGAATCCCTCGGGGTCGCCAACTCCCGAGCTCACCAGCCGTGAGCCCCTGAGGGTGTATCATTATCTAGGGTGCACCAAAAGTGGTGGGGCTACATACACCCAGCCTCCTTGAGGGCCTTAAGCAGAAGGCAGGAGATAACATGAAAAGGAAAAGAAGGCTGACCCCTCGCAGAAGGAGGGAATCAGAAAAGATGAGACAAGTGCCAATTAAGGCGGGAAAGGAAGTTGATGATGATGATAATTGTTGTTTTAAGGGGCCTAACATCTAGATTATCGGCCCCTGATGGTTTGGGTGATCGTGAAGATGAAAATGAAAAGCGAACTTAAAACTAAAACTAACTACTAACCTACATACTAGAAGAAGAAATGGAAAACTAAAGGAGAATAAGGAAAATAAAAGGACAGAAGGAAAAGAAATGCCCTCAACCCTCGGAGAAGGCGGATTGAGGGACTTGGAAGGAAGGAGAGACATAAAAGGCATATAGGAAAGTGAAAGAGGAGAGGGTCCGCCCCAAAGGTAAGGGACAAAAGAGGAAAACGGACCCAGCTCAGGAATCCCTCGGGGTCGCCAACACCCGAACTCACCAGCCGTGAGCCCCTGAGGGTGTAGCATTATCTAGGGTGCACCAGAAGTGGTGGGGCTACATACACCCTGCCTCCTTAAGGGCCTAGAGCACAAGGCAGGAGGTAAAAGGAAGAGAAAAAGAAGGCTGACCCCTCGCAGAAGGAGGGTATCAGAAAAGATGAGACAAGGGCCAATTAAGGCGGGAAAGGAAGAGACTCCCTAGGCCTCGGATACCCTAATACCGTCGGGGTCAGAAGAGAACAAGAGTTGACCAAGTGAGGTCGACAGGAAAGAAGACAGAGAGGAGCCCGGCACAAGTAAGTGGTAGCAATGCCGGACTCAGCTGGGGCCCCGTGGTCGCCAACCCACGCCCACAAGATGTGAGCCCCTGGGGGAGAAAGGAAGTGACTCCCTAGGCATCGGATACCCTAATACCGTCGGGGTCGGAAGAGAACAAGAGTTGACCAAGTGAGGTCGACAGGAAAGAAGACAGAGAGGAGCCCGGCACAAGTAAGTGGATGCAATGCCGGACTCAGCTGGGGCCCCGTGGTCGCCAACCCACACCCCACTAGATGTGAGCCCCTGGGGGGGGGGGGGGGCACCATAATAAGCAAGTAGGTAAACAAGGGAGTGCAATTCAATCTTATCATGTTGTACAGAAAGACACATGTGCCTACTGGGATTTTTCCATGAGGCACTGAGGGTATCAGGAATGATGAAACAATGTCAATTAAGGCGGGACAGGAAGAGACTACCTAGGCCTCGGACACCCTAATACCATTGGGGTCGGAAGAGAACAAGGGTTGACCAAGAGAGGTCGACAGGAGAAAAGACAGAGAAGAGCTCGGCACAAGTAAGTGAAAGCATTACCGGACTCAGCTGGTGTTCCGTGGTCACCAACCCACGTCCCACTAGTTGTGAGCCCCTGGGTGGGATAAGTTAAGATTCAAACCTTACAAGGCTTACTGTTCCAATATTCAAGAGAATTAATTTGTTTGGCACAGCTGGGAACTAAACCCAACCCTCAGGGGTGTCAAGCAAGAATGCTAGCCACTGCACCACGAGGCTAATGTACATCGATGATGATGATAATTGTTGTTTTAAGGGGCCTAACATCGTGGTTATCGGCCCCTAATGATCTGGGTGATAGCGAAAATGATAATGAAATGGAAACCACAACAAAATTATCTGAGACTGAAAATGCATACAAAAAGGAACTCAGATGGAAACAACTCACAATATGGTCTTACAAAAGGGAATTTAGAAAGAAAAGTTGCTCAAAAAGAACACATGGAAAAGTACCCACAAAACGTAGGCTAGATTCAAAATACGTACAAAATGCAATGTAGCGTCGAAATACTTACAAAATGCAACTGAAATTCAAAATACTCACAAAATGCAAATGAGATCGAAAATACGTACAAAATGCAATTGAGGTTCAAAATACTTACAAAATGCAATTGAAATTGAAAATACACAATGCAATTCAGATTGAAATAGGCCCTATCCCAGTTCCAATCCAAATTATTCACAAAGTGCAATCGAATTTCAAAATACTTACAAAATGCAATTGAAATTGAAAATGCTTACAAAATGTACGGTGATTCTAACGACTCATGTGGATTGACAAAACTTACAAAATGTAATTTAGATTGAAAATACTTGACAAAATGTAATTTAGATTCAAAATACCCACAAAATGCAATTGAGAATCAAAATATGTGCAAAATGCCCACCAAACAAAATGCAATTTAGATTCAAAATTCGTGCGAAATGCGGCGTTGGTTGAAAATTCTTACAAAATGCAATTGAAATTCAAAAAACTCTCTAAAAGGCCCGGGCTCATGCATTAAAAGACTTACTAAAAAGCAATTTAGATTGTCAATCTTTACAAAATGCAATTGAGGTTGAAAACAATCGCGAGATGTAATTTAGATCGAAAAAACATACAAAAAGCAACGTAGATTAAAAATGCCTTAAAAATCACCAGAAGGGAATTTAGATACACGGTGAACCAAGTAACAAAAAATCTTAAAGAGAAAAATTAAATATAATGAAAAGAGGAGAGGAGAGGAGAGGAGAGGGGAGAGAGGAGAAGGTCCGCCCCAAAGGTAAGGGACAAAAGGGGAAAACGGACCCAGCTCAGGAATCTCTCGGGGTCGCCAACTCCCGAACTCACCAGCCGTGAGCCCCTGAGGGTGTAGCATTATCTAGGGTGCACCAGAAGTGGTGGGGCTGCATACACCCTGCCTCCTTAAGGGCCTAGAGCACAAGGCAGGAGGTAGAAGGAAGAGAAAAAGAAGGCTGACCCCTCGCAGAAGGAGAGTATCAGAAAAGATGAGACAAGGGCCAATTAAGGCGGGAAAGGAAGAGACTCCCTAGGCCTCGGATACCCTAATACCGTCGGGGTCAGAAGAGAACAAGAGTTGACCAAGTGAGGTCGACAGGACAGAAGACGGAGATGATGATGATGATGATAATTGTTGTTTTAAGGGGCCTAACATCTAGGTTATCGGCCCCTGATGGTTTGGGTGATCGTGAAGATGAAAATGAAAAACGAACTTAAAACTAAAACTAAAACTAACTACTAACCTACATACTAGAAGAAGAAATGGAAAACTATAGGAGATGATGATGATGATAATTGTTGTTTTAAGGGGCCTAACATCGAGGTTATCGGCCCCTGATGGTTTGGGTGATCGTGAAGATGAAAATGAAATGCAAACTATAACTAAAAACTAACTACAAACCTACATACTAGAAGAAGAAATGGAAAATTAAAGGAGAATAACGCAAATAAAAGGACAGAAGGAAAAGAAATGCCCTCAACCCTCGGAGAAGGCGGATTGAGGGACTTGGAAGGAAGGAGAGCCATGAAAGGCATATAGGAAAGTGAAAGATGAGAGGGTCCGCCCCAAAGGTAAGGGACAAAAGGGGAAAACGGACCCAGCTCAGGAATCCCTCGGGGTCGCCAACTCCCGAACTCACCAGCCGTGAGCCCCTGAGGGTGTAGCATTATCTAGGGTGCACCAGAAGTGGTGGGGCTACATACACCCTGCCTCCTTAAGGGCCTAGAGCACAAGGCAGGAGGTAAAAGGAAGAGAAAAAGAAGGCTGACCCCTCGCAGAAGGAGGGTATCAGAAAAGATGAGACAAGGGCCAATTAAGGCGGGAAAGGAAGAGACTCCCTAGGCCTCGGATACCCTAATACCGTCGGGGTCAGAAGAGAACAAGAGTTGACCAAGTGAGGTCGACAGGAAAGAAGACAGAGAGGAGCCCGGCACAAGTAAGTGGAAGCAATGCCGGACTCAGCTGGGGCCCCGTGGTCGCCAACCCACGCCCACAAGATGTGAGCCCCTGGGGGAAGAAGACGGAGAGGAGCCCGGCACAAGTAAGTGGAAGCAATGCCGGACTCAGCTGGGGCCCCGTGGTCGCCAACCCACGGCCACAAGATGTGAGCCCCTGGGGGATAATGTACATCAAGGCTGTGGTGTTGACAGGTGCATGAGATGAGAAATATTTCATCAAGCGGTTGATTACATAACTTCAGTTGAGTAATTACTGAAATAAATTATGTTATTACCTCTGGAGAGGCTGCCACCTCCGAATGTGTGTGTGTGGAAATAGTGCTACCCAATAGGTTCCCAGAGGTCTTTGAGAGACGATACCAGTCATAAAATCTAAGTAATGGAAGACACCAGAGTCTGATTTACTTTATAATATATTCACCAAACTTTTTAAAGATACAATAACATAAGAAGTATAATATATTCACCAAACTTTTTAAAGATACAATAACATAAGGAGATCTTACCAACAAAAATGAACAATTAATATTTCTAGAAAGGAGGAAACTAAAACCATAAAAATAATTAACCCTTATGACGATCCTTCTGTCGGTATCAGTATTACGTTAGATATACATAAATGTAGAGTAATAAACGTGACATCATAAGGTCACCAATTATGTCTCCATCAGATGATAAATGGCAATCTGGCGGTTCCCGGCATAGTCCGAAAGGACTAGCCTAAACCAATAGCCTCCGGAATGTACAAATTACATCCTTCTTTCTTCGATGTCAATCAGGTAATAATTATCTCCAACAAAGCATCTTGTTACGTTGTCAAGACGACATTATCATAGATAATCTCGAACCCAGACGAAGATCGCTGGATAAGTTCACAATACAGCACGAGCCATCTAGCGGGATACTAGTCTAACATCAGGACATTTTCTCAAGATATCAATCAGGTGGTGCTCAAGCCCAAGTAATTGCATGCACTCAGTAAGTTTCCAAGACTCTCACATTGATGGCGCGAGGACTTCCTTATTTCAGTGAATATACCAGAAGGTATTTAAAATGAGGTTAATAATTAGCCGTAATAGTCAAATATAATGTCACAACTCCCCCGCCTGCTAATGTGATCATAGGGTCACCAAATGATCACTACGTAGAATGCGGAAGAGAAGTACAGAAGAATAGAAGTTTTCTTTAATATGAACGCTAAATTAATAGTTTTTTCATGCACACAAGGTCACTTCAAGGATGATTAGCACAAGAAAAACAATACAGTTCAGTTTCCCCTTGCTTAGAAAATGTTTTTGTTTTACATAGCACATCTTCAGAACATACCGCAATAGAGTACAGGATGAGACGTTTTCTTCTTTCTTCGGGAGATAGGCATATTCAACGAGCGTAGGACTCACGATGACATCCGGGCGCCCATGGACGACAAGGACAAGTCCACACGACTGCAATTGATGCACCCATTCCAGCAAATTTTCTGAAATCAAATCGAACTGCGAACAGTTTTTTTATTCCTGGTTTCTTCTACTCTCCACAACTGACCTTTTCAGTTACGAGTCAATCTTTTACAAATCCAGAAGTTTAAACAAAATAAATAATGACCGACAGAAAATACAACATAACCAAAAATTAAAATAAGAATAGCCCCTTTTAAAGTTTCCTCTTTTCTTTACAACATAATTATTACAATAGCTTGCCACGGTGGGTGAGTGGTTATAGTGTCAGACTACCAACCCCAAGATTGCAGTTTCGCCCCTGACCATGGTAAGGGATTTTTGAAGGCGATAAATATCACGATACTGATGTTATACGTTGTTGGCATGTTAAAGAACCCATTTGAATTCAGTAGGCCGTGTTCAATGGCAAAATTAATCTCGGGATTTTCCGCCAACACAAAGTTCCTCCATTCTCTACTTGAAAGCGCTGTAGTGTCAAGGAGTTTATATATCTAACCTCCTTGACTTTCATAGCGTTCAAAAGGAACGACGAAATTTGACATGCGAGCTACCCTCTGGGTGTCAATTAACAAAGCTTGCACCAGGCACCCGAGGCCATACGATATTATTATTATTATTATTATTATTATTATTATTATTATTATTACAATTTTTTCTTCTGACAATTCTTTTCTGAACCTTCACCTCCTCTTTTAACTTGGGATAAGTGAACACAAAATATTCTTTTCATTTGAGAATCACTTACTAAAACAGAAACAGGCGTGATAAAACTAATCAACTTACATGGACCATGAAATTTAGTGAGCAGTTTATTAGACTGGTGAGGACCAGATTCTTTCAATGCATAATTCTTAACATAAACTTCATCACCAATTTGAAGAGATGTGGCACGGCATCCTCGGTTGTATCTGTGTCTTCACCTTTCATGACGAACTTTCATGTTGTTCTTAGCTTTATTCCAGACAGCACGAACATTAAGCGAAGATGCATTATCGAGCAATAATTCTTTTAAGGACCACAAGTTCGATATGGGAGAGTTAGGAAAGAAGGAGAACATTAAATTAAATGGAGTTGCTTGATAAGCTTCATGAACTGCTGTATTAAAAGCAAAAGTAAGCCAAGGTATGCAATTATCCCATAAATTTTGATCGTTGTGGAGAAAGGCTAACACCGCTGCTTTGACGTTCCTTTTAACTCTCTCTGCGTATGACCGTTTCGGATAATACGCAGTTGAGGTCACATGCGCAATAGACAGATCGAAAAGATAATTCCTGAAAACGTGACATAAGAAGCATTTAGCATTATCAGTCACTAAGAACTGACATGGCCCAAAAGATGTGAAGATCTGTTTAAGACACCTAATGACTGTTTGAGTATCTGCCTTTTTCGTAGGGAATATCCAATTAAATCGAGTAAAAGCGTCGATTCAAACTAAAGCAAAACGGTTCCCTAGCTTAGACAACGGTAGGGGACCCACCCAGTCGATAGATATCTTTTCCATTGGCCTTGTAGCGAGATCAGATGCTAATAATCCAGTTTTAGTATTATTCGATGGCTTAGCCAAGTTACGGGCCTTAACATTCCTTACCTTATTTTTAATGTCTTTATCCATCTGTTTCCAAATAAAATTCTGCCTGATCTTTGACCTAGTTTTAAATACGCCCAGATGACCACCGATTGGCGTTTCATGGAAATATTTAAAAATTTCAGAGACTAATACGGTTGGTAAAACGATCTTGTGTAATATCGTTGCGTGAGGTGCAACACAAGATATTATTCCTAATAGAATACGGTATGACGAGCTAATCATTTTCAATTTTATTAATGATCTCACTAAATACCTGGTCTTCCTTTTGATATTCCGAGACAATTTTGAACAGCTTGGGAAAGTTAGATAGATGATTGATGGCTTTACGGTCAATATTCTCACTGTAAGTTTCTTCAATATTTTCATCAGAATCCAAATTACCATCATACATTCGACTCGAACAATCCGCGATAACGTTATTACTCCCTCTGATATGACGAACATTAAATTTTGACGACAAGATACGTGTGGCCCATCTCGCTATCCCACCGGTTTTCCTTGGCTTTCTGAGTACCCAACTTAATGCTTGGTTATCGGTTTCCAAATTAAATGCAACATGCTCTAAATAGATCTTGAATTTTTCCAAGGCAAACATAACAGCTAAACCTTCTAACACATAAATTGAATACTTGGATTCAGCTGGGATAAGGTGATGATGATGATGATGATAATAATTGTTGTTTTAAGGGGCCTCACATCTAGGTTATCGGCCCCTAATGCTGGGATAAGGGTCATAGAGGCATAAGCTACTGGTAATCTGCCATCTTCATGCTCTTGGAGCAACACTGCACCTACAGCCCTATTGGACGCATCCGTTTGAATAAAGAACTTCTTTGAAAAACCAGGATTGGCAAGAATCGGAGCGTTACTTAAGGCTATTTTAAGATCTTGGAATGTTGACTCTTGAGAAGAGCCCCAAGAAAATCGAGTCCCTTTCTTCCTCAACAAATTAATCGGTGCAGCACGGTGCGCAAAATTGGGAATGAATTTACGGAAGTAGTTGAACATTCCTACAAATCGAGCTACTTCTTTTACATTTTTGGGAGGTTTGAACTCTCGAATAGCTTGTGTCCTACCATGGTCAATAGATATGCCAGAAGATGAAATGATGTGGCCAAGAAACGAAATTTCAGGCTTAGCAAAGGATACCTTGGATAATTTAACTGTAAGACCTGCTTGTCTCAACCTTTTTAAGACTTCTCGAACATGAAATAAGTGTTCTTGAACGTTTCTGCTAAAAATGACAATGTCATCAAGATAATGATAGACAAATTTAAATGTAATGCCATCAAAAACGTTGTCCAAGAGACGACACAACACAGTAGCACCTGTGGAAATTCCAAATGGTAATCTTTCGAATTCGTATAAATTCCAATCTGTGGTGAAGGCGGTAACAGCTTTGGATCTTTCAGATTAGGGAATCTGATGATACGCTTTGTTTAGGTCTAAAATGGTGAAATGAGAGGCTCCGTGGAACCACCCAAAACAGGATTGAAGGTCAGGAAGTGGGATGGATTGAAGAATGACCTTTTATTCAATGCACGATAGTCAATAACAGGCCTGAACTTACCATCCGGCTTAGTAACAAAAAATGGGGAAGAATAAGGTGAGGTGGATTTCCCAATAATCCCTTCTCCTAGCATTTCACCAATCAATTATTTCAAAACTATCATATTAGGTGCGGCGAGCCTGTGTGGAGGTGCACGAACAGGAATGTTATCGGATAATTCAATATCATATTCGATCAAGTTGGTAACGCCAAGTTTATCAGTCAGAACGTCAGGAAAATCATAACACAGATCCCTAATATGGTTGGCTTGATCGTCAGATAAATAATTGTACTCTAAACCATCAATAGTAGTGACAGTTTGTTCCACCTTTGTCAAATTGACCCCAAGATTATAAGAAAATAAATTAAATTTCCATTTCCTATCAGATCTGAAACGGAACCAGGAGGATTTCGAGCTTAAGTCGAATAATAATCCAACATGAGTAATGAAATCCGACCCCAAAATCACTTCACATGATAAATTGTTCACTACCCACAACTTGAATCTCCATGTGAAATCATGGACCCTGATTTTAGCAGTCACACTTCCCAAAACATCATGTGAAGAACAATTCGTGGTTAAAAACTTTCTTGGTTCACTTATTAAATTACCAAATATACATATCGCAGACATTAATCTGAACCATCTGCAATCGACGAAGGAATTTATGCTACCTGGAATCAATGAGGGCAGGCACAGGTTCATTATTTAAATAAATTTCAATAAAAGGACAGTTATTAGTAGACACCTGAGAAACGCGATTACAAGTTTCATAAATCGCATTGAGACCTCTATCATTGTTAACCATAGTTTCCTGCTTAACGTCTTTTTGAGTTGAAACATTCCTAACAGACACCTTAGATACATTAGTAGAAACATCAAGATGAGAATGATATACCGATGAGGTCTGCTTGGCATGAGGTCATTTCCTGGAATTAAATTTCTTAACACAAGATTTAGCAAGATGACCTACCAACCCACAACTGAAACATCTTCTTTCTGGTTTCACCACGGTATTCCTGAAATTGGAAGAATGAGTATTATTCCTAGGAACAGGAACAGGTATACTGGCAATTCGAAGGGAGTCGCCGTTCCTTACTGTTTCAGCAATCATGATAATTCTGTTTAGACAAGAGGAATCAGTGGGAGTTCCTCTCATGGACAAGTATGAACGATATTCTGGATTAATGTCATCGATCATTTCTTCACTCAAATTAGCATATCCTTTAGTATCTGATACATAATCATTTAGGCTCTGTCAAAACGTTGTACTCTATAAACGTACTTGTGTTGTAGCATACCGAAGGCGTGAGAAGGGTATAACTATGATAAAATCTGTAAATGGAAATTATTTAAGTAGGTACGAGACCTCATAGCTTTTAACAGCTGTTATCTTAGTAATCCATTAGTATAAGGAAATATTAGTTGATAAATCTGAACCTCAGAAAGATTAAAAACCACTGCATTGTCAATTAATTCAGAAAACTTTTTTTAAATAACACCAAGGTTTCAGAGTTGCTGCCATTGCACGCAGGAAAACCATTTAAAGAAGTTGATAAAGGATGAGGAATATTAGAATAATTAATTCCTTAATGAAAATTGGAAAAAGAAGGAAAACCTTCATTAGACGAGGGACCATTTGTTAAATTCGCAGACCTACTGTCATTTGACATACCCATTGGCATATAGTTTGAAGTACAAGGCATGTTAATCTCGTTAGGAATAATGCTAACACCATCTGTTCGGTCAGAGTTCGAAGGAACTACACTAGCTTCTTGTTCACTGGTTGAAGACCCTAACCTCACAACATCATTTGAATTGGTCGAGTTGTTAAAATTAATCATGGTTGCACTATCATCAATTAACGAACAAGATTCTACATTTTCAACAAAATTGTTATTACTCACACTATTTAGATGAATAGTTTCACCAGAATCACTCACTTCTAAACTGACACTGGTAGAACAACCAACTAAATTATCAGAATCGACCGATTTCACTTCAGAGAAAATTTTATGGTAACATTGAACCAGACGTGAACGCAGCTTTTTTTAAGTTTTCACAGTACTCAGGGTCATGCCCAGAACAGACTTCAACAATATCACCAACACGATAATAACAATGCAAAATACGAGCCTTGAATCTTCTCAATTGAGACACAGAATTATCACTGGCCCAAAAATTCAAATCACAAAGATCAATCAGATTTTCAAGATCAGATACAACTGAAGACTTACCGCTCGCCCAGTTGGGAACGACAATAGGTGACAATTTCAATTCCTTCTAGGAATATCAATTTCTCGGTGATAAGCAGGACATTTTCCTCTGATCAGTACCTCATGTGCTACTTCAGTTTTATTCAAGTAGAAAGCTGTCACAGTTTCTCTTCCTTCCATAGGAATGCCATGCATCACTCTGATGTAACAGAAAAATCACAAGTAGTACAAATTTATAATACCAAACATAATATCAACCCTATTGTTTCCCATCACTCGAGACCATGTCTCGCAATCTCTCTCTCAAAAAAAGGTGGGGAAAAATATAATAATTAACCACGCTCTGCTAACAGCTGCCACCACCGAATGTGTGTGTGTGTGTGGAAATAGTGCTACCCAATAGGTTCCCAGAGGTTTTCTTTGAGAGACGATACCAGTCATGAAATCTAAGTAATGGAAAACACCAGAGTCTGATTTACTTTATAATATATTCACCAAACTTTTAAAAGATACAATAACATAAGAAGTATAATATATTCACCAAACTTTTTAAAGATACAATAACATAAGAAGATCTTACCAACTAAAAATGAACAATTAATATTTTTAAAAAGGAGGAAACTAAAACCATAAAAATAATTACCCTTATGACGATCAAACATATATCATCTTAGTTGAACTAAATAGTCAAGGTCTTTCAAGGAAACAGTGGAGAAGGTAAGGACTAAGACCAAACATAACGGTCATCAAGTACTATCAGTTAAACACAAAGAAAAAATAATTCCCAATTACAAGGGGGCTCGAAGTCAACAGGTCTAGCGTGAACAAAATTTAAAGATGGAGTAGCTAGGAAAACAAAACCTATTAGACTAATACAGTCCAATAATCCCTTAAAGTGAACAATAGGTAACCAGGCCAACGGAATATCCAAAAAAAACATCATCGTAGATGTTGAAACAGACTCATATGGAATATACTAATGAAATATAGCAGGGGGAAAGGAAAACAATTTAACTAAGAAAAATAAATAATTAAGGTTAAGCAAACCTGCTTCTATCCAAACCAAAATGATCACCGTGAATCGACAGATGAAAATCTGGATCGACTTAGTAAAATTGACACTCTAAGAAACAAATACAATTACACTTTTGGAAGACGAAATGTTATTATCATGATCAGTATATAATTCAGACACTCCCATGAAAGAAACCACCACTTGTATCGACACAGCGAAACATATGTTTTGGTCCAAAACAAGGAAAGGCAAACGAGGTGCCAACCTAGGAAAGGTATAAATGTTAGGCCCAAAACACAACTCACACATACGACCACGCAAAATCGCATCGCACGTAATATAGGGGCTCTTGACTCAATTGAAACATCAATAAACTAAAATAGTAAAGAGCAAGACCCGAATATATTACCGAAATCATACCAACAAACAACCAACACCTATCCACACTTTCATGCAACACTTCATACATACCGATCATAGCCAATAACCAATTTGTCAACCATTTCATGATATAACGTACCTTCTGTCGGCATCAGTATTAAGTTAAATATATATAAATGTAGAGTAATAAACGTGGCATCATAAGGTCACCAATTATGTCTCCATCAGATGATAAATGGCAATCTGGCGGTTCCCGGCATAGTCCGAAAGGACTAGCCTAAACCAATAGTCTCCGCAATGTAAAAATTACATCCTTCTTCCTTCGATATCAATCAGGTAATAATAATCTCCAACACAGCATCTTGTTACGTTGTCAAGCCGACATCATCATAGATAATCTCGAACCCAGACGAAGATCACTGGCGAAGTTCACAATACAGCACGAGGCATATAGCGGGATACTAGTCTAACATCAGGACAGCTTGTCAATATATCCGTCAGGTGGTGCTCAAGTCCAAGTAATTGCATGCACTCCGTAAGGTTCCAAGACTCTCACATAGATGGAGCGAGGACTTCCTTATTTCAATGAATATACCAGAAGGTATTTAAAATGAGGTTAATAATTAACCGTAATATTCAAATATAATGTCACAGATTACATAATTACAGTTGAGTAATTAATTATATAAATTATGTTATTAACTCTGGGGAGGAGCCCAGTGGGTTGCAGTCGAGGAAAGCCTCAATAGGTTACCTCTTAGCAGGGTTGCCAATGTTCCTGAAATTATGGAACAGCAAAATTCATTTTGATGACTGGTGGCAGAGTCTACTCTCCTCTTCATTAGAAGGCGCTAAAACACCATTTCATTCCTCTTTATTTGTTACTCTATTTACCCTTCGAATCTTTATAATTCTCCTGTAATACCCCATTTCAAACACTTCTCGGGGTTGGGGAAAAAACAAATCTTAGTATCCACTAACCGGTATTCATATATCCACCACTTAGATTGCTAGCTACTTGACAAATAATGTGTAAGAGATTGAGACATCCTGTTTTCCTGAATAACTTTTCTTAGTCATATGACAAAGCAGCGAGTTATGGCATCCGATGCCTCGGTAGCAGAGAGGATGGCAGTCCTGGTTGTGATAGGTGATATAAAAGGAAAATTAATGATGAGTGGGCGTGGGCTAAAAAAGGAATAATGGATGTTTTGTATTTTGTAATGTTATACTATATATAAAATAAAAAAAGTAATCCAAGATAATGTATATTTTTATTATTTATAGTCATCCCACATATACATTTTTATAATAGTACATTTTATTTACATTTCCCTTGTTCGGTTTTCTCATACTGGACATTCTTTTACATTTTTCATAATATAAAAAGCAAAATTTTACAGCAAAATGTATTAGTTTTACAAATATATTCCAATATAAACATACTACAAACAATAAAGTAAAGTAATAGTCGTCAATGCGACTGTTTTCCCAAGCAAGAGTATCAAATGAGTTGGGCAAAATGAATCGTTTGTTGTCTTCATTACTCAATGCAACTTTGTTCAGCAAATTAGTATGTAGCTGATGATTTTTACTTCTAAATACACACATTTTCTTATATAATATAGGCGGGTTACAGACTAGACAGTTTTTATAATCACTTAAAGCTAACTCTTTACTAAGAACATTCTTTATACTCCTTTTATTTTGTATTACTATATCATCAAACGTCATATAACCATATGATTTAGATTTTGTGCCTACAAAGGTGTCTATAACAACACCAGCACATTCATCCTCAAATTTTCCAAGAACCTTTTTGTTTACTAGAGGTAAATGGTAGATATTATCCTTGGGATAGTCACTTGTATCAAACCTATTTAGCTTAGTTTTGATATCATCAAAAAAATGTCAGTTTTATACTCATAAATAAACGAATCTGTGCCTGTGTAGAGTAATTTAGCATTATCATGATAGTTTTTCGTAACATAATCATAGTGAAATTCATACATAAGTGTTTTTGACAATTCCAGAATGGCGTAAACCACATATATTGGTTTGTTGTAGGTTACATTAAGACGATTCATTTGTATTACAACCAAATCCTCATGAATAATTGAACAGCTCTGGAAGTTAGGCTTGCTTATTAAGTTGCTCGCACCATACCTTTTACCATCATTCTCCCACTTTGTTATTAGCTTCACATCAACTCGCTTATCAACATTCCCCATAGTCTTTCCAAAAACACTATTATTCATGAGTTTATAAAATCTTTTTTAAAGGCATTTGTTGACAGTGTTATTAAATTATTGTTCAGATCAATATATGGCTTGAGCCATGCTGACTAATGAAATTGAAATACGCGATGAATTTTAGTTAATTTCAATCCATGCTGTGGACACTGTTTCTAGTTTTGATCATGTATTATATGCTTGCATTTATAATTCACATTAGCAATTAACATTTTCGTTCGTGATGTGATGTACGGAGATTTCATATTCTCAGGACAAAATGGTAAATCACTATGATCATGTAACTCTTTAGGTTACTCCGTTTCATTATTCAAAACGTTCACTACAGCTTTCTTCCGTTTGATCCATACTGGTAAATAAATATATGATGATGCTCGAAGGGCGTTATATTTATTCATGTTGGTTTCTAAATAAAGTACTTCAACCTACGCCCAGCCTGACTCCCTTTCCTGGAACACTTCACTCTTCACAATGATAGCACTTGAAATATCTTGGTACATATCACTGATTTTAGTTGAATCACTAACAATTATGTTTTTTGTTTTAAAGGATGTAATATCTGTAATTTCACCTTCACTCCCAGTTTTTACATAGGGTCCAAAGAGTTCGAAATTCATTTTAAATGTTTTATGCTCTACTAAAACACTATCTACCAAGCCAAACACACTAGGTTGAACATTTTTTTAAATGTTTAAATACTTTGAGATTTTTCTTTACTATGAAGTCTGTAACTAGCAATTCGACTTTTAAACGCACTACCTATTTGCTGAATATTCGCAGAATCTTTTTCATGACACGCGTTGTTTTAATGATTAATGTAACGTGACAAAAGTACGAGGAAATATGTCACTTGTATATTTCAAAGGTGAACTGTTGTAGTTGCATGTATCGCCTTCTGGTGGCGGAAATTGAAAACTATGCTACGACCTTATGACTGGATTAACTCGTGTTCTGCCTACTAGATTGCAGGCCAGTTACTATTTGTTCTCTTGGATCTAGTCGAAATCGATTGGTATCCCCGTGGGCCGAATTGATTGTCATTGCGATGGAGGAGTATTTTGTCAGAAAAAGGATTATTAACCAGGTTCCATGATGTGAAGTCTCGAAAAGGAAAAGTTCCCGAGAGTTGAGGGGAGGATTCGCCTGTTTAAGCATCCTAACCCTGGGAACTATCAACGACATGAACATTTATTTACATCCAGTTTGTCCGACATTTTCATTATTATTCAAATTATACTTTTTAAAATTATCATATCTCAGATACAAAGATGCTAACCAAAGTTTGACAACCGTGTCCCAGTGGTATTTTGCTATGGCTTGACATGGCGGAGTTGGAGCTATGTGGGATCTGACCTATCAACGGTAACGTGTTTAAAATATATTTCCTGAAATATGTAGGCCTAACTTATTTGGGGTTATTTTTGTTTCACCTTCGGAGTCGTCCCAAGTTGTTCTGCTTGGACTAACGACTGACATCTTATAAGCTATATCGAGCATGTTTTTTTAACTAACCTATTTTTCTCTTAATTTTATCTTCTCATTGCTTGATATATAGTAGCATACCTTCAGGGGTCTGTTTATTGGTCATTAACTTGACCCTCATCCTTTGTAATTACGTTTTCATTCTGCTTGCTTCATACTTTTGACTAACGATAGTCAGCTGTTCATGATAAGAAGTTACTTCGGCTTGTTAAATAATTATGCGGGGTTATTCTTATAACTATTTTCGATCCTTCGTTTTACCTTTTAGTCTACCAATGTTGTTACGTATGAACCTACTATAACATGTTATTTAATTCAGGGACATGTATAATATATGTACAGGTTTTAGATTAATTATATACAAATGTCCTTGAAATTGACCTTGCGTTTTATTTAATTAGTGATAGCTCTTATCTGTATTAGTGTTCTCCTCCCTCATTGTTTATTATTGAAACCTCTGAGGTTCGTCTACCACGCTTGTCCACGAAATGTTGTTTTATTGGTAGCACTGTATGATGATGATGATGATGATGATAATAATTGTTGTTTTAAGGGGCCTAACATCGAGGTTATCGGCCCCCGATGGTTTGGGTGAACGTGAAGATGAAAATGAAAAGCGAACTTAAATCTAAAACTAACTACTAACCTACATACTAGAAGAAGAAATGGAAAACTAAAGGAGAATAAGGCAAATAAAGGACAGGAGGAAAGTAAATGCCCTCAACCCTCGAAGAAGGTGGATTGAGGGACTTGGAAGGAAGGAGAGCCATGAAAGGCAGATAGGAAAGTGAAAGAGGAGAGGGTCCGCCCCAAAGGTAAGGGACAAAAGGGGAAAAACGGACCCAGCTCAGGAATCCCTCGGGGTCGCCAACTCCCGAACTCACCAGCCGTGAGCCCCTGAGGGTGTAGCATTATTTAGGGTGCACCAGAAGTGGTGGGGCTACATACACCCTGCCTCCTTAAGGGCCTAGAGCACAAGGCAGGAGGTAAAAGGAAGAGAAAAAAGAAGGCTGACCCCTCGCAGAAGGAGGGTATCAGAAAAGATGAGGCAAGGGCCAATTAAGGCGGGAAAGGAAGAGACTCCCTAGGCCTCGGATACCCTAATACCGTCGGGGTCAGAAGAGAACAAGAGTTGACCACGTGAGGTCGACAGGAAAGAAGACAGAGAGGAGCCCGGCACAAGTAAGTGGAAGCAATGCCTGACTCAGCTGGGGCCCCGTGGTCGCCAACCCACGCCCACAAGATGTGAGCCCCTGGGGGAAGCACTGTATGAAACCTCACTCATCTGAACCTTACTCTATTACGTCAGTACCTTAATATTACCAAAAACTATTTAATTGTCTGTTGCCATGTCACAATTAAAACTACGTAAATGTCCATGAATTAATGAATAAGGTATATCAATATTACATACATCACAATGTGTAGAAGGTTCACCATTCCTTATTCTTTTTTGCAGAATAACTATTTTTACAATCTTGAGAACTTTTACGCTTTTGAGCATTTATTTCAGGACGCTCACCTCCTACTTCATTATAATCATTCAAAGGTTCCGTGCTAGTTGATGGTTTTACAGTTTGCAATTCCTGTTGTCCTTCGTGCACTTCAGCCATTTGGGATTGATATCGCTATACACCAGAAAAAACAAGTTCACAAGCTGATCACGAAAAGAATGCTGAACTGACATGTTTGAAACGAATATGCTGTGCAAGATTGTCTTGTCTGTTAAATGTCGTAGCACAATGACTGCATGCAAACATTTTAAGATTAAGTATAGTACTTGCATGCCATTGAAGGTTGTCAGGTCTTGAAAACTGTTTATTATATCACCACACTTGAACACTTTCCAAATTGCCTATAAAAAAGAATGAAATCATCCATGTTAATAAAAGATAAAACGAAGTTAATATTAATAGTTAAATTATTATATATATAAATTGCAGCCAATGGTCATAGCAGGATATTTTATTGAACATCTGTGAACTCTCGGCAAGTCTAATTTTAAGTAGTTCCAATTGGAGTTACCAGATACCATTGTCACGCCTAGCGGTGAACGTTCGAACTTGTTAGAGTGTTAATCAAATCTAACCTACAAATTTAACTTCACACGGTCGTTGAGTAGTTCCAACTTTGGTTACCAGATACCATTGTCACTGTCCCCTAGCGGTGAACGTTCGAACTTGATAGAGCGTTAATCAAATCTAACCTACAAATTTAGCTTTACACAATTGTCGAGTAGTTCCAACTTGGGTTACGAGATACCATTGTCATTGACACCTAGCAGTGAACGTTCGAACTTGATAGAGCGTTAATCAAATCTAACCTACAAATTTAACTTCACATGATTGTTGAGTAGTTCCAACTTTGGGTACTGTACCCGAAATTGACGTAGCCCTCCCCTATTATCCTAGGGATGGAAGGGATCGCTAAGGACGTCGATACCCAGCTAGATAAATCAACTGTACCTCTCTAGGTGAAAGGCTAGTAATTTCTCGATACAGGTATAAATATTAAACTACGATAGTACTCCTAATTAGTTACGTATAAAACTTCCCACAATAAAGTATGGTAGGACGATATCCTTGGAATATCGAGGGTGAGCGGTTTCTAAAAGGCAAAGGGCGCCAGTACCTAACCAGTAGTACCATCGTAATTAGATTGTTAAATTAGAAAGTCGAGATGTTCTATAAAAAAATCGGACAGGCAAACGAACACGTGCCTCCAAGAATGTATTCAACAAAAGCCATTGACATTACATGTCCATACAACATCTATATTCACACGTTAGAGAAATATTAAATAAATATTAAATTAAGATTTGTAGAGTTTCTTAATGCAAATAATAATTAGTGAACTCCACTTCACAACTTTATAATTCCTCGTTGACTATGAAAAATAAAGTTACCTCCTAGACACACCGACCGTCTAGAAACATTTTAAAACCGAATACGCACTTGTTAATCATGCTGTACTTGTCAAATGTTAAACCTTCCACACATTTCTCCCCTGCATGATTCATTCGTAATTGCATTTACTCAAACCTAAATTTTACCCATATAAATAACCGTTAAGAAATACTCCTGTTAATAATTTAATTACATATTTACAATATTATCGTCAGCTATGCGATAATATACTGATCCACCGATCATTCTCCCTGCCTATATCTTTCCGTCAATCTTCTCAATGAAATCTCCTACTTCAATGTCATATTAGGATTTACATTTCACAATAAATTAGCCTAGTGTTTCGAGCAATGAAGCTTAGAACTACTCGGCATATACATATTCTGGATAAGAGTTTAATTAACAAGACGGATATATATCAGACTATCTTATGGTTCATTCCATACACGTAGTGCATTCTATAACTTCAATCTGCTTCAAAAATATCTTAATCGCAACTTCATACATACAACACCTCGACAACATGGTCGGAACTTCATTATAAATATTGCTTCGATTTCTATACCTCCATAGGAACATCATCTTTTACCACAAATACAAGCCAGCGTCAACACATACGCTTTCGGATCATTTTTCAATACACGCAATAATAATAATAAATAATCCCATGTCTATGCATACTCCAGGTGTCCATGAAAATCAGTAAACCTACTCATACATTTCAAATTACAATACGTCTATCTCTTATACATTACATCCAATTCATCTCGTACGAACTTAATAATGACTTGTTGAACCGTTCCTGTTATTTACTTATATATTTTCTGTTACATATCAATTTGCGTCATTATTAACCTCTTATTATTTTTTATGGAACCATAGTTCATAGAACTTCACAAATTGAGATAACTGTCTGTATATTCTCATCTTAATGAAATATAAATACGTTACATGTCCTCCCTTGCTAGTATTTCGTGCTTATTTATCCCTAGCTTGCCACGGTGGGTGAGTGGTTATAGTGTCGGACTACCAACCCCAATATTGCAGGTTCGCCCATGGCCATGGTAAGTGATTTTTGAAGGCGACAAAAATCACGATACTCATGTCATACGTTGTTGGCATGTTAAAGAACCCATTTGAATTCAGTAGGCCGTGTTCAATGGCAAAATTAATCTCGGGATTTTCCGCCAACACAAAGTTTCTCCATTCTCTACTTGAAAGTGCCGTGGAGTCAAGGAGTTTAGATATCTAACCTCCTTGACTTTCATAGCGTTCAAAAGGAACGACGAAATTCGACATGTGAGCTACCCTCTGGGTGTCAATTAACAAAGCTTGCACCAGGCACCCGAGGCCGTACGATATTATATTATTATTATCCGTCTTATACGTTTCCTAAGTTTCTTATAACATGTTTAGATACATTTGTATTAATATATACGTTTCGTATTTATCGTACCGCAATATAGCGTTTTCAATCTATGTTACTCCACCAGATAATTAAATAAAGCTACAAGCTTCGATAACGCACTGTTTCAAAGGAATAAGTGTATTGTTGTTCTCAACAGAACTGAACAATAACTTAATTGTCTATCCATGGATTTACATAAATTCTATGTCAAGAATTATCATTCTCAGAAATATATACAGTATATTTCTTCACCAAAAAATTAAAAATTAACGCATTTTAAAATATTCCAATTAATCTAGCAAATACCAATAAATTCAAATTAAATCTCGCAATATCAAACATCGACGACTAATAATTTACCACACGTCAAAATCATAATGACGACGTCTTAAAACATTTATATCAACATTAAAACAATATTTACGATGCTATACTCGTTACTAACACGGTTTAAACAATTAAAAATATCAAATTTGCCACACAAAATTTTGGTCATGTCAAGAGTATCTACATTACTGCATATCTAACAATAATAATATTTGATGGGTGTCTTTTACCTTCTGCCCAGATATTTCTTTTAAATCCAAGTCAAACCTGAAGAATGTGCGCCATTGCCCGCAGAGATTGGAGCGTGCAACACAGCTGATTAACGGGACAGGCGGTTGGCGCGCGCCAGACAGCGGGTCGGCCACCTGTCTGCTCCCCTCTCGTCTTCATGTCAGCTGGAAGCGCCTGCAGCTTCTCCCTCGCCAATCCTGGACTCGAACACACCCGTACCCTTCGGAAACTTAGGGCGTTTCTGACGAACATCTTCAAACGAACTCCATTCTAGAAGTTCTACGTCGAATATTTGTTGTTGTTGTAGTTATTTAGTATTTCTTAAGTAGGCACAGAAATACCTTGTAGCTGTAGGTGCAGTTGTAGCATTCGGTGAAGCATGATAGTCGGCTTACACCCTCATGACTAGGCCATGATATGCGGCTAAGTCACTGATGGAATCCAAATGTCGAAAATGGTTATTTCCCCTCCATAGTTTAGTAAGTCTTCATGACAGCCAAGTAATAAGTCATGTCAAACGTCTTCGTTGGCTCCAGTTCGAAAATCATCTTAGTATTTCATAATAGCAGTTAGAAATACTTCGTTGAGAAAGATTTGTGTAATTCACTTAGTTTTCCAACAACTAGTGTATTTTTTGAAAAACGTTACTTATGCTTGTCATTAGTAGCTCCAAATTGTAGGTTGATTTTCCTGTGGATATTACAATGAATTCTTGTCGTATTTCTGCTAATTATAATGCTGGTTTGCGTTGAACTAAAGCTTTAACTTTCTGCTGTAACATCTCTGGCGATACTCGTACTCGGCTTGGCCGGTGGCGATACTGTTCCCTCCGCCAAGTCTTCTTGAGATTCCTCGGTCAATATTTCCACTTATGCAACTAGAACGTCCGTTCAATTTCGAAGTCAGATCTGGGATACTCTTCATGACGCCGTCTCCCCTCTCTGGTGGCTATTAAAAATGGCGTTCATAGCATTCGACCTTGTAACATTCTTTATCTGCGAATATCTATCTCATCCATATTATTCTTTTAATACAATTTATATCATTGCTTTCATTTCTTATTTCCTTCAGATTTCTGCTATATATTTTCTTCTGGTTATTAATTTTAATTATCATTAAAGTATTAGAGACCGCCAATATAAATAATATTCCTATTGGTCGCAATACGGTCACGTGATGAGACTCCTTCCTTTACGCGGCATGTATACTTTTCCTCGCGCGTGCCAATGTCACCTTGGCTCGTGGCTCAACTTAACTGGTTTTTCCCAAGTGACAATTCTGACAATCTCGCTAATCTCGCCAGTTTCCAGCCTAGATTGATTCTCATTTATCGCCGTGCTAATAAAATATCATTTCACATTTCTTCATTTCGCCGTGCTAAATGTATACGGAAAACATTCAACTCGATACTAGAGTTAAATACAGTCATGATACCTCATACAATGCTGCAGGTTGCCTAACCAGATACGTAACATCGGCGCTCGTGTTCTCAGGAGCCGTCGGTTCAATTCCCGACACATACCATACCCTTATTCCTTTAAATTATGGGTTCTGTACCAGATAAGCCACTGTCACTGACACCTAGCTCTGAACGGTGGAAGATAATAAAGTGCTTATAACTAACCACTGTAAATATAAATTTAAAAACATACCAAAAGTTGTAAGGTATTTTCAAGTCCTCTTCCAACACACAGGTAAGCTGTAGAGATAACACGTTGTCAACTATCGTTCACGAGATTCAAGAAAAAAGTGAAAAAGACCTTTCCCCTTCCTAGCCTTTTTATAGCACAAACACACCTATGTAATGTTTGCACGTGTGTCACCTCAAATATATGTCAATGTAACGTTTCTCATGGTCGATAATAAACGCCTACATCACGTGACACCATACGTTTGCAAGATTTTTGTTTCGCACACCTGCATCCTGGAACACAGCACCTTGCATCCAGTGGCAAGATCATGATTTCCTGATATCCTACATGTGCAAAAAATCATGCTTCACACACTTCCTTACCCTAACGCTGCCCTTGCATCCGGTTGTAGCACCTGCATCGCGTGACGACATATGCTGCCAGAGGGTTCTTGTATTAAATCATACATCACAAGCTTGTCTCGTCCTCCATAAAAAACGGCGTGTGAAATGTGCATGTGCCCCATCTCTAGAACACACTTACTCACCTGTTTGGTTCTGGTTTTAGTTCAGTTCTGGTTCGGTTCCGGTTCGGTTCAGTTCCGGTTCAGTTCCGTTTTAGTTCCAGTTAGGTGGGCCAGGTTAGGTAGACTAGGTTAGGTCAGGTTAAGCTATGTTCACCAGCTTTATTTCAAAAACCGCGCCATTCATGTGAGTGGTTACGCGCGGTCACCATCTTGTAGGAGGGAAGCCGTAGGAAGGTATAGAACTCATACAAAACCACTACGAAGGCAGATAGGAAATTGAAAGTGGAGAGGGTCCGCCCTCACAGGTTATGGATAAAAGGGGGAAAACCGGACCCAGCTCAGGAATCCCTCGGGGTCGCCAACTGCCAAACTCACCAGCCGTGAGCCCCTGAGGGTGTAGCACTATCCAGGGTGCACCAGAAATGGTGGGGCTCCATACACCCTGCCTCCTTGAGGGCCATGAGCAGAAGGCAGGAGATTGCATGAAAAGAAAAAGAATGCTGACCACTCGCAGAAGGAGGGAATCAGAAAAGAAGAGACAACGGCCAATTAAGGAGGGAAAGGAAGACACTTCCTAGGCCTCGGATACCCTAATACCGTCAGGGTCGGAAGAGAACAAGAGTTGACCAAGTGAAGTCGACAGGAAATATGACTGAGAGGAGCTCGGTACAAGTAAGTGGAAGCAATGTCGGTCTCAGCTGAGGTCCCGTGTTCGCCAACCCACGTCCCACTACTTTTGAGCCTCTGGCGGGTGCAAGGTAAAGAGCTACGTGCAATGTCAGACTCAAGTTATACCACTGATCTACGAAGTTCTGTGAGTGACCCATATTCTTGTGACGCCACTTACAACGTACAGGTAACATTATAACAAGTTGGCCAGTCGGAACGAGCACGTACGCCGGAGTTCTCTACAGTGGCTAAGAATTGAAGCAATCAGCTGTCACGTCCCTTCAGAAATTTCCAATAATTCAACAGAAAGAAGAGGTGTGGAGACAACCAGGACCAATGGTTGCAGCCTGACGTCTGACCTCGCAGGCACAAGAATATGATCCCAGTGGCACAGATGATGATGATTTTTATTATTATCATTATTATTATTATTGTTTTAAGGAAGTTCCTTTTAGTTTATCAGCCCCTAATGATATGATGATGATTATAATTGTTGTTTTAAGGGGCCTAACATCTAGGTTATCGGCCCCTAATCGTTTGGTTGATCATGAAAAATGAAAATGAACCCATAAATAAATCTAACTACACCTTACATGCTAGATGAAGAAAAGGAAAAACAAAAGAAGAGAAGGGAAATAAAGGAAAGGGGAATTAAATTCCCTCAACCATCGAATAATGACGATTGAGGGACTTAGAAAGAAGGAGAGCCAGGAAAGGCAGATAGGAAAGGGAAAGAGTAGAGGACCCGCCCCACAGGCAATGGAAAAGGGTGAAAAACCGGACCCAGCTCAGGAATCCCTTGGTGTCGCCAACTCCTGAAGTAACCGGCTGTGAGCCCTTGAGGGTGTAGCACTATCTAGGGTGCACCATAAGTGGCGGGGCTACATACACCCTGACTCCTTGAGGGCGTTAGGCAGGGGATACCTGAAAGAAAAACAAGAGGTGTGACCCATCGAAGAATGGGGGATCAGAAAAGATGAGAGAAGGGCTAATTAAGGCGGGAAAGGAAGAGACTCCCTAGGCCTCGGATCCCCTAATACCGTCGGGGTCAGAAAAAGAACAAGAGTTGACCAAGAGAGGAAATAAGACGGAGGGGAGCAATGCCGGTCTCAGCAGGGGTCTCGTGGTCGCCAGTGAGCCCCCTGGGGGTGAGGGACGATACAATGTCCGCATTCGAGTCTATACCAAACGTCAGGTCAAGTCCTGAGGAAAATATCCTTCCGCGCATCTCTCCTCTCTCTCTCTCTCTCTCTGTCTTTCTTGTGTTTCCGGCATGGAAACTGAGAAGAGCCCGGCACAAGTAAGTGAAAGCAATGTCGGACTCAGCTGGGGCCCCGTGGTCGCCAACCCACGTCCCACTAGATGTGAGCCTCTGGGGGGAAAAAGCGATTTAGATTGTCAATCCCTACAAAATGCAATGGAGGCTGAAAACAAACGCAAAATGCAATTTAGATCGGAAAGGCTTACAAAATGCAACATAGATTGAAAATACCTACAAAATGGAGTGTAGATGCAAAAAATGGCTAAAGGGAATTTAGATACTCGAGGGGCCAATTGACAAAAACAGTGCGGGAATCTTAAAGAGAAAAGGAAATATAATGAAAAGATAACAAGAGGTCTGACCCCTCGAAGAAGGAGGGATCAGGAAAGATGAGACAAGGGCCAATTAAGGCGGGAAAGTGAAAGACTCCCTAGGCCTCGGATACCCTAATACCGCTGGGGTCGGAAAAGAACAAGATTTGACCAAGGGCCGTCGACAGGAAAGAGGACGGAGAGGAGCCCGGCACAAGTAAGTGGAAGCAATGCCGGACTCAGCTGTGGTCCCAAACTCATTTTATGTGGATAATTGTGTGGCAAGTTTGGTCAACGAGTAAGAACTTCAGATATTTGTGAAGGAAGCGCAATTTGAACTACAAAGACAGTGCTGGGACCGTTCCAGTCTTGGGCCTTTTGTGGGATGTCACCACAGATGAGCTCGTATGTGATGTCAAAACCATAGCTATGGCAACTTTCCAATTACTAAGCGGAATCTATTGTCTGTAGCTCTGAGGGCTTTGGATCCAATTGAATTTACATTGCTGCAGTAGACATGGAAACAGAAGTTTCGATTTCTTCGCAAATAAATTCAAAATTTGACTTATAAATACAGTATCGGTATGTTAAAAAATTGCAATTTCGCATAATATTGCAAGGTGGGAGGATGTTCCGATCCAATTCAGGACGCATACGAGGTCTTGTTTTGCATCTATGGACTCAGGAAAATGCTCCTTGTTTGGAGTTCATTGGACATACCATATACTGTAAGTTGTATGCTGTATTATTGGCTTGTCGTAAATAAACGAAATAATGAAAGTGTGTTAAGTCTAAAGCAAATTCATTCTTTAACACTGTATTTACAAAGAGTCCTGGAATTGAAGCGATGGAAAAGGTTGATGCAATTGTGTGTAGAGATTTAACTGTAAAGTTAACGTTGGATTTAACCCCAACAGACATTGTGAAATTCAAATATGCCCCATTACCTCTTCTGATGTTGTTTTAAGGAACAGAACAGCGAGGCCATCTGACCCACGTAACACAATGGAAAATATAAGTTTTGTTTAATTACAATTAGAGGAGGACGCCTAAATATGAAAAATGCATAAAACAATCAAACAATAACAAACAACGATATACCGTACGAAATCCAATAATTAGACCAAAAAAAATAGAGTCACGGAACACTTCAGAATTTAGATTGTCGACTGTAACCAACTCTCACTTATAAAGTGGATGAGCAGCCGCCACGTCATCGGCTAATATAAGATAGAGTGTATACAGCAAGATCCACACACTCTGTTAATACAGTATATGGGCCACGGTGAATAAATGAGTTAAAATGGAGACTATAAAAAAAAAAAAAAAAGGCATATTGAACAATAAAAATAGATATGTACTCAATAAAAACATAAAACAGGCTAAACTAAACTAAAAATCTTAAATTATATTGAAACTTAAGAAAACGTACCCACTTTCTCTCATGAACCCGATGACGAGGTCTGCTGACGGCGATCTCGTCATCCACTTTATTAGTGAGGGTGGCTTAGGGTCAGCAATCTAAATTTACAAGTGATGATTGATTCAAAGACTTTGTTCTTGTTTGAATTCTGTATACATTTGTTTTCCGTATTTTTCTGTTTATAATTATATTTAGAAGTTTTATTTATTTTCGGTCTCTTCACATTTAGGTGTACACCTCAAAATTAAACAATATATTCCAAATTAAATTGGTGTTACAAGGGGCAGATGACGTAATTCTGCCCCTTAAAACAACAGTGACTACTACTCTGTTGAAGGCCCGTCATCACGTAGAACAAGGGAGAGGGAGTAAGGCAGTTTGAGAGTCCATCGCAGACCGGCCAGGTCCACACACTCCAAGAGAAAGTGTTCCACGGTAAGGGGGAATTACAAAATGCAGATAACTATATGATGATGATAATTATTGTTTTAAAGGGCCTAACATCTAGGTTATCTGCCCCTAATATAATAAAATGTTATGACAGCTAGAAGATAAAAACAACCCACTGACAGGGGATGAAAAAGAAAATGGTTTCTATAAAATAGAGAGTGAGCCCTAAAAATAATGTCTTATTTGGAAAAGAAGAAAAAACGTCGACAATAAAAAATAAATAAAAAATATGGGGCCAAATAGCTATAGACTAAGAAAGAACTAAATTTACGAAATACAAAATTTTGGGGGTGGGAAATGTGTAAGTCACGGAACACATGAAAATTTAGATTGCTGGCCCTAACCCACACTGAAAACGGATGATGCGATCAGCAATATTGAAGCTGCTCTGCTTTAAGCATGCTATTATAAATGTTAAGACGTGTACGGACGTCAAACCAGCTTATGTAAAGCAGGCAGCAAGAATGAGAAATGGCATTCACTACGCCTGATCCTTCTACTCCACACATGCTTCAGACTTCCGTACATTGATAAATTCATATTTTATACCTGAATTCATATTTGTGAGTCAAATCTCTGCGCGTCCCTCGCAACAAGCGTCTCTAGCGCATGATGATACAACGAACACCTCAGACAACCAGGATGCCATGATTTTAAGGTAAAATATTATGGATTATAAGCTGATTATTGACTATTGTTGTGATGATGATGATAACTGTTGTTTTAAGGGGCCTAGCATCGAGGTTATCGGCCCCTGACGAAATTAAATGGCGTGAAATGAAAGGATGAAGATTAAAAAAAAACAGCTCACTGCTATGGATGAAACGAAAATGGTTTAGATAAAATAGACAGTGAGCCCCAACAATTATGTCTTATGTAGCAGGAAGAATACTTACAAAAAGGAACTCAGATTGAAACTACTCACCAAATGGAGAGCGGTAATACCTACATAAGGGAATTTCGAACGAAAATACTCACAAAAGGAATAGATTGAAAATACGCACAAAATGTAGGTTAAGTCCAAATTACGTACAAAATGCAACGGACAGTCGAAATACTTACAAAATGCAAGTGAAATCAAAACACTTACAAAATGCAAATGAGATTGAAAATACGCACAAAATGTAATGTAGATTCAAAATACCCACAAAATGCAATTGAGACTTAACTACTTGAACAAAGCGGGGTAGGTTGAAAACAAAAAATGCAATTGAAATTGCTTACAAAAGGTATGGTAGATTCAAACTTCTCATTTGGATGGACAATACTTACAAAATGCAATTTAGATAGAAAATAACAGACTTACTAAAAAGCAATTTTGATTGGCAATCCTTACAAAATGCAAGTGAGTTTGAAAAACACTCACAAAATGCAATTTAGATCGAAAAAACGTACAAAATGCAACGTAGATCAAGAATACCTACAAAAAGGTGCGGGAAACTTAAAGAGAAAAGAAATATAAGGAAAAGAGGAGAGGAGAGGGGAGAGAGGAGATGATGATGATGATGATAATTGTTGTTTTAAGGGGCCTAACATCTAGGTTATCGGCCCCTGATGGTTTGGGTGATCGTGAAGATGAAAATGAAAAGCGAACTTAAAACTAAAACTAACTACTAACCTACATACTAGAAGAAGAAATGGAAAACTAAAGGAGAATAAGGCAAATAAAAGGACAGAAGGAAAAGAAATGCCCTCAACCCTCGGAGAAGGCGTATTGAGGGACTTGGAAGGAAGGAGAGCCATGAAAGGCATATAGGAAAGTGAAAGAGGAGAGGGTCCGCCCCAAAGGTAAGGGACAAAAGGGGAAAACGGACCCAGCTCAGGAATCCCTCGGGGTCGCCAACTCCCGAACTCACCAGCCGTGAGCCCCTGAGTGTGTAGCATTATCTACGGTGCACCAGAAGTGGTGGGGCTACATACACCCTGCCTCCTTAAGGGCCTTGAGCACAAGGCAGGAGATAAAAGGAAAAGAAAAAGAAGGCTGACCCCCCACAGAAGGAGGGTATCAGGAAAGATGAGACAAGGACCAATTAAGGCGGGGAACAGAAAGACTCCCTAGGCCTCGGATACCCTAATACCGTCGAATTCAGAAGAGAACAAGTGTTGACCATGGGAGGCCGACAGGAAAGTTAACTGAAGGGACCCCGGCATAAGTATGTGGAAGCAATGCGGGCTCTGCTGGGGTCCCGTGGTCGCTAACCCACGTCCCACAAATTGTGAGCCTCTGAGGGGTTCGCAACTTAAATGTTATTTAGATTATCATTCTTTAAATATATTCATTTTCTTAAAAACACGGAATGGTGTGCGAGAAATTTAAGCATTATTTGACCTAGTACGCATTGATGTATGGCAGTTAGTAGCCCCGGTTTATAAATTATAATTGTTGTGATATCTGTTACGGAGGAGATAATCCGAGGTATTCATGATGTAAATGTACAGTTCATGGCCTATAGATACAGGTCAAAATAACAGTTTAAAGAACTAAAAAATTAATCTGAAATACAATTTTAGGAATTAAAGAATAATGCTGAATTACAAGTTCAGGAATTATAGAATTTTGAATCAAAAGTTAAAGAGCTAATTCAGAGAATATTGGATCACAAGTTAAGGAAAAATTAAAAATTATTTTTTTAAATTAATTCTGAAACTCAATTTGAGGGTATACATAAAACATTTCTTGATGATAATGAAGATGATAATTATTGTTTTAATGGGCCTAACATCTAGGTTATTGGCCCCTAATGGGCTGGGTGATCGTGAAGATGATAATGGAATGTAGCCTAAATTATAACGAAAACTAAAACTTATATACTACAAGAATACATGGAACACTAAAGGAGAATAAGACAAATAAAGGAGAGGAGGTAAAGAAATGCCCTTGACCCTCGAAGAATGCGGATCGAGGGACTTGGAAGGAAGGACAGCCATGAAAGGCAGATAGGAAAGTGAAAGAGGAGAGGCTCCGCCCCAGAGGTAATGGATAAAAGAGGGAAAACCAGACCCAGCTCAGGAATCCCTCAGGATTGCCAACTCCCAAACTCACCAGCCGTGAGCCCCTGAGGGTGTAGCAATATCTAGGGTGCACCAGAAGTGGTGGGGCTACATTCACCCTACCTCCTTGAGGGCCTTAAGCAGAAGGCAGGAGATAACATGAAAAGAAAAAGAAGGCTGACCCCTCGCAGAAGGAGGGTATCAGAAAAGATGAGATAAGGGCCAATTAAGACGGGAAAGGAAGAGACTCCCTAGCCTTCGGATACCCTAATAACGTCGGGGTCGGAAGAGAACAGGAGTTGACCAAGTGAGGTCGACAGGAAAGAAGACGGAGAGGAGCCCGGCACAAGTAAGTGGAAGCAATGCCGGACTCAGCTGGGGCCCCGTGGTTGCCAACCCACGTCCCACTAGATGTGTGCCCCTGGGGGGGGGTCCTATTAGAAGGTACCGTCAAGGACAACCCACGGTGGGGTCCAAACACACGTCTCCTTGGCGCCATGACTCACCACCGCTCTCGGTTAAGTCTACGATGATACAATAAAATTAATACAGTAATAACGGTGGTGAGTCCGTTGTACACAGGGTCTCTGTTTTCCCAACGACAGCGGAGTGTCCCCCGAGACTTCAGTTTTACGAAGTCTTCAACAGCGAAAGCTTTTCCCCCCGTTCTATCAGCTTATCCACTCTCCTCTCCCTTCATATGTTTTCTAATCTTGGTTTTATTTTGGCACAAAGTTCCTGCCACCTGCCTCCCTTCTTCTACTAATATTAGGGTGAGCTCCCTGCGCATAAGGTTCTCCCAGGAAATCCCATAAAGACGATGCTATACAAACAACGATCGCCCTTCTGTCTTGACAGGTACAGATAGTTTCTAAACTCATGTCTCCACATTTTCGCCGTTAGAAATAGGCTACGTTTAATGCTAATATCGTATTTTGCAGAACAACTCCCATGATAAGAGGGAAATTGAAGTGTTCTCGCCATGCACCACGTCGTTTTAAGGAGCCCAACACTCAGGATATCAGCCGCTAATGGTTTGGGAAATGGAGAAAAACCACGATGATGACATGAAACCTAAAAATACAGTAATACTAATTACTCTCATAACTAACTTACTATCTAGAACAAGAAAGGGACAATACCTAAAGAAAAGTAAACAGGAAAAAATATGATGATGATGATGATGATGATGATGATGACAATTTTTGTTTTAAGGGGCCTAACATCTAGGTATTATTTGTAGATATCATGTCATCACCGTGGTTTTTCTCCATTATCCAAACCATTAGCGGATGATATCCTGGGTGTTAGGCCCCATAAAACGACGTGGTGCGTGGCGAGAACACTTTAATTTCCCTCTTATCACGAGGGCTGTTCTGAAAAATACGATATTAGCATTAAACGTATTTCCGATGATGAAGATGAAAATATGATATGAAATGACACGTTCAAGATACAAACATCCCAGATATGAAAACGAAAATGGTTAGTATAAAAATTACAATGAGCCCTAATAATGATACCCTATTTAAATAAAAGAAGAAGAAAAACTATAAAAACAATGAAACAAATAAGGCATTTTAACAATATAAATAGATAAGTACAAAATGAAAACATAAAACAGACAAAACTCAAACTAAAAGTCTTAAACTACAAGTACATTAAATCTTTAAAAGGTAACCACTCTCCCTCATGAACCAGATGACGAGGACTACTGACGGCCCGTCATCACGGAGAATAAGGGAGAGGGTGTTAAGCAATTTGAGAGTCTTTCGCAGTTCGGGAGTAAGTAAGTCGGTGGTTAGTTTTAGTTTAAGTTTGTAGTTAGATTTATTTGTAGGTTCATTTTCACGATCATCTAAACAATTAGGGTATGATAGCCTAGATGTTAGGACCCTTAAAACAACAATTATCATCAGCTAGTTAGTTAGTTATTGTTGTTTTAAGGGGCGGAACTACGAGGTCATCTGCCCCTTCAATTATCATCAGGATTGTAAACAAATATGCGGTAAAGGTCTACTATTACTACGGCGAAGGTTAGTACAATAAGCAGTGTTTGTCAACTTCTAGTAAACAGCCAAATTCTTGTGGTTGGTCGTACGCAAAGCTCGCGAGTCATCCCGTTATTTGATGGTGATGATGATGATGATAATTCTTGTTTTAAGTGGCTTAACATCTAGGTTATTGGACCCTAATGGTTTGGATGATAGTGAAAATGTAAATGAAATGAAAATGAAACTAACTGCAAATTTACATGCTAGAAGAGAAAATGGAAAACAAAAATAAGTATAAGGGAAACATAAGACAGGAGGAAAGCAAATACCCTCAACCCTCGAAGAATGAGAATTTACTGACTTCGAGGAAAGGAGAGCCAAGAAAGGCAGAGAGGATGATGATGATGATGATAATTGTTGTTTTAAGGGGCCTAACATCTAAGTTATCGGCCCCTAATGGTCTAGGTGATAGCGAAAATGTCAATTAAATAGATACCAGAACAAAATTAAATGAGAAGGAAAATACGTACAAAAATCAACTCAGATTGAAACAAATTACAAAATGGAGAGCGGTAATACTTACAAAAGGGAATTTAGAACGAAAATACTCACAAAAGGAATAGATTGAAAAATACGCACAAAATGCAAGTTAAGTTCAAAATACGTACAAAATGCAATGTACAGGCGAAATACTTACAAAATTATTGAAATTCAAAATACTTACAAAATGCAAGTGAAATTCAAAATACTTGCAAAATGCATTTGAGATTGAATATACGTACAAAACGCAATTGAGGTTCAAAATACTTACAAAATGTAATTGAAATTGAAAATACACAATGCAATTCAGATTGAAAGCTCCCATTTCCATGAAAGCTCCCATTTCCAATCCAGAATATACACAAAGTGCAATTGAAATTCAAAATGCTTACAAAATGTCCTGTAGTTCAAACTACTAATTTGGATAGACAATACTTACAAAATGCAATTTAGATTGAAAATACTTACAAAGTGTAATTTAGATTCAAAATACCCCAAAAAGCAATTGAGAATCAAATTACTTGCAAAATGCCGATGATACAAAATGTAATTTAGATTGAAAATACTTGCAAAAAGCGGTTTAGGTTAAGAATACAAAATGCAATTGAAATTCAAAATACTCACAAAATTCCCGGCCCGGATATAGAAAGACTTACTAAAAAGCACTTTACATTGGCAATCCTTACAAAATGCAATTGAGGTTGAAAACACTCGCAAAATTCAATTTAAATTTAAAAAAAAACGTACGAAATGCAACGTAGATTGAAAATACCTACAAAATGACGTTGATGCAAAAAATAAAAAAATAAAAATAATCGCTAATTTATATACACGGGGTGGCCAATTAACAAAAACAGTGCGGGAAACTTAAAGAGAAAAGGAAATTTAATGAAAAGAAAACAAGAGGTCTTACCCCTCGAAGAAAGAGGGATCAGGAAAGATGAGACAAGGGCCTATTAAGGCGGGAAAGTGAAAGTTTTCCTAGGCCTCGGATACCCTAATACCGTCGGGGTCGGGAAAGAATAGAGTTGACCAAGGGAGGTCGTCAGGAAAGAAGACGGAGAGGAACCCGGCACAAGTAAGTGGAATCAATGTCGGACTCAGCTGGGGTCCCGTGGTCGCAACCCACGTCCCACTAGATGGTAGACCCTGGGGGAAAGGCAGAGAGGAAAGGGAGAGAGGAGAGGGTCCGCCCCAGAGACAATGGAAAAAGGGGAATGACCGGACTCAGCTCAGGAATTCCTCGGGGACACCACCTCCCGAGCTCACCAGCCGTGAGCCCTTGAGGGTGTAGCACTATCCAGGGCGTGGAAAGATAAACATTATGTCTTATCCCTCGAAGAATGAGAGATGAGGAAAGATGAGACAAGGACCATTTATGGCGGGAAAGTGAACGACTCCCCAGGCCTCGGATACACAAACACCGTCGGAGTCAGAAGAGAACAAGAGTTGGCCAAGGGAGTCCGAAATAAAAGGTGACAGTGAGGAGGCCGTCACAATTAAATGGAAGCAATGCCTAACTCAGCTGGGGTCCCGTGGTCGCCAACCCACGTCCCACTAGTCATGAGCCCCTGGGTGGTTTGGTCTTTCATTATGAGAAGCTATCCACCAAAGTGTCCCAACTGTAATTAGAGTTTGGTTTATTCACTCACTTCATCACGTCTCGTAAGAACTGGGGGAGCCTTACCCCACTCTTGTCCCATCATTGTTCATGCATTCACAACCAACATGAAATATGCACACACACTTTCGGCTCAAGACTCAAGACAGCAATTCCAATCTTGCGACACGAAGAACGTGAACTTGGGTCACTTTATAGTCAGCATGAAACGAGTCAACAAAAGCAAACCAAGACTGCACTTTTACGAGACCATAAATGTCACGATTAAAACCTCCAGTTCAATCGGCCTATGGTTGGATTCGAGCTGAGTGCTGATTCAATATGGTGAACGAGTGCCCGGTACCAGAGAGAGGTGGTTAGATGATGATGATGATTATTAATTATTATTATTATTTTTAGGGGCCTAACATCAATGCTAGTTCGTTATTGTTGATTTAAGGGGCGACAAAGCGAGGTCATCTGCCCCTCTTTACAAATATTAAATTAAACAAAATTAATAAACTTGCCTAAATTTTATAAAACAGAAACAAAAATTAACACAAGGGTGGGTCATATCAGAAATCTCTTCAGGCAAAACGTTTAGTTGATGATTATAATTGTTGTTTTAAGGGGCCTAACATCTAGGTTATCGGTCCCTAATGATTTGGGTGATCGTGAAGATGAAAGTGAAATGCAAACTATAACTAAAAACTAACTACTAACTTATATACTAGAAGAAGAAATGGAAAACAAAAGGAGAATAGGGCAAATAAAGGACAGGAGGAAAAGAAATGCCCTCAACCCTTGAAGAATGCGGACCGAAGGACTTGTAAGGAAGTATAGCCATGAAAGGCAGATAGGAAAGTGAAAGAGGAGAGGGTCCACCCCACAGGTAAGGGACAAAAGGGGGAAACCGGGCCGAGCTCAGGAATCCCTCGAGGTCGCCAACTCCCGAACTCACCAGTCGTGAGCCCCTGAGGGAGTAGCAATATCCAGGGTGCACCAGAAATGGTGGGGCTACATACACCTTGCCGCCTTGAGGGCCTTGAGCAGAAGGCAGGAGATAACAGGAAAAGAAAAAGAAGGCTGACCCCTCGCAGAAGGAGGGTATCAGAAAAGATGAGGCAAGGTCCAATTAAGGCGGGAAAGGAAGAGACTCCCTAGGCCTCGGATACCCTATTACTGTCGGGGTAGGAAGAGAACAAGAGTTGACCAAGTGAGGACGACAGGAAAGAAGACGGAGAGGAGCCCGGCACAAGTAAGTGGAAGCAATGCCGGACTCAGCTGGGGGCCTGTGGTCGCCAACCCACGTCCCACTAGATGTGAGCCCCTGGGGGGGGGGGCAAAACGTTTAGGTATATTGACCAGCTTAAACAGTTTTGATATTGTACCTATTAAGGGATGTATGATTTTTCTTCTCTCAAAACTATTTCCCCCACCCCTTTGGTGCTATAAAAAATCACTAAATTTCCCGGCACTTATCCGAAGAATAGTATTAACTTTGAATGGATTATAGTTTTCACATACGAAGGAAGTTATAGAGATTTTTCATGTTTTCAAAAACGGCCCCCATTTTCATCCCCTTGGTCCGATTTTGCCCATTAACGAACTCAAACGAGATTTTAAATTGTTATATTTTATGTATCAATTTGAAAGTAATTGGTGCGACTCACAACCAACAGGTAGCGTAACAGATCATTTTCATCGTAGTTAATGACGAATGTTCTAATTAAGGGAATCAAAACGGGTCAAATGTGGTCAGATAGATGTTGAACACATTAGTGGAATGGGCCGGTGCTTGAATTAATATTGTCATTGTAATTTAATAAACAGCCACTCACCATGTCACGGATAATTTTGATCTTAAAGGAATTCCAGATCTGAATAAATGATTAAATTTTGTGGAAGTAAATATTCCAATATTTAAATGAATACTAAAAATGTATTAGTGATAATAATGTGTTGCTACTGTTATTTGATGGAAATAGTCAGATTGATCTTTTCAACGATCTGAATGATAACGTTTAAAAAGTTAAATTTGTGATTTAATTGTCAGTTGGATAATATGATTTGGTTAATTGTTTAATTAATGGAATTTATAGTTGAATGAATCATGTTATTCATGATTGTAATTATCGGATCGAGAACAGATGATTTAATAAATTTTCACATGATCGAAGTTCTTCGAATCCATGTTCAAATGTTTAAACAAGGTTTTTGTTGATGCTCAGATGTCTGACAAATGTTTATTATTTTCTTGTGATGACTCAATGATATGATAATTAACGTACCGATTTAATATGTGAAATTTATGATTCTTGGAAAAGTGAAAGACATTTATTTAAACAATTGAACTTTTTCAATCAAGTGAATTTAGTTAACAAGTGAACCAGTTTATTATTAATATTCAACGAGTGAAAATAGTCGAGTAGGATTCAGGCTGGACGATTAATTTGCCCTGAACAACCTACTGTTGTATATAATTTTGATAAATTTTGGGCAATGCCATAAGACTGATAATTTGGCATTAGTTCAAATTCATAGTGTTTTCATATGTGTTGATAAATCTATTTGTGTGCAATAAGTGTGAATTTTTTTTCATGCATCATAATGCTATTTTTGCATTTTTAATCATAACTTTTAATTATGAATAAAATGAGATTTTTAGAAATTGTGGTATTTTCATATCTCCCTTCTATCCTTATTGCCGGATCGAACCAAAAATCAGTGAAGCAAGTTAGCTTTTGTTTTGTTGTTGTATATTCACCCATATGTCGCCCTGAGATCTTTTTAGTCTCGTGCTAGCTGATTTTCGGTAACATACTGTAACCGAACTTTTATTAGGTTACAGAGACTGTTACTATTTATTTTATTTTATTTTATCTAGGTGCCAGCCGTGGCCACCTGTTGATGGGGTGGCATGGAGAGTCTTATGTGTTGTAGCACAGAGACTCTTTGTGTTTTCCGTCAGTGGGTGGCAGGTGGCTTTGACCTGTCTGGAGGTCAAGATTCCTTGACATGGCATGGTTGCCATGGGGATGGGCTGTTAGAAGATGTTTCATGCAAGATGGAGGCTGTCATTCTGTCTGTGCTGGGATTATTTTTCTTTAGTTGTGGATAATGAGATGTTATGTGCTGTGGTATGAATGTTCTGATTTGGAAAATAGATGTGATTTTTTTTGAAGAATGTTGAGGTAGAAAATTATCTTTAATAAAATGCAACCAGAGATGATAGGAGCAGAAGAATATTCATGATAGTAAAAAATCCCTGTAAAAGAGATCCAGGTAAATGGAAGCTTTCTATATTGAATGAACTGTGTATTTTCAGAAGACGGTGTATTGTGTCTGTGTGGATTCATTTAATGCAAGCACATTGCCCCCATACCCTGAGGTGGCAAGTTTTATAAATATTACAATGGCGCCCAACGTTTGAGCTAGAATTTATGAATCACACAAAGACAGGAGTGGGGATGGCCGTAGGTGGTAGAAACATGGAAGTTTCAATGATGGCCATGTTGCAGACGCTTCTGGTCCGATATGAGAGGAGAAATAAGATGGAGGAGAGGATTACAAGTCAGATGAATAGCATGGAAGAGAGGATGAACAGCCGGATGGATGGTACGGAGGAGAGAATGACCAGCCGGATGGATGGTATGGCAAGTCAGATAAGTAGCATGGAAGAGAGGATGTGCAGCCGGATGGATGGTATGGAGGCGAGAATGTCTGAGAAGCTTGACAAGGTCCAAGAGCAGGTGGCTAGCATATGTGTTGTTGAAGAGAAAGTTGAAGTGGTGGAATTTGTGAGTGTGTCTGTGAAGGAGGAGAAGAAATGTGAAGTACGTGATGCTAGATGGCGTGAAGAAGTGGAAAAGATAAGGTCTAGCAAGCTTGGTGAGATCCTTGATGAGGTCAGTGAGCACATGTCTGAGAAACTTGACAAGGTCAAAGAGCAGGTGATTAGCATATGCATTGTAGATGAGAAAGTTGAGATAGTCGAATCTGAGAGCGTGTGTGCAGAGGAAGAGGACGAGATCTGTGATGTACGTGATGCTAGGGGGCGTAGGAAAAATAATCAAGAGTGGAAAAGATAAGGCGAGGTTGTAGTGGTATAAGTTGGAGAGACCATACCAGGCGAAGAAGACAGAACAGTTGCGGAGGTAGACACAGAGGTCGCCGCCGACGTAAAAGAAGAGGACGTCAAATGGAGGAAGGGAATAAAACTGAAAACAAGGAGGAAGATAAGATAGAATATAACGTGAAGAAGCGTAGGAGGAGAAAGATGAGGATACGCAGGAGAACAAGTTGGAGGAAGAAATGGACCAGATGGAAGGCAACGAGAAGGAATAAGAAGAGGAGGTGTCAGGCAGATCGAGATAAGAGACTGAAGGATCACAATAAGAAGAAAAAGGAGAAGATAAAAGGGATAAAGGGAAAGAGAAATGAAAAGATGAGAAGAAAGGAATTGCTACGCAAGATAAGGCAGATGAATAAAAGGAAGGGAAAGGAGAGATTGAAGGCAAGTGGCTGACGCACATGCAGAAGACAGACCGTGCGTGTGCTCAGGCTCGCATGGCCCAAGGCATTGAGGTGCCTGCGGTGGACGACAGCAAGTTTCCTTGACCCGGCACCAGGATACGGCCCAACAAGACCAAGCAGCAGCAAGAGGAACAGAAGGTGGAGGTGGAGATTGTGGCCCAGGTCCCCCTGCCGTCAGAGGGCAGCATGGAACACAAGAAGGAAAGGAAGAAGCAGAAGAAACTGGAACAGAAGAAAGAGGCAGCCAAGATTGAAGCAGGAGAGGCACCTGCAGAAGAAGACGATGTGGAAGGAGACAGACCAGAAGAAGAAGCATAAGAGAAAGAAGAAGAAAGGGACAGACTTGATGATGATGATGAAGAAGAAGAATAAGAAGAAGAAGAAGAAGTTTATGAAAACGGCACAGACAGGTCTGATGATGATTCTGCCGTTCCTTCTGACTACGATATTGTTGTCGGATTTTTTCCGATGGTTCAGAAATGTCTGAGAGACTCGATGAGATAGCTTCGGCTATTCTATCAGAAGAAATAGTTATGCATGTGATTCTGGTGAACTTTGAATAATTGTTTCTGCGATGATAGTGTCTATGGTTTTTCTGACTATGATGTATAATTTGTTTCTGTTTGTGATTTTTGTTTTAGTTAGTGTTTCCTTCATGTATTTTGTTTATGTTTTTGTTTTGAGGGTTGAGAGTGAATTTCTAACCTGCAGTTAGAAAGTCGCTCTCAAAGGGGGCGTTTTCTGTAACTGAACTTTTGTTAGGTTACAGAGACTGTTATTATTTAGTTTTATTTTATTTTATCTGGTTGCCAGCCGTGGCCACCTGTTGATGGGGCGGCATGGAGAGTCTTATGTGTTGTGGCACAGAGACTCTTTGTGTTTTCCGTCAGTGGGTGGCAGGTGGCTTTGACCAGTCTGGAGGTCAAGATTCCTTGACATGGCATGGTTGCCATGGGGATGGGCTGTTAGAAGATGTTTCATGCAAGATGGATGCTGACATGCTCTCTGTACTAGGATTATTTTTTCTTTAGTTTTGGATAATGAGATGTTATGTGCTGTGGTATGAATGTTCTGATTTGGAAAATAGATGTGAATTTTTGAAGAATGTTGAGGTAGAAAATTATTTTTAACAAAATGCAACCAGAGAAGATAGGAGCAGAAGAATATTAATGCTAGTAAAAACCGCTGTACAAGAGATCCAGGTAAATGGAAGCTTGCTATATTTAATGAACTGTGTATTTTGAGAAGACGGTGTATTGTGCCTCTGTATGGATTCATTTAATGCAAGCATATTGCCCCTATACCTTGAGGTGGCAAGTTTTATAAATATTACAATACATATGTGATCGTTGGACTTCGGTCTAAATGGGCACAATATATCCAAGATGATGCAATTTTCTAAATATGTAATAGTTGGTCTGTGTTAAAATTGTATTGTATGTAGACTGTGTTAAGTGACAACTCCAAACAGTTTACCAGTGGAAAGAAAATAAATGTTAAAAATTCTCCATTTTGTTGCTGTCGAAGGTGTAGGTCCCCCCTAAAGTTAGATACCATCCCAGCATTGTCTTGGCGTAAAAGTAAAAAAATATACAATACCTCTTCTAAAATGGTAGAGGTAAGAATTGTACCCGTTCGTCCTGGGGATGCGATGACCCAACTGCTATTACATCGCATTCCTGGAGTTCCAGGACAGAGCGGAGTTAAATGAACCTCTAGTCAAATAAGGAATGTGTCGGAAATTCAGCTGAGTTATCGAAAAGCAGTGGGTAACACGAGACAAAGTATCTCTAGGGTCGTTACGGGCTTAAGTTTAATAAAAAATAATGCAAATATAAATGGGCGCCATCAACTGAACTCCTAGCAAACCACATCCTTTCCGGATAAGCCTTAATCAAGACAAGGAAAGAAAAATGAAAATCACACCATCATCAGATCACAACTAAGATAAAAACAAATTTATTTCACTTTGATAGTCAGACAGACATTTTAAATATACCTCCTACCTGAGAGTATGGTCGAATGCCAACGTTAAATTGTCATTGTCCAAAAATCGAACCATCTCTTTTCTAATCAAAAATATTTCATCCACATAGAACAAGAAAAATCTCTAAAGTTCTCTTGGGTTCTCAGGATCACTGTAGCACTATGTCTTTCGTCACTGACATTTGTGATACCTGAGACCTAATTTCTCTTTAATTTAACATCATGGATGTGGATTTGAAAAAATTATTAATCTGTCTAAACATACACATTATAATCACATATTTTAAATATCACGCAATTTATGGCTTGCATGGCATAATTTAAATGTTGAACACGTTAGTAAAATGCTCCTAAACATTGAATAATCAATTTACACTATTTACATTGTCATTAATAATCACTTGTTTGTGAATTACAGAAAATTCACTGCTCATTGGTCATCATTATCATCATCATCGAAGTTAAATATTTCTCACATTAATTCTCATTTCAAAATTCCAAATATTCCTGTCAGAATAATTAATTCATCACCATTAAATCATTTAAATCCTCAACTCAAGTTGCAATTCCTCAAATTATATCTCAATTAAATTTATTTTAAATCCATATACATTCGTTAATCATCAGCTTCTTTAGTTAATTACCACCTTCTAATTCAGTTATTCATCATCTATCCAATCATCTATTAATTTATTTAAATCAGTTTATTTATTCAATCTTTAATTCATCCATTTATTTAATTCATTGATTTATTCCAAAATTTAATTTATCAATTTATTTAAATTTTATTCATCTGGTTATTTTAGATTTTTATTGTTTCATCCAGTCATTCTGATTTTTATTTCATTAGGTCAGGTCATTAATATGCTTAAATTTCAGATTATTATTTCATTAATTATTATTCTCAGAAAATCTTGTATTATCAACTTTATTTATTTGTCTAATTTCCTAACAAATTGTTCAATATGGGTTATAGAACGTTGTCTTACAGTTTTATCACTTCCAAGTTATATCTCGTATTTAATTTTCATGCCAAAAAATATTATTGCCTTCACGACATCACGTTGGATCTGACTATCCACAACGACATTATATATCCTCAATTCTTCAAATATCACATTTGAATACCACAATTATTCCACAAAACTCCATAAATATTCAGCACATACAGCATGAATCTCAACAATTACGCTAGACTGGGTTCGACAACCTCATGTCTGCCTCAAAATACATTAGCAACATTGCTACTATCACTTGGCAACTTCCACAAAATGCCTATCACAAACTTCACTTAACCATGTTGCATGATCTACAAAAAATATATAACTGGCTTCAAATTATCAACGCACACAATCTCCAATAACTGTAATTATTCTGATCACATCTAGACAACTTCTTATACAATTGGAAAAAAATATTACCTCAGTAATTCAAGATCTGCTTTCAAATAGCATAAATTCTCTTACAATTCTCATAATTCACATCACAGAAAAACACCAATGTGCTATAATCTCTCATATCAAAATCTGCAATACTGATCTGCCTTAAAATAAATCTGACCATTAATGATTCATCTTATAAGATTCAATTACTTTAACTCCTTCTCAAGGTATCAAACACAATTATAAAAATCATCAAAAGCATCAGCTGTACCAGCTGTTAAACTGAAAGTACTCTCAAAAGAGTATAGCAACAAAATATTTGATTGGCAAACAAGAATTACTAAATGTAACCCTGCTGACATTTATCTGTACTTTATTTAACAAAATTTCGACTGATATGTGACTAGTAGTTCCTTGTTTGATCCTCTTACAATCTCATGTACACTCGGATGATAAAAATGAGTCCCTCAATGGCAAGTAAGATGAGTAACCACCGTACAATCGTATAAATACGAAAGACCTCGCCCCGTCGACTAACATGATAGTGCCCTGAACGATGGGTAAGATGAGTAACCACCATACAATCGTATACATACGAAAGACCCCATCTCGAAGACTGAATGAGTGAATGTACCAGATAGGAATCAACAAGTCTCTAGTTGTCATATAAAAGCGATATTCATTCACTAAAGTGAACAACATCTTAATATCTCGAAACAATCCAATGGAAAAAATCCCTACTGATGAATAATACACACTCGCTAGTATGCAATGAACTGACGAAGTAATTTTAGATAATTAATTGCAGATCACGAGTTCGAAATACTCGTCACAGAAAAAAAAACTCTTCATGAAAACTATCCTTGCTGGAAAAATGTCTAAAAGACCAAACATCTGCTTAATAAAGCCAACCAATGGTGAGAATTTCGTATAATGATGCCTGCCATATCATATGGTCACGCCATATTCTAACAAAATTCGAAGCATATAAAGTCAAAGCCATGTCTGAATAATCGTATCACTACCATTAGAAAAATATACATGTGTGCCCAGTATTCATGAAAATAATCGTGTCAGAAAGTTATAACTCTTACAGTACCTTCTCATAATCAGCTGTTATTAAATTTCAAAGATCGTCGATTTTCCTTATGTAATGAATTTTTCGAAAGATCGGCGTGAATATCATTCCATCCATGCAATGACGATTGCCTTCGAAATCCCAAGTGAATCAGCTGGTGGACCTCCTTCTCGTCAGGAATCGAATCCATCGCTCTGTGGTGCCATCGCGTCTCTGTCTGCGTTTACTCCGACATGATGAACTTCTGGTTATCCATAGCGGACATTGTCCAAACCTTCACGAAAAAGTTCATAGAAACAGCGGACCCCCTATTCCTCTTCTACGTTACGCCACTGTTCCATACAATGTTCAGTTTGAGTGTTGAAAGTTCAATCTCCAATAACTGCTAAGTCTCACTTTCATAAAATAAAATTTTATATGAGAGTGTCTAAGTTTATGAAACATGATGATGATGATGATAATTGTCGTTTTAAGGGGCCTAACATCTAGGTTATCGGCTCCTGGTGGTTAGGGTGATCGTGAAGATGAAAATGAAAAGCGAACTTAAAACTAAAACTAACTACTAACCTATATACTAGAAGAAGAAATGGAAAAATAAAGGAGAATAAGGCAAATAAAAGGACAGAAGGAAAAGAAATGCCCTCAACCCTCGGAGAAGGCGGATTGAGGGACTTGGAAGGAAGGAGAGCCATGAAAGGCATATAGGAAAGTGAAAGAGGAGAGAGTCCGCCCCAAAGGTAAGGGACAAAAGGGGAAAACGGACCCAGCTCAGGAATCCCTCGGGGTCGCCAACTCCCGAACTCACCAGCCGTGAGCCCCTGAGGGTGTAGCATTATCTAGGGTGCACCAGAAGTGGTGGGGCTACATACACCCTGCCTCCTTAAGGGCCTAGAGCACAAGGCAGGAGGTAAAAGGAAGAGAAAAAGAAGGCTGACCCCTCGCAGAAGGAGGGTATCAGAAAAGATGAGACAAGGGCCAATTAAGGCGGGAAAGGAAGAGACTCCCTAGGCCTCGGATACCCTAATACCGTCGGGGTCAGAAGAGAACAAGAGTTGACCAAGTGAGGTCGACAGGAAAGAAGACAGAGAGGAGCCCGGCACAAGTAAGTGGAAGCAATGCCGGGCTCAGCTGGGGCCCCGTGGTCGCCAACCCACGCCCACAAGATGTGAGCCCCTGGGGGTGTTTATGAAACACCCTGTAGCTGTGTTCATACTCGGTAATTTATAACACTGCATAAGAAATAAGTGCATTAATGCACGTGCTAATGTTCAGAAGTGCATATGCTTACAACATTCCGTTTGCTTAAAATTGTTAATGTTACTTGGAATGCGTTATGAAATGCATAGTCGTAATGTCATTAAGAAAAGCTATGTTCATTCGAAGTTCACAGTTGTAGTATCTCGTAACTATCTGCTTTTATAATATAAGTGCTGAATAAACGTTCCAACTCAATGTTGTAATGAAGTTCAGCTTCTGTCATAATGCTCTAATAATCTCCGCCTAAAGCTGGCCTCGCCATGTCGCTCTACTATGCTGTTCTGCGTTGAAATGCAGCTTGGAATAAAGTTCTCCAACTACTCGCAATGCTGTTCTAAACCCCGGTCTCCTATGCCGCTCGACCCGTACAGCTGGTTCGGTAACCGGTCTTCATGCTGCCTACTGCGGATGTCCGCCAGGCTCACTGACCTACTTGTCGTTCGCTGCTCGGTGAAGTTAAAAACTGTCGCTTTCACTTTCCGTGACAAAACTGTTCGCTGCGCGACCTGTACCATGCGCTTGGCATACGTCCTACTCAGCTCGCTGTCTGACCTTGACTGCGTTGCTCGTTGTACTGGACTCTCTTGCTAACAGATCTCGACTGCTTGGCTCACTGAGCTAGACTGACTGTCTCTGGACTGCAATGACCCTTACCTGCCTGACGCGGTCACGTGACGCTCTCCCCACCTCTGTGTTCCTGCGTCACAAATATAATCTCGAACCCCGATCCTCTCAGCTATTAAGTTATAAAATAACTTAAGGGTTATCTGACTTCCTTTAAATAATTACCACATATAATGCATGTTATATCTTCTCTTCTGAGATGTTTAAATACCATGTTCCATATAGATCTTAATAAAGCTTCATAATTCCATCCATAATTCCATCCGCTTACAGATGTCAGTGCCTTCTTGATCCTAGACCTTCTACGTCATCCTGACATTCCTCTTGACTCGATCTGAGCGCTATCTTTTCTTAACTCTTCCCAAAACCTCAACTACGGCTTAATGTCTGCTGGCGTAGCCGATAGCCTCAACTAGGTATCGGGTACAGAATCAAATCAACATCTTCCCGGTTTTGCCTTTAAATTAATTCTATCCTGTTTCAGTCCTCAAGCCAGAATTAAATTTCGTAGCAGATTCGGGGATCGAACCTCGGTCTTCGCAGTAAAAGTAAAACTGCTTAACCACTACGCCATCAAGCTCTCTATTTCTATACAGTGCACCTAGATGTTAGGCCCCTTAAAACAACAATTATCATCATCATCATCATCATCTATACAGTGCTCTGCTTCAGTCCTCAGAGTAGGGATTCAAACCCTCACTTTTGCAACAATACATCAAACGATAATAAAATGAATAAGTTATAACATTTAATATTTTGTTAAATATTTTGTTGCCGACGGTCTCGACTCCATCTATCAGGAAGTAACTAAACTACTATGCCTAGTACTGACTATTCCAACTACTACAGCTAGTAGTGGCATTTTGCGAGTGTTTTCAATCTCAATTGCATTTTGTAAAGACTGACAATCTAACTTGCTTTTTAGTAAGTCTTTCAATAAATAGGATGGGACTTTAGTGAGTATTTTGAATTTCAATTGCATTTTGAAGTATTTTCATGAATTTTCCATTTCAATTCCATTTTGTAAGCATTTTGAACCTAACCTCCTTGTTAATTCTCGACAGGTATACTCTTTGTATGAAGTCAGTTATAGTTGTAAGTATGTAGTTAGTTTGTTTATTAGATATAGTTCATTGTTCCAATAGACTGTGGTGTATGAATGTGTCTGGTGGCAGCTGCATTATTTATTAGATATAGTTCATTGTTTCATTAGACTGTGATGTGTGAGGATGCATATGAGTGTGCCTGGTGACAGATTGTTTTAGTGGTAGTATTTTGTTGTTGGTAGAACTTGAGTATTTTTCGTTAGTAGAATTTTGGTATTTAATTGTTAGTAGAATGTTAGTATTTTAGTTAGTAGAAATGCTCCATTACTTATTCTGAAAGGGAGTAGCAGCCTTTCAGAATAAATCAATTCTTTACTCGTATTATAGACGGCTAAGATATTGATAATATAAGCCAACTAATGGCTACACTGCGATCTGCTGCACGGCTGAAAGCAACGGGAAACTACAGCCGTAACGCTAATCCCGAGGATATGCACCTCTCTATGCATAATTACATGTGATGACCTCCTCATTTGTAAAATTCCAATCCGGAGGTAAACTAGTCCCCCGTTCGGATCTCCGGGTGGGGACTACTCGAGAGGGGGTTAACATCACAGAAGTGACAAAGAGGAAATCTGATATTCTACGGATCGGAGCGTGGAATATTAGAAGTCTGCTAGGAAGTGGATGGTTAGAAAACTTGGAAAGGGAAATGGATAGGTTGAGGTTGGATTTGGTTGGGATGAGCGAAATGCGCTGGCAGGAAGAACAGGACGTTTGGTCAGGAGACTATAGGGTCATTAGCACTAAATCAAACAATGGCCAAGCAGGGGTTGGTCTCATATTGAGTAGGAAACTTGGACAGCGGGTGGAATATTATGAGCAATATAGTGAACGGATTATTGTGGCAAAAAACAATATAAAACCTACGTGCACCAAAGTGGAAGAAATCTATATGCCTACCAGTCAAGCTGATGATGAAGATGTTGTAAGGTCTACGAAGAAAATGAAAATCCACAGCCTGCTTCCAGTCTCCGACCGGGTCAGGAATGGAATGAATGAAGCCCCCAACTAGCGGCGAGGATATGAACTGTGCCGGCTGCCGAGGCCTGACGCACTCCTCTGGGGCGATGATTAAATGAATGACAGATGAAATGAAATGATAGTGGAGAGTGTTGCTGGAATGAAATTTTTGACAGGGAAAACCGGAGTACGCGGAGAAAAACCTGTCTGCCTCCGTTTTGTCCAGCACAGATCTCACATGGAGTGACCGGGATATGAACCACGGACCCAGCGGTGAGAGGCCGGCGTGCTGCCGCCTAAGCCACGGAGGCTTAAGGTCTACGAAGAAATAGATGAAATTCTGAGGTATGTCAAGGGTGATGAAAATGTTATAGTAATGGGAGATTGGAATGCTGTGGTAGAAAAGGAAGAGACGGGAAGATATTAGGAGATTTCGGATTAGGTGAAAGGAATGATCGAGGAAGCAGGCTGGTAGAATTCTGCACTGAGCATGAGTTGGTCATAGCTAACACCTTATTCAATAACCACAATAGAAGAATATACACATGGATGAGACCAGGAGATACAGGGCGTTACCAAATCGACTTCATTATGGTCAAGCAGAGGTTTCGAAACCAGATTTTGGATTGTAAAGCATATCCTGGTGCTGACATAAACTCTGACCACAATCTGGTTGTAATGAAATGCAGATTTAAGTTGAAGAAACTGAAGAAAAGTCAAAAGCCAAATAAGTGGGCAATAGACAGACTGAAAGTAAAGGATGTAAACGAAAGATTCAAGAAGAGTATAAAGGAAGGACTAATGAAAAAACCCTAAACAAAATTCAATTGCAGAGAAATGGACACTTTTGAAGAATGAAATAACAAAATCCGCAGAAGAAAATATTTGTAGGAAAGAAAGAATAGGCAGATCAATCAGGATATACTAGAATTGATGGATGAAAGGCGGAAACACAAGAATGTAAGAGATGAAAAGGGGAAAGCAGAATACAGACGTCTGAGAAATGAGATTAACAAGAAGTGCAAGGTAGCGAAAGAAGGATGGTTGAAAGAGAAATATGCAGGTATAGAAAATTGTCTGAAATTAGGAAAAGTAGACACAGCTTATCGAAGGATTAAGAATACATTTGGGGAAAAGAAGACTGAGTGCTATAATATTAAGGGCACAAATGGAAAGCCTCTAACAGATAGGGAAGAAAAGGTTGAGAGATGGAAAGCTTACATAGAGGGTCTGTATAAAGGAAAGGAGATTGAGAATCATGTAATGGAAAGGGAGGAGGAAATTGATGATGATGCAAAAGGAGATTTAATATTGAGATCAGAATTTGACAGAGCATTGGAAGACTTAAGCAGGAACAAAGCACCAGGCATAGATGATATACCGATTGAGTTTCTACGCCGCATAGGAGATGAAGGTCTGATCAGGTTATTTCACTTGGCGTGTAGGATTTATGAGACAGTTGAGGTACCCTCTGATTTCAAGAAGAATGTTATCATCCGTATACCGAAGAAAGTAGGACCTGACAGATGTGAGGATTACCGTACAATCAGCTTGATTACTCATGCTTCAAAAATCCTGTCTAGAATAATTTACAACAGGATGGAAGGCCAGATAGAAGCGGAATTCGGTGAAGACCAGTTTGGTTTCAGGAGAAATGTAGGAACAAGGGAAGCTGTACTAAGTCTTAGGCTGAATTTGGAAGGTAGAATAAGAAAAGATAAGAGAACGTTCATGGCATTTGTAGACTTAGAAAAGGCTTTTGATAACGTTGATTGGACAAAATTGTTTGACATTTTGAAAATGATTGGAATAAAGTATAGGGATAAGAGGGTGGACTACAATCTATACAGAAACCAGACAGCAGTCATTCGAGCTGATGGACATGAGAGAGAAGCTGGTATTCAGAAAGGTGTGAGGCAAGGCTACAACTTATCACCCATACTTTTCAATCTTTACATTGAACAAGCAATGAAGGAAATTAGAGAGAAATTTAAAGTGGGAGTGAAGATTAAAGGAGAAATAATTTCAACTCTGAGATTTGCCGATGATATCGTCATCTTGGCCGACACGCCTGAGGATTTGAATGAGTTTTTGAATGGTATGGACTCCGTCTTGAGGAAAGAATTCATGATGAAAATTAATAAATGTGAAACAAAAATATTGGAATGCAGTCGCAATAAATCAGAAACCTCTATGGACATCAAATTGGCAGGGGGAAAAACTAAAGGAAGTAGGAGACTTCTGTTACTTAGGAAGCAAAATAACCAGTGATGGAAGAAGCAAAGAGGATATAAAAAGTAGGTTGGCTCAGGCAAGGAAAGCATTTCTACAGAAAAGGAATCTGTTGACATCGAAAACATTTTTGAAAACCTTTGTCTGGAGCGTGGCACTCTATGGAAGTGAAACTTGGACTATTGGTGCAGAAGAAGAGAGGAGAATTGAAGCGTTTGAAATGTGGTGTTACAGGAGAATGATGAAGATCAGATGGGTAGATAGGGTTACAAACGAAGAGGTATTAAGACGAGTGGGAGAGGAGAGATGTTTCTGGCGACTGCTAATGAAGAGAAGAGATAGGTTGGTAGGGCACATACTAAGACACCCAGGAATAGCAAGCTTAGTTATGGAAGGAAGGGTCGCGGTCAAGAACTGTAGGGGTAGACTAAGGTTAGAGTATGTTAAACAGATTGCCTCGGATGTAGGGTGTGGTGGCTATGTAGAGATGAAACGATTAGCTCAGGACAGGGAGGCATGGAGAGCTGCATCAAACCAGTCAAAAGACTGAAGACTCAAACAAAAACATAACATTTAAAGTAATTTAAATATTCATACTCTGTAGCTAAATCTCTATAAGAAGAGTCTTTCAAATGTGTGTGTGTGCTTCGCGTTATCATACAGGATAACATTTCAACGGACACGGCGTTCTCTGTTAGCTCTCTTAGCCTGGTTGGTCAGTAGAGCTAGTTGCTCGCAAACATTGCAATATTATTAACCAGTGTGTATTGTAGTGCATTTCAGGTCATCAGCACTGTGCACTAGTAGAGTGGGTTGGGACATTAGGTTCGTCAGCCCTGTGTACTTGAGTGTGTGAGTTGTAAATTTTATACATCTTAAGAGAATTTTAGGAAATTTAATTATATATTAGCTAATTTACATAGACTGTGAAACGTGTGTAAGTTGTCAGCGCTGGTTAACTAACATCTACCGTTATATTATAGTGAGTTAAAAAGCACAGAAAGCTGCTAAGAATTGGTATCCTAAGCGTCGGGTCAGAAAAGAACAAGAGTTGACCAAGAGAGATCGACACGTAAGAGAATCTCTGTACAGGTAAGTGATACCAATTCTATGTTGATGTTTGTGTCTTTAAAGTATACATTCCAAAGTCTACGAAAACGAAACAAATTGGACCCAGCTCAATTATCCCTTATGGATGATGATGATGATAATTGTTGTTTTAAGGGGCCTAACATCTAGGTTATCGGCCCCTGTGGTTTGGGTGATCGTGAAGATGAAAATGAAATGCAAACTTAAAACTAAAACTAACTACTAACCTACATACTAGAAGAAGAAATGGAAAACTAAAGGAGAATAAGGCAAATAAAGGACAGGAGGAAAAGAAATGCCCTCAACCCTCGAAGAATGCGGATTGAGGGACTTGGAAGGAAGGGGAGCCATGAAAAGCAGTTAGGAAAGTGAAAGAGGAGAGGGTCTGCCCCACAGGTAAAGGTACAAAAGGGAGACACCGGACCCAGCTCAGGAATCCCTCGGGGTCGCCAACTCCCGAACTCACCAGCCGTGAGCCCTTGAGGGTGTAGCATTATCTAGGGTGCACCAAATGTGGTGGGTCTACATACACCCGGCCTCCTTGAGGGTCTTGAGCAGAAGGCAGGAGATAACATGAAAAGAAAAAGAAGGCTGACCCCTCGCAGAAGGAGGGAATCAGAAAAGATGAGACAAGGGCCAATTAAGGCGGGAAATGAAGAGACTCCCTAGGCCTCGAATACCCTAATACCGTCGGGGTCGGTAGTGAACAAGAGTTGACCAAGTGAGGTCGACAGAAAAGAAGACGGAGAGGAGCCCGGCACAAGTAAGTGGAAGCAATGCCGGACTCAGCTGGGGCCCCGTGGTCGCCAACCCACGTCCCACTAGTTGTGAGCCCCTGGGGGAAATTCCTTATGGGAAAAGTTGTAAGTCCACTGGGTAGAAAAAAATACAGAAAAAATATTATAGTTTAACGTAACCGTCATCTTGTGTTTATGAGCCATATAACCCCCTTTCTATGTGGAATCCAAATCACAGGACATGGCATTTCACTTCAAAAATCTCACATGCATTAACCAGGAATCGTACTTAGTCTGCCTTTGTATTTGTAATCCAAGTAATAATTTGAAAAAGCGACAAGTGTGGTCGGTCTTAAACTTTATCCCTGCTTTTTTTTGTTTGCTTATGACATGTGTATTAAACAAAAATTGATTCCCCGGTCTACCTTAGTAAAATCTAACAGCTTAACCGCTGCACCACTACACCCCTTATTGTTGTTGTTGCTTTTATGTTGTAGTTAACAGTATTATCACTCCCATGTACTTAAGGTTGACTTAGATTTGACTTAATAACATGTGTCATTGTGATAGTTGAAAGAGTGTGTGTACTTGTAATTCAGATGAGAATTGGAAAGGAGGTGGCCGTGGCCTTAGGTTAAGAACCATCATAGCATTTTCCTAGAGTAATAGTGGGAAACCACAAAAAAAAACCAACTTCCAGGATGGCTGAGATAGGAATCAAAGCCGTCTTTTCTCACTCTTGTCTCATGAGGCTGAGTGAACCCCGTTCCAGTCCTGAAACCAGAATTAAATTTCTTAGCAGAGCCATGAATCGAATCCAGGCCTCCGCGGTGACATCCAAGATTACTAGCTGCTACACCACGAAGTGGACATGAATATTACAGTAGTTGTTGTTGTTTCATTTGAGGGACTTCGACATCGTAATCATTTAGTTCCGTGTGCTTAGGTGTGTGTGTTGATTTTGTCTGATAACCTGTGTCATTGTGATGGCTGTATTAGTTTGTGTATTTGTAATTCAGATAAGGACTGAGAAGGAGGCAGCCAAGGCCTTCATTTAAGATATATCCCAGCATTTTCCTACAGTAAAAGTGGGAAACCACAAAAAAACACTTCCAGGATGGCTGAGGTAGGAATCAAACCCGCCTTTTCTCACTTTTGTCTTATGAGGCCGAGTGTACCCCGTTCCAGTCCTGAGACCAGAATTAAATTTCTTGGCAGAGCCAGGAATCGAATCCAGGCCTCCGCGGTGACATCCAAGATTACTAGCCGCTAAACCACAACAGTAGTTGTTGTTTCATTTGAGACACATTGACATCGTAATCATTTAGCCCCGTGTACTTAGGTGTGTGTTGAATTTGTCTGATAACCTGTGTTATTGTGATGGCTGTATTAATGTGTGTATTTGTAATTCAGATAAGGACTGGGAAGAAGGCAGCCATGGCCCGTCTGTTAAGATATATCACAGCATTTGCCTGGAGTAGAAGTGGGAAACGACAGAAAACTACTTCCAGAATAGCTGAGGTAGGAATCAAACCCAGCTCCTGTCAGTTTTGCCTCACAAAGCTGAGTGTACCCCGTTCCAGTCCTAAGACCAGAAATTAAATTTCTTGGTAGAACGGTGAATCAAATCCAGGCCTAAGCAGTAACAGCCAAGAATGCTAGCCTCTGCACCAAGAGGTGGACATTATAAGGCTGGTCTTGATTGTACATGATCAATCAATAATTACCGACCTCTCCCTATGACGTCTTGCACGGTCTCAGGGCGTGGCGGCCATCTTGCCCATTAGCCCCTGGCCCAGCTATGACTCTCCTCTATAAGAATAACATAGGAGAGTTGCGCACAGCGGCCATCTTGCCCATTAGCCCCTGTCCCAGCTTCGGCCTACATTACCTACTTATACAGTATATTCAAACGTTTGAAATGACTGTGGTTTTGGTGTCGGAGGAATTTAAAATTCGAAGATATGTCGAAGTTATCCGGAAGTCGTAACATGGTACCCATAGGTAGCTATCTATTGAAATCGACCAACCAGAATAAGGGAAATACCTCAACCACGGAAGAATGAGAATCAAGGGACTCGGAAAGAACAGGACGTAAAGGAACAAGAGATGACTACGGGAGGCCGACATCAATAATTACAATAGAGAGGAGCCCACATCCCACTCGTTGTGAGTTCTTTTAGTTTCACTGGTGCCATGAGCTAAAACAGACTGCGTTTGTCATGCAGTGGGACATAACCGGTAAGGGAAATGAATGATACATCCTCTGTTATAATCCAATCATAACATAATCCGACGTCACATCGATCACATGGACCAGAAACCATCATTCAGCATTCCATAAGCTGCAATATAAAATCAATTTGTGATAGTGAACACATAGTCACTGATTGATACGATACCGCGCTATGTGAGTATTGTACAATCTGCCTGGGATACGAAGGGCACTGTAATACGAGTATATGCCTAATAAATGATATTATAATTTGTTGTACTCAGGGGTTCATGGGTTTGGTGTGTAAATTTTGTTTTAAGGGTCGAGGTGTCTAGGGCACCCGCAGCATGAAATATGTATGTGGGGGGGGGGGGGGCTTGCCCTTTTTCACTAGGCCTTCCGTACTTCTTGTACGATTTATGGTAAATAAATAAATAAAATAATAAAACCACATGAAAATATCCAAGCTCAATATCCTTGGATAAAAATAAATCCGTGGTTTCAAATATGAAAATATAACAACACGGTTCATGGCGTTGTCCGCAGACACTTATACGAAGGACTAGTGTTCAAAAACACTTAAATGAAAATCTAGCTTGCCAAAGCAAACTGAAAATATTTCTCTTCAAGGGAAAAAAAATGAAATTTCCAAATGCCAAACTACTAAGAAAAATTCAAGTTGTAGCTTATATTGTAGATCCTCTTGATGTTCGTGACCTCCTGGTCGGTCCCATTACAGTTCCATTTCCAGTGTGTCCATTCGCTTGCCCATGCGATTGCGTACTTATAGTCTTGTGTCCGTTTCCATCGCTACGCGCGTTCCGTTTAACCGCACATGGTTAAATGTTCTAACGTTGTCTTGAAGTTAAATGAGTTCATAATGTCAATTATAAACACCGTAATAGCTGGTGCTATTAGTTGAATGGCGATTCGATCCATTTGAATTTAAGTCAGTCGTAGTTCTGATCAGCTGTGACCCATACGATTTACGATACTCTTACATTCTTAATTCAATGGTACAAATACGTTATGTAATGATAAATACATATTTAAAGTTTTGGCTGACTGTTCAGAGTGAATCGCCTTTGAACACATAAGAGAGGGAATATTTTAAGACTTAACCTCTGCTCACCTAACATAACCTAAATTTACCTAACCTAACCTTGTCATATAGGTAAGAAACGGGTCAAGCTATGCTTTCGACTACCGAGTTTCAGCTACTTTTCAAGGTTACTCTCCCGAACATTGCCGGAGACTGCTGATAAACACTTATGTTCCCACGGCGGCGGCGCGCAACGACTTACATGATGCGCTTCCCCCTTTTCATTGATCCCTGTTGATTTGTCCCTTTGGACTGGTCCCTGTTGACTAGCCCCTTTGGAAGAGCCCTTTTAGAATGGAGTCATTTCTGACGGGTCCCTGTGGACAGGTCCTTTTGGCTGATCCCTTTGGACCGGACCCTTTGACATAATTTGGATAATTGCATGGGCCAGTCCAAGCAAACTTAATTAATTATGATTGGCGTTTTTTATTACTGTTCAATGTAGACGGAATATATGCATTAAATGATAGACTCAAGACAAAATGTTTTGATAGTTGACTTGCGTTATTGATAAATTGGTTTAATGTTAGGGGCAGTGCACACTTTCCATGTCGATAATTTATATAGGCTAGAAGGATGGTGTTGCAAACTTCTAATGTGTATTTCCAAATTTCTTGCATAGTCTATTTCATAGAATTTTCCTCTAACTTAAAAGTTCATGCTGATTTTGTCTTTGTGTTTGACATTGCAACTACAATGGTTGATTGGATATTCTTTGTCAACTTTCAAAATCATGTATTTCATGTCAGATATGTTGGAATTTTTGTTCATGTGTGAAGCTATCAAGTACCGATACCTAATTGGTTACACACAACTGCTTCATAATGAAAATCTGATGTCAGATATGTTGGAATTTTTGTTCATGTGTGAAGCTATCAAGTACCGATACCTAATTGGTTACACACAACTGTTTCATAATGAAAATCTTGATCTCTGATTCATTGGAGAACTGTTTACGCTTGTCTGAACTAAGACTAACTGACTACTCACTGCTAAGGTTTAGAAATTACATTTACTCAAATCACATTCTGGTAAAAAAGATCATGACTACTATAAACTGCTACCACTCTTCCACCACTTTGTTAACACTTTTCTATCATTTGACTCTCACTTTTGCTCTTACTTTAAACTGCACATACTACAAACTATCATGTTTATTATCGAGTTAACTTTACTAGAGATTAGTTTATGCTCAACAGTCGACATGGAAGTATCAACGACTAGCTATGGTAAGCCATGTGCTTACTATAAAGGATATGCATATATTGTAAAACGAACTAATAAAAATGGAACTGTTATTTGGTGCTGTTCGAAACAACGATCTAAAAAGTGTCGAGGAATGATTAAAACAAAAGGCTCCAACATACTTATTTCAATCGATCATCATTGTAAATCTCAAAATAATACTCATTTAAATGGACAAAATACTCTAACCAAGGTAAAAAAGCAAGACCAAGAAAAAAATAGTGTGGCTCAAGATAGTGCTTTGTTTGTTAAAGAGCATTTATTATCTCCTGAAAAAGACATGTTAGGACAGTCGTTAACGTCTAAGAAACCTCTAACACTATCAAAGACAACACAAACTATGCCAAAGGTTGTTGCATTGCAAGATGAACAAAAAGGATTAGATAGTAATAGTGATGATGATTATATTGATGATAATTATATTGATGATGATAACCATGATGATGATGATGATTATTATCATGATGATGATGAGGATGATAATGGTTTACACCCAAAAAAATCATTTGTTAAATTTGTTTACTGGAACAATCCCAATAAGCTAATCCAGCGACTTCAGTACTTGCATACCTGTATACAGGCTGGTCATACTAAATATGAGGAAGAACTTTTGGATATAGAAAATGAGCTTCGTGATGCTAAAATTATAGTGTAATGAATCCATGTAACCGCTTAAACTATTTCTTAACAATACATGTAATATTTTCTACCACTTTGCTACCACTTTTCTAGTTTGCTACCACTTTTCTACCACTTTGCTACCACTTTTCTACTACTTTTCTACCACTTTTCTACCACTTTTCTAGTTTTCTACCACTTTTCTACCACTTTGCTACCACTTTGCTACCACTTTTCTACCACTTTGCTACCACTTTTCTACTACTTTTCTACCACTTTTCTACCACTTTGCTACCACTTTGCTACCACTTTTCTACCTCTATGTTACCAATTGTCTACCACTTGTCTACCACTTTGCTACCACGTTTCTACCACTTTTCTATCACTTTTAACTGTACATATTAAATATAAAAGCCAACGCTAAATAATTCTATTACCAGAACAGAGATAACCTTTGTAGTGTGCAAATCATACTAACAGGTTAGTTACTACTATGGAACTTACTACAACTAATCGAGGTAAACAACGTGTACTCTATAAAGGCTACTCTTATAACTATAGACGACAAAATGTAAAAGGAATAATATTCTGGCGATGCTCAAAACAGAGGTCAACAAGATGTCGAGGCAATATGAAAAGTAGAAATGGTGTGGTTTTAAGTGTGAGTGATCATCAATGTAGTGCTCCAGACAAAACACTGATGGTGTTGGCAAAAAATCATCAGAATGCTAATAAGTTAGTACAAGAGAAAGATGTTGCTACTCAAAATAGTGCATTGATTGTTGAGCAACGTTTAACCCCTGTTGTAAAAGTTATGTTGTATCCATCTTCCACGCCTCAAGAGTCATCAACATCACAGACTATGCAAGAGGTAGTGTTGTTGTTGTTTTAAGGGGCTGAACTACAAAGTCATCTGCCTTGTTATGCAAGTGGATCGAAAAGGACTAGATAGTAATAGACAAAAGAGAGTTGTAGTTTGTATATAACTATTGTACAAGTACTTACATTAAATAAATAAAAAAAGTGTATGGGTATTGTCTGTTTTTCTTCATTGCTATCCCTATGTCCCACTATTAATGCAATTGTTAACCATCAACAGTCTCTGACTATGTTCGCAAAGAGAGTGACCTTAAACAATACACTCTATCTATGGTTTGTGTACCGAGTACACAATAATACAGTGTGGTCAAGTCATGTTGAGGCAATAGTTATATCAGGTAAGGTATTCGAACCCTTGCTTTCTTGTACAGAAAATTTGAACTTAAGTCAAACACCATAACCACTCGGTCAACCTGACAGTTACTAATTTAATTATTTTTGTGGACTTGAGTGTTTATAAAACTTTTTCCAGTATACATTGACTAAACCACTTGTTTGTTTTGAAATATAGATTTTGTTTTGTTTGACCATAACATTGCAGTTATGAGTCTTGTGAACTGGGTGTTTAATATAGGGTTAAAGGCATTTTAAAATAATTTTAGAAAAGCTCTTAGGTATCGTGTCATGGGTTTTAGTAATGCATTACTGTTCGTTGACTAACATTTACCGTTACACAACATTATTTTGGTGAGCTCTACATGTTGTTGTTTGAGTCGTCAGTCTTTTGACTGGTTTGATGCAGATCTCCATACCTCTCTGCCCCGAGCGAAACGTCTCATCTCTATATAACTACCACACCCTACATTCAAGGCTATCTGTTTAACATATTATAACCTTGGATCCCCCCTACAAGCTCTTGGGTTCAATTCCTAGATTTAACAAAAACTTTTAAAAGTGGTATGACAACAAAAACTAGTCTACTCAGTCTCGAGTGGTCCAAATAAGTAGAGAGGGTTTGATTCACACCTCAACCATAGAGCACCATGTTCTTTTTTTTATATAATGATAGTCATTTGTTCAATTTCACATTTCACACATTGCAATTTGTCAATTTTCCATTTGCATTTTTTAAAATGACAGTTTGATGTTTTTCAATTTCGTGATATGGAAATATGGATTTTTCCATTTTCATATTTAACATTTGTCAATTCCCCATTTGCATATATTTTCTTAAATGTCCGTTTAAGGTTTTAAAATTTTGTCTATATGGAAACATGGATTTTCCAATTTGCTGTTTACAAATTTTTTATATATTTATTTTGTGTGTATGTTGAAAAACGATATTTCCAAAACAAGATTTTTATTTTTCATTTTATGATTTTGTAAATGATCTTAATGTGAGTGCTTGACCATGGCAATAATACAGTCTATCTATATGTTAGCGGAACCATAGAGGCTTATTACTACTGCAAGTAAGAATGTTTTACAAAAAACGACTATCTACCACTACATTTGAAAAACAAAACGGTTGAAAAAAATCTATTTTCCATTCATATATAAGTGCTAATTCTCCCTCTCCCCACCCTACCTCACCGTATTTTCTCTGGTCAAACAACCAATGCTACCCACACACACACACACAAGCTTTCTATCTCTCTCTATACATATGTTTTCTCTTGTCCACGAGATAAAAATTATGGTTGCTGGATTGTATCCTGCACTGTTTATGCGACATACCTTTGCCAGTTCATAGAACCGTTAGGTATTTCTCTACACATAGCGATTTTACCACTGCTTTTGCTTGTTTGACTATCTTGCAGTCTGGTATGTGATAGGAAGCATTAACTGTATGTCAAACCCAGTCCACGTTTGTATTTGTAATCTAAGTAATAATTTGAAAAGAGACAAGTGTAATCAGTTTTAAACATTATCTCTGCTTTTATTTGATTGTTTATGACATGCATATTAACCAAAAATCAAACCCTAGTCTACCTTAGTGAAAGGCTAACAGTTTAACCACTGCGTCACCATACCCTTTTTTCTAAGTTTGATTCGTTCTAGGCCTTAGAGCTAGAAATCGAGTTAAGATCTCCAGTGAAAGAGGCACATGTGCTCACCACTATAGCACGTAATGTTTAGCTAATAACATTAGACAACCGAAAATGATTGTATTTCTGTTAGCCAAGCATTTCTGTAATTTACCTACTGTGTGAGCTCTGCCAGCAAGACGGTTTAGTTTAGAACAAGTGTGTGTGAGTGTGTGTATAGATTATTAGCCTCAGGTATTTAAAGCTTGTTGTGTGTAGCGACGATCTTGTCCCAGTAACCACTGAGCAAGTTTTAACAGTCAACCCATAATAACTGCATAGGATGGTTGTGTGTGGTTCATGTACTTGTGTGTGTGTGTGTGTGTGTGTGTGCATTAGCATCATGCACTAGCTTTACCTTACCCTCTATAGGTAGAGCGTTATCCCTTTCCTTTCTGACATTACCAATGCCCACATTCAACCACAAGTTTTACACTTAAACCATTGGCTTGTTTTTGATTAAGTTTGGTTCGGTTTGGTTGGATTTGATTCAGCTTGGTTCAGTTTAGTTCAATGTAGTCACCATTTTGGATTTTAGCTATCCTATTTAACCAATCAATTAAAGATTGACTACTCTTATTTCTTGAATCGATTAATCAGATTTTGTATACACCATTTGTCATTTATTATCCCATACCTACAACCTATACTCTCTCTGTACTGCAGTTTGATCTGAAAACAAGTTCCAATGGTGAAAGATTTGTCAGTCGCCATACATGTAGCCTACAATAATTCTTTCACTACCTAGCTATGTTTCATCACTCACTGTAAACATTTCACATGTTGATATCCGATTATTAGTTTATAAAATCTCAGGTCAATGACCTTGCTGTTTTGAATTTTTGAGGTAAATTCATTGGTCATGGGAAAGGGTTAACCATTCGTAGTCCTATGACACCTCACTTGACCCTCTCTACTGATAAGTTTATAAACTCTTAGGTCAATGACCTTGCTGTTTTGGGTATTTTGGGTAAATTCGTTGGTCATGGAAAAGGGTTGGCCATCCTGAGTCTTGTCACACCTCACTTGTCCCTCTCTGATTATTAGTTGATACAATCTTAGGTTAATGACCTTGCTGGTTTTTTTTTTTGGTAAATTCATTGGTCATGGGGAGGGGTTGGTCATTTTAAGTCCTATGACACCTCACTCGACCCTCTGTGATTATTAGTTAGCGAGATATTAACGAAAGTGCAGTTAGGCCCTTTTGACAAAAAATGAATAATACATTCAAAAAAAGGGCGTCACCACAAGTCCAACGACCCCTCATACAAGTTCCTAGCTTTCTTAGTTCATAAGATATTAAAAAGCCGATGACCTATTAGTTTTTGGATCTTTGGTTAATTTGTAAAAAAAAAAACGTATCTATAAATCATTATTCAAAAAGCCCGCCCTCTTACAAAAACCCCAATTGCGCATTCGTAAAACAAAAAAACAAAAATGATAAATCATAGCGGCATTCAGTTGTATGCATGCACTTTATGTGGAACGAGTTTAATTTCTTATTGGTATACAAACTCCCACATGTTGCACATGGAAAGCGACTTTTACCTAAAAATTATTATTTCACCCCATAGTAGGGGTAGATTTTATTTTTGAGTGGAAATAAGCTATCCATAGGAAGGGGTTGTCTGCCGGAGTAATTTGACTACTCGTACATGTCTCTAGCCTTATTCCCACCACTGCCAAAACAGGTTGTGACTTGTTAGCTCTTATCATGCACGTGCACATGTGAACACCTGTGTGTTAGATCATATTACAAATGAACTCGCATTTTCTCACGTATGAATCAAAACAGGATGTGACTTGTTTCACAAGGAGAATGCTAATAATGACATCTCACACGTGTTCACATGTATTTCATCTCTTTCCTTTCATATCATTATCACATTATAGTAGTGGGGGTTGGTGAACAACGTCAGTTCAACACACACAAATGTAGTTAGGCCCTTTGACATAATTTAAATAAATTCATGAGCCAGTCCATAGGGACCAGGCCAAAGGGACCGGTCCAAAGGGATCAGTCCAAAGGGACAAGGACTCGTCCACAAGGACTTGTCCACAAGGACCTGTCCACAAGGACCTGTCCACAAGGACTCGTCCACAAGGACTCGTCCAAAAGGACTTGTCCACAAGGACCTGTCAACAAGGACTTGTCCACAAGGACTCGTCCACAAGGACCCGTCAGCCATGACCCCGCCAACAATGACCCGTCAACAATAACCCGTCCACAGGGAACCGCTCCCCCACCCTCTTACAAAAGCCATGAGTGGGCATGCGTAAAAAACAAAAACAAGCATGTTAATTCATAGTGACTATCGACCGAACACATGCACTTTATGTGGAACAACGTTTAAATCCATATCGGCATTCAAACTCTCACATGTTGCAATTGGAAGGAGAGATTCTCTAAAAAATTCAATTTCACCCCTAGTAGGGGTAGGTTTTATTTTTGGGGTTGAAATATGTTGTCCATTGGAAAGGGGGTGTCAGCCCGAGTTCAATGACACCTCATTCGTCAAAATCCGACCACGGGTTCGGAAGTTATCGGGCTGCCGCCATCTTGGGAGGAGGGGAGGAGGAGGAGGTTTCAGAACTGTCCAAAACACACTACTTAGCGCCGAAATACTTACAAAATGCAACTGAAATTCAAAATACTTACAAAATGCAAATGAGATCGAAATTACGTACAAAATGCAATTGAGGTTCAAAATACTTACAAAATGCAATTGAAATTGAAAATACACAATGCAATTCAGATTGAAATATCCCAGTTCCAATCCAAATTATTCACAAAGTGCAATTGAAATTCAAAATACTTACAAAATGCAATTGAAATTGAAAATGCTTACAAAATGTACGGTAGATTCAAACGACTCATGTGGATTGACAATACTTACAAAAAGCAATTTAGATTGAAAATACTTGACAAATGTAATTTAGATTCAAAATACCCACAAAATGCAATTGAGAATCAAAATATGTGCAAAATGTCCACCAAACAAAATGCAATTTAGATTCAAAATTCGTGCGAAATGCGGTTTTGGTTGAAAATACTTACAAAATGCAATTGAAATTCAAAATACTCACTAAAATGCCCTGACGCCTGCATTGAAAGACTTACTAAAAAGCAATTTAGATTGTCAATCTTTACAAAATGCAATTGAGGTTGAAAACAATCGCGAGATGTAATTTAGATCGAAGAGACTTACAAAATGCAACATAGATCAAAAATGCCTTTAAAAAAATGGTAAAAGGGAATTTAGATACACGGTGATTCGAGTAACAAAAAGAGTACGGGAATCTTAAAGAGAAAAGGAAATGGAAGGAAAAGAGGAGAGGAGAGGGGAGAGAGGAGAAGGTCCGCCCCAAAGGGAAGGGACAAAAAGGGGAAAACGGACCCAGCTCAGGAATCCCTCGGGGTCGCCAACTCCCGAACTCACCAGCCGTGAGCCCCTGAGGGTGTAGCATTATCTAGGGTGCACCAGAAGTGGTGGGGCTACATACACCCTGCCTCCTTAAGGGCCTAGAGCACAAGGCAGGAGGTAAAAGGAAGAGAAAAAGAAGGCTGACCCCTCGCAGAAGGAGGGAATCAGACAAGATGAGACAAGGGCCAATTAAGGCGGGAAAGGAAGAGACTCCCTAGGCCTCAGATACCCTAATACTGTCGGGGTCATAAGAAAACAAGAGTTGACCAAGTGAGGTCGACAGGAAAGAAGACGGAGAGGAGCCCGGCACAAGTAAGTGGAAGCAATGCCGGACTCAGCTGGGGCCCCGTGGTCGCCAACCCACGCCCACAAGATGTGAGCCCCTGGGGGGTTCAAAGGAAGTATTACCGGCACGGGGCGTTGGGCGGGTTGCTCGATACGGCTCTGTATTTATTCTGCAAGCTGTCATACCAGAAGCAAACCAGCTTCTCCTTGAAACAGCTGGCAGTATCTCCGCTACGTTTACGCAAGAATTCTCTCATCTCTAGGATGATTCTTTTGGGACAAATTCCCCGCACAAGGTATTATAAGAAGGTTCATAACCACCAAGTGATATCTATCTACACCAAAGAAAGTTAAATGTTTTACTATTTATTTATTTATTTATTTATTTATTTATTTATTTTTGAAAAACTTTTTAAACTGCATTAATTTTAATCGAAAGTGCAATATTTTCCTAGTGGGTTTATAAGTGAACTTGATTCATCAAATATCATCACGAACTTTGCAACAAGAATTTAAAAAGTGCAATCTTTTAAAAGTGGTTATAATTGATTGTTATTGATTTAATAAATTTTATATCTGTGATCTCTTATATGTTCAGGTGTGAAATCCCTAAGCCCCAATTCATGATTGTATTCAGTCTTGATTACTCTTCACAAGTGCTATTTATACAAGCGTAAGCTTGAAGCTGTTCTCCCGTGAATGAGAGTTTATTTTTGGGGTGAGGATGGGGGGAGGGGGGGGGGGGCAAATCTCACCAGCATGGCGCGCCACGCTTCCTCCAAATGCACCAAATATAATGCCACAACTGAGAGCATCCAAAACTAGCAGGCACCTTATACGGTAGCGAGGACAGTGCGACTGCCTCTCTCGCCGCCTGATCAGCAAGCTCGTTCCCGCAATACCCATGTGGCTAGGAAGCCACACAAAGGTCACCCCGATTCCAACGATACACCAACTAACACGCAGATCATGCACACGCTGAAATAGCGAATGTTTCGGGAAACATTCCAGTGCTGATCATGATAAAGATAATTGTTGTTTTCAGGGGCCTAACATCTAGGTTATCGGCCCCTAATGGTCTGGGTGATAGCGAAAATGACAATGAAATGGAAACCATAACGAAAATTAAGTGAGACTGAAATTACAAAATGGAACTCAGATTTAAACGACTCACAAAAAGTAGAGGAGAATCCAAGTGACAGTGAACGAGTTCAGTCGTGTTGACTAAGTGCGCTGATATATTCTCGAATTGATTGGTTGCAGGACATCAATTGGGATGATGATGATGATAATTGTTGTTTTAAGGGGCCTAACATCTAGGTTATCGGCCCCTAATGATCTGGGTGATAGCGAAGATGATAATGAAACAGAAACCAGAACGAAAATTAAGTGAGACGGAAAATACTTACAAAAAGGAACTCTGATTGAAACGACTCACAAAATGTTCTTACAAAAGGGAATTTAGAACGAAAATATTCACAAAAGGAATAAATTGAAAAATACCCACAAAATGAAGGCTAGGTTCAAAATACGTACAAAATGCAATGTAGCGTCGAAATACTTACAAAATGCAACTGAAATTCAAAATACTTACAAAATGCAAATGAGATCGAAAATACGTACAAAATGCAATTGAGGTTCAAAATACTTACAAAATGCAATTGAAAATGAAAATACACAATGCAATTCAGATTGAAATAGGCCTTATCCCAGTTCCAATCCAAATTATTCACAAAGTGCAATCGAAATTCAAAATACTTACAAAATGCAATTGAAATTGAAAATGCTTACAAAATGTACGGTGATTCCAACGACTCATGTGGATTGACAATACTTACAAAAAGCAATTTAGATTGAAAATACTTGACAAAATGTAATTTAGATTCAAAATACCCACAAAATGCAATTGAGAATCAAAATATGTGCAAAATGCCCCCAAACAAAATGCAATTTAGATTCAAAATTCGTGCGAAATGCGGTTTTGGTTGAAAATACTTACAAAATGCAATTGAAATTCAAAATACTCACTAAAAGGCCCCGCAACCTGCATTGAAAAACTTACTAAAAAGCAATTTAGATTGTCAATCTTTACAAAATGCAATTGAGGTTGAAAACAATCGCGAGATGTAATTTAGATCGAAAAAACTTACAAAATGCAACATAGATCAAAAATGGCTTAAAATCGATAAAAGGGAATTTAGATACACGGTGATTCGAGTAACAAAAACAGTGCGGGAATCTTAAAGAGAAAAGGAAATAGAAGGAAAAGAGGAGAGGGGAGGGGAGAGAGGAGAAGGTCCGCCCCAAAGGGAAGGGACAAAAGGGGAAAACGGACCCAGCTCAGGATCCCTCGGGGTCGCCAACGCCCGAACTCACCAGCCGTGAGCCCCTGAGGGTGTAGCATTATCGACGGTGCACCAGAAGTGGTGGGGCTACATACACCCTGCCTCCTTAAGGGCCTTGAGCACAAGGCAGGAGGTAAAAGGAAAAGAACAAGAAGGCTGACCCCTCACAGAAGGAGGGTATCAGGAAAGATGAGACAAGGGCCATTTAAGGCGGGAAAGGAAGAGACTCCCTAGGCCTCGGATACCCTAATACCGTCGGGGTCGGAAGAGAACAAGAGTTGACCAAGGAAGGTCGACAGGAAAGAAGAAAGAGAGGAGCCCGGCACAAGTAAGTGGAAGCAATGCCGGACTCAGCTGGGGCCCCGTGGTCGCCAACCCACAACCCACTAGATGTGAGCCCCTGGGGGGCATCAATTGGGAAGATTTCTAGGTTAATTGTGAGTATAACGAGTCTACTCATGTAATTGAACACAGGACTCTGCGATATACTGTTGATATAGAGTGAAAAAATAACATTTTATGTTTTACGAGTGCCAGATCAAATCAACAAAAGTCGACAATTGAATAACGTAATTCAGCGAGGTTTGTCCAAAGCCCTTCGCTACCCAAGAATGGTTACTAGTAATGGCATCCAACCATTACATAACCTTACTAATAGTTCGCTCTACAATGTACCAAATAAATCCCTTCCAAGTTACGCATCCGTAATACAATCAACCCCAAGTAAAGAACAAGCAATTATCATAGATGCACATGACGGAATCTCATTAAAGGATTATATCCTCACAGTTGGTAAAATAACTAGTCCTGATAACATACGATATGTATCTCGCATTTCTAATTCGAGAATCTGCATATTCCTATCAAATAAAAATCTTGTTGAAGAATTATCCCTTAACCACCCTGTAATCAACATCAACAACATTGACCTTTCCCTACGTCCATTAATAGTTTCAAACAAACGAGTGATATTATCAAATGTTTGTTCTATCCTACCCAACTCAGTCATTACAGACTACCTTCAACAACTGAATATCAAACCAATGTCCTCCATATCTAACCTCAAGGCTGGAATTGATATCCCAGGTTTTGCACATATCTTCAACTTCCGCCGACAACTCTATGTTAAACCCTGTGACTTTAATAAACTACCACCTTCATTCCAGATATGCTATGAAGGAACGAGTTAATGGACATACACCTCCTCTGATATCCCAACCTGCTTTACTTGCAAAGAAGAAGGCCACTTGGCCCGTGCATGTCCATTGCTAACTAATCCTTCAGACGTAGAAAACCAACCTTTCAACCTACATCTAACCCCTTCCAAGGAGCAACCATCCAATCCAGCCGGCAATACTTTAAATCATGAACAAAATAAGAATCCTTTTCAAACTATTGAACATTATACCGACTCCCATCCTACATATCAAAACTATCCTCTACAGGAAACGTCCTTGAATGGATTACTACCACTACCTGAAATCAACAAAGAATCATCTACCACCATACACCATGGAATAAAATGACCTTTACCTCCAAGTGACTCCTCAGATATCTCTTCCAGAAAGACATCAAGTCTTTCTGTGATGACCTCTCTATATCGGGAGATGATAAAACAGATGATGAATTCCCTACTCTGGGCTCCCAAAAAAACTCCAGACATAATCCAACCCAAGAAAATAAACAATGAAACCGTATTCCTTCAACTTAGAAAATCAACTCCTCCCTGTCAAAGAAATGATAGAAGCCGATCCCTCCAACTTTTCACTTAACTTTTTACATCTGAAAAGTCTTTTTAAGAATTCTAAAGGTGCATCATCAGCTAATGCCTTATCCATTGCACATCTAGTATTGAAGAACTCATCGAGACCAAGCGTAAACTACATCCCCACTATCAAGACAAGAACATCAAGAATAGTAACACTCGAATTATCAAGAAACTACTCAATGCACTTAATAATGACAGCAACACCTCCTCCTATAACTCCTCAAACCGAAATGAACCCAAACCAATAATCCTTCTATTTAAATAAGCTTCATGAATCCCAGTATATTACAGTGGAATATAAACGGGTATTACCCCCAAAACGAATACTTGAAAATTTTAGTCAATGAACATCAACCTCAAATAATCTGAAACCAACTTCAGAGATCACAATGTGGCTAATATTAAACATTATACAGCATACTACAAAAACCGCAACAATCCTACTTACGCAAGCGGAGGAGTTACAAAGTTCCTCAAAAAGAATTTCCACTTAATACAAAATTGGAAGCGCCACGAACCTACTACGTTGTCGTAGCAGGCGGAGAGGTGATACTCCGACGTGGCGCGTCCCAGGTGGCGGATAGGGGGGTCCTCACCGGTTTACCGGCGGACTTGAGCAAAATAAAATAGCTCTCGCGGACCAAACACACTCCACAATCTCATGTTTCATCATATCATATTTCATTCATCACCTTCCCAGATCACATCTGGGATTGTAAACCCTGACCACGGTCAGATTCTTGATCATTGATCTGATAATCAAATGAATATGGAGAGTCTTCTATTGAAATCCACCGGTTTGGACACTTACATCATTAACCAAGCGAAGACACCATTCGGATACGGTGGGGTGTCGGGTAGAGGATTAAGGCGAGTCGGAGCGCCTCCAGATACAATGACCAAGCATGCAGACTAATCACACTAAGAACGTACTTAAATTCAACAAGCCGGGAAAGTTCTCATATTTGGCAACATTAAATGTTAATTATTTGATGAAGGTTGGTAAGTTAAAGCATCTAACTGATATCTTGGATCAACACAAAATTGTGATCACTGCTCTTCAAGAATTACGTAATACTGATCAGAACCCAATTGAATCAGTTGGGTATCGTCTCTATAAGGGGCCTCCAGGAGAAGGGTAATGAAAAATGTCCCTCAATTTGGAGTAGGTTTCTTGGTACACCATAGAATACTAGATTCCATTACGGATTTTTCCTCAAATTCCCCACGAGTTGCATTGTTAACAGTTAAAGTGGAAAACAAGATATACACATTGATAAATGTTCATGCACCAACAAATGACAAAAATAGAACTGATACTGAAGGGACGGATCAATTTTGGGATGAACTTGACCAATTGGTAACGTATATACCTGATGCTAATATTAAAATTTTACTTGGAGATTTCAATGCAAAGATTGGAGGTGAGAGGAAATTTCGCCTAGTGGTGGGGCGATGGCCAGCCCATAACTTGACAAACAAGAATGGTGAACGGTTAATTGAATTTTGTATTAACCATGGTCTAATTATGGAGACAACAAGGTTCAAGAGGAGACCACATAAATTAATGACTTGGAAATGTCCTAATATTAAGTTAGGAGAGTTTCAGATAGATCATGTGGCCATGGATCGGAAATTTCACAAAGAAATGTATAATGTAAAAGTCCTTCGTGGTGTTGATGTTGATTCGGATCATTACATTTCCAAGATTAAAATCAAATTGACTCCTAAAAGGAAAAATAAACCTCAAAAATTCAATAGCAAAAGATTGTATGATCCTAGTTCAGTTATCAATAATCCAGTATATTTTGAGCACTCCATCACGCTTTTGAGTGACAACTTGGGGACCACTGTTAACAAATTAAAAGCCGTAGCAGAAGACGTTGCTCCCATTAAAAAACGAAAGAAACATGCATGGTGGAATGAGGATTGTGATTTAGCAATTCTACGCCGGCATTCAGCTTGGTTGAAGGACCAACAACAAAAAACAGAAAGTTCTAGGGAAGAATTAATCAATGCTAGAAGGTTAGTGGCCAAAGAAATCAGGAGGGTTAAAAGAGAATATCAGAAGGAAACATTAAAATATATTGATGAAGCTTTCAATCGCCATAAAACAAGGGACTATTACAGGACATTTAAACAATACCAATCAAAATTTACTCCCCCTACTCTTTTGATGAAAGATACGAACGGGCAGGTGGCCCATAATGATTATGACAATGCAATAATTTTGGCCGATTACTTCATAAAATTACTTAATAGTGATGAACCTGAAGATTCTTTTGAATTCGATCCCTATCCTAGAAATAAAACACCCCTGGAAAACATCATACCGCCGGTTTACGATGAAGTGCGTACAGCAATTGATTCACTTAAGAATTTTGAAGCGGCAGGAGAGAATAAAGTAGTAGCAGAACTTTGGAAGAATGCTAATGTACAGATTATTCATAACCTACATAAACATCTTATTGACATTTGGAATACAGAAAAATTGCCTGAAGAGTGGAATATTGCAATTATACACCCCATATACAAAAAGGGCGATAGGTCAGATCCTGGCAATTATCGAGGGATATCGTTGCTGGATGTCACGTATAAGATTTGTTTCAAAGATTTTATATTCCAGAATTCACGAACAACTTGATAATGAACTTGGTGAATATCAAGGTGGTTTCCGTCCAGGACGAAGCTGTCCAGATCAAATTATCAGTCTCAAATGGATTATAAACTATCACAGGATTAGGAGCAAAGATTTAGTGATCACATTCGTTGATTTTCAAAAAGCTTATGATAGTATCCATCGCGAATCTCTATTAAATGTCCTTACTGAATTTGGTTTAAATCGAAAACGTGTTAACCTTATTGCGGTCACTCTTAAGAATACTAAATCTAGAGTTAGGTTTAGAAGTGAAACCTCTGAGTCATTTGAAATCCATACTGGTCTTCGGCAGGGAGATGGATTATCTCCATTGTTGTTTAATTGTGTGCTGGAAAAATTTATGCGTCAATGGAATAAGGTTTGTCCACCGAATGTTAAGATTGGAAAAATGCTCGACTAAATTGTATCTCCTTTGCTGATGATCTAGCATTATTAGCAACTAGTATCGAAGAAGCTAAATTTCAGGTAGAGGAATTGGAACGATTAGCAGCAAAGGTTGGGTTGAAAATTTCCTTTGAAAAAAAACAGAAATGATGCCATCTTTTCAAGTTGACACATCACATATTGTACTGCATAATGCCCAGAAAATAAGGATTGTGAAAAAAATTAAATATTTTGGTGAGATCATCACTTGGAATGCCAATGAGAGAGCATCAATAGATAATAGAACTCTAAAATTGCGACGAGCACAACAGATTACCTGACCAACATATAAGATGATGATGATGATAATTGTTGTTTTAAGGGGCCTAACATCGAGGTTATCGGCCCCTAATGATCTGGGTGATAGCGAAAATGATAATGAAATGGAAACCAGAACAAAATTAACGAAGACGGAAAATACGTACAAAAAGGAACTCACATGGAAACAACTCACAATATGGTCTTACAAAAGGGAATTTAGAACGAAAAGTTGCACAAAAAGAATAGATTGAAAAAGACCCACAAAACGTAGGCTAGATTCAAAATACGTACAAAATGCAAAGTAGCTCCGAAATACTTACAAAATGCAACTGAAATTCAAAATACTTACAAAATGCAAATGAGATCGAAATTACGTACAAAATGCAATTGAGGTTCAAAATACTTACAAAATGCAATTGAAATTGAAAATACACAATGCAATTCAGATTGAAATATCCCAGTTCCAATCCAAATTATTCACAAAGTGCAATTGAAATTCAAAATGCTTACAAAATGCAATTGAAGTTGAAAATGCTTACAAAATATACGGTAGATTCAAACGACTCATGTGGATTGACAATACTTACAAAAAGCAATTTAGATTGAAAATACTTGACAAATGTAATTTAGATTCAAAATACCCACAAAATGCAATTGAGAATCAAAATATGTGCAAAATGCCCACCAAACAAAATGCAATTTAGATTCAAAATTCGTGCCAAATGCGGTTTTGGTTGAAAATACTTACAAAATGCAATTGAAATTCAAAATACTCACTAAAAGGCCCGGCAACCTGCATTGAAAGACTTACTAAAAAGCAATTTAGATTGTCAATCTTTACAAAATGCAATTGAGGTTGAAAACAATCGCGAGATGTAATTTAGATCGAAAAAACTTACAAAATGCAACATAGATCAAAAATGCCTTAAAAAATCGCTAAAAGGGAATTTAGATACACGGTGATTCAAGTAACAAAAACAGTGCGGGAATCTTAAAGAGAAAAGGAAATAGAAGGAAAAGAGGAGAGGAGAGGGGAGAGAAGAGAAGAGAAGGTCCGCCCCAAAGGGAAGGGACAAAAAGGGGAAAAAGGACCCAGCTCAGGAATCCCTCGGGGTCGCCAACGCCCGAACTCACCAGCCGTGAGCCCCTGAGGGTGTAGCATTATCGACGGTGCACCAGAAGTGGTGGGGCTACATACACCCTGCCTCCTTAAGGGCCTTGAGCACAAGGCAGGAGGTAAAAGGAAAAGAACAAGAAGGCTGACCCCTCACAGAAGGAGGGTATCAGGAAAGATGAGACAAGGTCCAATTAAGGCGGGAAAGTGAAAGACTCCCTAGGCCTCGGATAACCTAATACCGTCGGGGTCGGAAGAGAACAAGAGTTGACCAAGGAAGGTCGACAGGAAAGAAGAAAGAGAGGAGCCCGGCACAAGTAAGTGGAAGCAATGCCGCAACATATAAGAAACAGTCTCTTTCGATTAATGCTAAACTTCGACATTATTTCTCCGTCGTAAAGCCAGAAGCAACAAATGCAACTTTATTTAAACTAAACACCCGAACAACAACTGACAAACTACAGAAGGTTGATAGACGGATTATTCGGACAATACTCAATAAAAACACCAGGTTGAGGGCCAGTGGAGACTTTTGCCCAATTCATTACTTTACAAGGAAAATGAATCTATCATTGACACGATGCGAAAACGAAGGATTGCGTTTTTTGGACACATATCCCGCTTGCCAAATACTAGACTCCTGAAACAACTTTTTGACTTCTTTTGGAACAGTAAAACAAAAATCACATGGTTTAAATGGATTTAGACGAATTGAAAATTACTAAGCATCATATTAATCATAGAGAGGAGAAACGGCTTCTGAATAACAAATACACTCGACTAACATTCAAAATTTCACAGCGTAAGCAATATGTTATATCAGAAGAAGAACGAGCTGCAAGACCTTCCAGACTGAAGAAGTATTGGGAAAGGAAAAAATTATCAAGAATTAAGAACTGAACTTATTATTTGAAATATTGGAAGACTTTGTATATCAGGTTTGATTTTTGGTGCTCCAATGTGGGCGTAAACAGTGTAAATAATAAATAAATAAAATTGGAAGCAGTAGCATCTATGATCTTTCTTTCACTTTCCATCTGTATCTGCAATATATATCTCCCCTCCAGCTAGAAAATAGACCTGCAATACCTAGTCGATCTAATTCAATAGCTCCTTCTCTACAGCGTCATAGCTTTCTTCACAATGTAAACATCAGCTGTTACATACATATAACCCTGCCTTTCCACAAACATTCTTTACCAAACTATAGGAATAATTCCCTTTAATCATTCTCAATGTCTTCATGAAATCGTAATAATGACTATCTCAGTTTCCATTAACTATCAACAATGTCAAGGAGTCTTTAAAGAAAATCAACAGCTGATTCGAAACTTGCTTCTGAAACTTCAACTGTCTAAGATCTAAATCTCAGATTCAAATATTCAAAATTCAATGAAAATATTTTAATATCGGAGAATATCAAATCCAATTAAAAATTAAAAATCAAAAATCCAAACTCGAAGTCCTAATCCTAGGATTTAAAATCCTAATCCTTAAAATAGGATTACTCAAAATCCCTAATAATTCAAATTGAAAATAATCTCGATCTTCAGTAAAACTCAGAATTGACAAACTCCTCAAATGTGAAAATCAATAATGAAGATCATTCGTGAAATTAATCCTTAATCCCAGGATCCAATCGTTCATTGTATAACAATGTCATCCTTAAGGATCCTTAATCCTTGACGTAAAAGTTTATCTTATGAAAACCTTCCACGTGAAAATTCGTTGTGAAAATCGATGTCATCTGTCGTTGCGAAAATCTTCCATGAAAATCGTAAACGTGAAAATAAATCATCATCACCTAACTTTCTAATTCAACATTCCAGAAATAAGAACATGCATAGTTTCACTATCAAATCATTCGACGTTCCAATATAATGAAAGTGTAGATCTCCAATCCCAATGAGCATTAACTTCGAACAAAAATATCCACACTGGAAAATGTAATGCAATTCCAATCGACGTTAAAGTATACTAAATACTGTGAAATCTCACAATGAGAATTGGTCCTACAGGCATGCTTCAAACATCTAAGTAACTACAGAACCGATAATATACTGTAAATTGGACTTTTCATCTTACTTTATGTTGGCTACATGATGTTTCAACGATGAACTTAGCGTGTGGTACCACATTTTGAAGAAAGAACTAGAAACTCCTGTCCAGAGTCCGAGCCTGTCCTACTCTCCCGGCGCGCAAGACCTCGTTCGCCTTCCTCGGTCCGCTGTTTCGAGTCCCGTCTTCTTCTTGGCTCTTGAGCTTCTTCTCGTTCCATTCTTCTGATCTTGTCCTCTCGAAGTTCTTGTCGTTCTCGTCCATGCTTATGGGTATTATCAGTTCATGTTCCTTATGTAGTCTTTCTTCCTTCTGAATTTCCAAGACAGCACCGTGCCTCTGTTTTCGTGTATCGAAATGTGTCACCTACGAACGCTCCTGCAGCATAATTTAGACCATATTCCCGCGTTGCATATTTAGCACGAAATCATCTCCATCGTAGCTAAGTCACATGTCCCATTTAACCAAATTTCTACTACGTTCTCCATGTTCATAAAAATGTTCAAATATGAATAATTCTTCAATATACACGTTTCTTTCACAAACAATGTTTCAACAGTTATTTCAATGCACCGTATCTTCATACAACGCACTCGCGTCAGTTTTAAATCTTTCTAGTGAGAATTCTAATGCACTCCACGACACAATGGATGTCTTTGTCCTGCACGCGACAATCTGTTTCACATAAAGTATCTCAATAATGTCTTCAAACTTTCTCAAACTTCTTGTACATTAACCACATCACTTACTAGTGAACTTACTTGCATTTAAGAACCAAATTCGCACGTTTCTTAGTATTTTTCATAGTTGCACAACATGTCTCTGTTCCACGCGGATCACGCGTACAGCACATCTACTCCCTTCGAAAGTCGCGATCAGAGTCATTCTAAAATGGCCGCTATGCCTCATTGTTCCCTCTCAATTCAGCATAGCAAACACCTTTTCGCGCGCAACAATTGCGCGGATTTGCTTTTATCGAAATATCATCAAACTGGAGCAAATCTCGACATATTTCTCAACGTGATAATTCACCAATTAAATTATCCTAATTTTCCAGAGTTTTAAAAATTATATATAAGGCTATAATATAACTCAAATAAAATATTACTTCAGAAAATATTTCATTGTCTTCTGCCATCACGTGACCTCAGCATAGCAACAAGCCTTCTCCCATGGATACCTATTTTTGTAGAGCGGGCAGCCTATTCTCCCGGTTATCCAATCAGATTAATTCTTTCATCTGGTCGCCGTTCACCCAGCCATCTATTTCCTCACTGGACAACACCTTTTCTCCACTGTTTCTCGTTGCTAAACTGGATTCATGACCACGTTCCAGGCCCTGCTAACTTTCAAAACTCATGGTTAAATTTTGTATGAGTCTCACAATGCTCATATTCCAAATTCGGGTATAGTACCATGTGCCCGAACTTCTGACAGTAACAACATCGCATAGGAGGCGGAATGTACGGCCTGACATCACAACGATAGCTTGTGACCTTAACCTTCTCAGGGAGTACCGAGCGCTCAAAGAAATGATGAAAGCACCCGTATCAACGATCTGACCGTTGAGCTTGCGCGTAATTCGCCGGTCATCGGTCACGTGATGGTACTGCATATCCTCTTTGAGTTCCTCGTCAGTGTTCAGATGATGATGATGATGATAATTGTTGTTTTAAGGGGCCTAACATCGAGGTTATCGGCCCCTAATGATCTGGGTGATAGCGAAAATGATAATGAAATGGAAACCAGAACAAAATTATCTGAGACGGAAAATACGTACAAAAAGGAACTCAGATGGAAACAACTCACAATATGGTCTTACAAAAGGGAATTTAGAACGAAAAGTTACACAAAAAGAATAGATTGAAAAAGACCCACAAAACGTAGGCTAGATTCAAAATACGTACAAAATGCAATGTAGCATCGAAATACTTACATAATGCAACTGAAATTCAAAATACTTACAAAATGCAAATGAGATCGAAAATACGTACAAAATGCAATTGAGGTTCAAAATCAAAATACTTACAAAATGCAATTGAAATTGAAAATACAAAATGCAATTCAGATTGAAATAAGCCCTATCCCAGTTCCAATCCAAATTATTCACAAAGTGCAATTGAAATTCAAAATCCCTACAAAATGCAATTGAAATTGATAATGCTTACAAAATGCACGGTAGATTCAAACGACTCATGTGGATTGACAATACTTACAAAAAGCAATTTAGATTGAAAATACTTGACAAATGTAATTTAGATTCAAAATACCCACAAAATGCAATTGAGAATCAAAATATGTGCAAAATGCCCACCAAACAAAATGCAATTTAGATTCAAAATTCGTGCGAAATGCGGTTTTGGTTGAAAATACTTACAAAATGCAATTGAAATTCAAAATACTCACTAAAAGGCCCCGCAACCTGCATTGAAAGACTTACTACAGAGCAATTTAGATTGTCAATCTTTACAAAATGCAATTGAGGTTGAAAACAATCGCGAGATGTAATTTAGATCGAAAAAACTTACAAAATGCAACATAGATCAAAAATGCCTTAAAAAACGCTAAAAGGGAATTTAGATACACGGTGATTCGAGTAACAAAAACAGTGCGGGAATCTTAAAGAGAAAAGGAAATAGAAGGAAAAGAGGAGAGGGGAGGGGAGGGGAGGGGAGAGAGGAGAAGGTCCGCCCCAAAGGGAAGGGACAAAAGGGGAAAACGGACCCAGCTCAGGAATCCCTCGAGGTCGCCAACGCCCGAACTCACCAGCCGTGAGCCCCTGAGGGTGTAGCATTATCGACGGTGCACCAGAAGTGGTGGAGCTACATACACCCTGCCTCCATAAGGGCCTTGAGCACAAGGCAGGAGGTAAAAGGAAAAGAACAAGAAGGCGGACCCCTCACAGGAGGAGGGTATCAGGAAAGATGAGACAAGGGCCAATTAAGGCGGGAAAGTGAAAGACTCCCTAGGCCTCGGATACCCTAATACCGTCGGGGTTGGAAGAGAACAAGAGTTGACCAAGGAAGGTCGACAGGAAAGAAGAAAGAGAGGAGCTCGGCACAAGTAAGTGGAAGCAATGCCGGACTCAGCTGGGGCCCCGTGGTCGCCAACCCACAACCCACTAGATGTGAGCCCCTGGGGGGTCAGTGTTCAGAATCAGGTCCCGGTGGAAAATAACTCCTCGGACCAGATTCATAGACTTGTGCTTTTCCACTTTGACGGGGACATCGCCAAAGTGGTCACACTTGAGAAGTTGTTCAACTTGCTCACCAGTCCTAGTCATGACTAACAAGCTACCGTTCCTCATCTTTTGCACTTTCTCAAGCTCACAATAGACCCCTTCTATGTGGCGAGAAAACAAAATGGTTTTAACCAGCTTGAAATGACCCCCATCTGTTCTGGTTGCAACCAGTAATTTGGGGGTGTTAGCATCCTGATTTTCACGAACAGACTGTTCCCAGGGGGTTGATCCACGTAGGGAATCAAAAGTTAAAATCTTGAGTGTTGGACCACCCTGTTGAGGAGTTTTGCGTTTATAACCCATGGCCAGTTCTTCCTCCCCGAATGCCACCGACTTCCGATCACGGACCGTCACAGTAGGCGCTACCCAGCCAGGGCAAGTCCCGCCTAGCTTGGAAAGCATTGCACGGGGGTCCGATATTTTACGATGCCGTATCGGCATGTCCCACTTGGCATGTACTGGATTTTACTGCTCTGGCATTCGGCTGTGTGGGGACCTGCGTACTCCGGCGGATACTACAGTCGGTTGTATGGCGCACCTGTCGGCTTGGCCAAGACCGCAAAAGCATTCGAGCGTAGTCGCTCACGTAAGCGGCCCAACCCCTAACAGCACGCATATATAGACATTTGGAGTGCCGGAACCTGAAAGCATTAACGGAAAGAAGTGCGATATAGCCTAATGAGAGTTATATCGCACGGATGTATGTCTTTTAGAGCTGACTGTCAAACCCTATCCGAGAAACCCTTTTACGACTGGCACGGATTACCTAGGGTATATTCGATCCCTCCCACCTACAGGGGGTCTAATTCACAAACCAACGCGGAGTCCTTAAAGTTTAGCGAAGGTCTCCCCTTTTAGTCGCCTCTTAAGACAGGCAGGGGATACCGTGAGTATTCTAAATCCCCACCCACAGGGGGAATAATGGAAAATACATGGATGAAGAGGTATTTGTCGTATATTTGCAGCATACTGTAGGTCGGCAGTACTTGTTGGAGTCTCAGGTGTAAAGGAGGTACACCTGTCTGAGCGAGCAAGCCGTCGTTTGAGCTTGTCCGAAAAGCTGCAGTCGACTAGGTTAGCCTAATACCGTCGGGTCCAAAAGAACAAGAGACGACAAGGAGAACAAATATAAAGAGGGAAGGATGATGATGATGATGATAATTGTTGTTTTAAGGGGCCTAACATCTAGGTTATCGGCCCCATAATGGTTTGGGTTATCGTGAAGATGATAATGAAATGTAAACTATAACTAAAACTAACTACTAACTTATATACTAAAAGAAGAAATGGAAAACAAAAGGAGAATAAGGCAAATAAAGGACAGGAGGAAAATAAATGCCCTCAACCCACGAAGAATGCGGATTGAGGGACTTGGAAGAAAGGAGAGCCATGAAAGGCAGATAGGAAAGTGAAAGAGGAGAGGGTCCGCCCCACAGGTAAGGGATAAAAGGGGAAAAATCGGACCCAGCTCAGGAATCCCTCGGGGTCGCCAACTCCCGAACTCACCAGCCGTGAGCCCCTGAGGGTGTAGCAAAATCTAGGGTGCACCAGAAGTGGTGGGACTACATTCATCCTGCCTCCTTGAGGGACTTGAGCACAAGTTGGTTGGTTTGTTCTTAAGTTTAGGGGCTGTGACAACGCAGTCATGTACCCCGTGTACTTTGGGTGTGTGTATAATCTGTCTGATAACCGGTGTTAATTGTGATGACTGTATTAGTGTGTGTATGTGTTTTAATTCAAGTAAGGACTGCAAACGATCAATTTTCAAGTAGTTCCTACTTTTGCCACCAAACGCCACCGTCAACGACTACTAGTTCAGAACTTAGCTACCAGACGTCACCGCAACGAACGTAGGGACCTAATAGCGTTGTTTACATTCTTAACCTATACAATTTAGCTTCACACCGGTATAATTAGTGGAAGGTTCTTTAACATGCCATAAATCTATGACATGGGACCGCCGGCTTTACTTCCCCTCCGAAGGAAGGCGTACTGAGGGATTTTTAACGCTCTTAAAAAATCCGACGCGTTCTTGGGCATAGAAGCTCAGCAGGCTACCGACTACGCCACCGAAGCCGCCCTTGAGCAGAAGGCGGGAGAGAACAGGAAAAGAAAAAGAAGGCTGACCCCTCGCAGAAGGAGGGAATCAGAAAAGAAGAGACAAGGGCCAATTAAGGCGGGAAAGGAAGAGACTCCCTAGGCCTCGGATACCCTAATACCGTCGGGATCGGAAGAGAACAAAGAGTTGACCAAGAGAGGTCGACAGGATAGAAGACAGAGAGGAGCCCGGCACAAGTAAGTGGAAGCAATGCCGGAATCAGCTGGGGTGCCGTGGTCGCCTCACACGTCCCACTAGATGTGAGCCCCTAGGGGGAAGAGGGAAGGAGAGAAGCCCAGCAGAAGGAAGTCGAAGCAATGCCAGACTCAACTAGGGTACCGTGGTCGCCTACGCACGTCAACTTGGTGTGAGACCCTGGGGGACGTCCCGTAAATAAATGTGAGTTAATACACTCTAGGATGTCAAATTGGAGACAGTCGATCCTTCCTCGAACCAAAATCTTGATGGTGATTGTTCCAAAAACAAATTCCTTGCAGTCAGATCAACTCTGTCAGTCCTCACAACCTAATAATAAAGTTACATTCTTCTACTTCCGCATGAAGACTCATCTGATGTACTTAAACGTAACTGCAGAGGCGGAACTTGCAAAGCATCTAACGAGAACAGCGAATATAAAGGGGCGATCCAAAAGTCTTAACTTCTTCTTTGTGACTAGCATGGTAATACAAACCCTCTTAAACAATATCTAACTTTCATGTCAAAGCGTATAAGAGGCAAGTTGCGAAGAATGTCTCGGTGTTTTTCTGTTGCAGCATTCTCTTTGCGTGGCTTCATACTGATGATGATAATTGTTGTTTTAAGGAGCTTAACAACTAGATTATCGGCCCCAAATGGTTTGGGTGATTGTGAATATGATAATGGAATGTAAACTATAACCAAAATTAACTACTAAATTATATACTAGAAGAAGAAATGGAGAACAAAAGGAGAATAATGTAAATAAACGACAGGAGAAAAAGAAATGCCCGCAACCATCGAGGATTGGAGGACTTTGAAGGAAGGAGAGCCATAAAAGGCAGATAAAAAAGGGAAAGAGGGGAGAAAAGGGAAACAAATGAACCAGCTCAGTAATCACTCGGTGTCTGCAACTCCCAAACTCACCAGCCATGAGCCCTTGAGGGTGTAGAACTATCCAGGGTCCACCAGAAGTAGTGGGGCTACATACACCTTGCCACCTTGAGGGCCTTGTGCAGATGGTAGGAGATACCATGAAAAGAAAAAGACGGCTGCCCCCTCGAAGATTGAGGGTATCAGGAAAGAAGAGACAACGGCCAATTAAGGCGGGAAAGTTAAAGACTACCCAGGCCTCGGATACCCTAATACCGTCGGGGTCGGAAGAGAACATGTGTTGACCTAGGGAGGTCGACAGGAAATATAACTGAAAGGTTGATGATGTTAATTGTTGCTTTAAGGGGCCTAACATCTATGTTATCGGCCCCTGATGGTTTGGGTGATCGAGAAGATGAGATGATGATGATGATGATAATTGTTGTTTTAAGGGGCCTAACATCTAGGTTATCGGCCCCTGATGGTTTGGGTGATCGTGAAGATGAAAATGAAAAGCGAACTTAAAACTAAAACTAACTACTAACCTACATACTAGAAGAAGAAATGGAAAAATAAAGGAGAATAAGGCAAATAAAGGACAGGAGGAAAAGAAATGCCCTCAACCCTCGAAGAATGCGGATTGAGGGACTTCGAAGGAAGGAGAGCCAAGAAAGGCAGAGGGGAAAGTGAAAGAGGAGAGGGTCTTCGCCAAAGGTAAGGGACAAAAGAGGAAAACGGACCCAGCTCAGGAATCCCTCGGGGTCGCCAACTCCCGAACTCAGCAGCCGTGAGCCCCTGAGGGTGTAGCATTATCTAGGGTGCACCAAAAGTGGTGGGGCTACATACACCCGGCCTCCTTAAGGGCCTTGAGCAGAAGTCAGGAGATAACATGAAAAGAAAAAGAAGGCCGACCCCTCGCAGAAGGATGGAATCAGAAAAGATGAGACTAGTGCCAATTAAGGCGGGAAAGGAAGAGACTCCCTTGGCCTCGGATACCCTAATACCGTCGGGGTCGGAAGAGAACAAGAGTTGACCAAGTGAGGTCCACAGGAAAGAAGACAGAGAGGAGCCCGGCACAAGTAAGTGGAAGCAATGTCGGACTCAGCTGGTGCCCCGTGGTCGCCAACCCCCTGAGGGAGAATAACTGAAAGGAGCCCGGCAAGTAAGTGGAAGCAATGCCAGACTCAGCTGGTGCCCCGTGGTCGCCAACCCCCTGAGATGTGAGCCCCTGGGGGAGAATAACTGAAAGGAGCCCGGCAAATAAGTCCAACAAGTTGTGAGCCCCTGGGGCGGGATGATAACTAGATGTAAGGCCCTGGTTATCATCACCTAAGGTAAGGCCACGGCCACCTTATCCCCAATGAGAGTTTCGGTCACAAATACACACACCACCACAGCCATCAGAATGACACAGGTTATCAGACATATTCCGCACACGCGCCCAAAGGCCTAAATAAATCAGCAACAACAATCTGATGCATGTGTTATATATTTTTATTCCCGCGATTATGATCGATGGTGTGCAAAATTAAGAAGTATCTCCGGCAATACTAATCAGTTTAACATTTGTGTACGCTCACAATATGACAGCTGCCTCAATTGATAGCGACACCAGTAGGCCATTGTATTTATCATCGCACGTGGAAACAGGATTACATATCAAATATCTGTTTTAGTTCATTCTGAAATGAAAAGAGGGATTTGCCTATTACTCAAGCTGTTACTTAATTAACTTGTAGGTAACTAGCTATTCGTTTGCGCAGCAAGGGACACCAAAAATAGCGATAGGGTTACTGGTGACGGGGGTTAGCTTAGCTGTTTTGTCGAAATACCATTTTGCACCCAGTAAATAGATGATGATGATAATTGTTGTTTTAAGGGGCCTAACATCTAGGTTATCGGCCCCTAATGATCTGGGTGATAGCGAAAATGAGAATGAAATGGAAACCAGAACGAAAATATGTGAGACGGAAAATACGTACAAAGAGAAACTCAGATGGAAACAACTCACGATATGGTCTTACAAAAGAGAATTTAGAACGAAAAGATTCACAAAAAGAACAGATTGAAATAGACCCACAAAACGTAGGCTAGATTCAAAATACGTACAAAATGCATTGTAGCGTCGAAATACTTACAAAATGCAACTGAAATTCAAAATACTTACAAAATGCATATGAGATCGAAAAGACGTACAAAATGCAATTGAGGTTCAAAATACTTACAGAATGCAAGTGAAATTGAAAATACACAATGCAATTCAGATTGAAATAGGCCCTATCCCAGTTCCAATCCAAATTATTCACAAAGTGCAATTGAAATTCAAAAAACCTACAAAATGCAATTGAAATTGAAAATGCTTACAAAATGTACGGTAGATTCAAACGACTCATGTGGATTGACAATACTTACAAAATGCAATTTAGATTGAAAATACTTGACAAAATATAATTCAGATTCAAAATACCCACAAAATGCAATTGAGAATCAAAATATGTGCAAAATGCCCACCAAACAAAATGCAATTTAGATTCAAAATTCGTGCGAAATGCGGTTTTGGTTGAAAATACTTACAAAATGCAATTGAAATTCATAATACTCACTAAAAGGCCCGTCTACCTGCATTGAAAGACTTGCTAAAGAGCAATTTAGAGTGTCAATCTTTACAAAATGCAATTGAGGTTGAAAACAATCGCGAGATGTAATTTCGATCGAAAAAACTTACAAAATGCAACGTAGATCAAAAATGCCTTAAAAATCGCTAAAAGGGAATTTAGATACACGGTGAACCAAGTAACAAAAACAGTGCGGGAATCTTAAAGAGAAAAGGAAATAGAAGGAAAAGAGGAGAGGAGAGGAGAGGGGAGAGAGGAGAGGGTCCGCCCCAAAAGTAAGGGACAAAAGGGGAAAACGGACCCAGCTCAGGAATCCCTCGGGGTCGCCAACTCCCGAACTCACCAGCCGTGAGCCCCTGAGGGTGTAGCAATATCTAGGTTGCACCAGATGTGGTGGGGCTACATACACCCTGCCTCCTTGAGGGCCTTGAGCAGAAGGCAGGAGATAACATAAGACAAATCTTTTCATTATTGATACCTTGTTTTAACCTGAAGTTATGCATTGAGCTAACCTCATTGCTATATGAAGTTCTTCCTTCCACGTTCGTTTCGTTTGTATGCAGGCATTTGATTTGCTTATGGACCTTTTAAGCATAAGGCTTCTTCATTGGTTGTGTACATATGGTGAAGTATTGTGGTCCCATTTTTGCCAATTTCAAGCTCTGACCTGTGTTTTGGAGCGGATATGTGAATGAACTGTCCACTGGTTCTCTACGTTTATCTTCGCTTGTGTTTGATGGCTGAATATCATCACCGTTTCATATTTTTAGTTTTGCTCAATATTTGTCTGTGACCTACTTAAGTTATATGGTGCACCATATTAAGTCAAATGGCCATTTGTTTTTTTGAGTGCTACGCTATTTTATAACTTTCTTAAGATATTAATCTTGGCTGATGAAGGGGATAAAAGCAATTAATCCCTGAAACATGTACCAGGAGCAAATCTGATGATGATGATGATAATTGTTGTTTTAAGGGGCCTAACATCTAGGCTATCGGCCCCTGATGGTGTGGGTGATCGTGAAGATGAAAATGAAATTTAAACTTAAAACTAAAACTAACTAATAAGGAAAAGAGGAGAGGATTGGAGAGGAGAGGGGAGGGGAGAGGGGAGAGGGTCCGTCCCAAAGGGAAGGGACAAAAGGGGAAAACGGACCCAGCTCAGGAATCCCTCGGGGTCGCCAACTCCCGAACTCACCAGCCGTGAGCCCCTGAGGGTGTAGCATTATCTAGGGTGCACCAGAAGTGGTGGGGCTACATACACCCTGCCTCCTTAAGGGCCTTGAGCACAAGGCAGGAGGTAAAAGGAAAAGAAACAGAAGGCTGACCCCTCACAGAAGGAGGGTGTCAGGAAAGATGAGACAAGGGCCAATGAAGGCGGGAAAGGAAGAGACTCCCTAGGCCTCGGATACCCTAATACCGTCGGGGTCGGAAGAGAACAAGAGTTGACCAAGTGAGGTCGACAGGAAAGAAGACGGAGAGGAGCCCGGCACAAGTAAGTGGAAGCAATGCCGGACTCAGCTGGGGCCCCGTGGTCGCCAACCCACGCCCACTAGAAGTGAGCCCCTGGGGGGAGGAGCAAATCTAATTATATTTCCTTTCGTTTATGTATTGACTAAGGCGGATGTATAATTGTTGTTAAAAACTATTTAGTCTTCATCATCAACATCGGCTTTAACTCGAATCCGAGTATAAATCTTCTTCCTTTAGTCCAGTTTGTGGATGTGTTTACGGTGACTAAAGAGTCCAATTCTGGCATGGAACAAGCGTCCACACAAGTCACATAGTATTGCTGGAGGAGGACGTGGTTGGGCTGCTCGAAGTTTCCTAGCTTGACGCTTGGCCTCTTCATGTGTGCGTCGATCCCTTTAAAACGACTTTACATTCTCCGAGAGGGTACGGCGCCAAGTTGAGAATCAACACCTGTCAATTTCAGGGTCTGCTTAAATTGGTCCTTGTAGCGCCTCTTAGGAGCACCATGAGGTCTGGTGCCATAGCATATCTCACCATATAGCATTAGACGAGGTAACCTCACATCATCCATCCGATGGACATGACCAATTGGTGTATTCTTTGGAATACACGGTAAGATAGAGTAAACTTTTACTGCTCTTTGCTATGTTCATTCATTCCTTCTTCTCAAACACCAACAGTGATCTTCCAATTTCTCCTTGCTGTTTATAATTCTTATGTTACTTGTGAGTCTGTTCTAGATATGTATCTTCCATGACCCACCTAGCGTCATCTAGCAGCGAATCTCTGAAGTTTCTCAATTCTTCCCTGTACAAGAGGACTTCCTTATCAATCTAGCCACCAGATCTCGTCGCCATCGCCAGCTATCATCCCCGTGATCAAGAGAACTTCGTCTACTTTTACACCCACCAGGCTGCTCTAGTGTCGCCTACTATCAACTCTTTGAAGACCATTCATCAAGAAAAAAAATATTTTTGTAAAGTTGTCTATTCTGATATGTATTCCTTTTGTTTCCTACCCCCACTCTTTTCCCCTCCCTGGTCCCTCTGTGCTTCGCTGAGCGTGTCTCACTTGTACGCCGGCAGTCGACTCAGTCAGATGAAGCTCAACTAGAGCTCGCCTCCTCAACTCAAGAGGCAATCTTTTAATTCCACGCCATGTTGGAACTTTAATCTCAACCGTCAAAGGGAACTTCACCTTCGCCATGAAGCAAAGATAAGTACCGACTTCAGGTTTTAACCTCATTCTCATCGTCTTTTAATAGCTACATGCTTTTAAAGATCATTTTATAGGCAGTGTGAGATTACTATATTTAGGGCAATAATCATCCTTCGCGGGATCTTCTATGTTGGGCTATTGTCTGTCTAAGCCAATCTTAATAGGAAGCAGCATTTCTTGCGCTTATTAAATGAGAGATCTTCTCACAACGTGGGATACCATTGAATTACCCACTGTCTATAAAATACTTAGCTCGTTCCACCGCTGGAATAACTTTGGCCCTATTCTACAGTCAGGATTGCTCTGGAACCTTCCAGAATCTGCTCTCTATCTACCAGTCATACCGTCATGTATTTTCCACTCACATGTGGGAATACTTTTTCAAACTAAGGAATCTTCCTTATGAATTACTGATCAATAGCTAATTTTTCTTCCTCCGTTGGGATTTTCTCTGGCGCATTTAACGATAATCTACAACTTTCTCAAGCAATAGACTCTCGCCTATCTAGTGTAACTTGTTATTTTCCATCATTGCAATAACTTTCTTTGCCATAAACTTTTGTGTTACTACAGTGCACTTTTCATCCATTTCAACAGACTATAGTGAAAAACAGTGTTTGTTTAATATTTCATCCGCGTCGCGTTCGTCCGATTATTATAAATACGGCCATGAACACTTATCCTCAACCCCATTTGATCTTTCCCAAACCTCTTACTAACAAACCATAATAATAAAATTGTTACTTTAGGTCTTTTCCAATGAGGTGTCATTCTAAAGACGTGCCCTCCCTTTTTTGCTTATGTATCATTAATTAATGTCTGTAAAACTTCGTGTCTAGTACACGCTTTAACTTATATTGTTTCTCCCTTCTAATCATGGAATACAATTCTTTCAACTCATAAGTGAGTTATCTCTAGGTTTCACGAAAGGGAAACTTGCCCCATTGGTCTCGTGATTCCTATTTAAACATAGGAGGTCTAGAAACTTCCTTTCGATTTCTCTCTTCAGATTTCACAATAAGTGACCTGCCCTAATTGCATAATCCAACCAAGTAATTCAGCTTTAATATAAGAAGTTATAGGAACTTCTCTTTTATTCTTCCTGCTTTTTGTTGTTGTTACTTCCGAAGTTGTTACTCTTTCTAAGATATTTACCTAGAATTTCTTAAAAGTACACAACTTGTACTTGATTTATTGTCTAACTTTAATCACTTTAATTGTCTTTAAATTTTTCATTTTATCTTCGCCATTTCAAAATTTTGCGAGGATTTTAAAACATATAAAAGGTTTGAAACCAAAAGAATTGTAAATTGCCTGGCGCAAGCTTTAGATGTTTTTCGGAGGTCTGTGACCCCATTTGTTACAAAATCTAAATTATATATTTGTCAAAAAACTATTACCTAACATTGTTAAATAAATTCAATCGTTCTTTTTTGCTTTATCATTTCTCTGGCATAAAGGTTAGGCAAGATCCTGTCTTCCTTGATTCTTCCCACTTAATGCAAATAAAACTATTGATAGGGCTTTCACCACTTGTTGCATTTGAGCAAGAACTCTTAGTTGACAACTTGGTAATGATGATGATGATAATTGTTGTTTTAAGGGGCCTAACATCTAGGTTATCGGCCCCTAATGATCTGATGATGATGATGATAATTGTTGTTTTAAGGGGCCTAACATCTAGGTTATCGGCCCCTGATGGTTTGGGTGATCGTGAAGATGAAAATGAAAAGCGAACTTAAAACTAAAACTAACTACTAACCTACATACTAGAAGAAGAAATGGAAAAATAAAGGAGAGTAAGGCAAATAAAAGGACAGAAGGAAAAGAAATGCCCTCAACCCTCGGAGAAAGCGGATTGAGGGACTTGGAAGGAAGGAGAGCCATGAAAGGCATATAGGAAAGTGAAAGAGGAGAGGGTCCGCCCCAAAGGTAAGGGACAATATGGGAAAACGGACCCAGCTCAGGAATCCCTCGGGGTCGCCAACTCCCGAACTCACCAGCCGTGAGCCCCTGAGGGTGTAGCATTATCGACGGTGCACCAGAAGTGGTGGGGCTACATACACCCTGCCTCCTTAAGGGCCTAGAGCACAAGGCAGGAGGTAAAAGGAAGAGAAAAAGAAGGCTGACCCCTCGCAGAAGGAGGGTATCAGAAAAGATGAGACAAGGGCCATTTAAGGCGGGAAAGGAAGAGACTCCCTAGGCCTCGGATACACTAATACCGTCGGGGTCAGAAGAGAACAAGAGTTGACCAAGGGAGGTCGACAGGAAAGAAGACAGAGAGGAGCCCGGCACAAGTAAGTGGAAGCAATGCCGGACTCAGCTGGGGCCCCGTGGTCGCCAACCCACGCCCACAAGGTGTGAGCCCCTGGGGGAGACAACTTGGTAAAGACTCTCTTAGCTTTAATAGCTAATTCTAACTGGCCAGTAAGGCAAGCATAGCTCGCTACGCCAGCTTCCTGCTTGTGGAGATTCTCTCCAACACTTATGGTTGGTTTTTCAAAATATAAGTGTTTCTCCTTGCCTAAACTTTTAGTCGGCTTCTTGCTGGGTAAAAGCTTAGCCATTTCCAAATGCAACTATTGATTTACTTACCAAAATTATTCCCAAATGTATAATTGTTTTATCCCTATCCGTCTTGAAAGCATTTGGTCACTCTTTAGGAACTCTACTATTTCGGAAACAAAAAAAATATCGAAACCGATTCAAATTATTGGCATTCTTCAAATTACTTGTTCAAAAACAAATTCCTTTGAACAGATATACAATAAATCTGTTACTCTTTGTCTTGCCAGACCATCACCCTTCCCCATAGTAGGTATATGTATGCTTGAGAGGGAATACGCTAAAGCCACTCTCTTGCAAACCGCCCAAATTCCAGCTGCGTTTCCCGTTAGCTTTGCCCAGGTCCCTTCTCACTTTAGGTATCGGAGAGCGGATTTGCAGTGGCAGTCGCCCTTGAGTATATTTAAAGTTAAACTTATAACTTTTGTAGGACTCTCCTCCTATTTCTCCATCCTTTTACTCCAGTCCGAAACCCACTTCCTTTTCTTTATCATCTTCCCTTGGTGGTTAGGTTATTCCTAAGCCAATAATCTACCCAAAATTTGGTGCCGAAAACCGGGAGAGTCCATTCATGACATTTTCTATTTTTTCAAGGGTTATTTGATAATATTTTGCAAATTATTAATATCTTCTTTGAATTTTTCAGCTATAACTACATTGTGCAAAGCCTGTGAAGTGGAAAGAGACCGCTCCTGTCTCCTTTGGTGTGTCCCTTCCGTTCAACTTATTTGCTGCTGCCAGCCTGACAGCATTTCCAAAGTTCCACAGTTTCGTAAGTTATACTTTAATCTACCTACTTGGTCATGGCTCCTACTGAAAAGGATAAGGATGAAAAACTTACTTCTAAACGAGCATCCTATAAAGGGCAAATTACCCGATTCAGAAAATAATGATGATGATGATAATTGTTGTTTTAAGGGGCCTAACATCTAGGTTATCGGCCCCTGATGGTTTGGGTGATCGTGAAGATGAAAATGAAAAGCGAACTTAAAACTAAAACTAACTACTAACCTACATACTAGAAGAAGAAATGGAAAACTAAAGGAGAATAAGGCAAATAAAAGGGCAGAAGGAAAAGAAATGCCCTCAACCCTCGGACAAGGCGGATTGAGGGACTTGGAAGGAAGGAGAGCCATGAAAGGCATATAGGAAAGTGAAAGAGGAGAGGGTCCGCCCCAAAGGTAACGGACAAAAGGGGAAAACGGACCCAGCTCAGGAATCCCTCGGGGTCGCCAACTCCCGAACTCACCAGCCGTGAGCCCCTGAGGGTGTAGCATTATCTAGGGTGCACCCTGCCTCCTTAAGGGCCTAGAGCACAAGGCAGGAGGTAAAAGGAAGAGAAAAAGAAGGCTGACCCCTCGCAGAAGGAGGGAATCAGAAAAGATGAGACAAGGGCCAATTAAGGCGGGAAAGGAAGAGACTCCCTAGGCCTCGGATACCCAAATACCGTCGGGGTCAGAAGAGAACAAGAGTTGACCAAGTGAGGTCGACAGGAAAGAAGACAGAGAGGAGCCCGGCACAAGTAAGTGGAAGCAATGCCGGACTCAGCTGGGGCCCCGTGGTCGCCAACCCACGCCCACAAGATGTGAGTCCCTGGGGGATCAGAAAATACATCAAAGAGCTAGATCCCTCAGAAGCTCAATTAGATTTGTTGAAACATCGTGTAAGGGATTTTGAACGTTCATACGAAAATTATTGTAACATCCAAACTGAAATAGAGACTTGTATGCTTAATCAAACCGAAGATCGAGTCGAAGTAGAAAACCAATATTACGAAGGTATAGGTTCTGCTTTCAAAATAATACGCCAACTCGAAGAAGATCAGAAAAAAGACGGCTCTGTTCTTGGTTCCCTTCACGAACAACAAACCTCTTTTCGCGATGGTACTCACAAGCCCAAACCAATTCTACCTAAGATTGATTTACCCCACTTCTCTGGAGACGAATCTACTTGGGATTCTTTCTATGAATTATTTTGCTCTCTTGTTCTTGACAATGAAGACATTCAAGTCATCTACAAGTTTCATTACTTGAGATCTATCCTCCGAGGTCAAGCTCTGCAGTTAGTTGAAGCACTCCCTTTAAGTGCCGAAAATTACCCCATTGCCTTTAACTTATTGAAAGAAAGATACGGAAATTTACGGTTACGTATTTAACGCCATATGAAGGCTCTATTTAACTTACCTGCGTCACAGCACAATGACGTCACTAGTTTGCGTACTCTCATTGATACTACACAACTTCACGTTAAATCTCTGTCCCAATTAGATCAACCCACTGAAGACTGGGACACTTTCTTAATACATTTAGTGGTTTCTAAAGTTGATGTTGCTACCCTCAAAGCTTGGGAGATTGAACTTTCTAGAGAAGACGATTACTCTTACGAGCATTTAGTCACTTTCATAAATGCAAGATGCCAGCTCTTAACCGCTTTAGCTAATCAAAGTGAACCCTCATCCCCGAGTTCTAAATTTGAATTAATGTCTATTAAACCTAAAAGCGAACGCTTAGCGTCTAGTACCCAAAAACCTGGGTCCAGATCATCAAAACTTAAGTCAAACACCACTGGTTACCCAACTAGGTCTAGTGAACGCCATATTGCTAGCTCGCTCGTTTTAAACACTCAAGGCGAACCCCGCAAGAGTTTAAATGAACCATTAAAGTGCATACTTTGTTAAGATTCCCATGCCTTATATCTATGTAAATCTTTTAAAGAACTGTCAGTCGACGACAGAAGATGATGATGATGATGATGATAATTGTTGTTTTAAGGGGCCTAACATCTAGGTTATCGGCCCCTGATGGTTTGGGTGATCGTGAAGATGAAAATGAAAAGCGAAGTTAAAACTAAAACTAACGAATAACCTACATACTAGAAGAAGAAATGCAAAACTAAAGGAGAATAGGGCAAATAAAAGGACAGAAGGAAAAGAAATGCCCTCAACCTTCGGAGAAGGCGGATTGAGGGACTTGGAAGGAAGGAGAGCCATGAAAGGCATATAGGAAAGTGAAAGAGGGGAGGGTCCGCCCCAAAGGTAAGGGACAAAAGGGGAAAACGGACCCAGCTCAGGAATCCCTCGGGGTCGCCAACTCCCGAACTCACCAGCCGTGAGCCCCTGAGGCTGTAGCATTATCTAGGGTGCACCAGAAGTGGTGGGGCTACATACACCTTGCCTCATTAAGGGCCTAGAGCACAAGGCAGGAGGTAAAAGGAAGAGAAAAAGAAGGCTGACCCCTCGCAGAAGGAGGGTATCAGAAAAGATGAGACAAGGGCCAATTAAGGCGGGAAAGGAAGAGACTCCCTAGGCCTTGGATACCCTAATACCGTCGGGGTCAGAAGAGAACAAGAGTTGACCAAGTGAGGTCGACAGGAAAGAAGACGGAGAGGAGCCCGGCACAAGTATGTGGAAGCAATGCTGGACTCAGCTGGGGCCCACGCCCACAAGATGTGAGCCCCTGGGGGAGACGACAGAAGAAAATTAGTTTCCCAGAATAAACATTGCTTCAACTGCCTAGCACCCACGCATTCAGATTCAAATTGTAAGTCCACACGACTTTGCTTTCATTGTGAAAAAGCTCATCACACTTTACTACATCGTCATGATCAGGCAAGGTCATCGACAGCATCTACTTCTCAGAAAAGTGACAATGCTAACAGTTCCAATGCTTCATCGTACATTCAAAATGCCAAGTCCATACGTAGTGCCCAAGTACTATTGTCTACTGTCCAAATCGAAGTTCAGGATAACTTTGGCAACTGGGTTCGTGCACGTGGTATTCTTGATTCAGCGGCAACTCATGATTTTGTGCCTAATTCCTTGATTAGAAAACTAGGCCTACCTGTAAACCCCACTTCTATTAACGTATCGGGCATTAACAGCTCAAAATCGCAAGCTTTACAGTTCTCAAAGCTAACCATAAGAGACATTTGTCACAGAAACAACTTTCTCAAACTGAATTGTCTCATTCTCAATAGCATTGGAGAAGACACTCCAAGTCACTCTGTGGATATTTCAGGGTTAAACATTCCCTCGCATTTAAGGCTAGCCGATCCTTTGTTCAACGTACAAAACCACCTTGACATACTCTTTAGTGCCAATGTTTTCTGGAATTGCCTTCGTAAACAGATTCGCAAGTTATCCTCAAACGTGGTTGCCAGAGACACTAATTTTGGATGGATCGTCACCGGTCAACTTCCCCATTATTCTCCCCAACCCGCATCGCAATGTTACTTTGCTAATACTGACCTGGAACAGTTCTGGAGGCTCGAAAGCGTTGATTCTCCTAACGTGACCTCTTCAGAAAACGAATTTTGTGAGCAACTTTTCCTGAACACTACCACTCGCTCTTCTGATGGTCGGTTCATTGTTCAGATGCCAAGATTACATAATCCTCCTAAACTTATTAACTCTCAACCCAAAGCTGGAAAAGCTCTCTTTGCTATCGAGAGCAAATTCAAGAAAGAACCTCTCGTTAAACAGCAGTATACTGACTTCATGGATGAGTATGAAAGCTTAGATCATATGGAAGTTGTTAACAAATCTGATGACGAATTGCACCCCCCAAATGAAAAGATTTTCTTAAATCATCATCCCGTGTGGAAAACCCCTCTTTTAAAGGATAAAATCCGAGTTGTTTTCAATGGTTCATCACCTGACGTTAATGGCAACAGCCTTAACGATACTCTTTACTCTGGTCCTGCTATTCAGTCAGATCTAACTGCTATACTCTTAAACTTTCGATTATTTCCCATAGCTGTTATAGCGGATATAAAGCAGATGTACCGTCAAGTTTTAATTCAGCCTGAACAACGAGATCTCCAAAGAATCTTGTGGCGCGACGAAATCAGTTATCCCATTAAGGTATTTCGTTTAAAAACGGTTACTTATGGCTTAAAACCTTCCGCTTTCCTTGCTATCCGATCCCTACACTTGTTAGCCTCTCAAGATGGTCATTTATTTGATTCTAAAGCTTCTGAAGCACTAACTACGTCATTCTATGTTGACGATTATTTGCAGTCCTTCCCCACTCTGGAGGAAGCTTCTTTCGTGTCCTTAGAACTTCAGGCATTGCTAAAGAATGGAGGTTTCCCACTTCATAAGTGGAATTCCAACTCCCATGAGTTTCTCGCCCAGCTTCCTATTGAGGACGTAGATCCCTCCTCTGTCGAAATTTGTGGAAACTCCGAATCCATAAAAACTCTTGGAGTTCATTGGTGCACTAGCACTGACACTCTCATCTATAAAGTTTCGCTCGCAGAAGAGCTCCCTAACACAAAAAGACAAATTATCTCTGAAATTGCAAAAATTTTCGATCCGCTTCAATTCCTTGCCCCAGTTATCGTCATGGCCAAACTTTTCATGCAAGAGCTATGGTCTTTCAAATGTGAATGGGACGACACTGTTCCCCTTTCTTTTCTTAACAGATGGCTCTCTTTTCGCAGCAATTTGCTTCATCTTTCCCTTATTGAAATTCCCCGGAATTTGATTAACGCTCATCCTAATACATCTTTTTTCCTTCATGTATTCGCGGACAGTTCCAAAAAAGCCTACGGTTGCTGTGCATATTTGGTTTATCGCGGTTCATTAAATGGATCTTCAGTTTCCAACCTTGTTTGTGCCAAATCGAAAGTGGCTCCTCTTAAAACTATCACTTTACCTAGGCTTGAATTGTGTGCTGCATTCATGGCTGCAGAACTTGTTAAGAAATTACGGGAAGTTTTAAAAGTCGAATTCTCGCAAATCTATATTTGGAGCGATTCCATGATCACCCTTCCTTGGATCGCCAAAAACCCCTCTCATTGGCAAACTTTTGTTGCAAACAGGGTTTCCAAAATTCAAACTCTTTCTTCGGGATGTCAATGGAGGCATGTGCCCAGCGCTGACAACCCAGCCGGCATTATTTCTCGTGGATGTTTATCCTCTCAATTGGCAGCTTCCCAGTTGTACTGGTATGGGCCCTCGTGGTTAAGTGAAGACTCTTCTTGTTGGCCTTCGAAACCTCCAGCTACAAACTCCAACTTACCTGACACTAAAGTATCTATATCTATTGCTTCGTGTCTTGTTTCCAACGTTTCTCATCCCTTGTTGTCCCGCTATTCTTCCTTTCACAAATTAATTCGAATTGTCGCCTATCTTCTTAGATGGAAATATCGTGTGGTTGACCAACCTCTTCTCCCCAAACCACATCTTACCAATCATGAATTGAATCTCGCCACCATTAAGATTTTGCAACTAACACAGCAAGAAGCCTTTTCTTCTGAAATGTCTTTACTTTCTTCTAAAAGGGATCTTCCCAAATCCAGTCGACTTCGTGCTTTAGCCCCGTTCCTTGATGACAATAGGTTACTCAGGGTAGGTGGTAGGCTTTCGCAATCTTTGCTTTCTGAGGACAGAAAGCATCCTGTTATTTTGCCTTCTAAACATCACGTAACTTCCTTAATTATACGTGACTTTCATTATCGCAATTTGCATGTTGGTACACGTACACTGCTTTGTCACTTAAGGGAAAAGTACTGGATTATAAATGGAATTCATGAAGTTTCCTCTGTAATTCACAAGTGCATTCCTTGCTTCAAAGCGAAACCTAAAGTCAATACTCAATTAATGAGCGATCTGCCCTCCTTTTGCTCTTCTCCTATACGTCCATTTGCTCTAACTGGTGTGGACTATATGGGTCCGTTCCAATATCAACGCAATTCCCCTGAAGCTAAACGCAAATTGTTTGGCAAGCTCTATGTTTCTCTCTTTGTTTGCATGGTTACTGGCGCGATCCATTTGGAACTAGTAACGAATGCCTCTACTTCTTACTTTTTATCAGATGTCTCTCGCTTCGCTGCTAGGCGTGGTGTTCCTTCGGAGATGTTCTCTGATAACGCTTCCACTTTTCAAGGCGCAGCTTCCTTGTGGAAGAAAGCTCTCACATCTTCTCCTGCCATGGAACAGATCTCTAATTTTTCCTACTCAAAGGGTTTCAAATGGCGTTTTATACCTCCCTACGCTCCTCATCACGGTGGTAGGTAGGAATCCTGCGTAAAGCTCACTAAACGTCATTTAAGAAAGGTTTTAGGTAATCGCATTCTGACTTATGAAGAATTTAATTCACTGTCCGTTCTGATTGAAGGTGTTGTTAATTCTCGCCCTTTAACTCCACTTTCCAATGACCCTGATGACCTGCTTCCACTCACACCTGGTCACTTCCTTATAGGCACTTCTCTTTCTGCCCCTCCTCCCCTTTCCAGCTCTTACAGCGATTCTAATCTACCTATTGTTTGGCGTAAACTTGAAGCCCTCCGCAATTCTTTCTGGAAGAGGTGGAACTTGGAATACTTAACTTCCTTGCAACGGAGACAGAAGTGGTTTCATTCCAGTCCCGACATCAGAGTGGGGGACTTGGTCCTGGTTAGGGATGTTTCTCCTCCCTTGGTCTGGATTTCTGGTAGAGTGACTGAGTGTTATTCTGGAAGGGATGGGAGAGTCAGGGTAGCCAGAATCTTGACCACTAACGGTCACATCATAAGACCACTGTCTTTAATTGCTCCATTACCTATAAATTTTTAATTGTTTATCTCGTTCTCTGTTGGTGTTTCGCCCTCCCAGCTTGGTGTATTCTTTGGAATACACGGTAAGATAGAGTAAACTTTTACTGCTCTTTGCTATGTTCATTCCTTCCATCTTCTCAAACACCAACAGTGATCTTCTAATTTCACCTTGCTGTTTATGATTCTCATGTTACTTGTGAGTCTGTTCTAGATATATATCTTCCATGACCCACCTAGCGTCATTTAGCAGCGAATCTCTGAAGTTTCTCAATTCTTCCTTGTACAAGAGGACTTCCTTATCAATCTGGCCACCAGATCTCGTCGCCATCGTCAGCTATCATCCCCGTGATCAAGAGAACTTCGTCTACTTTTTCACCCACCAGGCTGCTCTAGTGTCGCCTACTATCAACTCTTTGAAGACCATTCATCAAGAAAAAAAATATTTTTGTAAAATTGTCTATTCTGATATGTATTCCTTTTGTTTCCTACCCCCACTCTTTTCCCTTCCCTGGTTCCTCTGTGCTTCGCTGAGCGTGTCTCACTTGTACGACGGCAGTCGACTCAGTCAGATGAAGCTCAACTAGAGCTCGCCTCCTCAACTCAAGAGGCAATCTTTTAATTCCACGCCATGTTGGAACTTTAATCTCAACCGTCAAAGGGAACTTCACCTTCGCCATGAAGCAAAGATAGGTACCGACTTCAGGTTTTAACCTCATTCTCATCGTCTTTTAATAGCTACATGCTTTTAAAGATCATTTTATAGGCAGTGTGAGATTACTATATTTGGGGCAATAATCATCCTTCGCGGGATCTTCTATGTTGGGCTATTGTCTGTCTAAGCCAATCTTAATAGGAAGCAGCATTTCTTATGCTTATTAAATGAGAGATCTTCTCACAACGTGGGATACCATTGAATTACCCACTGTCTATAAAATACTTAGCTCGTTCCACCGCTGGAATAACTTTGGCCCTATTCTTCAGTCAGGATTGCTCTGGAACCTTCCAGAATCTGCTCTCTATCTACCAGTCATACCGTCATGTATTTTCCACTCACATGTGGGAATACTTTTTCAAACTAAGGAATCTTCCTTATGAATTACTGATCAATAGCTAATTTTTCTTCCTCCGTTGGGATTTTCTCTGGCGCATTTAACGATAATCTACAACTTTCTCAAGCAATAGACTCTCGCCTATCTAGTGTAACTTGTTATTTTCCATCATTGCAATAACTTTCTTTGCCATAAACTTTTGTGTTACTACAGTGAACTTTTCATCCATTTCAACAGACTATAGTGAAAAACAGTGTTTGTTTAATATTTCATCCGCGTCGCGTTCGTCCAATTATTATAAATACGGCCAAGAACACTTATCCTCAACCCCATTTGATCTTTCCCAAACCTCTTACTAACAAACCTTAATAATAAAATTGTTACTTTAGGTCTTTTCCAATGAGGTGTCACTCTAAAGACGTGCCCTCCCCTTTTTTTTGCTTATGTATCATTAATTAATGTCTGTAAAACTTCGTGTCTAGTACACGCTTTAACTTATATTGTTTCTCCCTTCTAATCAGGGAATACAATTCTTTCAACTCATAAGTGAGTTATCTCTAGGTTTCACGAAAGGGAAACTTGCCCCATTTGTCTCGTGATTCCTACTTAAACATAGGAGGTCTAGAAACTTCCTTTCGATTTTTCTCTTCAGGTTTCACAATAAGTGACCTGCCCTAATTGCATAATCCAACCAAGTAATTCAGCTTTAATAAAATAAGTTATAGGAACTTCTCTTTTATTCTTCCTGCTTTTTGTTGTTGTTACTTCCGAAGTTGTTACTCTTTCTAAGATATTTACCTAGAATTTCTTAAAAGTACACAACTTGTACTTGATTTATTGTCTAACTTTTTTTTACATTCGAATTGTGCCACTATGGACTACGGAGTAACAATCAAAATCAATGTTTCGTTCTAGATCGTCTGCCAGCTTTGATGTCCTGCCAGTATCTCTTGAGCCCATCACTCAGCGCCTTCTTCCGATCTTCTGAAAGAGGTCCCCTCCGTCTTTTGGGTTCTGCCCCTACCTTAAATCCCTGGTAATTTTTGATTAGGTGTCTGAATTCACACCTGTTCATAATTTTGCAGTCCGGAATACCAATTTCTAGAAGGTCTTTGTTACGTTCTTCAAACCATGCCAATTTTTTCTTCTTTGGTTTCACGAAATTCCAAATTTTCTTTGATAGACGATCGTTGGACATTCTGAAAATGTGTCCATAGAACAACAACCTTTTCCTTTTTATTGTTGACGTGACTGGTTCTATCTTTCTATATAACTCTTCGTTCGACTTCAAACGTATGTGCCCGTCAACCCATCTGTTGCCTAAAATTTTTCTCAATACCCTGCGTTCTCTTTTGACCAACTGGTCGACTAGTCCGCGCCTGTTCATAGTCAAAGTCTCCGAAGCATATAATGCTTCAGGTTTGACAACCGTGCTGTAGTGTCTTAATTTGGCTCCAATGCTCAGCGACTTCTTATTATAGAGATTTTTCGTCAGGTGATAGGCTCGGTCTAATTTCCAGATTCTAAAATTAATTGCTTCCTGTTCCAGGCCATTTTGTTGGATTACCTCACCCAGGTATTTAAATTTCTTTAGACGTTTAATCTTTCCTTGGTTTGTTTTCATCCATTCTGGTCCATCACTGATGTTTGTCATGTACTTTGTCTTCTCAAAGGAAATCTGTAAACCTACTTTCATAGCCATCTCTGACAACCGATTAATCTTTACAATGGCTGATTTAATATTGTTGGCAAAAATAGCTAGGTCATCTGCAAAAGCCAAACAATCAACATGCACCCCTTTCAGTTTGGGCCCTAGCCTGAATCGTTCTTCATTCCCTTCTTCCCGACTCAGTGTCTTCCTCCATTCACGAATGACCTTTTCTAATAAACAGTGGAAAAGGATTGGAGATAATCCATCACCTTGTCTGACACCAGTTTTGATTACAAAGGGATCTGAGATCTCGCCAATGAATTTTACTTTTGACACTGTGTCGATCAAAGTCTGTTTAATCAGATTTCGAGACGTGTCATCTACTCCAAATTCTTCCAGAATATTCAGTAGCGACTCGCGGTCAATTGAGTCATACGCTTTCTTAAAATCAATGAATACGACCACATAGTCATACCAGCCTATCGTCTTATACCTAATGATGTTTTTCAGGTTAAAAATCTGTTCCGGACAAGAACGTCCCTTTCTGAAACCGGCCTGGTACTCACCAATCTGATTATGAAGATGTTCTTCAATTCTGTTCAGGAGTGCTTTGGATAGGATCTTGTAGGGAACAGAAACAATTTATATACCCCTGTAATTATTAACGTCCTTCTTATCCCCCTTTTTGTGGAGAGGGTGAATTAATGCAGACTGCCACTCTGTGGGCATCCTACCAGTTCTCCATATCTCCGCAAAGAGCTCAGCTAATATATTCAGAGTATCTTTATTTGCCAGTTTTAGAAGATCGGCACTCTTACAACCGATCTGGAGAAAATGTCAACGTTCTTCAAGTCCTGGCGACTGATCCCAAGTATGTCTAAGACAGAGGTTTCATGCTTCCATCTTGCCAACCGACTAGCAAACTACAAGCCAAATGGTGTATTTCGTGGTGAAAAACTGAAATACAACCCATTCACGAAATACCTAGGTGTCACGCTGGACCGAACTCTGAGCTACAAAGAACACCTCACCAAGCTCTCTCACAAAATTACCACCAGAAATAACATCCTGCACAAGCTTTGCGGTAGTTCATGGGGAGCCGCGGCGGACTGCTTAAGATTAACGGGTATCAGTCTAGTATATTCTGCAGCGGAATACTGTGCTCCAGTATGGTTGGAAAGTGCACATGTGCATAAAGTGGATACCAAGCTGAATGACACTATGCGTTGCATAACCGGCACCATAAAATCAACCCCTCGCCACTGGCTACCAGTACTCAGCCACATTCCACCACCTCACCTGAGGAGGAAGGAAGCTCTGATCAGAGAAGCAAAGAAGATCTATGCTTCTCCCTCATTACCAATACACCAGGAATTCTGCCACCCACCACCGAAGCGACTTCATTCGAGGAGACCAACCAGTTTATTGGCCGACCAATTTCTGGCAAATCGATTCAACCTAAACCAATGCTGGCAGGACGAATGGTCAAACTCAACGTCTGGAACTAGTGCCCAGGAGATCAACCCAACGGTGAAAATACAAGGATTTGACCTTCCTAGAAAATTATGGTGTCGCCTCAATAGACTGAGAACCAGGCACGGCCGTTGCAATTACCTATGCCATAAGTGGGGTTGGATAGATTCCCCATTGTGTCAATGCAATGAGGAGGAACAGACCATGGACCATATCATCCAGCGCTGCCCTCTACACGCCTACTCCGGGAGCCCTAGTGATCTGTTTCATCTTCGAGAATGTACTGTGGAATGGCTCCAAAACTTGAACTTGGATTTGTGATTTGTTTTTATGTAATTCACCATACGATTAAATAAATAAGAAGCTCTGCCACAATGGAATCCTCTCCCGCTGCTTTATTATTCTTTAGACCATCGATAATTATTTTAATTTCTGTCTTATAAGGTGGATGCGAATTGGCCATTACTTGAGTACGACGGCCTATGAGTAGCCTATGTTTTGGTTCATCACAATTGAGTAATTTCTTAAAGTACTCAGCCAAGATACGACAGTTCTCCTTGTTGTTCAGACCTAACTTTCCATTTTCATCTCTGAAGCACAAGCTCGGTGCTTGATACCCTTTCAGATTAGACTTGAAAGTTTGATAGAAGTCCCTGACATTATTCTTCCTGAAATCCTGATCAATCTGTTCCATCCGTTGTTTTTCATATGATCGCCTTGCAATTCGGAAAACCCGGGCTGCATCTCTCCGACTGTCACAAAACGAGTTATAATCTTCTTGTCTCTTCGTTGAGTTTCATTTCTTCCAGGCATCTATTCTTTGTACACATGCACTATCACAGGTCTCGTTCCACCATCTGTGTTTACGTTTCTGTGCTGTCAAGATTGAAACATTGGCTGCTTGTTGGATTGTGGAGGCAATGTCAGTCCAATTCTTAGATTTAAATGTCAATTGCTGGTGGTATTGCTCCAATACTTCTTGATCAACCTTAAGTTTTGTCACATCATATCTGTGAAGTTTATTTCCAGCTTTCGGAGCCTTTCTAAAAGTAATGAAATTCATTTTAATCTTGGAGAGATAATGATCTGAATCAAATTTGGCCCCTCTCTGTACTTTAACATTCATAATCTCCTTCATTGCTGTCCTGGATATTGCCACGTGATCAATTTGTTTCTCTCCGTTCAAATTGCCAGGTGAACGCCATGTCTTCTGTTTACTTGGTTTGTGTTTATAGAAAGTTGACATTATCTGAAGATCAAACGTTCTACATAGTTCGACAAACCTTGTTCTTTATAGGTATTTTCTCCATCTCCTCCTATATAAGGTCCCAGAATTGTTCCACTTTCTGGGGATTACGCCTGTTGTCTTCATTAATTGGCGCATGTGCATTGATCAGGGTATAGCCTTTGTTACCACAGTGTAGAGTTAGGAGTGATAGTCTTTCTGATGGGCTAGAGAAGTGCACAACTGCACTGATTACCTTCTTATTTACAGCAAAAGCTGTTCCAAACATTGGCATATTCTTGCCTATCTTCACTGCTCTCTGTCCTTTATAGACCCTATAGCCCTCAATGTCCATTACATCTTCGTCCTGATACCGTGTTTCCTGCAAGGCCAGGATTGAGATGTTATGTTTGTCCATCATATTTGTCAGTTCATTGTGTTTACCAACTTTGAGTAATGAGTTGACCTTGAACGTTCCAAAATAATATTTCTGTTTCGTCTTCAATTAAGTATTCTTTAAGCATCTTCTTGCAAGCTCCCCAGAATCCAAAGGCTTGCGTGCACTCCTAGGAGCGGTGGATTCCCTTAAACAGTTACCACCTGGGGTAGTGTCTTCCTTCTGACGACTTTCCATGATGCTTGATTGTTAAGAAATATGTGGGTTGGATTGCTCCTTCCCGTTAGTAGAACCAAGGTTGTAAGCCCCAGAGCTTGAAGGTAGTTCCTCCGCTTTATCCGCCGTTGGGACGCGAGGTCCTCTTCCGCCTTCTAAACCGTTGTCTATCTTCACCTCTAACCCCGGCAGGGACCCATACAAGGTACTACCAGCCGGGCCAGCTGGACCAAGTTTTTTTTAAAGAGGTGTTACTCCTCTATCACTCACCCTTAGTCCTGGCTTGTGACAGGCAGAGCCTGGCTTCCCAAAGGTTGGGCCCAGGTTGGCGGGTTTTGTCTAACTTTAATCACTTAAATTGTCTTTAAATTTTTCATTTTATCTTCGCCTTTTCAAAATTTTGCGAGGATTTTAAAACATATAAAAGGTTTGAAACCAAAAGAATTGTAAATTGCCTGGCGCAAGCTTTAGATTTTTTCGGAGGTCTGTGACCCCATTTGTTACAAAATCTAAATTATATACTTGTCAAAAAACTATTACCTAACATCTATATATATAAAGCTCAATGTTTGTCTGTCTGTCTGTCTGTCTGTCTGTCTGTTATGTATACAAATCCACACCGTTTCACCGATCTGAACCAAAATTTGTACACTTACCCTTCGGAACCCTGCGGGTAACCCTGTCCACTTGAAATTTCCGACAGACCACCCCATTCCCTGCATTTAGGCCCTTTGGCCCAAATCTACATCGTTTCACCGATCTCAACCAAAATTTGTATACTTACCCTATGTAACCCTGTGAATAACACTGTTCACTTAAAATTTCGGACAGACCACCCCATTTCCTGCATTTAGGCCCTTTGGCAAACATCTACACCGTTTGACCGATCCGAACCAAAATTTGTATACTTACCCTTTGTAACCCTGCGGGTAACCCTGTCCACTTGAAATTTCGGACAGACCACTCCATTCTCTGCATTTAGGCCCTTTGACCAAAATCTACACCGTTTCACCGATCAGAACAAAAATTTGTATACTTAGCCTTTGGTACCCTGCGAGTAACACTGTTTGCTTGAAATTGAGGACAGACCACTCCATTCCCTGCATTTAGGCCACTTGGCTCAAATCTACACCGTTTCATCGATCTGAACCAAAATGTGTATACTTACCCTTTGTAACTCTGTGAATATCACTGTCCAACTAAAATTTCGGACAGACCACCCCATTTCCTGCATTTAGGCCCTTTGGCAAGAATCTATATCGTTTCACCGATCCGGACCAAAATTTGTATACTTACCCTTTCGAACCCTGCGGGTAACCCTGTCCACTTGAAATTGCGGACAGATCACCCCATTCCCTGCATTTAGGCCCTTTGGCACAAATCTACACCGTTTCACCGTTCAGAACCAAAATTTGTATACTTACCCTCTGGTACTCTGCAAGTAACATTGTCTGCCTGAAATTGCGGACAGACCACTCCATTCCCGGAAAGGGGACAGGGTCCGTCCCAAAGGCAATGGAAAAAAGGGGTAAAACCGGACGCGCTCAGGAAACCCTCAGGGTTGCCAGCTCCCGAACTCACCAGCCATGAGCCCTTGAGGATGTAGCACTATCCAGAGTGCACCAGAAATGGTGGGGCTACACACATCCTGCCTCCTTGAGGGTCTTGAGCAGAAGACATCAGATATTAAGAAAAGAAAAAGAAGGCTGACACCTCGAAGATGATGATGATGATGATAATTGTTGTTTTAAGGGGCCTAACATCTAGGTTATCGCCCCCTGATGGTTTGGGTGATCGTGAAGATGAAAATGATGATGATGATGATGATAATTGTTGTTTTAAGGGGCCTAACATCTAGGTTATCGGCCCCTAATGGTTTGGGTGATCGTGAAGATGAAAATGCAAACTTAAAACTAAAACTAACTACTAACCTACATACTAGAAGGAGAAATGGAAAACTAAAGGAAAATAAGGCAAATAAAAGGACAGAAGGAAAAGAAATGCCCTCAACCCACGGAGAATGCGGATTGAGGGACTTGGATGGAAGGAGAGCCATGAAAGGCATATAGGAAAGTGAAAGAGGAGAGGGTCCGCCCCGAAGGTAAGGGACAAAAGGGGAAAACGGACCCAGCTCAGGAATCCCTCGGGGTCGCCAACTCCCGAACTCACCAGCCGTGAGAACCTGAGGGTGTAGCAATTATCTAGGGTGCACCAGAAGTGGTGGGGCTACATACACCCGGCCTCCTTGAGGGCCTTGAGCAGATGATGATGATGATAATTGTTGTTTTAAGGGGCCTAACATCGAGGTTATCGGCCCCTAATGATCTGGGTGATAGCGAAAATGATAATGAAATGGAAACCAGAACAAAATTATCTGAGACGGAAAATACGTATATAAAAGAACTCAGATGGAAACAACTCACAATATGGTCTGAAAAAAGGGAATTTAGGACGAAAAGTAAAACACACACAAAACGTAGGCTAGATTCAAAATACGTACAAAGTGCAATGTAGCGTCGAAATACTTACAAAATGCAACTGAAATTCAAAATACTCACAAAATGCAAATGAGATCGAAATGACGTACAAAATGCAATTGAGGTTCAAAATACTTACAAAATGCAATTGAAATTGAAAATACACAATGCAATTCAGATTGAAATATCCCAGTTCCAATCCAAATTAATCACAAAGTGCAATTGAAATTCAAAATACTTACAAAATGCAATTGAAATTGAAAATGCTTACAAAATGTACGGTAGATTCAAACGACTCATGTGGATTGACAATACTTACAAAATGCAATTTAGATTGAAAATACTTGACAAAATGTAATTTAGATTCAAAATACCCACAAAATGCAATTAAGAATCAAAATATGTGCAAAATGCCCACCAAACAAAATGCAATTTAGATTCAAAATTCGTGCGAAATGCGGTTTTGGTTGAAAATACTTACAAAATGCAATTGAAATTCAAAATTCTCACTAAAAGGCCCCGCAACCTGCATTGAAAGACTTACCAAAAAGCAATTTAGATTGTCAATCTTTACAAAATGCAATTGAAGTTGAAAACAATCGCGAGATGTAATTTAGATCAAAAAAACTTACAAAATGCAACGTAGATTAAAAATGCCTTAAAAAAATGGTAGAAGGGAATTTAGACACACGGTGAACCAAGTAACAAAAACAGTGCTGGAATCTTAAAGAGAAAAGTAAATATGAGGAAAAGAGGAGTGGAGAGGAGAGGAGAGGAGAGGAGAGGGGAGGGTAGGGGAGGGGAGAGAGAAGGTCCGCCCCAAAGGGAAGGGATAAAAGGGGAAAACGGACCCAGCTCAGGAATCCCTCGGGGGCGCCAACTCCCGAACTCACCAACCGGGAGCCCCTGAGGGTGTAGCATTGTCGACGGTGCACCAGAAGGGATGGGGCTACATGCACCTTGCCTCCTTAAGGGCCTTGAGCACAAGGCAGGAGGTAAAAGGAAAAGAAAAAGAAGGTGATGATGATGATGATAATTGTTGTTTTAAGGGGCCTAACATCTAGGTTATCGGCCCCTGATGGTTTGGGTGATCGTGAAGTTGAAGATGAAAGGCAAACTTAAAACTAAAACTAACTACTAACCTACATACTAGAAGAAGAAGAAATAGAAAACTAAAGGAGAATAAGGCAAATAAAGGACAGTAGGAAAAGAAATGCCCTCAACCCACGAAGAAGGCGGATTGAGGGTCTTGGAAGGAAGGAGAGCCATGAAAGGCAGATAGGAAAGTGAAAGAGGAGAGGGTCCGCTCCAAAGGTAAGGGACAAAAGCGGAAAACGGACCCAGCTCAGGAATCCCTCGGGGTCGCCAACTCCCGAACTCACCAGCCGTGAGCCCCTGAGGGTGTAGCATTTTCTAGGGTGCACCAAAAGTGGTGGGGCTACATACACCCTGCCTCCTTAAGGGCCTAGAGCACAAGGCAGGAGGTAAAAGGAAGAGAAAAAGAAGGCTGACCCCTCGCAGAAGGGGGGTATCAGAAAAGATGAGACAAGGGCCAATTAAGGCGGGAAAGGAAGAGACTCCCTAGGCCTCGGATACCCTAATACCGTCGGGGTCAGAAGAGAACAAGAGTTGACCAAGTGAGGTCGACAGGAAAGAAGACAGAGAGGAGCCCGGCACAAGTAAGTGGAAGCAATGCCGGACTCAGCTGGGGCCCCGTGGTCGCCAACCCACGCCCACAAGATGGGACTTGGAAGGAAGGAGAGCCATGAAAAGGAGATAGGAAAGTGAAAGAGGAGAGGGTCCGCCCCCAAAGGTAAGGGACAAAAGGGGAAAACGGACCCAGCTCAGGAAACCCTCGGGGTCGCCAACTCCCGAACTCACCAGCCGTGAGCCCCTGAGGGTGTAGCATTATCGAGGGTGCACCAGAAGTGGTGGGGCTACAAACACCCGGCCTCCTTGAGGGCCTTAAGCAGAAGGCAGGAGATAACATGAAAAGAAAAAGAAGGCTGACCCCTCGCAGAAGGAGGGAATCAGAAAAAGATGAGACAAGGGCCAATTAAGGCGGGAAAGGAAGAGACTCCCTAGGCCTCGGATACCCTAATACCGTCGGGGTCGGAAGAGAACAAGAGTTGACCAAGTGAGGTCGACAGGAAAGAAGACAGAGAGGAGCCCGGCACAAGTAAGTGGAAGCAATGCCGGACTCAGCTGGGGCCCCGTGGTCGCCAACCCACAACCCACTAGATGTGAGCCCCTGGGGGCAGAAAAAGAAGGCTGACCCCTCACAGAAGGAGGGTGTCAGGAAAGATGAGACAAGGGCCAATTAAGGCAGGAAATGAAAGACTCCCTAGGCCTCGGATAACCTAATACCGTCGGGGTCGGAAGAGAACAAGAGTTGACCAAGGGAGGTCGACAGGAAAGAAGACAGAGAGGAGCCCGGCACAAGTAAGTGGAAGCAATGCCGGACTCAGCTGGGGCCCCGTGGTCGCCAACCCACAACCCACTAGATGTGAGCCCCTGGGGGGACACCTCGAAGAATGAGGCTATCAGGAATGATTAGACAAGGGCCAATTAAGGCGGGAAAGTGAAAGAGTCGCTAGGCCTCGGATACCCTGATACCATCGGGGTCAGAAGAGAACAAGAGTTTGACCAAGGGAGGCTGACAGGAAAGAGAACTGAAAGGAGCCCGGCACCAGTAAATAGAAGCAATGCCGGACTCAGCTGGGGTCCCGTGGTCGCAAACCCACGTCCCACAAGTTGCGAGACCCTGGTGGGTGGAGGGGGGAGGAGGGGGCCAGGTGTGAGAATAGCTTGCTGATTCATCGCGAGTTGACATGAGAGGAATGTCCAGACCCCGCCGTGTTACCTGGTATTGCTGACTATGCTGATGTTCATACAGGGTCTTTGCTCAAACACCACTGTAGTGTTACGAAAGAATGAGTGATTCACCGGTCAATGTGAATAGGACCGGGCCCCCCCCCCCCCCCCCCCCCCGAACGTCTGTCATCATATATCGTCATCATCTGCGATTCGTGCAGCTTGGACCCGAGCAGTACTCGATAAGCTCTTTCACTACACGCATCGAGTATAGGCCTAAGCCATAAAATAACGTTCAGACTTTGGAAGACATCGTAGGTAGAAATCTGAATTGCCTATATCAGATTTAAAATTACACCATGTTCGTTTAGTAGTCATTTTTCATTACCTTATTATTATCATAAGGGCAAATGACCTAGATGTTATGCCCATTATACCACTAATCACCACACACAATAAGTCTTCATCGCCTGTGAATTTTGAAATATTTCTTTCTATCACGGTAGTTTGTAAGTTTGTCGTGTCAATTCAACAGTAGTTTTCATTATCATCCTCATCCAGAGGCAAATGGCCTAAATGTTACGTCCATTATACTACTAAGTAACACCACAGTCTTCATCGCCTGTGATTTTAAAATGTGTATTTCCATTAGTTTGTAAGTTTGATGTACCCGTTCAGTAGTAGTCGTCTTCATTATCATCCTCATCAAAAGGGCAAATGACATAGATGTTACGTCCATTATACTACTAAGCAACACCAGAGTCTACCTAGCCTGTGATTTTAAAAATATGTATTTGCATTAGTTTGTAAGGTTGATATACCCGTTCAGTAGTAGTCGTCTTCATTATCATCCTCATCAAAAGGGAAAATGACCTAGATGTTACGTCCATTATACAGTACTACTAAGCAACACCACAGTCTTCATTGCCTGTGATTTATAAAATGTGTATTTCCATTAGTTTGTAAGTTTAATATACCCGTTCAGTAGTAGTAGTCTTCATTGTCATCCTCATCAAAATGGAAAATGACCTAGATGTTACGCCCATTATACTACTAGGCAACACCACAGTCTTCCTCGCCGGTAATTTAAAAATATGTATTTCTATTAGGGTGTAAGTGTATTATACCCGTTCAATAGCAGTCGTCGTCAGTATCATCTTCATCAATGACGTTGAGTGTTAAGGAGACTGAAATATTATCATCATTCTACCGGGCGAAGCCGGGTACTACTGCTAGTTGTTAAATAAATTCAATCGTTCTTTTTTGCTTTATAATTTCTCTGGCATAAAGGTTAGGCAAGATCCTGTCTTCCTTGACTCTTCCCACTTAATGCAAATACATCTATTGATAGGGCTTTCACCACTTGTTGCATTTGAGCAAGAACTCTTAGTTGACAACTTGGTAAAGTCTCTCTTAGCTTTAATAGCTAATTCTAACTGGCCAGTAAGGCAAGCATAGCTCGCTACGCCAGCTTCCTGCTTGTGGAGATTCTCTCCAACACTTATGGTTGTTTTTTTTTTTCAAAATATAAGTGTTTCTCCTTGCCTAAACTTTTAGTCGGCTTCTTGCTGGGTAAAAGCTTAGCCATTTCCAAATGCAACTATTGGTTTACTTACCAAAATTATTCCCAAAGGTATAACTGTTTTATCCCTATCCCTCTTGGAAGCATTTGGTCGCTCTTTAAGAACTCTACGATTTCGAAAACAACAAAAAATATCGAAACCGATTCAAATTATTGGCATTCCTCAAAGTACTTGTTCAAAAACAAATTCCTTTGAACAGATATACAATAAATCTGTTACTCTTTGTCTTGCCAGACCATCACCCTTCCCCATAGTAGGTATATGTATGCTTGAGAGGGAATACGATAAAGCCACTCTCTTGCAAACCGCCCAAATTCCAGCTGCGTTTCCCGTTAGCTTTGCCCAGGTCCCTTCTCACTTTAGGTATCGGAGAGCGGATTTGCAGTGGCAGTCGCCCTTGAGTATATTTAAATTTAAACTTATAACTTTTGTAGGACTCTCCTCCTATTTCTCCATCCTTTTACTCCAGTCCGAAACCCACTTCCTTTTCTTTATCATCTTCCCTTGGTGGTTAGGTTATTCCTAAGCCAATAATCTACCCACCAATCCATCTAAATTGGTGACCTATTATGGATGATTCTATGCTGTTGATTTGAGCCTTTTCCAGAACAGCAATATTGGTAATGCGGTCTTACCATTTAATCCTCAGGATTGATCGAAGTTTTTGTAGTTGGAAACGCTCAAGCTTCCTAAGATCACGTCGGTAAAGGGTCCACGTTTCACAGCCATACAACAATGTAGAAATGACTACTGCTTTGTACACCATAAGCTTTGTACTCATGGACAGATCTTTATTCATGAAGACCCGGTGCACTAATCGTCCATATGCTGCATGGGCTGCGCCAATTCTCTTATCCACATCCTGCTCACAGGTACAGCTCACAGAAATGGTACTGCCCAGGTACGAGAAGTGGTCTACCTGTTCTAATGGCAAATTTGAGATGGAGATATTGAACTGAGGTGTGCCTGGTGAAGGTTGTGCCAAGACTTTAGTCTTATTGACATTTATGGTAAGACCAAAGCTATCACATGCACGTTTGTAACAATTAACTGACTCTTGCAGCTCTTCTGGTGTGAGAGTTGGCGACGCAGCATCATCTGCATACAACATGTTAGTAACCTTAGTAACCTGAGTTTTCCTCAAGGAGCGGAGACAAGTTAGGTTGAAAAGCCCTCCATCAAAACGATACTTGATCTCCACACCTGGGATGTTTGTGGGTGAATCATAAAGCATTGCAGCCAAGTACAGCGCAAAAAGCGTTGGAGCCAGTACACATCCTTGTTTCAGTCCATGGGTAATAGGAAATTCATCGGACATCTTATTCTGATGACAAACCTGACCTGTCATGCCTTCATGGAGAGCCTTGATTAGATCTATAAAACGCTGAGGGCAACCAAACCACTTCAGCACAGCCCACATGGCTGGTTTTGGAACCGAATCAAATGCCTTTTCCAAGTCATAAAAGACTAAGAAGAGTGGATTCTGTTGTTCTCTACATTTTTCTTGTAGCTGTCTCGCACAGAATATCAAGTCAATTGTTCTTCTTGAAGCTCCAAATCCACATTGTGACTCTGGGACGATCTTCTCAGAGATAACCTTGAGGCGGTTAAGTAGAATTCTTGCAAGAATCTTCCCCAAAATTGATAGCAGTGATATACCACGGTAGTTGCCACAAACACTGCGATCACCCCTTTTAAAGATAGTGACGATAGTGGCATTCTTTAGGTCTCCAGGTACCTTTCTTGATTCCCATATTCTGAGGATAAGGGTGAAAATCCTTGTTTTGGGGGAAAGACCTCCGGCTTGAATTAGTTCCAGAGGGATGTTAGTACGTCAATACGGAACCATCATGGAAACTAATTTAAATAATAGAAAGCTTGTCTCAGAAAGTATCTTATGTAGAAGGTGGTGACATGGTTTATTCATTTATTTTAGGTTGGCAGGACTGCCAAAACAGTAATGGATAACATTTGTTTATATTTATCACTAAGTTGGAATGTGTAGGCCACGTCCAAAAGAGAATGGGGACACGTCTTCGCAAACTGAAAGCACAATATGGGGACAAGAAGTTGTCAGATGGTAAAACCATAAAACATTCTGGAAGGGTCACTGACAAGTTTATAGATGAACTTCAAAACTACTATGGCAAAGCAATCAGAGACACTAACAATGATTTACAGGCTATGAGATGAGCAGTTTGAGCCACTTATTTTCACAGGGGTTCTTCTGATGAGAAACAAGTTCTCCATCTATGTCCTTCTCCTCCAGAAACTTGGTGCAAATATAGGAAAACTGAGGCAGTTGGAACTATTGACATTTACCACCACCAGAATGCATTGCCAGAAGCTGTTATGGAAACATTAAAGCCAATATACCGTAATCTGGCAGCACCAGAACTGTTAAGAAAGTGCTTATATGTGAAGACTCAAAATCCCAACGAGTCATTCAACAATGTCGTGTGCTCTCGAATTCCTAAAGAGTTTTTTGTTGGGAAGAAAACATTACAGTTGGATGTATGGGATGCAGTAGTAACATTTAATTGATGATGATGATGATAATTGTTGTTTTAAGGGGCCTAACATCGAGGTTATCGGCCCCTAATGAAATGAAATGACGTGAAATGAAAGGATGTAGATAAAAACAACTCACTGCCATGGATGAAGCGAAAATGGTGTTTATAAAACAGACAGTGAGCCCCAAAAAATTATGCCTTATTTGAATAAAAAGAATAAAAGGCGGATGGTAAAAAGGATAAAACAAATAAGGCATAGGGAACAATACAATACATAACACAATAAAAAACATAAAACAGATTTAACCACAATTAAAAGTCGTAACTACACATTAAAACTTAAAAAAGTAACCACTCTCCCTCATGAACCGGATGACGAGGTCAGCTGACGGCCCGTCATCACGGAGAATAAGGGAGAGGGTATTAGGCAGTTTAAGAGTCCTGCGCAGATCGGCCAGATCCACACACTCCAAGAGAAGGTGTGCCACGGTTAGGTGGGCGCCGCAAGTACACACAGGGGGATCTTCTCGCTTCAGCAAGTGGGAGTGCGTAGCAATCCCATGGCCGATCCGGAGTCGACAGAGTACCACAGCTTCCTTCCGGAGAGATCGGAAGGAAGATTTCCACACCTTCGTTGTCTCCTTGATGCCTCTCAGTTTGTTGGGTGGAGGCGTGGCACGCCATGCTTCCTCCCAATGCGACAGGATCGAATGCCGCAACTGAGAGCGCACATCACTAGCAGGCACCTTATACGGTAGCGAGGGCAGTGCGACTGCCTCTCTCGCCGCCTGATCAGCAAGCTCGTTTCCCGCAATACCCATGTGGCTAGGAAGTCACACAAAGGACACCCCGGCCCCAGCGGAACGCGAACTGACGAGCAGGTCGTGCACACGCTGGACCAACGGATGCTTCGGGAAACACACATCGATCGCTTGCAGCGCACTCAGAGAGTCAGTACACACAAGAAAGTGCTGGTGATCGTCTGATAACGTGTACCGCAGAGCCTCTAAGATGGCATAGAGCTCCGCTGTGTACACGCCACAGGCATCGGGAAGTGAAAAGAGAAACCGACGATCTTCAACCACACATGCACAGCCTACTTTCTCGTTTACCCTCGAACCGTCCGTGAATAGAAGCCCTGATCCCGGATACCGGCTCACAACGGACTGGAACAGCCTCCGATGGACGGAGGAGTCAGTGTCCGACTTGGGGCCGGTATGCAGATCCAGGATGATATCAGGGCGAGCGACCATCCACGGAGGGGCCTTGCTAGGTACTCGGACGATACAGGAGACAGAAGGAAATCGGAACTGACGGTATAAGTCATCCAAGCGAATCCCCGCCGGCCGAGTGGCTCGGGCGAGCGCAGCATACAGCCGGCGATTCGGATTGGAAAACAAACATGGCTGGCTTGGATGAAGGGGCATCTGTCGAATAGTTGCAGCATAGGTCAGCAGTACTTGTTGGCGCCTCATGTGTAAAGGAGGTACGCCAGCCTCGGCGAGCAAGCTGACGACTGGGCTCGTCCGAAAGGCACCCGTCGCCAGCCTCACACCGCCGTGGTGGACACTGTCCAGTTTAGCAAGCACTGACTTACGGGCCGAACCATATGCTACACTGCCATAATCCAATCGAGATAAAATCAGAGCCTTATAAAATCGTAGGAGCACCGCGCGGTCCGCCCCCCATGATGTGCCGCTAAGAAACCGCAACATGTTGAGTTTCTTAGCACAGGTAGTTTTCAAACACCGCACGTGTGGCTCCCACGTCAATTTCTGATCGAAAAGGAGCCCAAGGAACCGGTACGCAGCAACGACCGGCAAAGCTACAGCGCCCAGACAAAGCTCAGGATCTGGATGGAGAGTGCGCTTTCGGCAGAAATGGACAACCGAGGTCTTAGCGGTAGAGAATCGAAAGCCATGCTCTAGTGTCCACTCTCCGAATAGCTTGTTGTAGCTGTCGTTCAGCGACCGCCATATTTTGCGCACTATAATGTAGAGCGAAGTCGTCTACATATAGCGACGGTACCACTGCTGGACCAGCAGCAGCGACTATACCGTTTATGGCAATCGCAAATAATGTTACGCTAAGCACCGATCCCTGTGGGACTCCGTTTTCCTGTATATGATATTGCGAATATGTCCCCCCTATTCGAACACGGAACAGGCGAAGAGACAGAAAATTCGCAATAAAAACCGGCAAGTTACCTCGGAATTTCCATTGATGCAGGGTAGAGAGGATGCCGTAACGCCAAGTGGTGTCATAGACCTTCTCGAGATCAAAGAAAACAGCGACTAGGTGCTGTCGCCGGAGAAAAGCGTCCTGTATGGCGGTCTCCAGGCGTACCAGATGGTCGTTGGTACACCGAGACGCCCTGAAACCACACTGGTATTCAGACAGGAGTCCCCGTTTCTCCAGGACCCACACCAAGCGCCGATTGACCATCCTCTCAAAGATGATGATGATAATTGTTGTTTTAAGGGGCCTAACATCTAGGTTATCGGCCCCTGATGGTTTGGGTGATCGTGAAGATGAAAATGAAAAGCGAACTTAAAACTAAAACCAACCACCAACCCACATACTAGAAGAAGAAATGGAAAACGAAAGGAGAATAAGTCAAACAAAGGACAGGAGGAAAATAAATGCCCCCAACCCTCGAAGAAGGCGGATTGAGGGACCTGGAAGGAAGGAGAGCCATGAAAGGCAGATAGGAAAGTGAAAGAGGAGACGGTCCGCCCCAAAGGTAAGGGACAAAAGGGGAAAACGGACCCAGCTCAGGAATCCCTCGGGGTCGCCAACTCCCGAACTCACCAGCCGTGAGCCCCTGAGGGTGTAGCATTATCTAGGGTGCACCAGAAGTGGTGGGGCTATATACACCCTGCCTCCTTAAGGGCCTAGAGCACAAGGCAGGAGGTAAAAGGAAGAGAAAAAGAAGGCTGACCCCTCGCAAAAGGAGGGTATCAGAAAAGATGAGACAAGGGCCAATTAAGGCGGGAAAGGAAGAGACTCCCTAGGCCTCGGATACCCTAATACCGTCGGGGTCGGAAGAGAACAAGAGTTGACCAAGTGAGGTCGACAGGAAAGAAGACAGAGAGGAGCCCGGCACAAGTAAGAGGAAGCAATGCCGGACTCAGCTGGGGCCCCGTGGTCGCCAACCCACGCCCACAAGATGTGAGCCCCTGGGGGTTCCTCTCAAAGAGCTTGCACAGACCGTTAGTGAGACAAATAGGTCTGTAACTCCCTGTCAATTTGGGATCCTTATCGGGCTTCAGGATAGGTATAATGATACCTTCCTGCCATTGCGCTGGAAACACACCTTCCAACCAGATACGATTAAACACCCTGAGCAAATAACGAATGCTCTCATCGTTAAGGTGTTTAAGCATCTGGTTGTGAATATTATCCGGGCCAGGAGACGTGTCCCTGCAGAGCGCCAGCGCTCCGCGGAGTTCCCACTCCGTAAAGGGCACGTTGTACTCCTCCGAAGCGCGGGAAGCAAAACTAAGATGGAAACGTTCCGCTTCGCGCCTCAGGGCCACGAAGGCAAGGTCATAGTTATCGGAACCGGATATATCCGCAAAATATGAGGCGAGATGGTTTGCAACGCGATAAGGATCTGTAACCATTTCATTATCAATGGAAATTCCCGGTAAAGTAGAAGATGTCTGAATTCCCGAAATGATGATGATGATGATGATAATTGTTGTTTTAAGGGGCCTAACATCGAGGTTATCGGCCCCTAATGATCTGGGTGATAGCGAAAATGATAATGAAATGGAAACCAGAACAAAATTATCTGAGACGGAAAATACGTACAAAAAGGAACTCACAATATGGTCTTACAAAAGGGAATTTAGAACGAAAAGAGTCACAAAAAGAATACATGGAAAAAGACCCACAAAACGTAGGCTAGATTCAAAATACGTACAAAATGCAATGTAGCGTCGAAATACTTACAAAATGCAACCGAAATTCAAAACACTTACAAAATGCAAATGAGATCGAAAACACGTACAAAATGCAATTGAGGTTCAAAATACTTACAAAATGCAATTGAAATTGAAAATACACAATGCAATTCAGATTGAAATAGGCCCTATCCCAGTTCCAATCCAAATTATTCACAAAGTGCAATTGAAATTCAAAATACTTACAAAATGCAATTGAAATTGAAAATGCTTACAAAATGTACGGTGATTCTAACGACTCATGTGGATTGACAATACTTACAAAATGCAATTTAGATTGAAAATACTTGACAAAATGTAATTTAGATCCAAAATACCCACAAAATGCAATTGAGAATCAAAATATGTGCAAAATGCCCACCAAACAAAATGCAATTTAGATTCAAAATTCGTGCGAAATGCGGTTTTGGTTGAAAATACTTACAAAATGCAATTGAAATTCAAAATACTCACTAAAAGGCCCCGCAACCTGCATTGAAAGACTTACTAAAAAGCAATTTAGATTGTCAATCTTTACAAAATGCAATTGAGGTTGAAAACAGTCGCGAGATGTAATTTAGATCGAAAAAACTTACAAAATGCAACATAGATCAAAAATGCCTTACAAATCGCTAAAAGGGAATTTAGATACACGGTGATTCGAGTAACAAAAACAGTGCGGGAATCTTAAAGAGAAAAGGAAATAGAAGGAAAAGATGATGATGATGATAATTGTTGTTTTAAGGGGCCTAACATCTAGGTTATCGTCCCCTGATGGCTTGGGTGATCGTGAAGATGAAAATGAAAAGCGAACTTAAAACTAAACCTAACTAATATCCTACATACTAGAAGAAGAAAATGAAAACTAAAGGAGAATAAGGCAAATAAAGGACAGGAGGAAAAGAAATGCCCTCAACCCTCGAAGAAGGCGGATTGAGGGACTTGGAAAGAAGGAGAGCCATGAAAAGCAGATAGGAAAGTGAAAGAGGAGAGGGTCCGCCCCCAAGGGTAAGGGACAAAAGGGGAAAACGGACCCAGCTCAGGAATCCCTCGGGGTCGCCAACGCCCGAACTCACCAGCCGTGAGCCCCTGAGGGTGTAGCATTATCGACGGTGCACCAGAAGTGGTGGGGCTACATACACCCTGCCTCCTTAAGGGCCTTGTGCACAAGGCAGGAGGTAAAAGGAAAAGAACAAGAAGGCTGACCCCTCACAGAAGGAGGGTATCAGGAAAGATGAGACAAGGGCCAATTAAGGCGGGAAAGGAAGAGACTCCCTAGGCCTCGGATACCCTAATACCGTCGGGGTCGGAAGAGAACAAGAGTTGACCAAGGAAGGTCGACAGGAAAGAAGAAAGAGAGGAGCCCGGCACAAGTAAGTGGAAGTAATGCCGGACTCAGCTGGGGCCCCGTGGTCGCCAACCCACAACCCACTAGATGTGAGCCCCTGGGGGGATTCCCGAAATGTGTCTTAGTTTAGTCCACACTTGAGAGGAGGGGGTATGTGCCGTAATAGAAGACACATACCGTTCCCAGGATTGTTTCTTACTCTGGCGAATAAGAATTCGTGCCTTTGCACGAAATTTCTTAAACGCCACCAAATTGGCCATGGTTGGACGCCGACGGTAGTGCTTATGAGCTCGACGACGGTCTCTTACTGCCGCTGCAATATCCTCTGTCCACCAAGGGACGAGTTTGCGACGAGGAGTCCCAGAAGAGGATGGAATGGACTCTTCGGCGGCAGCAAGAAGCACATCTGTGATGTGCTGTACCTCGTCATCGACGCTCCTGCAACCAAGATCAACGAACACAGCTCGTTCTTGAAACGAGGGCCAATTTGCCCGCTTAAGCACCCAACGACTGGGGAACTCCACGGGCTTCTGGTTCAGAAGGGTAAGAACGATCGGGAAATGGTCACTGTCACAGAGGTCGTCGTGTACATGCCAACCAAATAGGGGGACCAGCGCACGGCTACACACACTCAAGTCAATGTGTGAGTACGTGCCGTGCGCTAAGCTAAAATGTGTAGCTTCCCCTGTATTTAATAGACATAAATCCATCCCTTGAATTAAACCCTCCACGTCCCTTCCTCTGGGGCAGGAAGATGGTGATCCCCAGTGGGGGTGATGAGAGTTGAAATCACCCACGAGTAGGAAAGGGACTGGAAGTTGATCAACAAGATCAAAGACGTCATTAATATCAAGGGGCTGGTTCGGTGGAAGGTACACGTTACATACAGTTGTCATAGCAGGCAAGGACACGCGAACTGCAATAGCTTCCAGAGGAGTGGCGAGTGGAAACTCCTCACTATAGCAGTCAGAGCGAACGAAGGTACAAACGCCCCCGGAAGCCCGGGCGGCGTCTTGTCGCTCTTTAGAGTATAGTCGGAAACCTCTCAGAACAGTCTCGTGATCAGGTCTGAGGTTCGTTTCCTGTAGGCAGACTATACTTGCTGCGTATTGGGCAATAAGCTGACGGAGCTCTGTCAAATGCCTGTCATAACTATTACAATTCCACTGTAACAGTGCCATTGTGTGGACTTAGGGAATAAGTTGGAGCAGCAAGCTACAACTTAGGCTCTGGAGGATCATCATCCACTACGTCGACTATAATCTCCATGTCCTCAGGCGAGGTCATGGAGTGACTCGACTCGGTGGAAGCTTTCCTAGACGCAGTTCGGCGGCGGGGGGAACTCCGTGGGGAGCGCGTAGATCTGGGGACCGAAAAGTCCCCAGGCGCAGAAGCATCCGCAGGTGTGGGCGCGGATGGCTTCCCCTTTTTTGGAGAAAGGGAATGCGTAGTGCGGGGTCCCTTCTTACCCGCCCCCGGCTCTTTAAGATATATAGACGGGTCAGGAGCCGAATTCCTGACCCTGGTCGACGATGCCGCCTCCGCCGGCTTCGGCGCGGCTTTCGCCGACCGTTTGGGTGGGGAGAAAGTCTTCGACTTCCTCCCGAGTGGGGAGAAAGTCTTCAACTTCCTCCCCTGCTGTGCGGGCGGAGCAGCCTTCGCTCGCACAGCCATCGTGCTGGCCGAAGGTGGAGTTGAAGTCACCTTCGGGCTTTCCGTTATAATCTTAGGAGCTGGTTTTGGAACAGGAAACTCAGTTGCAGGTTTCACAGCTGGTACAAAAGATGAGGTAGCCGGAACCAAATTTGGTATTATGGCTCTATAATCAATCGTTGGAGAAGGCGAAGTCGTGGTACGGTACTTCTTGCGGGCCTCCTGGTAGGTCAGACCATCCAGGGTTTTGATCTCCTGGATTTTCTTCTCACTCAGGAAGACAGGGCAGTTCCTGTCCCGAGGAGAATGAAATCCAGGGCAATTAGTGCACTGATAAGGAGTTGTGCACTCTTCCACTTCGTGTGGTACCTTACCGCATGTTCCGCAGATTGCGGGGCTCGAGCATCGGGATAACATGTGCCCGAACTTCTGGCATTTATAACACCTCATTGGGGGAGGGATATAAGGCCGTACGTCACAACGGTAACTTGTAACCTTGACTTTCTCCGGGAGCACCGAAAGCTCAAAGGAAATAATGAAAGCACCAGTATCCACGATTTGACCATTGACCTTGCGCGTAATGCGCCGGACATCAGTCACGTGGCGGTGCCGCATATCCTCCTTGAGCTCCTCGTCAGTGTTCAGAATCAGGTCCCGGTGGAAAATAACTCCTCGGACCAGATTCAGGGACGTGTGCTTTTCCACTTTGACGGGAATGTCGCCAAAGTGGTCACATTGCAAAAGTTGTTCAACTTGCTCTCCAGTCCTAGTCTTGAGCAACAAGCTACCGTTCCTCATCTTTTGTACTTTCTCAAGCTCACCATAGACACCTTCTATGTGGCGAGAAAACAAAATACTCTTTACCAGCTTGAAATCACCCCCATCTGTTCTGGTAGCTACCAGAAACTTGGGGGTGTTAGTACCCAGATTTTCACGCACAGATTGTTCCCAGGGGGTTGATCCCCGTAGGGAATCAAATGTTAAAGACTTGGGTGTAGGACCACCCTGTTTGGGTGTAGGTCCACCCTGGTTGGGGATTTTTCTTTTAGAACCCATGGCCAGATCATCCTCCCCGAATGCCACCGACATCCGATCACGGGCCGTCACAGTAGGCGCTACCCAGCCAGGGCAAGGCCCGCCTAGCTTGGAAGGCATTGCCCGGGGGTCCGATGTTTTACAATGCCGTATCGGCATGTACCCCTTGGCATATACTGGATTTTACAGCTCAGACATTCGGCTGTGCGGGGACCTGCGTAGTCAGGCGGATACTACTGAACGGGTACATGGCACACCCACCTGTCGGCGCGGCCAAGACCGGAACAGGCTTTTGAGCGTAGTCGCTAGCGTAAGTGGCCCATCCCCTAACAGCACGCACATATAGAAATTTTGGTTGCCAGACCCTGAAAGCAGTGACGGAAAGAAGTGCGATATAACCTAATGAGAGTTATACCGCACGGGTGTATGTCTTTTAGAGCTGACTGTCAAACCCTCGAAAGGGGACCGTTCCGAGAAGCCCTTTTAGTCGCCTTTTACGACTGGCAGGGAGTACCGTGGATGTATTCGCTTCCTCCCACCCACTGGGGGTCCAATTCACAAAACAACGCGGAGTCCTTAAAGTATAGCCAAGGTCGCCCCTTTTAGTCGCCTCTTACGACAGGCAGGGGATACTAACATTTAATTATGGCAATGTTGGAAGACTGAGGGTCATACAGGAACTTGGTGTCAGAATAGGTAAAAAAGTCAGATGTTTCGAAGACCTGGATCGACAAAAGGCAGAAATTGTAGCTCAAAACATGACCAAAAGAGCTAGGAGAGAAAGAAGAAACAAGAAACTTGGTGTGGAAGATAAGGAACAGGATCCAGATTATGGAGTAGGGTGCTTCTAGAAATTGTATGAACATTTATTACAATAATCAAGTGTGTAAGTTTTAGATCCTCATTTCTGAAAAACATGTTTTTCTTGTACAAATGACCCATTATCTCAGAAACTATAACAGATAGACAATTGAAATATTCAGATATAGCTAAGTAACATCTGCTGGTACAATGGATCTACACTCGTGTAAATTGCTTTTATATCCTGGGAGTTATGTTAATAAACGTTCCAAATTATTTGGGAAAAAAAGTTAATTTGTAAAAAAAAAAAATGAAACACATTTCCCAAGTAAGCTATCGTATTGAGTGTAGGTCAGTGTACATTATAAGTACTCAATAGACTTCAGAAAAGAATTCAAACCTCTACCTGCCATAATTCATGAGAAAATGGGTCATCTATATGGTAAATTTAACATTATAAGCATGGGGCTTTTAATCTCACCAAGCTAATAAACAAAATAATACATCAAAATTATAAAAATAAGATAAATAATTGCAAAAACGATAATAAAGGTTGATGATGATGATAATTGTTGTTTTAAGGGGCCTAACATCTAGGTTATCGGCCCCTGATGGTTTGGGTGATCGTGAAGATGAAAATGAAAAGCGAACTTAAAACTAAAACTAACTACTAACCTACATACTAGAAGAAGAAATGGAAAACTAAAGGAGAATAAGGCAAATAAAGGACAGGAGGAAAAAGAAATGCCCTCAACCCTCGAAGAAGGTGGATTGAGGGACTTGGAAGGAAGGAGAGCCATGAAAGGCAGATAGGAAAGTGAAAGAGGAGAGGGTCCGCCCCAAAGGTAAGGGACAAAAAGGGAAAATGGACCCAGCTCAGGAATCCCTCGGGGTCGCCAACTCCCGAACTCACCAGCCATGAGCCCCTGAGGGTGTAGCATTATCTAGGGTGCACCAAAAGTGGTGGGGCTACATACACCCCGCCTCCTTGAGGGCCTTAAGCAGAAGGCAGGAGATAACTTGAAAAGAAAAAGAAGGCTGACCCCTCGCAGAAGGAGGGAATCAGAAAAGATGAGGCAAGGGCCAATTAAGGCGGGAAAGGAAGTGACTCCCTAGGCCTCGGATACCCTAATACCGTCGGGGTCGGAAGAGAACAAGAGTTGACCAAGTGAGGTCGACAGGAAAGAAGACAGAGAGGAGCCAGGCACAAGTAAGTGGAAGCAATGCCGGACTCAGCTGGGGCCCCGTGGTCGCCAACCCACACCCCACTAGATGTGAGCCCCTGGGGGGGATAATAAAGGAATATGGGAAATCATTAAGGATATAACAGGTCGGAAAACACAAACTGTGAATGAAGTCATAAACAAACATTTAAGAATACATTATACTAATGAAGTGATAGCCAATAAATTCAACGGTACCTTTAGTGAAAAAATAAACAGCCTAGCTCATAACTGTAATATCAACAAATGGTATTCGAATAGTAACACATTAATGAATTCTTTTACGTTACTTGAAACTGATGAATATGAAATAGAGAACAGACAAATCGCCTGGTGCATACAATATACGCTTGAAACACATAAAGGCAACACCTAAAAATACTATACCAATCATAATACTGTGGTCGGTCTTTCACGCAAACAAATTCCATTGGGCGCCACTCATTTCCATAATGAGGAAGAAATACAGAACACATAAAACTCTCCTCCCGGGACGAAGGACAATAAAGCTTGCTTATAGAAAAACACTCTTCCCCCTTCTCGTAGAAATAATAAATGTAAAGAGTAAATATGGAAATGACCAAATAACCACTACTGAGTATAATGATAGGAAGGAATGTATAATATTTAATGAATCAATCTATATCTTACTAAACGGAAAGTGCTGTGCATTACATATCCCATTAACTACCTAAACTTACTTGTGATTTTGGGTATAACGTATATTCAGGTGTTCTTTATTTTATGCAAACTTGCGACATATCTGGTTCATCTTATAAAAGATCATTTCACGGATAGTTGTCCGTTATTTAAAGATATGAATCTTCTCTATTAAATAATTACAGTCACTAGGACATGTAGAATCTCGTCGTATTTTTTAACAACAGCATCCATTCGATACCAAACAATAATATAATAAAATAATTTTTACCAAAGCGTGTATATATCCAGTCACCGCCACCTAGATCCTGCGTTAGTTCGACGATATACCGTGTCGCTCCTAAGTAGGTTTCGCTTCATATAGAACACAAGGACATCAGGCAACAGCCTGGTTACTAACTTCCACTCTACAACTGGGCACTTTCCGATTAAATTTACATAAGATACAACTATACATGACAATAAACAATGGTGAGGAGTGTCTGTGCATATCCAAGATCTGTCACAATACGTCTAATAAAAAGATATTCGAATCAGGCATAATACCAAAATATCGGAAATACACAATTATTAAACCAATATATAAGAATGGCGGTCACTTAGATTTTGGCAACGATAGACCAATATGCATTTTATAAATTCTACACAAAATAATGGAAAAATGCTTGGATAAGAGATTGAACAATTTCCTAAATAAATATGATATTTAAAAGGGACAGCTATATGGTTTTAGGAAGGGAAAAAGTACTGAACTACTCCTGGCAGAATTTGCCAATGTAAAAAATAATGCTTTAAATAATAACAATCATATAATGGTACTTTTTCTTGGCTTTTCTCAAGCATTTGACACAATAAATGACAATAACTACTTGCTAAATCACTCGATATTGGAATAAGAGGTACGACTTACAAACAATGTGAAAGCTATCTTAAAAACAGGGAAATGGCAGTTATGATCAATAGCACTATCAGTGACACATCAGAATGATCACAGGCAGTATTATCTCACCTACACTATATAACCTGTTGGTAAATAACATGAATGAAGCCATTAAGCACAGTAAGACATTTATTTATGCTGATGACACCACTATATTTACCATACATAAAGACTCTAAAACAGATTTTGATAGACCTCAAGAACACTTCCAATAACATCACAAGATGGTGTCATGACAATAATTTGTATAGTCTATAAATACAACCAAATCTAAAATAATGCACACCAGAGTTGATCACTTCACACAAGAAAAATACAAACTGACGCACCACAGCATATCATGCATACACCAAAACATCCTTGCAGGTTGCAAATGTAACACCTTCTGAAATAGTACTTCGACAAAAAATACCTAGGAATTACCCTTGATGAACACACACACAATAAACATGATAAGAAACCTAAGAGCAAACCTTTACACCTTCTGCAATCTCCGATTTTATGTAGATAAAAATACTTACAAAACCATTTATAGTGCTCTGAAAGCAAATTAAGATATACTATAGCAGCTTGGGGAAATCAAAACACAACTTTAATTAATAATCTTCAATATAGCCTAAACAGGTTCTCTAAATATTTCACTGGTATCCCTACTTTTAATATTAAAGAGTTGTTTAAAATTACTGTACTGAATCTCTACTACCATGATCCAAGATTCGGGAATAAGGCCTCTCACAACATACAAACAAGAGCCATAACAATTACTAAATATGTAAAATCTTTGTATAAATAGCTATGGTTTCAAGAGACTAAATTATATCATATCTTCGCTGCTTAATGAACTACCACCTGGACTGTCGAACAATGAACAGCAAACAACCAGCTATACGTCGAATTAAAAAATATTACCTAACTAAACATTAACTCATAACATAAATTTATTAATATAACTACTATAGTGCAACTTTTTGTGTCTTTAATTATTTACATTAATATTTTTATCATTATCATTACCACTATCATCAAAACATATGTTGTGCATGCACTCTTGTATTGAAATATAATCTGTATATATGTTGTAAATAATAATTAATATGTCTCACAGATAATCTGTCGTGGCTTTGCCATCAGATTTATGAGACATGTTACGTTAATGTAACATAAATAGTATTTAATAAATAAATTAAATTATTATGAGTATTAATATTATTATCAGTATTATTAGTATTATCAGTCAAGGAAAAGGATTGAGACTCTTGTACCAATGACTGTGGGAGAAACAGTGATTGAAACATCTACGAGTACAAACTATTTAGAGTGACACTTGACTCAAAGCTCACATTCTGGAACCATATTCAGAGAGCGACAGATAAGACAGTAAAATACACGACGGCACTTAGTAGGCTGATGAGCAATATTAACGGCCCAAAATCGAGTAAAAGACGCCTCCTCATAACGACGGTTCAGTTAGTGCTCCTGTATGGCTCTGAAGTTTGGGCCGAATCCTTGAGATTTGCATGGTATCGGAGAAGGATAGCTGCTGTATAACGGAGAGCAGCTTTACGTATTGCATGTGCATACCGCACGGTTTCTGAACCTGCAATACTCATGGTGGCAGCAAAAGTTCCAATAGATCTATTTGCATTGGAGCGACAAGAAATCTGGTGTACCCAAGGAGAGCTGGGGAAAAAATGTGCAAAGAAGCGTGCCTTTAATCAACGGATGAGGCGACGGCAACTCAGATGGAAAAGTGACCCTCGTGGTAAATAGACCAAGCGAGTGATACCACGCCTGGATACCTGGGTCGAAAGAGTCCATGGTGAAGTCAATTATTACTTCAAACAACTTCTAACAGGACGCGGATATTACCGGAAATTCCTGCATAGAGTAGGCGGAGCGAGTGGTGCAACATGCATACATTGTGACGACACCGATGATGTACTTCACACCTTCTTCGTGTGCGGCCATTGGATAATAAACTGAGAATATGTGGAAACTGAATTGGGAGAACTGACACCAGATAATATTATTTCTGTGATGTTACGGAACCAGCAATCATGGGATCAGGTAGCAGTGTATGTGGAGGATGTCCTTCGCCAGAAGAAGCGGGATGTGGAAGCGTACGAACGCCCTTAAGAAGAAATGAAGTAAGAAGAATTCTGAAAGGCTAAGTAAGCACGACATCACCCTGAAGTAATGCGAGAGCAGTTCCGGGGTGACGACCGCATCGTGGGAAAAAGGATGTGGATTTTAGTGGGTAATAATCCCACACTACTGTGGAGTGCAGACCCTTCACAAGTGTCTTTTGACGATTTTCCACAGTCCCTCGTAAATATATATATATATTATCAGTATTATTATTATTATTATTATTATAAACAGACAGAAGAGACCTAGTAGGCTAGTCCACGACGAGCAGCCTTACTGATCAGACCTGCTGAAAGTACATCATATGCCGATATTCTGCAGGAGATCCACCGAAAAGCAAACCCTAATGATATAGGAACCGAAGTCCGATCCATTCGACAAACTAAAGCGGATGACGTCCTTGTCGAGTTGCGAGCAATTTCCAGGGACAAGGCAGCTTTTGGTAACTCTCTACGAAATGTTCTGGGGTCTAATGCTACAGTCCGTAGGCTTGAAGCGAAGGGAACTGTTGAAATCAGAGACCTTGATGCTCTAACTTCTTCCGAAGAGGTCATGGAAGCTATCCAGAAAACTATCCCAGAGCTCTACTAAGGTACTAGTGACGAGGACGAATACGAGGGAAGTGAAGATGGCTGTTGTCACATTAACAACTAGTGATGCAGATGTACTCTTGAAGCAAGATCATATCACCATAGGATGGGTCAATTGCAGGATCAAACGGAGGATCATGTTAACTCGCTGGTACAGATGTCTGGACTATGGACATGTTGCTAGCAACTGCAAAGGCACTGATAGAAATAAAACTTGCTACAATAGCTGCGAGACTGATCACAAAGCTAGAGGATGTACGGCCTCAAAGAAATGTGTTCTTTGTGAAGAACGAGGTTTCGTCAAAGAATTAGCACATGCAGTGTAAGGTCTTGAGAGAGGCTTTAGACAAAGAAAAGGCACTGGGGCTTCAAATATTTTTTTTTACTTCGAGCCAATATACATAGAAGTAAAACAGCCAATGATCTGCTATATCAGCTTGATACAGAGAAGCAAAGCGATCTCTCGCGATTCAGTGACAAGTTTATAGATAAAGAGTCACCTCTTTGGTTCAGTGACACACTTGGCACTTCTGCAATATGGGTGTTGGAGTTATTAGTTAGTTATTGTTGTTTAAAGGGGCGGAACTACGAGGTCATCTGCCCCCTGTGTGTTGGTGATGATAATTGTTGTTTTAAGGGGCCTAACATCTAGGTTATCGGCCCCTAATGGTTTGGGTGATTGTGAATGATGAGATGAAAACGAAAAATATAACTAATACTAACTACTAACTTACAAACTAGAAGAAGAGATGGTAAACAAATAAAGGACAGGAAGAGAAGAAATGCCCTCATTCCTCGAAGAATGAGCATCTAGGGACAGATAAGAAAGGGAAAGAGGAGAGGGCCCGACCCAAGATCAGAGGAAAAACGGGACCAAACGGACCCAGCTAAGGAATCCCTCGGGGTCGCCAACTCCCGATCCCACCAGCCGTGAGCACTTGAGGGTGTAGCACTTTCCGGGGTACACCAGAAGTGGTGGGGCTACACACACCCTGCCTCTTTAAGGGCCTTGTGCAGAAGGCAGGAGACAACATGAAAAGAAAAAGAAGGCTGACCCTCGAAGAATGAAGGTATCAGGGAAGATGAGACAAGGGCCAATTAAGGCGGGAAAGTGAAAGACTCCTTAGGCCTTGGATACCCTAATACCGTTGGGGTCGAAAGAGAACAAGAGTTGACCAAGAGAGGTCGACAGGAAAGTAGACGGAGAGGAGCCCGGCACACGTAAGTGGAAGCAATGCCGGACTCAGCTGGGGTCCCGTGGTCGCCAACCCACGTCCCACTAGATGTGAGCCCCTGGATGGCCTGGGTGTTGGATCCTGGAAGATAATTCACTGCGGAGGAGTGCCCTACGGGCAAATATAAAATGACTCTAGCCTGAGGTAATGTGATAAACGTTTCCAGGCAAGTGGTCAGATGTAACGGGGGAGTTTTAGTCGGTAGCCTGCTCTTCAGGAGCCCGACACTATGTTGTAAATGCATTTCTTCACCCCCCCCCCCCCCACACACACACACACAAAAAGGAATTATTATCAGTATTATTATTTTTATCAGTATTATTGTTGTTCTGAGGATGGTGCACGTGAGTTTCACAGCTGCAGAATAGCTTCGGTGAGTGTGCTTGTATTGTGAAGTGACTTACCAAAGCGGGTTAGTACAGTTGTTTCAACCTCCATTGTGTGGTGGATGTATTTGTTTGCAATTGGAACGACATAATATCGTGTGTAGTATTAAAAATCTTGTGGTGAAATAACTTTGTTGTGATCAGCCATCTTGTGAAATATGAAATCACACAGAAGATACATGACAGATAGACGGTAATTTTCTTGTGGAAGCGCTCCTATCGCTAACCAAAGACCTCATTCTCTCGATTCGAGTCACGGCCTACTAGACTCACCTTCGATATGACGGAATAAGGTATGATTCAGCGTGATACAGCGGAGCTGTTGGAAGCATCAAAGGAAAGCATCCAAAATGGCGGAAAGGGTAGGATGATGATGAAGATAATTGTTGTTTTAAGGGGCCTAACATCTAGGTTATCGGCCCTTGATGGTTTGGGTAATCGTGAAGATGAAAATGAAATGCAAACTTAAAACGAAAACTAACTACTAACCTACATACTAGAAGAAGAAATGGAAAACTAAAGGAGAATAAGGCAAAGAAAGGACAGGAGGAAAAGAAATTCCCTCAACCCTCGAAGAATGCGGGTTGAGGGACTTGGAAGGAAGGAGAGCCATGAAAGGCAGATAGGAAAGTGAAAGAGGAGAGGGTCCTCCCCACAGGTAAGGGACAAAAGGGGGAAACCGGACCCAGCTCAGAAATCCCTCGGGGTCGCCACCTCCCGAACTCACCAGCCGTGAGCCCCTGAGGGTGTAGAATTATCTAGGCTGCACCAAAAGAGGTGGGGCTACATACACCCGGCCTCCTTGAGGGCCTTGAGCAGAAGTCAGGAGATAACATGAAAAGAAAACGAAGGCTAACCCCTCACAGAAGGAGGGAATCAGAAAAGATGAGACAAGGGCCAATTAAGGCGGGAAAGGAAGAGACTCCCTAGGCCTCGCATACCCTAATACCGTCTGGGTCTGAAGAGAACAAGAGTTGACCAAGTAAGGTCGACAGGAAAGAAGACGAAGAGGAGGCCGGCACAAGTAAGTGGAAGCAATGCCGGACTCAGCTGGGTCCCCGTCGTCGCCAACCCACGTCCCACTAGATGTGAGCCCCTGGGGGGGGGGAGGGTTTGAGTATTGACTTAAACCAGATTGATGAAATCGGTCGGCAGATAACAGAGAATTACATGAAGAAGAGATGCAACTTGAGACTGCCAGACCACTACTAAAGAAGATGATGATGATGATGATGATAATTGCTGTTTTAAGGGGACTAACATCTAGGTTATGGGCCCCTAATGGTTTGGGTGATCGTGAAGATGATAATGAGATCCAAGCTATAACTAAAACTAACTACTAACTTACATACTAGAAGAAGAAATGGAAAACAAAAGGAGAAAAAGGCAAATAAAGGACAGGAGGAAGAGAAATGCCCTCGAAGAATGCGGGTTGAGGGACTTGAAAGGAAGGAGAGCCAAAAATGGCAGGTAGGAAAGTAAAAGAGGAGAGGGTCTGCCCCACAAGTAATGGATAAAAGGGGGAAAACTGGACCCAGCTCAGGAATCCTTCGGGGTCGCCAACTCCCGAACTCACCAGCCGTTAGCCCCTGAGGGTGCAGCATTATCTAGGGTGCACTAGAAGTGGTGGGGCTACATACACCCTGCCTCCTTGAGGGCCTTGAGCAGAAGGCAGGAGATAACAGGAAAAGAAAAAGAAGGCTGACCCCTCGCAGAAGGAGGGTATCAGAAAAGATGAGACAAGGGCCAATTAAGGCATGAAAGGAAGAGACTCCCTAGGCCTCGGTACCCTAATACCGTCGGGGTCGAAAGAAAACAAGAGTTGACCAAGTGAGGTCGACAGGAAGGAAGACGGAGAGGAGCCCGGCACAAGTAAGTGGAAGCAATGCCAGACTCAGCTTAGGTCCCGTGGTCGCCAACCCACGTCCCACTAGATGTGAGCCCCTGGGGGGTTACTAAAGAAGATTATGGCTATTCCTCTTAAGAACTTAAAAAAGGATATAAATAACGGCCTCATGAATTTGGAAGAAGCTTTAGATGCTGGAGCAACATGTAGGATGTCATGGAAGATATCAGCAGAATAACTGAAGCAGGGAATAACTATCGTGGAGAACAAGGAATTGATCAGGACATCATTAGTAACATATGATGATGATGATGATAATTGTTGTTTTAAGGGGCCTAACATCGAGGTTATCGGCCCCTAATGATCTGGGTGATAGCGAAAATGATAATGAAATGGAAACCAGAACAAAATTATCGAAGACTGAAAATACGTACAAAAAGGAACTCACATGGAAACAACTCACAATATGGTCCTACAAAAGGGAATTTAGAACGAAAAATTGCACAAAAAGAATAGATTGAAAAAGACCCACAAAACGTAGGCTAGATTCAAAATACGTACAAAATGCAAAGTAGCGCCGAAATACTTACATAATGCAACTGAAATTCAAAATACTTACAAAATGCAAATGAGATCGAAATTACGTACAAAATGCAATTGAGGTTCAAAATACTTACAAAATGCAATTGAAATTGAAAATACACAATGCAATTCCGATTGAAATATCCCAGTTCCAATCCAAATTATTCACAAAGTGCAATTGAAATTCAAAATACTTACAAAATGCAATTGAAATTGAAAATGCTTACAAAATGTACGGTAGATTCAAACGACTCATGTGGATTGACAATACTTACAAAAAGCAATTTAGATTGAAAATACTTGACAAATGTAATTTAGATTCAAAATACCCACAAAATGCAATTGAGAATAAAAATATGTGCAAAATGCCCACCAAACAAAATGCAATTTAGATTCAAAATTCGTGCGAAATGCGGTTTTGGTAGAAAATACTTACAAAATGCAATTGAAATTCAAAATACTCACTAAAATGCCCTGACGCCTGCATTGAAAGACTTACTAAAAAGCAATTTAGATTGTCAATCTTTACAAAATGCAATTGAGGTGGAAAACAATCGCGAGATGTAATTTAGATCGAAGAGACTTACAAAATGCAACATAGGTCAAAAATGCCTTAAAAAAATGGTAAAAGGGAATTTAGATACACCGTGATTCGAGTAACAAAAACAGTGCGGGAATCTTAAAGAGAAAAGGAAATAGAAGGAAAAGAGGAGAGGAGAGGGGAGAGAGGAGAAGGTCCGCCCCAAAGGGAAGGGACAAAAAGGGGAAAACGGACCCAGCTCAGGAATCCCTCGGGGTCGCCAACGCCCGAACTCACCAACCGTGAGCCCCTGAGGGTGTAGCATTATCGACGGTGCACCAGAAGTGGTGGGGCTACATACACCCTGCCTCCTTAAGGGCCTTGAGCACAAGGCAGGAGGTAAAAGGAAAAGAAAAAGAAGGCTGACCACTCGCAGAAGGAGGGAATCAGAAAAGAGGAGACAAGGGCCAATGAAGGCGGGAAAGGAAGAGACTCCCTAGGCCTCGGATACCCTAATACCGTCGGGGTCGGAAGAGAACAAGAGTTGACCAAGGGAGGTCGACAGGAAAGAAGAAAGAGAGGAGCCGGCACAAGTAAGTGGAAGCAATGCCGGACTCAGCTGGGGCCCCGTGGTCGCCAACCCACAACCCACTAGATGTGAGCCCCTGGGGGGAGTAACAAATGAAATGGAGGAAGATCAAGGAAATTGGGAAAAGGTTCTTCCTAAGAATAAGAGAAAGAAGAAGAGTGAGGAGAGGAAACTTGATGATATTCCAATGGAACAGGTCAAAAACGATCTTAAAGATACAGCAGTTAGCGAGAGTGGAAAACGACCTTATTCTAAATTAAGGAGTCGTTCAGAAGCCGTAATCATCAAACCAAGGAAGGGTAAGACTTTCGCTGATGTTCTGAAGGATATCAGGAATAAGGTGAAGCCGGAAGACAATCGAGCAGACATTCGATCTATCCGTGAAACTAGAGATGGGGCGGTCCTTCTCGAGTTCAGGAAAACAACGCAGATTAAACACAGAGATAAATTCAGTAAATCTTTGAAGGATGCTCTTGGACAAGATGGTGATGTAAAGGCTTTAATTCCCCGAACTACACTGGAGATTCGGGGCATGGATGGTATCACTACTGTTGCAGATGTGGCGGAAGCTGTAAGACGAGATTCTGGTAATACTCATGGGGAGCTCAAAATTTCGGTTACTAAACCAAATAGTTGGGGACAGAAACTTGCCATTTTTGAAACTAAAGATGAGGATGCTCAGAAACTTCTGGAAGCAGGCAGAATAAAGATAGGATGGCTATACAGCAGAGTACGTGTTAGAACCATTTATCCTCGCTGCTTTCGATGCCTGTCATATGGACATTTGGCACGGAAATGCGAATGCCCTGATAGAAGTAAGCTTTGTTTGAAGTGTGGAGAAGCTAGTCATAAAGCAGTAGACTGTAAAAATAATAATCCGCGATGCATGCTTTGTACAGATAAAGGCTTCAATGAAGTTCAACGAAATCATGCTCCTGGATCGGGTGCATGCACAGTTTTTCGTGAAGCTCTTGAAAAGGCAAAACATCACAGCAAATGATGCGAATCCTTCAAGAAAACATGCACAGGAGTCAAAAGGCTAACGACCTTCTGACACAGCTGAATTATGAGTTGGAAGCAGACATCATTATTATTAGTGAACAATATCAAGAGAGGGACCATCCTAGGTGGTTTGCGGGTAATCTAGGAACAGCTGCAATTTGGATACCATATCTAGGCAAATTCTCAGTTGCAGAGCATAGATATGAAAACGGTTTTGTCTGGGTACAAATTGGGGGAATCGCTATTGTAAGCTGTTATTTTACGCAAAATGAAACTTGATGGCCTTGAGGATGCATTGCGTGGAATGGACAAAAGACTAGCGGTCGCTGGTGATTTTAATGCTCAAGCGTTGGAATGGGGCATGCCGAAAACAGACTACAGAGGAAGACGCATCATGGAAATAGCAGCTAGAACAGGTTTAGTGGTCAGTAACGTTGGAAATGTAGCAACATTCCGACGGCCAGGATATCAGGGAACAATACCGTATGTAACATTCTCAACGGAGGATATTGCGCCTAAGATTACTGGATGGCACGTTATTGAGGACTATACAGGGAGTGATCACCAATATATCATCTTTAGTTTACTTCAGGAAGTTCCTCAAGCAAGAAAGATACTGCGCAGGCCAGCACGGTGGAATTTAGCCAGCATTGACAAGGAAACGTTTCTTGATGTAATACAAAATGGAATGGAGAACATAGCAGAAACATGTTCTTGCTGTAGAGGAAAATAAACAGTTGGTGTACGTGTTGAACTCACCATGCAGCTAATCCAGCAAGCATGGAATACATCAATTTCCCGAAAGAGACCACGAACTAGCAGACGTCCAGCGTATTGGTGGACCGGAGAGATTGCAGAATTGAGAAGAAACTGTCTGCGACTTCGACGCATGGCCAGAGGACAAGAGGCAGACAAGTGAATACCTCAGTCACAGCGGAATATAAGTTAGCAAAGAAGAAACTCGGCAAAGCCATTAAGAAGAGTAAAGCTGATAAATGGTGGGCTTTGGTTAAGGAAGTGGAAGATGATCTATGGGGCCTGGGTTATAAGATTGTAATGAAGAAACTTGGGAAATTCTCAAACCCGAGCATGGATTCACAAACCATTAAAACAATTGTGGATACACTATTCCCAGACCATCCAGAGAGGACTGATTGTGACGATGAAAGTGAACTGAATGATATACCTCTCTTCACAGTAGAAGAACCGAATACTGCTTTTAGCTCCCTTATAAACAAGAAGGCTCCAGGACCAGATGATATACCAGCAGAAGTGCTAAAGATAATATCAGAACATTGTCCAGAACTGTTGTTGAATATGTATAATCATTGCCTGCAAGCGGGTGTTTTTAATGCCGATGGAAAATTTCTCGATTGGTTTTGATCTATAAAGGAAAATCTGGCGGTTATAGACCTTTATGTATGTTGATCAAAACTGGAAAAGGCCTATAGAAACTTATGCAGCCAAGAATTCTCTCAGCAGTTCAGATAGCTGGGGATTTATCTGTTCATCAGCATGGATTTAGAAGAGGACATTCGACTATTGATGCAATATGCGAGGTGGTGAACACAGTAGAAAGAGCGCAAACGGGCAATCATCATTCTCGTAAAGTGACACTTCTTGTGACCCTGGATGTAAAGAATGCTTTTAATTCGGCAAGTTGTAATGACATGTTGGAAGCTCTTGAAGAGACTTTCAAAGTACCACAGTATCTTATGCGCATAATGAGAGACTACTTCAGGGATCGCACTCTGCTGTATGATACGGAAGATGGACAAAGGGCAAAACGACTGACGGCTGGAGCAGCGAAGGGATCGATCCTTGGTCCAGATCTCTGGAACATCATGTATGATGGCTTGTTACGTCTGGAGATGCCAGAGGATACGAATCTAGTGGGCTACGCTGATGATGTGGCTGCCTTGATAGTGGCCCCTAATGTTGAGATGGCTCAAATCAAATTGAACCAGGTGATGCGGCGCATACAAAACTGGATGTCGGGTCACAGGCTAACACTAGCAGAACATAAAACAGAGATAGTTCTTCTGACAAGGAAAAGGATTGACACACTTGTACCAATGACTGTTGGAGATACAGTGATTGTATCATCTACGTGTACAAAATATTTAGGAGTGACATTTGACTCTAAGCTCACATTCTGGAACCATATTCAGGAGAGCGACAGATAAGGCAGTAGAATACATGACAGCACTTAGTAGGCTGATGGGCAATATTAACGGCCCAAAATCAAGTAAAAGACGCCTCCTCATGACGACGGTTCAGTCAGTGCTCCTGTATGGCTCTGAAATTTGGGCCGAATCCTTGAGATTTACATGGTATCGGAGAAGGATAGCTGGTGTACAACGGAGAGCAGCTTATCGTATTGCATGTGCATACCGCACGGTTTCTGAACCTGCAATCCTCACGGTGGCAGCAATAGCCCCAATAGATCTACTTGCATTGGAGCAACAAGAAATCTGGCGTACCCAAGGAGCGCTGGGAAAGAAATTTGCAATGAAGCGTGCCTTTAATCAACGGATGAGGCGATGGCAACTCAGATGGGAAAGTGACCCTCGTGGTAAATAACCCAAGCGACTGATACCACACCTGGATACCTGGATCGAAAGAGTTCATGGTGAAGTCAATTATTACCTCACACAAATTCTAAAAGGATACGGATATTTCCGGAGATTCCTGCATAGAGTAGGCGGAGCGAGTGGTGCAACATGCAAATATTGTGACGACACCGATGATGTACTTCGCACCTTCTTCGTGTGCGGCCATTGGATGATAAAGAGAGAATGTGTGGAAACTGACACCAGAGTGACACCAGATAATATTATTTCTGTGATGTTACGGAACCAGCAATCATGGGATCAGGTAGCAGTGTATGTGGAGGATGTCCATCGCCAGAAGAAGCGGGATGTGGAAGCGTACGAACGCCCTTAAGAAGAAATGAATAAAGGAGGAGTCTGAAAGGCAAAGTAAGCACGACATCACCCTGAAGTAATGCGAGAGCGGTTCCGGGGGGATGAACTCATCGTGGGAAAAGGGATGTGGTTTTTAGTGGGTAAGAATCCCACAGTACTGTGGAGTGCGGACCCTTCACAAGTGTCTTTTGAAGATTTTCCCTCGTAAATATATATTATTGAGATAGTACCCGGCGAGTGCGGACGTGTTTCTGAGTCGCTCTGCAAATACATCAAATAAACCATGGGTTGTGAGTATTGCAAGGAGTCACTTCCATCAGATGGTGATTATATTCAATACAGTGGGTGTAAAGGTTGTTATCACTATGTATGTACAACGGTTACAACCAGGACATGGGAAAGTATGAGTAGAAATAGGCGCCTTAACTGGAGATGTGGCGCGTGTCGGCTGCGTAATGAGTCCATATCAGCAAGTGAGACCGTTGAACCTGATGCGGACGGATCAAAGCACGGAGATGATGTAAAGGTACTGCTGATTGAATTAAAAAAGGAGATCACTTACTTGAAGAAGAAAGTGGAAGAAGGTGTAACTGGAGGGGAGATTATTTCTAAGAAGTACTTCTGTCAGAAAACAAATCCAGTACGGAACTAGTGCGATCCCTGACGACGGAAGTACGTCAATTGGAAGAAGAAAAAGTAAAACAGGACAAAGTGATTTCGGACTTCGGTGCTAAAGTTTACGAGATTGGAGCAAGACAATAGGCAAAATTATATAGAACTGTGCGCGGTAGTGCCAACCTAAGAAGAAAAAGTTCTGGATGTGGTGCATAAAATTGCTGAAGAAATGGACGCCAGTCTTAATATATTTGACCTAGAAGAAGCTTATCGTGTTCCAATTAAAAACAAAAACAAAATTGCTCCGATTGTGGTGAGATTTAGTTCTAAATCTACCAGAACTGAGTTTCTTAACAAACGTAATTGAACTATCAACGATAAGAAAATCTACATGAATGAAAGCCTGACTCCATACTTCAGGAACCTCTTATGGCAAGCAAAGGTAAAAGCCAAAGCTGGAAATATGTGTGGGTTAAGTTTGGAAAAATATTTGCCAGGAAAAACGAAGACGCTGCAGTTTTACGGGTAACGAGAGAAGATGATCTGAAGAAAATGGCGTCTTAGGTAGTGAACATGATTACGAGTTTGTGACGAAATAAAGTTTTATTGAATAGTGAAGACTTAATCATTGATCCTAATGTGAAGTGTTATAAGTTTGACAGTGCTCAAAATTACATCAATAATGGAAAATATATACGCTCAGAAGCATCTTTAAATATAGTGTACTTAAATATTCAATCATTATCTACCAACTGGGATTATTTCAAGATATTATTTGGTAATATCTTTGGTGAGCTACACATTATATGTTTAATAGAAATAGGTATTGCTGAATTTAAAAAACATACTTTTTACTCGTGATGAATTCAATGCTAATTTTTACAACGGAGCGGATAAAAGAGGTGGAGGAATCGCTCTATTCACTAAGAAAAATTTAACCATAAATAGACTAAATTTTTAAAGTAAATCCTTTCAAGTCCTCGGCATGGACTTAGAAATAAATAATCAAGGCAGTAAGATAGGGAATATCTGCATTTATAAACCTCCCTCTATCAATGTCAGTAATTTTACTGAAGAACTGGATGTATGTCTACATAATTTTAGTGATTATAAAGAACTGTTAGTATTAGGAGACATAAATATTTATAAGCTTGATGTCAATAATTCTAGGGTAAATAGTTACGAAAATATCTTGGCAGGACATGGTTTATATTCATTGTTCAAGTATCCTACCAGAGTCGATTTGAATAGAGGTTCCGAAACCTTAATAGACCATATTATTTGCAGGAATACACAGAATATAGTATATTCAGTCGTAATCTCTTCTGACGTAGCTGACCACTACATAACAGCTGTTGGTCTATCACCGAAGATGAAAGCTAATTTAAATAATGAGAATCATTCACAGCAGGTACTGAACGATATTAAAGTAAATACACTACCAGACAAAATAAATTGGTCAAAATTTTCCAGGATATTGTTCGTTGGTTCCTCAGTTTAGGGGCTGCGACAACCCGGTCATGTAGCCCCGTGTACTTTGGGTGTGTGTAGAATCTGTCTGATAACAGGTGTTAATTGTGATGGCTGTATTAGTGTGTGCATCTGTTTTTTAATTCAAGTAAGGACTGCAACTTTGAATTTTTCAAATAGTTCCTAGTTTTGCCGCCAAACGCCATCGTCAACGTCTACTAGGCCTAGTTCAGAACTAAGCTAATAGACGCCACCGCAGTCGGTTGTTGGCAACGAACGTAGGAACCTAAGAGCGTTGTTTACATTCCTAACCTATACCATTTAGCTTCACACATGTGTAATTAGTGGAAGGTTCTTTAACATGCCATATATCTATGACATGGGACCGCCGGCTTTACTTCCCCTCCGAAGGAAGGCATACTGAGAGATTTTTAACGCTCTTAAAAAATCCGACGGCTTCGGCCGCTTTTGTTTGTTTTGTTTTGTTGTTTTTTCCAGGACAGAAGACCCAAATGAACTGTAAAATAATGTGGTAGAAGAATGTAATGGTATTTATGGAAAGTGTACTTTTGTAGCTAATAAGAGAGTCAGAGTTAAAAACATTGGTTTTCTAGAATACCGTACTTGAAATAAATTGTAAAAAAGAGACTTCTTATATAAAAGATGGAAAAACAATAAAAGTAATGAATCATATAGAAATGAATACAAAGCGTTCAGAAACGCTCTGAATAAAGAAATTCGTAAATCTAAAATCAATTTTTACAAACAGAAACTAAATAATAGTAAAAATAATCTAAGAGCTGCATGGAAGACAATAAATGAAATATTAGGAAGAAATGTAAGTTCAGTAGATACAAAAATACTTAGGTAATATCTATTCAAATAGTATCATTGCAAATAAATTTTGGACGTTTTTCGTGGATCAAATAAAAACACTATCCACACCTGTAAAATACCCTGCAGTCAATGGCATTATTTGAAGTGCATCCAAAAGAAAACTCTAGTATCATAAAAAATATGAAGGTTAAGTCACCTGGTATGGACAAAATTTGAGTAAAGGACATAAAACGTTGTGTTACGGATATTAGTGTAGTTATTTCTTACCTAGTAATTTTAATTTTTTAAAGTGGAATTTTTCCAAAAGCATTAAAGATTGGAATTATTAGTCCTATATAAAGGAGGTGATCATCTAACACTTAGTAACTATCGCCCTGTATGTATAAGGTCAATTATTGACAAAATTGTAGAAAGATGTATTGAAACAAGGGTCTCCAACTACCTCGATAAATATAATATACTTGATGATAGTGCTCAATTGCCGTTAACAGAATTTTCCAACATTGTAAATGGTGCCCTAAACAATGACAAAGAGGTTCTATTCCTAGATTTCTCGAGGGCATTTGACACTTTGCCCTTTAATCGTGTGTTACATAAATTAGAATGCATTGGTATCAGAGGAAAAGAGTTGAAATTTTTTGATAGTTATTTGAGAGGAAGGTAATTGGTCATTAAAATAAATAACATGGAAAGTGACCAATTTGAAGTTAACAGTGGCGTATCCCAAGGTTCTATTTTGGGACCTATTATGTATAACATATTCGTCAATGACATGATGATGATGATGATGATGATGATGATGATAATTGTTGTTTTAAGGGGCCTAACATCTAGGTTGTCGGCCCCTAATGGTTTGGGTGATCGTGAAGATGAAAATGAAATGTAAACTATAACTAAAACTAACTACTAACTTATATACCAGAAGAAGAAATGGAAAACAAGAGGAGAATGAGACAAATAAAGGACAGGAGGAAAAGAAATGCCATCAACCCTCTAAGAATGCAGATTGAGGGACTTGGAAGGGAGGAGAGCCATAAAAGGCAGATAAGAAAGTGAAAGAGGAGAGGGTCCACCCCACAGGGAAGGGACAAAAGGGGAAAACCGGAACCAGCTCAGGAATCCCTCGGGGTCGCCAACTCCCGAACTCACCAGCCGTGAGCCCCTGAGGGAGTAGCAATATCCAGGGAGCACCAGACGTGGTGGGGCTACATACACCCTGCCTTTTTGAGGGCCTTGAGCAGAAGGCAGGAGAGATCATGAAAAGAAAAAGAAGGCTAACCCCTCGCACAAGGAGGGTATCAGAAAAGATGAGACAAGGGCCAATTAAGGCGGGAAAGAAAGAGACTCCCTAGACCTCGGATAACCTAATACCGTCGGAGTCGGAAGAGAACAAGAGTTGACCAAGTGAGGTCGACAGGAAGGAAGACGGAGAGGAGCCCAGCTCAAGTAAGTGGAAGCAATGCCGGACTCAGCTGAGCCCCGTGGTCGCTAACACACGTCCCACTAGATGTGAGCCCCTGGGGGGTGTCAATGACATGGTAAAGGTTGTAACAAAAACTAACTTATGTATGCTGATGACATGCAATTTATAAGGACCCATGGAAAGCAGACAGCATGCTTCAAGCAGACTTTGATAATATTTTAAGATGTAGCCATGATAATGGGTTAATAATAAATTACAAAAAATCTAAATTAATCAACATTCGCATGTCACACAATATTAAAGAACATATTAAGGTAAAATTCCATAACTATGACTGCCTACACGTAAACAAGGGAGATTACCTGATCAAATTGTTCATGTAATAACTTCATTGAGAGAGTCAATAACTACAAATTTGGAATCATTATTGATGAACATTTCAAATGGAACACACAAATATTACAGCTGGCGAAGCAACTAAGAAGGACACTGTTCTTCTTTCACACTTTGGCTTACTGTGCAAACACACATAATTATACCGTATGGCTTACTCAGCATTAGTAGAGTCTATTATGAGTTATGGTATTGCTTCTTGGGGGAAGTTCCAGCAACAGTCAATTGAAAATAATAAGCGATAGCCAGTAGAGATTTATTAAGTTAATCAAGGAAAAACTAATCAAGAATGAGGTCTTCCTCTCTGTGGAAGACCTGTATAAAGTAAATGTAATAAATATGTATTACTATGACAAGTGCGTCAGGACTCGGCAGCCGGCACAGTTCGTATCCGCGCCGCTAGATGGGGGCTTCATTCATTCCATCCCCTGACCCGGTCGGAGACTGGAAGCAGGCTTGTGGATTTCATTTCATCAGTATTATTGTTTTCAGTATTATTATCAACAGTATTATTATTACAGTGGTGGTCTCGCCGTTAACAGGCGTGCTTACTCGTCGCTCCCGTACTAGTGCTGTCGTGAAAAATGTCTTGTAACGAATCGCTGCTAACTGATGGCAATTACGTGAAGTGTCTGGGGTGTAATTCAGTATATCATTACGAATGCACCACCGTAACAACTAAACAAGGACAAATATGCCTAAATTTAATAAATCTCAATGGCGCTGAAGAACATGCCGACAACAGAAGGGGAATCCCGTCTACCGTTTACCATCGGGACCGAACGACGGAGATTGCCTGCAATCAGCAGACGGCATAGATGACTCTGGAGACCTGAAAGCAGGAATACAATGGATGACGAAAGAAATGGCATCACTGAAAGGTTACGTATATGAAAGAGTAAAAAGTGTTCAGTTTGTGTCGAACAAATTTGACGAAATATTGAAGGAACTAAAAGAAAGTAACAACTAGAGCGTGAGTTAACAACTGAAGAGAAACAATTAAAGGAACAGAACAGGAAAGTGTGATATCGTACTTATCAGCCAAAATCCACGAACATGAACAATACAACCGTCAGTACTACTTAGAAATTAGTGGTGTCCCGCACGAGAAGGATGAAAACCTGGAAGACACTGCCCATGAAGTGGCTGAGGAACTGGAAGTTGATCTCAATATATTTGACGTTGAGAATATCTACCGTGTGCCGTTAAGAATAAAACGAAAATTTCACCAATTGTGGTTAAGTTCAGTTCTACACGTAAACGAAATGAAGTCATCAACAAGCGCAACGTAAAGCTGGTCCACTCAACCACAGCATCAAGGGAGGCGCATTTATATTAATGAAAGCCCCAAGCATTTCTATCGAGATTTATTGTGGCAGGCGAAATCGAAGACACGGGAGATGAATTGGAAATTTGTATTGTTGAGGAATGACCGTGTGTTGGCAAGGAAAAACGAAGAAAGTGGAGTCGTCAGAATTACCCTTTCCGGCGATCTGCCGAAGATGATGTAAGCTAGTGTAAGCAAGTGTCGCGGAGTGATAATTATTTTCTTTTCGTGTTAAAATGGCAATCTCAACTATACACAAGAGCCACGCATAACCTGTTATAAATTTGAAAGTGCTCAAGATTTTATAGATAACTAGCTGAAGTACCCGTGCTTCGCTACGCGTCATAAATAAATTAAAATGTGAAGGTGAGAGTTAAAACTGGGAATAGGCGAGGTGCTGCGCAGAGGGAGATTAAGGATGGAACAGTTTGTCCAACTACACCGCTCGTCGTTGACCGTGTTTTATAGCACAAATTTAGGTTTTACTCGTTAACCATTGGAGATACCTTTCGGATAGAAAATGTAATTTTAAACCCTGTATATGCCATCAAAAGTTTGCTATTTCTTAGTGTTCTCTTTTTATTTGAAATGGAAATATGAAAGTTTGAGACCAAAGGGTGTAGTGACGTCACTAAAATGGTCGCCATCTTTAAATAGTGTAAAGTATTTAAATCAAAAGTAACCTATATGTTAACCAGGTAAATCAGCTACTTCCATGTAAAATTCTTGTAAATCGGACCAGTGGTACTTGCGTGATTGAGTAATACACAGACACACTCCATCTCATTTTTAGCCTCGCGTTCAGGGGCCGATAACCTAGATGTTAGGCCCCTTAAAACAATAATTATCATCATCATCATTTTTAGCCTCGCTACGCTCGCGTCATACTCGTGTCATATTGTTATTCAATGAAATGCAGGTTTAACCCCGTTAACACCCCTTTAGAACCTGAATATCCAAAAATCCCTCCTTAGTAGACGTTTTCGACACACAACAAACATATCCCCAAAATATCATTCTTCTAACTTTAATAGTTTTGGTTGGTCGATGAGAGTGAACATCCAAAAATCCTTCCTTAGTGGACGTTTTTCTTCCAGAATTTCACCCCTCCACATAGGCCCCTTAAATTACATTTATGAAAAAACGGTCTAACACATATTTACTTCTTTTTATGTTGATTTTTTTCGCTGAGTTTCAAACTCCTCGCCTATGTCGGAGATACACGCTCCGTTAGGAATTTTTCAATCCCCAATTTTCATCCCTTTCACCTCATAATATACACCACATCGAAAAACCCTCAGACACGTGTCTTCTTACTGTTTAATGATGAGATTATATGCCGTGTATCACATCCCCCAATTAAACCAATCGGGAGATATTGTTATTCAATGAAATGCAGGTTTAACCCCCTTAAGATCCCTTTAGAACCTGAATATCCGAAAAGCCTTCCTTTCGAAAAACCCTCAGACACGTGTCTTCTTATTTTTAATGATATAATATATAAAAAGGAAGCTTGTAGTTTAACGTGACAATTAATCTCGCGATCATAAGCCACGGGACCTCCTTTTTACGTGGAATCCGAACCACAGGACATGGCATTTCACATCGAAAATCTCACATGCATTGACAGGATCGAACCCGGTCCGCCTTGGTGAGAGGCATACAGCTTGACCGCTGCGCCACCACGCCCCCGATGAGTTCATATGCCGAGTATCACATCCCCCAATGAAACCAATCGGGAGATATTGCTATTCAATGAAATGCAGGTCTACCACCCTTAACACCCCTTTAGAACCTTAATATCCAAAACTCCTCTCTTAGTGGGCATTTGCGGCCCTTGAGGAAGCTGCATACCAAATTTCATTCCAATCCGTTCGGTGGTTTCTGAGATTTCGTGATGAATGAATGAGTGAGTGAGTGGTATTTGACAAATATAATAGTAAATAGTGTGAAGTCTTTGTTATGCTAAACTCGGTCGACAGTGCTGTGTGAGCAGTTGAGTAACTAACAGGATTTCAAGTAAAGATCCTCATTTTCTATACCGGTGGTGCAGAGCGCAACTCGAATCTAGTCGGCCGTGTCTCGACTTGAGCTATGTTGCCATGGAAATGATCTGCCTTGCCATTCCTTCATGAGTCCATTCCTTCATGACTATATTTTATGATTTGATTAGCCTTTGCTTGAGTGCAAAAGCGCCGAAATCAGAAGAATGAGAAAGACTATCGAAAATTCATGTAGCCAGCGGTTCCTTCTGGGTCCTAAATTATGGGTATGCAAAATTTGGTTGAGATTGGTGGAACGGTGTGGATTTAAATACGGAACAGACAAACCCACCCACCCACCCACCCGCATACATACAGACTTTCACTTTTATATATAAGATAGTAACCCACTGTTGAATAACACACAGTTAAATATAATAACACTAAATATTGGTTATAATATAATGATGATAATTGTTGTTTTAAGGGGACACACATCTAGGTTATCAGCCCCTAATGGTTTGGGTGATCGTGAAGATAACGAAAAGTTAATTATACCTAAACTAACTACTAACTTATAAACTAGAAGACGAAATAGGACAATAAGGCAAATAAAGGACAGGAGAAAAAGAAACACCCTCAACCCTCGGAGAATGAGGATTGGGGGATTGGAAGGAAGGAGAGTCATGAAAGGCAGATAGGAAAGTGAAAGAGGAGAGGGTCCGCCCAAGAGGCAATGGAAAAAGGGGAAAAAACGGCCCAGCTCAAGATTCCCTCGGAGCGCCAACTCCCGAACTCACCAGCTGTGAACCCTTGAGGTTGTAGCACTATCGAGGGTGCACCAGAAGTGGTGGAGCTACACACACCTTGCATCGTTGAGGGCCTTGAGCCGAAGGCAGGAGATAACATGAAAAGAAAAAGAAGGCTGACCCCTCGAAGAATTAGGGTATCAGGAAAGATGAGACAAGGGCCAATTAAGGCAGCAAAGTGAAAGACTCCCTACGCCTCGGATACCATAATACCGTCGGGGACGGAAGAGAACAAGAGTTGACCATGAGAGGTAGACTGGAAAGAAGACTGAGAGGAGCCCGGCACAAGTAAGTGGAAGCAATGTCGGACTCAGCTGCTGGTGTCCTGTGGTCGCCAACCCACGTCCTACTAGATGTGAGCCCTAGGGGGACCAAATATTGATTATTTATCGACAAATTGTGACTATTTTGTAATGAATTTTCTTGAAGAAATTATTGAAATTTTGTCTAGTAGAGATCAATATTTTAGACTTTAAAAACAGCCTGTTTAATTTTTAAAATATTAATGCTCTTTTTTTTACAACAGAGCAAATAGAAGAGGTGGAGGAATAGCTCTTTTTACACGGAAGAACATCGCAATAAGGAAACTAGACTTGGTTATTAATGTTAATTATTTTGAGACACTTCAACCGAAATTGAGTACGCAAATCATAAATTAGGCATTTTCTGCATTTATAGGCCACCTGGACTTAATGCCAACAACTTTATAGACAAGCTGTACATGAGCCTACAGTCCTTCAGTGAGTAGAGAAACCAGATTTTGTCAGTAATCGCACACCCAACTAGAATCAATCCAAGGACAGGGAAAAAAAAACGCTGATTGACCATATATTTGCAAGGCGAGAGAATACAGCACAATCAGCGGTAATAGGATCAGATGTCAGTGACCACTTCATAACGTATCTTGGACTGGGGACACAGCAAACTGTTTCAGCAAATTCCTCTCACGAGCTAGAAAACATTATAATGCTGACTGTATGCAAGGTTCATAACCAACGTAGTACAGTAATGTGGGACCGATATCTAAACCTCGAATGTCCGATACAGCTCTATATACCCGGTTAGTAAACACTTTTAGTGCAATTTATAATAACTCATATGTAACATTTAAAAGTAGACGTAGAGCAAACAAACTATGGTTTTCAAAACAACTGCAGGCAAAATGCAGACATAGTGATCAGTTGTTTAAAAAATGGAAATCCAATAGAAATAATGAGCAATATAGGAAAGAATACCACTTATTTAGAAACAGGCTGAACAAGGAAATTTTCAAAACTAAAATGGCATATTTCAGAAAAGGATTTAATGAAGATAGTCGTAATATGACAGCAACATGGAAAATTATCAATAATATTATAGGTAGCAAAACTAATTCAGTAGATGATATTATTCAGAAATATCTTGGTAATAAACATCCTATCGATACAATTGTAAACAATTTTTCCAGAAATGTTGATGACCAAGTGCAAAGAATAACACATGCGTGTAATTGCTCGGTGAGTTAGGTAACTATATACACTTGACCTCACTCAATGATGCTATGTGAAGTTACACCCACAGAAATATTTAGTACCATAAGTAATTTAAATAGTAACAAGGGACCAGGGATAGACAAAATTCATGCAAAAGACATACAATACTGTCGATACAATATCATCACAGAGTTAGCACATTTAATTATTCTCATTTCTGAATCAGGAATAATTCCAGAAACACTCAAAATTGCAATTAGGCCTATATATAAATGTGGCGATCATATAATTTTAGAAAACTATAGACCTGTATCCATCCTATCAATAATCCATAAAATCTTAGTAAAATGCATTGAATTTAGACTAAACAACTATTTAGATTAATTTAAAATTATTCATGATTGCCAATACGGTTTCAGGAAAGATAAATGCACACCTCTGTTGCTCTCTCACTTTGAAAATATTGTGAATGGTGCATTGAACCAGAACAAACACGCACCAGTCTTATTCCTCGACTATTCCAAAGCGTTTGACACGTTACAGTTTGATCGAATATTGTTAAAATAAGATATTAGACGTAGGGCATTAGAAATATTTCGAAGCTACTTAACAGGCAGGAAAATGGTAGTCAGAGTAAATAATGCTGTGAGTGATCCTATTGAGGTGCATAGCGGCGTACAGCATGGGTCAGTATTAGGGCCAACTATCTACAATATCTTTATGAATGACATCTCAAAAATAGTACTAAATTGTAAAATATTTGTGTATGCAAATGACATAATCCTCGTAGCAATACACAAAAATGTTCAAGGGTCTCTTTATATGGTGCAAAAGACTTCGGTAGTGTTTTAAGATGGAGCCACGACAATAATCTCACCCTTAATTCAAAAGAATCTAGAATTATGAACATACGAATGCCCGGTAAAGTCAAGGAACAAATTAAATTGAAATTGCATAATTTAAACTGCCTGCACTTAAATCCCGGCAAAGAACAAATTACTAAATGTAACTGTGACTATTACATTCAATCTAGAAATAAGTATACATATCTAGGAGCCATGGTAGATGTTCTTTTTTAAATGGGAAAATCACATTATGTAACTGTTAAGGAACCTGAGAAAGGCATTATTCTTCTTTCATACACTTGCCTATCTGCCCCTCCAATTGTGTACACAATGGCCTATTCAGCACATGTCGAATCAGTGCTTCGATATGGCATTGTAGCATTGGGAGGGATAACAAAAGTTCTAATTAAAATGTTAAGTAATATGCAACAAATATTTCTAAAACTTTTTGAAGACAGAGAAAACTGTAAGAAGAAATTTCCGACCATTGCAGTTTATATAAGACCACAATACTTCTAACACATTATAGAAATAACAGACACAGAATACTTCCACAGCACTCAAAAGAAACCAGAATAAAACAGGATAGTCAGTACATTGTTCCCCTTCGCATTAATTCATATGGGAAACAAGAATTGAAAGTTGTAATACCAACATTAATAAATTCATTACCATCAACATTAAGAAACTTCCATTACAAGAAACAATGAAACAAATTGAAAACTTCATAGGAAAACTATCAGTCAACTAAGCTAGGTTTTGATTACACACAATACATTTATCAACTTCAACTGTAAGTTAGTTTTCTTTCATAAGTGAAGATCCATCGAGATATACAATTAAGTAATATTTCTAAATTTGTTCCCACAGATAAGCCACATCTGATGGCTTTGTGGGACCTTGATACAAATAATATTGAAAGTAGTATATACTGAACCCTTTATACGCTATCCGTATAAATGAATCTAAGTTTTTATTTTTCATTCTATGATATTTCTACCAGCAACAGGTAAAAGCCAGACAGTGGTGGTGAAACTTTGAGAATTAGTTGGCGACGATCAGAATGTACATGGCAGGCAAGCAAAGGTTGATCTCTTAAGGAATTTGTGAAAGGATGCCTAGCCCATGGTGACAAATACAGAGCATTTGCAAGCAGCTAGAACAAGGAAACGCAGTTGGTGACGCAGGCGAAAGGCTTGTTCATTGTCCTTTTCGCGCCAAGTGGAAATAATGCTTCAATATGAGAGGTGAACCAAACTATTAACCACTCCCACAGGGAGGCGTTAATCAGAAATGCCCGCGATGTTCGCAAGATGTTGGACCAATAAGACAGAGACGCTTCTTTTTCGCGCGAGGATGGCATCACAGCTCAGACGGATGAATTTGAGCGGGAATTAATTATGGATACATCTCACGATCGATTTCTGATAGCTCTAGCCTAAACTTGACCTGCGTGTTACTACGAACTCATTGATACCAGTTGCATGTCAGTACGATGATTATTGTGGAAAATTATTTCAGTATTCCCCTTCCATGTGTACCCAGAGCCAGATTCATTTACAAGTGGCCCAAGCGGCCACTTTTATGTGTTCGAGGACACTAGTCATTTTCTCTCTATTTGTGTGTCCGAGGACACTAGACATTCTACTTTGTGTGGATGTGGACACTTGTACTTTATCTTTGCATGTCATGAGGACACTTGTCATATTTTCAAGGAGACTGTAGAAATGTGTATAACTTCAGCGAGTTTTGGTAGACCAAGAACTACAGAATAGGGAAAAGTACTTCGAATATTTCGCCACAAGACTGTTTGGGGAAATGAGCACCTAATCGGCGAAATTAGTTAGGAATATACAGCGTGTGTAATATTAACAAACATTTTCATTCAGCACCGAGATGGCATCAATGGACCAGGATGGAGCTTGGAACCAGCAGTACTTCAGCCACGATATGTGCGATATGAGCTAAGCCATTAGAAGGGGGATGGCTGGCAACGTGTATCTGGCGCTGATTGCTGAAAGGAATGAGTACTAAATGATTCATTTTATTTGACAGATCAATTATGGTTTATGGGACAATTTTGTAAATATCTTGTTTGTTGTGTGCGTAATTGAGAATCTTGTTTCTTGTTACTGACACACAGTAGTTGCATGGGACGGCGTAACGTTTTTATATTGTAAATAATTTGTGATTTTTATTGTTGTCAAGTATACGTGGCTATGCGTGCTACCGTATGCGCATAGGATCCCGTAAATGCCGTTAAGTAGCGTAATTCGGAAATGAGCATAACGACAGAAGTGGAACCAAATTAATTTAGTATAAAACTAGTATTGGAGGGTAATTTTGACTGTGTGTAGATTTTTATGATTGATCAGGTTCATTGCTTGATAATTGCCATGTCGCAATTCTTTATGCGAGTAGCCGTGAGCTCACTCGAGTGTTCATCTTTGAATTAAATTTTTGAGTGTCTATGGACACAATCTTAGGGAGATCTGATTCAGAGCCGTCCTGGATGGTTTGATTATGGTGTCAGTCCAAGCTTTATGGTGTCCACGTGTGATGTTTACTGGTAATTGCTTGCGGGAATAAGTACCAAGACTGCTCCGTCCGCCGCATGCCAGGTCCCATTTCCTAACCTCGCGAGGCGGATCTGTGGATAATATTGTGTTCTTGCCATTCCAGTGAATTGGCGAGATATTGTTGTGTTGTTACGTTTTTAGGTGATGATAACGGGACCTAGGGGTCGCCAGTTATATTTAGACACAAGCTTGGAGGACTGAGAAATATCAGATGGGTTGAGGAGTTAGAACCATACCATCAGGCGCGCTTGCGATCAGATAAGAACGACCGGTGGCCATTAGCGAGACAAGCTAGTATTCCCTGTACGTCTTAGTAATGTTTGTTTGAATTCAGAAAAGACCTGATCATTTGTAAATGTAATTTGATGATTAAATGGGCGTTGTCCACGTCGTGATGTCATCTCCGAGGCTTTAACTTATTTTGATTTTTCATGTCATGCAATTATCAGCCGTCAAGACATATGGTTGTTGTTGTTGACTTTTGTTGATTTTGCGTTTCGTGTTCAATGACCACGTGTGGCCATCTTTCACGTGATGATGTTCTAACGTTTATTTTGTCCGAGCACTTGGTCGTAGAGGCGTGCTCATTTCTTGTCGTGCTTTGGCACTGGGTTGGAATCTCGGGGAGATTCTTGTAATTATAGTGTATTTAGCTTTGCGTGTGTCAGTATTTAATTTTAGTTTTGTTTTCTTAAAGTGCATGTCCCGTGGCGATAATGTTGATTTGCAAGATGGGAGTTCGTGATCAACGTGGCTGTTCCCAGTTGATGATGATGATGATGATAATTGTTGTTTTAAGGGGCCTAACATCGAGGTTATCGGCCCCTAATGATCTGGGTGATAGCGAAAATGATAATGAAACGGAAACCAGAACAAAATTATCTGAGACGGAAAATACGTATAAAAAGGAACTCAGATGGAAACAACTCACAATATGGTCTGACAAAAGGGAATTTAGAACGAAAAGTGGCACAAAAAGAATAGATTGAAAAAGACCCACAAAACGTAGGCTAGATTCAAAATACGTAAAAAATGCAATGTAGTGTCGAAATACTTACAAAATGCAACTGAAATTCAAAATACTTACAAAATGCAAATGAGATCGAAAATACGTACAAAATGCAATTGAGGTTCAAAATACTTTCAAAATGCAATTGAAATTGAAAATACACAATGCAATTCAGATTGAAATAAGCCCTATACCAGTTCCAATCCAAATTATTCACAAAGTGCAATTGAAATTCAAAATACTTACAAAATGCAATTGAAATTGTAAATACTTACAAAATGTACGGTAGATTCAAACGACTCATGTGGATTGACAATACTTACAAAAAGCAATTTAGATTGAAAATACTTGACAAAATGTAATTTAGATTCAACATAGCCACAAAATGAAATTGAGAATCAAAATATGTGCAAAATGCCCGCCAATCAAAATGCAATTTCGATTCAAAATTCGTGCGAAATGCGGTTTGGGTTGAAAATACTTACAAAATGCAATTGAAATTCAAAATACTCACAAAGGTTGCTCCGCCATATTGAAAGACTTACTAAAAAGCAATTTAGATTGTCAATCTTTACAAAATGCAATTGAGGTTTAAAACAATCGCGAGATGCAATTTAGATCGAAAAAACATACAAAAAGCAACGTAGATTAAAAATGCCTTAAAAAACGCTAGAAGGGAATTTAGATAAACGGTGAACCAAGTAACAAAAACAGTGCGAGAATCTTAAAGAGAAAAGTAAATATAATGAAAAGAGGAGAGGAGTGGAGAGGGGAGAGAGGAGAAAGTCAACGGTAAGGGACAAAAGGGGAAAACGGACCCAGCTCAGGAATCCCCCGGGGTCGCCAACTCCCGAACTCACGAGCCGTGAGCCCCTGAGGGTGTAGCATTATCTAGGGTGCACCAGGTGTGGTGGGGCTACATACAACCTGCCTCCTTAAGGGCCTTGAGCACAAGGCAGGAGGTAAAAGGAAAAGAAGAGAAGGCTGACCCCTCGCAGAAGGAGGGTATCAGAAAAGATGAGACAAGGGCCAATTAAGGCGGGAAAGGAAGAGACTCCCTAGGCCTCGGATACCCTAATACCGTCGGGGTCGGAAAAGAACAAGAGTTGACCAAGGGAGGTCGACAGGAAAGAAGACAGAGAGGAGCCCGGCACAAGTAAGTGGAAGCAATGCCGGACTCAGCTGGGATCCCGTGGTCGCCAACCCACAACCCACTAGATGTGAGCCCCTGGGGGATGTTCCCAGTTGCGAACGAACACTCATCAAAGTACTCATTTTCTTTCTAGTTTATCAATACACACGCGCATATCATCTCTTAACCAGTTCAATGGACCTGGTATCCACATGTTCTTTTGAGAGGAGTGGGTCAGTGATACCGCTCACATTTAATAAAGTTCATGTTTATGTGGGATTCAGATGTCAGGGAGGAGTTATTCTTTGTTGTTATTGTTTTTGCAAATTATCAGTTATTAAATCACGTTTATTATACTTCTTTTTCACTCATTTCTTAGTTATAGTTTTTCTTATGATCCTTCTATCCAGAAAATCATGTTGTTTTGTGGAACTTTCTTAAGAAGCACACAGGACTGAACGTCACCCCGAAAACAGAATCTTGTCACAACACTGCTTTATTGAAGGGTGCAATACATATGTATATAAAGTATAATATAATAATAATAATAATAATAATAATGGAAAGTATCATTATATGAATACAGATACAACAGCAAAAATAACAAGAGACTGTTAAATTATTTTTTCTATATTTCTGTTACTATTGTCATTATAATTATAACACTGTATTTGTAAATTTATTTTCATGTACGGCACTCTGGCACTGTATACTATGTATGTACTCGGTTTGTTTTTAATAAATTAACCCCTCCACAGGTCTTGGGCCTTCCAGGCCGGGAAAGGGTGGGTCATTCATTCATTATCAGTAATATTATTATTATTATTATCAGTATTATTGATTGTTGCAGCCATGTTTGGCATATGGTGTCTTGTGCATGGTACTGGTGTATTTACGCTCAATTAGGGAGCAAACGGGTTAGATAATTGTTTGGACTACTTGGAATCAGCTGTGTATACATTCCTGTTATACGCAACGTTTGGTGAGTGTGGAAAAAAACTATTACCAACCTATTTCAATAGGTAAGTAGACTGACGTCGACATTTTGAGGTTAGATTCAAAAACAATAGACCTTGATATTACCTCTGGAAACACACAGTGATAAAATTCGTCATTAATTACTTTAGACGGCTGTGAGGCTATTACTCCTTGGAAACAGCTACTGTAATCTAGGCCTTTAATATCCACAGCCATCTAGAGCAAGGAGTAGTAGTAAGCTTCTAGGTCTTGTTGTTAGGAGGAGAGGGAGGGTCTGGACATTTTGGAGTCAGCGACATTTTCTTCCCACACCACTGGCCCGACCTACGCTTTACCAGTTTCGGAACATGAATCGTCTTCTAACGAACCAAGAAAGAGATGCGAACGGGAAAAATGAGGTCTGGCCTCGATTGTCTAAGGTGAATATAACAGGAGAGTGATGGGTCAGTTGCGGAAGATACAATACTTCTCCCATCTCAACATCTTGACAAATTGAGGAGAACGGAAGAAGAGGCATTGCACAAATGCTATAATATCATCCAAAAGATAAAGCTTGCTGCAGCGAAACAGAAAAACATGTCTAAGGATGTGAAGGATGGAATTGTGGAATGGAGGATGCCATTGACAGCATTGTATTCTGTAAGAATGCTACGTACAAGGAGAAACAACAAATTGACGCAACCACAATAACGATCGAGCACAAGCATCAAACTCTCTTGATGACGAAAGAGAAATGGAAGAAAAAGAAAGAGGAGAAGTAGAGTCATGGATTAAGGTTGTGTCCAGGAAGAAATCACGAGAGAAAAGGACTCAAATGCAGGTTGAATTGCAGCGGGAAGATTCCCCAGGCAAGAGACAGAGTCAAATGCTCAAGAAGCAACCAACAAAGTCTCGACTGCCAGCTGTGCTAATAAAGCCAGTAGACGGCAAGTCGTATGCCGATGTGTTACGGGAGATTCGGCAGAAGGCAAATCCTGTTTACACAGGAACGGAAGTTAGGTCTATAACACAGACTAGAGCCGGTGATGTTCTTGTTACTATCGGGAAAAGCAATCGAGATAATGCGGCATTTAGCGACTCATTGAAGAATATCCTGGGACAAGATGCGATAGTCCGCAGTCTTGAACCGAAGGTGACAATTGAGATTAGAGATCTTGATGCTCTCACGACCAAAGATGAAGTTTTAGAGTCCATTATTAAAGAATCCCCGGATGGTCTGAGGGATTGCATCAACCCAAAGAAGTGTGTCTTATGCGAGGAGAGTGGCGTTACGCAGCAGGATTTGTGTCATGTGACTGGATCGGGCCAATGTAAGGTATTTCGAGAGGCCCTGGAGAATGCGACGAACCTGCAACGAAAATGATCCGAGTTCTACAAGCTAATATAAAAAGGAGTAGAACCTGCTAGCTGTACCAGCTAGCTGCCGAGAAACAAACTGATCTGCTGTTAATTAGTTAACAGTACCAAGATAAGCAGTCACCTCTCTGGCTTAGAGACCAATTAGGCACTTCTGCTATTTGGATCTTATATCCTGTAAAAAAATCCAATAAAAGAACATGGGAGCGGGAACGGAAGATAATTCACTAAGGAGGTGTGCCCTACACGCAAATATAAAACGACTCTAGCCTGAAGTAATGTGATAAACGGTTCCAGACTAATGTTCAGAAGTAATGGGGGTAGTTTTAGTCGGTAGTCTGCTACTCAGGAGTCACACACTCTGTGCGTAAATACATTTCTACCCCTAAAAAAACAAAACAGTATTATTATCAGTATTATTAACAATAGAGATCAATATTTTAGACTTTGAGAACAGCCTGTTTAATTTAAAAATGCCCTTTTTTTACAATGGAGCAAATAGAAGAGATGGAGGCATAGCTATTTTTACACGGAAGAAAATCGCAATGAGGAAACCAGTCTTGCCGTAGTTAATAATGTTAGTTACTTTGAGACACTTCAAGCCGAAACTGAGTACGCAAATCATAAATTAGGTATTTTCTACTTTTATAGACCACCTGGACTTAATGTCAACAACTTCATAGACGAGCTGGACATGAGCCTACAGTCCTCCAGTGAGTGCAGAAACCTGATTGTCATCGGAGATATCAATATTAATCTTCTAATTAAGGATAATCGTACTGCCAACCATTATAATAATGTTATGGCAGCACATGGTCAATTTTCAGTAATCACACACCCGAAAGAATCATTATATGAACACTGGCACAACAACAAAAGGAGACTGTTAAATTATGTTTGCTATGTTTGTGTAACTATTGTCATTATAATTATAACACTTCAAATGTATTTGTAAATTTATTTTCATTTCATTTCATAAGTATTATTATTATTATTATTATTATTATTATTATTATTATTATACTATGTTCCTGGAACATATTGAAGATGGATTCCAGAACCGGAAGATCACAGGGGCAGTCTTCATTGACTTAACAGCTGCTTATGACACAGTCAATCATCACTTACTGCTGAATCAACTCTACTCGATGACAAAGGAATATAAATTAAGTGAAATAGTCAGGTGTCTTCTTCAAAATCGTAGACTCTTTGTAGACTTTCAAGGGCAGCACAGCCGTTGGAGGAATCAACGAAATGGACTGCCTCAAGGTAGTGTTCTGGCTCCTATCCTCTTTAACATATATACAAATGACCAGCCAATACCAGTAGGTACTCGAAGCTTTATTTATGCGGATGATCGTGCCATTACCGTCCAGGCGGATCAGTTTGAAGTTGTGGAAAGACGTCTATCTGAAGCTCTAGAGGAACTAAGTGATTATTATAGAGGAAACCAATTGAAACCAAACCCTTTGAAAACACAAGTCTGCGCTTTCCATCTCAAGAACAGACAGGCAAAGAGGAAACTGCATGTAACGTGGGAAGGCATGCAGTTGGATCACTGTGCGAATCCCAAATGCTTAGGGATTACATTGGATCGTGCACTCACGTATGAAAGACATTGTCTAAACACCAAAAATAAGGTATCCGCAAGAAACTGCCTCCTTCGCAAATTATCTGGTACCAGCTGGGGGACTCAAGCTCAAACAATAAGAACCACTGCTTTAGCACTCTGTTACTCTGCAGCAGAATATGCATGTCCTGTGTCATACCAAGCAGGTTGATACTGCATTAAATGAAACGTGTTGACTTATCATTGGCTGCCTGAGACCCACGCCATGTGATAAACTGTGTTATTTAGCAGGCATTGCACCCCCCAGATATCAGAAGAGAAGTTGCAGCTAAATGTGAGAGATCTAGGGTTGATGTGTCTCAAGCACACCCATTGTTTAGCCTTCAACCAGCCCACTCTCGACTGGAAGAAGCTTTCTTCACACAACTGAGTGCCTAACTGACAAACCTCAGGTTTTGAGGATTACATCTTGGTTGACCAGAAGCTCCACATTACTCAGTGGATGGCTCCATCTGAAAGGCTCCCTGCAGGACATACAGAGGCTTGGACAACTTGGAAGTCTCTCAACAGATTGCGATCTGGGGTTGGCAGATCCAAGTCCAACATTCATAAATGTTTTTTTTTTTTTTGCTGCGACCCGGTCCTTTGTGAATGCGGTGAAGAACAGACTATGGGTCATCTGCTTCAGTGCAGTCTGTGTCCTATACTGTGCACCATGGAGGATCTGGTGAAGGCTACACCAAATGGACGTGGCATGGCAAAATATTGGTCATGCATTATTTAGAACCTTAAATGTTCAAGTGTTGCCATTTTTTTGCCCATTTTGTACATAGTTTGTTATGTAATATTTTTTGTTCCTGACACGAGTAAATAAATAAATTATTATTATTATTATAGTGTGGTGGATCTCTTCGTGAACAGACGTGCTTACTTGCCGCTCCCGTATTAGTGCTGTCGTGCAAAATGCCTTGTTCCTATTGTAACGAATCGCTGCCAACTAATGGAGATAAGGGGCCGATAACCTAGATGTTAGGCCCCTTAAAACAACAATTATCATCATCATCATAATGGAGATTACGTGAAGTGATGGGGTGTAATTCAGTATATCATTACGAATACACCACCGTAACAACTAGAACGTGGAAAAATATGTCTAAATTTAACAAATCTCAATGACGCTGTGGAACATGCCGGCAAGTAAGCAAGTGTAAAATAGTGTCGCGGAGTGATAGTTAATTTTCTATTCGTGTTAAAATGACATTACTCAACTATTCACAAGAGCCTCGGATAACCTGTTAAAAATTTGAAAGTGCTCAATACTTTATAGATAATCGGTTATTAGATAACTCACAGTTAAATGTAATGTCTCCAAATATTTGTTCATTATCGACAAATTGGGACTATAGTCTGCTAACCGTACTTGAAGAAATTATTGAAAGAATACATATTATATGTCCAGTAGAGATCAATATTTTAGCCTTTAAGAACAGCCTGTTTAATTTTAAAAATATTAATGCCCTTTTTTACAACAGAGCAAATAGAAGATGTGGAGGAATAGCTCTTTTTACACGGAAGAACATCCCAATAAGGAAACTAGACTTGGTTATTATTCAAGCCGAAATCAGTACGCAAATCATAAATTAGGTATTTTCTGCATTTATGACCGCCTGGACTTAATGTCAACAATTTTATAGACGAGCTGGACATGAGTCTGCAGACCTTCAGTGAGTACAGAAACCTGACTGTCCTCGGATATATAAATATTGATCCACTAAATAAGGATAATCGTACGGCCTACCATTAAAATAATATTATGGCAGCACATGGTTTTTGAGTAATCACACACCCGACTAGAATCGATCCAAGCACAGGGAAAAAAATGATGATTGACAATATATTTCCAAGGCGAGAGAATACAGCACATCAGCTATATTACTGTTGAATCAGACGTCAGGGACCACTTCATAACAAATGTTGGACTAGGGACCACCAAACTGTTTCAGCAAATTCCTTTCACCAGTTAGCAAACATTAGAATGCTGACTGATTCCTAGGTTCATGACCAGCTTAGTACAGTAAAGTGCGACCAGTGTCTGAACTTCGAATGTCCGATACAGCTCTATACCCAGTCAGTTAACACTTTTAGTGCAATTTATAATAACTCATGTAACATTCAAAACTGCAGGTTAAATGCACACAGAGAGATCAGTTATTTAAAAACTGGAAATCCAATAGAAATAATGAGCAATATAGGAAAGAATACAACTTATTTAGAAGCAGGCTGAACAAGGAAATGTTCAAAATTAAATGCCATACTACGAAAAAGGATTAAATGATAATAGTCGTAATATGAGAGCAACATTGAAAATTATCAATAATAATATAGGTAGCAAAACTAACTCAGTAGATTATATAATTCAGATATATCTTGGTAATAAACATCTTATCGATACGATTGTAAACAATTTTGCCAGAAATGTTGATGACCAAATGCAAAAAATAACACGTGCATGTAATTACTCGGTGACTAAGGCAACTATTGACGCTTCACTACAATCAACGATGCTATACGAAGTTACACCCACAGAAATATTTAGTATCATAAGTAATTTAGATAGTAACAAAGGACCAGGGATAGACAAAATTCGTGCAAGGACGTACAATACTATCGCTACAATATTATGATGATGATGATAATTGTTGTTTTAAGGGGCCTAACATCGAGGTTATCGGCCCCTAATGATCTGGGTGATAGCGAAAATGATAATGAAATGGAAACCAGAACAAAATTATCGAAGACGGAAAATACGTACAAAAGGGAACTCACATGGAAACAACTCACAGTATGGTCCTACAAAAGGGAATTTAGAACGAAAAGTTGCACAAAAAGAATAGATTGAAAAAGACCCACAAAACGTAGGCTAGATTCAAAATACGTACAAAATGCAAAGTAGAGCCGAAATACTTACAAAATGCAACTGAAATTCAAAATACTTACAAAATGCAAATGAGATCGAAATTACGTACAAAATGCAATTGAGGTTCAAAATACTTACAAAATGCAATTGAAATTGAAAATACACAATGCAATTCAGATTGAAATATCCCAGTTCCAATCCAAATTATTCACAAAGTGCAATTGAAATTCAAAATCCTTACAAAATGCAATTGAAATTGAAAATGCTTACAAAATGTACGGTAGATTCAAACGACTCATGTGGATTGACAATACTTACAAAAAGCAATTTAGATTGAAAATACTTGACAAATGTAATTTAGATTCAAAATACCCACAAAATGCAATTGAGAATCAGAATATGTGCAAAATGCCCACCAAACAAAATGCAATTTAGATTCAAAATTCGTGCAAAATGCGGTTTTGGTTGAAAATACTTACAAAATGCAATTGAAATTCAAAATACTCACTTAAAGGCCCGGCAACCTGCATTGAAAGACTTACTAAAAAGCAATTTAGATTGTCAATCTTTACAAAATGCAATTGAGGTTGAAAACAATCGCGAGATGTAATTTAGATCGCAAAAACTTACAAAATGCAACATAGATCAAAAATGCCTTAAAAAATCGCTAAAAGGGAATTTAGATACACGGTGATTCGAGTAACAAAAACAGTGCGGGAATCTTAAAGAGAAAAGGAAATAGAAGGGAGAGAGGAGAGGAGAGGGGAGAGAGGAGAAGGTCCGCCCCAAAGGGAAGGGACAAAAAGGGGAAAACGGACCCAGCTCAGGAATCCCTCGGGGTCGCCAACGCCCGAACTCACCAGCCGTGAGCCCCTGAGGGTGTAGCATTATCGACGGTGCACCAGAAGTGGTGGGGCTACATACACCCTGCCTCCTTAAGGGCCTTGTGCACAAGGCAGGAAGTAAAAGGAAAAGAACAAGAAGGCTGACCCCTCGCAGAAGGAGGGTATCAAGAAAGATGAGACAAGGGCCAATTAAGGCGGGAAAGTGAAAGACTCCCTAGGCCTCGGATAACCTAATACCGTCGGGGTCGGAAGAGAACAAGAGTTGACCAAGGAAGGTCGACAGGAAAGAAGAAAGAGAGGAGCCCGGCACAAGTAAGTGGAAGCAATGCCGGACTCAGCTGGGGCCCCGTGGTCGCCAACCCACAACCCACTAGATGTGAGCCCCTGGGGGGGCTACAATATTATCACAGCATTAGCACACTTAATTAATCTGATTTTCGAATCAGGGATAATTCAAGAAAAACTCAAAATTGCAATTAGTCCTATATATAAAGGTGGCGATCATATAATTTTAGATAACTATAGACCGGTATCCATCCTATCGGTAATCCATAAAATTTAGGAAAACACATCGAAACTAGACTGATGATGATGATGATAATTGTTGTTTGAAGGGGCCTAACATCTAGGTTATCGGCCCCTAATGGTTTGGGTGGTAGTGAAAGATGATGATGATGATGATAATTGTTGTTTTAAGGGGCCTAACATCTAGGCTATCGGCCCCTGATGGTTTGGGTGATCGTGAAGATGAAAAATGAAAAGCGAACTTAAAACTAAAACTAACTACTAACCTACATACTAGAAGAAGAAAGGGAAAACTAAAGGAGAATAAGGAAAATAAAAGGACAGAAGGAAAAGAAATGCCCTCAATCCTCGGAGAAGGCGGATTGAGGGACTTGGAAGGAAGGAGGGCCATGAAAGGCATATAGGAAAGTGAAAGAGGAGAGGGTCCGCCCCAAAGGTAAGGGACAAAAAGGGAAAACGGACCCAGCTCAGGAATCCCTCGGGGTCGCCAACCCCCGAACTCACCAGCCGTGAGCCCCTGAGGGTGTAGCATTATCTAGGGTGCACCAAAAGTGGTGGGGCTACATACACCCGGCCTCCTTAAGGGCCTAGAGCACAAGACAGGAGGTAAAAGGAAGAGAAAAAGAAGGCTGACCCCTCGCAGAAGGAGGGTATCAGAAAAGATGAGACAAGGGCCAATTAAGGCGGGAAAGGAAGAGACTCCCTAGGCCTCGGATACCCTAATACCGTCGGGGTCAGAAGAGAACAAGAGTTGACCAAGTGAGGTCGACAGGAAAGAAGACGGAGAGGAGCCCGGCACAAGTAAGTGGAAGCAATGCCGGACTCAGCTGGGGCCCCGTGGTCGCCAATCCACGCCCACAAGATGTGAGCCCCTGGGGGAGGTGAAAGATGAGATGAGAATGAAAACTATATCTAATACTAACTAAGAAACTTACATACTAGATGAAGAAATGGTAAACAAATAAAGGATAAGGCAAATAAATGACAGGAAGAAAAGGAATGCCCTCAACCCTCTAAGAGAAGAGAGAAGGCATCTCGTAAAGGGGAAAGAGGAGAAGGCCTGCCCCAAGGTCGGAGGAAAAATGGGATAAAACGGAACTAGCTCAGGAATCCCTTGGGGTCGCCAACTCCCAAACTCACCAGCCGTGAGCCCTTGAGGGTGTAGCAATATCGTTGATGAAGGGGTCTAACATCGAGGTTATCGGCCCCTAATGATCTGGGTGATAGCGAAAATGATGGAAACCATAACGAAAAATACGTGAGACGGAAAATACGTATAAAAAGGAACTCAGATGGAAACACACAATATGGTCTTACAAAAGGGAATTTAGAACGAAAAGATTCACAAAAAGAATAGATCGAAAAAGACCCACAAAATGTAGGCTAGATTCAAAATACGAACAAAATGCAATGTAGCGTCGAATTACTTACAAAAGGCAATTGAAATTCAAAATACTTACAAAATGCAATTGAAATTGAAAACACACAATGCAATTCAGATTGAAATATCCCAGTTCCAATCCAAATTATTCACAAAGTGCAATTGAAATTCAAAATACTTACAAAATGCAATTGAAATTGAAAATGCTTACAAAATGTACGGTAGATTCAAACGACTCATGTGGATTGACAATACTTACAAAATGCAATGTAGATTGAAAATACTTGACAAAATGTAATTTAGATTCAAAATACCCACAAAATGCAATTGAGAATCAAAATATGTGCAAAATGCCCACCGAACAAAATGCAATTTAGATTCAAAATTCGTGCAAAATGCGGTTTTGGTTGAAAATACTTACAAAATGCAATTGAAATTCAAAATACTCACAAAAATGCCCGGAACCTACACTGAAAGACTTACTAAAAGTCAATTTAGATTGTCAATCGTTACAAAATGCAATTGAGGTTGAAAACAATCGCGAGATGTAATTTCGATCGAAAAAACTTACAAAATGCAACGTAGATTAAAAAGACCTTAAAAGATCGCTAAAGGGAATTTAGATACACGGTTAACCAAGTAACAAAAACAGTGCGGGAATTTTAAAGAGAAAAGGAAATATAATGAAAAGAGGAGAGGAGAGGGGAGGGAGGGGAGGGAGGGGAGGGAGGGGAGGGAGGGGAGGGTGGAGAGGGTCTGCTCCAAAGGTAAGGGACAAAAGGGGGAAAACGGACCCAGCTCAGGAATCCCTCGGGGTCGCCAACTCCCGAACTCACCAGCCGTGAGCCCCTGAGGGTGTAGCATTATCTAGGGTGCTCCAAAAGTGGTGGGGCTACATACACCCTGTCTCCTTAAGGGCCTTGAGCAGAAGGCAGGAGATAACATGAAAAGAAAAAGAATGCTGACCCCTCGCAAAAGGAGGGTATCGGAAAAGATGAGACATGGGCCAATTAAGGCGGGAAAGGAAGAGACTCCATATGCCTCGGATACCCTAATACCGTCGGGGTCGGAAGAGAACAATATTTGACAAAGAGAGGTCGACAGGAAGTAAGTGGAAGCAATGCCGGACTCAGCTGGGGTCCCGTGGTCGCCAACCCACGTCCCACTAGATTGAGCCATTGGGGAGAAGGTCAGTATTAAGGCCAACTATCTACAATATCTTTATTAATGACATCGCAAAAATAGTACTAAATTGTAAAATATTTATATATGCCGATGACATAATCCTCGTAGCTGTATACAAACATGTTCAAGGGGCTATTAACGTGATGCAAAAAGACTTCGGTAATGTTTTAAGATGGAGCCACGACAATAAACTCACCCTTAATTCAAAAAAATCAAGAATTATGAATATACGAATGCTTGGTAAAATCAAAGAAAAAAATAAATTGAAATTTCATGGTTTTAACTGCCTGCACTTAAATCCCGCCAAAGAACAAATTACTAACTGTAACTGTGACTAATACAATCTGTGAATAATTATACATATCTAGGAGCCATGGTAGATTTTCATTTTAAATGGGACAATCACATTATGGAACTGTTGAAATGCTAGCCAGACCATTTTTTTTTTTTCAAATTTAATTTGTGAATTTGGTAATGTGCATAGCTCAATCGGACATTTAACATCCTGTTTCCTTCGGGAACAGTCACTTCCAATATGGATCATCAGGGTAAACTCACATTATTTTGAAGGGTAGTTTGACTCCCGTAGTACTGTACATTGGCGCTGTTCTTGGCGACATTATTTTGTGCTTGGCAGCGTCCTTCTAAGTATGTACTAGCCACGCGTCTTGGTGAGGCGTACCTTACCAACTGACGAGCCCAATGGTACAGCGAGGCGAAACACTGACAACTGTTTTGAGCTAGCCGGACAATTTTTATCAAATGTAATTTGTGAATTTTTTACTGTTCAGGACTCCACCAATGGTATCCTTACCTTGACGCGGTGGTGGAGCTTGCGTGGTCAAATGATCCTGAGAGCTATGCCGGCGGTAGCTTAGCTACTGGTAGGGTCTCCCAAGCCGGACAGGTCGAAGGTGATGATCCATACTAAACGGGATACTCTGGCTCTCCAGGTTGGGGGTTGGACGTGGGCCTAACAACCCCACACCATAAAAAAGAACCTGTTACGAAACAAGGACAATTGCCTCGGAAGGACGGATTTAACAGAAGACAACCTCGGCCTGGATTACGGAAAAGAGATTTGTATATTGCGACGTGGAATGTAAGAACGATGTTGAGACCAGGAAAGATGAATGAAATAGGAGAAGAGATAACTAAATTTAATTTAGACATTGTAGCGTTACAAGAAGTAAGATGGCAAGGACAAGGAAGGATAGATAAAGGGAATATTCACTATTGTATAGTGGTCCAAATAGCAGAACAGGACAACATGTTACAGGATTTATGGTATCCAAGTCAGTAAGGAATAGTATTATGGAATATGAAGCCATAAATGAAAGATTTTGTAAATTGCGCATCAAAGGAAGATTCAGGAACATATCCATATTGTCAGTGTATGCACCAACTGAAGAGAAAGATGAGGATGAGAAGGAAGAGTTCTATGAACAATTGGAACAGATATGCGGTGAGATACAGAGATACGATACATTGATAATAATGGGTGACTTTAACGCAAAGATTGGGAAGGATCTATTGATGAGATGTGCAGGGGAACATACACTACATGATGTTAGTAACCAGAATGGCACACTACTTGGGCATTTTGCCATCAGGAACAATATGGTGATCAAAAGCACATGTTTCCCACATAAACGATTACATTTAGGTACTTGGAAGGCTCCTGATTCTACAACCGTGAATCAAATAGACCACGTGTTAATCAATGCAAGATATTCTTCGTCAATTATAGATGTGCGGAGTTGTAGAGGACCAAATTGTGATTCAGATCACTATCTAGTCAAAGCAGTACTTAGAGAAAAGCTGGCTAAAACGAAAGCAGAATCTGAAACCTGGAAGAACAGTATAAACGTTGAAAGACTATGAGATGAAAGAATTAAGGAGGAATATCAGAGAGAAATACAAAAGAAATTAGAAGAAGAAAAAGAGAGAGATGATCTCAATGAAGAGTGTAAGAAAATAGAGGAAGTAGTTAAACTGGCTGCAGAAGAAATAATCGGAAAGAGGCAGCAAACCCGGAATGAATGGTTTGATCAAGAGTGTAGGGAAGCAATAGAAGAGAAGAATAGAGCAAGAGAAAAGATGATCTTGAGAGAAACAAGAAGCAACTGTGAACATTATAGGCAACTGAGATTGAATGCCAACAAAGTATGTAGAAGAAAGAAAAAGGAACACATAAAGAAACAATTTATAGAAATAGAAGAATTAAACCAGGGAAGTGAAGTAAGAAAATTCTATGCGGCAATTGGTAAAATGGGGAAAGGTTTCCAACCGAGGGAATGAAAATGCAAGGATGGACAAGGGATGATACTGAATGATGAGAACAAAGTGTTAGATAGATGGTCTGAACACTTTAAGGAACTTCTAAGTGAAAGTATAGAGCCAGAAATAGAACAACATATGCAACAAAACGAGAGACAAGAAGTAATTAGTTCAGAATCAGAGAATGAGAATGCAAGTATTACGAGTCCTACAGAATCAGAGAATGAGAATGCAAGTATTATCAGTCCTACAAGATTTGAAGTGGCAAATGTAATGAAGAAAATGAAAAACAACAAATCACCAGGGGAAGACAGTATAGTAGCAGAAATGATAAAATATGGAGGAGCGGCATTGGAAGATAGAGTACATAAACTATTGGAAAGAATATGGGAAGAAGAGAACATGCCAGATGGATGGAGGGGAGGAATAATATGTCCTATATTTAAGAAAGGAGATAAACTAGCATGTGAGAATTACAGAGGAATTACTCTATTGAATGTTATTTACAAGATCCTATCAGGTATCCTGAAAGAAAGAATGAAGATATTTTCAGAAGAAATTCTGAGTGAATATCAGTGTGGTTTTAGACCCAACCGGAGTACAACTGATCAAATCTTTGTAATTAGGCAGATGATGGAAAAGTTTTATGAACATGATATTGACCTCCACATGCTCTTTATAGATTTTAAACAATCTTTCGATAGTGTATGTAGAGAAAGACTATATGTATTACTGGGAGAAATGAGGATACCTGGAAAGATAATCTGGCTGATAAGGATGACACTAGATAACACATGGGCACGAGTGAAAAATGGAAATAAGCTGAGTAAACCCTTTACAATTAATATGGGTGTAAAACAATGAGATGGATTGTCTGCAGTACTCTTTAATCTTGCACTACATAAAGCAATCAGTCAAGTGGACCAGGGAGACACTATTTTTAACAAATCAAGTCAGATCTGTGCTTATGCAGATGATGTAGTGATCATAGCAAGAGAGAAGCATACACTGAAGAGTATATTTAGAATGAGAGAAAGAGGCTACAAATATTGGGTTATTAGTGAATGAGAGTAAAACTAAGAGCATGGTAATGTCCACATCTAACACAAGAAGAGCCCCGCATGATATTAAAATAGGCGATAAGACATTTGAGGGTGTGACACAATTTAAGTATCTAGGAGTATTTATTAACAACCAGTGTGATATGATAAACTGTATTAAAGATCGATTACAGGCTGGAAACAGAGCATACTATGCAAACATCAAGATGCTCAGGAATCAACTTATATCGCGAACAACCAAAATGAAGATATATAAGACAATGATAAGACCAGTAGTGACCTATGGCTCTGAAGCTTGGGCATTAACTATGGATGATGAGAATACTGTGAAGTGTTTTGAAAGGAAAATACTGCGAAGAATATACGGCCCTGTTAGAGAGGAAGATGGATGGAGAATACGATATAACCATGAACTAAACGAATTGATTGGAAAACAAGATATCGTAAAGTTTATAAAGGTACAGAGAATCCAATGGTTGGGACATATAGAGAGGATGCCGGAGAGCCAGATGCCCAAGAGAATGTTGAAAGGGAGGCTATTCTCCAGGAGGAGGAAAGGACGTCCTAAGAAGAGATGGTTGGATGGTGTGACCTCGTCGCAATGGGAGTGAGAGGATGGAGGAGCAAGGCGATGCATAGACCAACATGTCCAAGAGGCCAAAACCCACCCCGGGTTGTAGCGCCATGGAGTAAGTAAGTAAGTAAGTAAGTAAGTTACTGTTAAGGAACCTGAGAAAGACATTAACCTTCTTTCGTACACTAGCCTATTGTTCCTCTCCAAATGTGTACACAATGGACTATTCAGCACTTGACGAATCATTGTTTCGATATGACATTGTAGCATGAAAGGATGAAGATAAAAACAGCCCACTGCCACAGATGAAAGGAAAATGGTTTATATAAAACAGACAGTGATGATGATGATGATGATGAAAATTGTTGTCTTAAGGGGCCAAACATCTAGGTTATCGGCCCCTAATGGAATGAAATGGTACGAAATGAAGGATGAAGATAAACAACAGCCCACTGCCAGGAATGAAACGAAAATAGTTTTTATACATACAGTGAGCCCCAACAAAGTATGCCTTATTTGAATAAAAATAGTAAAAGGGAGATGAAAAAAAAAACAAATACGGCATAGTAAACAATAAAATTGATGAATGCAATAAAAAATATAAAAAAACTAAACCTGAAGTAAAAGTTCTAACTTACATTAAAACTTTAAGTAACCACACGGCCTCATGAACCGGATGACGAGGTCTGCTGACGGCCCGTCATCAAGGAGAAGAAGGGAGAGGGTGTCAGGCAGTTTAAGAGTCCTTCGCAGATTGGCCAGGTCCACACACTCCAAGAGAATGTGTGCCACGGTAAGGTGGGCGCCGCAAGTACACACAGGGGGGTCTTCTCTCTTGAGCATGTGGGAGTACGTAGCAATCCCATGGCCGATCCGGAATCGACAGAGTACCACAGCTTCCTTCCGGATAGATCGTTGTCTCCTTGATGCATCTTCGTTTGTTTGGGCAGAGGTGTGGCTCACCCCGCTTCCTCCCAATGCGACAGGATAGAATGTCGCAACTGAGAGCGTACATCACTAGCAGGTACCTTATCCGGTAGCGAGGGCAGTGCAACTGCCTCCCTCGCCACCTGATCAGCAAGCTCGTTTGCCGCGATACGCATGTGGCTGGGAAGCCACTCAAAGGTCACCCCGGTTCCAGCGGTATCCGCACCGACTAGCAGGTCATGCACACCCTGGACCAGCGGATCCTTCGGGAAACATACATCAATCGCTGGCAGCGCACTAAGAGAGTCAGTACACAAGAAAGTGTTCGTGATCGTCTGACAACGTGTACAGCAGTGCCTCTAAGATAGCAAAGAGCTCCGTTGTGTTCACGCTACAGGCTTCGGAAAGTGAAAAAAGAAACGCGACGATCGTTAATCACAAATGCACAGCCTACTTTCTCGTTTACCCTCGAACCTTCCGTGAACAGAAGCCCTGATCCTGGATACCGGCCCATCACGGACTGGAACAGCCTCCGACAGACGGATGAATCCGTGTCCGACTTAGGGCAGGTGTGCGGATCCAGGATGATATCAGGGCGAGAGACTATCCACGAAGGGACCTTAGTAGGTCCTTGGACGATACAGGAGACGGAAGGAATACGGAACCGCCGATAGGCGTCATCCAAGCGAATCCCTGTCGGCCGAGTAGCACGAACGAGGGCACCATACAGCCGGCTATTCGCATTATGAAACAAACATGGATAGCTTGGATAAAGTGGTATTTGTCAGAATAGTTGCAGCATAGGTCAGCAGTACTTTTTGTCGCCTCAGGTGCAAAGCAGGTAAGCCGGCCTCGGCGAGCAAGCTGACGACTGGGCTTGTACGAAAAGCTCCAGTTGCTAGCCACACCCCACCATGGTTGACGCTGTCCAGTTTACCAAGTACTGACTTGCAGACGAGCCAAATGCAACACTACCATAATCGAGACGAGACAAAATCAGTGCCCTATAAAAACGTAGGAGCACCGTGCGGCCCGCCCCCCACGATGTGCCGCTAAGAAATCGCAACATGCTGAGATTCTTAGCACAGGCAGTTTTCAAACACCGCACATGTGGGTACCATGTTAATTTCTGATCGAAAAGGAGCCCAAGGAATCAATACGTAGCAACAATAGGCAAAGCTACTCTACCTAGATAAAGAGCAGGATCGGGATGTACAATGCGCTCTCGACAGAAATGGACAACCAAGGTCTTAGAGGTTGTAACCGAAACCCATGTCCTGTACACCGTTCTACTCTCCAAATAGCTTGTTGTAGCTGTCGTTCAGCGACGACCATATTTTGTGCACTATAATGTAGAGCGAAATCGTCTACATATAGCAACGGTATCACCGCTGGGCCAGCAGCAGCTACTATACCGTTTATGGCAATCGCAAATAATGTTACGCTGAGCACCGATCCCTGCGGGACTCCGTTTTCCTGTATATGATATTGCGAATATGTCCTCCCTATTCGGACACGGAATAGGCGAAGGGACAGAAAATTCGCAATAAAGACCGGCAAGTTACCTCGAAATTTCCAATTATGCAGGGTAGAGAGGATGCCGTAACGCCAAGTGGTGTCATAGGCCTTCTCGAGATCAAAGAAAACAGCGACTAGGTGCTGTCTCCGGAGAAAAGCGTCCTACTTGGCAGTATCCAGGCGTACCAGATGGTCGTTGGTACACCGAGACGCCCTGAAACCACACTGGTATTCAGACAGGAGTCCTCGTTTCTCCAGGACCCACACCAGTCGCCGAATGACCATCTGCTCAAAGAGCTTACACAGACCATTTGTAACACAGATTGGTCAGTAACTTCCTGTCAAATGGGGATCCTTATCTGGCTTCAAGATAGGTAGAGATATACCTTCAGCCATTGCGTTGAATACACACTTTTCAACCAGATGCGATTTAACACCCTGAGCAAAGAACGAATGCTCTCATCGTTAAGGTGCATAAGCATCCGGGCCGGGAGACATGTCCTTGCAGAGCGCCTCCCACTCCATAAAGGGCACGTCTGAAGCGCGGGAGGCAAAACAGAGCTGGGAGCGTTCCGCCACGTGCTTCAGAGCAAAGATGATGATGAAGATAATTGTTGTTTTAAGGGGCCTGACATCTAGGTTATCGGCCCCTAATGATCTGGGTGATAGCGAAAATGAGAATGAAATGGAAACTAGAACGAAAATTATGTGAGACGGAAAATACGTACAAAGAGAAACTCAGATGGAAACAACTCACAATATGGTCGTACAAAAGGGAATTTAGAACGAAAAGAGTCACAAAAAGAATAGATGGAAAAAGACTCACAAACGTAGGCTAGATTCAAAATACGTACAAAATGCAATGTAGCGTCGAAATACTTACAAAATGCAACTAAAGTTCAAAAATACTTACAAAATGCAAATGAGATCGAAAATACGTACAAAATGCAATTGAGGTTCAAAATACTTACAAAATTCAATTGAAATTGAAAATGCTTACAAAATGTACGGTAGATTCAAACGACTCATGTGGATTGACAATACTTACGAAATGCAATTTAAATTGAAAATAATTGACAAAATGTAATTTAGATTCAAAATACCCACAAAATGCAATTGAGAATCAAAATAGGTGCAAAATGCCCACCAAACAAAATGCAATGTAGATTCAAAATTCTTGCGAAAGGCGGTTTTGGTTGAAAATACTTACAAAATGCAATTGAAATTCAAAATACTCACTAAAAGGCCCGGCCACCTGCATTGAAAGACTTACTAAAAGCAATTTAGATTGTCAATCTTTACAAAATGCAATTGAGGTTGAAAACAATCGCGAGATGTAATTTAGATCGAAGAAACTTACAAAATGCAACGTAGATTAAAAATGCCTTAAAAATCGCTAAAAGGGAATTTAGATACACGGTGAACCAAGTAACAAAAACAGTGCGGGAATCTTAAAGAGAAAAGGAAATATAAGTAAAAGAGGAGAGGAGAGGAGAGGAGAGGAGAGGAGAGGAGAGGAGAGGAGAGGAGTGGGGGAGAGAGGAGAGGGTCCGCCCCAAAGGTAAGGGACAAAAGGGGAAAACGGACCCAGCTCAGGAATCCCTCGGGGTCGCCAACTCCCGAACTCACCAGCCGTGAGCCCCTGAGGATGTAGCAATATCTAGGGTGCACCAGAAGTGGTGGGGCTACATACCCCCTACCTCCTTGAGGGCCTTGAGCAGAAGGCAGGAGATAACAGAAAAAGAAAAAGAAGGCTGACCCCTCGCAGAAGGATGGTATCAGAAAAGATGAGACAAGGGCCAATTAAGGCGGGAAAGTGAAAGACTCCCCAGGCCTCGAATACCCTAATACCGTCGGGGTCAGAAGAGAACAAGAGTTGACCAAGAGAGGTCGATAGGAAAGAAGACGGAGAGGGTCCCGGCACAAGTAAGTGGAAGCAATGCCGGACTCAGCTGGGGCCGCGTGGTCGCCAACCCACGTCCCACCAGATGTGAGCCCCTGGCGGACTTTCTTTAATTATTACTTACCGAAAATTTTTGTTCATGGTATCATGGTCATTTAGCCCGTGTACTGGGGTGTGTTCGTGCGCCTCCTGTAATGTTACTCCTGTTGTCAACTGTGTTGGGGGTGATCTCTACTTAGTATAAAACCAAGTCCCCGATTCTTGGATGTTGCAGGTAATCTCGAGAACCACTGGATGGATTTTAATACGCTTTTCTCCATTCTGTAAAGGATATCTCAAGCAAGTTCTCTGTAGAAAATAATTTATTTATGACCAAAGAAAGCCAAGCAGTAACGATTTCAGTAAAAAGTCAAAAAGCCTGCCGTCCGTGGGCATTTTAAGCTTACGCTGGGCAAACAGTTAAAAATATCTATTTTCTAGGTACTATGAGTGTAATAATTGTTCATCTTGAAAAGTTCTACAAAAAGTCCGCTAGAGCATATCTCTATCTTCAATACATCGCCACTATAAGTGTTTTAGCCCTCTTCTTAAGGAAACTAAGGAATTACATGTTTCGCTCGTCAAGCGGGCATTATCAGATCCTAATCTTTACAAGCTCTACAAAACACTATCAAACCCACAATAACACTACTAACAGTGACTTCCCTACAAAAACAGAAAAACCTTTCAAAAATATAGTTGTCCACTTTATAAGTTTGTTTCTTCACAACCGGATTTTTAAAATAAATAATGGTCTAATAATAATAAATATAATAATCTTTTGATGATGATGGTGATAATTGTTGTTTTAAGGGGCCTAACATCTAGGTTATCGGCCCCTGATGGTTTGGGTGATCGTGGAGATGAAAATGAAATGCAAACTTAAAACTAAAACTAACTACTAACCTACATACTAGAAGAAGAAATGGGAAACTAAAGGAGAATAAGGCAAATAAAGGACAGGAGGAAAAGAAATGCCCTCAACCCTCGAAGAATGCGGATTGAGGGACTTGGAAGGAAGGAGAGCCATGAAAGGCAGATAGGAAAGTGAAAGAGGAGAGGGTCCGTCCCACAGGTAAGGGACAAAAGGGGAAAACGGACCCAGCTCAGGGATCCCTCGGGGTCGCCAACTCCCGAACTCACCAGCCGTGGGCCCCTGAGGGTGTAGCATTATCTAGGGTGCAACAGAAGTGGTGGGGCTACATAAACCCTGCCTCCTTGAGGGCTTTGTGCAGAAGGCAGGAGATAACATGAAAAGAAAAAGAAGGCTGACCCCTCGCAGAAGGAGGGAATCAGAAAAGATGAGACAAGGGCCAATTAAGGCGGGAAAGGAAGAGACTCCCTAGGCCTCGGATACCCTAATACCGTCGGGGTCGGAAGAGAACAAGAGTTGACCAAGTGAGGTCGACAGGAAAGAAGAGAGGAGCCCGGCACAAGTAAGTGGAAGCAATAATAATCTTTTGTTGAGTCTTCAGTCTTTGACTGGTTTGGTGCAGCCCTCCATGTTTTCCTGTCCTGAGGTAATCGGCTCATCTCTACATAGCTACCACACCCTACATCCAAGTCAATCTGTTTAACATATTCTAACGTTGGTTTACCCTACAGTTCTTATCCTCGACCCTTCCTTCCGTAACTATGTTTGCTATCCCTGGGTGTCTTAGTATTTGTCTTAACAACCTATCTCTTTATTAGCAGTCGTCAGAAACATATCTCCTCTCTCAATCGTCTTTATACCTCTTAATTTGTAACCCTATCTACCCATCTAATCTTTATCATTCTCCTGTAACACCACATTTCAAAATGCATGTACTAAATAAAGCTAATCGTATAAGCTGACTTACATAATAGAAACCCTGTAGTAAAAAAAAATATTAGACGGTTTATTACCTAAAAGGTTAATGAGTTTGGCTATTGAGGGTAAGAGAAGCAGAGGCAAGCCTAAGAGGGTATGGTTAGAATTTTTCACCTTTCCAGGCTTGTAATCAAGTTAATAATTAATTATGGATATAAGTTGGAATCCACCTAGAGTGGCCTTCAAAACCATATAAAACTATTTCCTAATTAGTTAAAGTGTAAATCAGTGGGGTTGTATACATTTGAATGTAAATATGTGATATTTAAATGCATGTCAAATAGCCTGTGTTGTTATGGTGTCCGTAGTAACAGTTAAATTTAACAATTAAGGCTTTAGCATGGCTTGGTAATTAACAATTCGGTAAGTAGTTATAAAAATTCAAAGACTACCTAGGGCTCACATTAAAACAGTTCGGGTCTAAAGAAATCAAGTGTTAAGCACAAAAGCTTTATAGTAAAAAATAATAGACAGGATCCTAATAGAAGTATGTGTGATTAAATCATTCAAATTTAAAGTTGTTGCCATAACCTGTGTTATTGTAGTGTTTGTAGTAAGGTAAGTATTTGTCAATTAAGAGTAGGATTGGGGAAAAGGCAGTTACAAACCATCCCTGCATTTGGCTGGTCTAAAAGTAAAAAATTATGCTCTAAAAGTAAAAAATATGTATGCAATACCTCCTCTAAAAGGCTGAGGTAAAAATCGAACCCACATCTTCTCAGTTTTGTCTCATAAGGCTGAGTGTACCCCGTTGCAGCCCTCAGACCTGAATTAAATTCGTTAGCAGAGCCAGGAATCAAACTCTGACTTCATAGGCGACTGCCAAAAATGCTACCCACTACACCAAGAAGTGTTTCATGAATATTTGTTGTTATCATTGATGTTGTTGTTTTGGTTGTTAATGATTCTTTTAGGGGTTTTGCGACATCATGGTCATGTAGCCCGGTATACTGTACTTGGGGTGTGTGTTGTCTGATAACCTGTGTCATTGTAAAGTCTGTAGTAGTGTGGGTACTTGTAATCCAGGTAGGATATGGTGATGATGATGATAGTTGTTGATTTAAGGGGCCTAACATCTAGGTTATCGGCCCCTAATGGTTTGGGTGATCGTGAAGATGATAATGAAATGTAAACTATAACTAAAACTAACTACTAACTTATATACTAGAAGAAGGAATGGGAAACCAAAGGAGAATAAGGCAAATAAAGGACAGGAGGAAAAGCAATGCCCTCAACCCTCGAAGAATGCGGATTGAGGGTCTTGGAAGGAAGGAGAGCCATGAAAGGCAGATAGGAAAGGGAAAGAGGAGAGGGTCCGCCCCACAGGTAAGGGAAAAAAGGGGGAAACCGAACCCAGCTCAGGAATCCCTCGGGGTCGCCAACTCCGGAACTCACCAGCCGTGAGCCCCTGAGGGTGTAGCAATATCTAGGGTGCACCCGAAGTGGGGGGGGCTACATACACCCGGCCTCCTTGAGGGCCTTGAGCAGAAGGCAGGAGATAACAGGAAAATAAAAAGAAGGCTGACCCCTCGCACAAGGAGGGTATCAGAAAGATGAGACAAGGGCCAATTAAGGCGGGAAAGGAAGAGACTCCCTAGGCCTCGGATACCCTAATACCGTCGGGGTCGGAAGAGAACAAGAATTGACCAAAGGAGGTCGACAGGAGAGAAGACGGAGAGGAGCCCGGCACAAATACGTGGAAGCAATGCCGGACCCAGCTGGGGTCCCGTGGTCGCCAACTCACGTCCCACTAGATGTGAGCTCCTGGGGGAGGTAGGATATGGGTAGAAAGCTGCCGTGGCCTTATGTATGTTGTCAGAGTATTTCAATAATCTATTTTCTAAATGTGATTGCTAAGCAAGTTAAATCCAGCCCTCAATAATGGACAATGAAAGTTACAGAGAGTTAAGAGATTACACTGTTTGCGCTACAGTAGCTGTAATCCTCCATGTGTGAGTGTGTGCCTATCAAGCAAGATTCATATTCTGCTGAGTATTGCATGGTATGGCCTCTGCTTGAGCCAGTGTTGGCAGCGACCAGTTTGTAAAGAAACGTCTTCGTTATTTAACAGCTTGTAATTGTGTGTGTACATAGCTAGGGACACCTTGGTCATCAGTCCCGTGTAGTTAAAACGTAGGGATATATTGTCCAAAGTGTGTGGAAAACTTTGCGACTTCATGGTCATCAGGCACGTATAGTTGGGTTTATAAAATTTGTAAACATCTTAATTGTCCGTCCCTTGTAGTTGAATATGTAATAAATAGAGACATATCGTTCATGAGTAGCGTGTGGTTAGAAATTTGAAAACATCTTAACAAGATTTTGATCAATGTAATTAAATTTTTAGCTAATTTAGAAAAACCATGTATTTGATTGTAAGTACAGTATAGGCCATTACCGTTCGTTATCTATAGTTGTATTGTTATACCCTGGGGTTCCTACAGGGTATAACCCCCCCCCCCCCCATCAGCCCCCCTTCACCACTCTTCACCCCATCTTACACTTAAAACATAAAAGGAATCAACAACACCAACAAACCATCTGTCCATTGCACTCTAAGCCTAGCCGGCTACTTCCTCATAGCAGGTTATAACCCCAAAGTAGCACAAGAATTTGTTGATTCCGAACACAGCATTGACACTTTCAATAAATACACGCTTGAACGAGGAAACAGGATCTGTCTCTACCCGTCATCAGCCGAGTACGCCGAAGGCTCTGCCCGACCAACCAGCAGTTCCGGTGAGTGTACTTCTAAAGGGTTGATTCCACATACAATTCCTTCCCAAACACCAAGCCTATAGTTTTGTAATCATCTCTTCCATTGTTGTAGTTTCAATTCGCTAGGCTCAACTAGCGAGGCTTTGCTCATTTCACAATAAGACTGCAATTCAATCTTTTACACTCTTTTTAAAAAAAGTTACTTTGGTGTATTTCTCAAATCCTTATATTTTTAATACTGGCCAGGCGTCAGCAGCGAGTCTCAGTTCATTACGGTGTCTGACTGACTCACGGCCATTGTCTTGTGTGCTAATCTTATAAACAAACGTCAGCATTTAGATTACCCAACACTTCTTGCTAGTAAACCTGCCTGCTATCCCTTTCCTTCAGTACTCCCTCTCATCCACACCACGCGTCATACTTGCGTTTTGCCCATAAACAGATACACTCATCTTTTCAAACTTAGCCACCCCTACCGAGCTACACCAACTCGGCCAAAACAGTATGTACCGTAACGTCATAGCGGGTCAAAAGGCAGACGCGTTTTCTAGAATAGTATCAGCGATAGATAGCAGCTATAATACTGTGAATTGAAAGAGCTATATAATACTCTTTGCCTCCCAGGTGTGACTAGGTTTTACCACTGGGTAAAAAGTAAAAACTTGGCCTTTTCAGTTTAATAATTTGTAATTCAGTACAGTAAACACCTTTAATACGGCTTTATTAAACTGAAAAGAGGCGAGAAGCAGTGCAATTATTATTATTAGTAGTAGTAGTAGTAGTATTATTAGTATTTCACTCTGACCATTGTGGCAAGCCTGTTATAACATTTCACAAGTGACCCTGTTCAATTCTTTACATCACGTTTGATTCTTGGGCCTTCCAGACCGGGAAAAGGTTGAGATAGAACCCGGTGAGTGCGGGCGTGTTTCTGAGTACATCAAATAAACCGTGGATTGTGAGTATTGCAAGGAGTCACTTCTATCAGATGGTTAGGTATATTCAATGCAGTGGGTGTAAAGTTTGCTATCACTATGAATGTACAACGGTTCTAACCAGGACGTGGGAAAGTATGAATAGAACTAGTCTCCTCACCTGGAGATGTGGAACGTGTCGGCAGCGTAAGGAGTCCACATCTGTAAGTGAGAACGTGAAACCTGCTGTGGAAGGGTCAAAGCCCGGAGATGATGTAAAGGTACTGCTGATTGAATTGAAAAAGGAGATCGCTTACTTGAAGAATCAGAATTATATTATGTTTAATAGAAATAGGATTGCTGAATTTAAAAACATACTTTTTACTCTTGATGTATCCAATGCTCATTCTTACAATAGACTGGATAAAAAAAGGTGGTGGAATCGCTCTATTCATACAGAAAATTTTAACTATAAATACGTGTATACTAAATTTGCAAAGTAAATATTTTGACGTCCTCGGCACGGACTTAAAAAATAAATATTCAAGGCAGTAATGGATTATCTGCTTATATAAATCTCCCTGTATCAATGTCAGTAATTTTACCGAAGAACTGGATGAATGTCAACAGAATATTAGTGATTATAATGATGATGATAATTGTTGTTATAAGGGGCCTAACATCTAGGTTATCGGCCCCTAATGGTTTGGGTGATCGTGAAGATGATAATGAAATGTAAACTAAATCTAACACTAACTATTAATTTATTTACTAGAAAAAGAAATGGAAAACGAAAGGAGAATAAGGCAAATAAAGGACAGGAGGAAAAGAAATGCCCTCAACCCGCGAAGAATGCGGATTGAGGGATTTGGAAGGAAGGAGAGCCATGAAAGGCAGATAGGAAAGTGAAAGGGGAGAGGGTCCGCCCCGAAGGAAAGGGACAAAAGGGGAAAACCGGACCCTGCTCAGGAATCCCTCAGGGTCGCCAACTCCCAAACCCACCAGCCGTGAGCCCTTGAGGGTGTAGCAATATCCAGGGTGCACCAGAAGTGGTGGGGCTAGATATACCCTGCCTCCTTGAGGGCCTTGAGCAGAAGGCAGGAGAGAACATGAAAAAAAAAGATGGCTTTGAAGAATGAGGGTATCAGGAAAGATGAGACACGGGCCAATTAAAACGGGAAAGTGAAAGTCTTCCTAGGCCTCGGATCCCCTAGTACCGTCGGGATCAGAAGAGAACAAGAGTTAACCAAGTGAGGTCGACAGGAAAGAAGACGGAGAGGAATCCGGCACAAGTAAGTGGAAGCAATGACGGACTTAGCTGGGATCCAACCCACCTGCTGTGAACCCTTGAGGGTGTAGCACTACCCAAGTTGTACCATGAGTTCTGGGGCTACATACACCCTTCCTCTTTGAGGGCCTTGAGAGAGGGCAGGAACCCTATGAAAATTAGGAATCAGGACAGGGTGGTTGTCATTACTGATTGGAAGTCATCAGTGTGAATGCCCTTTATAGCAACTCTAGTAGCAGAACTCGGTACAACTCACGATACGATCAATACAGAGTATGTATATTGGATGGGGTCGTGTATTGGGACTTTTTCATATTTAATAGAGACATAGCCAACCGCTTAACATACGTCATCGTCTGTACGGGGACTCAAATCTGATTTGTTGCTGACCAGACTAGCCGAAGCGAAATGAAACTTGTATGCTATAATACAGCAGTAGTTACTCTTGGTCATGCGGAATCGATAGGTGAGGGTTCGTGCCCCATCGTCCACCGTCCTTGTAATGGTTTCCCCATTTTCAACTCCAGGCAAATGCTGGGTCGGTACTTTCTGAGAGGCCACGGCCACTTCCTTGCATATCCTTGCCCGTTTTCTTTCATCTCTATTGATTTCATCACTCATTAACTCCTCATATGAGGTTGGCATCAGAAAAATATATCTTTCAGTAAACAAACACTCGCCACATATCATTGCATTTGGTGCTGATGACCAAGAAAAATTATTCAGGAAAAACAATGGACTATTAAATCACAAGGGGTGTTTAACACGCATGGACATACCGGTAGTGGGATTTACGTTAACAACAAGAAAGATCTGGTTGCACGTCGTTACAAGTAGCTGGCTAGACTATAGCCGTCAGGGGCCTGGGTTCCACTCTTAGGGATTTTAATCTGCTTCAAGAGAATGCTACATTGAGGGCATACGGATAGTGAGTATGGGAGTTGACAACCCTGGGGGATTCCTGATCTGAGTTCAGTTGCCCCTCCCCCTTAGTTCCTTAAAACACAGATTAGCATCATCATCATCATTGGAATCAATTACGTAATGCGTCAATATTTTAAAAAAATACATCCTAGACTAACATTTTTGGCTGTCGCCGCGGAGGTTAGAGATTCGAATCCCGCACTAAGCATAAATTTAATTCCAGTCTAAGGCCTTGAACGGGATACGCATGAGGAATGAATGAAAATAGATAGAGACATGATGATGATGATGATGATGATAATTGCTGCTTTGAGGGGCCTGACATCTAGGTTATCGGCCCCTAATGGTTTGGCTCATCGTGAAGATGATAATGAAATGTAAACTATAACCAAAACTAACTACTAACTTATATACGAGAATAAGGCAAATAAAGGACAGGAGGAAAATAAATGCCCTCAACCCTCGAAGAATGCGTATTGAGGGACTTGGAAGGAAGGAGAGCCATGAAAGGCAGATAGGAAAGGGAAAGAGGAGAGGATCCTCCCCACAGGTAAGGGAAAAGGGGGAAATCTGACCCAACGTTCAAATGGGATGGGTGCCCGCCTGAGAAAATTGAGAAAGGATATGAAAGGCAAGAAACTTGAAGATGGGCATGTTTTATCAGGAAAGGGTAGACTGAATATCAGAGAAATTGGCATTCTTCAAAGTTACTATGGCTCGGCAATCAGAAATAATGTGTATTCCTTAGAAAATACGACACACGCTGTGTGGGCTAAATATTTCCAAAAAAGCTGGAACTTTATCATGATCATTCATATTTTGTTACATTTGCATGATGTAGCGTTAAGAGGAGTATAAAATAATCTGTTTATGTTTGATTTCTGAACCTTTTATACAGTATTCTCAACATGACTACATTTGTTTTGACAACGGTTCGCAGAACAATGACACATGTTGAACGTTTGTTAGTTCTAAGTCAAATAGCGCACGATGCCGTGCGTTATGTTTTATTTCCTACATTAAAGGGGTTTAATTAAGAGGTGGTGAATTTTTTTGATAATATGAAAAATGACTGCCATGAAGTGTTTAATCACATGATATTTAACATGGGCTCTATAAACAGTCATAGAAGATTATCATCATGGCTAATATTTGGGTTACCACCAGCAACATTAGCCCAAATACTGGCTTTCTTAGTAGATCGCAGTCAACGCGGTGTTTAAGTGGAACTCAATGATTGCTGCCAGTTTTCATAATTATTGCATCCATCCGCAAAACTATCACGACAACAACAGGAAATTAAAAATGAAATTCATAATGACCGTGGATGTGTTAACAAGGAGAGTTATGTTAATGGAAATACCTTTCAAGCTCCACCTAATCTTAGCCACAATGATGATGTTATGCAATAGCGTGTTTGAGTGCGGAAGTGTTTGAACACATTATATTTTAATTACTTTTCTGTGTTTTAAACTGATGTAAACTAATTATTTGATAGTAAGCAAGTGGAAGTAATGCCGAACTCAGCTGGGGTCCCGTGGTCGCCAACCCACGTCCCTCAAGTTTTGAGCCCCTGATGGGGGGTTAAAGAAAATTATCGGCATGGCTAATATTTGGGTTACCACCAGCAACATTAGCCCAAATACTGGCTTTTTTAGTTGATCGCAGTCAACGCGGTGTTTCAGTGGAAGTAAATGATTGCTGCCACAACTATATTTTAATTTTTTGTCTGTGTTTTAAACTGAGGTAAACTAATTATTTGATAGTTTTAACATAACATTTTGTTTTAGGGATAGTTCATAGGACGTTGCAACATGGCTTTAATGGGAGGTGTTAGCCCAATTGGATGAAAAAGAATCAAAATTTGTGTGTTGTGTGTCCCTTATAACCTCACTTACGTGTACAAAGCAAAATTTTACTTCTAACGACCTTCCTAGTAGTTTAAATATACGTTTAATAAGCATGTTGCATTATGTGACACACCCCCTTTTTCTTTCGCTCGTCAGTTATCTTGTATAATGCTTTCGAGTTGAGAGACAGTAATATTGAGAAGCTTGAATGTGTAGGGAACGTTCAAATGGGATGGGTGCCGGCCTGGAAAATTGAGAAAGGATATGAAAGGCAAGAAACTTGAAGATGGGCATGTTTTATCAGGAAAGGGTAGACTGAATATCAGATAAATTGGCATTCTTCAAAGTTACTATGGCTCGGCAATCAGAAATAATGTGGATTCCTTGGAAAATACGAGACACGCTGTGTGGGCTAAATATTTCCAAAAAATCCCAACTGACAGTCACCCACAGCATTATCTCTGTCCAAACAGCGAATCATCGTAGTGTAAATATAACAAGTCACAAGTTACTGGAGATCAATACAGGCATGAAAATTCCTAAGGCAGTTGGAGATATCATAAAACCAGTTAAATGGCTCTTTCTGATCCAAAGAAATGTTTGCAAGGCAAGACGCAAATCCCCAACGAGTCTTTCAAAATGTTGTGTGGACTCGAATCCCTAAGAATGTGTTTGTTGCCTTGAAAACTCAGTGCATTGGTGTATTTGATTCTGTATTGACCTTTAATTATGGTAATTTTGGAAAGATATGGGTTTTGAAACATTTAAACTTTGAACCCGGTAAAAAAAAATGAGAGCTTAAAGAAATTGATAGTTAGAGTTAAAATAGCTGATAAGGATATCGAAACTATATTAAGGAAGCTAGGAAGAGGGGCAGTTGACCTCGTAGTTTCGCCCCTTAAAATAACAATAACTTACTAACTAAGCTAGGAAGCACAAGAAGAAAAGTAGAAAGACTAAGGATGAGGATAATGATGATGGCAACCCGGAGTATGGTGCAGGGATGCACTGATACTTGTTGAAACTTTAAGTTCATTTATCTCAAAACTTTTTTTTTTGTATAAATGACCCGTTTTTTTTTTTCAGAAACTTGTCATCATAGAAAAATGATTTTTTGTAAATACATAATGATACTAATGATAAATCTACTGAGTTACTCCTAACTCCCATCTTGCAGTTGTATGGTTGTTACAGATAAATTTTCGATGAAAAATGTACTAAAAATTGTGTACTATAAAAAATCCCTTAAAATTTCATATTTAGTAAGGACTTCTTGAAACAAACTCAGTGTACATACAAGGTGTCACCATAAGAGCATACCAAATTTGGTGCATGTGGGGCTAACGGTTCCAGAGAAAACGGGTCATAAAGTTAGCCAATTTAACATTGTTAGTATAATGGCTACCACCTCCCTTTAAGTTTCTGTAAACATTTCTCAATAAAATAAAAGATAGCTGTTATTGGTTATTTAACTATATTATAGAAGCGTTGGGTTCTATGAACTCTAAAAATTAAAAAAAATACACTTTAGCCTATCAGATTACCACCACTATAAACTAGTGAAAAGCTTGTGCGAGTAACTGTGTTTTAAACCTATAGGCTATTTTATATAATCTGTCGAGAAATGTAATGTAAACTAGTTATTTTATACTTTTCAACATAATAACATTTTGTATAAATACAGTTCGTTGAACATTTAATAATGTCTGTTGTCCTCCCTTGGTCAGTTCTAATTCTCTCCCAATGAAGGATGACTGTTATTTATGTATATTTTTATAAACATGGGTTCCATGAACTATAAAATAAAGATAACCCATTAGCTTGCCAGCTTACGCTACTATAAAGATAATGAATAACTTGTGTGCGAGTAGGCCTATCTACGTTTTTAAACATATATTTTATGTAATCTGTCGAAAATCTAATGTAAACTCATTATTTTATGCTTTTTCAACATAATAACATTTCATAACTTTGAAATTTTGGACTTATGCCGTGTATTATTATATTAAAATTCGACGCGTTTCGAAAGAAACCATGTCTTTCTTCGTCAGGAATAATCTGAAATACGACCAAAGATTGCTAAGAGAAAGCAACAAAGAACATATAAAAGGTGCCCAAAGATGGACGCCATTATAGCCCCATGTAGGGACAACGAAAAGCAGCTGTGTATTACTTTCTCAGGGTTCTGATAATAGGTTTTTTTTTCGTGTGGTCTCCTCAGAGACCTAGTGCAGGTCTTTCTATTCGACGCCCGTGGGCGACCTGCGCGTCGGGATGAGAGATGGAATTGATTAAGGTGAATGGAATTGGAGAAGGATGTGGAAGGAAGCGGCCGTGGCCTGTCAGAAGGTACCGTCCCAGCATTTGCCTGGTGTTGAAAATGGGGAAACCACGGAAAACCATTTTAAGGACGGCCGACGGTGGGGCTCGAACCCACGCGTCTACCAAGTCAGCAGAGAGCTTTGCCCCATGACCTAACACTGCGCTTTAGCCAGCGTAGCCACTACTGTCGGTTGATAATAGGTAGCCAGGATTCACTGAGATTGTAGCCGGTGTCGCGGTTGAAATTATCTGTGTGTTAACGTATTTCAACCGCCTCCCTGATGATTCTGGGACGATATTGCTTTATACGGGCAAGAACATCCACTCCTTGGAACATGGCATCATGGCCAGGTGTTAAAACATGATCAGCAACAGCTGATTTATCAGGTTGAAGGAGCCTGATACATCTATTATGTTCCTTAATGCGAGTGCATATTGTTCTCGAAGTCTGCCGGATATAAACCTTGCCACAAGTACAGGGAACTCTGTAGATACCCAGTTGTTTCAATCTAGGCAAACTGTCCTTAGTTGGTCGCAGGAGTTGCCTTATCTTAACAGAAGTTCAAAATACAGTCCGTATGTTATACCGACGTAGGATTTTAGCAATACGATCCGTCGTGTTATGTATGTACGGTAGGTAAGCAGTTCCTCTTACATCTTTTTCTCAACTGACGTCCTATTATTATTTGTTGGTTTCAGAACCGTAGAAATCAAAGCCTTGCTATAACCGTTGCTCTCGAAGGTGGTTCTCAAGGTATTAATTTCTTCTTGTAAAGAAGACACTTCACAAATCCTCCTAGCCCTGGTAGTTAGAGTTGTAATGATACCATGTTTCTGGGCAGGGTGATGGTGAGAATTTGCGTGGAGATATCTATTGGTGTGTGTTGGCTTACAAAAAACGCTGTGTCCTAAAGATCCATCCTCTTTCTCGGTTACGAGTACATCTAAGAAAGGTATTTTGCCGTCAGATTCTTTTTTCCATGGTGAAACAAATAGAAGGGTGCTGGAGATAAAGGTGATCCAGGAATTGGCTAAGATTTTCCTCACCTCCCGTCCAAACAACGAACGTATCATCCACATAACGCCACCAGATCTTCGGTTTGAAAGGAGCCGAAGACAAAGCTTTCTCTTCAAAGTTCTCCATGAAGAAATTAGCCACAACAGGAGAGAGAGGACTACCCATGGCCATACCATCAGTCTGCTCATAAAAATTCCCATTCTATAGAAGGTAGGAGGAGGTCATGCAGTGATATCTTCAGTAAAAAAGCCATTAATGAGAGACATAACACCATCAATAGGTACTCTCGTAAACAGAGACACCACGTCGAGACTCACTAAGATATCACCCAGCTAAAGTGTTATAGCTTTCAACTTTTCAACGAAGTGTGTGGCTACCTATTATCAGAACCCTGAGAAAGTAATACATAACTGCTTTTCGATGTCCCTACATGGGGCTATAATGGCGTCAATCTTTGGGCACCTTTTATATGTTCTTTGTTGCTTTCTCTTAACAATCTTTTGTCGTATTTTAGATTATTCCTGACGAAGAAATACATGGTTTCTTTCTAAACGCGTCGAATTTTAATATAATAATACACGGCATAAGCCCAAAATTTCAACATTATGAATAGTATAACGGGCTGTGAAAGTCTAAATGATAATATAAAAACATTTGTGTTTGAGAGAGCTCGTCGAAAATTTAATAATGTATGTTGTCCTCCCTTGGTCAGTTCTAGTTCTCTTCAATGAGGGATGACTGTTATTTATCTATATTGTTGTAAACATGGGTTCCAAGAACTATATAATTGAAATATCCCTCGAGCTTACCAGATTACGCTACTATAAAGATAATGAATAGCTTATGTGAGTCTCTGTGTTTTAAACATATATTTTTAAGTGATCTGTCAAAGCTTACCAGATTACACTTGTAACATTCTTTAAAAAATAAAAGATTACTTTTACGAGTTATATTTTACTATATATTGTAATAATAATGAGTTCCATAAACTATGAAATAGCTTACGAGATCACTGCCACTATAAAAATGTTGAATAATTAGTGAGAGTGTCAGTGTTTGAACGAAAAAATCATTGAGGTAAGTTTGTTTTACTTTATATAGTTTTGTTATAAAAACTAATAAAATACGTATAAGATAAGTATGCCTACGTACTTGTATAAAATAAGTACAGTATGTCTACTTACTTGTATAAGGCTTCATTGCTGTTATCTCTTCAGTAAATGAGGTCAAAGGTGTGATTCCTGAGCTTTCAGATCACTGTAGTCTGTGGCGTTAAGAGCTGGCTGTCAAACCCTCAAAAGGGGACTTGGTCCAAAAAAATAACTCTCATGGCAGTCTGATGACCAGGCATGAGGTTAGTTTCCTGTAGGCAGACTATACTCGGCGTATTTTGCAATGAGTTGGCGTAGCTCAGTCAAAAGCCTGTCATAGCTCTTACAATTTCCCATTGTGACAGTACCGTAGTGTGAACATATAACCTACGGCAGGTGATAGAGCCTACAAAGCCCCTAACAGAATCTACAACAACTAGAAGGGAGTTGACTGGATGATCATGATGATGATAATTGTTGTTTTAAGGGACCTAACATCTAGGTTATCGGCCCCTAATTGTTTGGGCGATCATGAAAAATGAAAGTGAACCTATAATAAATTAAAACTAACTAAAGCTTAAAAACTAGAAGATAAGGAAAAGAAAAGAAGAGTAAGGGAAATAAATCCCCTCGAATAATGGGAATTGAGGGACTTAGAAGCCATGAGAGGCAGATAGGAAAGGGAAAGAGGAGACAGCTCGCCCCAAAGGCAATGGAAAAAGGAAAAAATCCGGACCCAGCTCAGGAATCCCTCGGGATCGCCAACTCCCGAACTCACCAGCCGTGATCCCCTGAGGGTGTAGCACTTTCTAGGATGCACCAGAAGTGGTGGGGCTACACACATCCAACCTCCTTGAGGGCCTTGTGCAGAAGGCAGGAGATATAATGAAAAGAAAGAGAAGGCTGATCCCTCGAAGAATGAGGGACCAGGAAAGAAGAGACAAGGGCCAATAATTAAGGTGGGAAAGGAAAAGACCCCCAGGCCTCGAATACCCTAATACCGTCGGGGTCGGAAGAGAACAAGAGTTGACCAAGAGAGGTCGACAGGAAAGAAGACGGATAGTTGCCCGGCACAAGTAAGTGGAAGCAATGCCGGACTCAGATGGGGTCCGTGGTCACCAATGTAAGAGCAAACCACTCCGGGATCAGCTGGTGTCCCATGGTCACCATTCCTCGTCTAACAAGCTGCAAGGTATTGAAGTGCTCGCTTGGGGGTTCATGTCCAAGTGCCATAAACAAATGAGACTTGGAACAGTAGTCTTATAGTAAAGTGAGAATAATGTGACTCTGGTGGCAGCGAGTTACTCCTGTCCCCAACAGGAGGGAGGATTGGTATGCAAACAGGATGCTCTTAGGGGTCTGCATGCTAAACACCTACTTGGACAAGTTTCATTTACATAGGCCAAAGCCAGGGATTTTTAACTTGAGACGTAAGAAAAATATTATTTTAAAACGCTCGTTCTAAAATAATCAAAACTAGCGGACCCGTCCGAGAACTTCCCCTTTGTTTAATTTCCATCTAGAGAGGCAACAGCCAAACAAATAGATCTAATTTTCTCAAAAAATCCCTTACAGATTACATTAATATTGACCCCTTCTTCCCCCAGGGGCTCACATCTAGTGGGACGTGGGATGGCGACCATGGGACCCCAGCTGAGGCCGGCATTGCTTCCACTTACTTGTGCCGGGCTCCTCTCCGTCTTCTTTCCTGTCGAACTCCCTTGGTCACCTCTTGTTCTCTTCCGACCCCGACGGTATTAGGTTATCCGAGGCCTAGGGAGTCTTTCACTTTCCCGCCTTAATTGGCCCTTGTCTCATCTTTCCTGATACCCTCCTTCTGTGTGGGATCAGCCTTCTTTTTCTTTTCCTTTTACCTCCTGCCTTGTGCGCAAGGCCCTTAAGGAGGCAGGGTGTATGTAGCCCCACCACTTCTGGTGCACCCTTGATAATGCTACACCCTCAGGGGCTCACGGCTGGTGAGTTCGGGAGTTGGCGACCCCAAGGGATTCCTGAGCTGGGTCCGTTTTCCCCTTTTGTCCCTTACCTTTGAGGCGGACCCTCTCCTTTCTCCCCTCTCCTCTCCTATCGTATTTTCCTTATATTTCCTTTTCTCTTTAAGATTCCCGCACTGTTTTTGTTAGTTGGTTCACCGTGTATCTAAATTCCCTTTTAGCGATTTATTAAGGCATTGTTAATCTACGTTGCATTTTGTAAGTATTTCCATCTAAATTACATCTCGCGATTGTTTTCAACCTCAATTGCATTTTGTAAAGATTGACAATCTAAATTGCTTTTTAGTAAGTCTTTCAATGCAGGTGGCCGGGCCTTTTAGTGAGTATTTTGAATTTCAATTGCATTTTGTAAGTATTTTCAACCAAAACCGCATTTCGCACGAATTTTGAATCTAAATTGCGTTTTGTTTGGTGGGAATTTTGCACATATTTTGATTCTCAATTGCATTTTGTGGGTATTTTGAATCTAAATTACATTTTGTCAAGTATTTTCAATCTAAATTGCATTTTGTAAATATTGTCAATCCACATGAATCGTTTGAATCTACGGTACATTTTGTAAGCATTTTCAATTTCAATTGCATTTTGTAAGTATTTTGAATTTCAATTGCACTTTGTGAATAATTTGGATTGGAACTTGGATATTTCAATCTGAATTGCATTGTGTATTTTCAATTTCAATTGCATTTTGTAAGTATTTTGAACCCCAATTGCATTTTGTACGTATTTTCGATATCATTTGCATTTTGTAAGTATTTTGAATTTCAGTTGCATTTTGTAAGTATTTCGACGCTACATTGCATTTTGTACGTATTTTGAATCTAGCCTACTTTTGGTGGGTCTTTTTCAATCTATTCTTTTTGTGAATCTTTTCGTTCTAAATTCCCTTTTGTGAGACCATATTGTGAGTTGTTTCCATCTGAGTTTCTCTTTGTACGTATTTTCCGTCTCACATAATTTTCGTTCTGGTTTCCATTTCATTCTCATTTTCTCTATCACCCAGATCATTAGGGGCCGATAACCTAGATGTTAGTCCCCTTAAAACAACAACTATCATCATCATCATCATGACCCCTTCTACCGACTGTCATTGGCATATCGCTCAGTTCGGAGAGGACGAGGTGTAACTCTCGTTCCGCCCTTCGCACGTAGCAACGCTTACCTGACAGGTTTCTACGGCCGCTCTGCGCGGTTATGGAACGCGCTGCCAGGGGATGCCAACATCTTGCCTCCTCGGTAATTCAAGCCGTACATATAAAGGTACATTGTATAAATAAACGTTGGTATGAGTGATTGATTGTCTCGCTGAATGAATGAGTATCTGAATGGAATGAATGAATGAATGGAGTGATTGGGGTTATGAAAGTGCGTGCGTGAGAGAGTGAGTCAACAGGAAAAATGTACTATGTCAATATTCTCAATATGAAAATACTGCAAATATCTTTGTAAAACATGTAAATATTGTTAAAACAAATGTAGATGTAAACTGTGCCTGTGAAGCATGAAATATACATGTAGGGCTTGCCCTTTTTCACTAGGCCTTCCATACTTCTTGTATGAGTAGATGTTTTTGGGGAGTTCTAACGCCACCTCCACCTCCACTCCCCACCTCCAAGATGGCGGCCGTAGCTTAACTTAACCTAGCTTGTGAACCAATAATGCTAGAGACTTGAACGAGGTGTCAAATTAATCGGACGGACACTCCCTTTCCTCTAGACAACTTATTTTAACCCTAAAATAAAACCTACCCCTACTAGGGGGTGAAAGAGTAATTCTTTTAGTAAATGTAGCTTTCCTAGTGCGACATTTGGGAAGTTGAATGTTAATATGAAATTAAACGTTGTTCCACATGACAAACATGGCTTAACCTAGTTAAGTTATTCTGGTCTTATGAAGATGGCGGCGGTGCGCAACCACGTACATGGCGCGCTTTAAAAAATTAAAATCGTGAGCATGACTTAACATAGCCTATCCTAGTTAAGCTATTGTAGTCTAATCTGCCTAGTCAAAACCTAATTGAGGACATGCCAAAGGGCCTAAGAGCAAAACTCGGTGGGTGAATGTGTTTTAGGGTAATGGCTAATGCATACACCCAAGTACATGGGATACATGCAACTATCCCATGCAGTTGTTTTTATGGAGGATGAGACAAGCCTGCGGTGTAAGATTTAAAACAAGCCAACTCCTGCAGTGTATGACGTCACGTGAAGCAGGTGTTACAACCGGATGCAAGGTCAGCGCTGACGTAGAATATCAGTGAAAAAAAGAACTCGCCACCGGATGCAAGGTTTAGTGTTACAAAATAGCAAGTTTGTGAAACGTGATTCTTGCTGACGTAGGATGTTAATAAAACATGAACTTGCCACCGGATGTAAGGTGTTGTGTTACAGGATGCAGGTGTTTGTGAAACATGATTCTTTCAGACGTATGATATCACGTGATGTATGTGTTTATTATTGACCATGAGAAATGTTATATTGACAGATATTTGAGGCGACACAGGTGCACGCATGACATAGGTGTGTTTGCGTTATAAAAGGCTTGGGATGGGGAAGACCTTTCTCACTTTGTACTTGAAACTCGTGAATGACAGTTGATATCGTGTGATCTCTACAGCTTACCTGTGTGTTGGAAGAGGACTTGAAAATACCTTACTACTTTGGTAAGTATGTTTACGAGAGTCCACAGACGTTCAATTAAAATACTCTACTGTGACCATTGGCTGCAATTTATATATAATATTTAAACTATATTTTATTAATATTTGTGATTTCTTTCTTTTATAGGTGATTTGGAAAGTGATGTTCGAGTGTAGTGATTGTAAAAAGCAGTTTTCAAGACCTGACAGCCTTCAACGTCATACAAGTACAAAACATAATCTTAAAATGTTTGTGTGCAGTTATTGTGCTACGACATTTAACAGACAGGATAATTTTACACGACATGTAAATTTAAAGCATGACAGTTCGACGCCTTTCTCATGTTCAGTTTGTGAACTTGGTTTTTCTGGTGTAAAGCAATATCAATCCCACATGGTTGAAGTACAAGGAGAACAACATGAATTAAGAACTGCAAAACCATCAACTAGCACGGAACCTTTAAAAGAATGTGATGCTCAAAAGCGTAAACGTTCTCATGATTGTGAAAATAGTTGTACAACAAAAAGAATAAAGAATAGTGAACCTTCGATAACACATTGTGATGTATGTAATATCGATATACCTTTTTCATTCATGCATGGGCATTTACGTAGTATTCATCATAAAAACAACGCTTGTCATGAAACAAATTCTGCGAATATTCAACAAATTGGTAGTGCGTTTAAAAGTCGAATTGCTAGTTACAGACTTCATAGTAAAGAAAAAACTCAAAGTATTGAAACATTTTTAAAGACTGTTCAACCTAGTGTGTTTGGCTTGGTAGATAATGTTTTAGTGGAACATAAAACATTTAAAATGAATTTTGAACTCTTTGGGCTCTATGAAAAACAGGGAGTGAAGGTGAAATTACTGATATCAAATCCTTTAATACAAAAAACGTAATTGTTAGTGAATCAACTAATATCAGTGATATGTACCAAGATATGTCTAGTGCTATCATCGTGAAAAGTGAAAAGTGAAGAGTTCCAGGAAAGGGAGTCAGGATGGGCGTTGGTTGAAGTACTTTATTTAGAAACCAACATGAATAAATATAACCCTCTTCGAGCATCATCATATATTGATTCACCTGTATGGATCAAACGAAAGAGAGCTGTTGTGAATGTTTTAAATAGTGATCAAGCATGTTTTGCATGGGCTATAACTTCTGCTCTCCATCCAGCAGTGAGGGATGTAGAGAGAACATCATCTTATCCTCACTATACCTCAGTGTTAGATTTAAAAGAAATATAATTTCCTATGGCTATAAAAGACATTAAACGTTTTGAAGTGCTGAACAATGTAAGTATTTATGTGTATGGAATTGAAAACAAGAGTATAGTAGGTCCTCTATATTATACTCAGGAAAAAAGATGCTCATGTAAATTTACTATACATAACTGAAGGTGAAAATGCCCACTATTGTCGGATAAAACATTTAAGTAGACTTAATGGTAGTCAAGTATCAAAACATAAATCTAAGAAGTGGTTGTGTGATGGTTGTTTGCTATATTTCAGAAAAGAGGATCAACTAACTCAACATCAAAAATGGGGTTGTAATCATGTTTGTACGGTATTACCTACTCCTAGAAATAACATTCTGAAATTTAAGGACTTTGAGAAGCAACTTCGAGTACCATTTTTTATATACGCTGACTTTGAGGCTTTGCTAAAACCTTTCAATACATGTTCATTGAATCCAACCAAACCTTTTACCAACACCACTCACATTCATGGACCTTTTAGCTTTGCATTTTATATTAAATGTAGTTACGATGACTCGTTAAATAAGTTTGAGCTCTATAGAGGGCCCGATGCACCTAAAGTTTTCATGGAAAGACTTGAAAAAGATGCCATCCGTATATCCTCTATTTTAAATACTATCATTCCAATGGAGCCACTAACATCAACACAGCAAATGAGTTTTGAAACTGAAACTAGTTGTTTTATATGTGGTGAATGTTTTTATACGGACAGGGTTCGCGATCATGACCATTTAACAGGAAAATATCGAGGTGCTGCTCACCAAGAATGTAATTTAAAGTATAGAGTAAGTGAATTCATTCCAGTAATTCTACATAACGGTAGCAAATACGATAACCACTTTATTGTAAAGGAATTTGGAGCTTCAGATGTGAAAATCGATGTGATTGCATATAATAAGGAGCAATGCATTTCGTTCTCAAAATATATCAAAACTGACACTGAAAAAAACTATAAAACTGAGATTTTTAGATTCATTCCGCTTTATGCCAAGTAGTCTTGATAAACTTGCTAGTAATTTAAAATCAGATCAGTTTCGTGAAAATCAACGTGTCTTTCCTAAAAAAGATGATCTTAATTCGATTCGTCAAAAGGGTATATTCCCTTATGAATATATTAACTGTCTAGATCGTCTTGAGGAATGTTATTTACCACCAAAAGATGAATTTTACACTTCTTTAAACACAAGTCATATCAATGAACAGGAATATATACATGCACAACGTGTATGGACACAGTTTGACATTCGAACTTCAGGTGAATTTTCAGATATATATTTGGAGACAAATGTGTTATTATTAGCAGATGTTTTTGAAAATTTTAGGAATGTTTGTATGAAAATGTATGACCTTGATCCTTGTCAATATTTCACTGCTCCTGGGTTATGTTTCAGTTCAATGTTGAAAAAGACAAAAGTAAATTTAGAATTGATGACTGATATGGACATGATTAATTTTATAAAATCATCAAATCGAGGTGGATTAAGCCAATGTAGTGGACGGTATTCTAAAGCAAATAATAAATACATGCCTAGTTACAACCCTTGCGAAGAGTCAAAGTATATTGTCTACCTCGATGCAAATAACCAATATGGTTGTGCTATGAGTCAATATCTACCACTGAAAGATTTTCGATGGCTGACACAACCTGAAATTGATGTCTTACATGTTAACACTCTAAATGATAACGATGATAAAGGATATATTTTAGAGGTAAAACTTGAGTACCCTAAAGAGATACATAATGATCATAATGATTTACTATTCTGTCCAGATACTATGTAATCTCCGTACATCACATCACGAACGAAAATGTTAATTGCTAATGTGAATGATAAATGCAAATATGTAATACATTATCAAAACTTGAAACAGTGTCTACAGAATGGATTGAAACTAACTAAAATTCATGGCGTATTACAATTTCATCAGTCAGCATGGCTCAAACCATATATTGATCTGAACAATAATTTAAGGACACAGTCAACAAACCTTTTTGAAAAAGATTTTTATAAACTCATGAATAATAGTGTTTTTGGAAAGACTATGGAGAATGTTGATAAGCGAGTTGATGTAAAGCTGATAACAAAGTGGGAGAATGATGGTATAAGGTATGGTGCGAGCAACTTAATGTCCATAGGCTTTCATGTACTTTACTTGTTATTTAGCGTTTTAAAATAGTTATTTACTGAATAAGTTAACACCAATAATAATGATAATAATTTGGATCAAGAGACGATCTGGAGATCTCTGGTAGTCTCACAGACTGTTATTTTTACTTCTTTTATCCTTTTATACAAATAAGGCGTTATTGTCTGTTGTATACCAACCACTTTCTCCCCAAGGGCTCACATCTAGTGGGACCTGGGTTGGCGACCACGGGACCTCAGCTGAGTTAGGCATTACTTCCACTTACTTGTGCCGGGCTCCTCTCTGCCATCATTCCTGTCGACCTCCCTTGGTCAACTCTAGTCCTTTTCCGACCACGGCAGTATTAAGGTATCCGAGGCCTAGGGAGTCTTTTACTTTCTCGCCTTAATTGGTCCTTGTCTCATTTTTCCTTATCCCTCATTCCTCGAGGGGTCAGACCTCTTCTGTTCTCTTCATGATATCTCCTGCCTTTGGCTCAAGGCCCTTAAGGAGGCAGGGTGTGTGTAGGCCGACCATTTCTGGTGCACCCTGGATATTGCTACACCCTCAGGGGCTCACGGCTGGTGAGTTGGCGACCCCGAGGGATTCCTGAGCTGGGTCCGGTTTCCCCCTTTTGTTCCTTACCTGTGGGGCCGACCCTCTCCTCTTTCACTTTCCTATCTGCCTTTCATGGCTCCCCTTCCTTCCCAGTCCCTCAATCCGAATTCTTCGAGGGTTGAGGGCATTTCTTTTCCTACTGTCCTTTATTTGCCTTATTCTCCTTTTGTTTTCCGTTTCTTCTTCTAGTATATGAGTTGGTAGTAAGTTTTAGTTATAGTTTACATTTCATTTTCATCTTCATGATCACCCAAACCATTAGGGGCCGATAACCTAGATGTTAGGCCCCTTAAAACAACAATTATCATCATCATATCATTTTAGGTCTCTTGTTGATCCAGTACTTCACAAATGTTGTTTGCATGGCAAAACGCAAAACAATAATGAAAGATCTAATAATTTGGTTTGGTTGAGATGATCAAAAACAACATTTTGTGGTCTGAAGGTACTTAATATAGCAGTTTATGATGCTGTCCTGTATTTTAATGAAGGGAACAGGGGTAGGATTGCAGTTCTACAGAGGGCTTGATTTGATCCTGGTGTCTTAACCAGACACACCCTCCAAGAAATTGATCAGCGGAGGATTGAAAAGGCTGAGGTATCGCAAACTCAGCTGGAAAAACAGGGTAAAAGATAGAAGAGATCCAAAAGAAGAGAAAGCATCTCTATATACAGAGTCCGCCAGAAAATTGTATACACTTTTTGTCAGACGATATCGGGATATGGACATTGTCAACTGTTATCATTGTTTTAAAATGTTGTAGTATGGTCTTTCGCCCAACAGATATCGGTACTTACATCACGATAGTGGGAAAACGAAATGGCTGGAGCACGCTTGATATTCGAGCAGCGAAAGTACATTCTGAAGCGGTTTATCAGGTTTGGTAAAGCCGTTGAAGTGCAACGTCAGTGGAGGAGGGAGTTTAAAACACAACCCTCAACTCGCCTAACAATTAAACGCATTACTGGGAAGTTTGAGATGAATTGAACGAATTGTGATATTCACAAAGGATTGCTAAATCTCCACAGAAGTCTGCTACGCAATGTACGCGGGGATTAGCAGTACAAGTGTATGACGGATTTTAAAAACAGATCAGTGGAAAGTGTACATCCCACGATTACTGCGTGCGCTTAATGAGGATGATCCCGATCGTCGAGTGCAATTTTGTGAATGGTATCAGCAAATGGTCACCCAAGATGAACAATTTCTGACGAAGTTAGTGTGGTCTGATGAAGGTCAGTTTAAACTTAATGCACCCCCCCCCCAGGGGCACACATCAAGTAGGACCTGGGTTGGCGACCACGGGGCCCCAGCTGAGTCCGGGATTGCTTCCACTTACTTGTGCCGGGCTCCTCTCTGTCTTCTTTCCTGTCGACCTCACTTGGTCAACTCTTGTTCTCTTCCGACCCCGACGGTATTAGGGTATCCGAGGCCTAGGGAGTCTCTTCCTTTCCCGCCTTATTTGGCCCTTGTATCATCTTTTCTGATACCCTCCTTCTGCGACGGGTCAGCCTTTTTTTCTTTTCATGTTATCTTCTGCCTTCTGCTCATGGCCCTCAAGGAGGCCGGGTGTATGTAGCCCCACCACTTCTGGTGCCCCCTAGATAATGCTACACCCTCAGGAGCTCACGGCTGGTGAGTTCGGGAGTTGGCGACCCCGAGGGATTCCTGAGCTGGGTCCGTTTTCCCCTTTTGTCCCTTACCTTTGGGGCGGACCCTCAACTCTTTCACTTTCCTATCTGCCTTCCATGGCTCTTCTTCCTTCCAAGTCCCTGAATCCGCATTCTTCGAGGGTTGAGGGCATTTCTTTTCCTCCTGTCCTTTATTTGCCTTATTCTCCTTTAGTTATCCATTTTTTATTCTAGTATGTAGGTTAGTAGTTAGTTTTAGTTTTAAGTTCGCATTCCATTTTCATCTTCACGATCACCCAAACCATCAGGGGCCGATAACCTAGATGTTAGGCCCCTTAAAACAACAATTATCATCATCACCAATCTACCAGTGGTTAATGTCTGGTGTGGGCTGTTGCCGAGGGGCATCCTAGGACCCTTTTTCTTTGATGGTACTGTCACTAGAGCAGTGTACTTGGGAATGTTACGCACTTACCAGCTGTACGTGCGCTTTATGGAGGCGATGATGAAGTCTTCTACCAACAGGATGGGGTTCCACCACACTACCATGTAGCAGTAAGAGCTTTCCTGGATGACAATCTGCCAGGACATTGGAAAAAGGAAGATTGTAGTTTTACGTGACCGTGAATCTTGTGATTATGAGCCACGGGACCTCCTTTTTACGTGGAATCCGAACCACAGGACATGGCATTTCACTTCGAAAATCTCACATGCACTGACCGGGAATCGAACCCGGACAAACCTTGGTGAGAGGCATACAGCTAGACCGCTGAGCCACCACGCCCTCGCCAGGCCAGGACATTGGATTGGACGAAGTGGGGCCCATTGAGTTCCAACCACGGTCGCCAGATCTTACCCCTATGGACTTTTACTTGTGGGGATCTGTGGAAAATCATGTCTATCGACGTAAGCCGCGCACGCTTAGGCCCTTCGCCAGGAGATTACAGCGGCATGTGCAGCGGTCCCCATTCAAACATTGACGGACGTCGCTGCAGTGACCGCTCGTCGTTCTGCTATGTGTCTAGCAGCCAACAGTGAACATTTGGAACATCTCATGTAACCATATGTTTAACTGAAGACAGTACCTTATGTGTAATCAAAATCTAAATGTAAAAGAAACACAAAATAAATAGTTTTTGTTCCGTAAAGAGTGTATACATTTTTCTGGCAGACTCTGTATAATACGCTAAGGTGTAAGTTTCACAAAACTCAAGCTCCTAAACCAGAGGGAGTTAGAAGGTGTGGTTTGTACCAAAGTCTTCCAAATCGTCTCAATAGTACAGGAAGTGTCTTGTATTTCTTGATAAGTCAACGGAAATATATGTATTTGTTTATAAAGTGCTTTTAAACAAATGGACAAGACGATAGCCCCTGGCAGAACTGTGTCGCGTACAGCCGCATAGCACTAGTGCCGGGCGGGTAGTATGTACACATGGGGCGCACACAACCTATTGTGCAACCAGCAGCAGTGATGAATTGCTCTCTCATTTTATACATATCGACAATTTGTTTAAAAAGTGCGTTTAAACAAATAAACATATTTATAGAAGCCCGCATAGCAGTAAAGCCAGGCGGGTGGTTTATACACATTATTATTATTATGTATTTACCATAAATCATACAAGTAGATGTTTTTGGGGGCTTCTAAAGCCACCTCCACCTCCCCACCTCCAAGATGGCGGCCGTAGCTTAACTTAACCTAGCTTGTGAACCAAGAATGCTAGAGACTTGAACGAGGTGTCAAATTAATCGGACAGACACTCCCTTTCCTCTAGACAACTTATTTTAACCCTAAACTAAAACCTACCCCTACTAGGGGGTGAATGAGTAATTCTTTTAGCAAATGTAGCTTTCCTAGTGCGACATTTGGGAAGTTGAATGTTAATATGAAATTAAACGTTGTTCCACATGACAAACATGGCCTAACCTAGCCTATCCTAGTTAAGCTATTCTAGTCTAATCAAGATGGTGGCGGTGCGCAACCACGTACATGGCGCGCTTTAAAAAAATAAAAATCGTGAGCATGGCTTAACCTAGCCTATCCTAGTTAAGCTATTGTAGTCTAATCTGCCTAGTCAAAACCTAATTGAGGACATGCCAAAGGGCCTAAGGGCAAAACTCGGTGGGTGAATGTGTTTTAGAGTAATGGCTAATGCATACACCCTAGTACATGGGATACATGCAACTATCCCATGCAGTTGTTTTTATGGAGGATGAGACAAGCCTGCAATGTAAGATTTAAAACAAGTCAACTCTTGCAGTATATGACGTCACGTGAAGCAGGTGTCCTCTGACCTTGCTTGATAAGAATACACCATACCTTGCAGTGTTCCGTTACACTTCCTGCAACCTTTGACAATGCTTACTATGTGTGAACGCGTAACACTCACACAAAAAAGTAGAGTAAAATTATCTTTAGTTGGTCAACTAAAAGCCAGTAGAGGTTAACGGGAGGGTGGGGGGCCGGTGAGGGTAGTATTATTTATGTATTTATTATTTCATTTATTTATTTATTTATTTCGCAGGTGACTGAGCAGGGAGTATTTTTAATTGGTGAGCAAAAATGTTTAGAAAAGAGTGGTAGAGAGTAGCAAAGCAGATTATCTTCCGCAAAATGACCACTACGCACAACAAGCTTAGAATTATAAAACACTTGCAATTTAACTATAAATGATATACATAAACTCGTATTGCAGGTGTATTAACAAACTTTACAAACCTGAATGATAAATACACCTTAAAGGGTACCATATATTATAGTTGAGTTTAAAAAAGGTAAAAAGTTTTTCTGCTCTCTCAAAATGCTATACGTAAACAAACCCTATGGGCATACAGGTAGTGAGTTTGCTATATCATTTAAAACAATAACATTCATATTACATGTTGTTATAGGTAGTTGAGTAGTGTGAAAGAATCAACAAAACAATTGCAGACTATGAGTAGTGGTAGTGAAGAATAATGAGGTATTTTGCTTGACCCGTGCGTAGTAACAAAAGCAAATACATTCGTCGGTGATTCACTCACTCATTTCCCAACGCCACACTGGTTTCAGAAAATACCCTATGTTAACAGTATTGGAATAGACGAGAATGGCAGGTAACACAGCGGGCTGTCGACAGGTTTTATCAATTCTCGCCTGCTCCTACCCTGCCTCTGTCCTTCATTCCACAAGTCTACAGAGCTTAGACCTGTACAGCCCGGGGGGCAGTACCCCCTGAGAGCCACCCCCCATCTTTTATCAAAACAACCCCAACTGGCAACACCATAAGACCAGGACATTATCTATACACAGCAAGCGGCGGCCGCCTAAGCCTAGGAGGTTAGCCAACTGCTTGCAAAACATACACAAACATTTACACTTACAACTATCTGGGGCAGCTACATTTACGCAACGCTGACCTAGCAGCGCCGGAAGGTATAAGAATGGAGTCCAAACTGGAGCCATTATCTGTTCTACTCTGTGCTTCGCCAGCGGCCCTGTCCGACGTCTGTTCCAGTTTTATCACCAGGTGAGATTCAGCTCGTGCTCAGACTCCTTTAATTCTTGTAAACACCTACTCCAAACTTGTACACACAAATTGTATTTTATACTTGTCTAAATTCCCAAAGAGGGACATACCAATCTACATCTACTGACCAATAAATACATGGTCAGTAAGCTACACTTGCATTACTAATTACACTCCACTTCACATCCTCATACCCCGCCTGACCTTCGTCACAATTGCCCGTGACCGTAGAAGCCAGTAATTGCTTTGTCAGACTCCATTGTACTCACAGCACGCGACTCGACTGCATAGCGTCGAGCCGCTGACTTAGCACGTCTATTGTATTACTCATTCCGCTCAGCTGGCAGGCCAGTATAGTAGCCTGCATTTGGAGATCCATCCCCTATCAGATACTTGCATCTCGCAGGAACACCCCCAAGAGATTAAACACTAAACACAAACACACTACACTAGTAAGCTCTCCCAGCTACGGGAAGCTACTCTCACCCAGGAACAGTCTTCTAAATTAGCACAGTGACACAACCGTGTTTTATCCCAATTACCCCCCAACCAAGGGATTAAAACATATTTGGTGGAGGCGCTACTACCACTCACAATAAGGGTAGGGACTCAAACAACGAGCCCCCGTGGTAGAACGATCCGTACCGCACACAGCCAAGCGATAGTTAATTTTTTTTGAAGACAGCATTATTATTTTTTCTTTCTTTTCTTTTCTTCTCCCTTCACTCTAGAAACACAAGGGAAATTTTAATCAACCCACCCACCCCCACCCCCTGGAAAGAATCAGAAATATAATACATTGCAAAACACTAACAGTTCTTTTTATACATACACTTGATCCAGCATGGCCCCTCTATACCGTGTAGCTGTGCTGAGGAGCATTGGGGAGTACCAGGAGTTAATTGCCTGGCACAAGGTCTTTGAGACAAGACAGGACTACCTCAGAAGGTATCAGCAGCTACTGCACGCCCAGTATATGCGAATTATAAGGGCACTTGTCCGGCCACTCCGCAGCGCCAAGAATCGAAAGATTCGAGCGAAAATCCCCACCCTCTGTACACAAATCATTAAGGCACACTGGCAACTACACTGCCGACACGAATTAATGTTCCAGCAATGGGAAACAATCATCAGAGAACACCAACGGATAGGGACTAATGGCACCAAAGTTGCCGAACAGGCCATATGCCTCAATAGGCAGTACGCCCAAATTTGGGAAGAATATAGGGAGCTCCAAGCCAACAAGGCCATTTTTGAGTTCATGGCAGGGCCACCAGCCCAGCCTAGAGAGGACATAGGCATAGACACATTAACGCAGCAATTCGCACGGATGTCCATCTCAGACACTAACAAAACACAGGGGAAGGAGTTCGCCGTGGCCACAGTTCAGAAAACGGCCAGGTTAGGCTCCAACACACTATAGGGCCAAGCTCACATGAACACACATCCCTCAGCTCCGGTTCGGGAGGCAATTTTGCCAGACCGAGAGGCAGAACCTACGCCAACCCCCTCAGTACGGACGAACGAGAGGGAGTTGACGCCAGGGCTATCAGGCACACACCGTAACACAGGGAGAAACCGGGAGGTAACTATGTCATGGGCTGAGGACATAGAGCCCGTGCCACAGCACGATAAGCCCACACAAACCTACACACATAGGCAGACACAAGGGAAGGAGTCTACCGTGGCCATAGGCCAGAAATCGGTTAGACTAACCTCCAATACATTGACAGGGCAATCACAGACAAATACACGACCTTTACCGCCAGTTCAGAGGGCGATTTCGCCAGAATGGAGGCGGACACTGACATGTGTATCCCCAGTACCAATGCACAAGAGGGTGTTGCCTTCAGCCCCTCAGGGTGCAAAACGCACGCCTGTGCACTCTGACCAGCCAAAAACATACAATACACGGGGCATAAGAAAGGTTTTATTACCTACCCCACGAGGCCAGGCAGACAGGAGGACACACACCCCTATAGACACTGCCAGGGTAGCGCGGCACGCAATCAGCCCCTCAGGCACAAGCACACTCAGGCCAATATCCAGGCACTACGGTGAACGTAGACCCAGACTTACTTTGCTACAAACCCCTCCAGAAAATAGTAAAGAAGCACCCCAATGGGTATCAGGGGCCCATGCCTTAGTGACAGGGCGAAAGTATTCACCTTCTCGAGCAATGACGCTCGGACGTGGATAACAACTTTCACCATGAAAAAATTCCACTCTTCCAATAATGGAAAGCGGCCTAGGAAAAAGGCAAGGCACATGGCATAATACAATTCGAGCCATGGCTATAGACACAGTGATAGACAATTCCACAGACGACACCTCATAAACAACATAAATCACACGCCCACATAACAACCATAGGCTCCCATAGACGCAATTTTTCCCATATGTATTAGGATCATGCACGTACAGAAGGATTTATATTATATGTATAGGAACTCACAGGTCATGACGTACATGTCTTAAATAGACACCAGGGTTTGTATATAACATACACTAATGTCACTTGCATCACAAACATACACACGAGTAGGTTCTTTTACATGCAGGAAACACTACAATTGACACACAAAGGACAGGTTCCACCCCTGTAGAGGTTAACACAGAACACACGGGCACAAAACTATATAATTTGCATGCTATAGACATATTTATGCCACAAGTGCATGTCATTATTTTTCTTATTTTTTACAGTGCCCATAGCAGGAATTTTCCGCATCCCCTATGATGTCGCCCAAACTAAGCGTACAATACCAGGGGATAACACACACAGTTCAGGGGAAAACTCGGCAATATATTTTGAGGAAACGCGGTCAACACAGTTGCCTTAAAAAGAGGCCGAATATGATTTAAAAAAAAGGGTAGGGACTCGCATGAGACCGAACCCAGGATCCCAAAGAGGGCCAACACACATTCACGCGCACGGCAATGGAAAACACATAATTATACAACTTTCCATAGGCACTAGCCTTCATTCACACAGAACCATACTATAAGACATGTTCCCCAGATGCCATAGACAAGGTATCCAGTAAGGGAAAATATACCTTACAAATGCATAAACATAAGAAGGGAGTGAACATTTTATGTCATATTACAATGTAACATTGTAAGACACTGCGCAAAACGTGCGCCACAGGACGGGAAAATTTCTCTCATCCCCTTCGACAGTTGCTAAGCCCAGTATGAACACCATAGGGTGAAATCCCAGACTTTGGGAAAACCCACATATTTCTGGAAGGCACACAGTAAGCTCAAATTGCCACAAAACATCAGTAACACTGACAAAACTGTCCCGGAGACACACGCCAAAAAGGCAACAGGAATGATTACCCTGAACAAAGACGGTCTCGAACCCGCGACCTTCTGAACACCATGAGTGCAAGGTCGGGTAACTATCCAATTGAAGGATACAGCGATAAGGGACAATCACGCTAACAGGAATTAATATGCACAAATTAATAAAACCACCTCCGACACCTAGTCACCAAACACGCGACTAGAGGCCCGGAGACACACGTACATAAAGACATCGAACTACCACTAACAGGAATATATTCACCCCAAGCCTACAATAACACAAAATTTGGGGACACAATATATGAACAGAGGTAGGTTCTTCTCCATTACGAGGAACCCAAGGCACACTGTATATGCAGACGTTAGAAAGGCGCGTCAGCAAACCTACACACATGGTCTTGGCACATGTGGCAAGCGGGCAGCCAGACAAGCAAGCAAGTACTTCCTACACAATTGAAACTTAATACTAACGCAGTCAGCGATAAGGCGTAATGGGACAGCCGACCTTCGCGTGCGCCAGGCAGGCTAAGAGCGCTCTGCTCCGGCGTATTATACACAATCATTCACGCCATTTTCAAAGCCCGATAACTCCCGAAATTAGGGTACGAGGGTCGTCCCGAATGGCATAAAATACTCACACTAACGTATATTTTCATACGCGTGTCGTAAACATACAATACACACGCCATGGTACATAAAACACAAAAATTGTAGTACCGAGGCCTTAAACCAAGGCATGGGCGAACACACAGAAACACAATACAAACGTGCCAAAAAGGACGCTAGCCAATGGCATTTTTGGCACGGCAACACAATCAGAGGCCACACTAGGGACGCACAAATCCCAACAGACAACGCAGACATAAAACACGGAGCATTACACGGGATCGCGGGTCCGAATGCCCAATAAAAATCGGACGCCGTGGAAAACAAGAATCCAGATAGACCCATTCACAGGGGAAAATTTACGCCCACCTATACGGAAATTGGCCAAAATTAAGGCAATCCGCAGTTACGTCCAAATTAAAACCAGGAATATGGACGCGGGAACAGAGAATTACACGGGCAGCATCGCACAAATAGCATGCATACACCATCCCCTACAGAAAAAAAAACCATAGGGTCCCATACAGACACTGTGCCCCATAGAGTGGAGCCAGGAGTGAAAATAGGCATTAGAATGTTTAAATTATGCATATATAAATGGCATGTTATCACAGAGTACACGCTTTAAACATACACTAGAGGTGGCAAATGCATTGCAATAGTGCCCTATACAAGCACATAAACGGTTGAGCCACACAATTATGAACACTGGGAGGTTCTTTAACATACATACAGGAGCATAGATTCGTTCCAAGGTACTCGCTACAACAGCCTACCTAGGGCATTAGCGACCCCGGGATTCCCAATAGGGGGCGTACCGAGGATGCTAGGCCTCTACGGGGACCAAGATACTTTCCTCTGAACCATAGTGCCCGACACCTAGATACGGGGGACGCCACTCTCACAGACACAAAACAGGCAAAACCACATTTCTACGGCCAGAAATCATGGCAAATTTGGATTACCCCGAACATAGGCAACAGGCTTCCTAGACACAAATTATAGATAATTACACAAGGCAAAGGTCTTGCGGAAGAAATGTCCACACAACATTGGTAGCAAAAACAGGACAGGTTAACACATTGGGCCTCCCAGAATGCAAAACAATGTCAACATACGGACAATGGCAAAAGTCACGTTCCGTCAGCCGCCATACATAACATCAGCGACTTTCCGTATACAAGGACGCAAAAACAAACACAACAAAACACTGAGTTGTGAATTCCAGTGCATTGCAGCACTGTTGCCGGTAGACATTCCCAGCATAGCCAGACGTGACAATGACACGCAACCATGATGATACTATCATACAAAACAAACAATAATAATAGCATACAGTTGACACAGGATTCAGCGCTATCACAATAGGCCTGGCATCCAGTAATGTACAAATACTATAGACCGGATTCATCTTAGGAACACAGGAGCATGTATACAAGGATGTTAACAAGCTACACGCCCCACCTGACAATTTGCCACGCGACACAAGCTAAGACTTATCCGATAACGGCCCCCGCGCCAGCGTGCGGTAGCGGTACGCGACCACACACACGCAGCCGCGCTAATCACAGCCACGGGCACCTCCTGCCTACACGCACCCAACAATCAGGGGCGGATAAAGACAGCGTCCATGAAGGAACAACCCCCCCCCCCTAATAACTTCTTTTCTTGTTTTTTTAATCTTTAAAAACCATCATAGGTGATCGGGACATGACCATTTACACTTACAATCACTTGCTACCCTAACGTTATGAGTAGGAGACCAGATTAGGCCGTGACGTCACAGCGTCACCGCACTTAACCATCCCAAAGGACAGCCCGAAGGTGGCGACCACAGGCACAAACATTTATACACAAAGTGGGTATCACAGACCCACAGGCATTCTACAGACTTGTATTCTAGAACATAGTAGATGCTTTAAGGCATCTCAATTTCACCAGTGCACATCCCAAGGAGCGGATAGAAAACAAATAGTGACCAAGTGAGGATGACAGGAGCAGAGATGGATAGTGCCATCAGGATGGCCAAGATACCAACTACGGGCTACCATCCTAGTACCCTTCCCCCTACATAACCCTGTCCCTTACAACACTATCCAACACAGACATACCGACACATAAAACAGCTAGACTACATTCCAATATATACATCGGGTTTGATAGACTTCATGCGTCTACCCAAATTCGGGTATGCTACACCCTGGTCCCAAATGCCTACACCCGAGTATTAGGGGTGAGTCGGAAACAATATCAAGCTAATGCACATATCTATGTAAAATGATGAGGCCGCATTTACACTAACAAATATTTTCTTACTAAATAATCCCGCATGCAAGGGACATAGAGTTATTATACCTCGACCCATACTTTATCCTCAAATGAGAGCGGATACGCCTCATATTCATCCCCACGCATGGAATATTCCACACACATAGCAGGGTTTATTACTATTACACCTGCATGGCACTTAAAAAAAATTGCACACTTGGGAAAAACCTACCCCTGGGTAGTTTATAGGCTGAGGAATAACCCACCCACCAAGGGAAGATGATTAAGAGAAGGAAGTAGATTTTGGATTGGAGAAAAAGGATAGAAAAATAGGAGAGTCCCACAAAAGTTATGAATTTGACTTTCAATACATTTAGAAGCGGTTGCCACCGCAAATCCGTGCTCGGATACCTAAAGTGGGTACGAGCTTGGTCGAAGCTGACGGGAACCGCAGCTAAGACTTGGGCAGTTTGCCAGAGAAAGGCTTTAGTGTATTTCCTTCCAAGCACGAATAAAAGTACTATAGGGAAGGGTGATGGTCTGGCCAAACAGATAGTAAAAGCTTTATTGAGTATGAACGAGGGCATAAACCTAGGAAGAGCTAGGAAAGCCGGGATCCTGCCTAACTGTAGTATCAGAGAAATGATGAATCCAAAAACAAATATTTAATTTATTTAACAATTCAAAGAAGTTTGAGGAAATTAACAAGCGTGTAATATAATTTTGACAAACATAGTTCATTTGAACTTTTTAACAAATGGGGTCGCAGACCTCTCAACATTAAATGTTTGCTCCAGGCAATTGACAATTTACAAGGTTTAAAACCTTACATGTTTCTAAAATCTTTATAAGATTTAAACAAATAAACAATGAAGCAATTAAAGTTGGAACGTTAATTGGAGTACAAAGAGTGTACCTTAAGAAATTCTTGAGAGAATGTTCTAGAGAAAGTGACAACTTCGAAAATAACAATAATAAAAACATGAAAAATAAGATAGAAGTTCCTACAACTTCTTATATTTATACAGAATTACTATATGAGAATTATACAAAAGAGGGCAGGTCACTTACTGTGAAACCTGAAGAAAGTGAAAAGGAAAGTTCTAGACTTCCCAAGTTTGAGCAGGAATCACTAGCCAAATGGGACAGTTTCCATTTCGTGAAACCTGAACATGACTCGCTCAAGAGTTTAAAGAAATGTTTTCCCTAATTATAGGAAAGGAACAATGTGATTTAGAACTTGTATCACACAAGCAATTATGCAGAATTTAATTAATGTTAAACTAGCAAAGTTGGAAGGGCACTTCGTGAGTGACGCCTTATAGAAAGTTAAAATTTCATTAATAATGGTTGTTAGTAGAAGGTTGAGGAAAGATCATTGGGATATAGGATCAATGTTCATGGCCGTATTTAATGTAAACGGACGAGCGCGACGCGGTAGAAACGTGGAGCAAGCACTGGTTATCACTGTAGTCTATAAAGATGGATGCAAAGTTCACTATAGAAACACGGAAGTTTATGAGAAAGAAAGTTATTGCAATTATGGAAATAACTGATTGCTCTATATAGGTGAGAGTCTATTTCTTGAAAAAGTTGTGATTTACAATTAAATGCGCCATAGAATGTTCCAACGGGGGAAGAAAGTTCGCTATTGCAATAATTTAAGGAAGATTCCTCATTTTAACTAGCATTTTCACAAGTGCGTGAACAATACTTGACGGCAAGACTCGCAGATAGAGTACAAGATCTCGAAGGTTCCAGAACGACCTTAGCAGAAAATGGGGTTGAGAAAATCCAACGGAGGAACTAGCTTTATAATTATAGACAGCGGGTATTAGATAATATCCCACGTAGCGAGAGGATTTCTCTTTGAATAGCTTAAGAAAAGCTCTTTTTTAGTAAGGTTGGCTTATACAAGCAAAAGCTCAACATGGCAAATCCCACGAAGAATGATTTTTGCCCCAAAGTAAAAATTTCACACTGTCTATAAAATATCATTAAAAGCACTTGGAAGTTAAAACCATGAAGATGAGGTTAAAACTTTTAAAATGGTACTTATCTTGATTTCATGTTGAAGTCGAAGTTTCCGTTGATGACTACCTAGCCAAGATGGCGTAGAAGAGTGTGTGCCTCTTGGTTTGAGGAAGCTAGCTCGAGAGGAGCTTTGACTGATCGAGTCAACTGCCGACTGAGAAGTGAGAGCTGCTCAGCGGAGCACGGAGGGACCGAGGAAGGGGAAAAGAGTGGGGGGTAGGAGACAAAAGGAGAACATATAACTATTGCCAATATTGTAACAAAAAAATGATCTCTTGCTGAGCTGGTCTTCAAAGAGTTGATAACAGTTGATACTAGCGCAGCATGGTGAGTAAAGAAGTGGACGTAGTCCTCTTGCTCAAGGAGAAAATAGCTGGCGATGATAACAGGATCTGGTAGCCAAATGGATATGGAATTCCTCTTGCGCGAGGAAGAGTTGAAGAGCTTCAGAGATTCGTTGTTATATGACGCTAAGTGGGTCACAGAATATATATCTGGAACAGACTCATACAAAATATAAGCGACCTGAACCCCTAAGAGAGAACAGAAGATCACTGTTGGTGTCTGACAAAGAGGAAGGAAAGAACATGCAAAAACATTGAAAATTATAATCTCAGGTACCGTGTATTCCAAGAATGCACCAACCCCATCCCCCTTACTGTAAAGACATCCTAGCAGCACCATCGGCTCCCGGCCCCCATTAACATGGAGACCAACGATGCACGACCCATTCCTACCACGCTTTAAGGCCATTCAGCAAATAACACCCCCGGATCTCAATAACAAGGGACCCAACGCCATAAAAACCTACTAACGCCTCTAGGAAATTACCAAGGCAATACCGCTGGAAATCCGACATGGCGACTACAGGCCTAAAGTAGACTATGCACTTAGAAGATCCTACAACCCCAGAACACTTAAAAATTTTACATAATTACATGATATACACACACTTATTTACAAATCACACTTTTTTTCTAAAAAAAAAAGGAGTCTGACATCACAATGGATGGTGATGAGATGTGAACGGAAGCTCCACAGAAGGGCAGGGACGGGGCAAGCCGCCAACAGATCCTGACCCAGACTAAAAGACGGAATTACGTAAGGTTGAAGCATCGATGACTTGGCGCGGGCAAACGTCAAGATCTAGGGGTGCGTCTAGCCTACCCCCCTTGTCGGAGACAGTTACACCCACTATGTGCCACGGTCATCATAGCAAAACCTTCAGGGGAAACTTTTGACGGCTGGTGGGAGAATTAGCCAGCTCCACACTAGACTCAGGAGACGACCCTAGAGACGACCACATTAGGACTAGACTTCTAGTTAGTATATAACCTAAGTAGAGCTTCTATGGCGGGAAGTTAGTCTTCCATTCGCGTGGAGTGAAGAAGGATCTCAGGATTCAGCGGGACCAATCCTAGATCCGCCAAGTCCTTGCCCCGCGAGGCGAGGTGAAGACGATCTAACAAATAAATGATAATAAATGAATAATGAATAATGCGTATGGAATGAATGCGATCATTTGGTTCCGTGCCCACATAAATGGATGACACCGGGTCTCCAGAGCTTAAATGGTCACGCACCGAGCGGCCAGAGATATTAAATAGGTACGAAACGGGCTGCCAAAAGGGGTTTCGTGGGCAAACCCAATAATAAATATATAAACAAATGATAAATGGAGAATAATGCCGACAAAGGCAAGTATAACAACGACGAACAGGATAGCCGGGAGAGGCGTTTGCTCTTTAGCAGCGCAGTCGCCCAGGACTTTATTAATTACTATTAATTTATTAATTACTCATAAGGTAATGTCGACAATTAGTATTAAGACGGAGGGGACTACGAGCCATTGTTGGGTTCCGGTCTCAGCAATAGGTTACAAGGGCCCCCGGGAGAGAAATCGACCGGACGAGCCTCCATCAAAATTCTAGCGTATAAGTTACAGTGCCATTTCAAAGGCAACTTAGATTTAAGCAAATTTAATAAGCACTGTTACAAAACAGTAGCTATACCACATTTCGGCATTAGGTTAAGGTCCACCTCGGCATGTATATACAGAATATTTTCCCATTCAGTATTAATTAATATAGTTGAGGTCAAACTTTTTTTTAAAATTAAGATAACAGCGCTCGGCACCTGGTAACTAAAATCCGTTACCAGGGTAAGCCCGACAACACATAGCATAAATAAGATTAAGATAGAACGCTCGGCACCTGGTAACTAAAATCCGTTACCAGGGTAAGCCCGACAACACATAGCATAAATAGGATTAAGATAAAAACCGTTCGGCACCTGGTAACTAAAATCCGTTACCAGGGTAAGCCCGACAACACATAGCATAAATAAGATTAAGATAGAACGCTCGGCACCTGGTGACCAAAATCCGTTACCAGGGTATGCCCGACAATACATTGGCTAAGCTAGACTAACATAGGCTAACCTAGATTAAGTTAGATTTAGATGGCGCCATAGGCATATGAACAGGCATGCGCAAAACAGAGATGAAGGGTATATGACAACTGTATGTGATCACAGTAATCCATTACATCTTTTGCAGGTTCACAAGGAGCCAACGTGAATGCGCACGATGGCGCATGAAAGACACTAACATATTTAATTTTCAGGAAGGCAGACATATATGAATTCACCCCTTATAAATATAGCCCCCAAACCAACATACCTTACACTAATGATGACACACACAACTACACTGTTTCTCACCTTTTTCAGTCACACTAGTAAGGTGATGACGCCAGGCGGCAGCTACGCGAGGTGACCGTGGGGCACCGAGCGGTGCTGACGCGACCACACATGTAGAAACGCTTCATTAAGGAGCGACACACGGTAGACAGGGGCAGCGCAGAGATTGGAAGCGCCCACCCTCGCTACCAAGGAGATTTTTTTCTATCCACGAGGAAAGATTCACGGTAGGCAAATACATGCATTAGCGGCATGACCACTAAACAGCAGCTACGGAGGAAGTAGCACACGAAAAGAAAAGGAGTAGCAAAACAGCGCTAAAGGAAGGCCTAGAGAGTGATACAGAAGGTATCAGGCTCATGAGCGGAACGGTATACTAATAAGACTTTATATCATAATTGTAAAAAATATATTGTAAACTGTAAATTCCAGGCACACACAACAACGTTCTCACACAAGTGTGTACCTACACATACGTCACAGCATACAACACTGCCTATACTGTTTTTCTTTCCTTTCCATTCTAATAACGACAAAATTTGTGAAGGTGTCCCGTTTCACCCCAACACAATAAACCATTTTATATATATTCCTTTAACTTATAACCTTGTGCACCTGTTTTCTCTATCTTCTTCCATCTTTTACACAATACACTGCAGGGAGCAATTTTTTCCTCCACACAGCGCCGGACGACACAACCACCCGTCCAGCCATGGTTTTTTCCTCCCTGGATAATACCAACATATATATAATGTCAAGATCATGTATTTTTTGTACCTTTATTATTACTATTTCAAATGTCAACTTTTAAAATGAGCAATTCTAGATTAACTATGCATAACATGTATACCCAAAACCTACCCTTCTGAGCACACGCTGGACTCACATCACCACGACATCGCTACATCTACACGACACCGACACGGAAGACAAAGAAGAAGAGGTACGAGGAGAAACCAAGAAGAAACCATCACATCGACACGCCCACTCTACTTCCCGTTCGCGGGGACGCGAACTAATCGATGAGGGGGACTTGTACAGCCGGGGGGGGGGGCAGTACCCCCTGAGAGCCACCCCCCATCTTGAACCAAAACCACCCCAACTGGCAACACCATAAGACCAGGACATTATCTATACACAGCAAGCGGCGGCCGCCTAAGCCTAGGAGGTTAGCCAACTGCTTGAAAAACATACACAAACATTTACACTTACAACTATCTGGGGCAGCTACATTTACGCAACGCTGACCAAGCAGCGCCGGAAGGTATAAGAATGGAGTCCAAACTGGAGCCATTATCTGTTCTACTCTGTGCTTCGCCAGCAGCCCTGTCCGACGTCTGTTCCAGTTTTATCACCAGGTGAGATTCAGCTCGTGCTCAGACTCCTTTAATTCTTGTAAACACCTACCCCAAACTTGTACACACAAATTGTATTTTATACTTGTCTAAATTCCCCAAGAGGGACATACCAATCTACATCTACTGACCAATAAATACATGGTCAGTAAGCTACACTTGCATTACTAATTACACTCCACTTCACATCCTCATACCCCACCTGACCTTTGTCACAATTGCCCGTGACCGTAGAAGCCATTAATTGCTTTGTCAGACTCCATTGTACTCACAGCACGCGACTCGACTGCCTAGCGTCGAGCCGCTGACTTAGCACGTCTATTGAATTACTCATTCTGCTCAGCTGGCAGGCCAGTATAGTAGCCTGCATTTACAGATCCATCCCCTAGCAGATACTTGCATCTCGCAGGAACACCTCCAAGAGATTAAACACTAAACACCAACACACTACATTAGTAAGCTCTCCCAGCTACGGGAAGCTACTCTCACCCAGGAACAGTCTTCTAAATTAGCACAGTGACACAACCGTGTTTTATCCCAACTACCCCCCAACCAAGGGATTAAAACAGACCTGAGCAGTACTTAAGATAACATATCGCTCTGCTAGGGGTCAGAGTGTAATTCACTTATTTCTAAAACTTAGGAAATGCATACAGTCGTCATAATTGAATTATCAATTTGAATTTTGCTGAAACTTGTATGAGAAAACTATATTTCCGGAATGAACTGCACAGGTTTCTGAGAAAACTTATATTAGCAAAATGATGACGTATTCTTAAACACATGTAACTTTCATATCTTTATACTTCTCACGTCACTTGATTCCAGGTGAAAAGCTGAGACCTCAGCAATAAAAAGTTATGTTTTTTTACATCCGTCTGACATTGCACAGCTATGATAACTTATTTCCTACCAATCATCTAAATGAATTTTGCTGAGACTTGTATGAGAAGACTATATTTCCTGAATGAACTGCACAGGTTTCTGAGAAAACTTATATTAGCAAAATGATGACGTATTCTTAAACACATGTAACTTTCATGTGTTATACTTCCCACGTCACTTGATTCTAGGTGAAAAGCTGAGACCTTAACAACAACAAAGTTATGTTCCCACCAGTCATCCAAATAAATTTTGCTGAGACTTGTATGAGAAGACTATATTTGCGGAATGAAACTACGCAGGTTTCTGGGAAAATTATATTATCAAAATAAAGATGTCTTTTCAAACGCATGCATTTGTTACAGTATGCTAACTTGGTTGTGTTTAAGTTTTAAATATCACTTGTGTAAAGCTGAAATCTAATGATTATTATTCACATTTTGTTAAAATTGCATAATGTAGCATTAAAAGGAGTATAAATAATCTGTTCACGTTTGATTTCAAAACAGTTTATACAGTATCTCAACATGAATACATTTAGTTTGACGACAGTTCGTAAAACAATAAAACATGTTGAACGTTTAATTGTTTTAAGTCAATTAGCGCATGATGCCATGCGTTATGGCTTTCTTTGCCCTTTAAATGGTTTTAACGAAGAGTTAACGAATTTTTTCAATACTATGGAAGAAGACTGCCATCAACTTTTTCATCAAGTTATATTTACTATGGGTTCTATAAACAATCACTGAACATTATCATCATGGCTGATATTTGGGTTGCCACCAGCAAAATTATCCCAAATATTAGCTCTTTTAGTGGATTATAGTCACCGTGGTGATTCAGTGAGAGTCAATGATTGTCATCAGTACTCTTCATTTTTACATTCATCTGCAGGACTATTCTCTCACGAGCGTGAAACTTCGCCTATACATAGCCACTATGATGGTGGTGATGATATTTTACAATCATCTACAAGACTATACCAGGAAGAGCATGAAACTTCGTCTATACATAGCCACTATGATGGTGGTGATGATGTTTTACAATCATCTACAAGACTATTCCAGCAAGAGCATGAAACGTCGCCTATACATAGCCACTATGATGGTGGTGATGATGTTTTACAATCATCTACAAGACTATTCCAGCAAGAGCATGAAACTTCGCCTATACATAGCCACTATGATGGTGGTGATGATGTTTTACAATCATCTACAAGACTATTCCAGCAAGAGCATGAAACTTCGCCTATACATAGCCACTATGATGGTGGTGATGATGTTTTACAATCATCTACAAGGCTATTCCAGCAAGAGCATGAAACTTCGTCTATACATGGCCACTATGATGGTGGTGATGATGTTTTACAATCATCTACAAGACTATTCCAGCAAGAGCATGAAACTTCGTCTATACATAGCCACTATGATGGTGGTGATCTTTTACATTCATCTGCAGATCAACAACTGGAAGCTTTGCAATAGCGAGTGGAAGTGCGTAAGTGTTTAAACATATTTAAAGATAATGAATAGCTTGTGTGTTAGTATCCATGTTTTAAACTTATATTTTATGCAATTTAATGAGCAATGTAACGTAAACTGAAAAGTTTTACTTTTTTCAACACAATAATACCATTTGTTTAAATTTCAGTTGATACAACAGTTCATAAATATCGGTTGTCATCTCTTGATTAGTTCTAGTTCTCTATCAACCAAGGAAGAGAGTTATTTATCTATATATTGTTGTTGTAAACGTATGTTTCACGAACTATAAAATGGAAATAGCCCATTGGTTTACCAAATTACACTAGCCTACTTTAAAGATAATGAATAGCTTGTGGGAGTATCTTTGTTAAAACTTAGTGCGATTGTTAGTAGCTTTAAGGTTAGTTTTGTATTAATTTATACAGTTTTGTTGTAAAAAACTAATAAAAAAGTATAAGATAAGTGTACCTAACTTAATTATATAAAATAAGTATGTCTACTTACTTGTTTATAAGGTTCTATACATATTACGCTGTGTGTCAATGGGCTTGATAACATGTACATATTACCTATATATTAATTGTGCCGGTTCTACGTCACATTTTGACAGTCATGCTCCTCGTATCCCCTAGGGTCATGTCTTGCTGTAGCTGTGTGAAGATAGTTCCATGATTTACTGATAGGGCAAGGTAAGAACTTGTTTTGTGTCAACAGCTGTTGTGGATTCTGGGAGAAAGTTTGCAGTCGACAAGATGGTAAGCTTTTGTCATCTTAGTGTCATAACAACGATTATTGTGTTCTAATTTATATAAAAAGAGTGTAAAATTGACAACCGTACTGACAAGATGTGAGATACATTAGCGGAGAGTAACGTTGGGAACTAGATAGCCTAGGGCTATTGGATACTATTTATTTACTTCAACTTCATCTGAGGAAGTGTACTGTACCAACTTATTATACGTCGTGACAACATTAAGATTTTTATGATTGAATTTATACTGGAAAAGGAAATGTCATCGGAGTACTGGGCTCGTGTAAGTTGGAATGAATAGAGATATTATGAAGCTGAGAGAGAGATCGTCTATTGAAGCATGTTTGCTGGAATGTTGGAATGATTCTTATGTATTATTTATTAATATGTGTCAATATGGGCACTGAAGATAATAGATTTCTAGAAGTAGATATGTATTGGCAAGTCACTGGTTTCGTGGAACTAAGATGTGGTTTGTAATGAAGGCGGCTCTGAAGGTAATATAATGTCTTAGTAAATATTCCGTGAATATGTGAGTCCAGTGTCCGTGTGGTTTAATATACACACATCAAAAAAAGTTTTGCATCACCTCGGTTCCAAGAGTTCCGGAACCTTTAAATACAAAGGGAATAGAGATCAACACAAACAACATTTCAGCTCGTTTTATTGCTCATGAGACCCACACATTGCATGTTGTACCATCATACAGCTAGACTTTCAGCATTTGTGGTCCAGATTGCAGTACACACCACTACCTCTAATACCCAGTAGCACGTCCTCTTGCATTGATGCATGCCTGTATTCGTCGTGGCATACTATCCACAAGTTCATCAAGACACTGTTGGTCCAAATTGTCCCACTCCTCAACGACAATTCGGCGTAAATCTCTCAGAGTGGTTGGTGGGTCAAGACGTCCATAAACAGCCCTTTTCAACATATCCCAGGCATGTTCGATAGGGTTCATGTCTGGCGAACATGCTGGCCACTGTAGTCGAGCGATGTCGTTATCTTGAAGGAACGCATTCACAAGATGTGCACGATGAGGTCGAGAATTGTCGTCCATGAAGACAAATGCCTCTCCAATATTCTGCCGATATGGTTGCACTATGGGTCGGAGGATGTCATTCAGGTATCGTAAAGCCGTTTCGGAGCCTTCCATGACCACCAGTGGCGTACGTCGGCCCCACATAATGCCACCCCAAAACATCAGGGAACCACCACCTTGCTGCACTCGCTGGACAGTGTGTCTAAGACGTTCAGCCTGACCAGGGTGCCTCCAAACACGTCTCCGACGATTGTCTGGTTGAAGGCATATGCGACACTCATCGGTGAAGAGAACGTGATGCCAATTCCGTGGGGTCCATTCAGCATGTTGTTGGGCCCATCTGTACCGCGCTGCATGGTGTCGGGGTTGCAAAGCTGGACCTCGCCATGGACGTCGGGAGTGAAGTTGCGCATCATGCAGCCTATTGCGCACAGTTTGAGTTGAAACACGACGTCCTGTGGCTGAACGAAACGCATTATTCAACATGGTGGCATTGCTGTCAGGGTTCCTCCGAGCGGCAATCCGTAAGTAGCGGTCATCCACTACAGTAGTAGCCCTTGGGCGGCCTGAGCGAGGCCTGTCATCGACAGTTCCTGTATCTCTGTACCTCCTCCATGTCCGAACAACATCGCTTTGGTTCACTCTGAGACGCCTGGAAACTTCCCTTGTTGAGAGCCCTTCTTGACACAAAGTAACAATGCGGACGCGATCGAACTGCGGTATTGACCTTCTAGGCATGGTAGAACTACAGACACCATGAGCAGCGTACCTTCGTCCTGGTGGAATGACTGGAACTGATCGGCTGTCGTACCCCCTCCGTCTAATAGGCCCTGCTCATGCATGGTTGTTTACATCTTTGAGCAGTTTTAGTGACATCTATGAACAGTCAAAGGGACTGTATCTTGGATACAATATACACAGTCAACGTCTATATGCCGGAGATCTGGGAACCGAGGTGATGCAAAACTTTTTTTGATGTGTGTATTTAAAAGTCACCCTCGTAATGTCTAGCGATGTGGTAGGCCTACAATTTGGAATGTGGATTTAGAGTTTTAAAATATTTGTTCTGATGATGATGATGATGATAATTGTTGTTTTAAGGGGCCTAACATCTAGGTTATCGGCCCCTGATGGTTTGGGTGATTGTGAAGATGAAAATGAAAAGTGAACTTAAAACTAAAACTAACTACTAACCTACATACTAGAAGAAGAAATGGAAAACTAAAGGAGAATAAGGCAAATAAAAGGACAGAAGGAAAAGAAATGCCCTCAACCCTCGGAGAAGGCGGATTGAGGGACTTGGAAGGAAGGAGAGCCATGAAAGGCATATAGGAAAGTGAAAGAGGAGAGGGTCCGCCCCAAAGGTAAGGGACAAAAGGGGAAAACGGACCCAGCTCATGAATCCCTCGGGGTCGCCAACACCCGAACTCACCAGCCGTGAGCCCCTGAGGGTGTAGCATTATCTAGGGTGCACCAGAAGTGGTGGGGCTACATACACCCTGCCTCCTTAAGGGCCTAGAGCACAAGGCAGGTGGTAAAAGGAAGAGAAAAAGAAGGCTGACCCCTCGCAGAAGGAGGACATCAGAAAAGATGAGACAAGGGCCAATTAAGGCGGGAAAGGAAGAGGCTCCCTAGGCCTCGGATACCCTAATACCGTCGGGGCCAGAAGAGAACAAGAGTTGACCAAGTGAGGTCGACAGGAAAGAAGCCAGAGAGGAGCCCGGCACAAGTAAGTGGAAGCAATGCCGGACTCAGCTGGGGCCCCGTGGTCGCCAACCCACGCCCACAAGATGTGAGCCCCTGGGGGAAAAATATTTGTTCTTTTAATAGTTTATTTCGCTATACCGTGTGCCCGTTTCCCAGACCTCACGTTGGCCCTGAAATCAACGTGATGTCCAAGAAATGGTACATGGTCGTAACAAACAAATTAGCAGCCTCTGAAATATATATCCGGAAAAACTACCAAAATACAACTGCATACACGGGCAGGCAAGAGATCTAACATCTCGGGTCGTTTAACGGGATAGGTGAGAAAGGTTGCCTCAGATATATATTTGTTAAATAAAATAGGATAGTATCACTCAGTCAGGAAATGGAACAAGCTGCAGGAATGATTTAAGATTACTAAGATAAAATGGTCTCTTTTATTTAAGAGCAGACGAAACAAAATAAATAAATAAATAAATAAATGCACTCCTAGAATCAAATTGGTTTTATGCTTATGTTGGGATCATGGATCCATAAGTCATAGACTACCAATTTGATTGTCCTATATAATTTCTGTGGGGTAATGTGAATCGAAGTTTATGTTCCAGTGTTCGTCGAGTAAGCTGAATAAAATTAAATACAATATTTTTTTGTTTCACTGCACTGTCACTGATTTCACCTTTTGAATGAATAAATTAAATTTGGCGTATCACATTATTCACTTTCCCATAAACACATATTTCTAAATACACTGAAAATTCACACATAAATTTAATTAAAGTGAAGGATAATTATCGTTGGTTAAATACGAATTTAAATTATCGTAAATAAATAATTTACAAATATTTACAATTATCATCTGACATTGGAGCAGAGTAATGTGCAGATTATGTTGAGATAATCTCATATTAAATGAATATTCATAAAAAATACCATTATTATAAATAATATAATAATTATGATTATTATTATTATTCCGAATCCTGGACCATATTGTATTAATCTGATCATCAAATGCAAATACAATCATTGAATTCCAAAATATAAATTGTTATAAACAAATTATCATAAATTCCTTCCATCACATTATTATAATATAAGCGAAAATTAATTAATTAAAGTAGAAATGTTAATCAACAATTTAATTGGATATAGATCAGCTATCCATAATTTAATTATGCATTCCTGATAATGCAAGGCCAGATTTGGCTGAATCCTAGAAATTTGTATATCTGTTTCATAAATTCGTATCAATAGCACTTCTATCACAGCATTTAATATTGCATTATTTTAATCGTCGAATACGTTACGCATGCATCTAACAAATTACTAAATGAGGATTGTGTTACACAGACACATCCTTCAAACATCAAACGCACAATACTAGTAGAGAAATTCTTATTATCTCTCACTTCCATTCTTTAAATATTCATAGGCCACATGACTCGCATCCATAATGTTGTCACAAAATGAGACCACTTATATAAAGTGTCCATAACATAATTAGAACTACATGCTTTCTTTAATATGTGCTGTGAAAAATTATCATAATTCAAAAATGCCTGATACGACTCGAATCTGTCAGCATAATAATCCAGCGTATTATAATTATTAGGTTCGCTAACCAATAAATTATTATTATTATTATCTGATCTATAATGCATAAAAATCTCTAATAAAATCGTTTAATTAGATAAATACGATCAACTATCGCTGCCAAAAACTTGGAAATATCGTTCGCAATCGCATCAAAATTTAATTGTGGAAAAATTCACAATCCAAAAAAAATTAATTTAAATTTAAAGAACAAGACAAGGAATTCAAAGTAATTATGATCGAAGAAGTGAATTGATATTAAATTAGCAAGATCTTATTCCTAAAAATCTCTAGTATGTTCGAAAAACAGGCATAATATCAAAGTCATCTGAAAATAAAACAATCAATTAGTCATGGTTATGGCTTGTCATGGGGTTGCAATGAGTGTAGAATGGACTCACTGCCCTTGAATTTGGTGTTATGTCCCACGATGTCATGGTGTTTAAAGATGCCTAAATCTGCTGGATCGATGATGTAGAAATTTATAAAACGCCAGCATTATCGTGAAGATATTAAGGTGTAATTGTATCTTCAAATCCTGGTGTCCATCCATGTTCGTAAATTTTCCCTTAATGAATCTAAGCTGTCATCATGATCTTGACTGTATTAAAATTCATGTGTTCCCACGAGGTTCATTGTGTGTGAAGTTAACATTCCAGAAAATTCAAGTTCCCAATATGTCATTTGACTGTTCGGCACTGTTCTATTGCATTTCCACATTCTGTAAATCTTGATGCTCTGTTGTAATAATAACAGTAATGTTCATCTAATTGTGTTCTCTTCCTAATGTCTAGTAGAATAATACTCTTCTGAAACTAGTAGTTTTATCTCTTGTATAATGAAGTTGTGATTTTAGCATGACCAAACTGTGCTTACATGGGAAGTTGAACTGTTCGGCACTGTTCTGATGTTGTGTCAAATAATGTTAAATAAGTACTCACATTAACTCCATGTCACACACGTTTCACTGAGTTTAACATACTGCAGTACACACGTTACCGGTTTTCGTGCAGTAAAACGAACTCACGTTCACATAAGAACAGACTATCCCGGGCGCGCTAAGAAACTCCACAACCACGATAAAGACAGGTGTGTGAGTTTCAAACGTGTCTATGCCTCGGATGAAATACTGCCAGTCAACTGCTCGTCGGTTCAGAGAAGCACACTGCCCTGCTCATCACGCGGTGAGGGTTACATGCGCGCTCACATACTCCTAGAGGCTGACGTCATATCCAGCGGAGCTCGACACGGTATAGCCTGACAAAAACACCTGGCGTTCTGCCACAATAAAAATCTGTTAGTGGAATGATATTCGGAGACTGAGATACAATTATAGATGTATAAATATTAATACCAATTCGTATGTTACCCATAACATAATTTCGTGTTCAAGATGCCACAATAATCATCGAGATCCTATGCTTCCAATCTCATCACAGCTGATGTGATCATAATTCAATCTTGATTTTGGTAACAACCTAATCCACATGTAGTATGTCCGTCGGGACCTGTAATAATCTTTATTGAAAACATTCTTCTTGTTATGAGTACTCGGGCAATACAGATTGTAGTTAGTTTCGCTTTGTTTTCCTTTTATTGTATTTGAAGTATGTCAACCATGCGAGATTGCCAGCTGATAGTAAACAAAAGAGAATCGCGGTAGCCATTACAGAAATATGACATGATTTAGAAATTGCTCCCCAATCTTCATGATTTATTAATGAATTATATTGACTTATCGAGTTATATACTGGTTATGAATGATAACGGCATCAAGCAAACATATTCTGAAGTCATAAGACTGCATGGGGTATCTTTATATTATGATCGCTAGATGTAGTAGGCTATTACTTTATGATTTGAAGGCCTACGTATTAATAAATGGGAAACAGTAGTTACTATTACTGTACCCTCATCCTGATTTGGACTTCACATCTGAAGTAAGTACCGTGCCCGATAATCCGGAAAGGATCCTGTTGGAATATCCATTGCCCCCGCTGGATTGCCTATTTCTAATTGCTCCGGCAACTACAACATTAGAAATCGCTTCCAACATGATCTTTAGGGATTTACAGACAACAGTTACCAGAATATTGTGGATCAACAACCAACTACACGGGGCACTCACCTTTACTTACCTCGGGGACTGGGACTCAGCTTCGCCTACACTACATCCACAATACTCTGCTCCTTATACTTAAAATGAATCACACTCCAACAACAATGGAAAACAATCTGAACAAATTTATTTAAAAAAAGGGTAAACTAATCTACTATAAACAAAATAACAATAAATGAATTTAACAATATACATTAAAATTAAAACACGCAAACATTCACACCTCCTTTCAACTCTATATATTACTACAATGCTGTATTAAAATTATGAGTATAGATCTTGGCTTGTTCTAGGCCTACACAGCGTAGAAATAAAAACGTTTAGTGAAGCCTCTTAATGGCATTCCAGACACCTGATTTCATTCACAAACCTGCGTTGTAGAACACACGTGTAGAAACGTTGTTTCATGAATGAAACACCGGCACCACGCCGTACTCAAAACTGGTTTATACAATAAATAGAGTGGCAGTTGGTCTACACCTGCTTAAATATTATGTCATCGCTCTCCAGTGCTAACGGCGAATCATTCTTGCTAGCCCACAGAGACTGCATGTGTGCATTTATAAAACACGTAAAAATTAACATTTAGTTCTTACACAAGTTCACATAACTACTTTGTTTCTTAACCAATCATTCTAAAATTTGTATACACTCTTTCATTCGCACTCCGTTATTGTTCTAGACCAATACGGTTCCACATCTGATCTTAACAATGAATAATCATTCACACCAAAAACATCCGCTCATAAACACACACTGTTCCAAAACAATTGATTAATACATCCTATTAAATTGTTTAACTAATTGAATCATTTCCACAAAAATTATTTACATGTAATATGTTTATAATAATATCCATTATCTAGTGTTGCTAACGTGACACTTTCGAGATTCTCACTTCTCGGTTACAATATAATTCTTAACTAAATATATACACTGGTTTTTCACATAACCATCCTTCTATAACGTTCTGTAGTTTTAATATACTGCATACACCTCGTCTTATATAGGTTTCATTACATTATCGGTATAATACAGTCGACTGATTAAGGTAAGCTGTACGTAATTACATCACTTCGGGTTTAATAAAATTTAATAATTGTATTATAGACGTGAAGACAATCTTTCTCAAGTTGCTTTTCCGCTGAAACCCTCCTGTTAACACAGCTAAATCGTTAATTCACAAGAACTGGACTACTTGTATACAACGGCTCTTATCATGATACATGCCTTTTTATCAAAGAAAAACAATACTTTGACTTCCTTAAAATGCGGAATCCCTCGCCTGAGCACTCCATAGCTCTACAAAACCTCATATAACAGTATATATGGCATAAACAATTATCATCTACCATGTTAAAAATAATCAAAAGGAATTAATTGTTATTAACATGTCTTATGTAGGAACTTCTCTCAAATAATGGCATGACCCTCAGTATCATTGCAGATGACTATGATGATGATGATGATAATTGTTGTTTTAAGGGGCCTAACATCTAGGTTATCGGCCCCTGATGGTTTGGGTGGTCGTGAAGATGAAAATGAAAAGCGAACTTAAAACTAAAACTAACTACTAACCTACATTGTGGTGTTTGAAGCCATATTTTCAGTGTTGCCTTAGTAAACAAGAGTTTAGTGCTTTTCAGTCGGTCAACACGAATGTACCCAAAAGAGATGGGTTATGCCCTAATCCTGAACTAAATTACATGAGATTAATAAAACACTAGGATGACCAGTTTCGATCGTCAAGCGATCATCATCAGATCCAATACACTTAGGCTATAAAATCTATGTTTGAAATACAGGTGAAAATATTTACAATATGTACAATTATTTAGTTGCAGTATTGGTACTGCAACTGTCAGTGTATGCTAAATGCAGTATATATGTTAGGTGAAATGCTAAATGGTGATAGCTATCCGGAGATTGTACTTTAGAGAGATTATATGGTTGTAAACTATGGTTAAACTATAAAATTTTAGGCTAACTACTTATCTGATTGTCTTCCGTACTACAGCTATTCGCAGTTTTCGTGCTCACTTGAACTCGCTGTGCGGTTGACTGCGGTGGTTATCTTAACGACTGGTTTTTCCCTGCCTTCCCCCCCTGTCCCTACGTGCTGTGGAAAGTGATCGCGATGTGTTTATGTGAGGTGTTACCAACCTAGATAAGATGTATGTTATTGAATGAGGTGGATCTACAACTATTAAAGACCGTGGATTAGTCCTCGCCACGCGTGGAGCATAACCCATTCGAACTAAGCGTTGACGGTCTTATGAGGACGTCCCGGCACCTTTAATACTGCCTCTAATATGGGCCTTGGTTTATTGCAGAAGAAAAGTACATCGTACACCTGATCCAGATAACATTTACCTATTAAAAAAAAACCTAATTTCCCCCCTTTTTAATCTAGCTTGGCTGTGTCGCTAAATTTTGTTTTGTTTCCGACAGGGTGTGTTTTTTAGTAGCGTGAAGAGGGGTGAGCTCTCCATGAACGTGTGTTCATTTAGATTGTTGGGATTGTTTCGTTTGGCTAGGTGTATCTCGATTGCTTCCTTTATGTCAAGAGCTCTGCCTTTCGATTCGTGATGGATTATTTTAAGGTCCGACTCTATGTTGGTAAAGCTATGCCCTGCGTCACACATATGTTCGCACACGGCTGAATGTGTTCCGTATCTTATCGCATTTCTATGTTCATTATAACGTGTGTCTACTCGCCTTCCACTCTGCCCGATGTAATTAGCTTGACAATCGGTGTCTTGGCACGTTATAGAATATACCCCTGACCTTGAATACGGGTCACGTTTATTTAGATTACTATTTAGGAGGTGCCTAGGGGTTGTGTTTTTCGTCGTGAAAGCTAGCGGGTTTCAATTCAATGGTGCACAGGGGTTTAAACATACCCATGTCAAAAGACAACTATAATAAGGAAATAAGAACTATTATGCAAATAGCAAAGGAAAACAACTTCTCGCCAAGCAAAATAAATCAAATTATAGCCAAACATAAAGATAAAGATAAAACGATTCCCAAACCGGACAGTAATGAGAAAAAATTTGCGCGTTTCAACTATGTGAATGCGAATACATATAAAATCACTAACCTATTCAAAAAGCAAGGCATAAAGATAGCTTTCACGACGAAAAACACAACCGCTAGGCACCTCCTAAATAGTAATCTAAATAAACGTGACCCGTATTCAAGGTCAGGGGTATATTCTATAACGTGCCAAGACACCGATTGTCAAGCTAATTACATCGGGCAGAGTGGAAGGCGAGTAGACACACGTTATAATGAACATAGAAATGCGATAAGATACGGAACACATTCAGCCGTGTCTGAACATATGTGTGACGCAGGGCATAGCTTTACCAACATAGAGTCGGACCTTAAAATAATCCATCACGAATCGAAAGGCAGAGCTCTTGACATAAAGGAAGCAATCGAGATACACCTAGCCAAACGAAACAATCCCAACAATCTAAATGAACACACGTTCATGGAGAGCTCACCCCTCTTCACGCTACTAAAAAACACACCCTGTCGGAAACAAAACAAAATTTAGCGACACAGCCAAGCTAGATAAAAAAGGGGGGAAATTAGGGGGTTATTAATAGGTAAATGTTATCTGGATCAGGTGTACGATGTACTTTTCTTCTGCAATAAACCAAGGCCCATATTAGAGGCAGTATTAAAGGTGCCGGGACGTCCTCATAAGACCGTCAACGCTTAGTTCGAATGGGTTATGCTCCACGCGTGGCGAGGACTAATCCACGGTCTTTAATAGTTGTAGATCCACCTCATTCAATAACATACATCTTATCTAGGTTGGCAACACCTCACATAAACACATCGCGTTCACTCCCCACAGCACGTAGGGACAGGGGGGGAAGGCAGGGAAAAACCAGTCGTTAAGATAACCACCGCAGTCAACCGCACAGCGAGTTCAAGTGAGCACGAAAACTGCGAATAGCTTTAGTACGGAAGACAATCAGATAAGTAGTTAGCCTAAAATTTTATAGTTTAACCATAGTTTACAACCATATAATCTCTCTAAAGTACAATCTCCGGATAGCTATCACCATTTAGCATTTCACCTAACATATATACTGCATTTAGCATACACTGACAGTTGCAGTACCAATACTGCAACTAAATAATTGTACATATTGTAAATATTTTCACCTGTATTTCAAACATAGATTTTATAGCCTAAGTGTATTGGATCTGATGATGATCGCTTGACGATCGAAACTGGTCATCCTAGTGTTTTATTAATCTCATGTAATTTAGTTCAGGATTAGGGCATAACCCATCTCTTTTGGGTACATTCGTGTTGACCGACTGAAAAGCACTAAACTCTTGGTTACTAACCTACATACTAGAAGAAGAAATGGAAAACTAAAGGTGAATAAGGCAAATAAAGGACAGGAGGAAAATAAATGCCCTCAACCCTCGAAGAAGGCGGATTGAGGGATTTGGAAGGAAGGAGAGCCATGAAAGGCAGATAGGAAAGTGAAAGAGGAGAGGGTCCGCCCCAAAGGTAAGGGACAAAAGGGGAAAACGGACCCAGCTCAGTAATCCCTCGGGGTCGCCAACTCCCGAACTCACCAGCCGTGAGCCCCTGAGGGTGTAGCATTATCTAGGGTGCACCAAAAGTGGTGGGGCTACATACACCCTGCCTCCTTAAGGGCCTAGAGCACAAGGCAGGAGGTAAAAGGAAGAGAAAAAGAAGGCTGACCCCTCGCAGAAGGAGGGTATCAGAAAAGATGAGACAAGGGCCAATTAAGGCGGGAAAGGAAGAGACTCCCTAGGCCTCGGATACCCTAATACCGTCGGGGTCGGAAGAGAACAAGAGTTGACCAAGTGAGGTCGACAGGAAAGAAGACAGAGAGGAGCCCGGCACAAGTAAGTGGAAGCAATGCCGGACTCAGCTGGGGCCCCGTGGTCGCCAACCCACGCCCACAAGATGTGAGCCCCTGGGGGAGCAGATGACTACTGGACAACAATTATACATAAGGAAGTTCTTCAAACGAAACTTCCAATTGTAATGAACGATATTAGACAGTCGTGATTAACCTCCTAAAATTTACTCCACAACAAGATAATTAACTGTTAACTCGTCTGTCGCAAATACATGTAATAAAAATAATACTCCTGTTTCATCTCACTTGTCAATCTTTAAACTGTTTATCGTTGTAATATCATGTCCACAAATGACTTGATGTTACACAAATAGGATAAAATAACACACATGTTATTTATAGTGTCAGATAGAATTCAATCTTGACCGGGATAAACTAGCTTTGAATTCCTAGCCAAAGATTTGAATAATCTTCTATCAAAAGGTATTTCCTCTAACATATTAAATGAACAAAGCTCTTAGCTTTACAGATAATAAGACAGATTTGTCAATATCGTAATGTTTTTCCACTCTACACAAAGAATGTTCATAGGAATTAATACTTCGGTCTTATCAAACGACTAGTATTTCTTAGATCGTCGATAGTTTATGTACAATAATGATATAACAATATCATTCGATGTTTCTTCTTTTATTGAAGTTATAAGTTGTTACATTAAAGTGCTCAAATTAAATTTAATAAGAATTTAATTTGAAGCTATGACACAATGTCAGAATACTTGGTTTAAATGAAATTATTAAAATTCGAAAGTCGAAACGACTAGTCTCCTATGAGGCAATATGATTCGTCAAACAAAATTTTAATGTCAGTTCTACAACTGATCCGTTGAATAAAATTGAAAAATAGATGAAATGCAATCATCTTCTAAATAATCTTGCAGCATAAAAATCTCAACACACATCTGAAGTGTAAAATACATAAAAGCACTGAAATACATGAAGTGTGAAAACAAAGAAATATGGAATAAGATCGCCGAAAATATGGAATAAGATCACTGGCTCAGATTGTCACTAAACAAGCTCTATATAACAATGAGATACACTAATACCTTATTTAGACGAAAACTTGAAGATCAATGTAAGTATTCCCACAATACTTTAGATGTTTCCTCAGTACAAGACACTGATATGGATCTGCATTCGAACCTCGGATCTTCGACCTCAGAGATAAGAAACTCCTCTCTCTGGAATTCACCAACATTCGTCTGGACTCGAACGACATCCTTCTGGGTTGCTGGGCTAACTTTCCCTAGCATCTTGACAAATCTCTTCTGTAAAGTCTCCATTCTCCATCGTAAATATGTATCGGCTTCATCATTGGAATATAATTATGGAAATATTCATATAAATAGTGAATGAAATGTTTCCATTGCTAATTGATGTTATATTAGTGTTCGTAGACTGACGAAAATGTACAAGATGGACCGTACACTACGTCTGTATTCAAGAATACGTTGTCTAACGAAGCTCCATCGTTGTATCTTAACTCCTGCTATTGAATATGTCTCTGGCGCATGACTGTTTAGTCCATCATATCAACAATATTAATTATGCTGAATGATAATGTTTGAAGAATAATAATAGTCATTCTATTAATGTTTGTGTGTTGCGCCAATACTAAATGTTCTCCGCCACTGTTCACTTGAACTGCGTTCGTCAACTTCACTTTGCAATTTAAGATGATATTCAGCTCTTTTTCCAACACATTTGAAAATGTAACTAGACAGGCTGATATTGTCGAAACGGTGAATATTTAAGGGCTCGACTTTCCACAATATACAATAGGCGACCTGTTCTTAATATATGTTCGCTTATTTCACTTCAAATCTCAATTATATTAGAGATACAATCAATACTATGTTCCTCGCAACTTCACGTAGAATGGAAGTGCGGTGATCTCTAACGCTCCACCTAGCTATACTCGCGTCTCCACAAGTCGACAGTCGTCGCACTCGGACTAAGCCTTGGGATCTCCGTTAACCCAGTAAAATCACTTCCTCACTCTTCAAAGTCTGCTGGAATAAGAACCTCGATCCTTGGATCTCCCTCTCCAAGTCGAATTTTTGGCGGCCATATCAATCTCCCACCATAATTTTAGCGCGTAGATTACCAATGCTTATTACTGCGTAGATTAACCGATCTGTGGTTTTTAAAGTATCAGACATAATTTCTCTTAATATTCTCTTCATTACCAAATAAGAAAATCTTCTTCTAAGGGCCTAAATGCATAATTTCATCATATTGTGTAATTAAAGTTGATCCCGTCTTCAATAAGACCTCTCCTCATTGGCTCTGGACTGGAATCCAATAGCATAATTTATAACAATATTTATAATATTAATTTCCAAACTCGCTGTTGCTATGCTAAGAATAGCCTTCTAGAAGCGTACATTGTGCAATCTATCACGTGATCGGACTCCCCCACAGTCTCGAGCTTGTAACACTACACTCTTGTGTCACACTTCCAGAAATTATATTTGCTAGTTAAATTTTATCATGGGGACGGAAAATACTCTCATTTTGTCCCTAAATAATTCAATTTACGGGGGCAGTACGTGGTTAGTACACATTTTCGCACCTTGTATGATCTTGTGTTTGTTATTGTTTATGATTATATGTTTATATAGGTTTGTGTTAATTGTACTCAGATTGGTTTTTCAATAGATGTTGGAATTTACTGAGTACAGTGTGTCATTTCTAGACATAAGCTCTTCAACATAACATTTTCTATGGTAGGCCTCTGTCGGTAGCAAGTGGGTCCGGTCCTTCCAAGTAACAAGGGTAATCAGGGGTGTGTCAATTGGATTTTTCAAAGCGTGGTTGATTGTGTTTATGCCACTTTATACTTTAAGATGTTTTGTTGATGAGTACGTGTTTGGAAAAGACATATACTAAATTGAACGTACGTTAGGTAATGCTTTGTACTTGTATAACATCTAATGTATGTGTAATTGTTTTGTTTCATGTTCTTTGATGCATTTCAAATGGATAAACGAGCTTGGCCTGTGATTAATTATTTGAATAAGAATGATGTGGCATAAGAAATAGCAATAAGAGGGAAGTCGCCAAGTTATCATAGAGAATTGGATGTTGCTGTTTTAAGGAAGTTTAAAGATGTGCCTATTGTAATTACTGCCCATGATCATTCTTGCTGGAATGTTGGTAAGTCCACCATTATATCCACTGTTTCTGACTTATTGAATTCATTAACGTCGTTGAATATTGAGGGAAATCTGTCTGCATCTCAACTCAACCGAATTAAATACAGGTCGCTTCATTGGTTGCACAGAATAAATGATTTAATTGGTGTTTGGTCATTAAGTGATGCGGAATTTTCTGATGAATTATCTGCCCTGCGTGATAAACTTGTGGAATGTTTTAACCTACAATTTTCGGAAGTGAATGATGGTGATCTATCTAAGTCTACTGCGTATTCGAATTGTGATGATTCTGTTTGTGGTGAACCGTGTGCTGTAAATGATTGCGTTGATTTTATTGATAATGTGTAATCGGTGTTGTTGCATAATGGTCAAATGATGAATGTTGGTGAAAATAGATTTCCTTCGAATGGGAGTAGTCAGGTAAGGTCGTCAATAAATTTATCTAAGAATATGTCGTGTGTGGTTAGGTCCAAAGAAATTAGTCAGAATAATTATAATGAAAGATATACCACGTCACCTACATCAGTGTCAAATAATGTTGCGAATTGTACTCCAGTTGTTCTAAAAGATAACATGTCTCGTGTAGGCAAGTCTGTGCAGACGGGCTATAGTTTATATGATGAAAATGAAATATTTGAGGGTGATATGTCCAATCATAGTATGAATCATAGTGCATCGTATCAGGGTCATGTATCTAGGCATGCTATGCCTGGCAAAAATGTGAGGTTTGTTAACGTCCCTAACCCTTTGAACCTGATTTTAAAAAAAAATCATGTATGTGATGGAAGTGACATTGATTTGTTGGTTATATTTTTAAATAAGTTTATCGAGTTAAAGGATAGTGCTGATATATTTGGCTTATCTGAGCTGCAAATATTTAGGATGGTGTACCCATGTACTGGTGGTATTCTTCGCGAGAAATTACTAGATTGCATGAGTAATGGTTATTCTTTGAATTATTTTCAACTTGAGGTTTTAAACTTTTTTATAACCCCTCGATCTTTGTCAGATCTACATCGTGATTACATATTTAGAGTAAAGAGGATGGATGAGTCACTGAGTCAGTATTTTAGGGATATTAGACAGTATGCCAGAGTTCTTGCAGTATCTTTGTCAGAACAGCAGATCGTTGCATCTATGGTGGAAGGCATTAACCCTATTTATAGATCGTTTCTTGCTATGAATACCAAGTCTAAGAATTATACAGAATTTCATGACATCATTATGGAAGCTGAGAAAGTAAAAAGGGCTGATTTAGTGCGCATAGATTACCCCTCTAGGTCATGCATGCTTGTTCATGATCAAGTAGGCCACACGATGTTTACTAACAATTTTAAGAGGCAGAGAGCAGTGCAGCCAAATGTTACTCATGGTGATTCTGTATCTTGTACGAATTTATTTCAGGGTAATGCAGTGCAGGATAGAAAGCAGTTTGTTCCAGTTCCTGTAAATTATAATGCATTTCAGGGGCGTGTCTACGAGAGACCTATTAGAGGTAACAACCAAGGTAAGAGATGTCATCGTTGTGGGTCATATGCCCATCTTAGCCATTGGTGTGATGCTAGTGGAAATCGTTATTGATGAAATAGGGTCTGTAAACTTGTAATCTTCAAAATTGTGTACGGCAATTGAGTGTTCCTCTAGTATGTATGTTTTGTCTGTGCTACTGGTACGTTTTTGTCTGCAAGTGTGATGTACTTTCTGACGAATTGTGCAAATATCTTCAAAATTGTGTACGGCGAATAATTAGTCCTTTGCATGCATGTTGTCTTGGTGTGTGCTATTGGTATGTCTATTGGTCTGCACGTGTGATTTTCCTAAATTGTGTTGCCAACTGAAGATGCGAAAGATGTGTGAATTTTTGAATGAAATTTGAGTGACTGTGTTTATTTAAATTTGTTTGGTTGATTGGGTGGGATACTTTGTTGTTGTTGTTGTTGTTGTTGTTTTCAAGGTAAGGTTAGGTTTGTTTATTAAGGGGTTAATGTCATTTAAATATTTTCTACCGAGTATATAAACAAGTATTTGTTAAGATATCTCATTTGTGGTAAGTATTACTTTACGATCCTCGACATTTCAGATTTATGGGGTCTGATTTATGGTGAAGAAAGTAATATAGAAGTATTTATAAACCATTCTCAAGGGTCTCCAAGTGGTTGACATGGTGTTCAATCTTACTTTGCTTGTTGATCGAGAAAATAAATACCTTAGGGTAAGTTGTGTAGGAATATGTTGGAAAACGTTGGATGATTTTCGTTGGTATTGTGTTGTTGTGTCAAATATGTCAGGGCTCGTGTTGGTGATCTTAGGTATGGATCAGAGTCGACATATTTAATAAGGGTTTATGTGTATTTTGTGTATCGATATTTTAACAGTTGCTTGTTTATATTCAGGTAACATTTTGGGGATATTATGGGTGGTAACTTGTTATTAATTTTGTTGGTGTATTTTTCGGTTTGGTGAAAAAGTGTGTATGAATGAGCTTCTGCGTTTATTTGGTTTCACGTGTGGTCAGTTTCTGTGATTTGAATTTGTGGTCTTCTGAAACATTTAATTATGGTCTCGCAATTTTCATTTTCTGATATTTCTGGGGATCGGTTCCTCAAGTTTGAATTTCTTTGGTTCAATCAGTGTGACAGCGTGTCTATTAAGTTGAAAACAGATGGTAAAAGGAGGACTGGTGCTAGCAATAATGTATTTTTTTAAAATTTCAAAGGCAAACGAGCTCGTTTTCCATTTGAAAAATATTATTTTCTACATAATAGTGAGATTTTTGGCTGTTAATATAATACAATTGTTGATTATCATCGAGTATTCAATTTAAAATGTAACTGTTGGATACTTTTATTGTAAAATTTAATATTTCTTGTAAAAGGTGCGAAAATTTTGTTAAAGGGAGAACTTGCGTTAAAAAACATATGCCATATGTTTATGTAATATTTATTTGTTGTTTCAAAAACTGTTGTTACGTTGGCTGTTAGTTTAAGATCTCTATTATCGGGTACTGTCGGAAGCAAACTTGATTTCAGCAGAATTCCAACGAAGCTTGAGTCTACGTAGGAGATCCAGGGTGCATTGGAGAAGCTATCTAGAACCCAGATGTCTGATCTACTCATCTATGGAACTGTACGAGGGAGAACCCTATTTACCATACAAGATATTACTGTGGATGCAAGATAACTTCGTGATTATACAAGAAAACCTGATTATGGAACAAGATTGTAGTAAGAGAATTGCATATTAAGCATACAAACAACCTGATGATGGAAAGACAAAAACTTTGTGTGAGGGCAAAGATTTATACTGCGGAACGATGCTACATTTTTTGTTGTGGTGAAAAGTTGGATGTTATTTTATGTTGTTGTTGGAAGTGGGTTGTATATTATGTTGTTGTGTGAAGTTGTGTTGACAAAGACTATGTTTGGGTGCAAAGATTTGTGTTTTATGAAGAATGTTTCATCGATGTTATCAGGTATAGTTTAAAAACAAAGACTTTGTAAAAGGTGCAAAGATTTGTAGTGATGGAATATGTTAAAATTTGAGTGCATGAGGTTACGATTTTTGGTTAACATTGTCTTGTTTCTTCGACCCAAGTCAAAGATTTCTGGTGGGGGAGATTTGTGCGGCTTCTACGTCATATTTTGACAGTCTTGCTCCTTGTATTCCCTAGGGTCATGTCTTGCTGTAGCTGTGTGAAGATAGTTCCATGATAATAATAATAATAATAATAATAATAATAATAATAATAATAATAATAATAATAATAATAATGTTATTGGTTTTACGTCCCTTTTAACTACACTGGCTTTTAAAGACGCCGGGGTGCCGGAATTTTGCCCCGAAGGGGATCTTTAACGTGCCAGTAAATCTACTGACACGGCTCCCACGCATTTGCGCACCCTCAAATTCCAGCTGACTGCGCCAGGTTTCGAACCTGCAACCTTGGGCTCAGCAAGCGAGAACGTTACCCCTGAGCCACGCAGCCAGACAGTTCCATGATTTACTGATAGGGCTAGGTAAGAACTTCTTTTGGGTCAACAGCTGTTGTGGATTCTGGGAGAAAGTTTGATAAATGATGATGATAATTGTTGTTTAAAGGGGCCCAACATCTAGGTTATCGGCCCCTGATGGTTTAGGTGATCGTGAAGATGAAAATGAACAGCGAACTTAAAACTAAAACTAACTACTAACCTACATACTAGAAGAAGAAATGGAAAACTAAAGGTGAATAAGGCAAATAAAGGACAAGAGGAAAAGAAATGCCCTCAACCCTCGAAGAAGGTGGATTGAGGGACTTGGAAGGAAGAAGAGCCATGAAAGGCAGACAGGAAAGTGAAAGAGGAGAGGGTCCGCCCCAAAGGTAAGGGACAAAAAGGGAAAACGGACCCAGCTCAGGAATCCCTCGGGGTCGCCAACTCCCGAACTCACCAGCCGTGAGCCCCTGAGGGTGTAGCATTATCTAGGGTGCACCAAAAGAGGTGGGGCGACATACACCCGGCCTCCTTGAGGGCCTTAAGCAGAAGGCAGGAGATAACATGAAAAGAAAAAGAAGGCTGACCCCTCGCAGAAGGAGGGAATCAGAAAAGATGAGACAAGGGCCAATTAAGGCGGGAAAGGAAGTGACTCCCTAGGCCTCGGATACCCTAATACCGTCGGGGTCGGAAGAGAACAAGAGTTGACCAAGTGAGGTCGACAGGAAAGAAGACAGAGAGGAGCCCGGCACAAGTAAGTGGAAGCAATGCCGGACTCAGCTGGGGCCCCGTGGTCGCCAACCCACATCCCACTAGATGTGAGCCCCTGGGGGAGGGAGAAAGTTTGCAGTCGACAAGAGGGTAGGCTTTTGTCATCTTAGTGTCATGACAAGATTATTGTGTTCTAATTTATATAAAAAGAGTGTAAAGTTGACCACCGTACTGACAAGATGTGAGATACATTAGCGGAGAGTAACGCTAGGAACTAGATAGCCTAGGGTATTGGGTACTATTTATTTACTTCAACTTCATTGAGGAAGTGTACTGTACCAACATATTATACGTCGTGACAACATTAAGATTTTTATGATTGAATTTATACTGGAAAAGGAAATGTCATCGGAGTACTGGGCTCGTGAAAGTTGGAATAGATATGTATTGGCAAGTCACTAGTTTCGTGGAACTAAGATGTGGTTTGTAATGAAGGCGGCTCTGGAGGTAATAAAATGTCTTAGTAAATATTCCGTGAATATGTGAGTCCAGTGTCCGTGTGGTTTAATATATTTAAAAGTCACCCTCGTAATGTCTAGCGATGTGGTAGGCCTACAATTTGGAATATGGATTTAGGGTTTAAAAATATTTGTTCTTTTAATAGTTTATTTCGCTATACCTAATCCACATGTAGTATGTCCGTCGGGACCTGTAATAATCTTTATTGAAAACTTTCTTCTTGTTATGAGTACTCAGGCAATACAGATTGTAGTTAGTTTCGCTTTGTTTTCCTTTTATTCTATTTGAAGTATGTCAACCATGCGAGATTGCCAGCTGATAGTAAACAAAAGAGAATCGCGGTAGCCATTACAGAAATATGACATGATTTGGAAATTGCTCCCCAATCTTCATGATTTATTAATGAATTATATTGACTTATCGAGTTATATACTGGTTATGAATGATAACGGCATCAAGCAAACATATTCTGAAGTCATAAGACTGCATGTGGTATCTTTATATTATGATCGCTAGATGTAGTAGGCTACTACTTTATGATTTGAAGGCCTACGTATTAGTAAATGGGAAACAGTTGTTACAATTACCGTACCCTCATTCTGATTTGTACTTCACATCTGAAGTAAGTACGTGGTTAGTACACATTTTCGCACCTTGTATGATCTTGTGTTTGTTATTGTTTATGTTTATATAGGTTTGTGTTAATTGTACTCAGATTGGTTTGTTCAATAGATGTTGGAATTTACTGAGTACCGTGTGTCATTTCTAGACATAAGCTCGTCAACATAACATTTTCTATGGTAGGCCTCTGTCGGTAGCAGGTGGGTCCGGTCCTTCCAAGTTACAAGGGTAATCAGGGGTGTGTCATTAATAAAATTGTAAAGCACTGAAATACACGTGATTAAATAATTCATATGTTCCTTTCTCAGTCAACAAAGTAACTAAACTAACATTTTTCACAGACGAAAGACCACAGAGTGTTTATCAGCTGTAATTCAGTACTTGCATGTCAGCATTTACTTTAGTTAAGATGTTGCTCTGTCAGAGGCTACAGTGTGTTTTACTTTGTATATTAACATGTAGACTACTGCTCGGGACTAAGCTGCGTGGACCTGAGAGGAATGTGCATTGCAGACTATGAGTAGTGGTAGCGACGAGTAATGAGGTATCTTGACCCGTGCGTAGTAACAAAAGCAAATACATTCGTCGGTGACTCACTCACTCATTTCTCAACGCCACACTGGTTTCAGAAAATGCCCTTAGCAGTATTGGAATAGACGAGAATGGCAGGTAACACAGCGGGCTGTCGACTGGTTTTATCAATTCTCGCCTGCTGCTACCCTGCCTCTGCCCTTCATTCCACAAATCTACAGAGTTTAGACCTGAGCAGTACTTAAGATAACATATCGCTCTGCTAGGGGTCAGAGTGTAATTCACTTATTTCTAAAACTTAGGAAATGCATAAACTCATCATAATTGAATTATCAATTTGAATTTTGCTGAAACTTGTATGAGAAAACTATATTTCCGGAATGAACTGCACAGGTTTCTGAGAAAACTTATATTAGCAAAATGATGACGTATTCTTAAACACATGTAACTTTCATGTCTTTATACTTCTCACGTCACTTGACTCCAGGTGAAAAGCTGAGACCTTAGCAATAAAAAAGTTAGTTTTTTTACATCCGTCTGGCATTGCACAGCTATGATAGCTTATTTCCTACCAATCATCTAAATGAATTTTGCTGAGACTTGTATGAGAAGACTATATTTCCGGAATGAACTGCACAGATTTCTGAGAAAACTTGTTGTTGTTGTTTGAGTCTTCAGTCTTTTGACTGGTTTGATGCAGCTCTCCATGCCTCCCTGTCCTGAGCCAATCGTTTCATCTCTACATAGCTACCACATCCTACATCAGAGGCTATCTGTTTAACTTATTCTAACCTTGGTCTACCCCTACAGTTCTTGTCCTCGACCCTTCCTTCCATAACTAAGCTTGCTATTCCTGGGTGTCTTAGTATGTGTCCTACCAACCTATCTCTTCTCTTCATTAGCAGTCGCCAGAAACATCTCTCCTCTCCCACTCGCCTTAATACCTCTTCGTTTGTAACCCTATCTACCCATCTGATCTTCATCATTCTCCTGTAACACCACATTTCAAATGCTTCAATTCTCCTCTTTTCTGCTGCACCAATAGTCCAAGTTTCACTTCCATAGAGCGCCACGCTCCAGACAAAGGCTTTCAAAAATGACTTCCTAATACCTAAATCTATATTCGATGTCAACAGATTCCTTTTTTGTAGAAAGGCTTTCCTTGCCTGAGCCAACCTACTTTTTATATCCTCTTTGCTTCGTCCATCACTGGTTATTCTGCTTCCTAAGTAACAGAAGTTTCCTACTTCCTTCAGCTTTTCACCTGCCAATTTGATCTCCATAGAGGTTTCTGATTTATTTCGGCTGCATTCCAGTATTTTTGTTTTACATTTATTAATTTTCATCATGAATTCCTTCCGTAAGACGGAATCCATACCATTCAAAAACTCATTCAAATCCTCAGGCTTGTCGGCCAAGATGACGATGTCATCAGCAAATCTCAGAGTTGAAATTATTTCTCCTTGAATCTTCACTCCCACTTTAAATTTTTCTCCAATTTCCTTCATTGCTAGTTCAATGTAAAGATTGAAAAGTATGGGTGATAAGTTGCAGCCTTGCCTTACACCTTTCTGAATACCAGCTTCTCTCTCATGTCCTTCAGCTCGAATGACTGCTGTCTGGTTTCTGTATAGATTGTATATCACCCTCCTATCCCTGTACTTTATTCCAATAGATTTCAAAATGTCAAACAATTTAGTCCAATCAACGTTATCAAAAGCCTTTTCTAAGTCTACAAATGCCATGAACGTTCTCTTATCTTTCCTTATTCTACCTTCCAAAATCAGCCTAAGACTTAGTACAGCTTCCCTTGTTCCTACATTTCTCCTGAAACCAAACTGGTCTTCACCCAACTCCGTTTCTATCTGGCTTTCAATCCTCTTGTAAATTATTCTAGACAGGATCTTTGAAGCATGAGTAATCAAGCTGATTGTACGGTAATCTTCACATCTGTCAGATCCCACTTTCTTTGGTATAGGGATGATAACATTCTTCTTGAAATCAGGGGGTACCTCACCTGTCTCATAAATCCTACACACCAAGTGAAATAACCTGATCAGACCTTCATCTCCTATGCAGCGTAGCAACTCAATCGGTATATCATCTATGCCTGGTGCTTTGTTCCTGCCTAAGTCCTCTAATGCTCTGTCAAATTCTGATCTCAATATTAAATCTCCTTTTGCATCCTCATCAATTTCCTCCTCCCTTTCCATTACATGATTCTCAATCTCCTTTCCCTTATACAAGCACTCTATGTAAGCTTTCCATCTCTCGATCTTTTCTTCCCTATCTGTTAAGGGCTTTCCATTTGTGTCCTTAATATTACAGCACTTAGTCTTCTTTTCCCCAAAAGTATTCTTAATCCTTTGATAAGCTGTGTCTATTTTCCTAATTTCAGACAATTTTCTATACCTGCACATTTCTCTTTCAACCATTCTTCTTTCGCTTCCTTGCACTTCTTGTTAACCTCATTTCTCAAACGTCTGTATTCTGCTTTCCCCTTTTCATCTCTTAGATTCTTGTGTTTCCGCCTTTCATCCATCAATTCTAGTATATCCTGAGTGATCCACGGTTTTCTACCTATTCTTTCTTTCCTACCAATATTTTCTTCTGCGGATTTTGTTATTTCATTCTTCAAAAGTGCCCATTCGTCTGCAATTGAAGTTTGTTTAGGGGTTTTGATTAGTCCTTCCTTTATACTTTTCTTGAAACTTTCGTTTACATCCTTCACTTTCAGTCTGTCTATTGCCCACCTTTTTGGCTTTTGGCTTTTCTTCAGTTTCTTCAACTTTAATCTGCATTTCAGTACAACCAGATTGTGGTCAGAGTTTATGTCAGCACCAGGATATGTTTTACAATCCAAAATCTGGTTTCGAAACCTCTGCTTGACCATAATGAAGTCGATTTGGTAACGCCCTGTATCTCCTGGTCTCATCCATGTGTATATTCTTCTATTGTGGTTATCGAATAAGGTGTTAGCTATGACCAACTCATGTTCGGTGCAGAATTCCATCAGCCTGCTTCCTCGATCATTCCTTTCACCTAATCCAAAATCTCCTACTATCTTCCCTTCTCTCCCTTTTCCTACCACAGCATTCCAATCTCCCATTACTATAACATTTTCATCACCTTTGATATACCTCAGAATGTCATCTATTTCTTCGTAGACCTTTTCAACATCCTCATCATCAGCCTGACTGGTAGGCATATAGACTTGTACCACTGTGGTGCACGTAGGTTTAGTATTGATTTTTGCTACAATAATCCGTTCACTGTGTTGCTCATAATATTCCACCCGATGTCAAAGTTTCCTACTCAATATGAGACCAACCCCTGCTTGGCCATTGTTTGATTTAGTGCTAATGACCCTATAGTCTCCTGACCAAAAGTCCTGTTCTTCCTGCCAGCGCATTTCACTAATCCCAACCAAATCCAACCTCAACCTATCCATTTCCCTTTCTAAGTTTTCTAACTTTCCACTTCCTAGCAGACTTCTAACATTCCACGCTCCGATCCGTAGAATGTCAGATTTCCTTTTTGTCACTTCTGTGATGTTAACCCCCTCTCGAGTAGTCCCCACCCGGAGATCCGAACGGGGGACTAGTTTACCTCCGGATTGAAATTTTACAAGGGAGGAGGCCATCATCACATGTAATTATGCATAGAGAGGTGCATATCCTCGGGAATAGGATTACGGCTGTAGTTTCCCGTTGCTTTCAGCCGTGCAGCAGAACGCAGTGTAGCCATTAGTTGGCTTATATTATCAATATCTTAAACTTACATTAGCAAAATGATGACGTATTCTTAAACACATGTAACTTTCATATCTTTATACTTCCCACGTCACTTGATTCTAGATGAAAAGCTGAGACCTTAACAATAAAAAAGTTATGTTCCCACCAGTCATCTAAATGAATTCTGCTGAGACTTGTATGAGAAGACTATATTTCCGGAATGAAACTACGCAGGTTTCTGGGAAAATTATATTAGCAAAATAATGATGTCTTTTCAAACGCATGCATTTGTTACAATATGCTAACTTGGTTGTGTTTAAATGTTAAATATCGCTTGTGTAAACCTGAAATCTAATGATTATTATTCATATTTTGTTACAATTGCATAATGTAGCATTAAAAGGAGTATAAATAATCTGTTCACGTTTGATTTCAGAACAGTTTATACAGTATCTCAACATGAATACATTTAGTTTGACGACAGTTCGTAAAACAATAAAACATGTTGAACGTTTAATTGTTTTAAGTCAATTAGCGCACGATGCCATGCTTTATGGCTTTCTTTGCCCTTTAAATGGTTTTAAAGAAGAGTTAACGAATTTTTTCAATACTATGGAAGACGACTGCCATCAACTTTTTCATCAAGTTACATTTACTAAGGGTTCTATAAACAATCACAGAACATTATCATCATGGCTGATATTTGGGTTGCCACCAGCAAAATTATCCCAAATATTAGCTCTTTTAGTGGATTATAGTCACCGTGGTGATTCAGTGAGAGTCAATGATTGTTATCAGTATTCTTCATTTTTACATTCATCTGCAGGACTATTCTGTCAAGAGCGTGAAACTTCGTCTATACATAGCCACTATGATGGTGGTGATGATGTTTTACAATCATCTACAAGACTATACCAGCAAGAGCATGAAACTTCGCCTATACATAGCCACTATGATGGTGGTGATGATGTTTTACAATCATCTACAAGACTATACCAGCAAGAGCATGAAACTTCGCCTATACATAGCCACTATGATGGTGGTGATGATGTTTTACAATCATCTACAAGACTATACCAGCAAGAGCATGAAACTTCGCCTATACATAGCCACTATGATGGTGGTGATGATGTTTTACAATCATCTACAAGACTATTCCAGCAAGAGCATGAAACTTCGCCTATACATAGCCACTATGATGGTGGTGATGATGTTTTACAATCATCTACAAGACTATTCCAGCAAGAGCATGAAACTTCGCCTATACATAGCCACTATGATGGTGGTGATGATGTTTTACAATCATCTACAAGACTATTCCAGCAAGAGCATGAAACTTCGTCTATACATAGCCACTGTGATGGTGGTGATGATGTTTTACAATCATCTACAAGACTATTCCAGCAAGAGCATGAAACTTCGTCTATACATAGCCACTATGATGATGGTGATCTTTTACATTCATCTGCAGATCAACAACTGGAAGCTTTGCAATAGCGTGTGGAAGTGCGTAAGTGTTTAAACATATTTAAAGATAATGAATAGCTTGTGTGTTAGTATCCATGTTTTAGACTTATATTTTATGTAATTTTGATGAGCAATGTAATGTAAACTGATAAGTTTTACTTTTTTCAACATAGTAATACCATTTGTTTAAATTTCAGTTGATATAACAGTTCATAAATAAGCCTCCGTGGCTTAGGCGGCAGCACGCCGGCCTCTCACCGCTGAGTCCGTGGTTCAAATTCCGGTCACTCCATGTGAGATCTGTGTTGGACAAAACGGAGGCAGACAGGTTTTTCTCCGGGTACTCCGGTTTTCCCTGTCAAAATTTCATTCCAGCAACACTCTCCACTATCATTCCATTTCATCTGTCATTCATTTAATCATTGCCCCAGAGGAGTGCGTCAGGCCTCGACAGCCGGCACAGTTCATATCCTCGCCGCTAGATGGGGGCTTCATTCATTCCATTCCTGACCCGGTCGGAGACTGGAAGCAGGCTGTGGATTTTCATTTTCTTAACAGTTCATAAATATCATTTGTCCTCCCTTGATCAGTTTTAGTTTTCTTTCAACGAAGGATGACAGTTATTTATATAGATATATTGTTGTTGTAAACATATGTTTCATGAACTATAAAAATGGAAATAACCCATTGGATTACCAAATGACACTAGCCTACTTTAAAGATAATGAATAGCTTGTGTGTTAGTATCCATGTTTTAAACTTATATGTTATGCAATTTGATGAGCAATGTAATGTAAACTGATATTTCACGAACTATAAAATGGAAATAACCCATTGGTTTACCAAATGACACTAGTCTACTTTAAAGATAATGAATAGCTTATGTGTTAGTATCCATGTTTTAAACTTATATTTTATGTAATTTAATGAGCAATGTAATGTAAACTGATAAATTTACTTTTTAAACATAATAATAATACCATTTGTTAAATTTCAGTTGATATATCAGTTCATAAATATCGGTTGTCCTCTCTTGATTAGTTCTAGTTCTCTATCAACAAAGGAAGAGAGTTATTTATCTATATATTGTTGTTGTAAACGTATGTTTCACGAACTATAAAATGGAAATAGCCCATTGGTTTACCAAATTACACTAGCCTAATTTAAAGATAATGAATAGCTTGTGGGAGTATCTTTGTTTAAACTTAGTGCGATTGTTAGTAGCTTTAAGGTAAGGTTGTATTAATGTATATAGTTTTGTTGTAAAAACTAATAAAAATAAGTATAAGTTAAGTGTACCTAACTGAACTATATAAAATAAGTATGTCTACTTACTTGTTTATAAGGTTCTATAAGGTTGATGGGCCTGATAACATGTACATATTACCTATATATCAACAAATCACAAAGCACTCAAATACACGTGATTAAATAATGCATATGTTCCTTTCTTAGTCAACGAACTAACTACACTAACATTTTTCGCAGACAAAAGGCTACAGAGTGTTTATCAGCTGTAATTCAGTACTTGCATATCAGCATTTACTTCAGATAACATGTTGCTCTGCCAGAGACTAGGTGTGATTCACTTTGTATGCTGACATGTAGGCTACTTAAGATAAAACGATGCTCTGCTAGGGGCCAGAGTGTAATTCACTTATTTCTAAAACTTAGGAAATGCATACACTCATCATAATTGAATTATCAATAAACTAACCTTCACGCCCCAGTTTTACCTTATAAGGTTGACAGTTAGTCCCTGCTCGAGCTAATTTAAGCTATATTTAAGATAATCTGTTTAGCTTATTCAAACCTTGACCTATCCTACAGTACTCACCCTCAACTTTTCTTTTCTATTTTTTGGAAAAATTTAAAAAATACAATATTTTTTGACTGAGAGTGGGATAGACGTAGGTGTTGGAGTTAGCATATGATTTTATATGATTTATAGTTTAAACACTACTTTCCCAATTTACCTTTTTTGAAAAATTTGAAATGTATAATGTTTTTGACTAGGCGTGGAATGGAGTTGAGAGACAATCATTAACCTTAGAGTAGTTTGGATTCTTGGAATTTTAGTGTGTTGTTGTTGCTTACAAACATGGCGGTAAGCATTATGCTATCATAAAAAGGGCTGAGATACTTTCCAAGAACAAGAGAAATATCCTCTAAATACATTGACAAAAATAACTTGTGAAATAAGCCATTACAAATAGGGTACCACAAAATAACTTGTCAAATAAGCCATTACAAAAAGGGTACCACTTTTACACCCCACATTTGCACCCACTTTTGCACCCACTTTTGCACCCACGTTTGCACCCACTTTTGCACCCACTTTGCACCCACTTTGCACTCACTTTTACATCCACTTTGCACCCACTTTGGACCCGAACATTACATTATTTGACATAATAAAAATAGGCATGGTTGTTGTCGAGACCGAGATAAGAGCGGGGGTGATGAATTTATAGTGATTGTTGTAAAAGTTATCTGTAATCCATCTTCCACGTCTCAGGAGCCATCAACATCACAGACTATGCAAGAGGTAGTGTTGTTGTTTTAAGGGTGGAACTATAAGGTTATCTGCCCTCGATATGCAGATAGTTTTACCAAAGAAGAATTATTAGTACTCTCCAAGTTGTTCATTTATTATGTGACAGTCAATACCGTGAAAAAATCTGACAACATGTACCAAAATCATGGACGCAAGACCCTATGTTAAGTGAATATCTATTAAATCTTTGGATCAAGCATGTATAGAACACGACCTTTCTTATCGTCATAGCCATTCTGCTTTAAGACGTGTGGTGGATAAAGTATTGTTGAAAAGAGCTAAACAACGTTTGACATCCTATAATGCCTCAGTGGGAAAGAGATTGGCTATAAAAGGAAAGTTAATGATGAGTACACATGAACAATGAAAAGGATTGTGGAATTGGCATTTCTTTGTATTCTATTTTGTAAAGCCCTATTTGTTGTGAAATAAAAACCAGGTTTACCAGATCACAATGTCTTTTATTTTAAAAAATGGTGATAGCCATTTCTTAATTTTTCTTTTTTTCACACATGGATATTTACAATTTCCACTTTACATTTTTTACATTCCCCTTGTTTAGTTCACACATTCTGTACATTTTTTGTAATGACAAAATAAAGTTTACCAGATCACTATGTCTTTTAATTTTAAAATTGGTGATAGCCATTTCATTTTTTCACATATGGATATTAACAATTTACACTTTACATCTTTTACATTCCCCTTGTTTAGTTCACACATTCTGTACATTTTTGAAAATCTTTTCCGTAATATAAAAAGCAAACATTTTACACTAAAATGTATTACTTATGCTCTTTTTTTTACTAAACTACAATAGCCTAACATTATACCTTACACTTACAGTTTTAGAAATACATTACAATATAAACATACTAAAAATATTACAATATAGTGAACATCAGACTTAAGTAAAGTAATAGTCGTCCATTCGACTGTTTCCCCAAGCGAGAGCATCAAATGAGCTGGGTATAATGAATCGTTTGTTGTCTTTATTACTTACAGCAACTTTGTTCAACAAATTAGTATAAAGCTGATTTTTTTACTTCTAAATACACACATTTTCTTATATAATATAGGTGGGTTACTGACTATACAGTTCTTCTAATCACTTATATCTAACTCTTTACTAACAACATTCTTCTTTACTCCTTTTAATTTTTTAATTACTACATCATCAATTGTCATATAGCTGTATGATTTAGATTTTGTGCCTACAAATGTGTCTATAACAACACCAGCACATTAATCCTTAAATTTTCCGAGAACTTTTTTGTTTACAAGAGGTAAATGGTAAATATAATCCTTGGGATAGTCACTTGTATCAAACCTATTTAGCTCAGATTTGATATCCTCATAAAATCATCAGTTTTAAACTCATAAATAAAAGAATCTGTGTCTGTATAGAGTAATTTTGCATTATCATGACAGTTTTTCTTAACATAATCATAGTGAAATTCATACATAATTGTTTTTGACAATTCCAGAATGGCGTAACCCACACATATGGGTTTGTTGTAAGTTACTTTAAGACGATTCATTTGTATTACAACCAAATCCTCATGAATAATTGAACAGCTATGAAAGTTAGGCTTGCTTATTAAGTTGCTCGCACCATACCTTCTACCATCATTCTCCCACTTTGTTATCAGCTTTACATCAACTCGCTTATCAACATTCTCCATAGTCTTTCCAAAAACACTATTATTCATGAGTTGATAAAAATCTTTTACAAAAAGGTTTGTTGACTGTGTTCTTGAATTATTGTTCAGATCAATATATGGTTTGAGCCATGCTGACTGATGAAATTGTAATACGCGATGAATTTTAGTTAGTTTCAATCCATGCTGTAGACACTGTTTCAAGTTTTGATAATGTATTACATATTTGCATTTATCATTCACATTAGCAATTAACATTTCCGTTCGTGATGTGATGTACGGATATTTCATAGCCTCAGGACAGAATGGTAAATCATAATGATCATCATGTATCCCTTTAGGGTACTCAAGATTTACCTCTAAAATATATCCTTTATCACCGTTATCATTTAGAGTGTTAACATGTAAGCAACGAGCTAGAGAAAGGTATATAGAGTGGAAATGGCGCCGCCATATTTGAAGAAGGTTGAACTGGCAGCCGCCATTATATACTCTGTCAAGAGGATGGGAGGCAGGGAGAGAGAGGCGTGACTAACGAGGCGCAAGATTAGGCCTAGATAAGGCCTGACAATTTAATTTGTACATTGAACGAAAACTAACACAATCATCTTACAAGACAATAAGCTACGTTGCTTATGCACAGTACATAGCATGATTCCATTCTCCTTTTAAAAATAAAACCTTTTGTGTACAACTGACGCACCTGTTGACCTCTCACGTTGAGCTGTATTTCTTCAGAAGTGTAAAGCCTGCATTTATAATACTGTTTCACAATTCGCTCGATGAGTGAAGCATAGTGAGGCTTTTCCCCAGGTTCAGTAGCTGTAAATAGATGGTCAGATTTCAGAAACAGATAACCCGGCAGCATATCATAGACATCTGTCTGCAACTTCAGCTTGAGATTATTCGTGTTCTTTCGCAACATACACTCATTTTAACCTGATGACACTCTTAGCTGTTTTACATAATTTCACTGCATCATTTGATGGATTCAAAGGGCATTCTTTCACGTCTTTCTCTTTAATCACTCCTTCTTTTTGAACATCTTGACCTGATAAAAGCACTTCTAGGCATTCAATACAAGACAATTTTTTTAGATACTTGGCGAACGACACTTCCTGCTATGTAATGAACAACATTTCCTACATTCAAGCTCGGTGAATTATAATGTGCACAGTAACCATGATCTGTCTGTCAGCATAGTATCGTCCTTCCCATTGACACCATGAATATTTGCTGTTGCAGTTGTCACAAGTAGGTCACACTCAATAGGCTTAAAGTTGGAATTCATGGATGGGCGTACCCTCGCAATTAAACACGTCCTATTAGCTGAATTAAATTGTACTGCATTTGGATTATTTCTATTCCCACTTCTGGAGCGAATAGAAGAAAAAAAACAAGAAGTTCCGTTAAGAACTATACAGCCTACTTTTCATGCCAATGATTATTCTACAGAATATGAACATATCTAGAATAATGACGAAATTAAGTTGCTAACATCGAAATTTCCAATTAGTTCGAAATACTGTATACCTGGCATAATGTATCCTAATAGAGCACTACAGTTGGCAGCCCTGATGACTGAATATATTCTTAGTTCCATCTCTTAAGGTACAAAATACAAAATTTGGTTGAAGTCCAATGAATCGCATGGACGTTACATGCAGTTAAACATTGAATCTAACAGCGCGCGTAAAATCATGTTGGCAACAATGTCATGCATGTATTGGTCAGAAATAATCTGAAATAATATGATCTATTGTTGTGCCAATTTTGAATGAAATCCTTTAGTTAGTATAGAAGTTACATGCATTTTAAAATTGGACCTATCAGCAGGCTTAGAATCATGTTGGCAGCACTGACGTATATTAGTTACTCCAAATTCGTCTAGATTGCCAGGTACTATACGTGTGCAAATTTTAGAGCTATTGGCTTGCATACTTTCTGATATATTGATATTAGGGTTAACAAAAATAGGGACAGCACATATTAACAGTTGGCAGCCCTGGTTGCTCCTTAGAATACGCATAGTCATATCTGTTATGGTACACATAACACATACGAAATTTGGTTGAAATCCAAATGATAGAATGGAAGTTGCATGTATTTAAAATTGGACCTGTCAGCAGGCTTAGAATCATGTTGGTAGCACTGACGTATATAAGTTACTCCAAATTAATATAGAATGTCAGGTACTATACGTGTGCATAGTTTAAAGCTGTCGGCTTGCATACTTTCTGATATATTGGTATTTGGATAAAATAAATTAGGAGCATTTATTAACAGTTGGCAGCCCTGGTAGGTCTTAAGAATACGCTCAGTCATATCTGGTTATGTACACATACAACATACGAAATTTGGTTGAATTCCAATTGATAGTGTAGAAGTTATATGCATTTAAAAATTGGACCTATCAGAAGGCTTATAATCATTTTGGCAACACTGCCATGTTTGGCCTCCTGGAAATTAAACTGAAATATTATGATCTGTACGTGTGTCAATTTGGAAATAGCTGCCATTCATACTTTCCAAGATATCCAACATGGAGCTCAAATTTCAGTTGCGATTTTTTAGCAGTTGGTAGCACTGACATCATTTTCAAATATGGCCGTGAGATATTCAGGTGTAGATCTTTACTCCTACCAAATTTTGTTTCGATTGCTGCAGCCGTTTAGGAGTTGATAGGGGGACACACACACACAGCCAGACAGACAGACAGACAGAAGGACAGACAGACAAACAGACAGACAGACACACATTTGCCCGATCTCATAAGTCTACTTTTTCCTCATTTTTGCAAAATGTGAAAAGTAGGCTAAAAATAGCTCTAAGTGATCCTGACTCAATCTGCGTGTTAATGAGTATCTCAATACAGAACTTTGTCCCCACACGTATGTTTCTGCTAGTTGTATCACACTTAAGAAATCAATAATCAAACCGTATATTGGCATATTTCTGCTGGAATTGCAAATAAGCTTTCTATCTGAAATTTCTGAGAAGAAAGAAAGAAAGAAAGAAAGAAAGAAAGAAAGCAAGAAAGAAAGAAAGAAAGAAATAAAAAAAAAGGATTAGTAAAGCCTGTTATGTTTCCCATAATTAGTTCAAAACAACGAACTAGAGAAAGTATACCTCGTTGGCTTACGAAGATTGATATTTGAACAATATATTTTATTTTATAGCTTGCCACGGTGGGTGAGTGGTTATCGTGTCGGATTACTAAAATCACGATACACATGTCATACGATGTTGGCATGTTAAAGAACCCATTTGAATTCAGTAGGCCGTGTTCATAATGGCAAAATTAATCTCGGGATTTTCCGGCAACACAAAGTTCCTAATTTCTCTACTAGAAAGCGCTATAATGTAAAGGAGCTTAGTTATCTAACCTCCTTGACTTTCATAGTGCTTCAAGGAACAACAAAATTCGACATGCAAGCTACCCTCTGGGTGTCAAATAACAACGCTTGCAACCGGCACCCGAGGCCATATGATATTATTATTACCGTAATTATGATTATGGCTCACAACTATCTTTGCTTAAATTTTAAGACAGCCTTATATATTTACCTACTGATATCAAGGTATTCTGCAACAATGCTACCATATCTGAATGCGAGTGTTCTGTAGTTTCCTGGAAACTACGCTTCTTCGGCGAAGATCTACAGGCCTGCTTCTTCTGCAGATGTGCAGGAAAATTGAAAATTGTAGGTACTGTATTAGCTAGTAGATGTCGCCTTTCATTTGCTACATACATAAATAAGTATATATCTTCAAAGTGTAGAGAACAAGTTAAGCTGTATCTCGTGGGGTGCCATTTATTGCTTTTCATGTTGACAACCCATTGTTTTGTTAGTTCCTGGTTCTGCAAAGGGAATCTGAAATGTAAATATCACACAAACTTAAACTGCTCCATCACGTTTTCGTAAAGGGTCTACCTCATTAATTTATGAATTTGGATGACATTTCTTACCTGAAATACAACACTCCTGTTGTCTTATAACTTCTATTCGTACAATTGAATGACGAACACACTGATGGCATGGTCAATGTATTTTCAAATAAATTTCATTCAACACATGTTCCCGCTCAACGCGAACAATCACAACAAGCTCTTGTCAGACGACGTTCTGAATCATGGCCGCCTTAACTCAAGTTGCCTCCGCCCAGAGCGCTGCTACGCGGCTCCTTGCCTCTCTATATACCTTTCTCTAGCTCGTTGCATGTAAGACATCAATTTCAGGTTGTGTCAGCCATCGAAAATCTTTCAGTGGTAGATATTGACTCATAGCCCAACCATATTGGTTATTTGCATCGAGGTAGACAATATACTTTGACTCTTCGCAAGGGTTGTAGCTAGGCATGTATTTATTATTTGCTTTAGAATACCGTTCACTACATTGGCTTAATCCACCTCGAATTGATGATTTTATAAAATGAATCATGTCTATATCAGTCATCAATTTTAATTTACTTTTGTCTTTTTCAACATTGAACTGAAACTTAACCCAGGAGCAGTGAAATATTGACAAGGATCAAGGTCATAAGTTTTCATACAAACATTCCAAAAATTTTCAAAAACATCTGCTAATAATAACACATCTGTCTTCAAATATATGTCTGAAAATTCACCTGAAGTTCGAATGTCAAACTGTGTCCATACACGTTGTGCATGTATATATTCCTGTTCATTGATATGACTTGTGTTTAAAGAACTGTAAAATTCATCTTTTGGTGGTAAAGAACATTCCTCAAGACGATCTAGACAGTTAATATATTCATAAGGGAATATACCCTTTTGAAGAAACAAATTAAAATCATCTTTTTTTTTAGGAAAGACACGTTGAATTTCACGAAACTGATCTGATTTTAAATTACTAGCAAGTTTATCAAGACTACTTGGCATAAAGCGGAATGAATCTAAAAATCTCAGTTTTATAGTTTTTTCAGTGTCAGTTTTGATATATTTTGTGAACGAAATGTATTGCTCCTTATTATTTGCAATCACATCAATTTTCACATCTGAAGCTCCAAATTCCTTTACAATAAAGTGGTTATCGTATTTGCTACCGTTATGTAGAATTACTGGAATGAATTCACTTACTCTATACTTTAAATTACATTCTTGGTGAGCAGCACCTCGATATTTTCCTGTTAAATGGTCATGATGGCGAAACCTGTCCGTACATAAACATTCACCACACATAAAACAATTAGTTTCAGTTTCAAAACTCATTTGCTGTGTTGATGTTAGTGGCTCCATTGGAATGATAGTATTTAAAATAGAGGATATACGGATGGCATCTTTTTCAAGTCTTTCCATGAAAACTTTAGGTACATCGGGCCCTCTATAGAGCTCAAACTTATTTAACGAGTCATCGTAACTACATTTAATATAAAATGCAAATCTAAAAGGTTCATGAATGTGAGTGGTGTTGGTAAAAGGCTTGGTTGGATTCAATGAACATGGATTAAAAGGTTTTAGCAAAGCCTCAAAGTCAGCGTATATAACAAATGGTACTCGAAGTTGCTTCTCAAAGTCCTTAAATTTCAGAATGTTATTTCTAGGAGTAGGTAATACCGTACAAACATGATTACAACCCCATTTTTGATGTTGAGTTAGTTGATCCTCTTTTCTGAAATATAGCAAACAACCATCACACAACCACTTCTTAGATTTATGTTTTGATACTTAACTACCAACAAGTCTACTTAAATGTTTTATCCAACAATAGAGGGCATTTTCACCTTCAGTTATGTATAGTAAATTTACATGAGCATCTTTTTTTTCCTGAGTATAATATAGAGGACCTACTATACTCTTGTTTTCAATTCCCTACACATAAATACTTACATTGTTCAGCACTTCAAAACGTTTAATGTCTTTTATAGCCATAGGAAATTCTATTTCTTTTAAATCTAACACTGAGGAATAGTGAGGATATGATGATGTTCTCTCTACATCCCTCACTGCTGGATGGAGAGCAGAAGTTATAGCCCATGCAAAACATGCTTGATCACTATTTAAAACATTCACAACAGCTCTCTTTCGTTTGATCCATACAGGAGAATCAATATATGATGATGATCGAAGGGGGTTATATTTATTCATGTTGGTTTCTAAATAAAGTACTCCCTTTCCTGGAACTCTTCACTTTTCACGATGATAGCACTAGACATATCTTGGTACATATCACTGATATTAGTTGATTCACTAACAATTACGTTTTCTGTATTAAATGGTTTGATATCAGTAATTTCACCTTCACTCCCTGTTTTACATAGAGCCCAAAGAGTTCAAAATTCATTTTAAATGTTTTATGTTCCACTAAAACATTATCTGCCAAGCCAAACACACTAGGTTGAACAGTCTTTAAAAATGTTTCAATACTTTGAGTTTTTTCTTTACTATGAAGTCTGTAACTAGCAATTCGACGTTTAAACGCTCTACCAATTTGTTGAATATTCGCAGAATTTGTTTCATGACAAGCGTTGTTTTTATGATGAATACTACGTAAATGCCCATGCATGAATGAAAAAGGTATATCGATATTACATACATCACAATGTGTTATCGAAGGTTCACTATTCTTTATTCTTTTTGTTGTACAACTATTTTCACAATCTTGAGAACGTTTACGCTTTTAAGCATCACATTCTTTTAAAGGTTCCGTGCTAGTTGATGGTTTTGCAGTTCTTAATTCATGTTGTTCTCCATGTACTTCAACCATGTGGGATTGATATCGCTTTACACCAGAAAAACCAAGTTCACAGACTGAACATGAGAAAGGTGTCGAACTGACATGCTTTAAATTTACACGTCGTGTAAGATTATCCTGTCTGTTAAATGTCGTAGCACAATAACTGCACACAAACATTTTAAGATTATGTTTTGTACTTGCATGACGTTGAAGGCTGTCAGGTCTTGAAAACTGCATTTTACAATCACTACACTTGAACATACTGTAATGATTATCAATCACTTTCCAAATCACCTATAAAAGAAAGAAATCACAAATATTAATAAAATATAGTTTAATTATTATATATAAATTATAGCCAATGGTCACAGTAGAGTATTTTAATTGAACGTCTGTGGACTCTCGTAAACATACTTACCAAAGTAGTAAGGTATTTTCAAGTCCTCTTCCAACACACAGGTAAGCTGTAGAGATAACACGATATCAACTGTCGTTCACGAGTTTCAAGTACAAAGTGAGAAAGGTCTTCCCCCTCCCTAGCCTTTTATACCGCAAACACACCTATGTCATGCGTGCACCTGTGTCGCCTCAAATATCTGTCAATATAACATTTCTCATGGTCAATAATAAACACCTATATCACGTGATATCATACGTCTGAAAGAATCATGTTCCACAAACACCTGCATCCTGTAACACAACACGATACATCCGATGGCAAGTTCATGTTTTACTAACATCCTACGTCAGCAAGAATCACGTTTCACAAACTTGCTATTTTGTAACACTAAACCTTGCATCCGGTGGCGAGTTCTTTTTCTCACTGACATTCTACGTCAGCGCTGACCTTGCATCCGGTTGTAACACCTGCTTCACGTGACGTCATACACTGCAGGAGTTGGCTTGTTTTAAATCTTACATCGCAGGCTTGTCTCATCCTCCATAAAAACAACTGCTTGGGATAGTTGCATGTATCCCATGTACTTGGGTGTATGCATTAGCCATTACTCTAAAACACATTCACCCACCGAGTTTTGCCCTTAGGCCCTTTGGCATGTCCTCAATTAGGTTTTAACTAGGCAGATTAGACTAGAATAGCTTAACTAGGATAGGCTAGGTTAAGCCATGCTCACGATTTATATTTTTTTAAAGCGCGCCATGTACGTGGTTGCGCACCGCCGCCATCTTGATAAGACTAGAATAGCTTAACTAGGATAGGCTAGGTTAAGCCATGTTTGTCATGTGGAACAACGTTTAATTTCATATTAACATTCAACTTCCCAAATGTCGCACTAGGAAAGCTACATTTACTAACACAATTACTCTTTCACCCCCTAGTAGGGGTAGGTTTTATTTTAGGGTTAAAATAAGTTGTCTAGAGGAAAGGGAGTGTCCGTCCGATTAATTTGACACCTCGTTCAAGTCTCTAGCATTATTGGTTCACAAGCTAGGTTAAGTTAAGCTACGGCCAACATCTTGGAGGTGGGGAGGTGGAGGTGGCGTTAGAAGACGCCAAAAACATCTGATGATGATGATGATGATAATTGTTGTTTTAAGGGGCCTAACATCTAGGTTATCGGCCCCTGATGGTTTGGGTGATCGTGAAGATGAAAATGAAAAGGGAACTTAAAACTAAAACTAACTACTAACCTACATACTAGAAGAAGAAATGGAAAACTAAAGGAGAATAAGGCAAATAAAGGACAGGAGGAAAAGAAATGCCCTCAACCCTCGAAGAAGGCGGATTGAGGGACTTGGAAGGAAGGAGAGCCATGAAAGGCAGATAGGAAAGTGAAAGAGGAGAGGGTCCGCCCCAAAGGTAAGGGACAAAAAGGGAAAACGGACCCAGCTCAGGAATCCCTCGGGGTCGCCAACTCCCGAACTCACCAGCCGTGAGCCCCTGAGGGTGTAGCATTATCTAGGGTGCACCAGAAGTGGTGGGGATACATACACCCTGCCTCCTTAAGGGCCTAGAGCACAAGGCAGGAGGTAAAAGGAAGAGAAAAAGAAGGCTGACCCCTCGCAGAAGGAGGGCATCAGAAAAGATGAGACAAGGGCCAATTAAGGCGGGAAAGGAAGAGACTCCCTAGGCCTCGGTTACCCAAAAACATCTACTTGTATGATTTATGGTAAATACATAATAATAATAATAATAATAATAATAATAATAATAATAATAATAATAATAATAATGTTTATAAACCACCCGCCTGGCTTTACTGCTATGCGGGCTTCTATAAATATGTTTATTTTTTTAACGCACTTTTTAATCAAATTGTCGATATGTATAAAATGAGAGAGCAATTCATCACTGCTGCTGGTTGCACAATGGGTTGTGTGCGCCCCATGTGTACATACTACCCACCCGGCACTAGTGCTATGCGGCTGTACGCGACACAGTTCTGCCAGGGGCTATCGTCTTGTTCATTTGTTTAAAAGCACTTTATAAACAAATAAATATATTTCCGTTGACTTATCAAGAAATGCAAGACTCTTCCTGTACTATTGAGACGATTTGGAAGACTTTGGTACAAACCACACCTTCTAACTCCCTCTGGTTTAGGAGCTTGAGTTTTGTGAAAATTACACCTTAGCGTATTATACAGAGTCCGCCAGAAAAATGTATACACTCTTTACGGAACAAAAACTATTTATTTTGTGTTTCTTTTACATTTAGATTTTGATTACACATGTAGTACTGTCTTCAGTTAAACATGAGATGTTCCAAATGTTCACTGTTGGCTGCTAGACACATAGCAGAACGACGAGCGGTCACTGCAGCGACGTCCGTCAATGTTTGAATGGGGACCGCTGCACATGCCTCTGTAAACTCCTGGCGAAGGGCCTCCAGCGTGCGCGGCTTACGTCGATAGACCTGATTTTTCACAGATCCCCACAAGTAAAAGTCCATAGGGGTAAGATGTGGCGACCGTGGGTGGAACTCAATGGGCCCCTCTGCGTCCAATCCAATGTCCTGGCAGATTGTCATCCAGGAAAGCTCTTACTGCTACATGGTAGTGTGGTGGAACCCCATCCAGTTGGTAGAAGACTTCATCATCGCCTCCATAAAGCGCACGTACAGCTGGTAAGTGCGTAACATTCCCAAGTACACTGCTCTAGTGACAGTACCATCAAAGAAAAAGGGTCCTAGGATGCCCCTCGACAACAGCCCACACCAGACATTAACCACTGGTAGATTGGTGATGATGATAATTGTTGTTTTAAGGGGCCTAACATCTAGGTTATCGGCCCCTAATTGTTTGGGTGATCGTGAAGATGATAATGAAATGTAAACTACAACTAAAACTAACTACTAACTTATATACTAGAAGAAGAAATGGAAAACAAAAGGAGAATAAGGCAAATAAAGGACAGGAGGAAAATAAATGCCTTGAACCCTCAAAGAATGCGGATTGAGGGACTTGGAAGGAAGGAGAGCCATAAAAGGCAGATAGGAAAGTGAAAGAGGAGAGGGTCCTCCCCACAGGTTATGGTTAAAAGGGGGAAAGCCAGACCCAGCTCAGGAATCCCTCGGGGTCGCCAACTCCCGTACTCACTAGCCGTGAGCCCCTGAGGGTGTAGCAATATCTAGGGTGCACCAGAAGTGGTGGGGCTACATACACCCTGCCTCCTTGAGGGCCTTGAGCAGAAGGCAGGAGAGAACATGAAAAGAAAAAGAAGGCGACCCCTCGCAGAAGGAGGGTATCAGAAAAGATGAGACAAGGGCCAATTAAGGCTTGAAGGGAAGAGACTCCCTAGGCCTCGGATACCATAATACCGTCGGGGTCAGAAGAGAACTAGAGTTGACCAAGTGAGGTCGATAAGAAAGAAGACCCAGAGGAGCCCGGCACAAGTAAGTGTAAGCAATGCCAGACTAAGCTGGGGCCCCGTGGTCGTCAACCCACGTCCCACTAGATGTGAGCCCCTGGGGGGCCACATGAACATGCGGATTTTCCGGAGCCCAGTAGACTCAGTTATGTCAATTCACTGTTCCATTAAGTTTATGATGATGAAGATAATTGTTGTTTTCAGGAGCCTAACATCTAGGTTATCGGCCCCTAATTGTTTGGGTGATCACGGGGATGAAAATGAAATGTAAACTATAACTAAAACTTACTACCAACTTATATACTAGAAGAAGAAATGGAAAACTAAAAGAGAATAAGGCAAATAAAGGAGAGTAGGAAAAGAAATGCCCTCAACCCTCGAAGAATGCGGATTGAGGGACTGGGAAGGAAGGAGAGCCATGAAAGGCAGGTAGGAAAGTGAAAGAGGAGAAGTTCGGCCCCACAGGTAATGGATAAAAGGGGGGAAACCGGACCCAGCTCAGGAATCCCTCGGGGTCGCCAACTCACCAGCCGTGAGCCCCTGAGGGTGTAGCAATATAAAGGGTGCATCAGAAGTGGTGGGGCTACATACACAGGAGGAAAAGAAATGCCCTCAACCCTCGAAGAATAAGTATGAGGGACTTAGAAGGAAGGAGAGCCATGATAGGCATAGCGAAGGGGAAAGATGATGTTGATGATGATAATTGTTGTTTTAAGGGGCCTAACATCTAGGCTATCGGCCCCTGATGGTGTGGGTGATCGTGAAGATGAAAATGAAATTTAAACTTAAAACTAAAACTAACTAATAGGGAAAAGAGGAGAGGATTGGAGAGGGGAGGGGAGAGAGGAGAGGGTCCGCCCCAAAGGGAAGGGACAAAAGGGGAAAACGGACCCAGCTCAGGAATCCCTTGGGGTCGCCAACTCCCGAACTCACCAGCCGTGAGCCCCTGAGGGTGTAGCATTATCTAGGGTGCACCAGAAGTGGTGGGGCTACATACACCCTGCCTCCTTAAGGGCCTTGAGCACAAGGCAGGAGGTAAAAGGAAAAGAAAAAGAAGGCTGACCCCTCACAGAAGGAGGGTGTCAGGAAAGATGAGACAAGGGCCAATTAAGGCGGGAAAGGAAGAGACTCCCTAGGCCTCGGATACCCTAATACCGTCGGGGTCGGAAGAGAACAAGAGTTGACCAAGTGAGGTCGACAGGAAAGAAGACGGAGAGGAGCCCGGCACAAGTAAGTGGAAGCAATGCCGGACTCAGCTGGGGCCCCGTGGTCGCCAACCCACGCCCACTAGAAGTGAGCCCCTGGGGGGGGAAGGGGAAAGAGGAGAGGGTCTGCCCTAGAGGAAATGAAAAAAAAAAGAGAATAAACCAGACCCAACTCAGGAATTCCTCGGGGTCGCCAACTCCCGAACTCGCCAGCTGTGAGCACTTGAGGATGTAGCACTATTCAAGGTGCACCAGAAGTGGTGAGGCTACACACAGCCTGCCTCCTTAAGGGCCTTGAGCAGAAGTTAGGAGATATCATGAAGAGTACAGAAGAGGTATGACCCCTCGAAGAATGAGGGATGAGGAAAGATGAGACAAGGACCAATTAAGGCGAGAAAGTAAATGACTCCCTAGGCCTCGGATACCTTAATACTGTCGTAGTCGGAAAGGAACAAGAGTTGACCAAGGGAGGTCGACAGGAATGATGGCAGAGAGGAGCCCGGCACAAGTAAGTGGAAGTAATGCTGAACCCAGCTGGGGCCCCATCGTCGCCAACCCACGTCCCACTAGTAGTGAGTCCCTGGGGGATAAGGTGGTTTGTATACAGCAGGCAGTGAGTCCGAACAATAATGCCTTATTTGTATAAAAGGATAAAAGAAGAAATAAAAAATAACAGTCTGTGAGACTACCAGAGATCTCCAGATCGTCTCTTGATCCAAATTATCATTATTATTGGTGTTAACTTATTTAGTAAATAACTATTTTAAAACGCTAAATAACAAGTAAAGTACATGAAAGCCAACTTCATTTGGTTCCCGATGAACATTTGGTGTCGCCTTCATGGGTGCAATAAATTGAAACCGCACTTACCAACGATTCGCTCGTGAGGTCCGTGATGTTTACTGGGGTCACACACGGTGTGGTCTCAACAAATGAAACACATCCACAGGCCTCGATGAGGGTAACTCTGGACTCTGAAATTAACTTCGGTTAGTAAACCAACTGTGACATATTTAACTATTTCCTTTGTGTATAGATGCGACATGAAGGTTAAGATGACTCAGTATTACATGAAATCGCTGCATATTGATCTTCTGGCTGCTTCTAATGTGTCCAACCTTGATAAATGGGAGATACCTCGTGACCACGTGGTAATAAATCGCAAGCTTGGCGAACGAGCTTTAGGTACCGTCTACGGAGGAGAAGCCCACTTCAACGAAAAGGGATGGGTGAGTTTCTAGAACCCACAATCTCCTGGCAGTTGGCGGGCTCGCCGTAATTGCTGAGCCAGACTGCAAGCCGAGGCGAACAAGGAAACTTGCGCATTGCCGTCTGCATATCTCTGTCTCCTTCTATCACATTCCCATCCCATGCTTGAAGCACAGCAGTGGTCAGCGGCTTGCTCTCTGGCACAGCAAATACGGCGAGTTCGTAGATTTGATGATGATGATGATGATAATTGTTGTTTTAAGGGGCCTAACATCTAGGTTATCGGCCCCTGATGGTTTGGGTGATCGTGAAGATGAAAATGAAAAGGGAACTTAAAACTAAAACTAACTACTAACCTACATACTAGAAGAAGAAATGGAAAACTAAAGGAGAATAAGGAAAATAAAGGACAGGAGGAAAAGAAATGCCCTCAACCCTCGAAGAAGGCGGATTGAGGGACTTGGAAGGAAGGAGAGCCATGAATGGCAGATAAGAGAGTGAAAGAGGAGAGGGTCCGCCCCAAAGGTAAGGGACAAAAAGGGAAAACGGACCCAGCTCAGGAATCCCTCGGGGTCGCCAACTCCCGAACTCACCAGCCGTGAGCCCCTGAGGGTGTAGCATTATCTAGGGTGCACCAAAAGTGGTGGGGCTACATACACCCGGCCTCCTTGAGGGCTTTAAGCAGAAGGCAGGAGATAACATGAAAAGAAAAAGAAGGCTAACCCCTCGCAGAAGGAGGGAATCAGAAAAGATGAGACAAGGGCCAATTAAGGCGGGAAAGGAAGAGACTCCCTAGGCCTCGGATACCCTAATACCGTCGGGGTCGGAAGAGAACAAGAGTTGACCAAGTGAGGTCGACAGGAAAGAAGACAGAGAGGAGCCCGGCACAAGTAAGTGGAAGCAATGCCGGACTCAGCTGGGGCCCCGTGTTCGCCAACCCACATCCCACAAGGTGTGAGCCCCTGGGGGGACCTGTATATTCAAACAGATTTTATAGCCGACGTGTAATGAATCTGATGATGACCGCTTGACGATCGAAACTGGTCATCCTAGTGTATTTACTAATCTCGTATAATTTTTTCAGGATTCGGGTATAACTCAACTCTTTTGGGTACATTCGTATTGACCGACTAAAAAGCACCATACTTTTGTTTTGTAGTGTAGATACAGCATTGGCTTTACTTCAAAACGGGAAGTTGCATTGCTGAATTGAGTTCACAGGGCTTTCTTTCAATTGTTGCCGCTTTTTGCTCTAACTGTCAGTTTCAATACTGAGCACATTGTCGCGTTTAAATGTCACATACTGTGTCCAGTGGTAGCTTCGTGGTATACAGTATGTGTTCAGTGAATGATGCAATAACAAGGGAAAACTAAAATCACTTCGTTTAAGTGACTAGTTCAAAATTATTCGAGAAGTAGCAGACATTCATCGTCAGCTTTGTGAGATGTATGATGATTAGAGTTGCTGAGTTTTAAGATTGCGAAAAACTCTTCTAGAATGTAAGTATGTAGTTAGTTTAAGTTGTAAGTATGTGATTAGTTTGTTTATTAGATATAGTTCATTATAATAATAATAATAATAATAATAATAATAATAATAATAATAATAATAATATCGTATGGCCTCGGTACCGGGTGCAGGCTTTGTAATTTGACACCCAGAGGGTAGCTTGCATGTCGAATTTCGTTGTTCCTTGAATCATGATGATGATGATGATAATTGTTGTTTTAAGGGGCCTAACATCTAGGTTATCGGCCCCTGATGGTTTGGGTGATCGTGAAAATGAAAATGAAAAGCGAACTTAAAACTAAAACTAACTACTAACCTACATACTAGAAGAAGAAATGGAAAATTAAAGGAGAATAAGGCAAATAAAAGGACAGAAGGAAAAGAAATGCCCTCAACCCTCGGAGAAGGCGTATTGAGGGACTTGGAAGGAAGGAGTGCCATGAAAGGCATATAGGAAAGTGAAAGAGGAGAGGGTCCGCCCCACAGGTAAGGGACAAAAGGGGAAAACGGACCCAGCTCAGGAATCCCTCGGGGTCGCTAACTCCCGAACTCACCAGCCGTGAGCCCCTGAGGGTGTAGCATTATCTAGGGTGCACCAGAAGTGGTGGGGCTACATACACCCTGCCTCCTTAAGGGCCTTGAACACAAGGCAGGAGGTAAAAGGAAAAGAAAAAGAAGGCTGACCCCTCACAGAAGGAGGGTGTCAGGAAAGATGAGACAAGGGCCAATTAAGGCGGGAAAGGAAGAGACTCCTTAGGCCTCGGATACCCTAATACCGTCGGGGTCGGAAGAGAACAAGAGTTGACCAAGTGAGGTCGACAGGAAAGAAGACAGAGAGGAGCCCGGCACAAGTAAGTGGAAGCAATGCCGGACTCAGCTGGGGCCCCGTGGTCGCCAACCCACGCCCACTAGAAGTGAGCCCCTGGGGGATCCTTGAATCACTATGAAAGTCAAGGCGGTTAGATATCTAAGCTCCTTGAACACTATAGCGCTTTCTAGTAGAGAAATTAGGAACTTTGTGTTGCCTGAAACACCCGAGATTAATTTTGCCATTATGAACACGGCCTACTGAATTCAAATGGGTTCTTTGACATGCCAACATCGTATGACATGCGTGTCTCTTTTTGCCGCCTTTCAGAAATCACTTACCACGGCCAGGAGCAAACCTGCAATCTTGGGGTTAGTAGACCGACACGCTATCCAAATACCAATATATCAGAAAGTATGCAAGCCGACTGCTTTAAACTATGCACACGTATAGTACCTGATATTTTATATTAATTTGGAGTAACTTATATACGTCAGTGCTACCAACATGATTGTAAGCCTGCTGAGAGGTCCAACTTTAAATCCACGTAACTTCTATACTATCATTTGAATTTCAACCAAATTTCGTATGTGCTATGTGTACCATAACAGATATGACTATGCGTATTCTTAAGAGCAACCAGGGCTGCCAACTGTCTCTATTTTTGTTACCCTAATATCAATATATCCGAAAGTATGCAAGCCAATAGCTCTAAACTTTGCACACGTATAGTATCTAGCATTCTAGATTTATTTGGAATAACTAATATACGTCAGTGCTGCCAACATGGTTCTAAGCCTGCTGATGGGTTCAATTTTAAAATGCATGTAACTTCTATACTAACTAATGGATTTCATTCAAAATTGGCACAACAATAGATCGTATTATTTCAGATTATTTCTGACCAATACATGCATGACCTAGTTGCCAACATGATTTTACGCGTGCTGTTAGATCAAATGTTTAGCTGCATGTAACGTCCATGCTATCCATTGGACTTCAACCAAATTTTGTATTATGTACCTTAAGAGATGGAATTAAGAATATATTCAGTAACCAGGGCTGCCAACTGTAGTGCTCTATTAGGCTACATTATGCCAGGTATACAGTATTTCGAACTAATAAGTTTCTATATTACCAACTTAATTTCGTCATTATTCTAGATAGATCCATATAGATTAATCATTGGCATGAATCTTACATTTTAAGAAAAGCAGGCTCTTTAGTTCGTCACGGAACTTCTTGTTTCTAATGACTTTGGAGCATGAATCAAAAAAGTACGTCATTCATGCCGCTTCCTTGAATGATGTAATCAATTGCTCATAAAAACAACATGAGCAGATGAAATCCTCCTAACCTGAGTATGATCTTCGAAAATTCGGACCCTTCAGGTGCAGCTGATACAATTTCTCGAGCTTTCGCAAACAGAGGTTGATCGTTTTGCATTCTCCAAGCAAAGTCGTGTGTATAGTATTGTAGTTGCTAGCAGGGTGATGTATAAAAGGTAAAAACGAAATCATGGATTTTGAAAAATGTATAACATTTTTTGTTAAGTGTTCAATGTAACCATTCCAACCAGGTAACGATAATTTTTTCCAATTGCCATAAAACCATATGCCAACTTTTTTGAGTAAAGATACTGTTGGTTCACTAGCATAATCAAAATCTTCGACTTTGATTTTACTGTAACCTACTACACCATTATTTTGATAAACCTGTATTGGAACATGAGCTTTTGAGGTGAAATCGTTTGCTGAACGAAATTCTTTTATTCGTGGTATAGGCTCTCCTAGTAAAACTGAACTTTTTGGACTAACAATTTGAAAGATACCCATTATGTGAAGCATATTATTACCGTCTAGTGTATTTACATGTATATCATTATTGTCTGCAACATATTGAATAAACGTGCCACTTTCCGGTGGTGAGATATGAGGTGGACGATGAAAATCTGTTGCTGCCTCGTACATCATAGTTTCATTATAAGATTCGCACATACCAAAGGACGAAAATATTTGTATGAGACGTTTTGAGGCAAACCGCCGATGAACAAATCAGCGAGACTCAATTGTAGCTTGGACTTGAAAGACCGAGGGCGAACATCAGTCATAATGCTGTGACTAATGTTTGTACGTCATATTAATTTTGAATTTCCAAATTGAACTGCTTACTTTTTTAAATAATTTGTTCAAAAAAATTAGTCAGTGACTCCGGAATATGACTATTAATATCTTCAAACATACGACCTGGTGGGGGGTAATGAGAATTGTCGATGCCTACAGATTGAATATCTTCCCGAATGATGCAGCTTCCAGGATGTTAAATCGCTCTTCTTTGACATTAGATTTTCTTTTTTCACTCCAAGTTTGATTTAAAATATCATGTTGATTGTCAATAAAACAGATAAATGTTAATTGTCCGGTTTTTCAGTGATAATAACTTTATCACCATATTTCAACTTTAATCGCAGTTTAATAGTTATGTTATCTATATTTGAATTTTTACAAATAGTTTTTAATTCTTCCAATGTAAACTGACAATCAACACTATTTTTCCATGGCGAGATTCAATGCTTCATCTCGAGGACGACCGGCTTTAATCCCAGTGGTAGGTTTTAAAAAGGAAACATAAGAATCGTTAAGATACCTAGCTTCAGCAGCAACTAAATCATGTTCAAACCCGATGCGAGCAACAACAGTTTTTTCTGTGTCATCGGAACGAGACTGAGCTACTTTCAGTACAGATTCTTTGAATGAAAGCGTAGTAACTTGACTAATTCTGCGTCAAAATTGCTGTGCTCGTTTCTTTTCATATTCTTCATTTAATTCATCGCCACAAAAGAAGCAAAAAATTCGAGACAAATAGCTGATTCACTTACACGTGCTCTATTACGAGGAGGACTTACTTCAGATGTACTGGCTTCTTCCCCTTCATGTTGGCTTTTAACTGCAGCAATAGTACTCTTCCGGGTGTAGTTTTTACGACACTGCACATGAATATGCACTGATTTTTGGTTTTTAGATAGTCAGTAAATTCATCACCTCTTTCAATACTTGCATCAATCAACGTCTTCAGGCCACGATCAACAGTAACAAATTCATTTGAATGCAACGGTTTATTACAAATGAAGCAAAATTGCGACATATTTTAAAAACTGAATACAGCACAAACTTTAGTAACGAATATTAGCAATTACCACGTGCTTCCACTACAAAGGAACTTTCAAGAATAACGGTATTTCGTTGGGATCATTAGAAACAAGTAGTTCCGTGAAGAACTATACAGCCTATTTTCATATATCCTACTTATGACAACTGCCACTATCAACAGACAAAATCTCAGTTTGATTGGTGTAATAGATTCGTAGATATTGAGAACCAACTAAATATTTCGGATGGTCGTCATGTTGGATTTTATATATGTAGGTCCTAGAGTTATGTACTGTTACATGAAGATTATTGTGTGCGTGTAGCATTCAAACTTCAATCGCATGATTAGCACACAAGAAGTAACAACGAGATTTTAACATTTCGCACAGCTGCCATCTTGTGGCTATGGAAACAATTGAAATAAATTAGATGCCAGTGGATTAACATTCGTATAAGGATTTACTGTACCAAGTTTTACTGCACTCGGATGGTTAAATTGCGAGAAACGTCCATGTGATATTTATACTTCGCGTCGCCACCATGTTGGATTTGTGATCACCAGGTTATTTAAAGTGCCTATAGGTGACCTTATGTTCATAACCCCCATGAACATAAAAAATTTCAGTTTGATTGCTATAATAGATTCGTAGATATTCAGAGCCGTCTAAATATTTCGGATGGTCACCATGTTGGATTGTTAAATGTATAGGCCATAGAGTCATGTACCATTAATGGAAAATTATTGCGTAGGTTCATTATTCAAACTTTCACTTCGATCGCATGATTACGACACAAGAAATAAAAACTTAATTTTAAAATTAGCACAGCCGCCATCTTGAGGTTATGTAAACAATTGAACTAAATTAGATACCAGTGCGTTATAATGTGTATAAACATTTTCTGTACCAAGTTTCATTGCGTTTGGAACATTCAATCGCGAGAAAGGTCTATTTAAAATTTTCAAATTCGCTTGGCCGCCAATTTCAGTTTGTAGTTAACCGGTTTTTGAAAGTCTTATAGATGAACTTCCAGTAGTGCCCTTTGTCTCCCTACAAAATTTTAGGGTGATACCGCTAATAATTTCAGAGATATAATATGCCGGTGAAATATTTCGCACAGCCGACATCTTGTGGTTATGTAAACAATTGAACCAAGTTAGATGTCGGTGCATTACAATGTGTATAAACATATACTGTACCAAATTATATAGAGTTTGGTTGGTTAAATCGTGAGAAACATCTATTTAAAAGTCGCAAATTCGCTTGGCCGCCATGTTGGTTTGGTAGTTACACGCGTTTCAAACGTCACATAGGTGAACTTCTAGTTGTTCCCTTTATCACCGTAGAAAATTCCAGGGTGGTATCGGTAATAGTTTCGGAGATATTGAATGCTGGTGAAATATTTCGCACAGCCGCCATGTTGGATTGGTGGGACGTAACAAAATTTGAAGGGCACGGTCGGGGTCGACCGGAATAGTGCCATGAACTTACCGAGTTTCATTAAAATCGCTCCAGCCATTTAGAAGTTTTTAGGGGGATACACACAAACGAATAACACACGCACACACAGACACACGGACAAAAGGTGATCTCATAAGCCTATTTTTTTTTTCAAAATTGAAAATATGCTAAAAAGAGCAGGAACTGCCATGTAGACAATTGAACAGCAGGTAGATGTCGCTCAAGGCCACATAGTCACTTAAAATGAGGGACTGGGTTTCTTTTCAGTTCATATTCTCAGAATTTTCGTTCAATATTAATGTATTAGTTCCAACGTTCACTAACTACAGCCTGTGGCGAACAGAGCATGTCCTCACACACTCCTGGCACTAAAAGTCATACGATAAATAAATATGATGATGACGATAATTGTCTTTTTAAGGGGCCTAACATGATATGATGATGATGATAATTGTTGTTTTAAGGGGCCTAACATCGAGGTTATCGGCCCCTAATGAAATGGAATGACGTGAAATGAAAGGATGTAGATAAAAACAACTCACTGCCATGGATGAAGCGAAAATGGTGTTTATAAAACAGACAGTGAGCCCCAAAAATTATGCCTTATTTGAATAAAAAGAATAAAAGGCGGATGGTAAAAAAGGATAAAACAAATAAGGCATAGGGAACAATACAATACATAACACAATAAAAAACATAAAACAGATTTAACCACAATTAAAAGTCGTAACTACACCTTAAAACTTAAAAAAGTAACCACTCTCCCTCATGAACCGGATGACGAGGTCAGCTGACGGCTCGTCATCACGGAGAATAAGGGAGAGGGTATTAGGCAGTTTAAGAGCCCTGCGCAGATCGGCCAGATCCACACACTCCAAGAGAAGGTGTGCCACGGTTAGGTGGGCGCCGCAAGTACACACAGGAGGATCTTCTCTCTTTAGCAAGTGGGAGTGCGTAGCAATCCCATGGCTGATCCGGAGTCGACAGAGTACCACAGCTTCCTTCCGGAGAGATCGGAAGGAAGATTTCCACACCTTCGTTGTCTCCTTGATGCCTCTCAGTTTGTTGGGTGGAGGCGTGGCACGCCATGCCTCCTCCCAATGCGACAGGATCGTATGCCGCAACTGAGAGCGCACATCACTAGCAGGCACCTTATACGGTAGCGAGGGCAGTGCGACTGCCTCTCTCGCCGCCTGATCAGCAAGCTCGTTTCCCGCAATACCCATGTGGCTAGGAAGCCACACAAAGGTCACCCCGGTTCCAGCGTTACGCGAACTGACGAGCAGGTCGTGCACACGCTGGACCAACGGGTGCTTCGGGAAACACACATCGATCGCCTGCAGCGCACTCAGAGAGTCGGTACACAAAAGAAAGTGCTGGTGATCGTCTGATAACGTGTACCGCAGAGCCTCTAAAATGGCATAGAGCTCCGCAGTGTACACGCTACACGCCTCGGGAAGTGAAAAGAGAAACCGACGATCCTCAACCACAAATGCACAGCCTACTTTCTCGTTTACCCTCGAACCGTCCGTGAATACAAGCCCTGATCCCGGATACCGTGTCACCACGGACTGGAACAACCTCCGATGGACGGAGGAGTCCGTGTCCGACTTGGGGCGGTGTGCAGAAAGGGGGCCTAACATCGAGGTTATCGGCCCCTAACGGTCTGGGTGATAGCAAGAATGATAATGAAATGGAAACCAGAACGAAAATTATGTGAGACCGAAAATACGTACAAAAAGGAACTCAGATGGAAACAACTAACAATATGGTCTTACAAAAGGGAATTTAGAACGAAAAGAGTCACAAAAAGAAGAGCTAGAAAAAGACCCACAAAACGTAGGCTAGATTCAAAATACGTACAAAATGCAATGTAGCGTCGAAATACTTACAAAATGCAACTGAAATTCAAAATACTTACAAAATGCAAATGAGATCGAAAATACGTACAAAATGCAATTGAGGTTCAAAATACTTACAAAATGCAAATGAAATTGAAAATACACAATGCAATTCAGATTGAAATATCCCAGTTCCAATCCAAATTATTCACAAAGTGCAATTGAAATTCAAAATACTTACAAAATGCAATTGAAATTGAAAATGCTTACAAAATGTACGGTAGATTCAAAGGACTCACGTGGATTGACAATACTTACAAAAAGCAATTTAGATTCAAAATACCCACAAAATGCAATTGAGAATCAAAATATGTGCAAAATACCCGCCAAACAAAATGCAATTTAGATGCAAAATTCGTGCGAAATGCGGTTTTGGTTGAAAAAACTTACAAAATGCAATTGAAATTCAAAATACTCACAAAGGTCCCTCCGCCATATTGAAAGACTTACTAAAAAGCTATTTAGATTGTCAATCTTTACAAAATGCAATTGAGGTTGAAAACAATCGCGAGATGTAATTTAGATCGAAAAAACATACAAAAAGCAACGTAGATTAAAAATGCCTTAAAAACATCGCTAGAAGGGAATTTAGATACACGGTGAACCAAGTAACAAAAACAGTGTGGGAATCTTAAAGAGGAAAGTAAATATAATGAAAAGAGGAGCGGTGAGGAGAAGAGAGGGGAGAGAGGAGAGATGATGATGATGATGATAATTGTTGTTTTAAGGGGCCTAACATCGAGGTTATCGGCCCCTAATGAAATGAAATGCCGTGAAAGGAAAGGATGTAGATAAAAACAACTCACTGCCATGGATGAAGCGAAAATGGTGTTTATAAAACAGACAGTGAGCCCCAAAAATTATGCCTTATTTGAATAAAAAGAATAAAAGGCGGATGGTAAAAAAGGATAAAACAAATAAGGCATAGTGAACAATACAATACATAACACAATAAAAAACGTAAAACAGATCTAACCAGAATTAAAAGTCGTAACGACACATTAAAACTTAAAAAAGTAACCACTCTCCCTCATGAACCGGATGACGAGGTCAGCTGACGGCCTGTCATCACGGAGAATAAGGGAGAGGGTATTAGGCAGTTTAAGAGTCCCTCGCAGATCGGCCAGATCCACACACTCCAAGAGAAGGTGTGCCACGGTTAGGTGGGCGCCGCAAGTACACACAGGAGGATCTTCTCTCTTTAGCAAGTGGGAGTGCGTAGCAATCCCATGGCCGAACCGGAGTCGACAGAGTACCACAGCCTCCTTCCGGAGAGATCGGAAGGAAGATTTCCACACCTTTGTTGTCTCCTTGATGCCTCTCAGTTTGTTGGGTGGAGGCGTGGCACGCCATGCCTCCTCCCAATGCGACAGGATCGAATGCCGCAACTGAGAGCGCACATCACTAGCAGGCACCTTATACGATAGCGAGGGCAGTGTGACTGCCTCTCTCGCTGCCTGATCAGCAAGCTCGTTTCCCGCAATACCCATGTGGCTAGGAAGCCACACAAAGGTCACCCCGGTTCCAGCGTTACGCGAACTGACGAGCTGGTCGTGCACACGCTGGACCAACGGGTGCTTCGGGAAACACACATCGATCGCCTGCAGCGCACTCAGAGAGTCAGTACACACAAGAAAGTGCTGGTGATCGTCTGATAACGTGTACCGCAGAGCCTCTAAGATGGCATAGAGCTCCGCAGTGTACACGCCACAGGCCTCGGGAAGTGAAAAGAGAAACCGACGATCCTCAACCACAAATGCACAGCCTACTTTCTCGTTTACCCTCGAACCGTCCGTGAATAAAAGCCCTATTCCCGGATACCGGCTCACCACGGACTGGAACAGCCTCCGATGATGATGATGATGATGATAATTGTTGTTTTAAGGGGCCTAACATCTAGGTTATCGGCCCCTGAAGCCTCCGATGAACGGAGGAGTCCGTGTCCGACTTGGGGCCGGTGTGCAGATCCAGGATGATATCAGGGCGAGAGACCATCCACGGAGGGGCCTTGCTAGGTACTCGGACGATACAGGAGACAGAAGGAAATCGGAACTGACGGTATAAGTCATCCAAGCGAATCCCCGCCGGCCGAGTGGCTCGGGCGAGCGCATCATACAGCCGGCGATTCGGATTGGAAAACAAACATGGATAGCTTGGATGAAGTGGCATCTGTCGAATAGTTGCAGCATAGGTCAGCAGTACTTGTTGGCGCCTCAGGTGTAAAGGAGGTACGCCAGCCTCGGCGAGCAAGCTGACGACTGGGCTTGTCCGAAAGGCACCCGTCGCCAGCCTCACACCGCCGTGGTGGACACTGTCCAGTTTAACAAGCACTGACTTACGGGCCGAACCATATGCTACACTGCCATAATCTAATCTCGATAAAATCAGTGCCTTATAAAAACGTAAGAGCACCGCGCGGTCTGCCCCCCATGATGTGCCGCTAAGAAACCGCAACATGTTGAGTTTCTTAGCACAGGCAGTTTTCAAACACCGTACGTGTGGATCCCATGTCAATTTCTGATCGAAAAGGAGCCCAAGGAACCGGTGCGCAGCAACAACAGGCAAAGCTACATTGCCCAGATAAAGCTCAGGGTCTGGATGGAGGGTGCGCTTTCGGCAGAAATGGACAACCGAAGACTTAGCGGTTGAGAATCGAAAGCCATGCTCCAGTGTCCAGCGTTCCACTCTCCGAATAGCTTGTTGTAACTGTCGTTCAGCGACCGCCATATTTTGCGCACTATAATGTAGAGCGAAGTCGTCTACATATAGCGACGGTACCACTGCTGGACCAGCAGCAGCGACTATACCGTTTATGGCAATCGCAAATAGTGTTACCCTAAGCACCGATCCCTGTGGGACTCCGTTTTCCTGTATATGATATTGCGAATATGTCCCCCCTATTCGGACACGGAATAGCCGAAGGGACAGAAAATTCGCAATAAAAACCGGCATGTTACCCCGAAATTTCCATTGATGCAGGGTAGAGAGGATGCCGTAACGCCAAGTGGTGTCATAGGCCTTCTCGAGGTCAAAGAAAACAGCGACTAGGTGCTGTCTCTGGAGAAAAGCGTCCTGTATGGCGGTCTCCAGGCGTACCAGATGGTCGTTGGTCCACCGAGACGCCCTGAAACCACACTGGTATTCGAACAGGAGTCCCCGTTTCTCCAGGACCCACACCAGGCGCCGATTGACCATCCTCTCAAAGAGCTTGCACAGACCGTTAGTGAGACAAATAGGTCTGTAACTCCCTGTCAATTTGGGATCCTTATCGGGCTTCAGGATAGGTATAATGATACCTTCCTGCCATTGCGCTGGAAACACACCTTCCAACCAGATACGATTAAACACTCAGAGCAAATAACGAATGCTCTCTTCGTTAAGGTGTTTAAGCATCTGGTTGTGAATATTATCCGGGCCAGGAGACGTGTCCCTGCAGAGCGCCAGCGCTCCGCGGAGTTCCCACTCCGTAAAGGGCACGTTGTACTCCTCCGAAGCGCGGGAAGCAAAACTAAGATGGAAACGTTCCGCTTCGCGCTTCAGGGCCACGAAGGCAGGGTCATAGTTATCGGAACCGGATATATCCGCAAAATACGAGGCGAGATGGTTTGCAACGCGATAAGGATCTGTAACCAGTTCATTAGCAATGGAAATTCCCGGTACAGTAGAAGATGTCGGAATTCCCGAAATGCGTCGTAGTTTAGTCCACACTTGAGAGGAGGGGGTATGTGCCGTAATAGAAGACACATACCGTTCCCAGGATTGTTTCTTACTCTGGCGAATAAGAATCCGTGCCTTGGCACGAAATTTCTTAAACGCCACCAAATTGGCCATGGTTGGACGCCGACGGTAGTGCTTGTGAGCTCGACGACGGTCTCTTATTGCCGCTGCAATATCCTCTGTCCACCAAGGGACGAGTTTGCGACGAAGAGTCCCAGAAAAGGATGGAATGGACTCTTCGGCGGCAGCAAGGAGCACATCGGTGATGTGCTGTACCTCGTCATCGACGCTCCGGCAACCAAGATCAACGAACACAGCTCGTTCTTGAAACGAGGGCCAATTTGCCCGCTTAAGAACCCAACGACTGGGGAACTCCACGGGCGTTTGGTTCAGAAAGGTAAGAACGATCGGGAAATGGTCACTGTCACAGAGGTCGTCGTGTACATACCAACCAAATAGGGGGACCAGCGCACGGCTACACACACTCAAGTCAATGTGTGAGTACGTGCCGTGCGCTAAGCTAAAATGTGTAGCTTCCCCTGTATTTAATAGAGATAAATCCAACCCTTGAATTAAGCCTTCCACGTCCCTTCCTCTGGGGCAGGAAGATGGTGATCCCCATTGGGGGTGATGAGAGTTGAAATCACCCACGAGTAGGAATGGGACTGGAAGTTGATCAACAAGAACTAAGACGTCATTAATATCAAGGGGTTGGTTCGGCGGAAGGTACACGTTATAAACAGTTGTCATAGCAGGCAAGGACACGCGAACTGCAATAGCTTCCAGAGGAGTGGCGAGTGGACACTCCTCACTATAGCAGTCAGAGCGAACGAAGGTACAAACGCACCCGGAAGCCCGGGCGGCGTCTTGTCGCTCTTTAGAGTATAGTCGGAAACCTCTCAGAACAGTCTCGTGATCAGGTCTGAGGTTTGTTTCCTGTAGGCAGACTATACTCGCTGCGTATTGGGCAATAAGCTGACGGAGCTCTGTCAAATGCCTGTCATAACTGTTACAATTCCACTGTAACAGTGCCATTGTGTGAACTTAGGGAATAAGTTGGAGCAGCAAGCTACTCCAACTTTGACTCTGGAGAATCTACAGTCACTACGTCGACTATAATCTCCATGTCCTCAGGCGAGGTCATGGAGTGAATCGACTCGGTGGAAAATTTCATAGACGCAGTTCGGCGGCGGGGGGATCTCCGTGGGGAGCGCGCAGATCTGGGGACCGAAACGTCCCCAGGCGCAGAAGCATCCGCAGGTGTTGGCTCGGATGGCTTCCCCTTTTTGGGAGAAAGGGAATGCGTAGTGCGGGGTCCCTTCTTACCCTTACCCGCCTCTTTAAGATATATAGACGGGTCAGGAGCCGAATTCCTGACCCTGGTCGACGATGCCGCCTCTGCCGGCGACGGCGCGGCTTTCGCCGACCGTTTGGGTGGGGAGAAAATCTTCGACTTCCTCCCGAGTGGGGAGTAAGTCTTCAACTTCCTCCCCTGCTGTGCGGGCGGAGCAGCCTTCGCTCGCACAGCCTCCTTTGGGGCCGAAGGTGGGGTTGAAGTCACCTTCGGGCTCTCTCTCTGATTCTGGGGAGTAGCTAGAGATGTTGATGGCAGTGGTAAATTAGGTTTCACAGTTGAGACAAAAGATGATGTAGCCGGGACCAAATTAGGTATTATGGCTCTATAATCAATCGTTGAAGGCGAAATCGTGGTATGGTACTTCTTGCGGGCCACCTGGTAGGTGAGACCATCCAGGGTTTTAATCTCCTGGATTTTCTTCTCACGCAGGAAGACAGGGCAGTTCCTGTCCCGAGGAGAATGAAATCCAGGGCAATTAGTGCACTGATATGGTGTTGTGCACTCTTCCGCTTCGTGGGGTACCTTACCGCATGTTCCACAGACGTCAGGCCTCGAGCATCGGGATAACATGTGCCCGAATTTCTGGCACTTATAACACCTCATTGGTGGAGGGATATAAGGCCGAACGTCGCAACGGTAACTTGTTACCTTGACTTTCTCCGGGAGCACCGAAAGCTCAAAGGAAATAATGAAAGCACCAGTATCCACGATTTGACCATTGACCTTGCGCGTAATGCGCCGGACATCAGTCACGTGACGGTGCTGCATATCCTCTTTGAGCTCCTCGTCAGTGTTCAGAATCAGGTCCCGGTGGAAAATGACTCCCCGGACCAGATTCAAAGACGTGTGCTTCTCCACTTTGACAGGGATATCTCCAAAGTGGTCACACTTCAGAAGGTGTTCAACCTGCTCACCAGTCCTAGTCTTGAGCAACAAGCTACCGTTTCTCATCTTTTGTACCTTCTCAAGCTCGCCATAGACCCCTTCTATGTGCCGAGAAAACAAAATAGACTTTACCATCTTGAAATCACCCCCATCTGTTCTGGTTGCGACCAGAAACTTGGGAGTGTTAGCACCCAGATTCTCACGAACAGACTGTTCCCAGGGGGTTGATCCCCGTAGGGAATCAAAAGTTAAAGACTTGGGTGGCGGACCACCCTGGTGGGAGATATTCCTTTTCTGTCCCATGGCCGTTTCATCCTCCCTGAATGCCACCGACTCCAATCACGGGCTGTCTCTGTAGGCGCTATCCAGCCAAGGCAAGGCCCGGCTAGCTTGGAAGGCATTGCCCGGGGGTCCGATGTTTGACATGCCATTCAGGCATGTACCCCTTGGCATATACTAGAGAGTTTTCCAGCACAGGCATGCAGCTGTGCGGGGACCTGCGTTGTCAGGCGGATACTACTGCAGAGTACATGGCGCACCCACCTGTCGGTGTGGCCAGACCGAACAGGCTCTCGAGCGTAGTCGCACACTTAGGTGGCCCTTCCCCTGACAGCACGCACATGTAATTTTGAGTGCCAGACCTCAAAAACATGAACGGAAAAAGGCTTGCGATATAACCTAATGAGAGTTATATCGCACAAAGTAGGGCGTTTAGAGCTGGCTGTCAAACCCGTAAAGGGGACCTGGGCCAAGAAACCCTTTACGTCGCCTTCTACGACTGGCAGGGTATACCTGTGAGTGTATTCCATCCCTCCCACCCACGGGAGGTCCAATTCGCAAGACAAGCCGGAAACCTAAAAGGATAGCCAAGGTCGCCCCTTTTAGCCGCCTCGTACGACAGGCAGGGGATACCGTGGGTGTATTCTAAACCCCCCACCCACAGGGAGAGAGAGAGGAGAGGGTCCGCCCCAAAGGTAAGGGACAAAAGGGGAAAACGGACCCAGCTCAGAAATCCCTCGGGGTCGCCAACACCAGCCGTGAGCCCCTGAGGGTGTAGCATTATCTAGGGTGCACCAGAAGGGGTGGAGTTACATACACCCGGCCTCCTGAAGGGCCTTGTGCACAAGGCAGGAGGTAAAAGGAAAAGAAAAAGAAGGCTGACCCCTCACAGAAGGAGGGTGTCAGGAAAGATGAGACAAGGGCCAATTAAGGCGGGAAAGTGGAAGACTCCCTAGGTCTATGGAATGAAAATCCACAACCTGCTTCCAGTCTCCGACCGGGTCAGGAATGAAATGAATGAAGCCCCCATCTAGCGGCGAGGATATGAACTGTGCCGGCTGCCGAGGTCTGACGCACTCCTCTGGGGCAATGATTAAATGAATGACAGATGAAATGAAATGATAGTGGAGAGTGTTGCTGGAATGAAATGTTGACAGGGAAAACCGGAGTACCCGGAGAAAAACCTGTCTGCCTCCGTTTTGTCCAGCACAGATCTCACATGGAGTGACCGGTATTTGAACCACGGACTCAGCGGTCAGAGGCCGGCGTGCTGCCGCTTAAGCCACGGAGGCTTTTTCCTATACGATAAATAAATTTATTAGTCACGCAGACTAATAGATTTACTTATATTATGCGTCCAATGATGTAGATAGGCATCGTAATCATGCATATTATGAGGAACACAACTTAAGTAAATTTTAGAAACGCTTTTTCTCAGAAATTGGGAATCTTAATGGAAAACGTGTAAGGACAGGTTTTGTAGATGAGTGCATGATCTACAGTTTTTGTCTGATCTATTTTTTATCATAAAACTAACCGTTTTGCTACAAAATTCAAGAAAAAAAAACATTTTTGCGAACTTTGACCTTGCATAAAATTTTTTGCACACATGGGATCGATGGGGACTTTCGACAATTGCTTTATAATGGTATCCCTAACGTTCACGCAGGTAACATCGTCACAATGATAGTATATATATTCTTACTTTAACACATGATCACATCAATCCTAACCTATAAATGTCTACGCCTAAGTGTTCTAAGGTTTAATAGTTCCCTCTTCTTTGTCACTTTCTAGAATTTGTTTCTCATTTCTACCTTAATCTTCTTTTTAGACACCGATTCAGGCTTTACTTCCCCTCCGAAGGAAGGCTTAGGGCCTACTGAAGGATTTTAACGCTCTTAAAAATCCGATGACTTCGGCCGGATTTGAACCCGCGATCTTGGGCACAGCAGTTCAGCATGTTACCAATTACGCCACCTAAGCGTTTTGTTTTGGCAGTCAAAGTGAGAGGTCGTGTTTTTCCCGAGCTCTCAGGTGTGCTGATATGGGTTGTTCTCTAGAGTGTTATCGGGCGAGGATCGGACTGTGGTATGCGAAGGGTAGTCGGGATTTCCGGTGTTTGTGTGTGCGTACGGGACCTAGCAACTTGTGGTTCATAGCCCTAGTGATATCTGCATTGCTAGTTATTGGTGGAGTGGAAGTGAATCCAGGGCCTGTTACTCCAAATGTGAATCATGATGATGATGATAATTGTCGTTTTAAGGGGCCTAACATCTAGGCTATCGGCCCCTGATGGTGTGGGTGATCGTGAAGATGAAAATGAAATGTAAACCTAAAACTAAAACTAACTAATAAGGAAAAGAGGAGAGGATTGGAGAGGAGAGGGGAGGGGAGAGAGGAGAGGGTCCGCCCCAAAGGGAAGGGACAAAAGGGGAAAACGGACCCAGCTCAGGAATCCCTCGGGGTCGCCAACTCCCGAACTCACCAGCCATGAGCCCCTGAGGGTGTAGCATTATCTAGGGTGCACCAGAAGTGGTGGGGCTACATACACCCTGCCTCCTTAAGGGCCTTGAGCACAAGGCAGGAGGTAAAAGGAAAAGAAAAAGAAGGCTGACCCCTCACAGAAGGAGGGTGTCAGGAAAGATGAGACAAGGGCCAATTAAGGCGGGAAAGGAAGAGACTCCCTAGGCCTCGGATACCCTAATACCGTCGGGGTCGGAAGAGAACAAGAGTTGACCAAGTGAGGTCGACAGGAAAGAAGATAGAGAGGAGCCCGGCACAAGTAAGTGGAAGCAATGCCGGACTCAGCTGGGGCCCCGTGGTCGCCAACCCACAACTCACTAGATGTGAGCCCCTGGGGGGAAATGTGAATCAGGTAAATGATCCAGTGGCAGCTTTAAAGTGTTCGACGTGCAGTAAAACATTGAAGAATGGTGTTGAGTGTGGACTATGTGAGAAATGGTTTCACTTCGGCTGTATTAAGGTCAAGAAGGAGGATTGTGATGTCGGAAATTGGTTTTGTAAAGCATGTGATACGCCGGACTGTTTGAGGGTGCAAATCAAAGCAAGGGATCAAATAATACAGGAACTTAGAGCAAAGCTTCGTGAATCAGAAGAAACGGTGAAGGATGTGACTGAACGGCTTTCTACTGGGATCAGTGTGGAAGAGGACGTGCAGGAGCAAACTGAGGATGACGTTATCATAATGGGTCATTCAATGATACGATGGAGTGCTAATATCTCGAGGAAATCAGGTGCGAAAGTGCGGTGTTATCCGGGGATTAAAATTGACCAGCTTGACCAACAAGTGGAACAATCAAATGTAGAGGACTGTGACAAAGTTAAAGTGTTGCTGCTACATGTTGGGACGAACGATTTGAAGAAGAGGGCTACAGCTGATTACATCATGGGGGAGCTCTACGAACTAGGCAGAAAAGCTAAAAGCAAGTTTAGAAATGCAAAAATTATAATGAGTGGCATTGTTCGGCGGGGAGATGTTCCGTTAAGGCGAGTTAAGACTGTAAATGACCGCATGGACTGGGTATGTGCACAACTGGGATTAGTGTACGTAGAAGCTGACTGCTGGATTGGTGGCCGTGACTTCGCCCGAGACGGACTGCATCTAAATCAACGGGGTGCTTTTAACCTAGGGAGCCTACATGACAGGGTCATCGGTTCGTGCCGCCTTTTGTGAGGAGGAGCAGGTCCAGAGGTTGCCAGCCGTTGGGAACAGAAGGAGCTATTTCAAGATATTTGCTGCGGAGGTAAGACTCTAAGATTACTCCAGGTTAATTGTCAGAGTTTAGGAAATAAATTAATTGAATTTTGGAATCTTGTAGAGACGTATTCTCCGGACATTGTCATTGCAACTGAATCTTGGTTATATGAGGACATAAATAGTAGCGAAATAATTCATGATGATGATGATGATAATTGTTGTTTTAAGGGGCCTAACATCTAGGCTATCGGCCCCTGATGGTGTGGGTGATCGTGAAGATGAAAATGAAATTTAAACTTAAAACTAAAACTAACTAATAAGGAAAAGAGGAGAGGATTGGAGAGGAGAGGGGAGGGGAGAGAGGAGAGGGTCCGCCCCAAAGGGAAGGGACAAAAGGGGAAATCGGACCCAGCTCAGGAATCCCTCGGGGTCGCCAACTCCCGAACTCACCAGCCGTGAGCCCCTGAGGGTGTAGCATTATCTAAGGTGCACCAGAAGTTGTGGGGCTACATACACCCAGCCTCCTTAAGGGCCTAGAGCACAAGGCAGGAGGTAAAAGGAAGAGAAAAAGAAGGCTGACCCCTCGCAGAAGGAGGGTATCAGAAAAGATGAGACAAGGGCCAATTAAGGCGGGAAAGGAAGAGACTCCCTAGGCCTCGGATACCCTAATACCGTCGGGGTCAGAAGAGAACAAGAGTTGACCAAGTGAGGTCGACAGGAAAGAAGACAGAGAGGAGCCCGGCACAAGTAAGTGGAAGCAATGCCGGACTCAGCTGGGGCCCCGTGGTCGCCAACCCACGCCCACAAGATGTGAGCCCCTGGGGGGGAAATAATTCAAGGGACCTACGAAATGTACAGAAGGGATCGGGGGAAGCGAGGTGGTGGGCTATTTATTTGTGTGCGCAAAAATATAGCTAGTTTCTTAAAGTGGGCTGATATGGATCATGAAATGTTATGTGTACAAATTTCGGATAAAGGAAATAAATTCCCTCTTCAGGTGATAGGGGTGTGTAGAGCACCGAAAGATAACTTTTCTCTCCTCGAAACACTGTATGATAAAACTTGTACGGGTAATGCTATGAAAAAGAGCATAATAATTGCTGGAGATTTAAACCTCCCCAAAGTAGACTGGTCTGGTGAGTCAACTAGCTATAGTCAAGCTCAGAGCGCTGCAAATAAATTCTTAAGGGAGGGGGGATTTTCCCAAGTAGTTGACTTCCCAACTAGAGACAATAATACCTTAGATGTTTATCTCGTAAGGCCTGTAGAGCTGTATATTAACTGTCTGAAAGTACCAGGAATTAGTGACCATTCTGGGGTTGAATTAAATATTAGATATGGTGACATTACAAAATTAGACTCTGATGTAGCAAAAAAGATCATATTCCAGTATCGCAGGGCGGATCTGGGCAAGTTTCAGGGGTATTTGAATGAGCTATTCGTAGGATGGGCATCGGAGGGAAATCACATTAATATCCTGTGGACTAACTTTTTAAAAATTTTAAATAGCGCTGTTGATAAATTTGTCCCATTTAAATTGCTGAAACAAAACTCAGATCCTGAGTATTACGCACGAGAAATTAGGAGTCTAAAACGGAAAATTAGGAAATTATACAATAAAAGACATGATAGTGACAAGTATATGTTGAAATTTAAGTCCTTATCAAGAGAGCTCGTCTTAAAAAAGAGGGCTGCTCATGACAGTTATATGCAAGGTTTACTTGGTTCGGGAGGTGATGGGTGGAAAAAAATTTACAGTTATGTTAGGAGAAGAAAGGGAAATCCAAATAATTTGTCGATGATAATGTCCGGTGACGGTAAATTAATTACTGAGAAACAGGCCATTGCTAATGAATTAAATGTCTTTTACGGTAGTGTGTTCAATAAATCCAATAGCTGTGTGTTGGACCTTAACGACGAATCAGGGGCTCCCCTGTTCCAAATAAACCAGTCAGCAATTGTAAAGCTAATACAAAAACTACGTTTCAATGTATCAAAGGGTCCTGATAATATTGTTAGTGAAGTACTTAAACTAGGAGGTAGGGCCGTGGCACGATACTTGGAGGTGATGTTTAATGTGTCCATAAACAATGCGCAAATCCCAGATGACTGGAAAAGAGCTACGGTAGTCCCAATATTTAAGGGAGGGAGCAGACTTGAATTGGGCAACTACAGGCCGGTTAGCCTTACGTCCATCGTTTGTAAACAGATGGAGCATCTCATTTGCGACTACTTGAGGGAACAGTGGGAAACATTATCATGGTTTAATGCTAGGCAACATGGATTTCGGAACGGTTACTCATGCGAGAGTCAGATGCTATCACTTTTTCAAGACATTAGCGAATCGTTAGACCACGGAGTTTCAGTCGACGCCGTGGTTATAGATTTTGCGAAGGCATTTGATGTCGTGCCGCATGACATGCTACTCCATAAATTAGCTTCGACGAAGATTGATAGAAGAGTAATTTTATGGATCCAAGAATTTTTGACGGGTCGTTCACAGAAAGTGAAAGTCGAAGACATATTCTCGGATGAAATTACCGTAACGTCGGGTATCCCTCAGGGCAGCGTAATCGGAACTTTGTTATTCTTGGCGTTTATAAATGATTTACCAAATGGGATTCGCAGTGACTGTCGATTGTTTGCGGATGATTGTGTAATATATCGAAAGATACATGACTCACAAGACAATGCAGTGCTTCAAGAGGACCTGAACCTGGTCTATAAGTGGGCGATTGAAAATAAAATGAAAATAAACACAAGAAAATGTAGTCTCTTAAAAATAGGGAAAGTGCGGAGGCAGGATTTTCAATATAACATTGGCTCGGAAATACTTGTAGAAGAAGATTCTTGCAAATATTTGGGCGTTCACGTAAGGAATGATATGAAATGGAGTAGTCATGTAGGATGTGTAGTTTCAAAAGCTTACAAATCCCTGCACTTTTAATGAGGGTATTAAAAGGAAGTAGTACCTCTGCTAAAGAATTAGGCTATTTGTCACTTGTAAGACCTATTCTGGAATATGCCTCGGCGGTTTGGGATCCATATCAAGTAGGGCTCATCAATGAGTTGGAAATGGTACAAAGAAAGGCCGCTAGATTTGTGCTCAGTGACTTTAATCCCAGGAGCAGTGTGAGCCGTATGTTAAAGAAACTTGGGTGGGAATCACTGGAGGCTAGGAGGATGAAATCTAGACTCTGCGCTATGTACAAAACGTATACAAATCAACCAGCATGGGGTGAGCTTAGCAAACGATTGGGAAAGCCCACTTACATGGGTAGGAGCGATCATCCTTTCAAAGTTAAGGGCCGACCACAGCGAACACATTATGGTAAATATTCTTTTGTAAACCGTGCCATTGATAACTGGAACTCTCTACCTGCCGCAGTCTTAGAGCCTTTTCCCAAACATATAGGTGTGTTTAAGAAAAGACTGACTATTTGTGTAAATACTCCAGTTTAATAGTTGTATAATTATTATTGAATTGTTATGTATAATTATTTATTTGTTATGTATATCCAATTTGCCACCGGGGGACACTCCCCCCATTGCAAATGAATGAATGAATGAATGAATGAATGAAGCCACTACTTTTGTGATGGATGAATATTTCGATTTCTTTGATCATTGATTATGAAAGGAGGCTTGTCTCCACAGATTTTGTTCGCAAACGAACTTTAAATCATCTCTCCACAGCTCGCAGTTGCTTGATGTACCCCGAGTTGATGAAGTCCTGCCCGTCACACGTCAGAATGATGCACGTTTGTTGAACCTCGAGCCGCAGTGGCACGCCCATTCTGTTATCGCAGCTTACTGTCGGCCATATCTCACTCGTACCTCCCTTGGTCTATGTGGCGCAGCACAACACATCATGCAGGCGGGAGATTTCGCTAATTAATATTTGTTTTACGTCTATGGCCATGAAATAGCCTGTAATATGGCACCATTCAGGCATATTCTGCATCGGGAATAGAATCTCACATTTAGCGACTGAAGTTAGGGAATTTCCTCTTTTATTGATCTGCTTTACGCTGCCACGGTAGAGTTGATGATGATGATGATAATAATTGTTGTTTAAGGGGCCTAACATCCAGGTTATCGACTCCTAATGGTTTGGGTGATCATAGAATATGAACATGAGCCTATAAGTAAATCTAACTACAAACTAACTTCTGACTTACACTCTAGAAGAAGAAAATGAAAAGATAAGAAGAGTAAGGGGAAATAACTACCCTCAACTCCCAAAGAACGAGGACTGAGGGACTTAGAAAGAAGTGGAGCCATGAAAGGCAGATAGTAAAGGGGGGAAAGAAGAGAGGGAGCGCCCCAAAAGCAATGGAAAAAGGAAAAAAAACGGACCCAACTCAGGAATCCCTCGGGGTGGCAAAATCCCGAGCTCGCCAGCCGTGATCCCTTGAGGGTGTAGCAATATCCAGGGTGCACCAGAAGCGGTGGGGCTACACACACCCTGCCTCCTAAGGGCCTTGAGCAGAAGGCAGGAAGTAACAGGAAAATAAATCAAGAGGTCTGACCCCTCATAGAATGAGGGATCAGAAAATATGAGACAAGGGCCAATTAAGTCGGGGTCGGAGGGGAACAAGAGTTGACCAAGTGAGGTCGACAGGAACGAAGACAGAGAGGAGACCGGCACAAGAAAGTGGAAGAGGTGTCCCTTTATTACCAACTTATGCCCCGCTAGTTCTGAGTCCCTGAGAAGATGACATTCAGTTATTATTTTCGAGACAACCGCGAATGGCTAGGCTACCACTGGAACAATGACTGAGTTTCACTTGCCACAAAAAGTTCAGATATATATTAATATCCGTGGCCCATAATGTGATAAAAAAAACAGAAACATGAATCTGCGCTTAAATGTGTTCCATGGCTAATACCAATAGGTATTCATATTCTGCCATTGTGGGGCGGCTGAATGGACGATAAAAGCATATGCGTGTAGACTGTTGTGTCGATCAGAGAGAGTGAGACAGTGAATTAAGCCGGGGTACAATCGATAATGATGAGAATTGTTTTAAGGCGCCTAAAATCTAAGCTATCTGCTCCTAATGCTTTAGATGATGGGACAATGAAATTAATGGAAATAAAAACTACTGTTGTTGTTGATTCCTTACGGGCTTTGTGACATCGTGGTCATGTAGCCCCATGCACTTGGGTGTTTGTACAATTTGTCTGAAAACCTGTGTCGATGATGATGATAATTGCTGTTTTAATTGACCTAACATCTAGATTATCGGCCCCTAATGGTTTGGACGATCGTGAAGATAATGAAATGTAAACTATAACTAAAACTAACTACTCATTTAAATACTAGAAAAAGAAATGGAAAACAAAAGGAGAATAAGGCAAACAAAGGACAGGAGGAGAAGAAATGCCCTCAACCCTCGAAGAATGCGGATTGAGGGACTTGGAAGGAAGGAGAGCCATGGAAGGCAGATAGGAAAGTGAAAGATGATGATGATGATGATGATAATTGTTGTTTTAAGGGGGCCTAACATCTAGGCTATCGGCCCCTGATGGTTTGGGTGATCGTGAAGATGAAAATGAAAAGCGAACTTAAAACTAAAACTAACTACTAACCTACATACTAGAAGAAGAAATGGAAATTAAAGGAGAATAAGGCAAATAAAAGGACAGAAGGAAAAGAAATGCCCTCAACCCTCGGAGAAGGCGGATTGAGGGACTTGGAAGGAAGGAGAGCCATGAAAGGCATATAGGAAAGTGAAAGAGGAGAGGGTCCGCCCCAAAGGTAAGGGACAAAAGGGGAAAACGGACCCAGCTCAGGAATCCCTCGGGGTCGCCAACTCCCGAACTCACCAGCCGTGAGCCCCTGAGGGTGTAGCATGATCTAGGGTGCACCAAAAGTGGTGGGGCTACATACACCCTGCCTCCTTAAGGGCCTAGAGCAGAAGGCAGGAGGTAAAAGGAAGAGAAAAAGAAGGCTGAACCCTCGCAGAAGGAGGGTATCAGAAAAGATGAGACAAGGGCCAATTAAGGCGGGAAAGGAAGAGACTCCCTAGGCCTCGGATACCCTAATACCGTCGGGGTCGGAAGAGAACAAGAGTTGACCAAGGGAGGTCGACAGGAAAGAAGACGGAGAGGAGACCGGCACAAATAAGTGGAAGCAATGCCGGACTCATCTGGGGCCCCGTGGTCGCCAACCCACGTCCCACTAGATGTGATCCCCTGGGGGGAGAGAGGAATAGAATGGAGGAAAGCAAAACAGCTGAGCAGAGACAGAAAGGCTTGACACTCCTTTTGTAAAACCTCGACACCGACGGGTAGAAGAGGATTCGACTAAGTAAGTCAGGTATAACAACTTTGTATGAAACAGCTGCTTTTTTATGATTTCAGAGTTCAATACGAGTATCTATTACAAAGACATGTGGTCTTGGAAAGTCGCAAAATGTAAGTTTGCACCTGAGAAATGTTCCCAGTTTTGAACTCTGATTTCGGCTATACCACTGAACCAAATTTGACGTCTTATAGTTTATTCGATGCAGAATTTCACCCTCTTTTAATATTTAACTGATCAGTATTTTCCGTCTGACGTATCCTTTTCGAGCTACAAGCAAAACACTGAGAAAGGAGGAAACATCTCGAGGTTATTTGGGTCCCAAACGTTATGCACAACTCTTGGAATGTCCCAAACACGGATTACACGCATTTAGGACCAAACGAAGGTATTAAAACGAACTTATTCCTCGCTTTTTTTTTGTGGGGGGGTCTAATTTTATTGGCCTATATGAAATGTAATTTTACATGGCTATTTGGCAATTATTAAAATAATTTTCAGCAAATGTCTGTGCCTACATGTACTGTACTTTCAAAGTGCCAGAGATTTTCTAATGTCGAGGATACTCAATTCCCGAGTCGGAACTTCATCAGACTCTGGGGAGATATGGCCTGTGCCGCAGGTCGGTTAGTCACTAGGGGATACAGGAGCGTTCTGTGAGTGACCTGAGGGACAGCGCGATGTCATATACTGTCTATTTACCGGCACAAATGTGTCAGTCCTGTGCGTTGGGTGTTCTTAACAGTGGCCTTCATCTCGGGTGATCAAAAGCCGAGGCAATTTAGATGGTTGGTTCCTCAGTTTAGGGGCTGCAAAAATCCCTCAGTATGCCTTCCTTCGGAGGGGAAGTAAAGCCGGCGGTCCCATGTCATAGATTTATGGCATGTTAAAGAACCTTCCACTAATTATACCTGTGTGAATCTAAATTATAGGTTAGTTTGATAACGCTTTATTGGTTCCAACATTCGCCACCAGGTGGTGACTGCGATGGCATATGGTAGCCACGTCCGCTACTAGGTGAGGTGGATGGTAGAATTTGGTGGCAAAAGTAGGAACTACTTGAAAAAATTAATCGTCTGCAGTACTTCTACCTGCATCAAAGATAACACACACTAATACAGTCATCACAATTTACACCGGTTATCAGACAAATTCTACACACACCCAAAGTACACGGGGCTACTTGACCGCGTTGTCGCAGCCCCTAAACTAAGGAACCAACCAACCAACCAACATGGTCATGTAGCCCCGTGTACTTTTAAGGTAAATGAAGGACAGGAAGAAAAGAAATGCCCTAAACCCTCGAAAACTGAGGATTGAGGAACTTGGAAGGAATGAGAGCCATGAAAGACAGATAGGAAAGTGAAAGCTTAGGGGAAAAAGGGTAAACGAACACAGATCAGGAATCTCTCGGGGTCATCAACTCCCGAACTCACCTGCCATGATGATGATGATGATGAGGAGGAGGAGGAGGATAATTTTATTGTTGTTTTAAGGGGCCTAACATGCAGGTTATCGGCCCTTAATGGTTTGGGTGATCATGAAACAACTTACAACTAAAACAAACTACAGCTTACACTCTAGAAGAAGAAAAGGAAAAACAAAAGAAGAGTAAGGGAAATGAAAGAAAGGGAAAATAAATGCCCTCAACCCTTGAAGAATGGGAATTTAGGGACTTAAAAAGAAGTAGAGTCTTGAAAGGCAGATAGGAAGGGGAAATGTCCACCCCAAAATCAGTATGAAAAGGGGAAACGAACACAAATCAGGAACCCCTCGGCGTCGCCAAATCCCGAGCTCACCAGATACTTTTGAAAATAACAGAAGAGGTCGTACCCCTCGAAGAATGAGGGCCTCAGAAGATGATGATTTAAAGATGATGATGATAATTCTTGTTTTAAGGGACCTAACATCTAGGTTATCGGCCCCTAATGGTCTGGGTGATAGCGAAAATTACAATGATGATGATGATAATTGTTGTTTTAAGGGGCCTAACATCTAGGTTATCGGCCCCTCATGGTTTGGGTGATCGTGAAGATGAAAATGAAAAGCGAACTTAAAACTAAAACTAACTACTAACCTACATACTAGAAGAAGAAATGGAAAACTAAAGGAGAATAAGGCAAATAAAAGACAAAAGGAAAAGAAATGCCCTCAACCCTCGGAGAAGGCGGATTGAGGGACTTGGAAGGAAGGAGAGCCATGAAAGGCATATAGGAAAGTGAAAGAGGAGAGGGTCCGCCCCAAAGGTAAGGGACAAAAGGGGAAAACGGACCCAGCTCAGGAATCCCTCGGGGTCGCTAACTCCCGAACTTACCAGCCGTGAGCCCCTGAGGGTGTAGCATTATCTAGGGTGCACCAGAAGTGGTGGGGCTACATACACCCTGCCTCCTTAAGGGCCTAGAAAATTACAATGAAATGGAAACTAAAACGAAAATTAAGTGAGACTGAAAATTCTTACAAAATGGAACTGAGAGTGAAACGACTCACAAAAAGTAGAGTGGAAATACTTACAAAAGGTAATTTAGAACAGAAATATTAACAAATACGCACGGAGTTGAGGTTCAAAATTTGTACAAAATGTAATGTAGTCAAAATACTTACAAAATACAATTGAAATTCAAAATACATACAAAATGTAATGTAGTCAAAATACTTACAAAATACAATTGAAATTCAAAATACATACAAAATGCAAATGAGATTGAAAATACGTACAAAATACAATTCAGATTCAAAATACCAACAAAATGCAATTGAAATTGTAAATACGCAATGCAATTTCGATTGAAAAAGGTCGGTTTACATTCAAAATACTCACTAAGTGCAATTGAAATTCAAAATATTTACAAGATGCAATTGAAATTGAAAATGCTTACAAATTGTATGGTAGATTCAAAATACTCATTTGGATTGACAATGTTTACAAAATGCAATTTAGATTTTAAATACTTAAAAATGTAATTTAGATTCAAAATACCCACAAAATGCAATTGAGAATCAAAATATTACAAAATGCTGTTTAGATTGAAAATGATGATGATGATGATGATAATTGTTGTTTTAAGGGGCCTAACATCTAGGTTATCGGCCCCTGATGGTTTGGGTGATCGTGAAGATGAAAAAGAAATGCGAACTTAAAACTAAAACTAACTACTAACCTATATACTAGAAGAAGAAATGGAAAACTAAAGAAGAATAAGGCAAATAAAGGACCGGAGGAAAAGAAATGCCCTCAACCCTCGAAGAAGGCGGATTGAGGGACTTGGAAGGAAGGAGAGCCATGAATGGCAGATAGGAAAGTGAAAGAGGAGAGGGTCCGCCCCAAAGGTAAGGGACAAAAAGGGAAAACGGACCCAGCTCAGGAATCCCTCGGGGTCGCCAACTCCCGAACTCACCAGCCGTGAGCCCCTGAGGGTGTAGCATTATCTAGGGTGCACCAAAAGTGGTGGGGCTACATACACCCTGCCTCCTTAAGGGCCTAGAGCACAAGGCAGGAGGTAAAAGGAAGAGAAAAAGAAGGCTGACCCCTCGCAGAAGGAGGGTATCAGAAAAGATGAGACAAGGGCCAATTAAGGCGGGAAAGGAAGAGACTCCCTAGGCCTCGGATACCCTAATACCGTCGGGGTCGGAAGAGAACAAGAGTTGACCAAGTGAGGTCGACAGGAAAGAAGACGGAGAGGAGCCCGGCACAAGTAAGTGGAAGCAATGCCGGACTCAGCTGGGGCCCCGTGGTCGCCAACCCACGCCCACTAGAAGTGAGCCCCTGGGGGAGATTGAAAATGAAAGCAAAATGCTGTTTAGATTGAAAAAACGTACAAAATGCAATTGAAATTAAAAATAATCCTGAAAGTACCCCCCCCCCCCCCTCCCTCCCTACATTGAAAGACTTACTAAAGAGCAAGTTAGATTGAAATTACTCGCAAAATACAATTCAGATCGAAAATACATACAAAATGCAACTTAGATTGAAAATACCTACAAAATGTAGAGTAGATTCAAAAATTTCGCTAAAGGTAACTTAGATAAACGGGGAGACAATTAACAAAAACAGTGCGGGAATCTTAAAGAGAAAAGGAAATAGAATGAATAGAAAACAAGAGGTGTGACCCCTCGAAGAATGAGGGATGAGACAAGGGCCAATTAAGGCGGGAATGTGAAAGACTCCCTAGGCCAGGCCTAATACCGTCGGGGTCGGAAAACAACAAGAGTTGACCAAGTGAGGTCAACAGGAAAGAAGACGGAGAGGAGCCCGGCACAAGTAAGTGGAAGCAATACCGGAATCAGCTGGGGTCCCATGGTCGCAAACCCATGTTCCACTAGATGTGATCCCCTGGGGGGGAAGAAGATGGCAGAAAGGAGCCCGGCGCAAGTAAGTGGAAGCATTGCCCGGCTCAGCTTAGTCCCGTGGTCGCCAACCCACATCCAAATAGTCGTGGACCCGTGGGAGTCCACGGATTATTTTGGGCAGTACTCTTCAGAATAACTCAATGAAAAATAAGGTGTTACGCAGCGAAGAGAACGATCGCGCAGTGGATTTAAACAATTGGCCGAGGAGTCGATTTATTGTTTCATCGTAACTTTGCTCCGACAACGATGCTGTATATTTTCTGCTTATTGCCAGGAAATGACCTCGGGAAGCTGTTCATCTCGATCACCGCAGGAAATAAGCTATTAGGAGACCAGGTATCATACCTCCTCAGATTTATTGCTTTTAACGGAGAGATGGGACCTCCCACAGATTAATGATCACTATTCTAGACTCTTCTCCCAGCCATTCTAAAGCTTCGTGAATTTAGATATAAAAGAGTTTACCCGCGGCGTTGCCTTGTTCGTTAAATCGTGCACCACGACCGCACTAAGTTCGATCGAATCCCGGTTCTGACAGTGGCTATCCTGAATGCGGTTACCCCGGGGTTTTCCACATTTCCGCCAGGCAAATGATGATGATGATAATTGTTGTTTTAAGGGGCCTAACATCTAGGTTATCGGCCCCTAATGGTTTGGTGATCGTGAAAATGATAATGAAATGTAAACTAAATCTAACACTAACTTATATACTAGAAGAAGAAATGGAAAACAAAAGGAGAATAAGGCAAATAAAGGACAGGAGGAAAAGAAATGCCCTCAACCCACGAAGAATGTGGATTGAGTGACATGGAAGGAAGGAGAGCCATGAAAGGCAGATAGGAAAGTGAAAGAGGAGAGGGTCCGCCCCACAGGTAAGGGACAAAAGGGGGAAACCGGACCCAGCTCAGGAATCCCTCAGGGTCGCCAACTCCCGAACTCACCAGCTGTGAGCCCCTGAGGGTGTAGCAATATCCAGGGTGCACCAGAAGTGGTGGGGCTACATACACCCTGCCTCCTTGAGGGCCTTGAGCAGAAGGTAGGAGATAACAGGAAAATAAAAAGAAGGCTTACCCCCCGCAGAAGGAGGGTATCAGAAAAGATGAGACAAGGGCCAATTAAGGCGGGAAAGTGAAAGACTCCCTAGGCCTCAGATACCCTAATACCGTTGGGGTTGGAAGAGATCAAGAGTTGACCAAGTGAGATCGACAGGAAAGAAGACGGAGCGAAGCCCGGCACAAGTAAGTGGAAGCAATGCCGGACTCAGTTGTGGTCCCGTGCATACTAGAAGAAGAAATGGTTAACAAATAAAGAATAAGGCAAATTAAGGACAAAAAGGAAAATAAATGCCCTCAACTCTCGAAAAATGAGGATTGAGGGACTCGCAAAGGAAGAAGAGCCATGAAAGGCAGATAGGAAAGTGAAAGAGGAGAGGGTACGCCCTAGAGGCAATGGAAAGAGGCGGGAAAACCCTCGAGGTCAACAACTCCCGAACACATCACCCGTGAGCCCTTGAGGGTGTAGCACCATCCAGGGAGCACCAGAAGAGGTGGGGCTATACACACCCTGCCTCCTTTACGGCCTTGAGCAGAAGGCAGGAGAAAACATGAAAAGAAAAAGAAGTTGTCTGTGACAGAAAGACCCTGCCAATTCTCGAATTCCACGTCTAGCCATCCCCTAGTGAGACATTGCTGTCTTTCAGTGTTGCGCCACGTAATCATTTAAGCGGCTTTGGGCAACAGCGCCGTGGATAAGGAGCTACTAATGGTAATCCCCACACCGGCGCTTCTAACCCGGGATTAGGCGAGGCTCTCATTTATCGTTCACAACTTACCTTGTGTTATGGGTGGTCTAGTATCAGGCTCACTTTAGACAACACTCTAGTGGATTGGTAGTCCTTTCTGTTATTATTATTATTATTATTATTATTATTATTATTATTATTATTATACTCTTAATATCGCAGGTTCAAACCCGGCCGAATTCGTCGGATTTTTAAGAGCGTTAAAATCCTTCAGTATGCCTTCCCTCGGAAGGGAAGAAACGCCGGCGGTCCCATGTCATAGCTTTATGGCATGTAAAAGATCCTTCCACTAAATAAACTAGTGTGAAGCTAAATTTCTAGGTTTGATTTCGTTGTAACGATCTATCAACGTTCCAACGTTCACCACTAGGTGTCAGTGACATCTGGTAGCGAAAGTTGGAATTACTTGAAATTGAACGGGACTTGTAGCTTACCCCATGGGTGTCCGCTTGAAGCAGCTACAGCCTCTGGCGAGCCGAACATGTTCTCGGACACTCCCGGCACTAAAAGCCATACGATAAATAAATAAATAAATAAATAAATAAATAAATAAATAATACGTATTCTTCTTCTTGCATCTTTATGCCCGACTCAGGAGCACGGTTGAACCTGTTTAGCTGATGTGTTGGCCTTCTTTTCCTTCCAAACTCTTCATCCTCTCGCTGAGCGCCTTTCTTCGGTCTTCTGTCCAAGTTATGGTGGCCCTGGTGTTGGGTTTGTCTTCAAATTTGTGATTGTCGATTAGGGTTCTGAATTTGCATGTGTCCTGTATAATATTGTCTGAAATGTTGATTTCCTGGAGATCTGTTTCAATTTCACGTAGCCAGCTGTTCTTGGTTTTTAGTGAGAGGGCCAAGTTGAGAATTCTTTTAGTCAATCTGCCATTGTTCATTCTGATAATGTGCCCGTAAAATTTCAATCGTCTTTTCCGAAAAGTATGAGACATTTTTTCACATTGGCGATATATTTCCTGGGATGACTTTTTCCTCCAGATTCCCTCTATAAAAACTGGGCCAAAAATTTTTCGTAAAATTTTCCTTTCTTGTTTTTCAATCTCTTTGGTTAAAGATTTGCCACCAATGATTAAGGTTTCTGATGCATATAACACCTCCGGTTTGATTACTGTAATATAATGTCTAAGTTTTGCTTTCCGAGATATTGATTTTTTGTTATACCTATTCCAAGTGATTCTGTAAGCTTTCTGCAATTTGGAAATTCTCTCTTTATTTGCTTCACGGTTTAAACCAGAGGGCTGAATAATTTCTCCCAGATATTTGAATTCGTTCACTTGAAAGATTTTGCCGAATTTAGTTCTCATAGGTTGTCCGTCTAAGTATCGTGTGGCTCCTTCCATGTACTGAGTTTTCTCATAAGAAATTTGAAGTCCCGTTTTGATGGCAATTTCAGGTAATTTTTCAATGGAATGAATTGCTTCTTGCCTGTTATTAGAAAGGATTGCTATGTCATCAGCAAAGGCCAAACCATGTACATGAATTCTATCTTTGAGCAGTCTGCCAAATGTTATTCCCTTAGTTTCCTTTTCCCAGGTCCTGATTATCTTCTCAAGTACGAGGTTGAACAGTAACGGAGATAATCCGTCTCCTTGGCGGACCCCAGTGTTAATTGCAAAAGGCTCAGATATTTCGCCGAGGAATTTAACTTTTGACGTAGTGCCAGTTAGTGTTTGATTAATTCTCTTGTTTTTCTATCCACTTGAAATTCTTCTAGAGTATTGAAAAGTGTTTGACGATCTATAGAGTCATATGCTTTTCTGAAATCTACAAAGGTAATGACTGTCTGTCTGGTTTTGCGCATTTGTAGGATAGTTTTGAGATTAAGAATTTGTTCCATACATGATCTTCCTTTTCGGAAACCTGCCTGGTATTCTCCAATCAGACGGTCTGTTTGTTTCTCAAGTCTAGTGAGCAGGGCTTTGGAGAAAATTTTATAAATAACTGGTATCAAGGAAATTCCTCTATAATTATTGATGTTGATTTTATCCCCTTTCTTGTGCAGTGGATGGATTAGCGCGCATTTCCAATCCTCAGGTATTTCTTCGGTGATCCAGATGTTCTCAATAATTGAGTGGATTTTCCGGGCTACGTTCTCACCACCTATCTTCAGCATTTCGGCAATTATACCATCTTCCCCTGGGGCTTTATTATTTTTGAGTCCATGGATTATTTCTTTAATTTCTTCCATGTTGGGGGTTCTGAATCTTGGTTGGAAGTTTTTTTTTCAAAGATGAGTTGTTCTTTAGGGGATTCACAGTTTAAAAGATCCTTGAAATAATCTGCTAGAAGTTTGCAATTTTCTTGATTATTTGTTTCCAATGTCCCATCCGGGCGTTTGAAGCAAAGACTGGGTGCCTGATAATTTGATAATTCTTCTCTGAATGTTTTGTAGAAGTTTCGTGTATTGTTTTTAGTAAAATCTTGTTCAATTTCAGCCAATCTGTAGTGATCGTACTTGCGTTTTTCAGATCTGATGATTTTAGAGGTTTGTTTCTGTACTTTGGTGAATTCGTGCCAATTTTGTTCCGTTTTGTGAGAATTCCAATTCTGCCAGGCTTTAATTCTGAAGTTTATAGCCTTGTCACAGGTTTAGTTCCACCACCTATGCTTGCGTTTCCTGGGCGGTGTGCCAATGTTTTGAGAAGCTTTCGAAAGTATATCTTTGAGTTCTAACCAGCCAGAAGAATCGTGAGTAGGGATACTTTCTTGGAAAGTACTGGCGTTCTGTTTAAGAAATTCTGGATCGACGCGCAGATTTTTTGTTATTTTTGGTTTGGACCTGTTTGGTTGAAATTTTACCTTGATTAAGGATAGATGGTGGTCAGAGTCAATGACTCCTTTCTTGACTTTGGCATTCATAATTTCTTTTTGATTCTTTTTGGAAATAGCCACATGATCTATTTGAAATTCTCCTAAGTGAAAATTAGGGGATCTCCAGGTCTTTTTCTTGTGTGGAAATGCCAGGAAATGTGTTGACATTAGTTTGAGATCAAAAGTTTTGCAAAAATCAAGTAATCTTTCTCCATTTTTATTAGCTCTATTGTGTGCTGGATATAGTCCTACAATGGTCCTGAATTTCCTTTCTCTACCAATTTGGGCATTAAAATCTCCCAATAGGATTTTTATGTGATGATTTGGAATGATGGCTGTAGTTTCTTCCAGCAGTTCCCAGAAGTCTTCCACCTTTTGTGGATCTTTACGATTGTAGTTGTTGGTGGGTCCATGCGCATTAATAAGCGTATAAGCTTTGTTTCCTGATTTAACGGATAGTTTTGAAATTCTTTCAGAAGGCGAGGAAAAGTTAAGCACTGAGATTATAATGTTATTTCTGACAGCGAATCCAGTGCCAAATTGTAGTGGCTTCATATGGAGGGAGATATCTGGCTTACCTTTATAAATTCTATAATTTCCTGATTCAAAATGATTTTCATCCGTGTATCTGGTTTCCTGTAGTGCTAAAATTTGGATGTTGAAGTTATCCAACATGTCTGTTAATTGTTTTAACTTGCCAGTTTTCCGAAGTGTGTTGCTGTTTAAGCTACCAATGAAAGTTTTGCATTTTGGGCGAAGAGATTTGGGAAGCTCCGATACATTCCCGCATGATGTTCTCGGTCCCCCAGAATCCGATGACCGAGAAAAATAACTAGTATGTCTACTAGGGCCTGGGGTAGTTATATTGTAGGTTGTTTCCATCATGCTAACAAGTTGAAAGTAGTGGGGACACCAATTTATGTCGGTGTCATGGTTGCAACTGAAGTAGTGAGCTTCAGAGGTTGCTGAAGATGTTGACAAGCTGTGCCTGTTTTTGGTCCGCGAGAGGTATTTTATTTCCCTCAAACCCTCCGGACAAGTCCGGCGAGCCTCCCTATCCGCCACCTGGGACGCGCCCGATAGGGGAACAGGCAGAAACCCCCACGGGAAATAATAAGTATTATTGTTATTATTATTATTATTATTCATTAAAGGGGCGGAACAGCAAGGTCAGGTGTCCTCTTAATAGAACCCGGACTCAAAAAATTATTAAACATTCGTATTTCAGATTTTTAGAAACAAAATACTACAGACTTTCCTCTTTTTGATGATGATAATTTGTTGTTTTAAGGGGCCTAACATTTAGGTTATCGGCCCCTAATGATCTGGGTGATAGCAAAAATGACAATGAAATGGAAACCATAACGAAAATTAAGTGAGACTGAACTCAGATTGAAACTACTCACAAAATGGAGAGTGGTAATACTTACAAAAGGGAATTTAGAAGAAAATACTCACAAAAGGAATATATTAAAAAACACGCATAAAATGTAGTTTAGGTTCAAAATACATACAAAATGCAATGTAGAGTCGAAATACTTAAAAAACGCAGTTGAAATTCAAAATACTTACTTAATGAAAATGAGACCGAAATTTGTACAAAATGCATGAAGTTCAAAATACTTACAAAATGCAATCGAAATTGAAAATACACAATGCAATTTAGATTGAAAAACGCACATTTCAGATCCAAAATACTTACAATGTGCAATTGAAATTCAAAATGCTTACAAAATGCAATTGAAATTGAAAATGCTTACAAAAAGTATGGTAGATTCGAACTACTCATTTGAATGGACAAGACTTACAAAATGCAATTGACAACTAAAATACTTACAAAATCCTCACCATACAAAATGCAATTTAGATTGAAAATACTTGCAAAAAGCAGTTTATGTTGAAAATACTTGCACCTGAAATTCAAAATACTCACAAAAGTCCCAGCCCCTATATTGAAAGACTTACTAAAAAACAATTTTGATTGTCAATCCTTACAAAATGCAACTGAGGATGATGATGATTATGATAATTGTTGTTTTAAGGGGCCTAACATCAAGGTTATCGGCCCCTGAAGGTTTGGGTGATCGTGAAGATGAAAATGATGATGATGATGATGATGATAATTGTTGTTTTAAGGGGCCTAACATCTAGGTTATCGGCCCCTGATGGTTTGGGTGATCGTGAAGATGAAAATGAAAAGCGAACTTAAAAAACTAAAACTAACTACTAACCTACATACTAGAAGAAGAAATGGAAAACTAAATGGGAATAAGGCAAATAAAAGGACAGAAGGAAAAGAAATGCCCTCAACCCTCGGAGAAGGCGGATTGAGGGACTTGGAAGGAAGGAGGGCCATGAAAGGCATATAGGAAAGTGAAAGAGGAGAGGGTCCGCCCCAAAGGTAAGGGACAAAAGGGAAAAACGGACCCAGCTCAGGAATCCCTCGGGGTCGCCAACTCCCGAACTCACCAGCCGTGAGCCACTGAGGGTGTAGCATTATCTAGGGTGCACCAGAAGTGGTGGGGCTACATACACCCTGCCTCCTTAAGGGCCAAGAGCACAAGGCAGGAGGTAAAAGGAAGAGAAAAAGAAGGCTGACCCCTCGCAGAAGGAGGGTATCAGAAAAGATGAGACAAGGGCCAATTAAGGCGGGAAAGGAAGAGACTCCCTAGGCCTCGGATACCCTAATACCGTCGGGGTCAGAAGAGAACAAGAGTTGACCAAGTGAGGTCGACAGGAAAGAAGACGGAGAGGAGCCCGGCACAAGTAAGTGGAAGCAATGCTGGACTCAGCTGGGGCCCCGTGGTCGCCAACCCACGCCCACAAGATGTGAGCCCCTGGGGGTAAGATGAAAATGAAATGCAAACATAAAACTAAAACTAACTACTAACCTACATACTAGAAGAAGAAATGGAAAACTTAAGGAGAATAAGGCAAATAAAGGACAGGAGGAAAATAAATGCTCTCAACCCTCGAAGAATGCGGATTGAGGGACTTGGAAGGAAGGAGAGCCATGAAAGGCAGATAGGAAAGTGAAAGAGGCGAGGGTCCACCCCACAGGTAAGGGACAAAAGGGGGAAACCGGACCCAGCTCAGGAATCCCTCGGGGTCGCCAACTCCCGAACTCTCCAGCCGTGAGCCCCTGAGGGTGTAGCATTATCTAGGGTGCAGCAAAAGTGGTGGGGCTACATACACCGGCCTCCTTGAGGGCCTTGAGCAGAAGGCAGGAGATACGTTGAAAAGAAAAAGAAGGCTGACCCCTCGCAGAAGGGGGGAATCAGAAAAGATGAGATAAGGGCCAATTAAGGCGGGAAATGAAGGGACTTCCTAGGCCTCGGATACCCTAATACCGTAGGGAGGCGGAGGAGAACAAGAGTTGACCAAGCGAGGTCGAAAGGAAAGAAGACAGAGAGGAGGCCGGCACAAGTAAGTGGAAGCAATGCCGGACTGAGCTGGGGTCCCGTGGTCGCCAACCCAAGTCCCACTAGATATAAGCCCCTGGGGGGAAATGCAATTGAGATTGAAAATACTCGCAAAATGCAATTTAGATCAAAAAGACTTAAAAATTGCAATGTAGAATGAAAATACCTACAAAATGGAGTGTAGATGCAAATAATTCACTAAAGGGAATTTAGATACACGGGGAGACAATTAACAAAAACAGTGAGGGAATCTTTAAAGAGAAAAGGAAATGTAATGAAAAGAAAACAAGAGGTCTGCCGCTCGGAGGAGGGATCAGGAAAGATGAGACAAGGACCAATTAAGGCGGGAAAGTGATAGTCTCCTAGGCCTCGGATACCCTAATACCGTTGGGGTCGGAAAAGAACAAGAGTTGACCAAGGGAGGTCGACAAGAAAGAAGACGGAGAGGACCCGGCACAAGTAAGTGGAAGCAACGCCGGACTCAGCTGGGGTCCCGTGGTCGTCAACCCTCGTCCCACTAGATGTGAGCCCATGGGGGCACTTTCCTCTTTAAAATGACATATTAATCTTCCCTTATCTCAACTCTAAACATTAAAAATAATTTTTAAATGTTGTAGTGCGCGTCACCACATTTCATTTCCATGGATACGTGCTCACTGAAAACATACTCATATCTCTCGGTCTTTCCATGGAGATAGTAGGCCTATGCATGTAGGACATATTTCTTGTGTTGGCTACATTTTCCGATAGACAATTGTTTTGTTTGCATTTTGTATTCCTTGGATATTGCTGTTTACATTGAGTAATTTGATGGTTAGGCCTAGCTCAAGATTGCTACTGCAATTCGTTAGTGAAACTTTTAAAATGTGTCTCGATTTAGTAACAGAGTTTATAAGAAGAGAAGGCCTACTGGATGTTACAGACGTAGTGGCACTATGACAATTTCACACACTGTTGGAATTGATTCTGAGAATGGTGAGGTTATGCATGAAGTGGTGTATCTACTCCTATCTCGAGTACAAACAGAAAATTGCGTGGATCAACTGAAAAATAATCCAATTTATTAGAACAGTGCTGTAGGGGTAATCTGAACGAAATAATTTACATTTCATTGCTCTCAAAGGTAATAGAGAAATCGGTATTGATGTTGATGATAATTGTTGTTTTAAGGGCCTAACATCGAGGTTATCGGTCCCTAATGAAATGAAATGGCGTGAAATGAAAGGATGAAGATAAAATATAGCTCACTGTCCTGGATGAAACAAAATGGTGTTTATAAAACAGACAGTGAGCCCCAACAATTATGCCTTATTTGAATAAAAATAGTAAAAGGGGGGTGGTAAAAACAATAAAACAAATATGGCATAGTAAATAAGAAAATAGATGAACGTAATAAAAAACATAAAACAGACTTAGCCTGAATTAAAAGTCTTAACTGACATTAAAACCACTCTCCCTCAGGAACCGGATGACGAGGTCTGCTGACGGCCCGTCATCACAGAGAATAAGGGACAGGGTGTTAGGCAGTTTAAGAGTCCTTCGCAGATCGGCCAGATCCACACACTCCAAGAGAATGTGTGCCACGGTTAGGAGGGCGCCGCAAGTACACACAGAGGGGTCTTCTCTCTTTAGCAAGTGGGAGTGCGTAGCAATCCCATGGCCGATCCGGAGTCGACAGAGTACCACAGCTTCCTTCCGAAGAGATCGGAAGGAAGATTTCCACACCTTCGTTGTCTCCTTGATGCCCCTCAGTTTGTTGGGTGGAGGCGTGGCACGCCATGCTTCCTCCCAATGCGACAGGATCGAATGCCGCAACTGAAAGCGCACATCACTATCAGGCACCTTATACGGTAGCGAGGGCAGTACGACTGCCTCTTTCGCCGCCTGATCAGCAAGCTCGTTTCCCGCAATACCCATGTGGCTAGGAAGCCACACAAAGGTCACCCCGGTTTCAGCGTTACACGCACTGACGAGCAGGTCGTGCACACGCTGGACCAACGGGTGCTTCGGGAAACACACATCGATCGCCTGCAGCGCACTAAGAGAGTCAGTACACACAAGAAAGTGCTGGTGATCGTCTGATAACGTGTACCGCAGAGCCTCTAAGATGGCATAGAGCTCCGCTGTGTACACGCCACAGGCCTCGGGAAATGAAAAGAGAAACCGACGATCCTCAACTACATATGCACAGCCTACTTTCTCGTTTACCCTCGACCCGTCCGTGAATAGAAGCCCTGATCCCGGATACCGGCTCACCATGGACTAGAACAGCCTCCGAAATCGGTATTGTGCAAGGAATGTAGTATAATGAGTATGTCAGTGATTGTCAAGCACACAAGGGACTTGCTGCAGAAATCTGTCTCCATTGTAGTAACGACAACAAGTGTGATGCGACAAAGGATATATATGTCGTAGTTAAATCTAAATACTGTAGGTGTCCTAAGAGACTGAAGGGTGGACATATAGAATACTGTGAAAAGAATTACAGTGGATCTAGTGGGACCATGTAAGTTGCCGGTGTGAAAGTAGTAACAGTCGCTCTCTCCATAGGTGCAATGTCCGATACCTACAAATCCTGGGTGATGGTGATCCCAAGTCTTTTCCTGGTGTATCTCAGCTGAAACCTTATGAAAATGACACTATCACTAAACAGGAGTGCATAGGGGCATGTTCAAAAACGTATTGGAGCAAGATTGCGTCGCCTAAAGAATACGATGAAGGGCCAGAAACTCAGCGATGAAAAACCTTTGAGAGGAGCTAAAAGATTGATTGATGAGGTAATTAACATATTGCAAAGATACTATGGTGTGGCAATAAAGCATAATAATAATAATGATAATTGTTGTTTTGTAAGGTTGATGATGATGATGATAATTGTTGTTTTAAGGGGCCTAACATCTAGGCTATCGGCCCCTAATGATCTGGGTGATAGCGAAAATGATAATGAAATGGAAACCAGAACAAAATTATCGAAGACGGAAAATACGTACAAAAAGGAACTCACATGGAAACAACTCACAATATGGTCCTACAAAAGGGAATTTAGAACGAAAAGTTGCACAAAAAGAATAGATTGAAAAAGACCCACAAAATACGTACAAAATGCAAAGTAGCGCCGAAATACTTACAAAATGCAACTGAAATTCAAAATACTTACAAAATGCAAATGAGATCGAAATTACGTACAAAATGCAATTGAGGTTCAAAATACTTACAAAATGCAATTGAAATTGAAAATACACAATGCAATTCAGATTGAAATATCCCAGTTCCAATCCAAATTATTCACAAAGTGCAATTGAAATTCAAAATCCTTACAAAATGCAATTGAAATTGAAATTGCTTACAAAATGTACGGTAGATTCAAACGACTCATGTGGATTGACAATACTTACAAAAAGCAATTTAGATTGAAAATACTTGACAAATGTAATTTAGATTCAAAATACCCACAAAATGCAATTGAGAATCAAAATATGTGCAAAATGCCCACCAAACAAAATGCAATTTAGATTCAAAATTCGAGCAAAATGAGGTTTTGGTTGAAAATACTTACAAAATACAATTGAAATTCAAAATACTCACTAAAAGGCCCCGCAACCTGCATTGAAAGACTTACTAAAAAGCAATTAAGATTGTCAATCTTTACAAAATGTAATTGAGGTTGAAAACAATCGCGAGATATAATTTAGATCGAAAAACCTTACAAAATGCAACATAGATCAAAAATGCCTTAAAAAATCGCTAAAAGGGAATTTAGATACACGGTGATTCGAGTAACAAAAACAGTGCGGGAATCTTAATGAGAAAAGGAAAAAGAAGGAAAAGAGGAGAGGAGAGGGGAGAGAGGAGAAGGTCCGCCCCAAAGGGAAGGGACAAAAAGGGGAAAACGGACCCAGCTCAGGAATCCCTCGGGGTCGCCAACGCCCGAACTCACCAGCCGTGAGCCCCTGAGGGTGTAGCATTATCGACGGTGCACCAGAAGTGGTGGGGCTACATACACCCTGCCTCCTTAAGGGCCTTGAGCACAAGGCAGGAGGTAAAAGGAAAAGAACAAGAAGGCTGACCCCCCACAGATGGAGGGTATCAGGAAAGATGAGACAAGGGCCAATTAAGGCGGGAAAGTGAAAGACTCCCTAGGCCTCGGATAACCTAATACAGTCGGGGTCAGAAGAGAACAAGAGTTGACCAAGAGAGGTCGACAGGAAAGAAGGCAGAGGAGCCCGCATAAGTAAGTGGAAGCAATGCCGGACTCAGCTGGGGTCCCGTGGTCGCCAAACCACGTCCCACTAGATGTGAGCCCCTGGGAGGTAAAGCAAAATACCCACAGTGTTAAAGCAATGGAGAAAGCTGTAAGGGCATTGTACTTTCACACCCTATCGTCTGACGAGAAACCACTACCTGGCTATGTCCACAGGGTCCCAATTCCTGGTGCAAGGGATCTGAACATGTATACAAGCATCTTAATAGTCTACGAGAACCTGTTATGAAGACAATTTGGCCAATATTCACAGATTTATCTCAAACTGAACTTTTGAAAAAATTTCTACATGGACGTACTCAAAATCAAAATGAGAGTATGAATAATCTAATTTGGACCAGAATCCAGAAAAATGTTTTTGTAGTAATGTATACTCTTCAGTTCGGAGTATATGATGTCATTGCAACCTACAACAATGGTAACATTATAACGTGTGATGTGCTGACGAGGATGGGACTGACGGAAGGAAAGTACATGGTCAATGCTATGATGTCGATGGACAATGAGAGGAAACGTAATGTTGAAAGAAAAAAGAAAGGAATCTGAGAGGCAAGCTAGATAAAGAATGAACGCTGTAAAGAGAAGGCTAGATGAGGAGATATCTAGTGTAACCGTACATACTCTTCCTTTTCGGGGTAGTGGTAGGAACATCAAAAATTTGCCAAGAAAGAAGTTTAATACATCCAAACTTCAGGATGAATCCATGTACAAACATTTTGGAAACAGGATCGTCACCCAGTTATCAGAAAACCCAGTAACAAATGATATTCAGCAAGAATGGGCCACATTACAGAAGATTATCACACAGTCAGCTGAGGAAACCATTGGTTTTATAGTGCGGAAAAGACAAGACTGGTTTGATGACAACAATGAGGAAATTCTGTCTCTCATCAATGCCAAAAGGAATGCCTATCTTGCCCATCTACATGACCCAACTTCCAACACAAAGAGAGATAAACTACTGAAACTCAAGGGTAAATGCCAGACGCAGATAAGGCAGATTAAAAATACTTGGTGGCAACAGAAGGCTCAGGAACTGCAGAGACTATCGGATGCTCGAGACTTGAGGAACTTCTATGCCGTACTCAAGGAAATATATGGACCATCTCGCTCATCATCAGGTACACTGAAAAGCGCTGATAATTCTACTACCTTTACTGATAGTCAAGAAATCTTGGAACGCTGGAAGGAGCACTTCTCCAATCTCCTAAATCGTCCATCAGAAGCTGCTGAAGACTTCCTCTGTGATGTGCCGCAACAACCTGAACAACTGTGGTTGGCAGTACCTCCTACTTATCATGAATTCAGTGCAGCTCTCACCCAATTGAAACCCAGAAAAGCACCTGGCCCAGATAACATCCCTCTGGAACTAATTCAAGCCGGAGGTCATTCCCTCAAAACAAGAATTTTCATCCTTATCCTCAGAATATGGGAATCAAGAAAGATACCTGGAGACCTAAAGAATGCCACTATCGTCACTATCTTTAAAAAGAGTGATCACAGTGTTTGTGGCAACTACCGTGGTATATCACTGCTATCAATTGTGGGGAAGATTCCTGCAAGAATTCTACTTAACCGCCTCAAGGTTATCTCTGAGAAGATCCTCCCAGAGTCACAATGCGGATTTAGAACTTCCAGAAGCACAATTGACTTGATTTTCTGTGTGAGACAGCTACAAGAAAAATGTAGAGAACAACAGAATCCACTCTTCTTAGTCTTTTATGACTTGGAAAAGGTATTTGATTCGGTTCCAAGACCAGCCATGTGGGCAGTGCTGAAGCGGTTTGGTTGCCCTCAGCGTTTTGTAGATCTAATCAAGGCTCTCCATGATGGCATGACAGGTCAGGTTTGCCATCAGAATAAGATGTCCGATGAATTTCCCATTACCCATGGACTGAAACAAGGATGTGTACTGGCTCCAACGCTTTTTGCGCTGTACTTGGCTGCAATGCTTTATGATTCACCCACAAAGATCCCAGGTGTGGAGGTCAAGTATCGTTTTGATGGAGGGCTTTTCAACCTAACTCGTCTCCGCTCCTTGAGGAAAACTCAGGTTACTAAGGTTACTAACATGTTGTATGCAGATGATGCTGCGTCACCAACTCTCACACCAGAAGAGCTGCAAGAGTCAGTTAATTGTTACAAAAGTGCATGTGATCGTTTTGGTCTTACCATAAATGTCAATAAGACTAAAGTCTTGGCACAACCTTCACCAGGCACACCTCTTCCTCAGTTCAATATCTCCATCTCAAATTTGCCGTTAGAACAGGTTGACCACTTCTCGTACCTGGGCAGTACCATCTCTGTGAGCTGTACCTGTGAGCAGGATGTGGATAAGAGAATTGGCGCAGCCCACGCAGCGTATGGACGATTAGCGCACCGGGTCTTCATGAATAAAGATCTGTCTATGAGTACAAAGCTTATGGTGTACAAAGCAGTAGTCATTTCTACATTGTTGTATGGTTGTGAAACGTGGACCCTTTACCGACGTGATCTTAGGAAGCTTGAGCGTTTCCACCTACAAAAACTTCGATCAATCCTGAGGATTAAATGGGAAGACCGCATTACCAATATTGCTGTTCTGGAAAAGGCTCAAATCAACAGCATAGAATCATCCATAATAGGTCACCAATTTAGATGGATTGGTCATGTCCATCGGATGGATGATGTGAGATTACCTCGTCAAATGCTATATGGTGAGTTATGCTATGGCACCAGACCTCATGGTGGTCCAAAGAGGCGCTACAAGGACCAATTTAAGCAGACCCTGAAATTGACAGGTCTTGATTCACAAACCTGGGACATGCTGGCTGAAGACCGCTCAACTTGGCGCCGTACCATCTCGGATACTGTAAAGACGTTTGAAAGGGATCGACGCACACATGAAGAGGCCAAGCGTCAAGCTAGGAAACTTCGAGCAGCCCAACCACGTCCTCCTCCAGCAATACTATGTGACTTGTGTGGTCGCTTGTTCCATGCCAGGATTGGACTCTTTAGTCACCGTAAACACATCCACAAACTGGACTGAAGGAAGAAGATTTATACTCGGATTCGAGTTAAAGCCGATGATGATGAGTGGTTGATTATACTCACAAGGGATATTTTATTTTAACAACAGGGCAGACATATAGTACATATACCTGATATATGGGCTGGACATTCCTCTATTAACCATTAATTACTCAGATCACCATCAATTAAAACATAAAGGAACCTGCACCTCACCATAGGAACACAGGTATTCATTTAATTCTCACGTGAGAATCACATAGAGGGGCGATTGCAACCATTCTGATTGCAAGGCTCAGCTGTTTTGGGTTTGTTAGGTAAGAAAATGGCGCTTGCTGGGAGGGCAGTTTGCATCTGTGTGTGGCATGGCAGGAGGCCTTGCCAATGAAGTTAGATGTTTTGTATATTCCCTTTACGATGTTAGTTTGATTTTATTTTTATATCTTTGATTTTTTCTCGTTGTTTATTCTTTCGACCTAGATAGGGCATTGTTCTTAGTCGGTATCTGTATAGATTATCTATGAGTTCCATGAGAGAGACTGTAAAAAGATTGTAGGAAGCCATGTTAGTAGCTGTTGGGATTCTCTATGGAGATTGTAATGAGATTGTTGTTGTGTGTTTTGGGAAGATGAAATTAGCTAGGAAGATTGCGTATAGGTTTTGGCAAGTGGTCAGAGTTGTTGTCTTGAGGATATGATATGGTTTCTTTTTATGTGAATAAATGGAGAAAGGCTTTTGAAGAAAGTGTTTTGATGATGTGCTTGGAATGGTGCTAGTAAGAATTGCATTGGAGGCAAGTACAGTAAGGTGAAAGATATAAACTGCATGAGTGTATCAGGTATGAAGGAGGTTTGTACACGCCAGAGAGTGTTGTGTTTTGTAAGAGAAAAGTGTCCCTCAAGGTAATCATTACCACCACCCCCGAATAGAAGACGTACGGTCTCACTAGTGACAATGATAACCCCTCTTATGGTGCTGGACTTCATTAGAAAGTTAATTGAACGTTTACCACAATTTAATTTTTATGCCATATAGGGAATTTTATCCTAAACTATTTAAGATAGAGACTTCAAAATTTCACGGATTGAAAAACAATATCAATCTACACCTCCTATCATAGCCTCTTTGTCATACGCATCAATGACAGATCCCTACCTTCAACCCTACCCACGGTGAGCCCTTGAGGCTGTAGCAATATCTAGGGTGCACCATAAGTGGTGGGGCTACATACACCCTGCCTCCATAAGGACCTTGAGCAGAATGCAGGAGATACAATGAAAAGGAAACAAGAGGGATCAGGAAAAATGAGACAAGGGCCAATTAAGGCGGGAAAGTGAAAGACTCCCTAGGCCTCGGATATCCTAATACCGTCGGGGTCTGAAATGATGATGATGTTGTTGTTATAAGGGCCCTAACATCTAGATTATCGGCCACTAATGGTTAGGGTGATGGCAAAAATGACAATGAAATGGAAACCAGAACGAAAATTAAGTGAGCCTGAAAATACTTACAAAATGAAACTAAGATTGAAGAAAAATACTCACAAAAGGATTAGATTGAAAAATTCGCACAAAATGTAGTTCAGGTTCAAAATACGTACAAAATGCAATGTAGAGTCGAAATACTTACGAACACAATTGAAATTCAAAATACTTACAAAATGCAAATGAGATTGAAAATACGTACAAAATGCAATTGAGGTTCTACATACTGTTACGTGCTGCCCCTAGTGGCACGTTCGTTAGTTGGACTACAGTAGAGGGGCAGATGACCTCGTAGTTCCGCCCCTTAAAACAAAACAAACAAACTAACTAACTGGATTACAGTAGACAAAGCACAACACAAAACAAATAGTTTTAGTTTAGGTCTAGAAACATACAGTACACCGTACAATAAATACACAGAGACCATTAGCAGCCTTTACTCAAGCTTCTTCCTTATAGAGCACACTCTTTCTCTTGTTCATCCTCCACTAATTAATCCCGTATCCTGGCTAGAAATACACGCACCTCTTCTGCTGGTACACAAGCCGCAGATATTTGCAATAATCCGTCACTCGCCACTAAATGCTTGTCTTCCTCACAGTTCCTGAATAATTAACACTGCTTCGCTGTCTGAAGAGTCTCGCAAACTAAAAAACAGTATTTTACTCGGTATCGCAATTCATACAGCACATCGCTCCAATAACTCGTAACACAACACCAGGTCACTCCTTGGAATACTCAACATCAACAAAGCCAGAGGAAACTCAGTCAGATATGTAACTCCAACCGTAGTACTCCCATTGAGCGTACGATAGCAGCACTCGTAACAATACTTACAAAATGCAATTGAAATTGAAAATACACAATGCAATTTAGATTGAAAAACGCCCATTTTCTAAAAACCTACTCACTGGTCAATAAAAAGCATAGTCTCCCTGGTAACTAACTCATGTTTGGTTAGTCAATTCTTATTGCAAGGCCAGTCAAGACCTAAAAATGTATCTTAACATGTTATCTAATCATTTGTCTATCTACATACCAGTGTATAATAAATAGTCAATATTAGTTTGGTCTTCACCTAAAAATCTGCAATCCAATATCTAAATTCTAAAATCTAAATAAATTATAGTATAGAAAACATAATTCCAAGTAATACAAATCCTTATATGTCTTTTATTTAATAATTAGTTACCAAACATTTTCAGTCAATGATATTATGGTTTGGTCGTTTCACAAAATCTAAAATCAAATATTCATTAAGAGTAGTGTAAAGTTGCATTTATAGTGCAGTAGTTAGCATAGTTAGCTGGTACTCTAAATCTCTTGGGTTCAATTCCCAGCTTTAACACAAAATTTTAAAAGTGGTATGAGGACTAAAACAAGTCTACTCAGTCTCGGGTGATCCAAATAAGTAGAGGGGGTTTGATTCACATCTCAACCATAGACCACCATGCTTTTTTTTTATTTTTAAAAATAATGATAGCCATTTGTTCATTTTTTTTTTCATTTTCACATTTCACACATTGCCATTTATCAATTTTCCATTTACATTTTTTTAAATGTCAGTTTAAAGTTTTTTGAATTTCATGATATGGAAACATGGATTTTCCAGTTTGTTGTTTACACATTTGTCAATTCCCCATTTACATTTTTTTTAAATGTCAGTTTATAGTTTTTTTAATTTTGTCAATATGGAATCATAGATTTTCCACTTTACTGTTTACACATTTTTTTTTTCATTTTATGTCAAAAGTTCATATTTGCGAAACATGATTTTTTTCATTTAAAGTTTTTGTAAATGATCTTACTGCAAGTGCTTGACCATGGCGATAGTGCAGTCTGTCTATGTGTTTGCAGAAACGTAAAGGCTTATTTCTTCTGCAAGTAAGACTGTTTTACAAAATAACACCTATCTACCCCATTAAACTATAACAAGATAAAAAAAAGTCCCCCAAATGCGGTTACAGTGATAATACATTAGATCAGTTTTGTGAAAGAGCTAGTGTTGCCCTAGGAATAACAACAAGTATTTGCCTAGAGTAAAAATGTGAAACCAAAGAAACACCCGTCCATGTTGGTTAATGTGTGAACTAAACCCACCTCTTCCCTGTTTTACCTCACAAGGCTAAGTGTACCTCATTTAAGCCCTCACATCAGTTTCTAAAATCCCTGACTAAGCCGGGGGATCAAACCCGGGGCCTCTAAGTGAGAGGCAAGCGCGCTACCCTAACACCACGGGGGCCGGCTAAACGGTTAACCAATTCAGCATAAAGTGTTCCATTTTCTCTCTCGTATCTTAGTTACTGCTACTAAGAGTCAATGTGAACAGATTGTATACAAGCGGAAACAGATTAAGTTACTGCAAAGTCATCAACAGTGGATGTCGAACATGGTAGAGACAGCAGTTCAGTTGTGAGGGTTCCAGGCTTGCTAACGAAATATTTCTGTCATTTATGTAAGTGCATAAGTGTCATGAGCCCCCACCCCGTGTGTTGAATACAAATGTTTTTACACCTTCTGCAGTTAGTCACCTACATGTTGTTAAAATTTGACACTCTAGGCGTCGCCTTTCCTAATATTGTTGGTTTTGCTAACAAGCTAATGTTGTCTTACATGCAGGGCCGTGGAGAGCGGCAACGGGCCCTGGGGCTGGAATCTCCCGGGCCCCCCCTCTATAACCAAACTCTGTAAAATTAATTTATAATCCTCGTAAATTTGCACGGACTGATTTTGAGCATTTTTTTGTTTTTTTGTTTTTGTTTTTTGCACAAAATGGTCATCACGAAATCAATTACAAGAACATAAAAATCAGCAATAATAATAATAATAATTGTGGCATGCTGAACTGCTATGCCCAAGATCTCGGGTTTAAGTCCGACCGAAGTCGTCGGATTTTTAAGATAAGTGTTTTGGTTGAACGGCGATCACACACCACTGTACATTAAACAAAGCAAAATCTATTTTCATATTAACCACACGTATACTCATACGTAAGTCGAGTTATTTATTATGTGCTATCAGTAGATTGCAGCTGATCAGTGATTACTTTCACAAAAGAAGAGAATGTGAATATGACCTATATTTTGTAATTTGCAGTCAGGGGACTTCTTACAACTTAATATTACTTTGCAGTAAGCAAACCTACAGTCAGGTTCTCCTTAAAGTCCCAAATCCTATCTATGACTGGTGACCATCGGGGGCGGATATAAGCCAAGATTATGGGTGAGTAGACACACCGGGGATCTGGGGGTATGAAATATCACCAAGCTCACAGTGGGGTCCGGGGGTCCTCCTCCGGGGAAAAAAATGCAAAAAATTGATCCAAATTATTGATTTTTAAGCCATTTGGGTGATTTTTGTGATATTTTGGAGTAAGAATTTGGTGACCATTGACATTTACTGGCTATAGAAAAGACTCTCCGTTATTGAAGTAAAAGCTCTCGCACCTACAAGTAAGACCCCACGGTGTAGCTCACCAATGACCGTGTTGAGGGTCTACATAAAGTCTGCAGATCAGAGGTTTGAATCCCGGTGCTGACAGAAGCTACCCTGAGTGTGGTTTTCCACACTCCCTCCAGACGCATGCTGGGATAGTACCTTATTTCAAGTCCAGGAACACCTACCCTACACTTAACCCTAATAATTACAGTAATAGCCGCGACGGGCAACGCATTCCCTCTTTTCTCAGTCGACAACTAAGAATACGGCATGCGATGGATCATGTCTCAGAGGCCATAGCACAGCACAGTGTATACCCTGCTTCCGTCCAGCAGTGGGTGGTTTGAATATAATAATAATAATAATAATAATAATAATAATAATAATAATAATAATAATAATAATAATGCATTTTATTAATCCCTTAACGTTGATGATGATGATGATGATAATTGTTGTTTTAAGGGGCCTAACATCTAGGTTATCGGCCCCTGATGGTTTGGGTGATCGTGAAGATGAAAATGAAAAGAGAACTTAAAACTAAAACTAACTACTAACCTACATACTAGAAGAAGAAATGGAAAACTAAAGGAGAATAAGGCAAATAAAAGGACAGAAGGAAAAGAAATGCCCTCAACCCTCGGAGAAGGCGGATTGAGGGACTTGGAAGGAAGGAGAGCCATGAAAGGCATATAGGAAAGTGAAAGAGGAGAGGGTCCGCCCCAAAGGTAAGGGACAAAAGGGGAAAACGGACCCAGCTCAGGAATCCCTCGGGGTCGCTAACTCCCGAACTCACCAGCCGTGAGCCCCTGAGGGTGTAGCATTATCTAGGGTGCACCAGAAGTGGTGGGGCTACATACACCCTGCCTCCTTAAGGGCCTAGAGCACAAGGCAGGAGGTAAAAGGAAGAGAAAAAGAAGGCTGACCCCTCGCAGAAGGAGGGAATCAGAAAAGATGAGACAAGGGCCAATTAAGGCGGGAAAGGAAGAGACTCCCTAGGCCTCGGATACCCTAATACCGTCGGGGTCAGAAACGAACAAGAGTTGACCAAGTGAGGTCGACAGGAAAGAAGACAGAGAGGAGCCCGGCACAAGTAAGTGGAAGCAATGCCGGACTCAGCTGGGGCCCCGTGGTCGCCAACCCACAACCCACTAGATGTGAGCCCCTGGGGGTAATCCCTTAACGAGTCAAGGAGTCATATACAAAGGAATCGTACAGTTTTAACATGTTGGCGACAAATTACAATTCAATGTTTAGTTTACAAAGTTTTCAGTATGAAAATATATACAACTTTCTGTAGCTTTCATAAGTTTTTGTACACAATGTAGTCTTATTTATTCTTCTCAGATTTTGGAATTTCTTCAAACTGACATTTTATAATCATTCCACATAAACTGTTTTAGCCTCCTTTTAAAGATTGGTAGGCTAGGTGCAATTTTTATATTTTCTGGTGTCTATTGAACTTTACAAAGGCACTATACTTAATGCGATTACTGCCATAATGTTTGGAATTGATATGGAAAAGTGTTATGTCATCTGCATGTATAGTTTTGTAAGCGTGTAAATCAGATTGTTTAGTGAAGTTTAAATTTGTGTGGATACCTTTGTGTAGGATTTGGTACATCAGGACATTTGATTTGATTTCTGCATTTAGGGCTACTGGTTGAATTTTACTCGTAATATAAAGGTGTTTGGTTGGTGTTAAAAAAGGGTAGTTATAAATATTTCTTATGGCTCTATTCTGAATTACCTCAATTTCCTTTTTTAGGTAATTTGAGCATTTTATCCAAATTGTATTCAAATATTGTAAGTGGCTATGGATTAAGAAAAAATACTTTTTCCTGAGTAGATATTTTGGGATATAGTAGCTCAATTTTTTTATCATCCCAGCAGCAGGTGATATTTTTTTAACTAATTCATCAATGTGCTTTTGCCAGGAGAGATTTTCATCTATTATTAGGCCTAGGTATTTGACAGATGAGACCCTTTTAACTGCCTTTCCATTCAGCATTATATTCTGAGTGATGCCTAACTTTGTTCTACGCTTAGATATTATTAAATAATTTATTTTATCTACATTTATTGTTAATTTATTTGACTGGGTCCAGCCAAGTATTGCATCCATGTCCTCCTGCATGTGTGTAGTCAGCGTGTTGCTGGTGTACGCATTGTAAAAGATGCTTAAGTCATCTGCAAACAACGTTATATTACCATGAAAACTGAGTGTTGCTATGTCATTAATATATACTAAGAAGAGGGAAGGACCCAGTATTGATCCTTGGGGCACACCGTGGGTAATATTTACTTCCTCACTTCTGTAGCCATTTATTTCAACATACTGCTTTCGATTAGATAGGTAATTTTTAAACCATGTCCAAGCTACTCCTCGGATACCTGCTTTATCAAGTTTCCCTAAGAGAATTTCATGGTCTAAGTTTCTACTCGCCAACACAAATAGTTACAACAATGTTGCCAATACACCTCTCTTGTTATACAACAACCATTAGCCTCCCCTTCAGTCTACATAATTCGCACGTTTCTTGGTTTTCTATTTTGTTCGCTGTTTGAGAATCTTATAATTTTTACTTCATTAATATTTGTGGAAATTACTACTTTACAGTCAACTTCATTCAATCATGTGGAGGCCTTCAGAAACAAACCGAAGAATTAACGCGTCATCAAATACTGAATTATATCTACAGTACTAGTTGATGCAAACGATTCCCAACCGAGCGCCAAAGGTTCATTGCCCGCCAGTGATACTAGACCTACTAGCTGCCAAGTACACGGGTTAAATGTTGCAAGCCCCTAAATGAATTAACAACTGTAACGACAAATAGGCCTATTATTAATTGTTAAGTAAGACTACGAATGCCACCGCAGTCGGGAAACTGAATTCTGCATTCCGGCCGCGGCTTCTTCAGGACCCTGAGTCATTTCCAAGTTATAGATAAAGAGAGCAACTCATTTTATGTTTAACGGTACTGGGACGTTAAAGCGTATCGTGAAAGGGCTTGATTCGCAAGGAAAAATATCTCTTCGCGTCCTGAAAAATAAGTGCTTTGCAGATCGATGCCTCTCTTTGGAATAAACGGCGTAGAAATATCCAATAATAATAACAGCCGCTGCACCAGATCAAAATAAAATTTTATTTATATTAATATTCGACAGTACTTCGTCTTAATTTTCTTCTAAATTAAGCATAGTTCAAATATTTGTCTCTTAGGAAAATCTGCACGTTTGCCTACATGCAATATATTAATTTCTTCATCGCCATGCACACCACTGACGTTACTTATTGTTGTTTTAACGGGCGGAACAGCTACGGTAGGTCATCTGCCTTTACCACTGAGGTTCCATGCGAGGAATTGGAAAACAAAGTTGAGTGGTTCAGTGCCCTAGCTTAATTGTCATTTTTATCCTGGTTAATTAAACACTCAGTCCAGAAAAATACTGGAATGTTACCTTAGTATAAGTCTTTGGATACATTTCCCAACTCTAGTGCCAATAGTAATATAGATGTTCAATAAGTCCCTTAATCAGAAGTGATTTGGCGCACGAACCCAAGTGCCTAGGAATGTTATCGTATTGAATAGACCAGTTATAATAATTATGATACTGTACCTAAACATACAGATTATTCAAATGTTAGCATTGTTTTCTCAACTCAGTATACGAGAAGATGAACAATTTGGCATGCATTTCTTTTATCTACGTTTGACCAACAGAATCATCCCACCCTTTCACAAGATATTTAGCCAACAATGATAATTTTTCACATAGTGCGAAAGTGAATTACTAGGGGTAGATGACCTTGCTGATCCGCCCCTTAAATCAACAATAACTATAAAGTGAATTACTGTGTGGACGCTACTTTAAAATTTATTTTACTTACCTGCCTGCACGGCATACGATATGTCTAGCTAGACAATATATTCATTTCAGACATCTAAATATCTAAGCTCAACGTGACGCACCAAACTTGAAACTCTTGAGCTAGCTGACCAAACACACCGGGGCAGCACAAGCTCTCGTGGCCTTGGCGAAATAAGTGAAGGGATGAGAAAGTTACTTGAAGGATTGGTGCATAAACCGAATAAGCTAAATTTATAATAATGGAATGCTCTCTCTGTCATCATCATCATCCAGTTTCCACTCCAGTTTCCCGGGTGTGGTTTACGAGCGCTCTCCATTTTAGTCGATTCATGTACCACTGCTCCTTCAAGACTTCTTCCCAGTTGATTCCCTTGGATGTGATATCTTCCTTCACTTGGTCCAGCCATTTCCTCCTAGGTCTTCCAACAGGTCTCTTTCCAGTAATCTCAGTATGTAACCATTGTTTTACAATTCTTCCTTCTGTCATACGTTTGACGTGAACAAACCATCGCAATCGTCCCCTAGTTATGGTATCCTTCAAGGACTGATTTATTCCAGCTTGTTCTCTTATCTTCTCATTTCTTACTTTGTCCTTCCTAGTTTTTTGAAGCATGCTTCTTAGAAGTTACTTCATTTCTGAAGCCTGAAGTCTGCTGTCATCTTTTTTGGTAGTTGTGCATGTTTCCAACCCATAAGTTTGTTTTGATATTAGTGGCACTTGCTTATTCCAGAGTAGATATCGAACTTGCTGATACAATTGACTTGATTTCTGAATACGGTTATGCTCTCTCTGTCTTCAGATATATTCTGACAGCAATACATAGCGAAGCCCCATCGCCTAAGTTGACCACTTTGAGACAGTTGTTCTTCCCACAAGCGCTTTGTAATGGAAATTATTGTCCACTTGACAGAATAAGTTTTTCAATCCCTGTAACATTGTTCACAGACAGTTCATTGCATTCACTAAATGATTGTCAGTAGAAAATTCAAGTCACATAAAGGCAATAATAAATCAATGCCCGATCGGGTCCATCCTCCTAGGACGCCGGGCCCCCTGGGAGGGTCGGGCCCCGGGGCACCAGCCCTGCCTGTCCCCCCCCCCCTCTCGTCGGGCCTACTTACATGGAAAAGCGAATTCGGATATAGGTGAGTGTTAACAATAATTCTATACTGTTTGAGTCTTTAGTCTTTGAATGTTTTAATGCAGTTCTCCATACCTCCCTGTCCGGAACTAATCGTTTCATCTCTGCATAGCTACCATACCCTACATTCACGGCAATCTGTTTAACATTCTCTAACCTTGCTCTACCCCTACAGTTCTTGTCCTCAACCATTCCTTCCATAACCAAGCTTGCTATTCCTGGGTGTCTTGGTATGTGTGTGTGAGTGTGTGACTACTGTATATACGTCCTACCAACCTATGTTTTTGTTTTGTTAGAATATGCTAAAACACCTTGATAACCTGTATAAGAGTGTGTGTACTTTTAATTCAAATGAGGATTGAAAGGGGGAGGGGGGTCAAGGCATTCAGTTAAGATATATCCCAGCATTTGCCTAGAGTAAAAGTGGAAAACCACAGAAAACTACTACCAGAATGGCTGAGAGAGGAATCAAACCCAGCTCCTCTCAGTATTTTGCCTCACAAGGCTGAGTGTACCCCGGGTCTTCGTGATGAGAGGGAAACATCTTGACCACTGAGCTATTACGCCCTCTTTAGTGATACCTGTTCTAGTCCTAAGTCTGGATTCAAGTTAAGACCTCATGTGCAAAAGTACTCACCACTGGACCATTAAAATGGTCAATCTTGGTTGCATAATAATGTTATTCCATGTCTGTATAATTATTATTATTATTCTCGTATCAGAAACGTACATTGTAAATATATAACACAGTTATTATATTATCTTTGCCCAAAACTTGGCCACTTCCATTGCTCTCTGTGTTCCCCAACGAAGATCTTCGTCCGTGCAGGATGCTGGGCACAGTCGACACTCAGTCATATGCTGAACAGTGTGGTCTTCTCCACAATCACATTGAATATCATCCTGGTCAATGTAACCCCATCTTGCCATATTAACCTTTGATCTGCCTACTCTAGAGCGCAGTCTATTCAGTGACTTCCAAGTCGTCCATTCCTCGTCGTAGCCAGGAGGTAGAGTGTCAGACACATTTTCCCAACAAGGGGGAAGGTTGGTCGTAGCCCTCCACATTTGCAACCTAGCTTTTTCAGCAGTGGTTCTAAGTTCCTTTGATATTCTAAGGAAACTCTTCCTCGACTTCATTCGTTGCGGTTGCGGTTCGTGTCCATATAGAGGATGAGTTCTTTCATGCTCCACTGTCTTTCGTTCCTTGTTCGCAGCTATTTCTCTTCGAACAGGGGGTGGTGCTATTCCTGCGAGGAGATAAAGCCATTCGACTGGAGTTGATTTCAAGCAACCTGTTATAATCCTGCAGGTATCGTTGAGAGCTACATCCACCTGTTTGGCATGTGTGCTGTATAATAAAGCTATGATTGTAATGATTGCTACTTTAGAGCACATCACGACCGGAAACAGATTATATTTCTGTCAACGCATCAATAGTGCCTGTCGGGCAGTGTGGTAGCAGTCTCGTCTCTGAACTTGCTAATGGAACATTTGGTCATTAGTCGATCATGTTTAAGTGTATATAAAATTGGAATAATGTGGTCATCAGGCTCATGTGTTTACATGTATGTAGGGACATTTCTGTTATCAGCCCCCGTGTGTTGTGTTTTTTAAGTTTTCCGCCGCTAGTCACATGTAACTTGAAAACAAATGTTTAGGCTGACAGCCTCGTAAACTTAGGTGTGTAAAAAACTTTGGGACACCTTGGTCATCAGTCCCGTGTAATTAAAAAGGAATGCTTTACTGAGGTAAGTCTTACCAATTCGGCATTTTTTATTTGAATCTTCGGTCTTTTGACTGATTGGATGCAGTTCTCCATGCCTCCCTGTCCTGGGCTAATCATTTCATCTCTACATAGCTACCATACCCTAAATCCAAGGCAATCTGTTTAACCTATTCAAACCTTGGCCTACCCCTACAGTTCTTGTCATCAACCCTTTCTTCCATAACTAAGCTTGCTATTCCTGGATGTCTCAGTATGTTCCCTACCAACCTATTTCTTGTCTTTATTAGCAGTTGTCAGAAACCTGTCTCTTTTCCCACCAGTCTTAATACCTCTGTGTTTGTAACCCTATTTACCCATCTAATCTTCATCATTCTCCTGTAACACCACATTTCAAAACACTTCAATTCTTCACGTAATGTGCTATGAGATTAAAATATATATCAGTGTTTTCATTAGTTTTGTATAGCTAAAACATAGGGATATATACGTTATCAGCTTTGTGTAGTTGGGTGTGTGGAATTTGTCTAATAACCTGTGTTATTGTAATGGCTGTATTAGTGTGTGTATTTGTAATTGCAGTAGGATTTTGGTAAAAATCAGCTGTGACCTGTCAAAAGGTACCATCCTGAAAGTGGTTTATTTTGTTGTTGCTTCTTTTAGGGGTTCGTGGCATCATTGTAATATTGTCCGCGTTCTTTGTTGAGTGTGGAATTTGTCTAATAACCTGTGTTATTGTTATGGCTGTATTAGTGCATGTATTTATAATTCCAATATCGATGGGAAAAGAGGATGCCGAGGCCTTAAGTTAAGACATACACCTTCATTTGCCTAGAGTAAAAGTGGGAAACCACAAAAAAATACTTTCACAATGGCTGAGGTAGGAATGAAACCCACCTTTTCTTACTTTCACCTCACGAGGCTGAGTGTACCCCATTCCAGCTCTCAGCCCAGAATTAAATTTCTTGTCTGAGGTGGGAATCAAACCCAACCTCTGGGGAAACAGCTAAAGATGCTAACCACTTCAGCACAAAGTGGACAATATAGGCTGGTCTCTATTGTCCATGAACAATCAATAACTACCTAATAATAATAATAATAATAATAATAAATATTCCATTTAGCAACTACACGGCCGACCTCCCCCTGTGACGTTATTAACAGTCTCCGGGTGTGGCGGCCATCTTGCGCATTAGCCCCTGGCCCAGCTATGACTGTCCCTCCATAAGAATAACATAGGGTAATTGCACGCGGCGGCCATCTTGCGCATTAGCCCCTGCCCCAGAACCGCTCTATATATCCTACTGCCCCTCGAAGAATGAGGGTATCAGGAAAGATTAGACAAGGACCAAATAAGGCGTGAAACTGAAAGACTCCCTAGGCTTCGGATACCCTAATACCGTCGGGGTTGGAAGAGAACAAGTGTTGACCAAGTGAGGCCGACAGGAAATACAACTGAAAGGAGCCCGGCACAAGTGGAAGCGATGACGTACTCAGCTGGGGTCCCGTGGCTGCCAACCCACGTCCACAAGTTTGAGTCCCTGGGGGGAAACGCAAAAGAGAGAGAAAAGAAGGGTTTACTCAAAGTTCCTGGGAAAACCAAGAAACTGACTCAGCTCAAGAACCCCCCGACGACACCTATTAGAAAAATTTCACTCTCTTCCCCCAAACTTCCTTCGTTTCTGTCCTAGTGATTGCAATATTCAGTGCACGCACTTCCTCTAATCTGCTGACTGTGTTTGATGTACTTACATGTCATCTCATGTTAATGTGGACCTCAACTTCCATTAGCGACATCACATGTTTTTATAACTAAAATGACTGTCTTGCTACTCAGCGCAGCCAACCGAACACCGCCGATATGTTCGTCCCATTCCCATTTCAACAAATGAACACTACTCCGTAACTTCAACATCCGCTTGGCTTAGCACTCTATCGCAGGGATTACACACTTAAAAAAACAATAAAATTTTATTCACAGTATATTAATGTTTCCGCCATGCTTTGTTTTTACTCTTTCAAACTTCATACTCTGATGATGTAATGATGATGGCTGTTGTTATAAAGGGCCTTACATCTAGGTTATCGGCTCTTAATGATTTCGGACATAGAAACAAATTAGAACGAAAACTATATCACAACTCGGTTGGTTCCTTAGTTTAGGCGATGCGACAACACGGTCCTGTAGCCCTGTGTACTTTGGGTGTGTATAGAATCTGTCTGATAACCGGTGTTAAATGTGATGGCTGTATTAGTGTGTGCTATCTGTGATCCAGGCAGAAGGACTGCAGACGATAATTTTTTTCAAGTAGTTCCCACTTTTGCTACCAAATGCTACCGTCCACGACACCTAGCTGCGGACGTGGCTACTAAATGCCATCGCAGTTAGCACCTGGCGGCGAACGTTGGAACTAATATAGCGTTATCAAACTAACATACAAGTGTTAGCTTCCACAAGTATAGTTAGTGGGAGGTTGTTTTTCATGCCATAAATCTATGACATGGGACCGCCGGCTTTACTTCCTCTCCGAAGGAAGGCATACCAAGGGATTTTTAACGCTCTTAAAAAATCTGACGACTTCGGTCGGGTTTGAACACGCGATCTTGGGCATAGAAGCTCAGCATGCTACCAACTTCGCCACCGAAGCCGCTAGATATCTCACAACTAGAAAAGGACAAAAGAAAAGGAATGAGGGGAAATAAGCGGAATAGCAAAGAAATGCACTCAGCATTCGCAGAATGAGATATGAAAGGGAGAGAAGAGTGGGTCCGCCCCAAAATTAACAGAAAAAAGGGGAAAACCACCCAGTTTAAGAATCCCTTGCGTTGCCAACTACCGAGCTTACCATAAGTGATGGGGCTACATACGTACAACCGGCCTCCTCGAGGGCCTTGAGCAGAAGGCAGGAGATATCATGAAAAGAAAAACAAGAGGTTAGAGGAAAGATGAGACAAGGGCCAATTAAGGCGGGAAAGGAAGAGACTCCCTAGGCCTCGGATACCCTAATACCGTCAGGGTCAGAAGAGAGGCCGACAGGAAGGATAACTGAAAGGAGCCCGGCACAAGTAAGTGGAAGCAATGCCGGACACAGCTGGCGTCCCGTGGTTGCCAACCCACGTCCCATATTTTGTGAGCCCTTGGGGGAGGGAGAAGATGATTATGATGATGAAAATTATTGTTTTAAGGGCCCTAATGAAATGATATGATGAGGATAGAAGCCCACTGTCAGGGGTTTGTGTAAAACAGACAGTGAGCCCTAACAGTAGTGGTCTAAGGCGGTGCCTAACTCTGATTTTATTGACCCACCCTCGTATCGGCCTCTAACTCGACATTTTGCGAACCAATCATCGGATTTGGACGTGTGAGGTGTCATAGGACTTAGGGTGACGCCCCCGTTCCTATGGCCTACTCATTTACCCAAAATACCCAAAACCAAAAGGTCATCGGCTTTATCGATATATCGCGAACTAATAATCGGATTTGGGCTAGCAAATTCTTATCACAAGGCCGCTCAAGGCCTAAAAGAAATTAATCTTAACGTATAGTGTAATCATCTTTCTACCTACATAGCCGTGTGTAATAAATAGTCAATGTTAGTTTGGTCTTTTCGAAAAATCTAAAATCTAAAAATAAATAATTCATAGTAAAGGGAATGTAATTCCAAGTACAGTAATATAATTCCCTATATGTCTTTCTTTAATAATTAGTTATCTAAAATTTCAAGTCAATGACTTGACGTTATGTTTTTTTGACTAAATGTAAAATATAAAATATAAATTCAAAAATAAAAATTTTTAAATCTAAAATCTAAAACTTCATAGTATAGGGAATGTAATTCCGAGTAATACAAATCCTTATATGTCTTTCTTTAATAATTAGTTATCGAAAATTTCAAGTCATGACATTATGGTCTGGGCTTTTCGTAAAACCTAAAATATAAAATCAAAAATCTATAATCTAAAAATTAATAAAACAAGCATTTAAATCCTAAATCAGGTTTTTTACAATTATGGGTTCGAGAAACTACAGGTCAATAACCTTACAGTTTAGTGCTTTAATAAAAATAAAAAATAAAAATCATTTAAAAAGCCCACCATCTTGCAACAGTCGCAAGTATACATGCGTATAAAATCACTATTTCACCCCTCGGGTAAGGGTAGTTTTTACCTTAGGGTGGAAATAAATAGTCCATAAAAAACAGGGCTTCGTCTCGAATAATATGACATATACAAGTCTCTAGCATTATAGGTCCACGAAATATTAGGAAAAAAAGCTGCGCTGCAATCAGCGTAGCCGAGCGCCTAGTGTCACTAAAAGCTATAACGCCTTCTCTTTCTATAAAACTCCGATTCAGTCCCCAGAACTGGGAATCAAGCTAAAACCTCAAGTGCAGAAGCCTTAAGTGTTAGCCACTATACAAGGAAATAGGATTGGAAAAGAGGCTGCCGTGGCCTGTCAAAAGGTATCGTCCCTAAAGCATTTTAAAGTCACTTTTTAGTTTTACCTATCACGGTTAAGTGTACATTGCTTCTTAACAAAGCCAGAAATTAAACCCAAGCCTCCGCGGTAAAAGTTATACAGCTTGACCAGTAAGCTATAGCACCTCCTCTTTCTATAAAGTGCTCTGTTTCACTCCTCCGAATCAAAACCAGACTTTCGCAACAATACAACAAACGACAAGTAAATGATAAGTTTCAACATTCAAAGTAATTGAAATATTCGCCCTGTGTGGCTGGCTCCCTACAAGAACAGTCTTTAATGTGTATGTCTTATCATACAGCATTATATTTCAGCTGAGTTGTAATTCACATCCACTCTGTCTGACTGCTCGCTAGAGCTACTGTAGTCTAGTTCGTTACAGGTCTTCGCTAATTAAACATTATAGAAAATCGAATACATGAACAAAGCGACCAGCGAATTAAGCGACCATCACGAAATACGCGAACTAAGCGGCCAAGCTACCCTGACTCATGGAATACCTGATCAAAGCGACCATCGAATTAAACGACCAGCACGGTATATGCGAACTAAGCGGCCAAGCTACCCTGGCTTATGCCCATCACATCTCCCGAAGTCATTCAGTCGGGTTATTCCCAACCGGTGTATAGCTAGACCTGCCCCTAATTCTGACATTGTATCACTCTCACCATAACTGTTCTATCCGTCGTAACCTGAAGATTGTGTGATTTAGTTAATTAGTTGTGTCAGTATTTTGTTGTTTTGTGCTATCAGTTTTTTATCAGTTTGCTGTTATGGAACTTACTACAACTAACAAAGGTTACTCTTATAACTTCAAGCGACAAAATGTGGAAGGGAAGATATTCTGGCGATGTTCAAAGCAGAGGTCAAAAAGGTGTCGAGGTATCATGAAAAGTAAGAATGGCGAGATCTTGAGTACGAGTGAACATCAGTGTGGCGCTTCAGATGAAGCACGGTTGGAGGTCAGGAAAACTCTTCAACGGGTGAAGAAGCGGGCCAGGGAACATACGGCTGTCTCGAAAATCTACAATCAGGAATTAGGCGAACTTCACAAAAAAGGGTACGAATTCGTAACAGAGATGCCAACTGAACTTACGACAAAGAGCGTTCTATACAAACAAAGGTGCACATCTCAAGGAAATCAAGCAGAGCCAGAGAAGCGCGATCATGTGCTTCTTGACGAAGAAATTCTGAAGATGAAAGACGGCAGCAGTTTCCTCCTGGCGGATGACAAATCAGGTGAAAGACTAATTTTTAGTGGAACTTTGGAAAAAGAGGGGTTGGCGTCATGTGAAGACTTTTTTATGGATGGAACCTTCAAAAGCTCCAGTAAACAATTTGCTCAGATTTACTCCATCCATGCTGACTATGGAAGCTCGACCGAGGAAACAAATATATATCCAGTGGCTTTTGCTCTCTTGCCGAGTAAAAAGAAAGAAACGTATGTCAGGATTTTTCAGCTGATACGTAAAGCTATACCTAACTGGGCACCAAGGCGAGTAAATGTAGATTTTGAAGTGGCAGCAATATTGGCTTTGAAAGAGGTTTTCGCGACAGTAGAAGTAAAGGGATGTTATTTCCATATGAAGAAGTGTCTATGGAGAAGAGTTCAAGAACTGGGTCTTAAGCGGGACTACAAAGAAAATGACGAAATTCGTACTCTCATAAAAATGTGTGCATCGCTTGCATTTCTGAAGCCCGATGATGTCTCCGATGGCTGATTGGAGATCTACTCCCTGAAACCCGAAAGTGAGAAGTTAACTGCGTTCTTTGATTATTTCATTGAAAATTGGATTGAAAATGAGCAAAATGACATACAGCAATGGAACTGCCACAGTAGCCCGACATAGGACCACAAATGCAGTTGAAGGGTGGAACAATAAACTAAATAGTATGTTTCAAAGACCAAACCCCAGAATCAAATAACTGATCCAGTGCTTAAAGACCGAAGCTGAAAACTCAGCATGCATGTATATGAAATTACAACAGAATCTGGAAGGAGAGCGAAGAAAACTCAAATACAGAAAAATGGATGCGGGTATTGAAAAAACAATGAAGAAGTATGAAGAAACTGGTGACGTAATGGCATGTCTCCAAACCCTCTCCTACCTTCAAAAGTTGGATTAAGTTCACGATCATGAAAACACTCTGTAAATGTATGTATGAATATCTGTAAATATTGCTTTTGAAACATTACAAAAAATGTACTGACGACGCTATTTTAAAACTGATTTGAAACACGGCTAAATAATAGAAATCAGTGTTGGAGGAAGAATTCATTGTCCTCTCAGGTAAAGGTATTTTTTTAAATGTACTGACGACGCTGTTTTAAAGCTGATTTTAAACACGCCTAAATAATAGAATTGTATTTCTATCATTTAGCCAGTCCAAAGCCTGGATAAAGTGTGATGGAAATCAGTGTTTAAAAATGTACTGATGACGCTATTTTAAAGCTGATTTTAAACACGCCTAAATAATAGAATAATAATAATAATAATAATGGTTTTGGCTTTACGTCCCACTAACTACTAAAATTCCGTGGTGGTCGCTTAGCTCGCTGGTCGCTAAATTCACAGAAGTGTTGACCTTCGAGGCGCAGGTAAAATTTCGTGATGGTCGCTTAGTTCGCTGGTCGCTAAATTCGCTGGTCGCTTTTTTCGCGACACCAGAAAATCACCAGTGTATAATTTAGCGCATTTTCGGACATCAGCCCCGTGTGTTGAGTGCATGTGGTTTTACGTTTTCTGCCGTTAGTCGCATGTACCTTAAAAATAAAGATATAGGTTGTCAGCCCCGTATAGCCTACATAGGTGTGTAAATAGCTTTGCGAAATTGTGATCATTAGTCCCGTGAACTTTGTGTTTAAAAGGGGATTAGTGACATCTTAAGATAATTTTAGGAAATTTAATTGAATATTAGGTAATTTACAGGAACTGTGTTCATGTGTAAATTGTCAGTCGCCGCTAGTTAACTAGCATATATCGTTACACTCTGCAGGTCACAAAGGCCTAAATGTCATTGTTATGACCTAATAACGTTGTGTACGAATAGGTACTTGTGGAAAGAGTGCTACCCATTTAGGTCCCCAGGGGTTTGCCTTTGAGAGACGATACCAGACATAAAATCTAAGTAATAGGAAACACCAGAGTCCAATAACGAATATAATATATTTTAAACACTTTTGAAACATACAAATAACAGGGATCTTATTATATAGAAAACAGCAAATAATTAGACATGAGGAAATCAAAGCTATAAATAATTACTCCTTTGACGAAGTATCGTGTTCACAGCTGAACATATTCAAACTGACTAACATCATTACAGAATCGTCGAAATAAACTAAATGCACTTAACACCAGTTCGACATATGATCCACTAATACGCTCATAAGATAATCAGTCAGGCTCCAATAAAATATTTAAATTAAATACAAACGTAAGAGAGTAATGACCAACCGCTTCTGTTCATCACCGATTTCCAAGATGGAGTCTAAAAATTATCAGCTGTTTAAGATAAACAATCCCAATAATCACAGAAGCAAAACAATAGATCAAGGTTACTAAGCCAACCGATAGCCCCTAAAATAAAATAAATAATACATCAACGTAGATGCTAAGTCAGACTCTTATGGAGCACGCTAATAATCGAAGCAGAGGGGAAACATAAAACAAGAAACGTTAAAATATAAAGGTTAGTTAAAACTGCTTTCGAAACAAACAAGTTGATCACCGAGAATCTGGAACGGCTTAGTAAAATATAACAAATACAGAAATAAACATAATTACCTTTTGGAAGACAAACAGTTACAAACAAAACACTCACACGAAAAACATACAGCTTTCACATCAACACAACGACCATGTTTTTCTGGACCAAAAACAATGATGATGATAATTGTTGTTTTAAAGGGCCTAACATCTAGGTTATCGGCCCCTGATGGTTTGGGTGACCGTGAAGATAAAAATGAAATGCAAACTTAAAACTAAAACTAACTACTAACCTACATACTACAAGAAGAAATGGAAAACTAAAGGAGAATAAGGCAAATAAAGGACAGGAGGAAAAGGAATGCCCTCAAACCTCGAAGAATACGGATTGAGGGACTTGGAAGGAAGGAGAGCCAGGAAAGGCAGATAGGAAAGAGAAAGAGGAGACGGTCATCCCCACAGGGAAGGGACAAAAGGGGGAAACGGACCCAGCTCAGGAATCCCTCGGGGTCGCCAACTCCCGAACTCACCAGCCGTGAGCCCCTGAGGGTGTAGCATTATCGAGGGTGCACCAAAAGTGGTGGGGCTACATACACCTGGTCTCCTTGAGGGCCTTGAGCAGAAGGCAGGAGATAACAGGAAAATAAAAAGAAGGCTGACCCCTTCGCAGAAGGAGGGAATCAGAATAGATGAGACAAGGGCCAATTAAGGCGGGAAAGGAAGAGACTCCCTAGGCCTCGGATACCCTAATACCGTCGGTGTCGGAAGAGAACAAGAGTTGACCAAGTAAGGTCGACAGGTAAGAGGACGGAGAGGAGCCCGGCACAAGTAAGTGGAAGCAATACCGGACTCAGCTGGGGCCCCGTGGTCACCAACCCACGTCCCACTAGATGTGAGCCCCTGGGGGAGGACCAAAAACAAAAGGTAACAGAAGTACCAACTTACAAAGTATATATGTTTAAGTCCAAAACACATCTCACACTTATACGACCAAGCAGCACACGTCACACGTAATATAATGGATCACGACTCAATTGACAACATCAATACACCCAAAATTAGTAAGAGAAAGATCCAACACATTACCCAAACATACCAACCACAACTCCCAGCACATAACCAAACCTTTCATGCAATTAATGCATTCACACTGATCATAGTAATAACTAATTTGTCAACCTTTACATATTAACGTACCTTCTTTCGGCATCAGTCATTTAATAAAATTTTATATATAGCATGTTTAAAACGTGACATTTCTCGACGTTTTCAGTTGTATATCTCTAGATGTTCAATGAACGTACAGGAGTTCCAGCCGTAGTCCAAAGGACTAGGCCCTAACCCAAATTATGTCTCCACAATGTCAGTTACATCTTTCTTCTTCGATGTCAAATTAGGTAATAATAATTTCCAGCAAAGCATCTTGTTACATTGCCAAGACGACATTTTTCATAGATAGTCTCGAACCCAGACGAAAATCGCTGGCTTAGATCATAATACAGCCCGAGCCATCTAGCGGGATACTAGTCTAACAACGGGACAGCTTCACAAGATATCCGCCAGGAGGAGCACAAGTCCAAGTAATTGCATACACTTCGTAAGTTTCCAAGACTCGCACATAGATGGAGCGAGGACTTCCTTATTTCAGTGAATATACCAGAAGGTATTTAAAATGTGGTCAAATTTAAATATCACAGTCATTAGAGTATTAATACATTAGGTCATATTCCTAATACTGTCGGTTTCGCGAGAAAATAAGTGTCACCAAAGAAGATTGTTACATCCATCAACCCTCGATAAGGGTTGTGTCTATAACTATGCCTAGCAAATGGAAGGCATAAGTTGAGCTGTAGGACATACGGACGTAGCAGGCCAACAGCGACCTACATTCATAAGTACTGCAAGCCGGCAGGCTTATGCAATAGTAGCAACACAACCGCACATACTGCTGACATGCCGACCTACTTGAAAGTCTACAAATACAGAGAAAGCACACGCGGCGGGTCACTTACTTCTTGATCCTGAGGACCGACGCCGAGGGTTAGTGCTACGGCAGGCGTCGCCCTCCGGGCGGACGAGCCCCAACGCGACATCGTGGACGTCCGGCGTCATCGGTAGGGTGAGTCTTGTTGTGTCTGTCAGATCCCTTTTCCCTTAGCAATCATCCCCCCTTTCATCAAGACCTAAGCGCCACCCATCAGTACAATAAACCCTTCTCTCACAGTCAAAGGCTCTATCTTTTCATTTCACATAGTTAATCGTAAAACCCCACCCCCTTAGTTTGTAGTTAGGTTAAGATCCAGTATTTCCCACTGCGCCATGCTGTCAGGCAGTAGCTGAAGACGACCAGCAAGCGTTTGGCTTGCTAAGGCTCTCCCGGTAAGTCTGGGTCCGCAGTTCTTCATAAAACATCCTAGTAAATCTCCGTAAAACGCTAAGGATGCTCAGGGTAATCAACTAAATCCCAAACACTTTTAATAATTGTTATGTTATCAAATACATAACAAGAATGGTATGAGCGCCGGGTAAAACTCAGTAAATACCGGAGATGCCGACCAGGGTTATTTTACAATCAAATACATAACATGAATGGTGGAGGGCCGAGCAACTACGTTTAAAGAGAGCTTACACAACAAGTTCTGTAGTTGCGGTCCGGTACCATCATTCGCACGCCAAGCAGTACACCCTGTAGACAAATAACCATTACATTAGCTTTAAAAAAATCATGGATATAGGGTATCTCATGTTAAACCAGGCCATGCACATTTAGTACATTTGGTATAATGGGGTCTGAAAAATAAAATAAATAAATAAATAAATAAATACGCGATGCATTTATTTTCAAAAAATCAAAATTTGCAATGCTCTTCACACAAGTATTTACACTTATACACAACATATTGACTTAAATTTGCAGCACTTTCATTATTTGGGTATCAAAAGTAAGTTTAGTAAGTTTCATAGTTATAGCTCCCTTACTTTGCAAGAAATATACTGCTCAAAAAAATTAAAGCACCACTTTTTTCAAAGGCCACCAAATTTTAAAATTTGACCGCACAATCTCGAAATCTCAGTATGACGTTTATCCTGACGCTTAACAAGTATATGCTTCAGCACATTTCCCCAACTTGAGTAGTTTCGTGGTAGCGCCCCGAAAAACAGCCCATTTTCGAAAACCGCAAATTGAAGTTTGCGAAAAACGATGTAGGACTTGTCGCAGGTTGCCCAAGCAGTCGAAATTGAACGAGTCTTTCTCTTAAGGTTCCACCAACACGTTGAAATCGTTAAATTTGACGTTCGAGTATTTCAACCCCCTTCATCATCCCCTAAACATGGACTACAATTGGGGGCGTCTAAGAAGGTACCGGGTGTGTTTAACCACCTGAAAACCTGCACATCGTCCTCAGTTGCTGATTGCAGTAAGTTGTTAAGGCCTCCGGCAATGTTCATCCCCCCTTACACCCTCAACTGGCATGGGACCAAACCACCCCCTCTCGATTCACCCCTAAGGAAGGTTCTAATCGAGATGTTTATCAGTGCTGTGAATGAGGGGGTCTTCCCCTAACGTTTCAAAAAAGGAACTGTGCCTGTGTCACCACCAGTTCCCCTGCTACCCCCATTTGTATGATTTTTCGAATCAGTCCCTTTTTAAGAGCTGAAACGAGGTCTTAATCGATGAAAGGGCTGGAAAGGTCCTTAGACGTAGTGGTGACACGAAATCAACCCCTTCCGATCGTTGATTGACATTCCATCCCCCAAAATTGAAATTGTTGCACCCTCAACCCTCCCTGTCTGGACGCGTAACGCGTCATGGCAGAGTTTTCAGAGTTAGATGAAAATGAAGCTTATGGCATGCAATTGAGCCCAAAACAGCAGGTTGGATGGAAATTCATCGGTAGGGTGGGAAACGGGTCCAAAAATTTTCAAAAAAGTTAACAACCTATAGTAAGTATGCCCATCCATATGCAACCCACATCACGTCCGAGCTTGCGGGTTGCCCCTGATCGGCAATAGGTTACGAAGTTTGGAAATGGGAGAAAAATTACGTGATGTGGGTTGCCTATGCATGGGTGTACTTACTAGAGGCTGTTAACTTTTTTGAAAATGTTTGGACCCGTTTCCCACCCTACCGATGAATTTCCATCCAACCTGCTGTTTTGGGCTCGATTGCATGCCATAAGCTTCATTTAAATTCAACTCTGAAAACTCTGCCATGACGCGTTACGCGTCCAGACAGGGAGGGTTGAGGGTGCAACAATTTCAATTTTGGGGGATGGAATGTCAATCAACGATCGGAAGGGGTTGATTTCGTGTCACCACTACGTCTAAGAACCTTTCCAGCCCTTTCGTCGATTAAGACCTCGTTTCAGCTCTTAAAAAGGGCATGATTCGAAAAATCATACAAATGGGGGTAGCAGGGGAACTGGTGGTGACACAGGCACAGTTCCTTTTTTGAAACGTTAGGGGAAGACCCCCTCATTCACAGCACTGATAAACATCTCGATTAGAACCTTCCTTAGGGGTGAATCGAGAGGGGGTGGTTTGGTCCCATGCCAGTTGAGGGTGTAAGGGGGGATGAACATTGCCGGAGGCCTTAACAACTTACTGCAATCAGCAACTGAGGACGGTGTGCAGGTTTTCAGGTGGTTAAACACACCCGGTACCTTCTTAGACGCCCCCAATGGTAGTCCATGTTTAGGGGATGATGAAGGGGGTTGAAATACTCGAACGTCAAATTTAACGATTTCAACGTGTTGGTGGAACCTTAAGAGAAAGACTCGTTCATTTTCGACTGCTTGGGCAACCTGCGACAAGTCCTACAGCGTTTTTCGCAAACTTCAATTTGCGGTTTTCGAAAATGGGCTGTTTTTCGGGGCGTTACCCCGAAACTACTCAAGTTGGGGAGTTGTGCTGAAGCATATGCCTGTTAAGCGTCAGGACAAACGTCATACTGATATTTCGAGATTGTGCGGTCAAATTTTAAAATTTGGTGGCCTTTGAAAAAAGTGGTGCTTTAATTTTTTTGAGCAGTATATGTACCTAAAACTGAAAAAATTGCTTTTCTGGTAATTTCAATTTAAAAGTTTTACACGTGAAAATAGTGCACTGCCTTCATAATTAGAACAATCCTGCCCCATAATCTTGATCATCTGCTTCATTGGCTTCTTCCATCTTCCTATTAGTGTTCCTCTGATGCTTTCTGGTATCTTGCCAAGTAACGTTGGTCCGTTTTTCAGCCTCGATCACTCGCTGGTGTCTATATCATTGAGGGCTGATTGTGTGTTGACACCCGGTTCAATACCTAACAGCTTGTACCAAATTTCGTTCAATTCGGTTTCACCGTGTTTAAATTGATAGGGGGAATCGATTTGCACACATACATGGCCGCCATCTGCAAATTATTGAGCTGATGACCTTATAGTTTGGTCAAAATATCCTTCATACATAAAGGTATGTTGTTGCAAAATTTGATAGAGATCAGAGGAGAAGGTTAGTCGTAATTTGATTTAAGTTTTGAACAATTCGGTTGCCGCCATTACGTTTCCGTCAAGATAGCGGTAACATAAAACATGACATTCAGGTGCCCTTTGCTAGTGCTACCTCTGTACCAAATTTCGTTCAATTCGGTTTTGCACTTACTGTTTCTTATTTCAGTAATAGTTCCTTTAGACTCCCTACACTGACTTATGTTAGAGAAGTACTGATTACCTCTAAATTTAGTTTTGGGGGGAAAACTTCTTTATCCTCGGCATTGTAAGATCTATATTTTAACACAATTCAACACATACACACAAATGACAAACCAGCTGAGAACTGACACGTATTCCCGCCCAAGCTCTTTATCCAGAGGATAAACAAGCGAACTGCACATACAGTACTGCCAATACACGTATTAAAATATTACTTTTATGAGAAATATGCTTCTGTGACACTGCTTTACAGAGATCTATGTCTTTTAGTTTTTGCATGTATGAAAGGGGGGTGGCATCCATTGTGCACTAGGGCACAAAATAATTTATATTTCAAAAACCAACAGTCCGATCTTCATGAAACAAACTAAGATTTGTTCAGAAAAGTGTGCTTAATTAACCTAAATGATAAAATAAAAATCCCAAATTTGACCCCTTTAGGCGACAAGGTCCCCTTAATGTCGATTGACAAAAGAGAATGCAGTAGAATCCTCTTGCAGATAAGCGTTTTAAGATTTTAGCAACCCCCAACTAGAGAAGTAAATAGAAATTTTTAATACCCACCCACCCCCAGCCCTTAAAGTAAAGTAAGCTTTTACCACCCTAGTAGGTACTAGGAATTAACCCATAGCAGCTTATAGAAATGGTAAGGAAGTACAGATAATTACCCCACTCTAATAGAAGACAGCTTATTACCTAAAATTAATTCCCCTAGAATAAGACAGTGTAACCTATTAATCCAGGCATTTTTTTCAGCAGTGTCATTACAGTGTATATATTGTTGTAGATCATAAGTTAGTTAGGAAATATTTGAGTGACTGAATGAACGGCAACCTTGGTAATGTGAGTCGACAGGAGGAACGAGCTACCTTTACACTACACTTTCGCAGACACTATAAACACGATACAGCAAGGTGGCACAGTTCAGTCTTTGTTTACAAGTAGCATCAAGGGACACCGTACATACTCAACTCAGCGAACAGTCCTTACAATTATGACTATCAGCAAACTAGGCACGCGACATACAGCTGGCAGCCAGACAGAATATGTCAGATGGCAAATGTCCAGATAAGCAAAACACATGTCTACTATCGGAAGTAAGAGATTACGGGTTCAGAGCCTAGCGTAGGCAGATAACAGTGAGACTAGCATAAACAGATTTAGTATTTCAGAGCACATCCCTCAATGTAATGAAAGCGTAATGTAGCAAGGGAATTTCTAGTAAGCATTCAGTCATACTCTCATAACATGCGTTATTTTTTAAGGAAATATAATTCACGTAGCGGTAAAAGTAGTATCTTCAGAAAGTGTACCCTCACGAAGGCCCACAGGCCATGGGCATGAGCAATTATCAAGCTCATGAGATGCCGACGAGCTAACGGCAAAAGTTTAAGTACGGCGTAACTACGGCAAGGTGGGCACACGACAGTGATAGTTACATTTTATTATTATTATTATGAATACCATTAATACCATGCATTAAGAAGAAGAATATAGCAACAGAAGAGGTTGTTCTTATGAAGTTAAGTTATTATGAGAAGAATATAGCAACAGAAGAGGTTGTTCTTATGAAGTTGAGTTATTATAAGGGAGGAACGATGAACGTTACCCAACCCTTAAAGAAGAAGTTAGTTATTAAGTGTCTTGTGGCAGGAACGAGATGATATTCCCTGACAATGAGATAAGTATAGAAGAAGTTGATTTTTGAAGTGAATTATTATAAGGGAGGAACGAAGGATGTTACCAAACCCTCAGAGAAGAAGTACTGAGTAAGTAATGAAGTTAGTTATTAAGTATCTTGCGGCAGGAATGAGATATTGCCTGGCCCTGAGATAAGAAGTTAAGATACGATGCATGGAGAATTTTAAGATTATTACGTTCATAACAACTGTCATAATTTATCACAATCGTTGCCACCACTGTGCCAAACGCCTATAAGCAAATATATGTATATTAGAATTTCAGTAACATTATTCATGAGAGCGCGCACGAAGATAATATATTCCCATTCTTAAAAGAAGAGGTAGCCAAGAAGCGATGAATTAGTTACAGGTATATTAGTCAGAATGGTACTGACAACCAGAGATCGAGGACTATCATTTCAGAGGCCGGGAAATAGCCACCCCACGGTCCACGTAAGAAGTAGTCTAGATATTAGGACGAAGCTGAACACTGATAGGAAATAGCCACCCCTATCACGTAGAAGACGTTAGCCCTAATACTTTCGGGGAATTAATCCCACCGCGTTATACAAGCTAGCGGCGGTCACTTCAACTTAATACATGTTAGATCTAACGTCAGTTGGGATGCGTTTTGTATCGGAGTACAATCAGCCTGCCAACAGACGATATTTTTATGGTATTATGATAAACTATTGATAGGATATATATATATATATAATACATGTTAGATCTAAAGTTCGTTGGGATGCGTTTTGTATCGGAGTACAATCAGCCTACCAACAGACGATATGTTTATGATATTATACTATAGGATGGTAAGAAGTGAAAGATATATAAATACATTTTTGGAACTAAAGCGATAGTTTGAAGGTATTATATTGGTAAGATGATAAGAATATAGGGAGATAAGCAACGCGAATCAGATACTTAGTAGGTAAAACAGCAGCTGAGAAAAAGCGAGGAAAGATATATTACAACGCATGATCAAACAAAGCACAATTACGCTACATTTTAAAAATTAATTCAAAACTTTCAAGGGATAATAACATCGAAAAACCAAGTAGAGAGGAATAATATTCAAACATAGTAAAAGCTGTTCAGAAAGAGGAAACCATCTATTTATGTCATAAGAGTAAAGGGTAATATTTTATTAACGGCACTGAAGACCAGTGCAGTATCAAATGCTATCAACCAGTCTGTAAACATGGGTTATCGAATCTTATAGATATAGGAAATACCATTATCATGGGTAGGCGCTAGGGAAAGACTAAACGTAATATAATTAACATTCAAAGGTAAATACCCCCAAGGGGCGTGGTGGCTCAGCGGTCTAGCTGTATGCCTCTCACCAAGGCGGTCCGGGTTCGATACCCGGTCAATGCATGTGAGATTTTCGAAGTGAAATGCCATGTCCTGTGGTTCGAATTCCACGTAAAAAGGAGGTCCCGTGGCTCATGATCTCAAGATTAACGGTCACGTTAAAGTACAAGCTTCCTTCCTTTTTAAATACCCCCATTTTTTCTCAAGGGATTTTTCCATTAACTATCCACCCTCCAGACACACAGGCCACCCCCACGCCATGTAAATACTATACATAGTAAGGTAAATTTATTAATATTAGATTTAGGAGTAGGGACTAGCGTTAAGTACTGATGGAACCCCTGGCACAAATAACACCCCATTTCTTTCCCCTATATATATATATAGTGGCATATTTTAAAAGGGAATAAAATGCATATGTTAATAACAATGTTATTTTTCAGGAAGTGTTAACATCTCAGTTAATAAGTTATAAAAATGTATACGGTTCATAAGAAATATCAGAATTACGAATAAACAACCGTCTAAGCTACCTAATAATTATCAATTCAGCCCTTAGAGGCAAGAATAACAATTAAAGAAAGATTTTTCCATAAGTTCATGACACTATAGTCACCAGTATAAAAATTCAATCAGGCTTTACAATTAAGCATTACACGTAGTGCGAGTTCCATGTACACAATGTGTGTATTTAATTAGGTTAAGAAGTAAATACGTCGATTACCGGAATCAGAGGAAGGATGTAATTGCAGGACGGATAATTCCCTGAGGTTACGAAGTGGTATAAAAGTATATATTGCGGTTCTACGAATATGTATGTATGAGACAGCATATTGTTGTACCCCTAGGGTACGCTACCCCCGTCCCCTAAGGAAAATCTATAAAATCCCAAAACTACAAACTTCTGATCTAAAATCCTTATACAATACCACCTACAAATTACATGAAGAAAAATTAGCACATACAGGAAATCGGGTAGCCTCGTACCATAGGCAATGACCTGGAAGAGGTGCACGACTCGGTAGGAATGTAAGGATTCCGCCGAGCGAGCACACTAAAGCTATAAGAACCCCAGAGGTCAAGTGCCGGGATCATCAATCATTCAGTCCTCACTCAGTGCACCGACGCGTTGAACCTCGGCTGTCTACAGGCCGGGTAAGTGTCTTAGCGATTTACACACTAACCACTACACCACACACTCCCCTCCCCCTGTGCTTGGACTGTATTTATTTCTTATTAATTATTATTTTGAACTGCTAGCTCTATTAGTGTATCTCCAGATAGAGATACACATTAAACTCCTAAATAATAGAAGCCACTGGTCTCACTCTTTTATTTATTTAGTTAGTAAGTTCCTACCCTAATAGATTCCACTTTAGGTAGGACTTAGAAATAGCCTTATTGCGTACTTGCTTAATTGCTGCTTGTATTCAACTGAGCGTCCTTGCTCCGCGCTGACCACAGCGAACTCTCCACTTACTCGCGTGCTTACGGCTCACTGCAAACCGCGTGGCGCAGTCGTTGTGCTTTGGTTTATAATTTAATAGCTCTCGCAAACTACCCCTTTACCTAGAACTACCCCGTCAAACAGTACATTGGGGAGTTCTCCTGGATGATCGCACGATCGATCTCCATTCATAAAACATTCCTTACCTCTTACAGTTTTCGCCAAGCTCAACCCCCATTTTAGACTAATTTCATCCCCTAGATTTATTATTTGTACAGACATCCCTCACAGGTACCTTACAAATTGGTGGAGGCAAGGGGTACCGCGACGTTGCTTTAAAGCAACGTCTAAGGGAGTTCAGACAACGAACTTCCGCGGCAAGGATCCCTGGACCTCGTGCTAGCCAAGCAAACGCCACCCAAAGTTGGGAAATTTTTTGAGACTTAGAATTAGACAAAATCTTTGTACCCAACCCAAGCCCGCCCCGCTAGGAAATACATTTTAAACGCCACCCTCACCTAACCATACATAATTTATAGCCTTATAAATACGCCCTTACAGAAGGACGTACAGCAAAGATTAATGCTCAAATTCAAAAATCCTACTAAGGTCCACCGTGTATTTAGTGATACAGCACACACCCTAGCCGCTGCCACCAGACCCCTACGCCCTAAAATCCTGGTTAAGAACCCTGACCTAATAACAGAAAATAACGTAGGCCAATTACTTGAGGAACTTGAGGACGCAGTTATACATATTAAACTTAAATACCCAAAAACAATCAGACAACGTCCCACCACACGGGCACAGACACAGAACGCCCAACAGTCGCCCCCAGATAACGGTGATAGTGACGACTTAACCCCCACATTACCACAAGCTTTATTAGAACACCTTAGTGACACACAGCAGACCTATAACGGGTTGCAGGTCCTGTTACAACAGCTAGACGAAATTCCACACAACTCATCAAACGGGAAGCTATTTGCAGATATAAACACCATTGCATCAACCCTAGGCGGACAAATTAACAAGGCGCTTTCCGCACTACAGGAGGTTAATATTATACACGACTTGTCACTTGATAATATCCAGGGTACGGAGCAATTTCATCCTCAGGACGCTCCACACTCTACCCCTAACCATCCAGGCACTTCCCAAAGCAGAAATACATATATTACACCAATTCAGATTCACCACCAGCCCCTAAGCCACGTACACTCTAACGTTGCATTACTGAACGACAACTTAGAGTCCCCAGTTGAGCGTAACCCCATATCCACCCCCAACAACTCCTACAGCGCGAACATGGTCATGCCTACGAAGTATCCCATGATACAACCCACTAGATACCCTGGTGACAAAGAGGACCCCGAGGAATATCTAAGAGCCTTCAATCGAACGGCTAAGATTAATGGTTGGACGTATGAGGACAAGAAACGCCTCTTACCAGCCTACCTCACTAAATCGGCCCTCACATGGTATGAACTCCATGAAGCCACCTTGGCAGATGCCACGTGGGAACAATTTTCAGCTGCCCTCATCAACACATTTCAGTTGACCCCTGATGAGGATGATTTATATGACAAAATCCGAGCTCATACACAAGATCCCACGGAAGGCACACCAGCGTACATTAATGCCAAATTATTAATGTGCGAGAGATACAATAAGCACATGCCAGACAAGCATGATGATGATGATGATGATGATAATTGTTGTTGTTTTAAGGGGCCTAACATCTAAGTTATCGGCCCCTGATGGTTTGGGTGATCGTGAAGGTGAAAACGAAAAGCGAACTTAAAACTACAACTAACTACTAACCTACATACTAGAAGAAGAAATGGAAAACTAAAGGAGAATAAGGCAAATAAAGGACAGGAGGAAAATAAATGCCCTCAACCCTCCAAGAAGGCGGATTGAGGGACTTGGAAGGAAGGAGAGCCATGAAAGGCAGATAGGAAAGTGAAAGAGGAGAGGGTCCGCCCCAAAGGTAAGGGACAAAAGGGGAAAACGGACCCAGCTCAGGAATCCCTCGGGGTCGCCAACTCCCGAACTCACCAGCCGTGAGCCCCTGAGGGTGTAGCATTATCTAGGGTGCACCAGAAGTGGTGGGGCTACATACACCCTGCCTCCTTAAGGGCCTTGAGCACAAGGCAGGAGGTAAAAGGAAAAGAAAAAGAAGGCTGACCCCTCACGGAGGGCATCAGGAAAGATGAGACAAGGGCCAACTAAGGCGGGAAAGTGAAAGACTCCCTAGGCCTCGGATAACCTAATACCCTCGGGGTCGCCACACAAGCAAAAAGTACGGCTCCTCATGCAAGGTATGCGCCCTACCTTAGTTGACAAGCTGTGTACATTACAGAGCAACACAGTGCTTGAATTGCAAGCAAACATCAGATTCATTGAAGAGGGCAATAAAATGACCCAAAAAGCCGTGGATCAGCACATCCGTACAGACAACGGAGATTTGCATCAACAGATCCGCGATCTGAATAAACAGATGCAAGAGATACAAATCACGGCCATCCACGCTAGCCCTAAAGCACGCCCTCATGGGGATGAACATAGGAATACATGGCGAGTGCCAAGGGGAAAGCAACAGGGTCAAAGTAAACCTACCCACCCCCATTGGCATAATACACCCCCGGTAAGAGAGGCGAATTATTATTCGCAATACCAGGAGGAAGTGCCACGCCATAACGAGTCCCATCCCTTCCCGCGGACACAGTATCCGACAAATACTCGCCCACGCGGCAATCCATCCCCAGACCGCACACCAAACCGTCATCCCCAATATAGGGACGACCGAAACTGGCAGCGTCACCAAAACGCCAGATACGCACAACCACCCAATGCCACTCAATACCGTCGGCCAAACACGCCCCCGCAGCATGAGCGGTATGAGCCTCAATATGAAAGGCCTCCCCCGGTATACCCTCAATACGTCCCTGTCCAAAGAGAGAGAGGACTGGAGGACTATCCGCTGCCCGACCACCCTCCACGGGATGCACGAAGGCGATCAACCTCGCGTGATAGACGCGGCTTGCTCCCCAACCCCCAATATCAGCCCCGGCCAAACAACTGGCGAAACGAGGCGCCCAGGGGACAGCCTCGTTACACCGAAAACAGAGGTTATTCCCAGCAAAAAAACTTTTAGATAGGGAAGGGCCAGCACCCACAAAATCGGATAACCCTTCCCTGGTAACCAAGAGTCGTTCAAATCCACCCTCGAAAAGCGAGTCCACGGCTAAAGCCAGCAAACCGAAAGTCCCCCAACTGTCGCCCGTCAGACTACAGAGCAGGAAATCCCTCCCCGATCGCAGCTCCAGGAACATACGGTCAAAGGTGACGGGAATTGCCTTTTTGGGGCACTTAGTTTTCTGCTCCATAAAACTGAGGACCAGCATAAAGAGCTCCGAACGCAGCTGGTCATGTATGTCATGACACATTGGGACGATTACAAGTATTTCCTCGCCGACGGTAATGATGCCTTATTCCCCAATAAGTATGCATATGGGGATTATATGCACCAAGATGGCACTTACGCAGGTTCAACAGAGATTACCGCCCTAGGCCACGTCCTTAAGACCAACATCCATGTATACACAATGGACAAAATGGCGCCAATTTTCTCTACCGTAGGATATGACAAAAACCTACACCTCTTGTTCACGGGAAATCCGAATACGGGTCACTACAGCCCTCTCACCAACACATTACCTCACAAACCTCAACCAGCCGCCCCTCGGATTGGGAAGAAGCACACTAAAGGCATATTAAAGAACAGAAGTAACATTACCACCCCTCAAGACGCTTCCACAAATAGCATAGTTAAGTTACCCGTGGTAAGCCCACCCACATTGATTCTACCCGTGGACACAAGCGGCCCGACCACTAAACCAGGTGCGGAAAAGCCGGTGACTTCTATCGCCACTGGCGCAAGCAAAGTATTTTCACAGACAACCGGATGTAAACCCACAATCACTCACACAAACCGGCCCTTTAGGAAACCACTGCCGAGACTAGGGTTAACATCACGGGTTAGTAGACATAATTATAGATATTTATCGAGCCACCGAAAGCTCAAGAGAAAGCTTCGGACAATACAAGTGGCAGATAGACATGACACAGCTGAAGCGCGATTCCCAGTTTCACGGGACTCAGCAAAGCGTGTCAGGTTCAGTGATCAGACCACAACACCGCGTTTGCTCGACACACATAATACACCGGTAGAACACACAGCCTCGCAGGACGCGATAGAAGGCGATAAAAACAAATCACCGTCCCAAAATCCCATGGTTCCAATAGTCACATACACTCTTAACAACATGAATACTGCACAAGATGGACACAATATTACAGCCCTATCTAGCCCGGCCAAAATTAACGGATACCAAATTCAAATTTTAATTGATACTGGGTCAGCTATTTGCTGTGTAAGCAGTAAGTACATCAATGGCGAGCGCATACGCAAGATGCCTATCAACACTTGCCTTGTGGCTGCCAACTCGCAAACCATTTCATGCTTAGGCATTACGGATGTACATTTACAAATAGGTTCCTTTGAAACTAGCTTTCCCATGTTCGTCATTAAGGACCTTTCCGTCCCGGGAATCATTGGCACGAACTTTCTTGCCAAGTTCGAAGCCAACATTAGCTTTGTCACTAATAACATACGATTAGTGAACGAAGACCTTATTACCACACACCCAATATCATACGCCCGGGACACATACAACCCACGAGCGCATCGAGACGCGCAAGCACACCAGGTCTCTCCGTTGGTTACAATAGTACCGCCAACGAACACAAGTGCTGACACAAACACGCCCGCCACTGGGGAAACACAGTTACTAACCCCAGAGCAGAATACAAAACTTGAAAATCTATTACAAGAATATCAGGATATTTTTGCCCATTCCCTTGCAGATTTAGAGGTGACCGACTTAATTCACCACCGTGTGGAATTAACCAGTGATACTCCCGTTCACCAGGCACCTTACAAAGTTAGCGCCAAAGAGAGACAAGCCATAGAGACACAAATTCAGGAGATGCTCCAAGCCGGTATCATTCACCCTATCTTGTCCAACTATAGCGCACCAGTACTCTTTACCCGAAAACCGGATGGTTCCCATAGGTTTTGTACTGATTATCGGCGCCTTAATAGACTCATTAAGAGTGACAATTACCCTCTACCGCGAACAGACACTTACCTAGAGACCCTGAGCGGAGCAAAGTACTTTTCGATAATGGATTGTTATTCCGGATTTTACTCAATCCCTGTATATAAACCCGATAGGCACAAGTTGGCATTTGTCACCGAAAACGGCCTCTACGGTTATGCCGTCCGCCCCATGGGTTTAAAGAATGCCAGTCAAACATTCCAAAAATTGGTAGACAAGGCATTCGCAGGCCTCAAATACCGCTCGGTATTAACTTACATAGATGACATAACAGTCTTTTCACAAACCTTCGAAGAACACATTATACACTTGACCGAAGCTTTTGACAGGATTAGGCACGCTAAATTAAAGCTAAAACCATCCAAATGTCAATTTGCAAAAACGAAGGTTCATATTCTCGGTCACATTGTCAGCCGCGACGGCATCACACCTGACCCTGCCAAAATCGCCGCCATTACCGATATTCCAATGCCGGAAAACATTAAACAGTTACGTTCTTTTATGGGACTAACGAGTTATTATCGTCGATTCATTCATGGATTTGCACAGATAGCTAACCCTCTCACTGAGCTTACACACGAAAAAACACCATTTATAGTTACAAAGATACATAGAGAGGCCTTTGAGAAACTCAAACACTTACTTACTACACCGCCCCTGCTCCAGCATTTTCAAGAAGGTAGACCCACCTTTGTACACGTGGATGCAAGCCAATTTGGCATAGGGGCAGCCCTATTAAGAGAAGCCGATGATGGCAAACAACACCCGATTACATACGCTAGCCGCAAACTTACACCGGTAGAAACTAGATACTCCGCTACCGAGAGAGAAATGCTTGCATTCTCTTGGGCCGTAAACTACTTCCGAACATACCTGTATGGTATACACTTTACAGTAGTTACGAATCACGCCAGCCTTCTCTACTGGGATAAATTTAAAAATCCTAATTCCCGGCTTAACAGATTCATATTTAAATTATATGACTACACGTTTGAAGTTAAACACAAGAAAGGAAAAGCACACCTTGATGCAGACGGTCTCTCTAGACTACCCGTACTCGAACCACCTGACGAGGATAATAATCATGTCTGGGATTCTTTACCCACATTTGCTGTCACTCATATTGATACAAAACAGGAGCAGATAAACGATCCCCAGTTGGGACAAATTAGAATTGCTATACAGGATCGCGACCAGGTAGATAGTAAAACTGCCCGCTTATCACGTAGATTTTTTCTTGATAAGGACGATATCCTTAGGTGCAAACCCACGGCCACACATGACGTCACACCCGTTGCCCTTCCCACTAAACTCCGAAACCACGTAATGACGGAATACCACTGTCCACCCCTTAAAGGCGCACATTTTGGAGGTCATAAAACATATTTGCGCATTCGCAATAAATATTACTGGGAGAATATGAAAAATGATATTACAGAGTTCATTAAAACTTGCCACACATGCCAGAGATACAAACACCGACCTGGTAAACCACATGGGTTACTTCACCCCATCCCTGTAGGTGAACTTTTCCACCGCATAGGTATTGACGTAAAAGGTCCAATTACAACATCAGACAAAGGTAATAAATACATATTAGTAGCAACCGAATACCTCACCCGATACATCATCACTAAAGCAGTCCCAAAAGCTAGCGCACAGCAGATTGCAGAGTTCCTCATGGAAATAATTACCAAGTACGGTACTTTCCGCACATTATTATCCGACAGAGGAACAGTTTTCACATCAAATGTTATCACACAGCTTCTTAAATTGCTTCAAATTAGAGCATACACAACCACTAGTTTCAGTCCTCAGACGAATGGATTAACTGAGGCTATGAACAAAATCCTTGGCAGCGCGATAGCTCGTTTTACTAACGACAACGGCACGGACTGGGATAATTACCTCCCAGCGGTAACATTTAGTTACAACACATCCGTGTCGGAGGCGACCAAACACACCCCGCATTTTCTATTACACGGATATCACCCGCGCAGTCCGATCGACAACATTTACATCCCACAGGATACACTCCCTAGCAACGCTGAAAGATTGCAGTATTTATGCACAGCCCGTAATACCGCGCGACAAAATATCCGCACATCACAAAACAGACAGAAAAAAACACATGATAAAACTCACAGACACCAGGAATACAAACCCGGACAGCTCATTATGATATGGTCACCCACTCGCATTAAAAATGTGTCCGAATTCCTAATCCCGAAATGGACAGGTCCGTTTAGAATCCAGAGAAAAATTTCGGACCTAAACTACCTTGTCAACATTCGGCACAATCACAAAATTATTAAAGATACGGTTCATGTACGGCGTATGAAACCATACCATTCACGGAAAACCACCCCCACACCCCACCCTCCCGCGGCTAAGAAACGCAAGCGCTAAACCATTAGCGTCAGGGAGAAAAACATATTTTTCATCCACATAATTCGAACCCAGGGACAGGTAAATTAAAACAAGCGCTCTACGCGCTATGGCACTTAGTAGCCATGATCGCAACCAGCACTCACTGGCAATTCCCAACACTCCATGGTACGAGAATTAATTATAGGTTGCATGTTTAGTTGTAAGAGATATAATAAGACATACCAGGTTATATTAAATGTGTACTATGTTTTGATAAAATAATGAATTTTGTTAACATACACTAGCTGCAAATAGGACATGGCTAGACACATATTTAATACTACTTAGGCCCTACACTCCTCATAGGTCCCCATAGCTAAAATACGCCATATAAGCCTTGGCAATAGCGCCAAGTAAAATGTGGCACCTAATCACCACAGTCAGAAACAGTGGTCACCACCAGTCCCAAGTTGCTCCCACAACATAACTCGTTTTTAATTCTAAAATTTCACACAGAATATTCCGACATAATATTTTGAATAATAATTATACATTTATAATATGTAATGTGCACAAAGGTGTTCATAGACAATACATTGTAGACAGAATATTGCACATGTTGTCTACAGCGCATAGCAAAGAAGGTCAAGACTCTGCCATAGCAGGCGGAAGTAACAGGACACGGAACGCGCGGTCAGCGATACACGTTCACTCCATAGCAACAGTGATTTACGCAAAGTCACGTAAAATACCACACTCACACATGGCCGTGCGAAGCATGGGGTCATTTACCCATATGTAGGCCATATGGCAAACAATAGCAGGATTCCTTCATTATAGGGAAATGCCTAGATACTTAACATAAACAAAAATTAATAACGGAGCACATTTTTACAAAAATACTCGCATTTAGATTCACACACAGACATAGTCACAAAAATTAGGCGAGCGATCAAAGATCTCATTACCTATCTTAAGAAAATGTAAAATAACGGACCCTTGTCCTATAGAAATATAATAACAGAACACAGTTCGAGTACCCTAACATAGAACTTAATTGCTTATACATATATCCCGATAGATATAATAAATACTAGCGAGTCCATATATTTCCCATAACACTATAGGAAATAACACTTCTATGGATTATGAACACCTATAAGAGATTAACACACATTCTTTTACTTGAACAATTTAGAAAGTGCACGGATTCCAACAGTTACCCCATATTAAGGAGGGATAACAGACCGATACACTACATGGCCACAGTATAGACCAACAAAATAGTACATAGGGCCTAATATACTATATAACAGCACATTGATACGATTTCTCTAATAAACGCCCTTATTCCCGTGATAGCGAAAGTACATACAGTACAATAACACAGGTTAGCCGCAGTGCATACACACAATGAACACAGGTTGGCGGCATTTCTAGGATAAAACGCAATACTTCTATACTCGTGCAGGTGAACGACATTTCACACACGAATAAAAGTAGACACACAATAACACAGGTTAGCGAATTCCACTGCCAAGGCAGAGTAATACTTATAACAGTATATAGCAATCATTGGTATCATTACGCTCACTATTGCGACAGTACACAGGTGACTTATTACCACCACAGCCAATAGGAAGTGACACAAAAACACAGGTTATTATACTATCACAGCGAACACCATATATAGTTCCACTGAACACACAAGAAGGCAACACGGGGAAAGAAGTTGACAAATACTTACGTGCAATACATATTATCCAATACACTGTAATCCACAAGGTGTTTTTAATCATAAATATTAATTTACCTCACACAGACTCCTTGCTAAGGCAGTCTCCACACACACACTGAGTCATGCTCTGCAGACAAGGCGGATGCGTGCGTATACAGATTAACGACACCTGAGACGATAGTAGACCGCGACTCACGTGTTATACACAGCGCTTCCGGCGCTCACACATAATCTGTTCCACATCTTTTTACCCTCATAGGGGATCTTCTAGATATCTCTGCTTTCTAGATCAAAGTGGAATTGACCACCAAATACCGTCATATAAGACAGACATAATGAACAGTTTTCATACAAAGCGAAGTATTCTCATTTAGCCGACGGAGTAGGGAAATCATTTGAAATACGATTATAAATAATGATCATCATATTATATTAGCCTACGACCGACCGGACGATTAGCTAAATGCTAAACACTTGGGGCCATTCCTCTAACGGTCAACGTATGAACTCATCTATCATCCAAACGCCATGTACAAACTGTTCGTAATTGTCTACTTAATGACGAAAGGATAGTCATAATTTTAAAAATTAATTCAATATTTCCATAAAAGCCACAAGGCTCATAAAGGACCACAAATCCTTGCAGAGATCCCCTCTAGTTTACATATACACAATAGATCAACAATTAACAGTACGATCATCAGTTGGCCCAAGTAATTTCCATAATTTCATTTTGAGGCAACGTGATACGACATGGCACATACATATATGTATGTCCATTAGTAACACAATAACGCCATGGCCCATAGATGTCCTACAGTAGACCTCAGGCGTTTGAAAAGTCAAAAGCAGGTGTGTGCCTACCTTCCTAGGTCAAAACACTGAAGGATAGATATCAGCCATGAGCGTATAGATGTAAATATATTCGGCAATAAATACGTTAGATGGTCCATAGCTATTCTACGTTATCCTAAGGCGCAATTAAGTCCAGAGCAGGTGTTTGCCTACCCTCCTGGGATAACGATAAGGAATAAGTATCGATCATAAACATTATCATGCCGAATTTTATAGATAATAGCTTGCCGCGGTGGGTGAGTGGTTATAGTGTCGGACTACCAACCCCAAGATTGCAGGTTCGCCCCTGGCCAGGGTAAGTGATTTTTGAAGGCGACAAAAATCACGATACTCATGTCATACGTTGTTGGCATGTTAAAGAACCCATTTGAATTCAGTAGGCCGTGTTCAATGGCAAAATTAATCTCGGGATTTTTCGCCAACACAAAGTTCCTCCATTCTCTACTTGAAAGCGCTGTAGGGTCAAGGAGTTTAGATATCTAACCTCCTTGACTTTCATAGCGTTCAAAGGAACGACGAAATTCGACATGCAAGCTACCTTCTGGGTGTCAATTAACAAAGCTTGCACCAGGCACCCGAGGCCATACGATATTATTATTATTATTATTATTATAGATAATAATTAGTAAAGGCCCGATGATTATCTTTAACATATAACAATTAAATATACACTTGATTTCCCAAACAAGAACATACAAAATAGGAATACACTATCCTTATACAAATACATCCGGTCAGGAGAATACAATGCGTAGTTCTCACTGCCATACAGCAGAATGCCCGATGAAGGTAGCCCATTATACTCCTTCACGGACAATCTACCATGCGGAATGCAATATTAACTGTGAATACACATATTGCTACACCCCGCCATATTTTTCATTTTCCCGGCGTGGACAGGGATAAACCACGGAAACATTTTTCCTACAGAATAACACCCAATATTTCTACACTTACAGGGAATCGCCAAACGCGTAAACACATTCCCGATACACATTAGTAAAATTTGGGATTTAATTACAGGTCAAATAAACATATTTTATAAACACCATTTTCAACTTTCCCACAGGAAGGGGACACAAAACGCAAAAACACCTATATATAGATGGGCACCCAGCATAGTAATGCGCCCTGCATTATTTTTCATTTTCCCGGAGTAGAAAGTGCAAACCACTGACACACTTTCCTACACAATCTTACATAGAATTTCTACAGCCACAGGAATGGGACATATGATTCCAAACATGTAAAACACAGTCCAGAATACTACATATATTCTCCCGGAGTAGAAAGTGAAAACCACTGAAACACTTTTCTACACAGTATTACAGAGAATTTTTATAGCCATAGGTGTGACATATGCTTACGAACATGTAAAGTACACTCCAGCACACCGCATGTATACTATATAAGAAACACATTACTTATATACATAGCGCTTGCCACATTTCGGTACGATATAATGATAAAATAATCCCATTAGGATTTAGCCAAAGGAGAACATGCATAAATTCCTAGCATACAGACGAATAGCTAATGCCCTCTGCCCAAATTATACAACACACCAGCTGTACAGTTCAAAACGCTGGTAATGAATACATCAAATACGTAACACGTGCGTTTGACAGCTCCTTTACGGAACGATAACAAAGCCTTCATGGTTCCAACCCACTCCTGTCGCTCGCCTCCAATCACAGTAAAGACATGATAAACAAGACCTACTCCAGCCGGACAGCCAATCAAAGGCTACAGGTCACGCCTCACACTGACGACAGTTGATATCTCATACACACACACGTTATCTCCGAATACGCCTCCCACGAGACAGATAACTAGCGAGCGGCCATAATGAATTCAAGTCGCATATTGCGCGCCAGATTCAAACGGCACTAGGTGACAGACATTTAATTGTCACAATACACTTCACACAATAGGGTAACCAGATGATTTTATTTTAGTTCACCCCTATCATCCCTCAACCCTTTACAACGGGATAACACATTTAACGGCCAAAAGCCAATATTCTCGTGGATATTTACACAGCGCCGCGTCACACTAAATACACCACATTTTATATCTTAGCGAACTTTTAATACATTTTTGACCTCAGATACACTCTTATATAGACACGCCAGCCAATATAGAACAACATGAATATGTATACATAACCAAATAAGTATATAAATCCACTTTCCCATTAGGAGGTTTTAATTTGTTTTATTTTTGAGTACGGCGATATTACTCAAAATATTATCTTTCAGAGTTAGACCGGCAGAGTTGTTTCAGGTGACAGCATGTTCATATAACCACCATACATTATACCCCTTTTGAGACCCATAATTAAAACTCCACACTTAGGGATATTTATGACCCTGTTTAACATATAGATGGCATTTATATATACCATCATTCCAGCCAATAAGATGGCAATAAACACTTATATACCCCCCTCATTTTCATAGGGTGGATAGTATGTTATATTTTTTTTTTGCAGCGATCAACCCCATCGTAGGAGGGAATTACGACACATATAATGCGCTGCAATATAGCCTGGTTTAGGATACCTATAAATAGTATCTAATCAAAATCTATAGACAATATAAATAGATAATATCTATAGGCAACAGCTCTAGATAATGTATCTGGACAGCAAACCTAGACACAATTTATAAACAGTATCTCTAGACAGTAGATCTAGACGGAGTTTATAGAAAATACCTACAAGCAATAGTTCTAGACAGTATACCTAGATAATACCTCTAGACAATACCTCTAGTTAAGGAATTATACTATATAATAATAATAGATGACCAGTTTTTTAGGATAGACTTTATCTAATATATAAAAGTGAAAGTCTGTATGTATGTATGTATGTATATATGTATGTATGTATATATGTTGGTTCCGTATACAAATCCACACCGTTCCACCAATCTCAACCATATTTTGCATACACATAGTTTAGGACCCAGAAGGAACCGCTGGCTACATGAATTTTCGATAGTCTTTCTCATTCTTCTGATTTCGGCCCTTTTTCACTCAAAAACAGGCTAATCAAATCATAAAATATACTCATGAAGGAATGGCAAGGCAGATAGTTTCCATGGCAACATAGCTCAAGTCGAGACACGGCCGTCTGGATGCCAATTGCGCTCTGCACTACCGGTATAGAAAATGAGGATCTTTACTTGAAATCCCGTTAGTTACTCAACTGCTCACACAGCACTGTCAACCGAGTATAGCATAACAAAGACTTGACACTATCTACTAGATATTTGTCAAATACCACTTACTCACTCACTCACTCACTCACACATTCATCACGAAATCTCAGAACCCACCCAACGGATTGGAATGAAATTTGGTATGCAGCTTACTCAAGAGCCGCAAACGCCCACTAAGAAAGGATTTTAGGATATTCAGGTTCTAAAGGGGTGTTAAGGGGGTAGACCTGCATTTCATCGAATAGCAATATCTCCCGATTGGTTTCACTGGGGGATGTGATACTCGGCATATAAACTCATCATTAAAAATAAGAAGACATGTGTCTGAGGGTTTTTCGATGTGGTGTATATTATGAGGTGAAAGGGGTGAAAAGTGGGGGTTGAAAGATTCCTAACGGAGCCTGCATCTCATACACGACATAGGCGAGGAGTTTGAAACTCAGCGGGAAAAAATCAGCATAAAAAATAAGTAAATAGGTGTTTGACCGGTTTTATTTTCATAAATCCAATTTAAGGGGCCTATGGCGAGGGGTGAAATTCTGTGTAAAAAAAAAACAGGAAAGAAAGTGTCCTAACCGATTGACTCACTCGCTCTTCAAACTCAGGGGGAAAAACTGCTTAAAATAAGTATAACTTATATGAGTTCGACAGTTTTTTTGATAAACCAAATTAAGGGGTTCATCGGGAGGGGTGAAATTCTGAAGAAAAAAATTGAAAGAAAATGTTCTGACTCACTCACCCACTCATCATCGCCCAGCCAAAAATATTGAAGTTGGAAACATGTCATTTTCGGGATATGTTCGTTGTATGCCAAAACCATACACTAAGGGAGGATTTTTGAATATTCAGGCTCTAAAGGGGTCTTAAGGGGGTTAAACCTGCATTTTATTGAATAACAATATCTCACGAGTGGTTTCATTTGTGGATGTGATACTCGGCATATAAACTAATCATTAAAAATAAGCAGACATGTGTCTAAGGGTTTTTCGATGTGGTGTATTATTATGAGGTGAAAGGGGTGAAAATTGGGGGTTGAAGGATTCTTAACGGAGCGTGTACTGTATCCTAACGAAGCGTGTAGGCCTATCTCCTAAACGACATAGGCGAGAAATTTGAAACTCGGCGAAAAGAAATCAGCTTAAAAAATAAGTAAGTCGGTGTTCCACCGTTTTTTCATAAATTAATTTAAGGGGCCAATGGGGTGGGGTGAAATTCTGGGGGGAAAAAGGAGAGAAAGTGTCCTAACTGACTGACTAACTCACTCAATCATCAAACTCAGGGGGAAAAGACAGCTTAAAAAATAAGTTAATAGGTGTTCAAGCGTTTTTTCATCAATCCAATTTAAGGGGCCCATGGGGAGGGGTGATATTCTGGTAAAAATAATTGAAAGAAAATGTCCTGTCTGACTCACTCACTCGTCACGCCCAGCCAAAACTATTAAAGTTAGAAACATGAAATTTTGGGAATATGTTCGCTGTATATCGAAAACGTCAACTAATGAATGATTTTTGTTATTCGGGTTTTAAAGAGGTGTTGAGGGGGTAAACGTGCATTTCATTGAATAACGATATCTCATGAGTTGTTTCTTTGGGGATGTGATATTCGGTATATAAGCTAATCATTAAAAGAATCAGACATATGTCTAAGGGTTTATCGATGAGGTGTATATTACGAGGTGAAAGGGGTGAAAATTGGGGGTTGAGGGATTCTTAACGGAGCGTGTATCTCTTAAACGACATAGGCGAGAAGTTTGAAATTCGGCGGGGAAAAAAAGCTTAAAATATAAGTAAATAGGTGTTCGACCGTTTTTTCATAAATCCAATTTAAGGGGCCCTTGGAGAGAGGTGAAATTCTGGGGGGAAAACAGGAAAGAAAGTGTCCTAACTCACTCACTCATCAAACTCAGGGGGGAAGAACAGCTCAAAAATAAGTAAATAGGTGTTCGACCTTTTTTTTTCATAAATCCAATTTAAGGGGTTCATGAGAGGGGTGAAATTCTGAAAAATAATTGAAAGAAAATGTCCTGACTTACTCACTCATCATCCCCCAGCCAAAATTATTGAAGTTAGAAACATGACATTAAGGGGCTATGTTCGTTGTATGTTGAAAACGTCCACTAAGGAAGGAATTTTGGATATTCAGGTTCTAAAGGGGTGTTAAGGGGGTAGACTTGCATTTAATTGAATAACAATATCTCCCGAATGATTTCCTTTGGGATGGGATACTAGGCATATAAACTCATCATTAAGAATAAGAAGACACATGTCTGAGGGTTTTTCGATGTGGTGTATATTATGAGGTGTATGTGTGAAAAGTGAGTGTTGAAGGATTCTTAACGGAGCAAGTATCTCTTAAAAGACAGAGGCAAAAAGTAAGAATCTCAGGGAGAAAAATTAGATTGAAAAAGTAGTAGATAGGTGTTCGATTGTTTTTTCATAATCCAATTTAAGGGGCTCATAGAGAGGGATGAAATTCTGGGGAAAGAAATCCACAAAGGAAGGATTTTTGGATATTCACTCATCATCCCCCAGCAAACCTATTGCAGTTAGAAACTTGAAATTTTGGGGATATGTTCGTTGTTTGTCAAAAAAGTCCACTAAGGATGGATTTTTGGATATTCATGTTCTGAAGGGGTGTTAAGGGGGTTAAACTTGCATTTCATTGAATAACAATATCTCACGAGTTGTTTCATTTGGGGATGTGATATTCGGCATACAAACTAATCATTTAAAATAAGCAGACATATGTCTAAGGGTTTATCGATATGGTGTATATTATGAGGTGAAAGGGGAGAAAATTGGGGGTTGAAGGATTCTTAACGGAGCGTGTACTGTATCTCTTATTCAACATAGGCGATAAGTTTGAAATTCAGCGGAAAAAGCAGCTTAAAAATAAGTAAATAGGTGTTCGACCATTTCTTCATAAATCCAATTTAAGGGGCCCATGAGGAGGAGTGAAATTCGGGGGGGGGGGGAACAGGAAAGAAGGTGTCCTAACTGATTGACTTACTTACTCACTTATCAAACTCAGGGGGAAAACAGCTTTAAATAAGTAAATAGGTGTTCGACCGTTTTTTTTTCATAAATCCAATTTAAGGGGTTCTTGGGGAGGGGTGAAATTCTCAAATATTAATGAAAGAAAATGTCCTGACTGACTCACTCACTCATCATCGCCCAGCAAAAATTATTGAAGTTAGAAACATAAAATTTTGGGGATAAGTTCGTGGTATGTCGAAAACGTCCACTAAGGAAAGAGTTTTGGATATTCAGGTTCTAATGAGGTGTTAAGGGGGTAAACGTGCATTTCATTGAATAACAATATCTCATGAGTGGTTTCATTTGGGGATGTGATACTTGGCATATTTACTAATCATTAAAAATAAGCTGACACATGTCTAATGGTTTTTCGATGTGGTGTATATTATGAGGTGAAAGGCATGAAAAGTGGGGGTTGAAAGATTCCGAACGGAGCGTGTATCTCTTAAACGACATAGACGAGGAGTTTGATTTTCTCCGAGTTCCAATCACCTTAAAAAATAATAAATGAATAAATAATTAAAATAAGTAGATGTTCGACCTTTTTTTTTTCATAAATCCAATTTAAGGGGCATATGGGGAGGGGTGAAATTCTGGAATAAAAACGTCCACTAAGGAAGGATTTTTGGATGTTCACTCTCATCGACCAATCAAAACTATTGAAGTTAGAAGAAGGGGATATGTTTGTTGTGTGTCGAAAATGTCTACTAAGGAGGGATTTTTGGATATTCAGGTTCTAAAGGGGTGTTAACGGGGTTAAACCTGCATGTCATTGAATAACAATATGACACGACTATGACACGAGCGAAGCGAGGCTAAAAATGAGATGGTGTGTGTCTGTGTATTACTCAATCACGCAAGAACCACTGGTCCGACTTACATGAATTTTACATGAAAGTAGCTGATTTAACTGGTTAACATATAGGCTACTTTTGATTTCAATACTTTGCACTATGGCGACCATTTTAGTGACGTCACTACACCCTTTGGTTTCAAACTTTCATATTTCCATTTCAAATAAAAAGTGAACGCTAAGAAATAGCAAACTTGTGATGGCATATACGAGGTTTAAAATTACATTTTCTATCCGAAAGGTATCTCCAACGGTTAGCGAGTAAAACCTAAATTTGTGCTATAAAACACGGTCAACGCCGAACGGTGTAGTTGGACAAAATGTTCCATCCTTAATCTCCCTCTGCGCAGCACCTCGCCTATCCCCTGTTTTAACTGTCACTTTCACATTTTAATTTATTTATGACGAGTAGCGAAGCACGGGTACTTCAGCTAGTAGCCTATAAATCTAATAAACATAATACGAGCATAAACAGCAGTCACATAATATTATGGTGACAGGTGCCATATATTACCAATAGTATGTCCAGGCCACAAAGCACATTTCCCTCCCATAATACACATTAAACACTATACAGATAACACATCTACACTTCTTCCCCTACCAATGCGAGGCACTATGGTTATTATGCAAATACCAGGGTGTACGCCATGCCTTATCGCTCATGGTTGGATGTTAATCAACACTCGGAACCTTAAAGCTAACAGCTAGCGTTCCAGGCTTAACCCAGTAACACGAGTGCATGCAATGATACATTTTTTTCACCAATGTTTTCACCCTGCATGTTAATTAAAATGATGATGATAATTGTTGTTTTAAGGGGCCTAACATCTAGGTTATCGGCCCCTGATGGTTTGGGTGATCGTGAAGATGTAAATGATAAGCGAACTTAAAACTAACTACTAACCTACATACTAGAAGAAGAAATCAAAAACTAAAGGAGAATAAGGCAAATAAAGGACAGGAGGAAAAGAAATGCCCTCAACCCTCGAAGAAGGCGGATTGAGGGGCTTGGAAGGAAGGAGAGCCATGAAAAGCAGATAGGAAAGTGAAAGAGGAGAGGGTCCGCCCCCAAAGGTAAGGGACAAAAGGGGAAAACGGACCCAGCTCAGGAATCCCTCGGGGTCGCCAACTCCCGAACTCACCAGCCGTGAGTCCCTGAGGGTGTAGCATTATCTAGGGTGCACCAGAAGTGGTGGGGCTACATACACCCTGCCTCCTGAAGGGCCTTGAGCACAAGGCAGGAGGTAAAAGGAAAAGAAAAAGAAGGCTGACCCCTCACAGAAGGAGGGTGTCAGGAAAGATGAGACAAGGGCCAATTAAGGCGGGAAAGGAAGAGACTCCCTAGGCCTCGGATACCCTAATACCGTCGGGGTCGGAAGAGAACAAGAGTTGACCAAGTGAGGTCGACAGGAAAGAAGACGGAGAGGAGCCCGGCACAAGTAAGTTGAAGCAATGCCGGACTCAGCTGGGGCCCCGTGGTCGCCAACCCACGCCCACTAGAAGTGAGCCCCTGGGGGGTGTTAATTAAAAGCACAAATGCTAATCTACATCCTTCAGCACGGTAACTAACAACCAACGCTGACCACCCAAATCCTACACAATAAAATCCTCACCTACACCGGTCGAGAGTTCCTACCCATTAACGTCTCCATACATCCCCATAGGACCAAGATTCCTTGAACATTTCTTTTCATCCCGTTACCAGTAATTAACAACTTTTTAACATACCTACAAATACCCAATAACATGGGAATACCATTCCAAATCCCTCACTTACCTACTAACATGCGAGAAGGAATTATACGCAGCTGATATTAGCTGGAAATCCGATTGACCAGGCGCAATGATACTGCACCGTGCCACCACAATTGCCCCCCCCCGTATAACTACAACACCATAAAAACAACATTAAAACGCTAGACACTTATTCTTTATGGTTTACGCACGGCGATGCACTTAGCAGGATGTAAAAATGTTTTCCAGGTGAAAATATATGTTGAAAAGTATTTTCCAGGCGAAAATATACGTTGATGTATCAATAAATTGTACCCAGGACATGACATGACAAGACGTCGACGTTGACGATCGACGAGAGGTCATAGTGGTGACGCGTTAGGGCTTGCAAGCGCCTGTGTGGCGGGGAAGTACCTAGCCTGTCTCCCTTAAACACAGGGTCCGTTATACCATTTTTATGCCCTAACGTCGTCTAAACTATACCTGCGGATGGAGGATTGATGGTTCGATGAGGGAATAAATTAACCCCACATCGGACAGAATACTTCCTCCTTCCCAAGACGACCCCTAGGACTTAACATTAGTCAGTAAATAGAGTTTAGATGCTCTAGAATAGGAGCAAACGCCTGCAGCGGCAGGTACATAGGGATAAGATGAGTATTGAGAAAAGGGAATAATGAGTTAAGGGTATAAGGAGATAAGGAAAGAAGGATATAGTAAGAGAATATTATAATGAATTAAGGGTATAAGGAAACAAGGAAATAAGGAAACATGATGATGATGATGATAATTGTTGTTTTAAGGGGCCTAACATCTAGGTTATCGGCCCCTGATGGTTTGGGTGATCGTGAAGGATGAAAATGAGAAGCGAACTTAAAACTAAAACTAACTACTAACCTACATACTAGAAGAAGAAATGGAAAACTAAAGGAGAATAAGGCAAATAAAGGACAGGAGGAAAAGAAATGCCCTCAACCCTCGAAGAAGGCGGATTGAGGGACTTGGAAGGAAGGAGAGCCACGAAAGGCAGATAGGAAAGTGAAAGAGGAGAGGGTCCGCCCCAAAGGTAAGGGACAAAAGGGGAAACGGACCCAGCTCAGGAATCCCTCGGGGTCGCCAACTCCCGAACTCACCAGCCGTGAGCCCCTGAGGGTGTAGCATTATCTAGGGTGCACCAGAAGTGGTGGGGCTACATACACCCGGCTTCCTTAAGGGCCTAGGGCACAAGGCAGGAGGTAAAAGGAAGAGAAAAAGAAGGCTGACCCCTCGCAGAAGGAGGGTATCAGAAAAGATGAGACAAGGGCCAATTAAGGCGGGAAAGGAAGAGACTCCCTAGGCCTCGGATACCCTAATACCGTCGGGGTCAGAAGAGAACAAGAGTAGACCAAGTGAGGTCGACAGGAAAGAAGACAGAGAGGAGCCCGGCACAAGTAAGTGGAAGCAATGCCGGACTCAGCTGGGGCCCCGTGGTCGCCAACCCACAACCCACTAGATGTGAGCCCCTGGGGGAAATAAGGAAACAGTAACAGAATATGATAAGGAAAGAATACAAAGTAATAAGGGAATAATAACACAATATAAGAAATGAAATAATACAAGAAATGAAATGAAATAATGAACCAATGAAATAATGAACAATTATATTCCGGGCCGAGGTATGCAGCACCGATGACCTCTTTGCTCATACCCCCGATGAACAAAGCATACAAACAGAAAATATATAATAAAACTACGATTCTTTTTCCCTGGCCGAGGTAACATACATTATTGTGCCCCAGGAAGAAGAATATTCAGCAAATATATAATGAAACTACGATTCTTTTTCCCTGGCCGAGGTAACAGACATTATTGTGCCCCAGGAAGAAGAATATTGATATCACACAAGAGGTAATATAAGAAGCGTCGAGACCGGACACAGCGCGGATAGGGATGCAATTTGCACATGTAGCATAGACCATGGATGGCAATGCGCGTGGGAGGTCACTCGGTACGGAGGTAACTCCTAGCGCAGGCTAAGTAAGAGTAAACCAAACCACTATACGTATGGGTCAACTGGTTAAGCCATTTCAAACAGAATCCGTAGTTTTCGCAAACCACAATCTACATTCGTAGTCACTCGGTTTACCGATACTACATTGCAAATTGGACGAAGGTCCCTGGATTACTATACGTCCTTAATGCCCCATACCATGTTACGTATTTAGCCGGTCCACTGGTATAAGAAGTCCTTCTAGGCTCTCTTCGTTCCGACACCACCCTGCGTATTGAACAGCCCTTGGTTCAATTACAACATCATACAAATCCGTATATTTTTTACGGCACAGAGACAAATAGAAGATATCTCGTGAGTTAAATTCTGCAACCCAGGCATACGACTAGTTATTAAAGATATGAGCGCTGAGTCCGATCTTGCATACGCAAGTTAGACACAAAAGTAAACACAATAATGAATAAAGTTAATAGTAGAGCAATGGTATAAAACAGAAGTAGATAGGAGTACAGAACAGTAAAGTCATAGGAGACAATGCATAAGAAAGATTAAAGAAAGCTAAAGATGAATACAATAATGAATGAAGATAATGGTAGAGCAATGATGTAAAACAAGAATAAATAGGAGTAAAGTACAGTGAAGTTACAAAGGATAATGAATAAGAAGGAGTAAATAGAGTGTGAATACGTACCAAATAAGAGATAAAGGTTGAAATAATACAAAGATTTAGGAGAAAGATAAAGGTGGATAAGTAAATACAAAGGTAAACAAAGAGTTAATAAAACATGGCCAATAGCATTTAAGAATCTAGATATTATGATAATAAACATGTATTTCCATTTCAGCGCAGGTTGAAAACCTGAGGCGCTGATCCCAGACAAAGCACACATGATGGTGCACAATTTGAAAGCATGTATCGGGAGTGGCTCCATTATAGGGCGCTCACCGAAAATAACAATGATAATGATAAAAAGTGATTTAGTGACTAAACATAAGGTTTTTCTATATGCCTCCACAGACAATGATAATGATAAAAGGTGATTTATTGACTAAACATAATGTTTTTCTATATGCCTCCACAGGATTAACCCCACAAAGGACGAGGGAAAATGCCCTCTGAAATAATAATTTTTACATGTATTATGGATCCACAAAAAATGATACAAAATTTTTATGCACTAACCATATGTTTTTTTCTTGTGTTACACATCTGCCCCACCCCCAAAAGTGCACACTCAAATGCCCCATACATAGCCCCCCCCCCCAGCACATAATACCCATTTTCAGGCACATATCCGGACCACAGTGGAGATATACCTGTAGGTTATCATCCACTGAAGGTCGGATCAACGAATAAAATTAGCACCTAAAATGAGAGGTGCATTACGGCCACACAACTCGCGCCTATCTCTGTAAAGGACGAATTCTGCAGCCAAGATGACTTCGCTCGCCCACAGGGAGCAAGTCATACAATAAAATATTTTGTACACAAATAGTATATCACCTGCAGGTAATAGGTAATAGGTAATAAGTAATGGGTACTAGATATTAGACAATAGATTATGATTACATATTAAGTTAAGAGTGCACTCGAAATAATGTTAAAAGGTGTTGAATACAGTATTCAAAGGAGTATAGTTGCGCAACTACAGTAATAACAGAAGGATGGTAAATAATTAAGAGAATTTGGTTTGTTGATACAGAAGGTTAATACATAATTAAGAAAGGTTGATTTTACTATTAGAGAAGGACAACACAATTAAGTGAATTTGGTTCTGTTTTTATTGAAGGTTGATGTAAATAAGATGATGATGATGATAATTGTTGTTTTAAGGGGCCTAACATCTAGGTTATCGGCCCCTAATGATCTGGGTGATAGCGAAGATGATAATGAAACGGAAACCAGAACGAAAATTAAGTGAGACGGAAAATACTTACAAAAAGGAACTCGGATTGAAACGACTCACAAAATGTTCTTACAAAAGGGAATTTAGAACGAAAAGATTCACAAAAGGAATAGATTGAAAAATACCCACAAAATGAAGGCTAGGTTCAAAATACGTACAAAATGCAATGTAGCGTCGAAATACTTACAAAATGCAACTGAAATTCAAAATACTTACAAAATGCAAATGAGATCGAAAATACGTACAAAATGCAATTGAGGTTCAAAATACTTACAAAATGCAATTGAAATTTAAAATACACAATGCAATTCAGATTGAAATAGGCCTTATCCCAGTTCCAATCCAAATTATTCACAAAGTGCAATCGAAATTCAAAATACTTACAAAATGCAATTGAAATTGAAAATGCTTACAAAATGTACGGTGATTCCAACGACTCATGTGGATTGACAATACTTACAAAAAGCAATTTAGATTGAAAATACTTGACAAAATGTAATTTAGATTCAAAATACCCACAAAATGCAATTGAGAATCAAAATATGTGCAAAATGCCCCCAAACAAAATGCAATTTAGATTCAAAATTCGTGCGAAATGCGGTTTTGGTTGAAAATACTTACAAAATGCAATTGAAATTCAAAATACTCACTAAAAGGCCCCGCAACCTGCATTGAAAGACTTACTAAAAAGCAATTTAGATTGTCAATCTTTACAAAATGCAATTGAGGTTGAAAACAATCGCGAGATGTAATTTAGATCGAAAAAACTTACAAAATGCAACATAGATCAAAAATGCCTTAAAAATCGATAAAAGGGAATTTAGATACACGGTGATTCGAGTAACAAAAACAGTGCGGGAATCTTAAAGAGAAAAGGAAATAGAAGGAAAAGAGGAGAGGGGAGGGGAGAGAGGAGAAGGTCCGCCCCAAAGGGAAGGGACAAAAGGGGAAAACGGACCCAGCTCAGGATCCCTCGGGGTCGCCAACGCCCGAACTCACCAGCCGTGAGCCCCTGAGGGTGTAGCATTATCGACGGTGCACCAGAAGTGGTGGGGCTACATACACCCTGCCTCCTTAAGGGCCTTGAGCACAAGGCAGGAGGTAAAAGGAAAAGAACAAGAAGGCTGACCCCTCACAGAAGGAGGGTATCAGGAAAGATGAGACAAGGGCCAATTAAGGCGGGAAAGGAAGAGACTCCCTAGGCCTCGGATACCCTAATACCGTCGGGGTCGGAAGAGAACAAGAGTTGACCAAGGAAGGTCGACAGGAAAGAAGAAAGAGAGGAGCCCGGCACAAGTAAGTGGAAGCAATGCCGGACTCAGCTGGGGCCCCGTGGTCGCCAACCCACAACCCACTAGATGTGAGCCCCTGGGGGGTGTAAATAAGAGAATTGGATTTTGTTTCTGTATGGAATATTGATATAAGTAACAGGGTTTTGTTTTAGGTTTTCATGGTTTTAATGATTATACATAATATGAAGACTTGAAATTTAAAAAAAAAAAATGTTGATATATAACCAAGAAATGAGAACATATGGATAACTTTGTGATACACGTTATTTTTTCCTTTCCACTCTTCTAAATTTCACATTGTAAAAATGTCGCATTTCTCCCAAAACAATAAAACACTTTTCAATTTAAACTTTTCACTACACCTTGCGGCATTTATTTTAATCTCTATACTCTATCCCTTTTACACACATACAGGGCACGCGAGAGCAGTTTTTCATCCCCATTGGAGGCAAGTAATTATATATGTATCTATAACCTCCCCCTTTAACCCTCGGATGTTTTTTTCCTCTCGTGTGTTCCTGCACCCCTTAATTTACATTGTTGCCATTGAAAATTTTTATATTATGTAATGTTCTATTTAGCAAGTTATTATGTTTGTATATCACAAATACAAAAAGGGATCCTTGTAATATCCCATCAGGTAAACACATAATATGAAAGACAGTAAGCTTCACACCCCTTTGTTGGATTTTAAAAACAAATTGTAAAGAAATATTGTTCCCCTCACCACAAACAATTACACTTGATCGCTAGGCACACCCGGACACCCAATCACTAGAAGGCACACTTATTCAGTCTTCAACTTTCGACATTTAACAGTATAGCACTAAATTTATATCTACCCCCTGACTTACCCCTATCTTCCACGAGGCTACCCCCCCCCCCCCTACGACGCCAACCATACAACTATAGCCTAAATTAAAACAAGAAAACAAGAGAAGAACAGAAGACAGAAGATTATCAAGAAAGAAGATGATGTCTTATTTTTTCAAAAACCACCCCCACGTCTTCGTCCAGCTATCGAGGACGATAACTAACCCTACAAAGGGGCTTGCTGTACCCCTAGGGTACGCTACCCCCATCCCCTAAGGAAAATCTATAAAATCCCAAAACTACAAACTTCTGATCTAAAATCCTTATAAAATACCACCTACAAATTACATGAAGATGATGATGATGATGATAATTGTTGTTTTAAGGGGCCTAACATCGAGGTTATCGGCCCCTAATGAAATGAAATGGCGTGAAATGAAAGGATGTAGATAAAAACAACACACTGCCATGGATGTAGCGAAAATGGTGTTTATAAAACAGACAGTGAGCCCCAAAAAATTATGCCTTATTTGAATAAAAAGAATAAAAGGCGGATTGTAAAAAAGGATAAAACAAATAAGGCATAGTGAACAATACAATACATAACACAATAAAAAACATAAAACAGATTTAACCACAATTAAAAGTCGTAACTACACATTAAAACTGAAAAAAGTAAACACTCTCCCTCATGAACCGGATGACGAGGTCAGCTGACGGCCCGTCATCACGGAGAATAAGGGAGAGGGTATTAGGCTGTTTAAGAGTCCCGCGCAGATCGGCCAGATCCACACACTCCAAGAGAAGGTGTGCCACGGTTAGGTGGGCGCCGCAAGTACACACAGGAGGATCTTCTCTCTTTAGCAAGTGAGAGTGCGTAGCAATCCCATGGCCGATCCGGAGTCGACAGAGTACCACAGCTTCCTTCCGGAGAGATCGGAAGGAAGATTTCCACACCTTCGTTGTCTCCTTGATGCCTCTCAGTTTGTTGGGTGGAGGCGTGGCACGCCATGCCTCCTCCCAATGCGACAGGATCGAATGCCGCAACTGAGAGCGCACATCACTAGCAGGCACCTTATACGGTAGCGAGGGCAGTGCGACTGCCTCTCTCGCCGCCTGATCAGCAAGTTCGTTTCCCGCAATACCCATGTGTCTAGGAAGCCACACAAAGGTCACCCCGGTTCCAGCGTTACGCAAACTGACGAGCTGGTCGTGCACACGCTGGACCAACGGGTGCTTCGAGAAACACACATCGATCGCCTGCAACGCACTCAGAGAGTCAGTACACACAAGAAAGTGCTGGTGATCGTCTGATAACGTGTACCGCAGAGCCTCTAAGATGGCATAGAGCTCCGCAGTGTACACGCTACAGGCAGGAGGTAAAAGGAAGAGAAAAAGAAGGCTGACCCCTCACAGAAGGAGGGTATCAGAAAAGATGAGACAAGGGCCAATTAAGGCGGGAAAGGAAGAGACACCCTAGGCCTCGGATACCCTAATACCGTCGGGGTCGGAAGAGAACAAGAGTTGACCAAGTGAGGTCGACAGGAAAGAAGACGGAGAGGAGCCCGGCACAAGTAAGTGGAAGCAATGCCGGACTCAGCTGGGGCCCCGTGGTCGCCAACCCTCGCCCACAAGATGTGAGCCCCTGGGGGGAGAGAAAGAAGGCTGACTCCTCACAGAAGGAGGGTATCAGAAAAGATTAGACAAGGGCCAATTAAGGCGAGAAGGGAAGAGACTCCCTAGGCCTCGGATACCCTAATACCGTCGGGGTCGGAAGAGAACAAGAGTTGACCAAGTGAGGTCGACAGGACAAGTAAGTGGAAGCAATGCCGGACTAAGCTGGGAACCCGTGGTTGCCAACCCACGACCCTGGGGGGAACATACTTGGAATTTTACTTTATATGGAAGATTCTTCCTTCGAATATCTAACATCTTGTATAAATTAGCAGCCGTGCTGTGCATAATGTAATTCAAATAAAACAAAACAAAATACATAGTCCCACTAGTCAACATTATCAGGCACTGCGGTCTAATTTACATAGTTATGAGGCAGTGATATTATCATTCTACATAAATTACACTGTATAAACATAATCTCGGCGAACTGCTCTCCAAGTAACAAATTATTTACCACACATGAGGGTGGGGTCCATAATATTCACAATATTACTGCAGAGTTATCGTTTTAATCTGATATAGCAGTGAACTAGAGCCCATACATCAAGTGCGTTGTCTGTTTATGATAAGGGTCCTAACATCTAGGTTATCGGCCCATAATGGGTTGGGTGATCGTGAAGATGTTAATGAAATGCAATCTATAACTAAAAACTAACTACTAACTTATATACTAGAAGAAGAAATGGAAAACAAAAGGAGAATAACGCAAATAAAGGACAGGAGGAAAAGAAATGTCCTCAACCCATGAATAATGCGGATTGAGGGACTTGGAAGGAACGAGAGCCATGAAAGGCAGATAGGAAAATGAAAGAGGAGAGGGTACCCCCACAGGTAAGGGACAAAAGGGGGAAACTGGACCCAGCTCACGAATCCCTCGGGGTGGCCAACTAACGAACTCACCAGCCGTGAGCCCCTGAGGGTGTAGCAATATCCAGGGTGCACCAGAAATGGTGGGGCTACATACACCCAGCCTCCTTGAGGGCCTTGAGCAGAAGGCAGGAGATAACAGGAAAAGAAAAAGAAGGCTGACACCTCTCAGAAGGAGTGTATCAGGAAATATGAGACAAGGGCAAATTAAGGCGGGAAAGTGAAAGACTCCCTAGGCCTCGGGATACCCTAATACCGTCGGGGTCGGAAGAGAACAAGATTTGACCAAAGAAGGTCAAGAGGAAAGATAACAGTGAGGAGCCCGACACAGGTAAGTAGAAGCAATGGCGGACTCAGATGAGGTCCCGTGGTCGCCAACCCACGTCCCACAAGTTATGAGCCCCTGGGGGTTTGTCTGATTAATTTGTTCTTGAAAGACAAATATATTGGATCATATTTTCCCCTTAGGGGACCAACATCCAGGTTATTAATAATAATAATGTTATTGGTTTTACGTCCCTCTTAACTACCGACGCTTTTAGAAAACGCCAAAGTGCCGGAATTTTCCCCGAAGGTGATCTTCAACGTGCCAGTAAATCTACTAACACAGCTCCCTCGCACTTCCGCAACCTCAAATACCAATTGACTGCGCCAGGAATCAATCCTGCAACCCTGGGTCCAGTAGGCGAGAACGTTACCACGCAGCCAATCAACATCAGTGGAAATTAAATTATAATACGTCATGATGATGTCGGTAATTGATCTCTTGTTATTTATTGTTCCTTTAAGAGAGGGCAAAGTGAGATCATCTCCCACTCTTAACAAAGATAAAATTATAGGCTACAAATGTAGATTAATTTAAAAATTACATTACAATATTGCTAAAAATTATTAAAATAATATAAAATAAAACAAATAATAATAATAATAATAATAATAATAATAATAATAATAATAATAATAAATAAAATTTACGGAAAAATATAAAACAGCTTTTCAAAAAAAAACAAGTACTTCGAATAAATTTTCATTTCATACACGACATTAAATTACTGGCCCTAATCTAGCATACGGCACGATCAGCAGCTGCCACGTTATCGGCTATTATAAGGTAGAGTGTATTCTGTACACCAAGTTTTCTTCGTAGATCGGCCAAATCGGTTCCCCTAAAATATGATGATGATGATGATGATGATGATGATGATGATAATTGTTATTTTAAGAGGCCTAACATCTAGGTTATCGGCCACTAATGGTTTGGGTGATAGTGAAAGATGAGATGAGAATGAAAACTATAACTAATACTAACTACAAACTTAATTACTAGAAGAAGAAATTGTAAACAAATAAAGGATAAGGCAATAAAAGGACAGGAAGCAATGAAATGCCCTCAACCCTTGAAGAATGAGGATTGAGAGATTTGGAATGAAGGAGAGCCATGAAAGGCAGGAAAGGAAAGGAAAGGAAAGGAAAGAAAAGAAAAGGAAAATAAAAAAGAGGCCCGCCCCAAGGTCAGAGGAAAAAGGGGACAAAACGCACCCAGCTCAGGAATCCCTCAGGGACGCTAACTCCCTAACTCACTAGCCGAGAGACCCTCAGGGTGTAGCACTATCCAGAGTGCATCAAAAGTGGTGGGGCTACATACACCCGGCCTTCTTGAGGGCCTTGTGCAGAAGGCAGGAGATAACATGAAAAGAAAAAGAAGGCTGACCCCTCGAAGATTCAGGGTATCAGGAAGTATGAGACAAGGGCAAATTAAGGCGGGAAAGTTAAAGACTCCCTAGGCCTCGGATATCCTAATACCGTCGGGTTCAGAAGAGAACAAGAGGTGACCAAGAGAGGTCGACAGGAAACAAGACGGAGAGGAGCCCGGCACAAGTAAGTGGAAGTAATGCCGAACTCAGCTGGGGCCCCGTGGTCGCCAACCCACGTCTCGCTAGTCGTGAGCCCCTGGGGGACCCTTTAAAACAATGCTTATCATCATCATCATCATCATCATCATCATCATCATCATCACTAGTCGTGAGCTCCTGAGGAGACGATAGATGACACAGAGGAGCCCAGCATAGGTAAGTAGAAACAATACAGGACTCAGCTGGGGTCCCATGATCGCCAACCCAGAGCCCACAAGTTTTGAGCCGTGGTGGAAAAAAAAACCTAGCCTCTGTTACTTCCTAGGATATTCTATTCGTTATTAAAACTCAGCCGTTTGAAAAGGAGTTTTATTAACACAATCTCTACGACCTACGTCAATCTCATTAGCGGCCAGACCCTAAAACTCCTGCAAATAAACACGAGGTTTGTCTCCTACTTACAGTCTTGTAAATGACTTAAAAAGTACGGACCTCGTAGGAAAGTCTGGCTTCATTAACTAAGTTAAAATTTAATTTCTTGTAGCAGTACTGAAATGTTTCGTGGCGGATCAGTTATTTAAAACTAATTAGTTTGGCCAGAACGAGAGTAATTAGTGTGCTGTACAAGTTGTGTGTAGGGGTGTAATGCGTCACCGTGACGCACTTGGTTTTACCGCAATAGAAAGACAATGGTTTGATGATTATGATGATGATGATGATGATGATAATTGTTGTTTCAAGGGGCCTAACATCTAGGTTATCGGCCCCTAATGGTATGGATGATAGCGAAAATGACAATGAAATGTCAACCATAACGAAAAGTAAGTGAGACTGAAAATACTAACAAAATGGAGAGTGGAAATACTTACAAAATGCAAATGAGATTAAAAATTCGTACAAAATGCAATTGAGGTTCAAAATACTTACAATATTCTAATGAAATTGAAAATAAACAATGGAATTTAGATTGATAAGCCCATTTCAGATTCAAAATACTCACAAAGTGCAACTGAAATTCACAATACTTACAAAATGCAATTGAAATTGAAAATGCTTATAAAATGTATGGTAGATTCAAACTACTCATTTGGATTGACAATACTTACAAAATGCAATTTAGATTTAAAATACTTACAAAATGTAATTTAGATTCAAAATACTCACAAAATGCAACTGAGAATCAAAATACTTACAAAATGCCCACCATGTAAAATGCAACGTAGATTTAAAAAACTTGCATAATGCGGTTTAAGTTGACAATAGTTACAAAATGCAATTGAAATTCAAAATATTCGCTCCAGTGCCAGCCCCTACATTGAATGATTTACTAAGAAACAATTTAGATTATCAATCTTACAAAATGCAAAAAATCAAGAAGTCCGAAAATTTAAATACCTAGGGGAATGGATTGCCCCTAATAATTCAGAAATAGCTGCCATTGAGAGCAGATGTAACAAATTGGAAGGTGCCTTTCAAACCTGCAAAAACATTTACAAGAGTAAAAGCTTGTCCCGGAACGTCAAACTTTGTCATTATAACACAGTAATTAGGCCGTCAGTACTGTATGCCGCAGAATGCTTACAGATGACAAACAAAGGTCCATTGAGAAAATTAGAACTTAAGGATCGGAAAATTCTAAGGAAAATATTAGGACCTGTTAATGATAATGGTACTTACAGAAGAAGACATAACAATGAATTATTTGTACATATAGAAGATTTGGTGAGTGTGATTAGAAAAAGGAGAATGTCTTTCTTTGGACATTTGGAGCGGATGGAGCATCATCAACTTTCATATCGAATCCACTCATCAATATCTAAAAAAAAATCATATTGTAAATCGTCGATGTATGTTAAAAACAACCTAACAGAAGCTCGAATCAATCAAGCTCTGGTTTGGGATAAGAACCTGTTCAGAAAGGCGGTTAAATCAACCAGTAATCTACACCCTTTAACATCTGTGATGCCTCGCCCTCACTGCAAATGGACGGAAGAAAGGAGAGCAGAACATTCGTCAAGAATGAAGATCTACTGGCAGACAAGAAAACAAGCATTACAGTGATCATATGAGTGAAGAACATCGTGGTCCATTGATGGCCGCAACGTCTCAAAAAAATGCAATTGAGGTTGAAAACACTCGCAAAATGCAATTTAGATCGAAAAGACTTACAAAATGCAACTTAGATTGAAAATACCTACAAAATGTAGTGTAGATTAAAAAAATTCTCTGAAGATAATTTGAGTATACGGGGAGCCAATTAACAAAATCACTGCGGGAATCATAAAGAGAAAAGGAAATATAAGGGAAAGAAAACAAGAAGTCTGACCCCTCGAAGAACGAGGGATCAGGAAAGATGAGACAAGGGCCAATTAGGGCGGGAAAGTGAAAGACTCCCTAGGTCTCGGATACCCTAATACCGTCGGGGTCGGAAGAGAACAAGAGTTGACCAAGATAGGTCGATAGGGAAGACGACAGAGAGGAGCCCGGCACAAGTAAGTGGAAGCAATGCCGGACTCAGCTGGGGTCCTGTGATCTCCAATCCACGTTCCACTAGATGTGAGCCCTTGGAGGGACCATGGGAATGCTATCAGGAAAATCTGCAATATATGTACATGAGATGAGGAAGGCTATTTGTGCTGTATGGTATCACAAAGCACCTTCAAATGGCAAGCCATATCATTATTTCTGCCCAAGGAGAATTAATTCTTTACATAATGGAGATTGTAACACATGTGTTTAAAGATTTAGTTAAAACAGAACTCCTGAGGAGGTGTGTAAGAGGCCACACCCAAAACAGTAATGAATTTTTAAACTCCAACATTTTGAAACTTTGTCCCAAAACAGGCTTTGCATGGCATAAAGATTAGGTTTAGCTGTAAACTATGCTGTCATGATCTTCAATGATAGCATGAAGAGAAGCTTGAAGAGCTACAACATGTTCCTGGAGAGAACTATGTACAGGCTATCAGCCATATCAATGCTCCTTAAGTCACTTCAAGTCTTAAAAATGCTCAACAAAGAGGCCAGGAAAGTAAGTAGAAGACTCAGGTTGGAAGAAGAGGCCCAGAGAACCCCACAAGAGGGACTAGTGTATGCATCAGGGATGATCTAGAGGTCATTCACATCAGCTCAAATTGCAGAACTTTTCGAAACGGTTTCTCTTGTAACATGTGGGCTACAGTTTTCAAGATATTGTAGTATTCTACAAAGTGAATTATGTTATAGTAATATCAATGACAAGAGTTTTAAAAAATAATACCAGAACCAACAGTCTAAAAAATTAATAACAGGATATATTGTTTAAAAGTACATCTTAAAATGAATATTTTTAAAAATCCCTGATTCAATTTGTTCTTCTGTTATTATGGAGTACAAAAAATTAAAAAATTACAATCAAACCAAAATTATGGATGCTATGAAAAAAACGGTACTCTGTGTGAAAATAATTGCAAAATTTGTAATGCGCGATAACATCCTTAAAAAAGGTCTGACTTCCTATTGGCAACACTTACAGCATTGCAATGGATACAGAATTTAGATAGTCTGGCTGCGTGGCTCAGGGGTAACGTTCTCGCTTGCTGAGCCCAAGGTTGCAGGTTCGAAACCTGGCGCAGTCAGCTGGCATTTGAGGGTGCGCAAATGCGAGGGAGCCGTGTCAGTAGATTTACTGGCACGTTAAAGATCCCCTTCGGGGCAAAATTCCGGCACCCCGGCGTCTCTAAAAGCCAGGGTAGTTAAAAGGGACTTAAAGCCAATAACATTATTATTATTATTATTATTTATTAGAATTTAGATATGTCATGTGTCCCTGTAAATATGTATATATCAATGTTTATGTGTGTATATATTTATTTATCTTGCATGCTTCTTGTCTGTATGTCATACGATAAATAATAATCCTTAAAAATATATTTTGAAGATAATGGTAAAATATTAGGTTAACTACGGGTTCAGAAACGTCCATGTCAAATGTTAGCTAAGACGACCCTGTGGAAGCTGAGAAAATTTAAATTGAAATTTGCCTATTTTAGGTTTAAGATGTATGTCCCTCTGACAGCCTGGACCGCTTCAATTATAGTTCATCTCAAGAAGGTTCGATTCGGCGAACCAACAGCATCGTCATGCCTGCATCCTGAATGATGATGATAATTGTTGTTTTTAGGGGCCTAACATCTAGGTTATCGGCCCCTAATGGTTCACATGGAAATGAAAGATGATGAAATTAAAAAATAGAACTTACAACTCACTTACATACTCTAAGAAGATATTAATAAATTTAAAGGAAAAAAAGAAAGATGACAGGATGATGATGATAACTGTTGTTTTAAGGGACCTAACATCTAGGTTAACGGCGTCTAATGGTCTGGGTGATAGTGAAAGATGAGATGAGAATGATAACTAATACTAACTACAGACTTACATTCTAGAAGAAGAAATGGTAAAAAATAAAGGACAATGCAAATCAATTACAGAAAGAATAGAAATGCCATCAACCCTCGAAGAATCAGGATTGAGGGACTTGGAAGGGACCCACGTCCCACTAGATGTGAGCCCCTGGGGGGAGATTGAAAATACTTACAAAATGTAGTTGTGATTCAAAATACTCACAAAATGTAATTTATATACACGGGGAGCCAATTCACAAAAACAATGCGGGAATCCTTCTGAGAAATGGATACACTATATAATGAAAAGTAAACACGAAGTCTGACCCCTCGAAGAATGAGGGATCAGGAAAGATGAGACAAGGGCAAACTAAGGCGGGAAATTCAAAGATTCCCTAGGTCTCGGATACCCTAATGCCGTTGGAGTCGGAAAAGAACAAGAGTTGACCAAGGGAGGTCGACAGGAAAGAAGACGGAGAGGAGCCCTGCAAAAGTAAGTGGAAGCAATGTCAGACTCAGCTGAGGTCCCGTTGTCGCCAACCCACTTCCCACTAGTTGCGAGCCCCTGCGGGGCATCCTGGATGAACTTAACGTTGTAGTTTCTGAGTGTTCACCACGGGAAGACATTCAAGTGAACGACTTCGTGCCTGTTCCCAAAAGACAATCATATGATGATGATGATAATTGTTGTTTTAAAGGGCCTAACATCTAGGTTATCGGCCCCTAATGATCTGGGTGATAGAGAAAATGAGAATGAAATGGAACCAGAACGAAAATTATTGGAGACGGAAAATACGTACAAAGAGAAACTCAGATGGAAACAACTCACAATATGGTTTTACAAAAGGGAATTTAGAACGAAAAGATTCACAAAAAGAATAGATTGAAAAAGACCCACAACACGTAGGCTAGATTCAAAATACGTTCAAAAGGCAATGTAGCGTCGAAATACTTACAAAATGCAACTGAAATTCAAAATACTTACAAAATGCAAATTATGATGATGATGATGATGATAATTGTTGTTTTAAGGGGCCTAACATCTAGGCTATCGGCCCCTGATGGTTTGGGTGATCGTGAAGATGAAAATGAAATGTAAACTTAAAACTAAAACTAACTACCAATCTACATACTAGAAGAAGAAATGGAAAACTAAAGGAGAAAAAGACAAATAAAGGACAGGAGGTAAAGAAATGCCCTCAACCCTCGAAGAATGCGGATTGAGGGACTTGGAAGGAAGGAGAGCCATGAAAGGCAGATAGGAAAGTGAAAGAGGAGAGGGTCCGCCCCGAAGGAAAGGGACAAAAGGGGAAAACGGACCCAGCTCAGGAATCCCTCGGGGTCGCCAACTCCCGAACCCACCAGCCGTGAGCCCCTGAGGGTGTAGCATTATCTAGGGTGCACCAAAAGTGGTGGGGCTACATACACCCGGCCTCCTTGAGGGCCTTGAGCAGAAGGCAGGAGATAACAGGAAAAGAAAAAGACGGCTGACCCCTCGCAGAAGGAGGGAATCAGAAAAGATGAGACAAGGGCCAATTAAGGCGAGAAGGGAAGAGACTCCCTAGGCCTCGGATACCCTAATACCGCCGGGGTCGGAAGAGAACAAGAGTTGACCAAGTGAGGTCGACAGGACAAGTAAGTGGAAGCAATGCCGGACTAAGCTGGGAACCCGTGGTTGCCAACCCACGACCCTGGGTGGAACATACACACATCAAAAAAAGTTTTGCATCACCTCGGTTCCCAGATCTCCGGCATATAGACGTTGACTGTGTATATTGTATCCAAGATACAGTCCCTTTGACTGTTCATAGATGTCACTAAAACTGCTCAAAGATGTAAACAACCATGCATGAGCAGGGCCTATTAGACGGAGGGGGTACGACAGCCGATCAGTTCCAGTCATTCCACCAGGACGAAGGTACGCTGCTCATGTTGTCTGTAGTTCTACCATGCCTAGAAGGTCAATACCGCAGTTCGATCGCGTCCGCATTGTTACTTTGTGTCAAGAAGGGCTCTCAACAAGGGAAGTTTCCAGGCGTCTCAGAGTGAACCAAAGCGATGTTGTTCGGACATGGAGGAGGTACAGAGATACAGGAACTGTCGATGACAGGCCTCGCTCAGGCCGCCCAAGGGCTACTACTGTAGTGGATGACCGCTACTTACGGATTGCCGCTCGGAGGAACCCTGACAGCAATGCCACCATGTTGAATAATGCGTTTCGTTCAGCCACAGGACGTCGTGTTTCAACTCAAACTGTGCGCAATAGGCTGCATGATGCGCAACTTCACTCCCGACTTCCATGGCGAGGTCCAGCTTTGCAACCCCGACACCATGCAGCGCGGTACAGATGGGCCCAACAACATGCTGAATGGACCCCACGGAATTGGCATCACGTTCTCTTCACCGATGAGTGTCGCATATGCCTTCAACCAGACATTCGTCGGATACGTGTTTGGAGGCATCCTGGTCAGGCTGAACGTCTTAGACACACTGTCCAGCGAGTGCAGCAAGGTGGTGGTTCCCTGATGTTTTGGGGTGGCATTATGTGGGGCCGACGTACGCCACTGGTGGTCATGGAAGGCTCCGAAACGGCTTTACGATACCTGAATGACATCCTCCGACCCATAGTGCAACCATATCGGCAGAATATTGGAGAGGCATTTGTCTTCATGGACGACAATTCTCGACCTCATCGTGCACATCTTGTGAATGCATTCCTTCAAGATAACGACATCGCTCGACTACAGTGGCCAGCATGTTCGCCAGACATGAACCCTATCGAACATGCCTGGGATATGTTGAAAAGGGCTGTTTATGGACGTCTTGACCCACCAACCACTCTGAGAGATTTACGCCGAATTGTCGTTGAGGAGTGGGACAATTTGGACCAACAGTGTCTTGATGAACTTGTGGATAGTATGCCACGGCGAATACAGGCATGCATCAATGCAAGAGGACGTGCTACTGGGTATTAGAGGTAGTGGTGTGTACTGCAATCTGGACCACAAATGCTGAAAGTCTAGCTGTATGATGGTACAACATGCAATGTGTGGGTCTCATGAGCAATAAAACGAGCTGAAATGTTGTTTGTGTTGATCTCTATTCCCTTTGTATTTAACGGTTCCGGAACTCTTGGAACCGAGGTGATGCAAAACTTTTTTTGATGTGTGTACTTAGAATTTTACTTTATATGGAAGATTCTTCCTTCGAATATGTAACATCTTGTATAAATTAGCAGCCGTGCTGTGCATAATGCAATTCAAATAAAACAAAACAAAATACATAGTCCCACTAGTCAACATTATCAGGCACTGCGTTCTAATTTACATAGTTATGAGGCAGTGATATTATCATTCTACATAAATTACACTGTATAAACATAATCTCGGCGAACTGCTCTCCAAGTAACAAATTATTTACCACACATGAGGGTGGGGTCCATAATATTCACAATATTACTGCAGAGTTATCGTTTTAATCTGATATAGCAGTGAACTAGAGCCCATACATCAAGTGCGTTGTCTGTTTATGATAAGGGTCCTAACATCTAGGTTATCGGCCCATAATGGGTTGGGTGATCGTGAAGATGATAATGAAATGCAATCTATAACTAAAAACTAACTACTAACTTATATACTAGAAGAAGAAATGGAAAACAAAAGGAGAATAACGCAAATAAAGGACAGGAGGAAAAGAAATGTCCTCAACCCATGAATAATGCGGATTGAGGGACTTGGAAGGAACGAGAGCCATGAAAGGCAGATAGGAAAGTGAAAGAGGAGAGGGTACCCCCACAGGTAAGGGACAAAAGGGGGAAACTGGACCCAGCTCACGAATCCCTCGGGGCGGCCAACTCTCGAACTCACCAGCCGTGAGCCCCTGAGGGTGTAGCAATATCCAGGGTGCACCAGAAATGGTGGGGCTACATACACCCAGCCTCCTTGAGGGCCTTGAGCAGAAGGCAGGAGATAACAGGAAAAGAAAAAGAAGGCTGGCACCTCGCAGAAGGAGGGTATCAGGAAATATGAGACAAGGGCAAATTAAGGCGGGAAAGTGAAAGACTCCCTAGGCCACGGGATACCCTAATACCGTCGGGGTCGGAGGAGAACAAGAGTTGACCAAAGAAGGTCAAGAGGAAAGATAACAGTGAGGAGCCCGACACAAGTAAGTAGAAGCAATGGCGGACTCAGATGAGGTCCCGTGGTCGCCAACCCACGTCCCACAAGTTATGAGCCCCTGGGGGGTTTGTCTGATTAATTTGTTCTTGAAACACAAATATATTGGATCATATTTTCCCCTTAGGGGGCCAACATCCAGGTTATTAATAATAATAATCTTATTGGTTTTACGATGATGATGATGATGATAATTGTTGTTTTAAGGGGCCTAACATCTAGGCTATCGGCCCCTGATGGTTTGGGTGATCGTGAAGATGAAAATGAAATGTAAACTTAAAACTAAAACTAACTACCAACCTACATACTAGAAGAAGAAAAGGAAAACTAAAGGAGAATAAGGCAAAGAAAGGACAGGAGGAAAAGAAATGCCCTCAACCCTCGAAGAATGCGGATTGAGGGACTTGGAAGGAAGGAGAGCCATGAAAGGCAGATAGGAAAGTGAAAGAGGAGAGGGTCCGCCCCGAAGGTAAGGGACAAAAGGGGAAAACGGACCCAGCTCAGGAATCCCTCGGGGTCGCCAACTCCCGAACTCACCAGCCATGAGCCCCTGAGGGTGTAGCATTATTTACGGTGCACCAGAAGTGGTGGGGCTACATACACCCTGCCTCCTTAAGGGCCTTGAGCACAAGGCAGGAGGTAAAAGGAAAAGAAAAAGAAGGCTGACCCCTCACAGAAGGAGGGTGTCAGGAAAGATGAGACAAGGGCCAATTAAGGCGGGAAAGGAAGAGACTCCCTAGGCCTCGGATACCCTAATACCGTCGGGGTCGGAAGAGAACAAGAGTTGACCAAGTGAGGTCGACAGGAAAGAAGACGGAGAGGAGCCCGGCACAAGTAAGTGGAAGCAATGCCGGACTCAGCTGGGGCCCCGTGGTCGCCAACCCACGCCCACTAGAAGTGAGCCCCTGGGGGGTTGGTTTTACGTCCCTCTTAACTACCGACGCTTTTAGAAAACGCCAAAGTGCCGGAATTTTCCCCGAAGGTGATCTTCAACGTGCCAGTAAATCTACTAACACAGCTCCCACGCACTTCCGCAACCTCAAATACCAATTGACTGCGCCAGGATTCAATCCTGCAACCCTGGGTCCAGTAGGCGAGAACGTTACCACGCAGCCAATCAACATCAGTGGAAATTAAATTATAATACGTCATGATGATGTCGGTAATTGATCTCTTGTTATTTATTGTTCCTTTAAGAGAGGGCAAAGTGAGATCATCTCCCACTCTTAACAAAGATAAAATTATAGGCTACAAATGTAGATTAATTTAAAAATTACATTACAATATTGCTAAAAATTATTAAAATAATATAAAATATGATGATAATTGTTGTTTTAAGGGGCCTAACATCTAGGTTATCGGCCCCTGATGGTTTGGGTGATCGTGAAGATGAAAATGAAAAGCGAACTTAAAACTAAAACTAACTACTAACCTACATACTAGAAGAAGAAATGGAAAACTAAAGGAGAATAAGGCAAATAAAGGACAGGAGGAAAAGAAACGCCCTCAATCCTCGAAGAAGGCGGATTGAGGGACTTGGAAGGAAGGAGAGCCATGAAAGGCAGATAGGAAAGTGAAAGAGGAGAGGGTCCGCCCCAACGGTAAGGGACAAAAAGGGAAAACGGACCCAGCTCAGGAATCCCTCGGGGTCGCCAACTCCCGAACTCACCAGCCGTGAGCCCCTGAGGGTGTAGCAATATCCAGGGTGCACCAGAAGTGGTGGGGCTACATACACCCGGCCTCCTTAAGGGCCTAGAGCACAAGGCAGGAGATAACATGAAAAGAAAAAGAAGGCTGAGCCCTCGCAGAAGGAGGGAATCAGAAAAGATGAGACAAGGGCCGATTAAGGCGGGAAAGGAAGAGACTCCCTAGGCCTCGGATACCCTAATACCGTCGGGGTCGGAAGAGAACAAGAGTTGACCAAGTGAGGTCGACAGGAAAGAAGACAGAGAGGAGCCAGGCACAAGTAAGTGGAAGCAATGCCGGACTCAGCTGGGGCCCCGTGGTCGCCAACCCACGCCCACTAGATGTGAGCCCCTGGGGGTTAATATAAAATAAAATAAAACAAATAATAATAAATAAAATTTACGGAAAAATATAAAACCGCTTTTCAAAAAAAAAACAAGTACTTCGAATAAATTTTCACTTCATACACGATATTAAATTACTGGCCCTAATCTAGCATACGGCACGATCAGCAGCTGCCACGTTATCGGCTATTATAAGGTCGAGGGTATTCTGTACACCAAGTTTTCTTCGTAGATCGGCCAAATCGGTTCCCCTAAAATATGATGATGATGATGATGATGATAATTGTTATTTTAAGAGGCCTAACATCTAGGTTATCGGCCCCTAATGGTTTGGGTGATAGTGAAAGATGAGATGAGAATGAAAACTAGAACTAATACTAACTACAAACTTACATACTAGAAGAAGAAATGGTAAACAAATAAAGGATAAGGCAATAAAAGGACAGGAAGCAAAGAAATGCCCTCAACCCTCGAAGAATGAGGATTGAGGGATTTGGAAGGAAGGAGAGCCATGAAAGGCAGGAAAGGAAAGGAAAGGAAAGAAAAGAAAAGAAAAGAAAAGAAAAGAAAAGAAAAGAAAAGAAAATAAAATAAACTAAAATAAAAATAAAAAAGAGGTCCCGCCCCAAGGTCAGAGGAAAAAGGGGACAAAACGCACCCAGCTCAGGAATCCCTCAGGGACGCTAACTCCCTAACTCACTAGCCGAGAGACCCTGAGGGTGTAGCACTATCCAGAGTGCATCAAAAGTGGTGGGGCTACATACACCCGGCCTTCTTGAGGGCCTTGTGCAGAAGGCAGGAGATAACATGAAAAGAAAAAGAAGGCTGACCCCTCGAAGAATCAGGGTATCAGGAAGTATGAGACAAGGGAAAATTAAGGCGGGAAAGTGAAAGACTCCCTAGGCCTCGGATATCCTAATACCGTCGGGGTCAGAAGAGAACAAGAGTTGACCAAGAGAGGTCGACAGGAAACAAGACGGAGAGGAGCCCGGCACAAGTAAGTGGAAGTAATGACGAACTCAGCTGGGGCCCCGTGGTCGCCAACCCACGTCTCACTAGTCGTGAGCCCCTGGGGGACCCTTTAAAACAATGCTTATCATCATCATCATCATCATCATCACTAGTCGTGAGCTCCTGAGGAGACGATAGATGACATAGAGGAGCCCAGCATAGGTAAGTAGAAACAATACAGGACTCAGCTGGGGTCCCGTGATCGCCAACCCTGAGCCCACAAGTTTTGGGCTGTGGTGAAAAAAAAACCTAGCCTCTCTTACTTCCTGGGATATTCTATTCGTTATTAAAACTCAGCCGTTTGAAAAGGAGTTTTATTAACACAATCTCTACGACCTACGTCAATCTCATTAGCGGCCAGACCCTAAAACTCCTGCAAATAAACACGAGGTTTGTCTCCTACTTACAGTCTTGTAAATGACTTAAAAAGTACGGACCTCGTAGGAAAGTCTGACTTCATTAACTAAGTTAAAATTTAATTTCTTGTAGCAGTACTGAAATGTTTCGTGGCGGATCAGTTATTTAAAACTAATTAGTTTGGCCAGAACGAGAGTAATTAGTGTGCTGTTGTGTGTAGGGGTGTAATGCGTCACCGTGACGCACTTGGTTTTACCGCAATAGAAAGACAAGGGTTTGATGATGATGATGATGATGATAATTGTTGTTTCAAGGGGCCTAACATCTAGGTTATCGGCCCCTAATGGTCTGGGTGATAGCGAAAATGACAATGAAATGTCAACCATAACGAAAAGTAAGTGAGACTGAAAATACTTACAAAATGGAGAGTGGAAATACTTACAAAATGGAGAGTGGAAATACTTACAAAATGGAGAGTGGAAATACTTACAAAATGGCGAGTGGAAATACTTACAAAATGGCGAGTGGAAATACTTACAAAATGGAGAGTGGAAATACAAAATGGAGAGTGGAAATACTTACAAAATGGAGAGTGGAAATACTTACAAAATGGAGAGTGGAAATACTTACAAAATGGAGAATGGAAATACTTACGAAATGGAGACTGAAAATACTTACAAAATGGAGAGTGGAAATACTTACAAAATGGAGAGTGGAAATACTTACAAAATGGAGAGTGGAAATACTTACAAAATGGCGAGTGGAAATACTTACAAAATGGCGAGTGGAAATACTTACAAAATGGAGAGTGGAAATACTTACAAAATGGAGAGTGGAAATACTTACAAAATGGAGAGTGGAAATACTTACAAAATGGAGAGTGGAAATACTTACAAAATGGAATTTAAAAGGAAAATACTCACGAAAGGAAAACATTGAAATTAACACGCACAAACTGCAGGTTAGGTTCAAAATACGTAAAAAATGCAATTCAGAGTCGAAATACTTACGAAATGCAATGCAGAGTCGAAATACTTACAAAATGCAATTGAAATTCCAAATACTTACAAAATGCAATTGAAATTCCAAATACTTACAAAATGCAAATGAGATTAAAAATACGTACAAAATGGAATTGAGGTTCAAAATACTTAAAATATTCTAATGAAATTGAAAATAAACAATGGAATTTAGATTGATAAGCCCATTTCAGATTCAAAATACTCACAAAGTGCAACTGAAATTCATAATACTTACAAAATGCAATTGAAATTGAAAATGCTTATAAAATGTATGGTAGATTCAAACTACTCATTTGGATTGACAATACTTACAAAATGCAATTTAGATTTAAAATACTTACAAAATGTAATTTAGATTCAAAATACTCACAAAATGCAACTGAGAATCAAAATACTTACAAAATGCCCACCATGTAAAATTCAATGTAGATTGAAAAAACTTGCAAAATGCGGTTTAGGTTGACAATAGTTACAAAATGCAATTGAAATTCAAAATATTCGCTCCAGTGCCAGCACCTACATTGAAAGATTTACTAAAAAACAATTTAGATTATCAATCTTACAAAATGCAAAAAATCAAAAAAGTCCCTGCCATTGAGAGCAGATGTAACAAATTGGAAGGTGCCTTTCAAACCTGCAAAAACATTTTCAAGAGTAAAAGCTTGTCCCGGAATGTCAAACTTTGTCATTATAACACAGTAATTAGGCCGTCAGCACTGTATGCCGCAGAATGCTTACAGATGACAAACAAAGGTCCATTGAGAAAATTAGAACTTAAGGATCGGAAAATTCTAAGGAAAACATTAGGACCTGTTAATGATAATGGTACTTACAGAAGAAGACATAACAATGAATTATTTGTACATATAGAAGATTTGGTGAGTGTGATGAGAAAAAGGAGAATGTCTTTCTTTGGACATTTGGAGCGGATGGAGCATCATCAACTTTCATATCGAATCCACTCATCAATATCTAAAAAAAAATCATATTGTAAATGGTCGATGTAAGTTAAAAATAACCTAGCAGAAGCTCGAATCAATCAAGCTCTGGATTGGGATAGGAACCTGTTCAGAAAGGCGGTTAAATCAACCAGTAATCTACACCCTTTAACATCTGTGATGCCTCGCCCTCACTGCAAGTGGACGGAAGAAAGGAGAGCAGAACATTCGTCAAGAATGAAGATCTACTGGCAGACAAGAAAACAAACATTACAGTGATCATATGAGTGAAGAACATCGTGGTCCATTGATGGCCGAAACGTCTCAAAAAAAATGCAATTGAGGTTGAAAACACTCGCAAAATGCAATTTAGATCGAAAAGACTTACAAAATGCAACTTAGATTGAAAATACCTACAAAATGTAGTGTAGATTAAAAAAAATCTCTGAAGATAATTTGAGTATACGGGGAGCCAATTAACAAAATCACTGCGGGAATCATAAAGAGAAAAGGAAATATAAGGGAAAGAAAACAAGAAGTCTGACCCCTCGAAGAACCAGGAATAAGGAAAGATGAGAAAAGGGCCAATTAGGGCGGGAAAGTGAAAGACTCCCTAGGTCACGGATACCCTAATACCGTCGGGGTCGGAAGAGAACAAGAGTTGACCAAGATAGGTCGATAGGAAAGACGACAGAGAGAAGCCCGGCACAAGTAAGTGGAAGCAATGCCGGACTCAGCTGGGGTCCTGTGATCGCCAATCCACGTTCCACTAGATGTGAGCCCTTGGAGGGACCATGGGAATGCTATCAGGGAAATCTGCAATATCTGTACATGAGATGAGGAAGGCTATTTGTGCGGTATGGTATCACAAAACACCTTCAAATGGCAAGCCATATCATTATTTCTGCCCAAGGAGAATTAATTCTTGGTGCTCATGCCAAAACCCCTTTTCATAATGGAGATTGTAACACATGTGTTTAAAGATGTAGTTAAAACAGAACTCCTGAGGAGGTGTGTAGGAGGCCACACCCAAACAATAATGAATTTTTAAACTCCAACATTTTGAAACTTTGTCCCAAAACAGGCTTTGCATGGCATAAAGATTAGGTTTAGCTGTAAACTATGCTGTCATGACCTTCAATGATAGCATGAAGAGAAGCTTGAAGAGCTACAACATGTTCCTGGAGAGAACTATGTACAGGCTATCAGCCATATCAATGCTCGTTAAGTCACTTCAAGTCTTAAAAATGCTCAACAACGAGGCCAGGAAAGTAAGTAGAAGACTCAGGTAGGAAGAACCCCACAAGAGGGACTAGTGTATGCATCAGGGATGATCTAGAGGTCATTCACATCAGCTCAAATTGCAGAACTTTTCGAAACGGTTTCTCTTGTAACATGTGGGCTACAGTTTTCAAGATATTGTAGTATTCTACAAAGTGAATTATGTTATAGTAATATCAATGACAAGAGTTTTAAAAAATAATACCAGAACCAACAGTCTAAAAAATTAATAACAGGATATATTGTTTAAAAGTACATCTTAAAATGAATATTTTTAAAAATCCCTGATTCAATTTGTTCTTCTGTTATTATGGAGTACAAAAAATTAAAAAATTACAATCAAACCAAAATTATGGATGCTATGAAAAAACGGTACTCTGTGTGAAAATAATTGCAAAATTTGTAATGCGCGATAACATCCTTAAAAAAGGTCTGACTTCCTATTGGCAACACTTACAGCATTGCAATGGATACAGAATTTAGATAGTCTGGCTGCGTGGCTCAGGGGTAACGTTCTCGCTTGCTGAGCCCAAGGTTGCAGGTTCGAAACCTGGCGCAGTCAGCTGGCATTTGAGGGTGCGCAAATGCGAGGGAGCCGTGTCAGTAGATTTACTGGCACGTTAAAGATCCCCTTCGGGGAAAAATTCCGGCACCCCGGCGTCTCTAAAAGCCAGGGTAGTTAAAAGGGACTTAAAGCCAATAACATTATTATTATTATTATTTATTAGAATTTAGATATGTCATGTGTCCCTGTAAATATGTATATATATCAATGTTTATGTGTGCATATATTTATTTATCTTGCATGCTTCTTGTCTGTATGTCATACGATAAATAATAATCCTTAAAAATATATTTTGAAGATAATGGTAAAATATTAGGTTAACTACGGGTTCAGAAACAAGCATGTCAAATGTTAGCTAAGACGACCCTGTGGAAGCTGAGAAAATTTAAATTGAAATTTGCCTATTTTAGGTTTAAGATGTATGTCCCTCTGACAGCCTGGACCGCTTCAATTATAGATCATCTCAAGAAGGTTCGATTCGGCGAACCAACAGCATCGTCATGCCTGCATCTTCAATGATGATGATAATTGTTGTTTTTAGGGGCCTAACATCTAGGTTATCGGCCCCTAATGATTCACATGAAAATGAAAGATGATGAAATTAAAAAATAGAACTTACAACTAACTCACATACTCGAAGAAGATATTAATAAATTTAAAGGAAAAAGAGAAAGATGACAGGAGGAAAAGAAATGCCCTCAATCCAAGGAAAATGAGGATTAAGGATAATGATGATAACTGTTGTTTTAAGGGACCTAACATCTAGGTTAATGGCGTCTAATGGTCTGGGTGATAGCGAAAATGACAGTGAAAGGGAAACCATACCGAAAAAAATACTTACAAAATGGAACTTAGATTGAAACGACTCACAAAATTTAGAGTGGAAATTCTTACAAAAGGTAATTTAGATGGAAAATAGTAACAAAAGTAATTGAGATTGAAAGATACACACAAAATGTAGTTTACGTTTAAGATACAAAATGCAATGTAGATTCGAAATACTCACAAAATGGAATTGAAATTCAAAATACGAGTACTTAACAATATTTAACTGAGATTCAAAATAACTACAAAATGCAATTGAAATTAAAAATACTTACATAATGCAATTTATACTGAAAATGCCAACCAATCAGGTGCAAAATACTCACAAAATGCTTTTGAAATTCAAAATACTAACAAAATGCAATTGAAAACGAAAATTCTGACAAAATGTAATTTAGGCTAGATTAAAAATACTCACAATATGTCGGCCCACGAATCGAAAAAAAATTACAAAAATAAATTGAGAGTGAAAATACTTACAAAATACAATGGAAACTATAACTATAACTAACTACTAACTAATATACTAGAATAAGAAACGGTAAACAAAAGGAGAATATGATGATGATAGTTTCTGTTTTAAGGGGCCTAACATCTAGGTTATCGGCCCCTAATGGTTTGGGTGATAGTGAAAGATGAGATGAGAATGAAAACTCTTACTAACTACAGACTTACATTCTAGAAGAAGAAATGGTAAAAAATAAAGGACAATGCAAATCAATTACAGGAAGAATAGAAATGCCATCAACCCTCGAAGAATCAGGATTGAGGGACTTGGAAGGGACCCACGTCCCACTAGATGTGAGCCCCTGGGGGGAGATTGAAAATACTTACAAAATGTAGTTGAGAGTCAAAATACTCTCAAAATGTAATTTATATACACGGGGAGCCAATTCACAAAAACAATGCGGGAATCCTTATGAGAAATGGATACACTATATAATGAAAAGTAAACAAGAAGTCTGACCCCTCGAAGAATGAGGGATCAGGAAAGATGAGACAAGGGCCAACTAAGGCGGGAAAGTGAAAGATTCCCTAGGCCTCGGATACCCTAATGCCGTTGGAGTCGGAAAGAACAAGAGTTGACCAAGGGAGGTCGACAGGAAAGAAGACGGAGAGGAGCCCTCTAAAGTAAGTGGAAGCAATGTCAGACGCAGCTGAGGTCCCGTGGTCGCCAACCCACTTCCCACTAGTTGCGAGCCCCTGCGGGGCATCCTGGATGAACTTAACGTTGTAGTTTCTGAGTGTTCACCACGGGAAGACATTCAAGTGAACGACTTCGTGCCTATTCCCAAAAGACAATCAAACGGCCACGATATTATTTCTCCGACTTGGGAAGAAGTTAGCCGTGGAAGGTCTATTTTTACTGGTGCCTATTTCCGTATTTGAGTAGGGGAGAAGGGGAAAGTTTCAATGCTCTTCAACTCGCAAAAAATCTAGTTGGTTGAAACTACAGCATTAGCTTTAGGATTTTACTATTGATTTATTGGTGTTCATTATGCATTTTAGTAAAAAATATAAGGTCTCTTAAGCACATTTTCTTTTAAGATGATGATGATGATGATGATGATGATGATGATGATAATTGTTGTTTTAAGGGGCCTAACATCAGGATTATCGGCCCCTAGTGGTTTGGGGGATCGTGAAGATGACAATGAAATGTAAACTATAGCTAAAACTAACTACTAAATTTTATACTAGAAGAGAAATGGAAAACGAAAGGAGAATAAGTCAAATAAAGGACAGGAGGAAAGAAATGCCCTCAACCCTCGAAGAATGCGGATTGAGAGACTTGGAAGGAAGGAGAGCCATGAAAGGCTGATAGGAAAGGGAAAGAGGAGAGGTTCCGCCCCAGAGATAATGGATAACAGGGGGGAAACCCGGACCCAGCTCAGGATTTCCTCGGGGTCGCTAACTCCCGAACTCACCAGCCGTGAGCCCCTGAGGGTGCAGCAATATCTTGGGTGCACCAGAAGTGGTGGGGCTAAACACACCCTACCTCCTTGAGGGCCTTGAGCAGAAGGCAGGAGATAACAGGAAAAGAAAAGGAAGGCTGACCCCTCGCAGAAGGAGGGTATCAGAAAAGATGAGGCAAGGGCCAATTAAGGCGGGAAAAGAAGAGACACCCTAGGCCTCGGGTACCCTAACACCAGCGGTGTCGGAAGAGAACAAGAGTCGACCAAGTGAGGTCGACAGGAAAGAAGACGGAGAAGAGCCCGCCGCAAGTAAGTGGAAGCAAGGCCGGACTCAGCTGGGGCCCCGTGGTCGCCAACCCACGTCCCACTAGATGTGAGCCCCTGGGGGATTTCTTTTAAGACTGTAATTCTTTATCATGCTAGTGTTATGTTGATAGGGGCTTGGTGTTGCAGCAGTCGAGCTGTATGCCTCTCACAAAGGTAGACCGGGTTTGATTCCCGGTCAATAAATGCGAGATTTTCGAAGTGAAATGCCATGACCTGTGGTTCGGATTCCACGTAAAAAGGTGGTCCCGTGGCTCATGATCGCATGATAAACGGTCACGTAAAACTACAAGCTTCCTTTGTTATGTTGCTGTCTCTAATTTGTAAACAATAACAACAACAACCCCATTAAATGTATATTAAGGCATTTGTTTACAAACAAACAAAAGTTAAGCATGGAATAAATCAATATTTTTAAACAATCCTTTAAAGGTGGCGTTCAAATTAACACAATTACTGGTAGGATTTGGAAAGAGCGGAACGAAACCGTTTTAAAGTAATGATTTGTAAATCATTGTTTTTACCCCACATTGAGGGGTAACACCTATAGAAGTTCAAAATTCAATAGCCGGCGGAGATAAACAAGTATATGTTGTATAGTTCTACGGCTATGTTGGGAAAACATCAAGAAAAATAGTCTAAATATCAATTTTCATGAAAACCAATGAAACTAAAAACGGGAAAGTCCACTACAAACATTAAAAAATGATCGGTTTATCCGACTTGCCGGTACGTCACGCTGGTCTCTTTCACGCACGACCACATAGTGAATTAGAGACCAGTGTTTTGATCTCGAATGTTGCTATGATGTCTTAAATTTGCTCTTTCGTCGGAAGAGTGTAAATAACTGAACGTTTGATTACGAGAAAGATCCCATTGATGTCTTAAATTTGCCCTTTTGTCGGAAGAGTGTAAATAACTGAACGTTTGATTACGAGAAGAATCCCATTATGGTTGCTTTTATCAACACTTCCTTTGGCAATCACACCTGCCCAAAAAGTTGAGTCTATCAACACCGGCATTAAAATCCCCGAGAAGAATGATTTTATCAGAGTGTAGCATATTTTTCAGAAGCTTGGCGTGCCGTAATCGCCTCGTGAGGCAAGAGGTGAGAGGAGGTGGGTTCGACCCCAAACCACACCTATCGTAGAAGTGGTCTTCCGTGGTTTCCCCACTTCTATACCAGTCAAATGCTGGGATACTATAATAAGGCCAAACACGCCTTCTACCCAACTTGTCCCAAATACTAATACACACTCTCATACGGCCAGCACACCTAAGTACACGATGTAGCTACAAACATTTTCCTATATGTTTTGACCGAGTTAAGAACATAATAATGTTGTAGGTTGTACGTCCCTTTTAACTACTATGGCTTTTAGAGACGCCGGAGTGCCGGAATTTTGCCCCGAAGGGGATCTTCAACGTGCGGCACCCTCGCATTTGTGCACCCAGCTGACTGCGCCAGGTTACGAACCTGCAACCTTGCGAGTTAAGAACACGTGCAAAAATATTATCAAGTACAGTACCTCATTACAGATTTCATTTAACACGCCCGTTTATTAATAGTGTGTCTATATCGACAAGAGATCGTCTAACTGGACGGAGTCCCCATCTAGCGTCACTCTTGGAGATTATCTTACCCAAGTGACCTGTGTTCCACTTGCCGCCACCAGATGGAACTCTCGTCCAACACAAGCACTGGCGGTAAAACGTCACGTTGCTTTCTCGTATAATTCACAGCGGCGCGACAGTTCGTATGCTCAGACACGTAAATGAAGGGCAAATTGAACATTGGTGTCGAGCTATAATATGGTTTTGGGAGCCCTTAAGCGAAAATGGGATCGAATTTCTGATGAAAATACGAGTATCAAAACGTTTTTATTGCCTATATTTATTCCCTGAAGCCTCTCAATTATAATGATGTAATGCATATTGCTCTATTATGATTATTTTATGTTAAAATGTTCTAGTCCTGAGATGGGGTGAGTTATGGAGCAGACATGTTTCTACTTTGAACACAGTTACGGTATTAAGGTTTTAAGGGGCGGAAGAGCGAGGCCATCTGTCCGTCTTAACACAGATTAAATTATATAAATTAAGATTAGATTAAAATTCAGAGGTGGAAGCCTAAATATAAAAATAACCTAAAATAAATTAAACAAAATTATAAAAATAATAGATTAAATTAAACAGAAAATTACTGGGGGCAAATTCAGAATTTAAAAAAGAACGAACTCTTTGAGTGAAAGATCACTTGATAATTTCGATTGCTGGCCCTAACCCGCTTAAACTTTTAAAACGGACGACGAAATCAGCAGCCACCACGACATCGGCTAATAAAAGTTTGAGTGTCTTCTCCAAACCCAGGATTCTTTGTAAATCAGCAAGATCCACACATTCAGTTAAAAAGTGGGCCACGGTGAAAACTGCTCACAGATACAAAGTGGGAATTCTTCTCATCAGGTACGACTGAGTGAATCTTGGATGACCTATCCGTGGTGTACACAAAATGACCGACTCCCTCCGTGACCGGAAAGAGCTCCGCCACATGCGAGTATTTCCCTTGATCGCTCTCAGTTTATTGGGTATTGGGTCAGCTAGCCACCAACCCTCCAAGAAAGTCAGTACTTGTCGGCTTAACTGAGAGCGAATATCCCTAGCGGGTACCTCCATTGGTCGAGGTGGTAGTGATACCGCCTCATTTGCAGCTTGATCCTCTAACTCATTTCCCGCAATTCCCACGTGGCTTGGAAGCCACAGAAAGGCGATTCGAGTGTCAGTGCGGCACAACCCGGCTAGTAGGTCGTGGATTCGCTGTACTAAGGGATGTTGCGGCAACGTCTAGCAATTGACAGCAATTGACAGTCTGTACACACGAAAAAGTGGATTCCTAGTAAGTTATTGAGGTTTTAAGGGGCGGAACAGCGAGGTCATCTGCCTCTAAAGTGGATTCATGCATCCTGCAGTGCAAATTGCAGAGCTTCATAGATGGCCACGAAAAGAATGATGATGATGATGATGATAATTGTTCTCTAAAAGGGGCCTAACATCTAGGTTATCGGCCCCTAATCGTCTGGGTGATATCGAAAATGTCAATGAAGTGGAAACCAGAACGAAATTTAAGTGAGAAGGAAAATACCTTCCAAAAGGAACTCAGATTGAAACTACTCACAAAATGAAGAGCGGTAATACTTACAAAAGGGAATTTAGAACGAAAATACTCACAAAAGGAATAGATTGAAAAATACGCATAAAATGTAGGTTAAGTTCAAAATACGTACAGAATGCAAAGCACAGTCGAATTACTTAAAATATGCAAGTAAAATTCAAAATAATACAAAATGCATATGAGATTGAAAATACGTACAAAATGCAATTGAAATTGAAAATGCTTACAAAATGTATGGTAGATTCAAACTACTCAATTGGATGGACAATAGTTACAAAATGCAACTTAGATTGAAAACACTTACAAAATGTAATTTAGATTCAAAATACCCACAAAATGCAATTGAGAATCAAAATACTTGCAAATTGCGCACCCTACAAAATGCCATTTGCAAAAAGCAGTTGAGGTTGAAAATACAAAATGCAATTGAAATTCACAATACTCACAAAAGTTCCACCCCTATATTGAGAGACTTACTAAAAAGCAATTTAGATTGTCAATCCTTGCAAAATGCAATTGAGGTTCAAAATACTCGCAAAATGCAATTTAGATCGAAAAGACTTACAAAATGCAACTTAGATTGAAAATACCTACAAAATATTGTGTAGATTCAAAAAATTATCTTATGGTAATTTAGATACAGGGGGAGCCAATTAACAAAAACAGTGCGAGAATTTTAAAGGGAAAAGGAAATAGAATGAAAAGAAAACAAGAGGTGTGACCCCTCGAAGAATGAGGCATCAGGAAAGATGAGACAACGGCCAAATAAGGCGGGAAAGTGATAAACCCCCTAGGCCTCGGATACCCTAATACCGTCGGGGTCGGAAAAGAACTAGAGTGATGATGATGATAATTGTTGTTTTAAGGGTCCTAACATCGAGGTTATCGGCCCCTAATGAAATGAAATGGCGTGAAATGAAAGGATGAAGATAAAAACAGCTCACTGTCCTGGATGAAACGAAAATGGTGTTTATAAAACAGACAGTGAGCCCCAAAAATTATGCCTTATTTGAATAAAAATTGTAAAAGGGGGTGGTAAAACAATAAAACAAATAAGGCATAGTAAACAATAAAATAGATGAACGTAATAAAAAACATAAAACACACTTAGCCTGAAATAAAAGTCTTAACTGAAATTAAAACTCTCCCTCATGAAACGGATGACGAGGTCTGCTGACGGCCCGTCATCACGGAGAATAAGGGACAGAGTGTTAGGCAGTTTAAGAGTCCTTCGCTGATCGGCCAGATCCACACACTCCAAGAGAATGTGTGCCACTGTTAGGTGGGCGCCGCAAGTACACACAGAGGGGTCTTCTCTCTTTAGCAAATGGGAGTGCGTAGCAATCCCATGGCCGATCCGGAGTCGACAGAGTACCACAGCTTCCTTCCGAAGAGATCGGAAGGAAGATTTCCACACCTTCGTTGTCTCCTTGATGCCTCTCAGTTTGTTGGGTAGAGGCGTGGCACGCCACGCTTCCTCCCCATGCGAAAGGATCGAATGCCGCAACTGAGAGCGCACATCACTAGCAGGCACCTTATACGGTAACGAGGGCAGTGCGACTGCCTCTCTCGCCGCCTGATCAGCAAGCTCGTTTCCCGCAATACCCTTGTGACTAGGAAGCCACACAAAGGTCACCTCGGTTTCAGCGTTACACGCACAAATGAGCAGGTCGTTCACACGCTGGACCAACGGGTGCTTCGGGAAACACACAAGAAAGTGCTGGTGATCGTCCGATAACGTGTACCGCAGAGCCTCTAAGATGGCATAGAGCTCCACTGAGTACACGCCACAGGCCTCGGGAAGTGAAAAGAGAAACCGACGATCCTCAACCACAAATGCACAGCCTACTTTCTCGTTTACCCTCGAACCGTCCGTGAATAGAAGCCCTGATCCCGGATACAGGCTCTCCACGGACTGGAACAGCCTCCGATGGACGGAGGAGTCCGTGTCCGATTTGGGGCCGGTGTGCAGATGCAGGATGATATTAGGGCGAGAGACCATCCACGGAGGGGTACTCGGACGATACAGGAGACTGAGGAAAATCGGAACTGACGGTATAAGTCATCCAAGCGAATACCCGCCGACCGAGTGGCTCGGATAAGCGCATCATACAGCCGGCGATTCGGATTGGTAAACAAACATGGATAGCTTGGATGAAGTGGCATCTGTCGAATAGTTGCAGCATAGGTCAGCAGTACTTGTTGGTGCCTCAGGTGTAAAGGAGGTATGCAGGCCTCGGCGAGCAAGCTGACGACTGGGCTCGTCCGAAAGGCACCCGTCGCCAGCCGCACACCGCCGTGGTGGACACTGTCCAGTTTAACAAGTACCGACTTACGGGCCGAACCGTATGCTACACTGCCATAATCTAATCGAGATAAAATCAGAGCCTTATAAAAACGAAGGAGCACCACGCGGTCCGACCCCCACGATGTGCCGCTAAGAAACCGCAGCATGTTGAGTTTCTTGGCACAGGCAGTTCGCAAACACCGCACGTGTGGTTCCCACGTCAATTTCTGATCGAAAAGGAGCCCAAGGAACCGGTACGTAGCAACAACAGGCAAAGCTACATCGCCCAGATAAAGCTCAAGATCAGGATGGAGAGTGCGCATTCGGCAGAAATGGACTACCGAGGACATAGACGTTGAGAATCGAAAGCCATGCTCCAGTGTCCAGCGTTCCACTCTCCGAATTGATTGTTATAGCTGTCGTTCAGCGACCGCCATATTTTGCGCACTATAATGTAGAGCGAAGTCGTCTACATATAGCGACGGTACCACTGCTGGACCAGCAGCAGCGACTATACCGTTTATGGCAATCGCAAGTAATGTTACGCCAAGCACCGATCCCTGTGGGACTCCGTTTTCCTGTATATGATATTGCCAATATGTCCCCCCTATTCAGACACGGAATAGGCGAAGGGACAGAAAATTCGCAATAAAAACCGGCACGTTAACTCGGAATTTCCATTGATGCAGGGTAGAGAGGATGGCGTAACGCCAAGTGGTGTCATAGGCCTTCTCGAGGTCAAAGAAAACAGCGACCAGGCGCTGTCTCCGGAGGAAAGCGTCCTGTACGGCGGTCTTCAGGCGTACCAGATGGTCGTTGGTACACCTAGACGCCCTGAAACCACACTGGTATTCAGACAGGAGTCCTCGTTTCTCCAGGACCCACACCAGGCGCCGATTGACCGTCCTCTCAAAGAGCTTGCACAGACCGTTTGTGAGACAAATAGGTCTGTAAATCCCTGTCAAATTGGGATCCTTATCGGGCTTCAGGATTGGTATAATGATACCTTCCTGCCATTGCGCTGGAAACACACTTTCCAACCAGATACGATTAAACACTTTGAGCAAATAACGAATGCTCTCATCGTTAATGTGTTTAAGCATCTGGTTGTGAATATTATCCGGGCCGGGAGACGTGTACCTGCAGAGCGCCAGCGCTCCGCGGAGTTCCCATTCCGTAAAGGGCAAGTTGTACTCCTCCGAAGCGAGGGAAGCAAAACTGAGCTGGAAACGTTCTGCCTCGCGCCTCGGGGCCACGAAGGCAGGATCATTGTTATCGAAACCAGATATATCCGCAAAATAAGATGCTAGATGGTTTGCAACGAGGTAAGGATCTGTATCCAATTCATTATCAATGGAAATTTCCTGCACAGTAGAAGATGTCTGAATGCCTGAAATGCGTTGTAGTTTAGTCCACACTTGAGAGGAGGGGGTATGTGCCGTGATAGACGACACACACCGTTCCCATGATTCTTTCTTACTCTGACGGATAAGAAACCATGCGTTGGCACGAAATTTCTTAAACGCCACCAAATTGGACATGGTTGGAAGCTGACGGTAGTGCTTATGAGCTCGACGACGGTCTCTTATTGCCACTGCAATATCCTCTGTCCACCAAGGGACGAGTTTGCGACGAAGAGTTCCAGAAAAGGATGGAATGGACTCTTCGGCAGCAGCAAGAACTCGTCATCGACGCTCCGGCAACCTCGATCAACGAACACAGCTCGTTCTTGAAACGAGGGCCAATTTTCCCGCTTAAGCACCCAACGACTGGGAAACTCCACGGGCTTCTGGTTCAGAAGTGTAAGAACGATCGGGAAATGGTCACTGTCAAAGAGGTCGTCGTGTACATACCAACCAAATAGGGGGACCAGCGCACGGCTACACACACTCAAGTCAATGTGTGAGTACGTGCCGTGCGCTAAGCTAAAATGTGTAGCTTCCCCTGTATTTAATAGAGATAAATCCAACCCTTGAATTAAGCCTTCCACGTCCCTTCCTCTGGGGCAGGAAGATGGTGGTCCCCATTGGGGGTGATGCGAGTTGAAATCACTGACGATTAAGAAAGGGACTGGAAGTTGATCAACAAGATCAAAGACGTCATTAATATCAAGTGGCTGGTTCGGTGGAAGGTACACGTTACAAACAGCTGTCATAGCAGGCAAGGACACGCGAACTGCAATAGCTTCCAGAGGAGTGGCAAGTGGAAACTCTTCACTATAGCAGTCAGAGTGAACGAAGGTACAAACGATCCCCCGGAAGTCCGGGCGGCATCTTGTCGCTCTTTAGAGTATAGTCGGAAACCTCTCAGAACTGTCTCGTGATCAGGTCTGAGGTTTGTTTCCTGTAGACAGACTATACTCGCTGCGTATTGTGCAATGAGCTGACGGAGCTCTGTCAAATGCCTGTCATAACTGTTACAATTCCACCGTAACAGTGCCATAGTGTGAACTTATAAACTAGGGAATAAGGTGGAGCAGCAAGCTACAACTTACCCTCGGGAGGACCATCTCCCACAACGTCGACTATAATTTCCATGTCCTCAGGCGAGGTCTTGGAGTAAATCGACTCAGCGGAAGATTTCCTAAACGCAGTTCGGCGGCGTGGGCATCTCCGTGGGGAGTGCGAAGATCGGGGACCAAAATGTCCCCAGGCGCAGAAGCATCCGCAGCTGGTGGGGCGGATGGCTTCCCCTATTTTGGAGGAGAAAGGGAATGCGTAATGCGGGCTCCCTTCTTCCCCGCCTCTTTAAGGTATTTAGACGGGTCAGGAGACGAATTCCTGACCCTGGTCGACGATGCCGCCTCCGCTGGCTTCGGCGCAGCTTTCGCCGACCTTTTGGGTGGGGAGGGAGTCTTCGTCCCGAGTGGGGAGTAAGTCTTCAGCTTCCTCCCCTGCTGTGCGGGCGGAGCAGCCTTCGCTCGCACATCCTTCTTTGGGGCCGAAGGTGGGGTTGACGTCACCTTCGGGCTCTCTTTCTGATTCTGGGGAGTAGCTAGAGATGTAGATGGCAGTGGTACAATAGAAGGTTTCACAGTTGAGACAAAAGATGAGGTAGCCGGGACCAAATTTGGTATTATGGCTCTATAATCAATCGTTGGAGAAGGCGAAATCGTGGTATGGTACTTCTTGCGGGCCTCCTGGTAGGTGAGACAAATCAGGGTTTTGATCTCCTGGATTTTCTTCTCACGCACGAAGACAGGGCAGTTCCTGTCCCGAGGAGAATGAAATCCAGGGCAATTAGTGCACTGATATGGTGTTGTGCACTCTTCCGCTTCGTGGGGTACCTTACCGCATGTTCCGCAGATGTCAGGGCTCGAGCATCGGGATAACATGTGCCCGAACTTCTGGCAGTTATAACACCGCATTGGTGGAGGGATGTAAGGCCGTACGTCACAACGGTAACTTGTAACCTTGACTTTCTCCGGGAGCACCGAAAGCTCAAAGGAAATAATGAAAGCAACAGTATCCACGATTTGACCATTGACCTTGCGCGTAATGCGCCGGACAACAGTCACGTGACGGTGCTGCATATCCTCCTTGAGCTCCTCGTCAGTGTTCAGAATCAGGTCCCGGTGGAAAATAACTCCTCGGACCAGATTCAGAGACGTGTGCTTTTCCACTTTGACAGGGATATCGCCAAAGTGGTCACATTTCAGAAGTTGTTCAACTTGCTCACCAGTCCTAGTCTTGAGCAACAAGCTACCGTTCCTCATCTTTTGTACTTTCTCAAGCTCACCTTCTATGTGGCGAGAAAACAAAATACTCTTTACCAGCTTGAAATCACCCCATCTGTTCTGGTAGCTACCAGAAACTTAGGGGTGTTAGCACCCAGATTTTCACGCACAGATTGTTCCCAAGTGGTTGATCCCCGTAGGGAATCAAATGTTAAAGACTTGGGTGTAGGACCACCCTGTTTGGGGATTTTTCTTTTAGTACCCATGGCCAGATCATCCACCCCGAATGCCACCGACATCCGATCACGGGCCGTCACAGTAGGCGCTACCCAGCCAGGGCAAGGCCCGCCTAGCTTAGAATGCATTGCCCGTGGGTCCGATGTTATACAATGCCGTATCGGCATGTACTCCTTGGCATATACTGGATATTACAGCTCTGACATTCGGCTGTGCGGGGACCTGCGTAGTCAGGCGGATACTACTGCACGGGTACATGGCACACCCACCTGTCGGCGCGGCCAAGACCGGAACAGGCTTTCGAGCGTAGTCGCAAGTGTAAGTGGCCCATCCCCTAACAGCACGGACATAAGGTAATTTTGATTGCCAGACCCTGAAAGCGTTAACGGAAAGAAGTGCGATATAACCTAATGAGAGTTATACCGCACGGATGTATGTCTTTGAGAGCTGACTGTCAAACCCTCGAAAGGGGACTGATCCGAGAAGCCCTTTTAGTCGCCTTTTACGACTGGCAGGGATTACCGTGGATGTGTTCGCTTCCTACCACCCACTGGGGGTCCAATTCACAAACCAACGCGGAATCCTTAAAGTATAGCCAAGGTCCTCCCTTTTAGTCGCCTCTTACGACAGGCAGGGGATACCGTGGGTGTATTCTGAACCCCCCACCCACAGGGGGGAAGAACAAGAGTTGACCAAGGGTGGTCGACAGGAAAGAAGACGGAGAGGAGCTCGGCACAAGTAAGTGGAAGCAATGCCGAACTCAACAGCGTTGAAAATTCGGACTGTCATAAATATGTCGTTGATAATGGGACAATGACACGCAATGCAACTGTCGCCATTACAGGATACACTGCAAGACAGTTTACCCGAAAGTCACCCAGTCCTTATATATTGGAATCATCTTTTAGCTTTGAATCACACTTCAAATATATAGCTTCTTCTTGAAGTTGAGCTGGCAGTGCTTCAATGTCAATGGCAAATGGATTTCTTCTTATCATCCAGGACCATTCATCCGACGAGATATCAGGAAAGTAGAAGTTGAATTCTTGTGCCAGGTAATCCAAATGTGACTGAATTTGCACCTTAAGTTTATTACGATCATGTTCATTTTCCGGCAAAATTTAATTAAGGCGGTGAGAGGATGAGAAATTGTTCAACTGAAGCCGGCGTTTCCATAACTGTATTTTTTTTTTCAGGAAAACTCTGATGACATCATGGAGTTTTTGCCTTGGAGCTTTAGGCTCAAACTGATCAACGCTTCAAAGAAATCACAATGATATGCCATTGAGACGATAAAAATGGCATTGATTTTTCTACTTATAACACATCAAATTGCGTATTTCACCTCCAAACTCGCGGCTCTGCAGAGTTGGCAATAGGGATGCAGCCTGAGAAAGTTCGCGCCAGATAGCGCTCGTGTAGTACTGGGTAAGCGCAAGGCGATCGTCCTATGTTTCCCCCAGTTAGCTACGAGGAATGTATAGATTGTGACCGAGTTTTCTAAGCTAAAGTAAATTATATCTTCTCTAATTTTACTCCAAGACTATATTAATTAATTCTATAGGTATATCCTCTAATATATTATGAACGATTTTCAGCGTTTAAGCGTTAAACAGCTGTAAAATGAGCTACGGACTAGAGGCGCTGAAACTAGTGGGAGGAGGGAAGAATTAGTAGGCTACAGCGGTAATAATAAAATTCTAACACGCTTTATTATTCAAATTATGAATAGGAGTCAGAATGCTTGAGTATTGTAGGCCTATATTGATAAATAGCCTATATCTCCATAAGACTTAAATCGTAAATAGAGATTTCCCGGTCAATGCATGTGAGATTTTCAAAGTGAAATGCCTTGTCCTGTTCGGATTCCACGTAAAGAGGAAGTCCTCTGTGCCTTATGATCTCTAGATTAACGGTCACGTAAAACTATAATCTTCCTTTTATACATAGAGATTTAAATATTCACTGGCTCCCCTTGCTTATAGACTTCGATTCGTGTATTTTTTTTGGTTGATATCGTACATGAAACGGTCTTGTTTTAAGGTAAACATAATCAAAGAAAGTTGATACCGGTCTTGTTACCTCAAAATGCATCGCATCGTTTGGTTCTTTTGTAATTTATCAATTTCTTAATACAAATCGTTTCCGTACCCCTTGGAAACGACTTAGGGGTACAGTATTTAAAAAGTTTGAGAATCCCTGTTTTAAGGCCATGAACTGTTTCCATTCATCTGGCTAACTTAGGCCTATGCCTCAAGAATGTAGAAGTCAGTAACTACCGGTACCACATTCTCCGTCGGGCAGATGTAAGTTGACGATTAATTCTGATTTCAAGAAACCAACCATAATACGTTTTTGACTGTTAATGTTGTGACATTTATTCTTGAAGTATTTGTCCGAGTATTGATGCCTTTGAAAATTGGAGTCACAAATGTTACATTCACTTCTTCCTGTATATTGACGATTTCTTCCCGTATCGTACTTCAATTGAGATAATTTATGCAGATTCCGATATTGTAGGCTTATCGTGGTAAACTGGCAATTTTCTTGTGTATGGCCTCTTCCTTATTTTTGTTGTGTTCGTGGTCCACGGAAAAAGCGATGGAACAGTGCCCGGTTTTAATCTTGCTCTCTCACCTTCAAATACAAACGCATAAATTCAGTGGTTGTTATCGATATGTCTATTCAGTTTATAGGTAGGAATTATTTCCCTTTGTGAATCACACTTGCCCAACACAGTTTTCGTGAACTCATCGAGTTGAAAACGATGGGAACACACTTTAATATTTTCGGTCAGATTTTCTTCACCGAAATGTTTCCTTCTAATAGCATGTAACCATTTCTTCCTCATTTCTTTATTTTGTGAAAATTTGTGACACGAAATCGGATTTCCCTGATTTCTGCAAAGAGGAACACTGCAATAGCTCGGCATAGTCACGAAAATAGCAATTTAAACAACTTAAATTCGTGGATATTAGCGGCATGAGAACACAGGAGACAAATGAAGAGCGCCTTGCGCTTACCCAGTACAACAGCAGTGCGCTCTATCGGTGCTAGTTCTATACATCCCTATTACAAGTTATGTTTGGTTTGATATTTGACCGAGCACAGCGGAGATCACTTGCAACTTCAAGCCGACAGCCCTGCTTTGTTGACAAGCATCATGTTGGCAGTTGACAATAACCAGTGCTTTGAACGATTGACTTGGCACGACAATCATTTGGAGAGCTTCGAAAAATGTTTATTATACAATATTGTAATATTCGAGTTTAAAAGAACTTAATACAGAGATCACTTCACGCCCGCCTTGATAAAGCCCAACAGCCCCCTAGGGGGCGCGCCCTCTGGTCTCCCGTATGGTCATATTGCAAATGTATGTCGGTCTTCAGCCAGGGCACGACATAGCTCCACTTCAACTGTTCACGAATATTCCAAAATTACAGAGTCTTCCCGTCCTTCCAGTTGTGTACACGATCACACAAATTTTCTCTCCAACTCTTTTCAATGTCTGGAGGATCCCTGCATTCTGGTGGCCCTGTCATTCCCTGTATATAGCGTAGTTTCACCAAGGAGCACTTTGATGATGATGATGGAGATAATTGTAGTTTTAAGGGGCCTAATATCTAGGTTATCAGGCCCTAATGGTTAAGGTGAGAGTGAAAGATGATGATGATGATGATAATTGTTGTTTTAAGGGGCCTAACATCTAGGTTATCAGGCCCTAGTGGTTTAGGTGAGAGTGAAAGATGATGATGATGATGATGATGATGATAATTGTTGTTTTAAGGGGCCTAACATCTAGGTTATCGGCCCCTAATTGTTTGGGTGATAGTGAAGATGATAATGAAAAGTAAACTATAACTAAAACCAACTACTAACATATACACTAGAAGAAGAAATGGAAAACAAAAGGAGAATATGGCAAATAAGGGACAGGAGGAAAATAAATGCCCTCAACCCTCGAAGAGTGCGGATTGAGGGACGTGAAAAGAAGGAGAGTCATGAAAGGCAGATAGGAAAGTGAAAGAGGAGAGGGTCCGCCCCACAGGTAATGGGTAAAAGGGGGGAAAACCGGACCCAGCTCAGGAATCCCTCGGGGTTGCCAACTCCCGAACTCACCAGCCGTGAGCCCCTGAGGGTGTAGCAATATCTAGGGTGCACCAGAAGAGGTGGGGCAACCTGCTACCTGGAGCAGTGGTCCTTATTCGTGAGGACAAGTACCTCCCTTGCAGTGGCGGATGGGAGGCATCACTGAAGTTCACCCAGGAAAGGATGGAGTAGTGAGAGTAAAAACATTGCGAACCAAGGGAGGCACACTCAAGCGGCCCATCCAGAAGTTGGTGGTAGTACCTACGCAATAGGAAGTATATGCCATTTGAAAAGTACATACTGGAATTTACTAAACCGTTGACTGTGTTACTCATATAGTTCAGTGTCTGATGTGTTTATTAATTCATTCTTGTGTGATTCATTGTTCGTATTATTGTTGAATTCAGTAGATTCAAGGGAGTGGAGTATGTTTGAGGTAATGGTGTACGAACTGTTGAACTTGGGAGACAGGCTACGGGCCGTTACGGCTTTGGTGGGTAGGATTGGTTTATGTGTTGGCAACAAGGATTGTCGTTGGCACAATATGGCGACGGCATACAGCCCACGATATAAATTATTGTGTAAAACCTAATAATAAATCATGTGTTTTAGTGTGAATTTTGTGTCTGTGCATAACGGGTGTAAATATATAGCAATTTTAATAACCGTCTGTGTATTAAGCCCAACAATAATGATATTGCATTGTAAATATATTTCCTAAAGTGCGTTGAGTGTTGTCCTAACAATATCCTCATGTCAACATTTCATCTCTGATTATAGTGCCTTCTTGATCTACTCTGATGACGATCTGGCGATACTCTACAATGACCTCTGCGTCTTGGAGTCGGTTATATCAACAATATATAATGTTGGGGATCCGTCCCACAGAACATTATTCTATGGTTAATTTTCGAAGTTCGCATGTCTTTTGTTTCTGATTTATTGGGCCAGACCCATATGTTGTAAGATGTGAATAAAAGTCCTTTTGTGTCTAGTGCAATATGTTACTTGATGTTACTATTCATTCAGGAATATAAAAGTGGCGACGAGCATCGGTACCAACCTTCAATCCAGTATAAACAAAACAGACCAAATGAGTCAACTGGAAACATACTTAAAATCCCTTGCTGCGATCGTCGCTCAACTCGTTCAGGCACAGACGAATGCTTTGTCGCATAATAAGCCAATGTTCTACACGAGAGTTCAGAGTTTTCTTTTCACGAACATAAAGAAGCTGAACAAGTTTATGAATACTTCCAACGATTCAAGCTTCAACTTCAATTATGCTGCATACCCGAAGAAAAATACATAGACAATCTGCGAGTTCACATGGGCCCAAACCTCAACGGCGCTCTGAAATCGCTTGCATTTCCGAGGGATGTGGGCGATGATGATGATGATGATGATAATTGTTGTTTTAAGGGGCCTAACATCGAGGTTATCGGCCCCTAATGATCTGGGAGATAGTGAAAATGATAATGAAATGGAAACCAGAACAAAATTATCTGAGACGGAAAATACGTACAAAAAGGAACTCAGATGGAAACAACTCACAATATGGTCTTACAAAAGAAAATTTAGAACGAAAAGATTCACAAAAAGAATGGATTGAAAAAGACCCACAAAACGTAGGCTAGATTAAAAATACGTACAAAATGCAATGTAGCGTCGAAATACTTACAAAATGCAACTGAAATTCAAAATACTTACAAAATGCAAATGAGATCGATAAGACGTACAAAATGCAATTGAGGTTCAAAATACTTACAAAATGCAATTGAAATTGAAAATACACAATGCAATTCAGATTGAAATAGGCCCTATCCCAGTTCCAATCCAAATTATTCACGAAGTGCAATTGAAATTCAAAATACTTACAAAATGCAATTGAAATTGAAAATGCCTACAAAATGTACGGTAGATTCAAACGACTCGTGTGGATTGACAATACTTACAAAATGCAATTTAGATTGAAAATACTTGACAAAATGTAATTTAGATTCAAAATACCCACAAAATGCAATTGAGAATCAAAATATGTGCAAAATGCCCACCAAACAAAAAGCAATTTAGATTCAAAATTCGTGCGAAATGCGATTTTGGTTGAAAATACTTACAAAATGCAATTGAAATTCAAAATTCTCACTAAAAGGCCCGGCTACCTGCATTGAAAGACTTACTAAAAAGCAATTTAGATTGTCAATCTTTACAAAATGCAATTGAGGTTGAAAACAATCGCGAGATGTAATTTAGATCGAAAAAAACTTACAAAATGCAACGTAGATCAAAAATGCCTTCAAAAATCGCTAAAAGGGAATTTAGATACACGGTGAACCAAGTAACAAAAACAGTGCGGGAATCTTAAAGAGAAAAGGAAATATAATGAAAAGAGGAGAGGAGAGGAGAGAAGAGGGGAGAGAGGAGAGGGTCCGGCCCAAAGGTAAGGGACAAAAGTGGAAAACGGATCCAGCTCAGGAATCCTTCGGGGTCGCCAACTCCCAAACTCACCAGCCGTGAGCCCCTGAGGGTGTAGCATTATCTACGGTGCACCAAAAGTGGTGGGGCTACATACACCCTGTCTCCTCAAGGGCCTTGTGCACAAGGCAGGAGGCAAAAGGAAAAGAAGAAGAAGGCTGACCCCTCACAGAAGGAGGGTATCAGGAAAGATGAGACAAGGGCCAATTAAAGTGGGAAAGTGAAAGACTCCCTAGGCCTCGGATAACCTAATACCGTCGGGGTCGGAAGACAACAAGAGTTGACCAAGGGAGGTCGACAGGAAAGAAGACGGAGAGGAGCCCGGCACAAGTAAGTGGAAGCAATGCCGGACTCAGCTGGGGTCCCGTGGTCGCCAACCCACGTCCCACTAGATGTGAGCCCCTGAGGGGGATGTGGACGAGCTCACTTTTAAACAGGCGGAGGAACTTTAACTAAGTTATTTCGTTAAAAATAGAATCGGTTTTTCATGAAAATGTCCAGTTTTTTAAATCATCAATATCTATTCCCTGAAGCTTCCCTTTTAAAATGGTGCACTGCACATTGCTGTATTATGATTATAACTATGTTACATTTGCATATATCTGAGATGGGGTGTGGCGCTATTCTGTTCGCCATCTGCCATGTAGTACTATATATCTGTCAAACTTTTCTCTGCGATTTTCAAACCTCCCATCTTTCAGTGGGACATGTATTTGGTGTAAGTGATATAATACAGCGAACCGTATGGGAATGTTGACATACAGTAAGCTTGAGTGCGTGGAACACATGCAAAAAGAAACAGAATGGGGACAAAACTTAGAAGACTGAAGACAGCTTCAAATAAGAAAGAATCTAGGTGATGGAAAGACAGTAGATGGAAAATGGAGGCTGACTGATGCAGTAATCGACCACATTCAGAATTGTTATGGGCTAGCCATCAGACAAAATACAGCCAATGTGGAAGCTATGCCGAAAACTGTGTTGGCTCTGTATCACATTGCCTCCAGAAATGAGGCTCCCCAACATGGATTATGTCCTGAAGGTGAAAACAGCTGGTGTAAATATAATAAGGAGAAAATAAGTTGGAATACCTACAATCATCATCATAGTTTACCAGCAGTAATAATGGATGATATCTAACCTACCTTCATTGACTTGGCTGATAAAAATTTCATAAAGAAATGCCTTCACGGGAGAACCCAGAATCCCAACGAGTGTATCAATAGTGTAATACGTAATCGTGTACCTAAAACAGTCTTTATATGTATTAGTACACTCCATTTTGGTATCTACGATGCTGTGCCATCTTTTAACCAGGAGAATATCACCAAATGTCAAGTTCTAGAGATGTAGGGATTGCATTCTGGCAACCAGACAGTGCACGCCATATTGACTCAAGATCAAGTTAGGCCAAAAAACGCAGATGATACTGAGAAAATCTTAGCCAAGAGCGCAAGGCAGACCATAAGGGGTGCCAATTAAAGACTACAAGATGCCTTCGGAGGGGATGAAGATGATCCAAACTATGGAGCAGGCATGTTTTAACTTTGAACTCAATTTCCCGTAAGGTTCCTTTTCTTATATTTAGGGAACATTTTCTCAGCTTCTGTTAAACCTAGAACCAAGAAACTTTAGGAATCAGTTCATTAACGTGTTTTACATACACGGAAATAATTTCATGTTGATATGTAAATTAGAAAATAATATAATGCTGATAATGTACCGAAAAATGGAGGTAAAAAAATTCTTAGGTAAAAAAACCTCCCTCATTATTCCAACTATTTTTTATCATTTCAGTATACACACAATGCCTATCTTCATACGCTGTAAATATTTGAGCTATGCAGCTATCATGGTTTCCAAGGAAATGTTCCTGTAAATTAACATTGTGAAGAGAGGCGATTCTATTTCCCCTTGTCAAAAATAAGTACAGTGAAGCCATCAAAATTTCGGCGCATTGTACAAAGCTCAGAAGAGAACATATCAGGGTATGAACAGTATCTCGACTGAACCAAGGTGCTCAATATTGTGAATTCGGAACATTTATCGACTACTCCCTTATCATCCAGTTCATTCACGGCGTAATCTCTTACAATACTCATGACAACAGTGTTGCCAAAAAAATCCTGCCAAGTTTGAAGAAGCAGTTCAAATTGCACTTGACATGGAAGCTACGCGTGAGGCATCTGCTGTTTTGAAACCTTTTCAAGATCAGCGTAATTTCTTCCATGAGAGCCGTTCTCGTCTTAAAACTAATCAAACCGGTTCCCGCTCCAGTCGCATCGATCACCCTCTCCCTACGTAACTCCCGGGCATTCTTCGAACCCCCAACATCGCCTGTCTTCTCCTAATCCTAACCACACACCAAGATTTCCTTGTAATGGCTGCGGTACCCCTCACTGGCGATCTGAATATCCACACAAACATCCCCAATGTAGATCATGATGATGATAATTGTTGTTTTAAGGGACCTAACATCTAGGTTATCGGTCCCTTATGGTCTGGGTGATGGCGAAAATGTCAATGAAGTGGAAACCAGAACGAAAATTAAGTGAGAAGGATAATACTTACAAAAAGGAACTCAGATTGAAACTGCTCACGAAATGGAGAGCGGTAATACTTACAAAAGAGAATTTAGAACGAAAATACTCACAAAAGGAATAGATTGAAAAATACGCACAAAATGTTGGTTAAGTTCAAAATACGTTCAAAATGCAATGTACAGTCGAAATACTTACAAAATGCAAGTGCTATTCAAAATACTTACAAAATGCAAATGAGATTGAAAATACACAATGCAAGTTAGATTGAAAAATGCGCGAATTTATATTCCAAATAATCATAAAGTACAATTAATATTCAAAATACTTACAAATGCAATTGAAATTGAAAATGCTTACAAAATGTTTGGTAGATTCAAACTACTCAATTGGATGGACAATACTTACAAAATGCAATTTAGATTGAAAATACTTACAAAATGTAATTTAGATTGAAATTACCAACAAAATGCAATTGAGAATCAAAATACTTGCAATATGCGCACCCTAAAAAAAATGCAATTTAGATTTAAAATACGTACAAAATGGAGTGTAGATGCAAAAAATCGCTAAATAGAATTTAGATACACGGGGAGCCAATTAACAAAACTCGTGCGGGAATATTAAAGAGAAAAGAAATATAATGAAAATAAAACAAGAGGTCTGACTCCTCGAAGAAGGAGGGATCAGGAAAGATGAGACAAAGGCCAATTAAGGCGGGAAAGTGAATGACTCCCTAGGCCTCGGATACCCTAATACCGTCGGGGTCGGAAAAGAACAAGAGCTGACCAAGGGAGGTCGACAGGAAAGACGACGGAGAGGAGCCCGGCACAAGTAGTGGAAGCAATGCCGGACTCAACTTGGGTCCCGTAGTCACCAACCCACCTCCCACTAGATGTGAGCCCGTGGGGGAAATTTTTTAAAGAGACAGGGAAGTAAGGTGACCGCAAGGAACGACTCCATACTCCTCCTACCAAGGGGTAGCCAAGCGGGCACCAGCTACGGATGCCTCTGCGCTTGGGGACGGTCCAGCCCCAAAATCTGCGCGCTCCCATCGGAGGTCCCCAAGCCGACGAAATACGTCCTTGAGGTTTTCCGCTCGATCGACCCACTCCACGGCCTCTGCCTAGGACATGGATGTTGTGGTCGACGAAGTGGGTGATGTCACATCTCAGGGTTAAGTAGCTGTTGCTGCGTAACGTTTCTCCCGAGTTTAAAAGTCCTCACAATGGAACTGTTACAGTTCAGTTATGACAGGTATTTGACTGAGCCAAGTCAGCTCACCGCACAGTACGCGGCGAGTGTAGTCTGTTTAAACTGGGTTTTCCTAGGCGCGGAAGAGGAGAGCGGAACGCGGAGATAATGATGATGATGATGATGATAATTGTTGTTTTAAGGGGCCTAACATCTACGTTATCGGCCCAGGAGCGCGGAGAGCGGAGTCGGATCTCCCCTCGTGAGTCATCAGCTAGCTGAATTGTGTTTTCCTAGACGAGGAGTTGTCCTCTGGGGGAGAGCGGAACGGTTGCTCATTTGTATACTAGGAGTGCTAAGGTGAGGTCGATAAGGACGTGGAATCTAGACTTCCTATTATATTACACTTGGAAGAGGAGGAGGAGGAAGAGTTACTACTGCATTTAGTGAAGGATCGAAAATGTGCAGTTACATTTAAAACGCCTGAAAATGAGGGAGTGTTTAAAATTCTTGTAAATAACCATTAAATTGATGACGAAATTAGATTCAAACAGTACTTTCGATTGACCAAAAACGAGTTCTATGATCTATACCAAGATATAAAAGATGTAAAAGAACTGAAATCGCAGGTTTATAACAGAAAGCAGTAAACCGACACACACTCTTGGTGCACACACTTTATACTAAACACACAAGGGACACAATTGAATAACACTACTTGTACAGACGTCCAGCCACTCCACCAGCCGACAGCGGACTCGTCTGCTCTCGGAGCAGAGTAACGCGGAGGAGCGAATTCCGCTCGTCAAGCGGCGGTCCGCTCCGCTTCTAGGAAAACAGTACCATTAAAATTACATATGACCAGAGGAGAGCCGACTCCGCTCTCCGCTTCCGCGCCTAGGAAAACCCAGCTTTACAGGAAATTAACCTCAGGTCTGATCACCAGACCGTCATGCGAGGCCTCATGCTATACTCTAAAGATCGACCAGACGCCAACCGGTCATCCGGGGGCGTTAATACCATGGTTCTCTCTGACAGCTATAGTAGTTATTGTAGCTATTGTAGTTTGCGTGTCTTTGCCTGGTATGACGGAAGTTTATAACGTGTACATTCCACCCAACCAGCTCCTTGATATTAATGACATCATTGATCTTGTAGATCAACTTGCAGTGCCCATCACCCGCAATAGGAATCACCATCTGCATGCCCTAAAAGAAGGGACGTGTGAAGGTATCCGAAGCCTAGGGATTTGTTTCACCAGCCGTGAGCCCCTGAGGGTCTACCTCCTTGAGGGCCTTGAGCAGAAGGCAGGAGATAACAGGAAAAGAAAAAGAAGGCTGACCCCTCCCAGAAGGAAGGGATCAGGAAAGATGAGACAAGGGCCAATGAAGGCGGGAAAGGAAGAGACTCCCTAGGCCTCGGATACCCTAATACCGTCGGGGTCGGAAAAGAACAAGAGTTGACCAAGGGTGGGCGATAGGAAAGATGACAGTGAGGAGCCCAGCACAGGTAAGCGGAGGCAATGCCGAACTCAGCTGGGGTCCCGTGGTCACCAATCCACGTCCCACTAGCCGTGGGCCCCTGGGAAGGGCTACACCTTCAAGGACTCACTGCTGGTGAGTTCAGGGATTGGTGACCCCGAGGGATTCCTAAACTATGTCAATTTTTCCCCCTTTCTCCAGTGCTTGAGGACGGACCTTCTCCTCCTTCCCATCTGCCTTTCCTTGCCCTATTTCTTTCCAACTCCCTCAAATATCATTTGTTTAGGGTTGAGGACATTTCCTTTTCCTATTTTTAATTTCCCTTATTGCTACCTTTTGTAGTTAGTTTTAGTTTCAGTGCTCATATCAACATTTTTCGTTTTCAACCAAACCAATAGCGGCTGATAACCTAGATGTTAGGTCAAACAACACTTATCAATTCAGTATTCGAGAGTTGAGGGCTATTATTTTCTTCGTGTTTTTTAATTTCCCTTTTCGTTTTTATTGTTTCCTTCTGCTAGTATGAAAGTTAATTTTAAGTCTGTAGATAGAAGAAGAGGAAGAAGAAGAGGAAGGAAAAGAAGAAGATGATGATGATGCTAATGATTATAATTGTTGTTTTAAGGGGCCTAACATCTGGGTTATCGGGCCCTAATGGTTTGGGTGAAAGTGAAAATGTAATGAAATGAAATGAAACTATACATAAAACTAACTACATAACCTACTAGAAGAGGAACTAAAAAATAAAAAATAAGAAAAGGAACACAAAAGACAGGAGAAAAGAAAATGCCCGCAACCCTCGAAGAATGAGAATTAAGGGCCTAGGATAAAGGAGAGCCAGGAAAGGCAGATAGGAAAGGCAAAGAGGAGAGGGACCGTTCCAAAGGCAATGGAAGAAGGAGAAAACCCGGACCCAGCTCGGGAAGCGCTCGGGGTCGCCAATTCCCGAATTCACCAGACGTGAGTCCCTGAGGGTTTGGCACACTCCAAGTTACACCAGAAGTGGTGGGGCTACATCATACACCCTGCCTCCTTTAGGGCCTTGAGCAGAAGGTAGGAGATACGATGAAATGAGAACAAGAGGTCTGACCCCTCGAAGAATGAGGTATCAGTAAAGACGAGACAAGGGCCGATTAAGGCGGGAAAGTGAAAGACTCCCTAGGCCGCAGATACCCTAATACCGTCGGGGTCGGAAAAGAACAAGAGATGACAAAGGGAGGTCGAGAGGAAAGATAACAGACTGAGCTGGGGTCCCGTGGTCGTCAACCCACGTCCCACAAGTTGTGAGCCCCTGGGTGGAGCAGGGGGGGGGGGGGAGATATAAGAAGTAGGAATAGTTTCAATCTCATTCCAGTATTTCACAATCACCCAATCCATTAGGGGGCCGGCCATCCAGACGTTAGTCCCTTAAAACAACAACTCTCATCATCAGCAGCACTCTGAGATTGATCACTCCCAACTTCAAGTACTGTGGCTATCAGCTCTTATCTGGGTTATCATAGATTTGATAAGCCATCGTTCACAAATAATCATGCAATGTGAGAATTTCTTGACCCGTGATCTGGGACAGATAAGATTAACATTAAGTACTCATCACAAGAGGTTGTTGTAAAGTTAAGCTCCTACATTAGACTTGGCGAGTTATCATGGGTTCACAATGAGTAGCACATATGTTGGAGACCACGGAACCCCAGTTGAGTCCTGCTTTGCTTCCACTTGCTTATGTCGGGCTCCTCTCCACCTAGACACGTCTTCTTCGATCTTGAGAAAGCCTACGACACCACATGGCGCTACGGGATCCTTTTCACCCTTCACGAGTGTGGACTCCGTGGTATTCCACCGACTTTCATCTCGAACTTTACTCTTCCGAGTAAGAGTCGGTAGGACACTGTCGCAATATACCCAAGAAAATGGAGTTCTCGGGGTTCAGTGTTGTGTGTCACTTTGTTCGCGATTGCCATAAACGGTATTGTTGCCGCCGGGCCAACGGTAGTTCCATGACTGCATGTAGACGATACTGCTCTACATTACAGCTCTGAAAGTATGGCAATCGTTGAACGGCAATTGCAGCTAGCTACGGTATTAACCAGGTCGACAGGTGCACCCTCGAACGAGGTTCTCGCTTTTCAGCAGCGAAAACGTCCATTTCTATCGGGTTCGGACGCTACATTTACAGCCTGAATTACACCCCCGGGATGCTGATTTGCCGGTGGTTGACACATCGCTTCTTGAGACTCCATTTTGACAACAAGTTAACGTGAAAGCATCATATACGGCAACTAAAAACGGGACGTCTCAGGCAGTGGCGTACGCAGGATTTCCTTCTGGGGGGGGGGGGGGTCATTCATAGTGTACAGGTCCGGGGGGCTGTACCCCCTGAAAGCCACCCCCATCTTTGTCTAGGAAAAATCGCCTAGACAGCCGTGCCGTCTTGGAATCCACCTTATCCAAGTTTTCTAGTGCCATTAGAATCTGTTTCAAGTATGGATCACGTTCTTGCTCCTGCTTGATGTTAACCACCGTCAGGGCAAAAGTGGGCATGTCGTCCCATTCGTGGCCCTTACTGTCATCTGGGGGGTCGACTACTGGCAGCCTAGTGGAATATAAACCTATTGAGCCGCGAATTTGGGTTTTTGAATTTGTCCCAAAAAAGCAGGCTCGCGTGGTCAGTCACTACCGTGAGCTGGATACCATAGAGGTATACCCTGAAATAGTTCACTCCCCATGAATATGCCAGCATTTCCCGCTCTGTGGCAGAGTATCTAGTCTCGACGGCCGTTAGTTCCTGCTAGCAAAAGCTATGGGCCGTATGTACAGCCAGCTAAAGCCAAGGCTGACGATCCGCCCCAGGACCGTTTCCAAACACACCCCGTACAAGGGGATGGCAACTGTCTGTTCAGGGCCATTAGCTTCCTAGTCCGGCATACCGAGGACCATCACGGGGAATACAGGCAGAAAACGGTCCAACATATCCTCTTAACTGCCCGCGCTGTGCAAATAGAGGGATTCTGGCGAACGTTTAATGTATTCACCGTTCCCAGTTTTTGTGTAGGTGTGTTGTTCCTTTCTCCCTCCAGGGAAGGTGTGTCTGCAAATGTGACTCTACGTTTGCACTTGTTACCCCGTTTTTTGTTCCAGGCGGTCGCGAGTTCGACTCCTGTTGCTAGCTTCCCTATGCCGAGTGAGCTCGCGCCCTGCGCCTGTGTGGGGTCATTTCCCGCCCCGTGTGGTGGTGTAGGGGGTATGGTTTCCTGTTTGGAGGGTGTGGGCTTGCTTTTGGTCTGTTCGCGCGTGATTGTGAGGGGCGTATAGTGTCCCGCCCTAGGGTTCCCTGTAAACAGAATGTGTATGTCCCTGTCAAATCCCGCGGTTATAAATAGCGGGGGCGAGTGCACATCAGTGTATACATGTATGTTTACTTTAAGCGCCTTGCCGAGAGCGGTCACCTCTACGGCACCGGCATAGGTACCGTCCCTACCCATGTATTTTTGGTAGTCCGCCCCGGTCTGGAATGGGGTTTCCCGCTCGTCCGATACAAAATCCCGGTACTCTTTCCAGTTGGCAAGATGCAGAAGGTACATTTTTTAAAGTCATTTTTTTAAGAAATTATTGATATTTATGAAATTAGAGTGCAATTCGTCACTGCTAATGTCTATTCTCTTTCATTTGAATGCTCATTTGGCACGATCGGTCGCTTGTGAGCGCCACAGGAGGGATCTATACTAATGAAAGAATATATATATATGATGATTCTCTTTGCATGAAAACAATTTTAACTATATTTTTCAGTACTTTAAACAATATTACAAACACAATTGAAAACATAAAAGATTAATCAAAAATACGGAAAAGAGTTTAGCCCAATATAGATATTGCACTAGATACAAACGGACAAAAAGAAATGTCTAAATTGTCAATCAGGCTAAACCAAAGAATCTGATTAAGTAGATATTTGCCCTGGAATTTGTTGAAGGACTTAGACAAGTCTACTTCAATCGTATATCAAGCCTTCTAGGTTTGACAGACAAGTCATTCAGTACTTCCTCAATTGAAACATCAACAGTATCATGAATGAACATCAAAGCTAATCCATTAAGGCGTTCTTCACTAGTTGAATTCCTTAAATAGTTCTTCAAGAATTTTAAGGACGAAAACGATATTTCACACGAGCAGGTTGTGACAGGTAAGGTAGCCATGATGACAAGCAGGTTATACAGAACTGGAAACATGTTCTTATTGCATATTGACAAAGCATCTATAGCACTCTTGGGCTTCTTTTCAATAGATTTCAGAGTTTGTTTCCAGAGAAGTAGCTCGCCTCTAATATTAAGGGGAAGTCCATAAAATTCAGCTACATTTTCTACTTCAGCTATGCTTTGGTTGGATAGTTCGTCTTCAGTTGTGCTAACTAGCGTTTGCAATGGCTGAAGAGTTTCTTTATGGGAGACAAATTTATCATCAAGTGATGAAATAGTTTTTTCAATAAATGGGATGAAAATAACCCGCCTATAATATTCTTCCGGATCGTTAGATGAAACGTTGTTCCTCATCGTTTGACGAACAACAGTTCGTGGCTGAACTACAGGCACTCCAAATGCTTTGCAGAACTCTAAAACCGAATTATATGCACACAAAAACCGTGCGTCTGCATCTGCCCTCATTTCTTCAAGAGACCTCTTAACATTCATGGAGGCGTTGATTGCTTGACTGATATCCAAATTTTCAGTTTGAAGGTATTTGCTGAGAGGAAGTGTGATTTGAAATGCTTCATGAATGACAAATACACTTATCAAGAACTCAAATTTGCTGATAGCGCACAGAAGAAGTTGCGCATCTGTAGCTGCCTTCTTATCAACCCATGCTGCTATTTTTTCTAATGCCAACAATAACGGTTTCAGAAGTTCAATGAATGAACGAACAGACTCGTACTTTTCAATCCATTTCGTTGCACATAACTTCTTGAGTTTACTCACTCGGGGTTTCTCTTCCATACTTTCAACTTCATTTGTCAACACAGCCTGCCTCTTTGGTGAAGTACTAAAAAAGGCATAAGCTCTTTCAATTGTACCCATACAGTTCCTAATCTCTGCAACACTACACCCTTCAGAAATGGCCAGGTTTAAACAGTGAACACTACAGTGAACATACTGGGCTTTGGGAAACTGTTTTCGTACAATGGCCTGAGCACCTCTGTAGGATCCACTCATGGCACTAGCTCCATCATAACCTTGGCCTACGAGATATTCTGCATCCAGTCCCACACTTTTCAAACCAGACAATATGCTATTCGCAAGGCCTAACCCAGAAGCATCATTGATAGCAATAAATTGCAGAAACTACTCATGTACGGAATTATCTTGAACGAAACGGACACATAGTGACATTTGCTGCACACCGCTGATGTCTGTGGTCTCGTCAGCAAGAACAGAAGAGTATTTAGCTTTTTTCACCTGATCGACTAACCTTTTCAATATAATGTCATTCAAAGATGAAATAATTTCATTCTGAATCCGTCATTTAAGAATGCTGTCATCAAATGTTCCTTTAGTATTGTATCACCAGCTTCTGCTCGAAACTTGAGAAGAGACCTGAAATTTCCCTCCCCTTTCTTGAGAGGCTCATCTAAATGTACAGGTCCCGAATCCCTGTGACCACGGAAAGCAATGCCCATTCGAGCAAGGAAAATCACAGATTTAATTATTGGTATGAGTTTCTCCCTGTTGCATAATATGTTGGATTGAACACCCCTATCCAAGCTTACGTCAACAGCAGGTTTTGTACCTTTGTATATGGCGAGAAAGTTCGCAGCCTTTTCCGTACATGCCATATGATACTTGGTTTCTTGGTGTTTTTTGAAATCCTCCTTTGCATTTTTCCAGTTCATGTAAGGAAATTTTACTAGTTTACCTGGCGATGAAGATTGTTTCCCAACAACGGTGCAAAACAACGAACAATATTTACAAAAGGCTCCGTTCTTTGAAGGAGAATAAACTAGCCATTTCCACTCTGATAACCAGTTCAACTGAAATTTCAGATTCCTTGGACCCGATAAAGGGAAATTAAACAGTTCATTTTTCAGATAATCATCAATCTAAAGAAAAAAGTAAATCACAACATTGAAATAATTAACATGTACCGACACATACGTAGGCCAAGGCCATACAAATACCGGTATAACATAATAGGTAAAGCATCGAAATGCAACTCAGTTACAGAAATAGCGATTATCATGAATCATATTGTAAACACACCTGTTGGCCAGCATAACCTCCTAAGTCTGTTCGATGTATTTGGTCGGTAGCCGGCTTGGTAGTAGCTGATAATTCTTCAAGTTCATTTTCAATTCTTAAAGATGAACTACTTGCAATGGCAGTGTTGCATGTAACATATACTCTTGATTTTTTAATAATAAATCGATCCATTACGCATTACAAATAAACTCGGAAAAAAAGTGCGACTCACGATCTGGCAGTTCACAGATATGCACGTTTAAAGCAGCACGAAGCTGCGTTACGATAGTTACCAATCGCACACTTAACAGTAAAACGACAATTTTGATATTTCGCCTAGTGTAGTTAGTTATTATTGCTTTAAGTGGTAGAACAGCGAGGTCATCTGCCCCTCTTGCTCCGTTTAACATGTAGTTTAAGGGTGTTTACCCCAGGCCATAACCAGTAGCTAGCGCCAAAGCTGGAGAAGTCTCGTTGCGAGTTGAGTGGAGGTCATTTACCACGTGAAGAACGTGTTCACATTAAAAATATATTACAAAGGAGTAGCCTAAAGAAGCCTCACTGGCAGCAATCCAAAACACTTTCCAGGTGATGGATGGGACAATATAAGGAGTCATGTAAACTAATGTCTCTGGGGGGGGGGGGTACACCCTAACCCCCCCCCCCCGTCGGTAAGCCACTGGTCTCAGGAAACTAAAGATGTTCAAGTTTGTTAGTGGCACTATGGTGGGGGACTGACCGTGCAGTGCTGCTACAGCCTTACCAAGCCCTTGTCCTGTCCCTGCTTGACTATGGTTGTGCTGCATACGGTTCAGCAGGGCCAGTTTCCACCATCATATGCTGCATCATCCGAGCTATCGAGCTCTCTTCAGTACCCAATACCACCAGAGGCATGCCAGCCCTCCTCGCGCCACCCGGTCGGTTGGACTTGATGATAATTGTTGTTGTTTTAAGGGGCCTAACATCGAGGTTATCGGCCCCTAATGGTCTGGGTGATAGCGAAAATGCCAATGAAATGGAAACCATAACTTGTATTAAAACAGATACACACACTAATACAGCCATCACAACTAACACCGGTTATCAGACAGATTCTACACACACCCAAAGTACATGACCGCGTTGTCGCAGCCCCTAAACTGAGGAACCAACCAACCAAAAACCAAGGTGGACTGATAACACGTACTAAATGTAACTTAGACCAAAAGCAGTCCCTAAAGAGCAAGTTAAAGGAAAAAGACTGACAAAGTGGAATTTAGATGGAAAAGACACACAAAACCATATCATATATATTATTTCAGTAGTATAGATACCTCCTGCGGCGCTCACAAGCGACCGATCGTGACAAATGAGCATTCAAATGAAAGGTAATATACATTACCAGTGACGCGTTGCACTCTAATTTCATAAATATCTATAATTTCTTTAAAAAATGACTTTTACAGAAATGTACGAAGTATGCAATTTGCAAACACCATTGCTGTAGGAAAATACGCTCCAGAATTGCTGTCCACGGGCCGCTGTGACGCCTGCTTCATGTCATATTAACATTCTGAAGTGTTTCCTTTATCCTGAAATGTAAATAGTGTCCTATAATCATTTGGTTGAAATAAAAACATAACCTTTCTCCTTAAGTCTCTCATTATAAGCATATTGGGGAAAGTGTGGTTTATGAACATGCGAGATTTCTCGCACGGGTCCATCGGAGGTCACCACAAACAATCTTCAACTTGAAGCAACCATGGCAGAACGACAGGAAAAGATTCCACTACCCCAGGCCCCAGTCAATAGATTGGATCCCTGTTCTGGTCATAGGATTCTGGGGGACCAGACATGTCATGTAGAGAAGGATCGGAGCTTCTCAAAACCTCTTCGAACTAAACGAAAGCGTTTCATAGGTACACTTAATGTGAACACTTTGCTTAAGCCTGGGAAACTGAAACATCTAACGAATACGCTTGATAAATTCAGCATCAGAAGTTTGGTATTGCAGGAAACACGATTTACAGATGAAAATCACTTTGATTCTGAGAATTACAGGCTCTATAAAGGAAAACCTGCAGTGCAGATCAACACAGGACCAAGACAATTTGGCACAGGTTTTGCGGTTAGCAAGTCCGTCACAGATTCAGTAATTGATTTTACTTCACCATCAGAAAGACTCTCAGCACTCTCAATAAAATCTGGAAACAAGGTATACACACTGATTAACGTGCATGCACCAACGAATGACTACAACAGGAAAGACCCTCAAGTAATAGAAGACTTCTGGGAACTTCTGGAGGAAATCACGAACAAAATTCCCAAACATCATGTCAAGATTCTACTGGGGGATTTTAATGGTCAGTTAGGAAAAGAAAAGAATTATAGGAGAATTACAGGACCATGCACTGCTCATAGCAGAACCAATAAAAATGGTGAACACCTTATAAGCTTCTGTCAAAATTTCAATCTCCAAATTATGTCAACACAATTCCAGAAGCCTACGCGTAAATTAACAACATGGATATCCCCCAATGAAACACTTGGAGAATTCCAGATTGACCACGTTGCTATCTCTAGAAGGAACGCTAAAGAATTCCTTAATGTGAAAACCAGGAGAGGATTCTTTGACTCAGATCATCATTTACTATAAATCAAGGTAAAATTTCAACCCAACAGACAAAGGACAAGGGGAACCCAGCTTTTCCGAACTGATCCAGAATACCTTGAATTCAACAAGATGAACATCATTGAAGAAATCCGTCAAATGGATACCACGAGCAGGTCTGAACTTGCAGAGAAAATGAAACAAGCAATAAAATTCGGTCAACCTCCGAGAAAGAGAAAACATAGGTGGTGGATCATCACATGCGATCATGCTATTGAATATAGGTTTAAAGCATGGAATAATTTCAATAGCCATAAAACAACAGAAAAATGGCAAGAATGTGTGCAGGTTCGGAAAAACACTTCTAAAATTATTCGTCGAGAAAAGCGCAATTATGATAATAATAGGCTAAATTAAATAGAACAGGACTTCACTAAGAACAACACCAGAAATTTTTACAAGACCTTTAGAGAAAATATAGCAGGCTTTCAACCTCCTAGTTTATGCTTCCAACGACCTGATGGATCTCTGGAAACAAATACGAGCAATAATTTTGAAATTCTAGCTAAATATTTCAGTACACTCCTTAATTGCGAAGCACCTTCTGAACAACTTCATTTTGCAAAACCAGTGCCCAACCTTGATTCACTTCCACCATCACATGAAGAAATAGTGGACATAATCAAGTCATTAAAAACAATAGAGCCCCTGGTGAAGATGGACTTATTGCAGAAATTTGGAAATTGGATCATGAACACATAACACCAAAAATTCACAGAATAATATCAGATGTCTGGAAAACAGAGAAAATCCCAAAAGAATGGAAGAGTGCTTTGATACACCCACTCCATAAGAAGGGAATCAAAACTGATCCGAATAATTATAGAGGAATTTCGCTTCTTCCAGTCGCTTATAAAATTCTCTCTAAAGCTTTGCTGAATCGACTCGAGCCACAGGTGGACCACCATATTGGAGAATATCAGGCAGGTTTCAGGAAGGGAAGGTCCTGTATTGAGCAGATCTGTAACCTCAAGACCATACTGCACATCCGACGATGCAGGAACACTACAGTCACATTTATGGATTTCAAAAAGGCTTACGATTCGGTTGACAGACAAACCTTGTTTAACAGATTAGAAGAATTAGGAGTTGACAGGAAGACCAGGGCCATCATCCAGGAAACATTATTGGGAACTACCTCAAAGGTGAAATTAATGGGAGAAATCTCTAACTCTTTTGCAATAGATGATGATGATAATTGTTGTTTTAAGGGGCCTAACATCTAGGTTATCGGCCCCTGATGGTTTGGGTGATCGTGAAGATGAAAATGAAAAGCGAACTTAAAACTAAAACTAACTACTAACCTACATACTAGAAGAAGAAATGGAAAACTAAAGGAGAATAAGGCAAATAAAAGGACAGAAGGAAAAGAAATGCCCTCAACCCTCGGAGAAGGCGGATTGAGGGACTTGGAAGGAAGGAGAGTCATGAAAGGCATATAGGAAAGTGAAAGAGGAGAGGGTCCGCCCCAAAGGTAAGGGACAAAAGGGGAAAACGGACCCAGCTCAGGAATCCCTCGGGGTCGCCAACTCCCGAACTCACCAGCCGTGAGCCCCTGAGGGTGTAGCATTATCAAGGGTGCACCAGAAGTGGTGGGGCTACATACACCCTGCCTCCTTAAGGGCCTTGAGCACAAGGCAGGAGGTAAAAGGAAGAGAAAAAGAAGGCTGACCCCTCGCAGAAGGAGGGTATCAGAAAAGATGAGACAAGGGCCAATTAAGGCGGGAAAGGAAGAGACTCCCTAGGCCTCGGATAACCTAATACCTTCGGGGTCGGAAGAGAACAAGAGTTGACCAAGGGAGGTCGAGAGGAAAGAAGAAAGATAGGAGCCCGGTACAAGTAAGTGGAAGCAATGCCGGACTCAGCTGGGGCCCCGTGGTCGCCAACCCACAACCCACTAGATGTGAGCCCCTGGGGGGTCTTTTGCAATACATACTGGAGTTCGACAAGGGGATGGTTTATCACCACTCTTGTTCAACATCGTACTGGACAAAATCATCACAGAATGGGAAAAGCATGTGAAAGGTATCCAAATTGGAAAGGAGAAAGGGAAAAGAGTCACTGTGAAATGCTTGGCCTTTGCAGATGATCTGGCCATCTTAACAAACAACAAGGATGAAGCCATATTAGCGCTAGAGAAACTACATGCAATCTCCAGTAAAACGGGACTTAATATTTCCTATGAAAAAACACAGTATATGGATACCAAATCAACAGGAAACATCACCTTGCGAACGCAATATGGAAAAATCTCGCAGGTCACTCACTTCAAATATTTAGGAGAAGCCATCCAACCCACAGGATTGAACACAATTTCTAATGCAGATAGAATAGTAAAATTGCAGAAGGCATACAAGCTGACATGGAATCATTATAACAAAAGAGCAGTATCTCGCAATGCAAAATTGTGCCATTATAATACAGTTGTCTTGCCTGAAGCCTTGTACGCGGCAGAAACCACCGTCATTAGAGGAATGACAAGAATTCATGATATTGAGAAACAGGAACGAAAAGTTCTTAGGAAAATCCATGGCGCTGTTTTCCGTAATGGAATTTGGGTCAGGAGACCAACAAAGGAACTTAATGAAAATACATACACCATTATAGATAAATTTTGGAAGAGACGCCTGCAGTTCTATGGACACATATATAGGATGGATGAGAACAGACTCACTAAGAAGATTTTCAATATCATGAATGCAAGTAAATTAAAGACCAGTTGGATTAAAGAAGTACATGAAAGCATGGAATTACTTAAAATCTCTGAAGACGACATTAAGGACAGAAAACAATTTAGAAATAAATTCAGAAACACGAAAATTGTACTAGTTTCAAGGAAAGATACATCAGGGAAAAAATGGACAGAGGAAAGGAAGAAAAAGCACAGTGAACTAATGAAGAGGTTTTGGGAAGAAAAGAAGAGAGGAAAAGGAAGTGAAGCTGTGATTGGCTCAAGTTCTCACGCTCTCCTGAAGGGGAATAATCGGAAATAATAATAATAATAATAATATATATATATATATATATATATATATATAATTTCAGTAGTATAGATCCCTCCTTCGGCGCTCACAAGCGACCAATCGTGACAAATGAACATTCGAATGAAATAGAATAGACATTAGCAGTGACGAGTTGCACTTTAATTTCATAAATATATATAATTTCTTTAAAAAATTACTTTAAAAAATGTACGAAGTGTGCGATTTGAAGATACAATTTCTGTAGGAAAATACGCTCCATAATTGCTGTCCACCTCACATTTTGGCCGCTGTGACGCCTGTTTCATGTCATTTTCACATTCTGAGGAGTTTTCTTTATCATTTTGCATGGATTTCAGTAACAGTAAATCAAAGGAATGAGTAGGCCCTACTCAAATCGTATAATTTCATAAATATCGAATAGCCGGTGAGTGTTATGAGGATCTAATTTTCAGCCATTGCATTCTTAAGTAAGGGAACGTAGATGATGATGATGATGATAATTGTTGTTTTAAGGGGCCTAACATCGAGGTTATCGGCCCCTAATGATCTGGGTGATAGCGAAAATGATAATGAAATGGAAACCAGAACAAAATTATCGAAGACTGAAAATACGTACAAAAAGGAACTCACACGGAAACAACTCACAATATGGTCCTACAAAAGGGAATTTAGAACGAAAAGTTGCACAAAAAGAATAGATTGAAAAAGACCCACAAAACGTAGGCTAGATTCAAAATACGTACAAAATGCAAAGTAGCGCCGAAATACTTACAAAATGCAACTGAAATTCAAAATACTTACAAAATGCAAATGAGATCGAAAGTACGTACAAAATGCAATTGAGGTTTAAAATACTTACAAAATGCAATTGAAATTGAAATGACACAATGCAATTCAGATTGAAATATCCCAGTTCCAATCCAAATTATACACAAAGTGCAATTGAAATTCAAAATACTTACAAAATGCAATTGAAATTGAAAATGCTTACAAAATGTACGGTAGATTCAAACGACTCATGTGGATTGACAATACTTACAAAAAGCAATTTAGATTGAAAATACTTGACAAATGTAATTTAGATTCAAAATACCCACAAAATGCAATTGAGAATCAAAATATGTGCAAAATGCCCACCAAACAAAATGCAATTTAGATTCAAAATTCGTGCGAAATGCGGTTTTGGTTGAAAATACTTACAAAATGCAATTGAAATTCAAAATACTCACTAAAATGCCCTGACGCCTGCATTGAAAGACTTACTAAAAAGCAATTTAGATTGTCAATCTTTACAAAATGCAATTTGAAAACAATCGCGAGATGTAATTTAGATCGAAGAGACTTACAAAATGCAACATAGATCAAAACTGCCTTTAAAAAAATGGTAAAAGGGAATTTAGATACACGGTGATTCGAGTAACAAAAACAGTGCGGGAATCTTAAAGAGAAAAGGAAATAGAAGGAAAAGAGGAGAGGAGAGGGGAGAGAGGAGAAGGTCCGCCCCAAAGGGAAGGGACAAAAAGGGGAAAACGGACCCAGCTCAGGAATCCCTCGGGGTCGCCAACGCCCGAACTCACCAGCCGTGAGCCCCTGAGGGTGTAGCATTATCGACGGTGCACCAGAAGTGGTGGGGCTACATACACCCTGCCTCCTTAAGGGCCTCGAGCACAAGGCAGGAGGTAAAAGGAAAAGAAAAAGAAGGCTGACCCCTCGCAGAAGGAGGGAATCAGAAAAGATGAGAAAAGGGCCAATGAAGGCGGGAAAGGAAGAGACTCCCTAGGCCTCGGATACCCTAATACCGTCGGGGTCGGAAGAGAACAAGAGTTGACCAAGGGAGGTCGACAGGAAAGAAGAAAGAGAGGAGCCGGCACAAGTAAGTGGAAGCAATGCCGGACTCAGCTGGGGCCCCGTGGTCGCCAACCCACTTCTCACTAGTCGTGAGCCCCTGGGGGAGGGAACGTAGAACTTGGAATTCTAACTGAAATGTAAATTGTGTTCTATAATCATTTGGTTGAAATAAAAACATAACAACCTTTCTCCTTAAGTCTCTCATTATAAACCTATTGGGGAATGTGTGGTATATGAACATGCGAGATTTCTCGCACGGGTGCGCTAGTGGAATTTAAATTCACAATAATTACAAAATGCAAGTTAGATTCGAAATAAACACAACATGCAATGTAGATTGACCATACTAACTAAATGCAATTCAGGTTGAAAATACAAAATACAATTTACATTAAAAATGCCACCCAAGATTGAAAATATTTGCAAAAAGCGGTTGAGGTTGAAAATCCTTTAAAAAATGCAATTGAAATTAAAAACACTCAAAACAAGTAGTTCCGTGAAGAACTATAAAGCCTATTTTCATATATCCCACTAATGTTAATTGCCTCTATCAACATACTAAATTTCAGTTTGATTGCTGTAATAGATTCCTAGATATTGAGAACCGTCTAAATATTTCGGATGGTCGCCATGTTGGACTTTTATATATGTAGGGCTTAGAGTTATGTACTGTTACATGAAGATTATTTTGTACGTAACTTCAATCACATGATTAGGACACAAGAAGTAAAAAAGAGATTTTAAAATTTCGCACAGCTGCCATCTTGTGGTATGGAAACTATTGAAATAAATTAGATGCCAGTGGATTAACATTTGTATAAGGATTTACTGTACCAACTTTCACTTCGATCGCATGATTACGACACAAGAAATAAAATCTTAATTAAAAAATTCGCACAGCCGCCATCTTGAGGTTATGTAAACAATTGAACTAAATTGCATACCAGTGCATTACCATGTGTATAAACATTTGCTGTACCAAGTTTCATTGCGTTTGGATCATTAGATAGCGAGAAAAGTCTATTTAAAACTTTCAAATTCGCTTGGCCGCCATGCTCGTTTTGTAGTTAACCTGTTTTTTAAAGTATCATATATGAACTTCCAGTAGTGCCCTTTATCTCTGTGCAAAATTTCAGGGTGATACCGGTAATAGTTTCAGATATATAGAATGCCGGTGAAATATTTCGTACAGCCGCCATATTGAGGTTATGTAAACAATTGAACGAAGTTATATGTCGGTGCATTACAATGAATATACACATATACTGTACCAAGTTTCATTGCGTTTGGATGGTTAAATCGCGAGAAACGTTGGTTTTGTAGTTACCAGGTTCTCAAGAATCACATTAGTGAACTTTTAGTAGTTCCTTTTATGACCATACAAAATTCCAGGATGATATCGGTAATAGTTTCGGAGTTATTGAATGCTGGTGAAATTTTTCGCACAGCCGCCATGTTGGATTGGTGAGACGTAACATAATTTGAAGGCCACGGTCGGGGTCGCCTGGAATAGTGCTATGAACTTACCGAGTTTCATTGAAATCGCTCCAGCCGTTTAGATTTTATTAGGGGGGGGGGGACACACCCACGAATCACACACACACGCACAAACACACGGACAAAATGTGATCTCATAAGCCTTAATTTTTCAAAATTGAAAATAGGCTAAAAAGTCGGCACCCACGATGCAAAATACTTACAAAATGCAACGTAGATTGAAAATACTTACAAAATGTAAGTGAGATCGAAAATGCTTACAAAATGCAATTTAGATTGAAAATAGTTAGTTGGTTAGTTATTGTTGTTTTAAGGGGCGGAACTACGAGGTCATCTGCCCCTCTTAACACAGATTAATGAATACAAATTTGGAATTGAATTAAAAATTTTGAGATGGACACCTAAATTTAAAAAGACCAAAAATTAATAAAACAAAAACAAACATTTTTTTTTTAAATAAACAAAAATTACGGAAAAACAAAAACTTATCATTCAAAAACGAACAAGTCGTTGAGTCAATTGACACTGGAAAATTTAGATTGCTGGCCCTAACTTATAAAGTGGATAACGCGATCAGCAGCCACCGCGTCATTGGCTAATATATGTTTGAGTGTCATCTGCAAACCAAGGTTTCTTCCTAAGCCAGCTTGGAAGCCACAGAAAGGTGATTCGAGCGTCAGCGTGGCACAGCCCGGCTAGTAGGTCGTGGATTCGCTGCACTAGCCGGTGTTGCGGGAAAAATGTAGCAATTGAGAGTCAGTACACACGAGAAAGTGGATTAGTGCATCCTGTAGTGCAAACTGCAGAGCTTCATAGATGGCAACGAGCTCCGCAGTAAACACACTACAGGCCTCAGGCAAAGAGATCTTGGTATTTGCACCATCAATAACGTAAGCACAACCCACCTTCTCGTCCACCATCGAACCGTCCGTGTAGAGAATGCCAGCGTCCGGAACTTGGTGAACTATGCTGTGGAACTGCCTCCGATAAACGGAGGCATTCGTGCTCACCTTAGAACCTCGGTGCAGATCTAACCGAATTTCCGGACGCGGGACTTGCCACGGAGGCACCTCGCTAGATGTCCGGATCATACAGGGACCTACAGCCACTCCTATTTCAGTACACGAGCTATCAAGTCTAATACCAACCGGCCGAGTGGCACGAGGCCGGTTATGCTGGCGTCTATAATTTAAAGGTGGAACACCTGATTCCGCGAGTAGGCTGGGTAACGGGCTGGTCCGGAAGGCACCGGTAGCCAGCCTAACGCCACTATGGTGGATACTGTCCAGCATTTTCAAGGTTACTGGCCTTGCTGAACCGTATGCCGCAGAACCATGGTCTCAGCCGGGACAGGACGAGGGCTAGGTAGAACTGTAGCAGCACCGCACGGTCAGCCCCCCACGTAATGCCACTAAGAAACCTGAGCATGTTCAGTTTCCTGAGACAGGTCGTTTTTAGTTGCCGTATATGGTGCTGCCACGTTAATTTGCTGTTAAAATGGAGCCCTAAGAAGCGGCAAGTGTCAACCAACGGCAACGCAGCATCCCTGAGATGTAGTTCAGGGAGATTGAAAATACTCACAAAAGGTAAATTTAGATGGAAAAAACTTATAAACTGGAATTTAGAGTGAAATTACGCCAAAAAATTAATTTAGATTCCAAATAGGCTCTAAAATGCAATTTAGATTCAAAATACTTACAAAAATAATTTATATTCAGAACACTTACAAAATGCAATTTAGGTTGAAAATACTTACAAAATGCAATTGAAATTCAAAATACCTACGAAATGCAATTTATATACAAAATACTTTCAAAAATGTAATTTAGATTGAAAATGCGATTGGGGTTGACAATACTTACAAAATGAAATTGAAATTCAGAATACTCACAAAAAGCAATTGAAAAACAAAATGGTTACAAGACGCAGTTTAGATTGAAAATATGTGCAAAATGCAATTTAGATTGAAAAAACTCACAAAACGGAATTTAGATTGAAAAGACGTACAAAATGTAATTGGAAGGGAAAAGACGTAGCCTACAAAATATAAAAGAAAAAGGCGGAACCCTCGAAGAATGAGGGATCCGGAAAGAAGAGACAAGGACCGATTAAGGCGGGAAAGGAAGAGACTCCCTAGACCTCGAATACCCTAATACCGTCGGGGTCGGGAGAGAACAAGAGTTGATCAAGGGAGGCCGACAGGAAAGATAACAGAGAGGAACCTGGCACAAGTAAGTGGAAGTAATGCCGGACTCAGCTGGGGTCCCGCGGTCGTCAACCAACGTCCCACTAGATGTGAGCCCCTGGGGGGGTATTGGACTTCATAGCTCGTGTAATGAAATGGTAGGCTGTAGGTCTCAGTATGATTATGACACCTAGTGAAATGCCTCCGTGGCGAGTCGCGCGTTCGGAAATTCGGTCAAATCTACACCGAGGTCCTAAGAAGAACAGATCATTCTTTTTATCGGAGGCAATTCCACAGAATAGCTCACCAATTTCCGGACTTTGGCATTTTCTACACAGATTGTTAGAAGGTGGACGAGAAAATGGGTTGTGCTAACGATATTGATAGTGCAAAAACGAAGATCACTTTGACACAGGCCTGTAATGTCTTTACTGTGGAGCTCTTTGCTATCTAGGAAGCTCTGCAGTTGCACTGCAGAATGTAGGAATCCATCTTCTTGTGTGTACCGATTTTATGAGTTCGTAGCTTTCTTTTTGTGCAGACTGAGGATAGGTCATGTGAGAACCACCTAACACCTCGGCTAATGAAGTTAATAGAGATATTCGCTCTCAGTTAAGCCGACAAGTAATGGCATTATGCGCCTGTCAGTGGCTATCTAACTCAATGCCCATTAAACTGCCCCCCCCCCCAAGGGGCTCACATCTAGTGGGACGTGGGTTGGCGACCACGGGGCCCCAGCTGAGACCGGCATTCCTTCCACTTACTTGTGGCGGGCTCCTCTCCGTCTTCTTTCCTGTCGACCTCACTTGGTCAACTCTTGTTCTCTACCGACCCCGACGGTTTTAGGGTATCCGAGGCCTAGGGAGTCTCTTCCTTTCCCGCCTTAATTGGCTCTTGTCTCATCTTTTCTGATACCCTCCTTCTGCGAGGGCTCAGCCTTCTTTTCTTTTCCAGTTATCTCCTGCCTTCTGCTCAAGGCCCTCAAGGAGGCAGGGTGTATGTAGCCCACCACTTCTGGTGCACCCAGGATATTGCTACACCCTCAGGGGCTCACGGCTGGTGAGTTCGGGAATTTGCGACCCCGAGGGATTCCTGAGCTGGGTCTGGTTTTCCCCCTTTTATCCATTACCTGTGGGGCGGACCCTCTCCTCTTTCACTTTCCTATCTGCCTTTTATGGCTCTCCTTCTTTCCAAGTCCCTCAATCCGCATTCTTCGAGGGCATTTCTTTTCCTCCTGTCCTTTATTTGCCTTATTCTCCTTTTGTTTTCCATTTCTTCTTCTAGTATATAAGTTAGTAGTTAGTTTTAGTTATAGTTTACATTTCATTATCGTCTTCACGATCACCCAAACCATTAGGGGCAGATAACCTAGATGTTAGGCCACTTAAAACAACAATTATCATCATCATCATCATCCATTAAACTGAAAGCGATCATGGGAACTACCATTGTAGAGCAGAGCTCTTTCCAGTCACGGACGGACTCCGTCATTTTGTGCAGACTAAGGATAGGTCTGCGATATCCACCCACTCATACCTGATGAAAGGTTGATGATAATTGTTTTTAAGGGACCTAACATCTAGGTTATAGGCCCCTAATGGTTTGGGTGATAGTAAAAATGAATATGTAGTGTAAGCTATATCTAAAACTAACTACACACTTACACACTAGAAGTAGAAACGGAAAACAAACGGAAAGGTGCCGATAACCCATCATCATCAAAACTTTAGTAAAGTGTCAACACCTCTTACTGACTCTTCAGATAGTTAATATAGTTAGGCAATATACGAGTACTTCCATACTAAATATTACTCTGAGAGTTCATGGCATACAGTTGGGACTTGGTAAGCCACTAGTTATGTTGATATATGGCAGCGAAAATGACGGATGGAGAATATTGTTACAAGTGTAGTCCTATTTGCAATGTTAATGTGGCCGTGTCCTAACACCAATCCATCACCCAGTAAACAACATTCATTTGATGGGGTAAAACTTCACGTGACTAAGTGGCGGTGACCAGACATGGACAATGATTAACTTTATTTGGTAGCCAATAAATTCAGCTGTCCATGACCCCAAAATAAAACGGAACGAATAATTCTTCAACACACCTGTCCATGCCTAAGGACACCCATAGGAGCTCACAATTTGCGTTGTTAATATTTAATTTTGAGAGCTTGGGACATCTTGGCCAACAGACCCTCACAAATTGTGGGACGCAGTTTGACAACTATGAGGCTATTACTGAGAGCGGCATTGTTTTCGCTTACTTGTGTCCGGTTGCACTCTTGTATATTTAATGATAATGATGATGATAATAGTTGTTTTAAGGGGCCTTACATCTGGGTTATCGGCTCCAAATGTTTTGGAAGATAATGATAATGTAAAAGAAATGAAACTATACCTAAAACTATCTACTTACTTACATACTAGATGATGATGATGATGATAATTGTTGTTTTAAGGGGCCTAACATCTAGGTTATCGGCCCCTGATGGTTTGGGTGATCGTGAAGATGAAAAAAAGAAAAGCGAACTTAAAACTAAAACTAACTACTAACCTACATACTAGAAGAAGAAATGGAAAACTAAAGGAGAATAAGGCAAATAAAGGACAGGAGGAAAATAAATGCCCTCAACCCTCGAAGAAGGCGGATTGAGGGACTTGGAAGGAAGGAGAGCCATGAAAGGCAGATAGGAAAGTGAAAGAGGAGAGGGTCCGCCCCAAAGGGAAGGGACAAAAAGGGAAAACGGACCCAGCTCAGGAATCCCTCGGGGTCGCCAACTCCCGAACTCACCAGCCGTGAGCCCCTGAGGGTGTAGCATTATCTAGGGTGCACCAAAAGTGGAGGGGCTACATACACCCTGCCTCCTTAAGGGCCTTGAGCAGAAGGCAGGAGATAATATGAAAAGAAAAAGAAGGCTGACCCCTCGCAGAAGGAGGGAATCAGAAAAGATGAGACAAGGGCCAATTAAGGCGGGAAAGGAAATGACTCCCTAGGCCTCGGATACCCTAATACCGTCGGGGTCGGAAGAGAACAAGAGTTGACCAAGTGAGGTCGACAGGAAAGAAGACAGAGAGGAGCCCGGCACAAGTAAGTGGAAGCAATGCCGGACTCAGCTGGGGCCCCGTGGTCGCCAACGCACTTACATACTAGAAGAAGAAATGGCAAACACAAATAAGAATAAGGAAAACAAAAGACAGGAGGCATGGAAATGCCCTCAATCCTCGAAGAATGAGAATTAGGGGACTTGGAAGGAAGGAGAGATCATGGAAGGCAGATAGGAAAAGGGGAGGAGAAGATGATGATGATGATCGTTGTTTTAAGGGGCCTAACATCTAGGTCATCGGCCCCTAATTGTTTGGGTGATCGTAAAGATGAAAATGAAATGTAAACTTATAACTAAAAATAACTACTAACTTACATACCAGAAGAAGAAACGTAAAACAAAAGGAGAATAAGGCAAATAAAGGACAGGAGGAAAAGAAATGCCCTCAACCCGCGGAGAATGCGGATTGAGGTACTTGGAAGGAAGGAGAGCCATGAAAGGCAGATAGGAAAGAGGTAATGGATTATAGGAAAAAAACGGACCCAGCTCAGGAATCCCTCGGGGTCGCCAACTCACGAACTCACCAGCCGTGAGCCCCTGAGGGTATAGCAATATCCAGGGAGCACCAGAACTCTTGGAGCTACATACACCCTGCCTCCTTGAGGGCCTTGGGCAGAAGACAGGAGATAACATAAAAAGAAAAAGAAGGCTGACCCCTCAATGAATGAGGGTATCAAGAAAGATGAGATAAGGGCCAATTAAGGCGGAAAAATAAAATACTCCCTAGGCTTGGGATACCCTTATAGCGTCGGGGTCAGAAGAGAACAAGAGTTGACCAAGGGAGGCCGACAGTAAAGATAACTGAAGTGAAACCCGGCACAAGTAAGTGAAAGCAATGCCAGACTCAGCTGGGGACCCGTGGTCGCCAACCCACGTCCCACTAGATGTGAGCCCCTTGGGGTCTTGTATATTTGTCAGCCTCCCTTGGTCAACTGTTTTTGTATTTCAATCTGTATCAAGACCATTTTGCCCCCTCCCCATGTACCAACAGGTTAGTAACCTCCCCCTGTGAGTGGGGGCTTTAGAATAAATCCACGGATCATCTGCCTGTCGTAAGAAGCAACTTAAAGGTGCGACCATGCAATTCGTTCAGGTTTCCCCCAGTGGGGGAAATGATGATTATGATAATTCTTGTTTAAAGGGCCTAATATCTAGGTTATCAGCCCCTATGAACTGAAATGTTATGAAATTAAATGAAGATAAAAAACAGTCCACTGCCAGAGGATGAAAACGAAAATGATTATATAAAAGAGACAGTGATCGCTAATAATTATGCCTTATTTGGATAAAAGGAGTTAAAACGGGGACGATGAAAGAGAGAAGGAATATTGAACTATAAACATGTATATTGCAGGAAAAGTGAGACACGTGGTTGCGCGGGCGTCAAAAGCTACACAGTATAACAAGTGGGAAACTGGATGGCACAACATTTCGAATGGAGCAATAACAGGATCATATCACGCAGTGTGAAGAAGGGATTCAAGGTGAATTTGCCGTTAAATGGAGAATAACAACTTTATTAACAGGACGTGGTAAATTAAATTCGTATTTCTTTAGTTTTAAAAATTAACAATTAATATTTTGATGTGACACTCTACAATCTGTCTATCTCTATTGAATTATGTATACAATAAAATCTTGAAGGTAAAATTCCATTAATTTTTCCTTTTCGAATGTCCTTTTCCCATATTGATGATGATAATTGTTGTTTTAAGGGGCCTAACATCGAGGTTACCGGCCCCTAATAGTTTGTGTGATCGTAAAAATGAAAGTACATATTAACTACAAAACGTACGGGCAAGGAGAAGATAAGGACAAAAGAAAGGAATGAGGGAAATTAAAGACAGAATGAAAGGAAATGCCCTCAACCCTCGTAAAATGGGGACTGAGGGTCTTGTAGGGAAGTAGAGCCATGAAAGGCAGATAGGAAAGTGAAAGAAGAGAGGGTCCACCCCACAGGTAATGGACAAAAGGGGGAAACCGGACCCATCAGGAATCCCTCGGTGTCGCCAACTCCCGAACTCACCAGCCGTGAGCCCCTGAGGGTGTAGCAATATCGAGGGTGCACCAGACGTGGTGGGGCTACATACACCCTGTCTCCTTGAGGGCCTTGAATAGAAGGCAGGAGATAACAGGAAAAGAAAAAGAAGGCTGACCCCTCGCAGAAGGAGGGTATCAGAAAAGATGAGACAAGGCCCAATTAAGGCGGGAAAGGAAGAGACTCCCTAGGCCTCGGATACCCTAATACCTTCGGGGTCGGAAGAAAACAAGAATTAACCAAGAGAGGTCGACAGGAAAGAAGACGGAGAGGAGCCCGGCGTAAGTAAGTGGAAGCAATGCCGGATTCAGCTGGGGCCCCGTGGTCACCAACCCACGTCCCACTAGATGTGAGCCCCTGGGGGATTGAGCATAAGGCAAGAGACCCCTTAACTTCATACAATGTAAGTGTTTTTGACAGGATTAAATAAAGAAGGTAGGAGATACCATTAAAATAAAAACAAGGTGTCTGACCCCTCGGGGAAAGATCAAAGAGAAATAGAATGAATTCTATGTCCCGATGGGATTCTGTTGTAGTCACGTTACGTCAGCTCTCGCAGGAAGATGAGTTCATTCTGGATCATAGTTCACCGGTCATTATCATCATCATCAGTCGACCCACTTCTCTTATCGACCAGAGCTCTCCAGACAGTTCCACATCAATCACCTGTTGAAATCAGGGCCAAGGCTATTTTGTATCGCCGTTATTTTCCACCGATTCACCATCTGATTCGGCAAATAATCTATATAAGAACCACTTCAAAATAATACTTATAACTTAATGCTTCAAAGCAAAACACTTGAAAATGATAATAATCTCTCGCTAATGGTATAAAACCCGAGATTTCTGCAGAACAAATCAGTTTCATCTTGTTGAACTAGAACAGCAGACATCATGGTAAGCAACGAGCTTTCATATTGCCAGTAAGATGAGTTGGAGTAGGGTAATTTCTGAGGCTTAATACACTAAGAATTTCCTTTTAGTTACATGTGATAGTACACACCTTCATCTGTTTCTTCCCCAAGGGGCTCACATCTAGTGGGACGTGGGTTGGCGACCACGGGACCCCAGCTTAGTCCGTCATTGCTTCCACTTACTTGTGCCGGGCTCGTCTCTGTCATCTTTCCTGTCTTTCCTTGGTCAGCTTTTGTTCTCTTCTGACCCCGATGGTATTAGGGTATCTGAGTCCTAGGGAGATTTTTACTTTCCTGACGTAATTGACCCCTTTTCGTCTTTTCTGACACCCATTTTTCGAGAGGTCCAAACTTTCCTTTAGTGTTTCATGGTGTCTCCTAACTTCTATTCACGGCCCTAAAGCAGCCATGGTGTGTGTAGCCCCACAACTCAAGGTGCACCGTGGATAGTGATGCACACTCAAGGGCTCACGGCTGGTCAGCCCGGGATTTGGCGACCACCAAAGGATTCCTGATCTGGGTTCATTTACCCTATAAAATTGACTTTGGGATGACGATATTAAGGGGACTAACATCTAGGTTACCGGTCCCTAATGAAATGAGTTGGAACGAAAAAAGAATCAAAACGAAAACTACCGACTGCAACTAACTACTCTTTAACATCTAACTTATATACTAAAAATGAAATGGGCAAATCAGGAGTAAGGGAAATTAAACATGGGAAAGAAAGGCCATCAACTCCCGAAGAATGAAACTGAGGGACATGGAAGGCAGATAGGTAAGGGAAAGAGGAGGTCCGCCGCAGAGGCACTGGAAAAAGTGGGGAAAAACTGGACCCAACTCTGGAATATCTCGAAGTCACTACCTCTCGAACTCACCAGCCTTGAGCCCTTGAGGGTTGAACGCTATCCAAGGTGCATCATCCGTAGTGGGGCTACAGACACCCTGACTCCCTTGTGATGAAGGCAGGAGATACCACGAAAATCAAAATCAAAACTATTTGTTGTACATAACGAATCAATTGCAGGCGTTTTGAACCCATAATGTAGATCAGGACTGCCCAACCTACGGCCCGCGAGACTATTTTGTCCGACCCGCGCCGTGTCGCCAACACTTTGAAACAAATTCCAGTCGTCGCACTAAACTAAATTTTCATGAACTTTATTTCATAATTTGATTATTTATTGTGTCAAATGAACAAAAATACTCACTCTTTGTCATGCATGCTGTATGAGTGTATTGAATATCAAACGAGATAAAGCTGCCAAACCAGGACGCAGGAGTTTACAAGTGCCTTGCTCCTGTGGACAGGTTTACGTAGGGCAAACAAAAAGACGCTTTTTCATTGGGATTTCAGAGCACATTCGAGACACGAAACAGATAAACTACAGATCTGCAATAGCTAAACATGCTGACGTCACGAGACACGCCATCGAATTTGATAAGGCCGAAACTGTTGCTAAAATTCCCGGATATCAAAACAGGTTAACTAGAGAGGCAATAGAGGTCGTGAAGCATCCCAATAATTTCAATCGCGAAGATGGTTTAAAACTTAGCAACATTTGGAAAGTACTCCTAGCACGCGACTGCCAGGGGCGGGGACCAATCAGCGAGCAGCGTGAAGACAATGCAGGGCAAGCAAGCACATCTGACAGGCAATAACCGTTAGTTTGAGTACGGACACCTACTCGAATCTACCCATGATTAAGGCTGCTGCAATGCAGCCGAAAGGTCGGGAAATAATAACCGATATGCGACGCGGCTCAATCCTGTAAGCCTAGACGATAAACACAACAAATACATATAGAAAATGGCAACAATACTAAGAAAACTAAGCTCAGACAGCCACAAAACTCACCATATTGCACATATATCTTTTTTTTTAATTACATACCCCTTAAACCCCCCGGAGTGTCATTGCCCCGCAAGGTCCCCCAACTATTTACAATATGGCCCTTAGTTAAAGGTTGGACACCCCTAATATAGATGTTCACGAACAGACTTACGGAATAGGGAATGGAGGAGGAGATTTTGCATTAGAGAAAGTAACCGCAAGAAATATATCGCAGTTTCCTGTTTCAGATGAAGTTCGTCCTTGCTTTCGTCGCCATCATCGGCCTGGCCTGTGGAGCCGTTGTGCCCCAGGGTAAGTATTGTAGGCGATGCTTATAGTCAATATGGTAAAGTACAAGTCCTGCTTGGATAAATGAAGTGATAATGCTGTACATCTAATTTCAGAGACTCGTGACATCCACCAAGACATCCAGGATTTTATTAAACTCATCCCCGTTGAGAAAATCCTGAGCATCCTCGTCGAACACTTGTCTAACGATGCTGAATTTCAAGATGGTGTTGCCTACCTCACATCTGACGAATTCAAGAAGGCTCTTACCGTTGTTGAGGGCAAGAAGGAGCTCAAGGCTGTAAGTATAGCAACGTAACATTAACCTTTATACAAGCACTGGGATAATATCTACCCCACCTTGTATAATTTGCTTACCAAATCTATTACCAACCGCCATTCAACTAGGTACCTTTCTATCTCTAATGATTAGCCTATTTCCATCTGTTCGTATAGGAATGTAGCCATAACCGTGTATTTTGCAAAATTTTTAGATTTAATTTTTAGTAGTGTTGCGAATACTAGTACCACCTATGTAGGTATATAGTGTGTGCATTTTTATATTCTTTGCTTTTCTCTTGTATTTTTTTCTCTGACTTTGCTTTTTTGGGGGGTCATCATATATTATTTATATTATATATTGGACCCTACAGTTGGTGACCCCGCCGTGATTTACGACGTCAAACGTCAGCGAAGGAAATTCAGGTGGGTCGCAATCTCATAATATTAGACACGGAGATAGCTCGTGTTGTGGTTAAGATACCGCCGATTTGGCGAAACCCCGTTTAAGTGTGTTTCATGCAAATTGAAGCCCCGTTTCTTCTACGGCAGGTATTACTACAGAACTAACAAAATTTAATATGTGCTAGGTTCTTTAAAAGCCGTCGTATCAGAATTAATTTCAGATTTTTTGAGTAGACCTATCTCAATTTCCCCGTTCACGGACTTGTTGGTTGGTTGGTTCCTTAGTTTAGAGGCTGCGACAACGCGGTCATGTAGCCCCGTGTACTTTGGGTGTGTGTAGAATCTGTCTGATAACCGGTGTTAATTGTGATGGCTGTATTAGTGTGTGTATCTTTTTTTTTTTAATTCAAGTAAGGACTGCAACTTTTCATTTTTCAAATAGTTCCTACTTTTGCCACCAAACGCCATCGTCAACGACTACTATGCCTAGTTCAGAAGTTAGCTACTAGACGCCACCACAGTCTGCTCTTGGCAACGAACGTAGAAACCTAAGAGCGTTGTTTACATTCTCAACCTATACAATTTAGCTTCACGCAGGTGTAATTACTGGAAGTTTCTTTAACATGCCATAAATCTATGACATGGGACCGCTGGCTTTACTTGCCCTCCGAAGGAAGGCATACTGAGGGATTTTTAACGCTCTTAAAACTCCGACGGCTTCGGCCGGGTTTGAACCCGCGATCTTGGACATAGAAGCTCAGCATGCTACCAACTACGCCACCGAAGCCGCCGTTCACGGACTTGAAGAAACGGCTTGTACAAGAGTTTGAGGAGTATGAAAGAAGAAAAATAAATAAACTGCTTACGTAATTAGATTCAGGAGAAAAAGAACCTTCTCATCTTTTGAGAGAGATGCGTAATTTGGCCGGTACACTAGTCCAAGATGATTTTTTTTACGAACTATATTCATCCAGCGCCTACCGATCACAGTACGTCGTATTTTGGCATTACTAACAACAGTTTAGAAAATCTGACCACTATAGCGGACAAGATAATATAATTTTCGACCGCAGGACAGTATGTTTACAGCTCTCAAACTACTCAACCTACCCCTCAAGTTCAATCTCATGAAACAATATAGACAGACAGATTATCACGCCTAGAAGCTCAAATAGCACAATTATTAACCTCCTCTATTAATGAAATGAGAACAAGATCACACTCAAGGTCAAGGAGCTCAAGCGCACGCTCCAGACCGTTACAACCCTTAAGGGGCATTTTGCTGGTATCACTATAAGTTCGGTGATAGGGCAAATAACACATACCTTGGTGGCGCTAGTATCCGCCACATACCTTGGTGGCGCTAGTATCCGCCACATACCTTGGTGGCGCTAGTATCCGCCACATACCACAGTAACAAATATCTTGAAATGCAGCTCCACTTACTTGTTTATTAATATTACTTTACCATACATACGATAAACACTTATTTTTAAACATGTACCATAATTAAGGCTTATCAAATATTTCGTATAAAAATAGAAACATTATGACTAGACCTGGGATTAAGGCAAAGGCATATTTTGTTCCTTAAGAAATAACATGACATTTTCTAAATATGTTTCATGATAAATCACGTACATTTTTAGATTTTTACAGTGCCCTAAATTGCCTAATTGAACCTATAGACCCTATTTTACTATCTAAAATGTCTAGTTTGTACATTTAACCTAATAAGAGGCAAGTGGACTGGTGTTCTGCAGAATAATCCAGGTTATTCAGTGCTATGACATAAGAACAAAGTAGACTTGTTCTATGTTATAAACCTAACCTGAGAAAACTACTTCAGGGAAATCGTTGATCCAATGTTGAGGATATTGAACGAATACTGCTCTTAAAGAAAATATCCTCTCTGCATAACTAGCCAGCCCAGGTCTTGATCTATGTACGCGCATAAGTAATTACGGCCATGGGTACTCATGTTTAACTATCAAATCTCACTAATATAAGGCTATTGTTTTTCAATTTTTCCTAAGGTTACGTTTATAACATATAAGACGCCTACCTTGTCTTTAAATAGTAATGTTTTTTTTCGTATATATCGCTATTGCCAAGCAATAAACCGTATATTTCTTGCATGTTACAAGAATTGACAATCCGCGTTCTTATGAGATGTTACCGTTTACAGCTCCTCGACGACTTGGAGGGATACGACCTTAAGGCTTACGACTTCATGAACAAGATCAACGACCTGCTGGGCATCGCTCACATCAAGCCCAGGCACAACGCCCGCAACCTGAAGACCGTCAAGCAGTTGGTAGATGAGATCGTCGCTACCCTGCCCCAGGACAAAATCAAGGCTCTCTATGACGACAAAATGAAGACCAGCGCCGACTTCAACAAAGTGATGACCCACCTCCAGTCTGCTGACTTCAAGGTAACATTCTTTTGGCGTTACTACAAGTTAGGTCAAATTTAAACGAGAAAAATATTTTACTGCGTACCTTAATATTTCTAAATAATCCATCCATGTGCACCATCCCAATTGCTTTACTCGGGCTTCCGTGTTTTAGTGGTGGGTAATGAGGGTCCTGACTATTAGATCCTGGCTTTGATTGCCGAAATTGAAAAAAAAAACTAGATGGAGCTGGTCACTTGTTGGAAGAGGATTGGAATACCACCTCAAGTATCTTAAAAGTGGCTTTCTGTTGTATCCCACTACTATATGCATAACATCTATACGCTCGCACTCTTCTCAATCCACACTCATGATGATGATGATGATGATGATGATGAAGGTAATTCTTGTTTAAGGGACCTAATATCTAGGCTATAGGCCCCTAATGAAATGAAATGGTATGAAATGGAAACATGAGATTAAAAACAGCCCACTTCCTGGGGATGAGAACGAAAATAGTTTATATAAAACGGATAGTATGCCCTAACAATTTTGCCTTATTTGGATAACAGAAGTAAAAAGGAATATGATCAAAAACAATAAAACAAATAAGGCATTTGGAACAGTAAAAAATAGATATGAACACAGTAAAAACATAAATAAACTAAACCTAAACTACCACTCTCCCCTATGAACCGGATGACGAGGTCTGCAGTACGCATTCAGAACATGTGGCACAACACAGTTTATCAAACACACTAATCACACGAGACTGGTAACCACGAAGCCTGGCAACCTTGGTAATAGTAAATTTTGGTCTCGGAATGGAATATGTCAATAAGAGTGTCGAACAAGCACCTCGCTCGTACTGTCTGGAATGAATCAAGGAAAAAAAAAACACTCTCAGAGTGATTGTAAATAGGGAATTTCGAACGTCGGAACTTGAATTTTTCTCATTTTTCGTGGGTTTAATCAAATTCCAATAACAATATTCTTTGCTATAACTTATTTATCCCTCCCTATATTATTCCGCTAAGGTCCCATTCCAGTTTTGTACAGAAAATAAGGTCCCATTAACACCAACCTACACATCTGGGGTACCTACAAGTTCAGCATAACCCAATGCGTAAGCGAAACGCACTCACTTACTCTTTAAATGCTTCACAATTAAATAAATACCTTAAAACATGTATATTTACAATGAAATAATGAAAGAATGCAACACGGTAACCATGGTAACAGAATCTCACAGGTCCATCTATTTCTGTAAGAACCAATGCAATTCCAATTATTACATTACTGTGAAAGTTTCCAGACGGTTATAAGGTTATCACTGAACCAAATTAAGCTGTAAAATTCAGCAATACATACAGTATCATGCGCTTAAGGGGGTCAAGGGGCACTCTAGAATTTTTTCACGCTATTTTCACGTGTAAGTGTGGTACGAAAAGTCTTTTTCACCCGACAATAAAGGGTCTCCGAAAACCACATTTAAAGGACCTTAAATTAACAGTGTCTGTGATATTCCCAGATAACTAACTTCGCTCCGATATACCTATGAAGGAATGACAAACCCCTAACCACTGCACCAGTAGCCGAATTGATAAAGTCTGATCATTCATACCAAGGATAAATCAGTCATGATTTCATGATTGAGATTTTGCTAAGTGTACTCTTTACAACTAGAATATTCGCGGACAAAGCCGCGACGGGTAATGCTAGTTTTATTTATTTTAATTTTTATTATGATTATTATTGTTACTTTTGTATACGACATGTTAAGGTACCGTATGGTATAAGATTGATTAATACCTTTTGCTAATTATCATGTTTAGTTAAATGTCTTCCTTTGTTAGTTGTTATATATAGCTAAGTTACAGTTTCTTTCATACCATATTTTGAATCATAACATTGTATATGCTACACAAAGTGGCTAACTACCCTTAATGGCAGTTCTTTGACAAATAAATTCAAATTCACAGGAAGAACATCAGACTGAAATATCAAATACGGGACTACCATTGTGGACTGTATAGAAAGTTATGAATGATGTAACTTCAAGTTACTTACGTTACAAACGTTTCAATCAGATCTGATGAAAAAAAAATGATAAATAACATGTCATTTTATTTTTCAGAAAACCGTTGACACCCTGCGCGCAACCCCTGAGGTGCAAGCATTGGAGAGGAAACTTGAATCGTACGGCATCACTGTTGATGAGATCATCGCACTGGTCAAGAAGTTCATTGGCTGGACCTATTGATTTAATGTGTAATTGTACATAGTAACGTTCAATAAAGCATTAAACTGAACAAATTGTTTTTCATTTTACATCTCCCTGTCTTTCATCCTCTCAGTAAGTTAGCCCAGCAGACAACATACCACGATTAAATACTGATGATAATTGTTATTTTAATGGCTTTGGTGATCATGAATATAATGATGACGATAATTGATGTTTTAAGGGCCAAAAATCAGGGTCATCAGCCACTAATGGTTTGGGTCATCGAGAAAATGATGATGATAATTGTTATGTAAGGGGCCTAACATCTAGGTTATCGGCCCCAAATGATCTGGGTGATAGCGAAAATGACAATCAAATGGAAACCAGAACGAAAATTAACTGAGAGGGAAAATACATACAAATTGGAACTCAGAGTGGAACGACTCACTATATGTAGAGAGGAAATACTTACAAAAGGTAAATTAGAAGGAAAAGACTCATAAAAGGAATAGATTGAAAAATTCGCACAAAATGTAGCTTAAATTCAAAATACCTACAAAATGCAATGTAGATTCGAAATACCTACAAAATGCAATTCAAATTCAAAATACTTACAAAATGCAATTTAGATTGAAAAAACGTACAAAATGTAATTGAGGTTCAAAATGCTTACAAAATGCAATTAAAATTGGAATAACACAATGCAATTTTGATTGTAAAAGTCATTTCAGATTCAAAATACTCACAAAGTACAATTGAAATTCAGAATACATGAAAAATGCTATTGAAATTGAAAATACATACAAAATGTAATTTAGATTCAAAATACTCATTTGGATTGACAATACTTATAAAATGCAATTTAGATTGAAAATACATACAAAATGCAATTTACATTGAAAATATCTACAAAATGTAATTTAATTTAAAATACTCACAACATGCAATTGAGAATCAAAATGTCCACCATACAAAATGCAACTTAGATTGAAAATACTTGCAAAATGCCGTTTAGGTTAAAATTGCTTACAAAATGCAATTGAAATTCAGAATACTCAAAAATGTGCTTCCACCTACTTTTCAAGACTTACTATAAAGCAATTTAGATTGTCAATCCTTACAAAATACAATTGAGGTTGAAAATACTCGCAAAATGCAATTTAGATCGAAAATACTTACAAAATGCAACTTATATTGAAAATACCTACAAAATGTTGTGTAGATTCAAATAATTCGCTAAACGTAATCTAGATACACCGGGGGCAAATTCACAAAAACAGTGCGTGAATCTTAATAGAGAAAAGGGAATATATGAAAAGAAAACAAGAGGTCTCACCCCTCGAAGAATGATGGATCAGGAAAGATGATAAAAGGGAAAATTAAGGTCGGGAAAGTGGAAGACTCCCTAGGCCTAGATTACCCTAAAACCGTCGGGGTCGGAAGAGAACAAGAGTTGATCAACAGAGGTCGACAGGAAAGAAGGAGCAGAAGAAGAAGATTATTATAAGTGTTGTTCTAAGGGGCCTAACATCTAGGTTATCGGCCCCTAATGGTTTGATGATGATGATGATGATGATTGTTGTTTTAATGGGACTAATATCTAGGTTATCGGCCCCTAATGGTTTGGGTGATCGTGAAGATGATAATGAAAAGTAAACTATAACTAAAACTAACAACTAACTTGGGCCTATATACTAGAAGAAGAAAAGGAAAACAAAAGGAGAATAAGGCAAATAAAGGACAGGGGGAAAAGAAATGCCCTGAACCCTCGAAGAATACGGATTGAGGGACTTGGAAGGAAGGAGAGCCATGAAAGGCAGATAGGAAACTTAAAGAGGAGAGGGTCCGCCCCAGAGGTAATGGATAAAAGGGAGAAAACCGGACCCGAGATTGAAAAACGCGAAAACATGGCATTAAGTTAGTTCTTTTGTTATTCAATCAGCATGCAGTTTATGATATTAATTCACACACATACTAACGGGTAAATTTTCAATATAAAGAAAAGCGAAATACAAAACGAAGGGTTGTTAAGTTTGGAGGCTTAAAATCGAGATCCCAGGCGCTATTTCTGGTGACTTCCAAGAATTCCCATTCTTGTTCGTGGGGTAAACACATATTGAGAAATGCGAATATAATTCTGTCGAGCACACCAGCTGCAATATAATGCACTTTAAATACAGTCAAAAGGCATCAAATAGGCAATTATACTCCAAATAGGCACAAACTCTTGTAATAGGCATTTATAGGCACAATAAAACCAACGAAATCTAGCCTAAAAGAACCTAAAACGGTTTTATATCTCGAAAGCCTACGTTTCTAAACACAGGAATAAAATAGGCAAATAGGCAAATTCCCGTATCTACAATCACCGACATTGAAACTAGCGTATACAGTACATTTTAGGACACAACTTCTCATTGTACTGGTGTTGGAGACTACATAGGTAGGGAACCAAAAGCTACTCTGTATCGGCCTAGGAAAATCGTTTTAATAGGCAGAAGAAATTAATGGAAAATGATGATGATGATGATGATGATGATGATGATTGCTGTTTTAAGGGGCCTAACATCTAGGTTATCGGTCCCTAATGGTTTCGGCGATCATTTAGTTGAAAATCAAAATGAACTATAAGTAAAACTAACTACTAACTTATATACTAGAAGAAGAAATGGAAAACAAAGGGAGAATATGTGAATAAGGCAAATAAAAGACAGGAGGAAAAGAAATGCCCTCAACCCTCGAAGAATGCGGATTGAGGGACTTGGAAGGAAGGAGAGCCATGAAAGGCAGATAGGAGAGGGAAAGGGGAGAGGGTCCACCCCAGAGGTAATGGAAAAGGGGGAAAACCGGACCCAGCTCAGGAATCCCTCGGGGTCGCCAACTCCCGAACTCACCAGCCGTGAGCCCCTGAGGGTGTAACAATATCTAGGATGCACCAGAAGTGGTGGAGCTACATACACACTGCCTCCTTAAGGGCCTTGAGCACAAGCCAGGAGGTAAAAGGAAAAGAAAAGGAAGGCTGACCCCTCGCAGAAGGAGGGTATCAGAAAAGAGGACACAAGGGCCAATTAAGACGGGAAAGAAAGAGAGTCCCTAGGCCTCGGATGCCCTAATACCGTCGGGGTCGGAAGAGAACAAGAGTTGACCAAGTGAGGTCGACAGGAAAGAAGACGGAGAGGAGCCCGGCACAAGTAAGTGGAAGCAATGCCGGACTCAGCTGGAGCCCCGTAGTCGCCAACCCACGTCCCACTAGATGTGAGCCCTTGGGGGGGAGGAATAAAAATATCATCCTCCAACAGAACAACTTGATTCACCTTAAAGAACCAATACTGAAAACAAGATTTACAAAAGCAAAGTTTGATGACTCCAGGCATATTGTTGCTGAAGTGAGCCCGGATTTAAGGAGAGAAATGATTGCACTCCAAATAATCAATCTAATCAGGAGTATGTGTAGAGTAGAAGACTTCATAACGATCACAAGATATTTAAATGCTTAGGATTCGGACATACTTCCAAATTCTGCTCAAACCGTTAAAAGTGTTCAAAATGTGCCGGTGATAGCGATAACCCCCGAGTTCAGTGCTGTGCAAACTGCGTCAGAGCAAATTCATTAGTACAAAAAACAACAGGAAATTAGATATAAACCACAGGGCCTTTAATCAAGAATGCCCCAGAGTTCAAAGAATAAAGTCAATAATTATCGGCAAGACTGATTTCTAACATGGAAACTCTCTTATGCGCACAACTAAATACTCACCACTGCAAAGCTGATATGGCGTATTTATCATTGTTTCTAAATCATAACAACGTTGACATTATTAAACCAAGAACCGTATTGTTATAATGGAATACCCTGTTTCATTCCTTCAAATTACACATCGTACTATATCACATCTAATAATGAACCGAGGGCCTGCATTCTAGTCAAAAACACTACATCACATAATTTCATCTACTTCACAGTTTCTCCACTGCTGATGTTATCATAGCTTTGTCAGATAATCCAGATACCTATATTGCCAGTTCCTATCTGCCTCCTAATGATACATTACTGCAAGTTCTCTCACCTATATAAGTCTTCATGAATTCCATTCACCCAGTAAACTTCCTAAGGGGTCTTGACTCCAACTGTGAGCATAGCCTCTGGTACAGTACGATCACTGACTTAAGGGGAAGAATACTTGTGGATTACCTATCTACGTATAGTCTTATCATAGTTCATGAAAAGGATGGTCCCACTATCTCTGGTGCTCAGAGAAATAGCTGGATTGATATCACTGTCACACACACCAATTTAGCCCACAGAGTCCTCAACTGGCATGTCAGTGAAGATGATGATGATGATAATTGTTGTTTTAAGGGGCCTAAAATCGAGGTAATCGGCCCCTAATGAAATGAAATGGCGTGAAATGAAAGTATCTAGATATGTAGATAGAAACAATTCACTGCCATGGATGAAACGAAAATGGTGTTTATAAAACAGACAGTGAGCCCCAAAAATTATGCCTTATTTGAATAAAAAGAATAAAAGGCGGATGGTAAAAAAGGATAAAACAAATAAGGCATAGTGAACAATAAAATAGATGAGCACAATAAAAAACATAAAACAGATTTAACCTGAATTAAAAGTCGTAACTACACATTAAAACTTAAAAAAGTAACCACTCTCCCTCATGAACCGGATGACGAGGTCAGCTGACGGCCCGTCATCACGGAGAATAAGGGAGAGGATATTAGGCAGTTTAAGAGTCCTTCGCAGATCGGGCAGATCTACACACTCCAAGAGAAGGTGTGCCACGGTTAGGTGGGCGCCGCAAGGACACACAGGGGGATCTTCTCTCTTCAGCAAGTGGGAGTGCGTAGCAATCCCATGGCCGATCCGGAGTCGACAGAGTACCACAGCGTCCTTCCGGAGAGATCGGAAGGAAGATTTCCACAGCGTCGTTGTCTCCTTGATGCCTCTCAGTTTGTTGGGAGTGGGCATGGCACGCCATGCTTCCTCCCAATGCGACAGGTTCGAATGCCGCCACTGAGAGCGCACATCACTAGCAGGCACCTTATACGGTAGTGAGGGAAGTGCGACTGCCTCTCTCGCCGCCTGATCAGCAAGCTCGTTTCCCGCAATACCCATGTGGCTAGGAAGCCACACAAAGGACATCCCGGCCCCAGCGTTACGCGAACTGACGAGCAGGTCGTGCACACGCTGGACCAACGGATGCTTCGAGAAACACACATCGATCGCTTACAGCGCACTCAGAGAGTCAGTACAAACAAAAAAGTGCTGGTGATCGTCTGATAACGTGTACCGCAGAGCCTCTAAGATGGCATAGAGCTCCGCTGTGTACACGCCAAGGGCATCGGGAAGTGAAAAGAGAAACCGACGATCCTCAACCACAAATGCACAGCCTACTATCTCGTTTACCCTCGAACCGTCCGTGAATAGAAGCCCTGATCCCGGATACCGGCTCACAACGGACTGGAACAGCCACCGATGGACGGAGGAGTCAGTGTCCGACTTGGGGCCGGTGTGCAGATCCAGGATGATATCAGGGCGAGAGACCATCCTCGGAGAGGCCTTGCTAGTTACCCGGACGATACAGGAGACAGAAGGAAATCGGAACTGACGGTATAAGTCATCCAAGCGAATCCCCTCCGGCCGAGTGGCTCGGGTGAGCACATCATACAGCCGGCGATTCGGATTGGAAAACAAACATGGATAGCTTGGATGAAGGGGCATCTGTCGAATAGTTGCAGCATAGGTCAGCAGTACTTGTTGGCGCCTCAGGTGTAAAGGAGGTATGCCAACCTCGGCGAGCAAGCTGACGACTGGGCTCGTCCGAAAGGCACCTGTCGCCAGCCTCACACCACCGTGGTGGACGCTGTCCAGTTTAACAAGCACTGACTTACGGGCCGAACCATATGCTACACTGCCATAATCTAATCTAGATAAAATCAGTGCCTTATAAAAGCGTAGGAGCACCGCGCGGTCCGCCACCCATGATGTGCCGCTAAGATACCACAACATGTTGAGTTTCTTAGCACAGGCAGTTTTCAAACACCGCACGTGTGGCTCCCACGTCAATTTCTGATCGAAAAGGAGCCCAAGGAACCGGTACGCAGCAACAACAGGCAAAGCTACATTGTCCAGATAAAGCTCAGGTTCAGGATGGAGAGCGCGCTTTCGGCAGAAATGGACAACCGAGGACTTAGCGGTTGAGAATCGAAAGCCATGCTCTAGTGTCCAGCGTTCCACTCTCCGAATAGCTTGTTGTAGCTGTCGTTCAGCGACCGCCATCGGCACTATAATGTAGAGCGAAGTCGTCTACATATAGCGACGGTACCACTGCTGGACCAGCAGCAGCGACTATACCGTTTATGGCAATCGCAAATAATGTTACGCTAAGCACCGATCCCTGTGGGACTCCGTTTTCCTGTATATGATATTGCGAATATGTGCCCCCTATTCGGACACGGAACAGGCGAAGGGACAGAAAATTGGCAATAAAAACCGGCAAGTTACCTCGGTATTTCCATTGATGCAGTGTAGAGAGGATGCCGTAACGCCAAGTGGTGTCATAGGCCTTCTCGAGGTCAAAGAAAACAGCGACTAAGTGCTGTCTCTGGAGAAAAGCGTCCTGTATGGCGGTCTCCAGGCGTACCAGATGGCCTTTGGTACACCGAGACGCCCTGAAACCACACTGGTATTCAGACAGGAGTCCCCGTTTCTCCAGGACCCACACCAGGCGCCGATTGACCATCCTCTCAAAGAGCATGCACAGAGCGTTGGTGAGACAAATGGGTCTGTAACTCCCTGTCAAATAGGGATCCTTATCGGGCTTCAGGATAGGTATAATGACACCTTCCTGCCATTGCGCTGGAAACACACCTTCCAACCAGATTCGGTTAAATACCATGAGCAAATAACGAATGCTCTCATCGTTAAGGTGCTTAAGCATCTGGTTGTGAATATTATCCAGGCCGGGAGACGTGTCCCTGCAGAGCGCCAGCGCTCCACGGAGTTCCCACTCCGTAAAGGGCACGTTGTACTCCTCCGAAGCGCGGGAAGCAAAATTAAGCTGGAAACGTTTCGCTTCGCGCTTCAGGGCCACGAAGGCAGGGTCATAGTTATCGCAACCAGATATATCCGCAAAATACGAGGCGAGATGGTTTGCAACGCGATAAGGATCTGTAACCAATTCATTATCAATGGAAATTTCCGGTACAGTAGAAGATGTCTGAATTCCCGAAATGCATCGTAGTTTAGTCGACACTTGAGAGGAGGGGGTATGTGCCGTAATAGAAGACACATACCGTTCCCAGGATTGTTTCTTACTCTGGCGAATAAGAATCCGTGCCTTGGCACGGAATTTCTTAAACGCCACCAAATTGGCCATGGTTGGACGCCGACGGTAGTGCCTATGAGCTCGACGACGGTCTCTTATTGCCGCTGCAATATCCTCTGTCCACCAAGGGACGAGTTTGCGACGAGGAGTCCCAGAAAACGATGGAATGGACTCTTCGGTGGCGGCAAGAAGCACATCGGTGATGTGCTGTACCTCGTCATCGACGCTCCGGCAACCAAGATCAACGAACACAGCTCGTTCTTGAAACGAGGGCCAATTTGCCCGCTTAAGAGCCCTACGACTGGGGAACTCCACGGGCGTCTGGTTAAGAAGGGTAAGAACGATCGGGAAATGGTCACTGTCACAGAGGTCGTCGTGTACATACCAACCAAATAGGGGGACCAGCGCATGGCTACACACACTCAAGTCAATATGTGAGTACGTGCCATGCGCTAAGCTAAAATGTGTAGCTTCCCCTGTATTTAATAGAGATAAATCCAACCCTTGTATTAAGCCCTCCACGTCCCTTCCTCTGGGGCAGGAAGATGGTGATCCCCATTGGGGGTGATGACAGTGATGACTCACCCACGAGTAGGAAAGGGACTGGAAGTTGATCAAACAAGAACAAAGACGTCATTAATATCAAGGGGCTGGTTCGGTGGAAGGTACACGTTACAAATAGTTGTCATAGCAGGCAAGGACACGCGAATTGCAATAGCTTCCAGAGGAGTGGCGAGTGGAAACTCCTCACTATAGCAGTCAGAGCGAACGAAGGTACAAACGCCCCCCGGAAGCCCGGGCGGCGTCTTGTCGCTCTCTAGAGTATAGTCGGAAACCTCTCAGAACAGTCTCGTGATCAGGTCTGAGGTTTGTTTTCTGTAGGCAGACGTATACTCGCTGCGTATTGTACAGCCCCCCAGGGTTCTGCATCCCCTGGAGGACATCCCCCCATCATCTATTTAAATTACCCTTAACTGGCAAATCTTGTAAGTCCAGAACATATCTATTAACACCGCAATGGCAGCTAGCCAGTATGGAAAGCTTAGCCAATAATTGCATCACTACCACAAACAGCGACACACAAATTAACTAGGTCATCTAGGCAGCAGTATGCTGACAGAACAACGCCGAAAGCTATAAAAGGGAGCCTTATGTAGGACAAAGTCTCTCAATTACCAGTCTTACAGTGCAGCGGCCGCAGGCTATCGACGTTATCATCAGAGGTGAGTCAGACGTGTTCAGATCTCCTGTATTTGTAACCTTTACCCACAGATTGTACCTTTACATTGTGACCATTAGTACATTCCCTGAAAGGGACTCATAATTCAACATCACTGACCAATAAACACTTGGTCAGTACACTACACTCGTCTTACTATTTATACGCCTCTTTACGTCCCAACGCCCTTCCATATTCCCGTCACGGTTAGACGTGACATACGTTAGCCCAACAGTGCTAGCTCAGGTATCGTTGTATTTCTCGCGGCGGCCCGACTGCTAAGAGCAGCGCGCGCCAAATAGCTGACACGAGCACGATCAGTTATATAACAAGCAGCCAGCTGGACGACCAGCACGTTGACCTGTACACCAAACTCCATCCCCTAAGATACATCTACATCCTTTATAGGAGCGCCCCCTAGTTCCTAACACTAAACAACACTCTACACTGGTCAGCTTACCCTGCTACGGGAAGCTACCCCCTTTTAGGCACTGCTTTATAAATTAACACAATAACTCTTCCTTTTAGATCCAACCCCCCCCCCAATAAAGGGATCTAAAACACTGGTGGAGGCCGGGTACCACGCATAGTAAAAAAGGAACTCATACAACGAGTTTTCGTGGTCAAAACGGTCCTAACCGCATATAGCCAAGCGAGACTGAAAATTTTTGTTTGTTTTGACCTTATATTACGTCACACATTTTTTTTATTATATTATATAGGAGTTGGTATTATTACACCAACCCCCATCCACCCCATAGTGTAAACTCGGTGGAAATTAGATGTCCACATTTAAAACTACACTAAGAGACTTTGCGCACCATTTGTCGGCTAGTACGACTCCACTCCTGCCGAAGCTAAAAATTAGGAACAGTGACTTAATAACTGACCAGACTGCAGTACAACTTCTCAGGGACCTTGAATTCAAAACATCACAGATCCGTGCTCAACACCCTACCGCCGCAGCACAAGTTATACATTTTACACGGTCCCAGGCCAGTGAACACACACAAGAGTCACCAGTATCCAGCGCTAGTGAGGTAGATTGCCTGCCAACACTCCATCCCCTATTGTTGCAGCAACTGCAAATCACAGAGCAGAAAACTAATAATCTGCTCGAGCGCATTACAGAATTACTAGAGACAGACACTATCAAGTCAAACAATCACACGACAGAAGTAGTTCTTGACATCCACACTATTCTGGAAACTGTGAAACAGGATTTAGACAGGACCGTACACATAGTCAAATCCACACAGTACGACAACACACCATCCATCAGCACAGACATATCAGGTGACGAGCCACCTGGTAACATAACACAGGTGTCGTACACGGGAAGCGAGGCTAATTCCCCTCTAAACAGCCCAAACACCTCGGCACACGACAGCGGTGCGAACGGCACAGACAGACCAGAATCACTACACAGCCAACGGGACACAGCCGAGAACGAAATGAACAGACACACTGAGTACCCCATGATCCACCCCACAAAGTTCACGGGGGAAGGCCAGGATCCCGAGGAATACCTCAAGGCCTTCAATAGAACGGCCCGGATCAATGGTTGGAGCGAGGAAGTTAGGAAACGGCTCCTTCCTGCTTACCTCACAAAGGCGGCCATGACATGGTATGAGCTCCATGAGGACACACTAGAAGCTACCACATGGGAGGAAACCGCTGTAATGTTGAAGAGCGAATTCCAGCTCATACCAGACGATGACGATCTCTACGACCAAATTAGACAGAGGTCACAGGGACCTAAAGAGAGCGCCCAGGCATACATCAATGTAAAATTGATAATGTGCGAAAAGTACAATGCAGCCATGACAAACAAACAGAAAGTCAAGCTGTTAATGCAGGGCCTCAGACCAGCCATAGTGGAAAAGCTGTGCATAATGAACAACCCCACGGTCCAACATATGTTAAATAACATAAAGACCATAGAGGAGGGAAGAAAGATCACGGAAAAGGCTACGGAAAAAGCCGTGGATCTGCACTTCCAAACTCAAAAAGGCGACACCAATAATAATAAAATGGACGAATTGGTGGACAGAATGGAGAAACTGACCATAGCTGCCATCCAAGCAGGCGGGAGACCGCTAAGGGATAAGCACGCAGACACACAAGAACACTATTATACTGAGAGGGACAGGGGGTACACAGAGAGGAGACGCAACGGGAGGGAGGAAAATTACTACCCTCCACAGCGGCCAACAACACCTCCCCCACAGGATAGGCCACACTACCCTCCTCGGTATTCACCGATATCATACACGGACACAGAGCCGACATACCCCTCACGGCGTTCACCATCCCCGTACACACAGGAGTACTACCCTGAGGAGTACGACCACGACATCCCCCGACGAAACAGCCCGCCACCAAATAGACAGTCCTACGCTGCCCCACAATACAGCGCAGACAGGGAGTACCGGGAAAACTCGCCCCCACGCAGGCAGGGCTATGCAGCCCCGCAGTACAGGGGAAATGGGGAATATCGGGAGAACCCGCCCCCGCGCAGGCAAAGCTATACATCCCCACAGTACAGGGGAAATGGGGACAGGCGAGGAAACCCAACCCCGACCAGACAGGGGTATGCAGCTGCCCAGTACAGGGAACACGGGAATCGACGGGAAAACCCGCCCCCGCAGCAGCAGATATACACCCCACCCTGGCGGAAACAGGAGAACAGACCCCCGGGCAATAACAGACAGGGAAGAAAACCCACAAGGGGACGGGACAATGTAGATAAACACACAAAGGGCCCGGAACACTATCCCCTTCCCGACGAATACCCGAGGGAGTTCAGGGATGAGGCACCCCGCCGGACAGACAGGGGGGCAATACTCCCTACACCTAGCCACACACAGCAGGCAGGGAGCTGGCGCAGCCACCCCGAAGGGGGGCGCACATACAGCACAGGTAGGCGCACTCCTACGTTCCAAAAAATCGCCTAGATGGGGAGGTTCGGCCAGCTGATGAAGCGGCTGAGGTTCCTCCCCCAACACAACACCGGAAAGGACCTTCCCCCAAGCGAACTCGTAAGAGTAAGGGGAAGAAGCAGCCAGCTAAGGCTAAGGCTGACGATCCGCCCCCGGACCGTTTCCAAACACACCCCGTGCAAGGAGACGGCAACTGTCTGTTTAGGGCCATGAGCTTCCTAATCCGGAATACCGAGGATTATCATGGGGACTACAGACAGAAAACGGTCAAACATATCCTGGCCAACTGGAGCGAGTACCGAGACTTTGTGTCGGACGAGCGGGAAAACCCATTCCAGACCGGGGAGGATTACAGAAAATACATGGGTAGGGACGGCACCTATGCCAGTGCCGTAGAGGTGACCGCTCTCGGCAAAGTGCTGCAAGCCAACATCCATGTATACACTGATGTGCACTCGCCTCCGCTATTTTCCACTGCGGGATTCGATAGGGACCTACATGTACTTTTTACAGGGAACCCTAAGGCGGGACATTATACACCCCTCATAATCACACGCAAACAGCCTGAGAACACACCCACACCCTCCAACCAGAAAGCCATACCCCCTACATCACAACGCAGGGTAGGAATTGACCACACGCAGGCGCAGGACGCGAGCTCGCTCGGCATGGGGAAGCCAGCAACAGGAGTCGAACTCGCGACCGCCTGGAACAAAAGACGGGGTAACAAGGGCAAGCTCAGGGTCACGTTCACAGACACACCTTCCCGAGAGGAAGAAACCAACAACAACACAACTACACAAAGGCTGGGAACGATTAATACATTAAACGTTCGCCAGCAGACTTCTAGTCTAACAGCAAGACCGGTTAAAAGAGCTGGCAATGTACTTGGGGAACGCACTTTGCTGACCGGGGCGAAGTATTCAGGACAGGAAGTCAGCCGAGAGGCGAAGCGTGCCAGGTACGATAAGCGGACAGCTCCGTGCCTTCCCAGCACAAATGTCACTCCGGCAACAACAACAACAACAACAACAACATACATCTTACATAACACATCGGTGCAGGGCAGTGAATTTCAGGTATCGGCCCTCACGATACACGCCACCATAAATGGCCACAGAGTGCAGGCCCTAATTGACACCGGGGCAGCCGTAAGTTGTGTTAATAGGAGACACGTTACCGAAGCCCAAATAAACGATGTCACGGGTGACATCCGGCTGGTAGCGGCCAATGCTCAGACGCTAGAAAACGCGGGGGTGGCAAACATACATCTTAGGATAGACCATTTTGCCACAACGCACCCCATGTTCGTTATCGAACACCTTTCGGCGTCAGCCATAATTGGCATGGATTTTCTCGCTAGATATGAGGCTAGCATAAATTTCGCTAGTGGTCAGATGCTTTTAAAGCACGACCAGAGGCTCACCACACATCCCATGATATACACCAGGAACAAAGATGGGATTCGAGCGGAGCGAGAAAATCACGAGCACCAGGCCTCTGCACTACATACTATCAGCCAGCACTCAGACACACAAACAGATAAGGCGGCCAACCAGAACCACAGGCAGGACCTGACTCCGGAGCAAAATAAAAGGCTCACGGAGCTCCTGGAGACCAACAGAGATATTTTTGCCCATTCAATGAAGGATCTCGCGGTGACAGACCTCATTGAACACCATGTCACACTCACTAGTGACCGGCCAGTACACCAGCCTCCCTTCAGAGTGAGCCAGAAGGAGAGACACGCCATCGACGCTCAGATCTCAGAGATGCTCGAGGCAGGGGTCATTGTTCCCGTTATTTCTAACTACAGCTCACCAGTTCTGCTGACCAAAAAAAGGGACGGATCGCACATATTTTGTACTGACTACAGGAGGCTCAATAAGTTAGTCGAAAATGATAGTTATCCACTACCAAGGGCAGACACCTATTTGGACGCCCTTGGTGGAGCTAGCTGGTTCAGTTCGATGGATTGCTATAGTGGATTCTATTCAATCCCCGTCTATGAACCAGATAGGCACAAGCTGGCGTTCGTTACAGAGAACGGGCTATATACCTACACAAGGTTACCCATGGGCCTCCGTAACGCCAGCCAAACCTTCCAAAAGCTGGTGGATAAGACAATTTCAGGGCTTAAGTGGCGTTCCGTATTAGTGTACGTGGATGATATAACGGTCTTCTCCAACACTTTTGACGAACACATCGTACATTTGGAGGAGGCTTTCGCAAGGATCAGAGAGGCCAAGTTAAGGCTTAAACCTGCGAAATGTCAATTTGCCAGACAGCAAATTAACATATTGGGCCACATTGTCAATAGAGAGGGCATTATTCCCGACCCAGCTAAGACTGACGCAATTACGGGCATCCCAATGCCCACAAATTTGAAACAGTTGCGCAGTTTTATTGGGCTGGCTTCGTATTACCGGAAGTATATCTACAGGTTTGCACACATCGCCCATCCCCTAACTGAGCTCACACGTGAAAAAACGTCCTTCAGCATCAAGCAGGAACACATAGATGCCTTCAACACACTGAAGCAACTATTGACCTCACCTCCATTACTGCAACACTTCCACAGTGATAGGCCCACATTTTTACACGTGGATGCCAGCCTGTATGGGCTGGGGGCGGCCCTATTGCAGGAAGACGCAGAAGGGCGCATACGGTCCGTCGCTTACGCTAGCAGGAAACTAACGGCCGTTGAAACTAGATACTCTGCCACAGAGCGGGAAATGCTGGCATTTTCGTGGGGAGTGAACTATTTTAGAGTATACCTCTATGGTATCAAGTTCACGGTAGTGACTGACCACGCGAGCTTCCTTTTTTGGGACAAATTTAAAAACCCAAATTCGCGGCTCAACAGGTTTATATTCCGCCTGTATGAATATGACTTCGTGGTCAAACACAAGAAAGGCGCTACACACCTAGACGCAGATGGGTTGTCTAGGCTGCCAGTAGCCGATCCCCCGGATGACAGTAAGGACCACGACTGGGACGATATGCCCACCTTTGCCCTGACGGTGATTAACATCAAACAGGAGCAAGAAAGTGATCCGTACTTGAAACAGATTCTATTGCACTAGAAAACTTGGATAAAGTGGACTCCAAGACAGCACGGCTGTCTAGGCGATTTTTCCTAGACAAAGACGGGGTACTGAAATTTAAGCCCACGGCCATGCACGATAACGCCCCTATAGCGGTTCCGGAATCATTGAGAGAAAATATCATGATCGGACACCACAATAGCCCACTGGCAGGGGCACATCTAGGCACGCATAAAACATACCTTAGAATCCGTGACAAGTACTATTGGGTAAACATGAAGGCCGACATAGATACCTTTGTAAAGACATGTCACACTTGCCAACGATTCAAAACAAGACCTGGCAAGCCTCATGGACTACTCAACCCAATTCCCGTGGGAGAGTTATTTCACAGAGTCGGGATAGATGTGAAAGGCCCCATTACAACAAGTCAGAAAGGTAATAAATATATCCTGGTGGCCACCGAGTATCTCACACGATACATGATTACAAAGGCTGTTCCCAAAGCAGACACGAACAGCATAGCCGAATTCCTATTTGATATAGTTACACGATACGGCCTATTCCAAACCTTACTATCCGACAGAGGTACTATTTTTACCTCGAGAGTGCTCCAACAGTTTTTGGAGATACTCCGGATTAAAGCATACACTACCACGAGTTTTTCCCCGCAAACCAACGGACTCACGGAGAGTATGAACAAAATACTTGGAATAGCGTTGGCTAAATTCACAGAGGACGCAGGGACAGACTGGGATGAATACCTCCAACCCATTACTTTTAGTTATAATACCTCTGTATCCACGGCTACGAAACACTCTCCACACTTCCTACTGCACGGATACACACCCAGAAGTCCCATAGACAATATATGTATCCCACAGGACGCCTACACGGACAATGCTGCCCGGCTAGAGCACTTACAGATAGCGCGAATGAACGCTAGAAAGAACATAGCCGCGGCGCAAAAGAAACAGAAAGAGCGATACGATCGGAATAGGAAGACCGTGGAATACACACCCGGGCAATTGGTAATGGTCTCCAATTCTGCCCGTAAGAAAAACGTGTCCGAGTTCCTCCTGCCACGCTGGTCAGGTCCCTTCAAAGTCAGCAGGAAGGTATCTGACTTAAATTACATAGTCAGCGTGCGCCATGGGAGAAAACTCATTAAAGACACTATTCACGCCCGCCGGATGAAGGCATATCATACACGTAAAGCTCCCACACCCACACGTAAAGGCGGAAACACTGCCAAAAGGAAGGGAAGTAATCCCACTGGCAGACGTGGAAAGAAGGCCAAGAAATAGCCTTCGAACCTCAATGACCGCGCCGGGATACGACCCTAACACTCAACAGAACTGTCCCGGAGACACTGCCCAGAATGGCTCCATAAACAATTACTCTGAGTAAAGACGGTCTCAAAACCCGCAACCTTCTGAATACCAGGAATATAAGGTCGGGTAGCTATCCAGTTGCAGGATAGGAAAATGAGAAAGCTAAGACAGATTGGGACAGTTCCACTATCAGATGGTCATAAGTGAAAAACAACAAAATCACCTCCGGCACATAGTCACCAAACACGCGACTAGCAGCCCGGAGACACTCGTGTATAACGACATTTTGTACAACGGATAGGGACATAATCGAACCACGTCACAGTAACACAAAATTTGGGGACACAAATGTAGTTAATGAGAGGTTCTTTTACAATGCGGCCAATGCATGTGAGATTTCCGAAGTGAAATGCCATGGCCTGTGGTTTGGATTCCACGTAAAACGGAAATCCCGTGGCTCATGATCTACAGATTACGGTCACGTTAAAATACAAGTTTCCTTCTTTTTTTACAGTACGAACGGCCCCACTCACAATTACACAGAGAGCAAGCAGGTTCACACATACGCGTGCCGGGAACATGAGAGTAAGCAAGTAACAAATGAAAGCCCACGACATCGTAATTCAACACTATCGCGTCAGCGATAACACACTCCTCAATGGGCAAGACTGGTCGGTACAGACGAACTAAGCCAACTCCTAGTGAACAGGAACAAACGCATCATTCACGTCCGATCCAAGGACCCTATAACTTTCAAAATTACACTACGAGGAGAGTTCAAAAATATACAAACTCCTCACAGGAATGCGTACTTTCGTTTGCGCATTGCAAATACACAGTACATGTGCCATAATATATGCGGCACAGAGAGGGTCACACCAAGTCTTTCCAGGCAACTGGGTCCGAACCCATGACCACACAACACGCTCGTACCAAAAACTAACTAACCGACGGTATTTTTGGCACGGGAAACACAATCAAAATACATACAAGGAGCGCACAAAACATGAACAACGCAGACATAGAACACAGAGAATGGCATGAGATCACGGGTTCCAATCCCAGTAAACATTAGACACCAGGGAAAGCAATCATCCAGGCTTCCAATCACACCGAAATTGGCCCATACAGATACATGAACAGGGAATACCACATTTCCTCCCGCCAAAAACCAGGCATAAAAATTCAAATTACACCAGACATGGAAAATACATTTCCCAGACACAGCTAGGATAATTTCGTAAGACAAAAGTCTTATGAAATAAGGGCCACACAACACCACTAGCTAATTAGGGCGGATTACCACATTAGTCCGGCAGGAATTTAGAACAATAACAACATGGCATACGTGCAAGAAGGCACGTGGCGACAGCTGACATACATAACGTCCGAGCCATTACACATACAAACTGCTGATGTGCAGATTTCGTCACATGGCAATATTGCTGGTGACAGACACTATTGTAGTATCGGTATTGACCATGACATTACAAGCATTAAGCAATCATAATGCCAACACATTTTTAACACTGCAAAAACATTTATGACATTTAGCAATAGACGGACGTGACAGACCGAGACTTATCGTGGACCCATAGGAGCACGTTCGCAAAGACGTTGACAGGCCACGGGCGCCTCTTGCCCATGCACGCGATACACATTAGGACTTAGCCTATAACAGACCAACCGTCCGCGTGGTGTAGCGGAACATAGTCACACACACACACGCGCTCACTAATCAGGAGCGAACACAGACAGGGGCTCTGAGAAAACAAGACATCCCCTCTAATAACTTCTTTTCTCGATTGTAAGTCATAGGAATCATTACAGGCGATTAGGACATGACCAGGCGTACTGCGACCACGGGTTGCACTAACACTACAAAAGGACAGACTAGATTAAGTCGTGACGCCACAGCGACGCTTTAATATCCCAAGGAGCGGGTAGAAAGCAAGCATGGACCAAGGGACGATGACAAAGCATAGGTGGATAATCCCAGAGGGATTACCGACATACTACAGCAGGCTACCACGGTTAATACCCAATTCCCTACCATGACCTTCCCACATCCAACATAACCAACGCAGACACATAAACACGATGAAAACAGCTACACTGCATTACAGAGTATACAACGGGGTTGGTAAACTTCATGAGTTTACAGAAAAGCCTTGCTACGCCTTGGATTTCAACGCTAACACCTGAATGAGAGGGGTGTATCAGCAAACATCAATTAAGCATAATGCGCATCTCCAAATGAGAGATGAGGCCACAGTTATATATATTAACCATTTTTTTGTTAATTAAATACTCCCGCATGACAGGAATATATTTGTATCATGCCTCACCCTACACCTATCCATACATGAGTGCAGATGCCTCATATCCAGATACATGCATGAGTATCCCACCCATTTACCAGGGCTATTACTATCAAACATGCATGGAATTTTTATATTATTGCAATCCTGGGAATTACCTGCCCCAGTCCACTCATTGTAGGAGCATCCCAGCGCCATCACCGGTTCCAGGCCACCACTAACGTGGAACCCAAAGGTGCGCAATCCCTTCCTACCTTGTTTCAGCCCACTCTACGAATAACTACCCCCAGATCCTAATAACAGGGTACCTGACGCCACAGACCCTACTAACACCTCCATTAAGGTAAAAAGAGCATTATCGCTGGAAAGCTGATGTAGCACAAGAGACCTAAAGTAGTCCACGCACTTAGAAGTTCCACCACCCCACAACACTTGAGAAAATTTTACATTTTTACATAAAAATACATTATTTACACAGGTTACGCCTATATATATTTTTTTTCTCCATAAAAAGGAATCTGAAACACTCTGATTGGTGATAGCGGCGTAAGCCGAAGGCCAGAGGCACCACACTGAGGGCAGAGCTGGGGTAGGCGATGATGACCCTTACCCCAGTTGGCTCAACAAATCACTGACCCGACCGAACAGACGAACCACGTAAGGTCAAAGCATTCGCGGCCTGGCACGGGCAAACATCGAGATCTAGGGGTGCATATAGCTTATCCCCCTTGTCGGAGACGGTTACACCCACTATGTGCCACGGTCGTCGAAGCCAAGACCCGCAGGGAGACTTTCTGAGAAGGGCGGGAGAAATAGCTCACTCAGCGCCGGACTCGAGAGCTGTCCCTAGAGACGACCCCAATTATGACTAGACTTTAGTTAAAATTAAGTAAGTACGGCTTCCATAGCGGGAAGCAAGGCTCCTGTGCGTTGGAGTGAAATACTACTGCGGCCGATAAAGGCGAAGAGATTCTTACACTGCGAAAAGCATACTACTGCGGCCGATAAAGGCGAAGAGATTCTTATACTGCGAAAAGCATACTACTGCGGCCGATAAAGGCGAAGAGATTCTTATACTGCGAAAAGCAGACTACGATTGCCAATAAAGGCGAGGATAATATTATGCCATTGGACGACAATGTCCAATGCCCACATAAATGGCGACGCATCGGGCAGCCAATGGGCATTAAGAGAGGGGCATTGCGAGCACCTCATAAGGGTTAAGTGGGCGGCCCAACTACGACAACGATGAACGATAACGGTAATGAGCAGGAAGGTACAGCGGGCGAAACGGTTTGCTTAGTGGCACCGTAAGCCGCCTGCGACTAGGTTAGTACTAATGATAAGTGTCGACATCTAGAATTAAGGGGGCGGAATTCGGCGACCCTAGAGACAACCGGTGTTTCTAGGACTCGTACGAGTGGTTCCCTGAGGAAGTAAATTGCCTCAGGCGATCGCCCTGGTCGAAATTTTAGTTATAACACAGTTGCACTTTGGTACGCAACTTAGGATAAGAAAATTTACTGAACGCTGTTGCTAATAATAGCACAGCATCTTTCGGCAGTAGATTAAGGCCACCCTTTCGGCTTAGAAATAGCATTTTTTTTAAATAATAGATAGCGTTAAGTAACGCCATTCGGCGCCTGATGACCCACAAACCCGTCATCAGGGTAAGTCCGACAACTCATGACAACTCATGACAACTCATGATAACTCATGATAATTCATTATAAATGAGTATAAGTCTACATTTAAGGCAATTTTTATATATATATATATATATATATTAAGACAGAGTATCTCGGCACCCGGTATCCAAAATTCCGCTACCGGGGTAAGACCGACAACACATTAAGAAACGGCATTACGGCACCGTATAGGGTAAGCCCGGCCATACACCGATTAATACTAACCATGCCATTTTTTTCACAGGTCAAAAGAGCTTCAGACTGTGGATACACTACCACAGGAAGCGGCATAGAAAATAGGCAATTTAAATGTTTTATTAACCTCTCCATTTTTTTTCAGGCATTGTCACCAAGAATATGACACGGATGACTATGATTTTGCTGCCATATAGCAAGCAGCATGCTATTAATGACCTCTTACTATTGTATTACACCTGTGCGCACTAATTTATATTTAATATCCATCTCCACTTAGACACACACCACATTCTTTTTTTACAGCTACACTTCAAAAATCTGCACAGCAGGAATGGTGCCTGTGGGGTATCAGGCTTGCTGGCAGATCAGCATAAAACAGAAACACATAAAGCGTCAAAATGCGATGCAACTTACGGCGATGAGGTCGCAACCGACTTGTGGCGGCGACTCTCATGGCCAAGTGTGAAAACATTCGCCCACAGGGAATGCTTCACAGAGTAAACATACATGACAAGCAGTACGACCACTAAACTGTACCAGGTAGTGGCCGTGAAGGATTAGCCGTGAGACGGCGCGTACGAACAAACGAGTAGCGTGCACGCGAGGTACCAACGACTAGAATAATAAGAGATAGCGCGCTTAAGTTAAATATAAGGCTTTGTAATTGATAATTTTAAAGGGTACCTTAATACATATTCATGCGCCCACGGGCAACTAGTCCACTAGAAATTAACGTATATATAATACTTTGCAACCTCACATTGTTAAAATCATATGTACACGATGTCTATACTTTTTTGTTCGTTTGTTAATATCACACGTAAATAATGCTTATGATTTGTTATCTTTCATTTTTCTTTCTTCTAACTTCCCCATTTGTCAGGGTGTTCCGTTTTATCCCAAATCAATAAATGCATTCTGAATATTTCCCTTAAATTATACCCTGGAACACCCATTTTTTCTATTCTCTTCTATCTTTCTCTTAGCAGGGAGCACTTTTTCCCCAAAATAAAGCCAGACGGCACAATTCCTCGTCTAGCTGGGTTTTTCCTCCCTGCACAACAATGTAACGGATAAGTATCAAAACCATGTTTTTTTGCCTTCTTTTTGAAACTTGCAATATGCCAACAATGGCAATGTCAATTTTTTTTCAATGTCAATGTCAGTGTTATATATATATCTGTACATCCCATAACCCACCCCTCTGAACACGGGCTGATCTCACACCTACACTTCAACACGACATCACCCATTCTATACGACGACGACGACGACGACGAGGAAGACACCAACAGAAGATACGAGGGGGCTTCAAGAACAACCACATCAACTATAGCTAATACATCAACATCCCAAACTCAAGTTCCGTTCCCGTTCGCGAGGACGCGAACTAAATGGAGGAAGACGCTTGTACAGCCCCCCAGGGTTCTGCATCCCCTGGAGGACATCCCCCCATCATCTATTTAAATTACCCTTAACTGGCAAATCTTGTAAGTCCAGAACATATCTATTAACACCGCAATGGCAGCTAGCCAGTATGGAAAGCTTAGCCAATAATTGCATCACTACCACAAACAGCGACACACAAATTAACTAGGTCATCTAGGCAGCAGTATGCTGACAGAACAACGCCGAAAGCTATAAAAGGGAGCCTTATGTAGGACAAAGTCTCTCAATTACCAGTCTTACAGTGCAGCGGCCGCAGGCTATCGACGTTATCATCAGAGGTGAGTCAGACGTGTTCAGATCTCCTGTATTTGTAACCTTTACCCACAGATTGTACCTTTACATTGTGACCATTAGTACATTCCCTGAATGGGACTCATAATTCAACATCACTGGCCAATAAACACTTGGTCAGTACACTACACTCGTCTTACTATTTATACGCCTCTTTACGTCCCAACGCCCTTCCTTATTCCCGTCACGGTTAGACGTGACATACGGTAGCCCAACAGTGCTAGCTCAGGTATCGTTGTATTTCTCGCGGCGGCCCGACTGCTAGGAGCAGCGCGCGCCAAATAGCTGACACGAGCACGATCAGTTATATAACAAGCAGCCAGCTGGACGACCAGCACGTTGACCTGTACACCAAACTCCATCCCCTAAGATACATCTACATCCTTTATAGGAGCGCCCCCTAGTTCCTAACACTAAACAACACTCTACACTGGTCAGCTTACCCTCCTACGGGAAGCTACCCCCTTTTAGGCACTACTTTATAAATTAACACAATAACTCTTCCTTTTAGATCCAACCCCCCCCCCCCCCCAATAAAGGGATCTAAAACAGTATTGTGCAATAAGCTGTTACAATTCCACTGTAACAGTGCCATTGTGTGAACTTATAAACTAGGGAATAAGTTGGAGCAGCAAGCTACAACTTAGCCTCTGGAGAATCATCAGCCACCACGTCGACTATAATCTCCATGTCCTCAGGCGAGGTCATGGAGTGAATCGACTCGGTGGAAGATTTCCTAGACGCAGTTCGGCGGCGGGGGGATCTCCGTGGGGAGCGCGCAGATCTGGGGACCGAAACGTCCCTAGGCGCAGAAGCATCCGCAGGTGGTGGGGCGGATGGCTTCCCCTTTTTGGAGAAAGGGAATGCGTAGTGCGGGGTCCCTTCTTACCCGCCTCTTTAAGATATATAGACGGGTCAGGAGCCGAATTCCTGACCCTGGTCGACGATGCCGCCTCCGCCGGCTTCGGCGAGGCTTTCGCCGACCGTTTGGGTGGGGAGTAAGTCTTCGACTTCCTCCCGATTGGGGAGTAAGTCTTCAACTTCCTCCCCTGTTGTGCGGGCGGAGCAGCCTTCGCTCGCACAGCCTTCGTGCTGGCCGAAGGTGGAGTTGAAGTCACCTTCGGGCTTTCCGTTATAATCATAGGTGCTGGTTTTGGAACGGGAAACTCAGTTGCAGGTTTCACAGCTGGTACAAAATATGAGGTAGCCGGGACCAAATTTGATATTATGGCTCTATAATCAATCGTTGGAGAAGGCGAAATCGTGGTATGGTACTTCTTGCGGGCCTCCTGGTAGGTGAGACCATCCAGGGTTTTGATCTCCTGGATTTTCTTCTCACTCAGGAAGACAGGACAGTTCCTGTCCCGAGGAGAATGATGATGATGATAATATGATGATAATTGTTGTTTTAAGGTGCCTAACATCTAGGTTATCGGCCCCTAATGATCTGGGTGATAGCGAATATGATAATGAAACGGAAACCAGAACGAAAATTAAGTGAGACGGAAAATACTTACAAAAAGGAACTCGGATTGAAACGACTCACAAAATGTTCTTACAAAAGGGAATTTAGAACGAAAAGATTCACAAAAGGAATAGATTGAAAAATACCCACAAAATGAAGGCTAGGTTCAAAATACGTACAAAATGCAATGTAGCGTCGAAATACTTACAAAATGCAACTGAAATTCAAAATACTTACAAAATGCAAATGAGATCGAAAATACGTACAAAATGCAATTGAGGTTCAAAATACTTACAAAATGCAATTGAAATTGAAAATACACAATGCAATTCAGATTGAAATAGGCCTTATCCCAGTTCCAATCCAAATTATTCACAAAGTGCAATCGAAATTCAAAATACTTACAAAATGCAATTGAAATTGAAAATGCTTACAAAATGTACGGTGATTCCAACGACTCATGTGGATTGACAATACTTACAAAAAGCAATTTAGATTGAAAATACTTGACAAAATGTAATTTAGATTCAAAATACCCACAAAATGCAATTGAGAATCAAAATATGTGCAAAATGCCCCCAAACAAAATGCAATTTAGATTCAAAATTCGTGCGAAATGCGGTTTTGGTTGAAAATACTTACAAAATGCAATTGAAATTCAAAATACTCACTAAAAGGCCCCGCAACCTGCATTGAAAGACTTACCAAAAAGCAATTTAGATTGTCAATCTTTACAAAATGCAATTGAGGTTGAAAACAATCGCGAGATGTAATTTAGATCGAAAAAACTTACAAAATGCAACATAGATCAAAAATGCCTTAAAAATCGATAAAAGGGAATTTAGATACACGGTGATTCGAGTAACAAAAACAGTGCGGGAATCTTAAAGAGAAAAGGAAATAGAAGGAAAAGAGGAGAGGGGAGGGGAGAGAGGAGAAGGTCCGCCCCAAAGGGAAGGGACAAAAGGGGAAAACGGACCCAGCTCAGGAATCCCTCGGGGTCGCCAACGCCCGAACTCACCAGCCGTGAGCCCCTGAGGGTGTAGCATTATCGACGGTGCACCAGAAGTGGTGGGGCTACATACACCCTGCCTCCTTAAGGGCCTTGAGCACAAGGCAGGAGGTAAAAGGAAAAGAACAAGAAGGCTGACCCCTCACAGAAGGAGGGTATCAGGAAAGATGAGACAAGGGCCAATTAAGGCGGGAAAGGAAGAGACTCCCTAGGCCTCGGATACCCTAATACCGTCGGGGTCGGAAGAGAACAAGAGTTGACCAAGGAAGGTCGACAGGAAAGAAGAAAGAGAGGAGCCCGGCACAAGTAAGTGGAAGCAATGCCGGACTCAGCTGGGGCCCCGTGGTCGCCAACCCACAACCCACTAGATGTGAGCCCCTGGGGGGCCGAGGAGAATGAAATCCAGGGCAATTAGTGCACTGATAAGGTGTTGTGCACTCTTCCGCTTCGTGTGGTACCTTACCGCATGTTCCGCAGATTTCTGGGCTCGAGCATCGGGATAACATGTGCCCGAACTTCTGGAACTTATAACACCTCATTGGTGGAGGGATATAAGGCCGTACGTCACAACGGTAACTTGTAACCTTGACATTCTCCGGGAGCACCAAAAGCTCAAAGGAAATAATGAAAGCACCAGTATCCACGATTTGACCATTGACCTTGCGCGTAATGCGCCGGACATCAGTCACGTGACGTTGCTGCATATCCTCCTTGAGCTCCTCGACAGTGTTCAGAATCAGGTCCCGGTGGAAAATAACTCCTCGGACCAGATTCAGGGACGTGTGCTTTTCCACTTTGACGGGAATTTCGCCAAAGTGGTCACATTGCAAAAGTTGTTCAACTTGCTCACCAGTCCTAGCCTTGAGCTACAAGCTACCGTTCCTCATCTTTTGTACTTTCTCAAGCTCACCATAGACACCTTCTATGTGGCGAGAAAACAAAATACTCTTTACCAGCTTGAAATCACCCCCATCTGTTCTGGTAGCTACCAGAAAATTGGGGGTGTTAGCACCCAGATTTTCACGCACAGATTGTTCCCAGGGGGTTGATCCCCGTAGGGAATCAAATGTTAAAGACCACCCTGTTTGGGGATTTTTCTTTTTGAACCCATGGCCAGATTATCCTCCCCGAATGCCACCGACATCCGATCACGGGCCGTCACAGTAGGCGCTACCCAGCCAGGGCAAGGCCCACCTAGCTTGGAAGGCCTTGCCCGGGGGTCCGATGATTTACAATGCCGTATCGGCATGTACCCCTTGGCATATACTGGATTTTACAGCTCAGACATTCGGCTGTGCGGGGTCCTGCGTAGTCAGGCGGATACTACTGCACGGGTACATGGCACACCAACCTGTCAGCGCTGGGTAGATTATTGGCTGAGGAATAACCTAACCACCAAGGGAAGATGATAAAGAAAAGGGAGTGGGTTTCGGACTGGAGAAAAAGGATGGAGAAATAGGAGGAGAGTCCCCCAAAAGTTATAAGTTTAACTTTAAATGTCCTAAAAGGTGACTGCCACTGCAAATCAGCTCTCCGATACCTAAAGTGAGTAGGGACCTGGGCAAAGCTAACGGGAGACGCAGCTGGAACTTGGGCGGTTTGCGAGAGAGTGGCTGTAGAGTATTCCCTCTCAAGCATACATATGCCTACTATGGGGAAGGGTGATGGTCTGGCAAGACAAAGAGTAACAGATTTATTATGTATCTGTTCAAAGTAATTTGAAGAATGCCAATAGTTTGAATAGGTTTCGATATTTTTTGTTTTCGAAATTGTAGAATTTCTAACGAGAGACCAAATGCTTCCAAGAAGGATAGGAATAAAACAATTATACTTTTGGGAATAATTTTGGTAAGTGTACCAATAGTTGCATTTGGAAATGGCTAAGCTTTTACCCAGCAAGGAGCCGACTAAAAGTTTAGGCAAGGAGAAACACTTAAATTTTGAAAAACCAACCATAAGAATTGGAGAGAATCTCCACAAGCAGGAAGCTGGCGTAGCGAGCTATGCTTGCCTTACTGGCCAGTTAGAATTAGCTATTAAAGCTAAGAGAGACTTTATCGAGTTGGCAAATAAGAGTTCTTGCTCAAATGCAACAAGTGGTGAAAACCCTATCACAAGATTTATTTGCATTAACGAGGGCATGAACCTAGGAAGAGTCAGGAAAGACAGGATCTTGCCTAACTGTAGTGTTATAGAAGAAAAGGAACTTGAATTTATTTTAACAATGCAAAAGAGCGTAATGAATTTAACAAATAAGTAGTAGTTTTTTGCCAAATATATAATTTAGACTTTATAACAAATGGGGTCACAGACCTCCGAAAAAACATCTAAAGTTTGCGCCAGGCAATTAACAATTCTATTGGTTTCAAACCTTTATATATTTTAAAATCCTCGCAAGATTTTAAAATAAAGAGGATAAAGTACAAAAGTTAAGAACAATTAAAGTGATTAAAGTTAGACAGTAAATAGAGTACAAGGTGTGTACTTCTAGAAATTTCTGAGAAAATATTCTAGAAAGAGTAACAACTTGTAACGTGTTTTTCGAGGGGTTTTTATGCAACTGGCATAAGTCAGTAGGAAGCCATTCTATATTTATTTACGCGGCAAATTGTTCAGCCAAGAGAATTTTTCATGTTAATTTATTATTATTATTAACTTATTATTATCATCAACTTATTATTATTATTATTATTAAATGATTTTGGAGCATTTTATTATAAAATTATAAGCATACAGATAGGTTTTCAATGTCTTAGGAAACACTACCAAGCAAATTATTACGAACGACATTATCATAGAAAATTATATGATTATGGAATTTTACGGAGTTTCGTCAGTTAGGGTATATTGAGAGACATGACTCACTGGGAATTCAAATACAGGCTTATGCTTGTCAAGTAGTATGACGCAAGGCTGGGTCACATCGTCAAGAAAAGGCGGATGTATGGAACGGCAAACGACTCACCCTCCCGCCGAGTGTAATGAGCCAGAAGAGGGAGTAGCGCGTGAGGGGTCAGCCAATCAGTGGAGACCACGTAAGCTGGAAGTCGGGACTGGAGTGGGAGACCGACGAGTGCATATATGGTTGGCACGCCGTGGAAACGAGGTCTATCGTTATAAAATTTAACCAGTATGGTTGCACGAGTGAGTGGCTCCGATGTTCAGTGGAGTTAGCGACTATCTTTGTGAAACTTAACCGTTGTGGTTGTACGTGTTGGTTCCGATGTACGGACCATAAATCTACATATCTACAAATATATCATCAACAACGAAGAAGATGACGACGTCCAGGAGGCTAGGGGAGCTCACTTCAACATCCAGTACGAGGGAAATGCTACGGCAATTTCCAGTGGTAAGCGCGAATGACTCATAACTACGCAATCTCTCGTCTTTCTTTGTTTCATATTCAGTAATTCAGAAAATTCATAGCTTGGGAATAAGAGTAAAATCAGTAATTTATCCGACTCCGTTTTCACGTAATTTTCTAGCGGTAATATTTAAATCGCAACGCTCCAATTTAAATTCAAACTTATTATTATTATTATTAATTTTGCTATACTTGTTTTTTATACAATAAATTCATTTCTTTTAACCTTGCAATCTTTGTTTTCAGTAGGTAGCATTAGATATAGACCAATTCCTTCTCCTGATACAATTGTTTGTTGGGTTAATGATCCAATCATACCACGATCTGAGAGTAAAGATTCTTGAAGGTGTTCTACCAGAGCTAGGTGTTGTTAAATACAAATTTAGATTTCAACATAGTGTTGAGGTCTTGGCCCCCATTAAAACAACATATCTTAGTAGAAAACATTACACTTGTACGCTCAACGTGAGGGCAATAGAAGACATTACATTTGGCGCCCAACGTGGAGCAAAGTGAAAAAACATTTCATTTGTCGCTACCAACTTGGGGATGAAAACCTAATAACATTTGTGGAAGGAGAAGGGTATATATTTCTGTGCCTGTATTTTGGGGGTTTTCCATTTATCGGTGTGTATCAGCATGGGTAGTGCTGAGGAAGAGATGAAGTTGCGTAGTGGTCACCAGTTGGATAGTGAAGATACGAGCAGTATGGCTAGTCTTGGAAATGATAGCAGTACAGGGATGTCGGAGGTAAATCCCGATACTGAGGGGGGTAATCAAAACAGTCAAGCAGGGTTAGAGAGTTTGCTTCTCCAATTTATGCAACAAAACAAAATTAGTACTGATGCTTTAAACTCTAGACTTGAACAAAATAGTAGGGAAAATAAAGAGAGTACTGAAGCTTTAAACGCTAAACTTGAACAAAATAGTAGGGAAAATAAAGAGAGTAATAGGGAATTGAGCGATAGTTTAAATACTAAACTTGAACAAAACAGTAGGGAAATTAGTGATAAATTTGAGCTGATTAGAGGTGAGATCAGAGGGGTGATGGAAGAGAAGGCTAAAGAGATTATTGCAGATGTAGACAGAAAATTAGGAAAAGTACAGGAGAAGTTAGAAATTAGAATCAGTACACAGGCTGAAAATTTAAAAGAACTAGTGCAACTTGAAACACAGCAGGTCAAAAAGCAATTGGGGGGAGAAATTGATAAGATTCAGGTAGCAACAAAAGAGGTTAAAGAACAGCTGGGGGGAAGAATTGATAAAGTACATGCAGAAATAATCACTGAAGTTAATACTTTAAGGGAGAGGAATAAGGAAAGCATTAATGAGATTAGTGAGAAACAAGCTCAGTTAAGTGGTAAAGTTGAAGCATCGGAAGGGAGCATTAGATTAACTGTAACTAATATCGAAAGAAAAGCTGAGGAGAAAATTGCTGAATTAGAACAGAAGTTGAAAGCTAGAATTAGGCAGGAAAATAGCCAGAGTGGGCCAGTTTATGTGAATAGCACACACAGGGAAATAGAACTAGCCAAATTTAGTAATCGGCAGGGTTGTCCAATGGAGTTCATGAATACTATAGAAAATCAATTCGGGGAGAGGCTGGAAGATGGTAGTGTTGAGTGGTGCCAGGTAGTTGAAATTTTAGATGATGATGATGATAATTGTTGTTTTAAGGGGCCTAACATCTAGGTTATCGGCCCCTGATGGTTTGGGTGATCGTGAAGATGAAAATGAAAAGCGAACTTAAAACTAAAACTAACTACTAACCTACATACTAGAAGAAGAAATGGAAAACTAAAGGAGAATAAGGCAAATAAAAGGACAGAAGGAAAAGAAATGCCCTCAACCCTCGGAGAAGGCGGATTGAGGGACTTGGAAGGAAGGAGAGCCATAAAAGGCATATAGGAAAGTGAAAGAGGAGAGGGTCCGCCCCAAAGGTAAGGGACAAAAGGGGAAAACGGACCCAGCTCAGGAATCCCTCGGGGTCGCCAACTCCCGAACTCACCAGCCGTGAGCCCCTGAGGGTGTAGCATTATCTAGGGTGCACCAGAAGTGGTGGGGCTACATACACCCTGCCTCCTTAAGGGCCTAGAGCACAAGGCAGGAGGTAAAAGGAAGAGAAAAAGAAGGCTGACCCCTCGCAGAAGGAGGGTATCAGAAAAGATGAGACAAGGGCCAATTAAGGCGGGAAAGGAAGAGACTCCCTAGGCCTCGGATACCCTAATACCGTCGGGGTCAGAAGAGAACAAGAGTTGACCAAGTGAGGTCGACAGGAAAGAAGACGGAGAGGAGCCCGGCACAAGTAAGTGGAAGCAATGCCGGGAAATTTTAGAGCAAGCGTTTGTAGGGGAGACAAGAAACTGGTTTGCTGTCTACAGAGACAATTTTGAGAATATTACAGATTTCAAAGTTAAATTTTGTGAGAAATTTTGGAATGAGGTCATTCAGTCTCAGCATCGTGAGGGAATTGTGTGTGGGAAATATAACCCGAGAGGCAACTACACTATGACCGAGTACTTTTTAGGACAAGTATTAACGTGCAAATATCTAGATGGTTTGAGGAGGAGAGTGATGTAGTCAGGCTATTACTAAGACATTTTCCATACAGAATCAAAGAAGCTGCCTGTATCCAAAATGTTAAATCTATCTCACAAGTGGAGAATTTATTGAGTACATTCGATGCTCTGGGAAGAGGCGGATACGAGGAGAATTTCGGAAGGAACCAGGGTAACAATAATAACAGGCCTAATGAGAATAGGAACCAGGAAGTTCAAGGGATCAGTGGCGAAGGGGCCAGCGTTCAAAATAGGGGGAACCAAAATAGTAATAATAATAATCAGCATAACCAGTACACAGGAAATGGGTATGGTACGAACTACCAAGGTAGAAATAATGATTTCAGGGGAAATCAAGGCCGAAATAATGATTATAGGGGTAACCAAGGGCGGTATAATAATAATAATAATAATTATAACCAGAACAGGGGTCAAGGAGGGAATCCGCCCAATGGTAATAACGGACAGAGACATACCGTTAATACAACCCAGAACAACCAGACCAGTGCAGTAGTCAGTAGTACTACACCAAGCGGTAGCAATGCTTTAAACGCGAACCAGGCTGCGAAATAAGGTCAGAATCTCAGTCTGTAGCATGCCCTGTCCATACACTTATACAGGAACCCTATGACCTAAATGTAAGAAATGAATTATTACGTGAACTAAATGATGAAGGTATTATTCAGGAAGTGGCTAGTAAGAGCCCCATAATTAAATTTAACGTGTCCGAGGCGTACACAGATGTTTTAATTGATAGTGGTTGTATGAAGAGTTGCATAAGTAGTGCATTTTATGATACAATGAAAGGAACTGGAGTAAATTTCGAGGAGATGCCAATTAAAAGCACTTTTGTTATCACAGCTGTTGGGAAGAGGTATGATGATGATGATGATGATAATTGTTGTTTTAAGGGGCCTAACATCTAGGTTATCGGCCCCTGATGGTTTGGGTGATCGTGAAGATGAAAATGAAAAGCGAACTAAAAACTAAAACTAACTAATAACCTACATACTAGAAGAAGAAATGGAAAACTAAAGGAGAATAAGGCAAATAAAAGGACAGAAGGAAAAGAAATGCCCTCAACCCTCGGAGAAGGCGGATTGAGGGACTTGGAAGGAAGGAGAGCCATGAAAGGCATATAGGAAAGTGAAAGAGGAGAGGGTCCTCCCCAAAGGTAAGGGACAAAAGGGGGAAAACGGACCCAGCTCAGGAATCCCTCGGGGTCGCCAACTCCCGAACTCACCAGCCGTGAGCCCCTGAGGGTGTAGCATTATCTAGGGTGCACCAGAAGTGGTGAGGCTACATACACCCAGCCTCCTTAAGGGCCTTGAGCACAAGGCAGGAGGTAAAAGGAAAGGAAAAAGAAGGCTGACCCCTCACAAAAGGAGGGTGTCAGGAAAGATGAGACAAGGGCCAATTAAGGAGGGAAAGGAAGAGACTCCCTAGGCCTCGGATACCCTAATACCGTCGGGGTCGGAAGAGAACAAGAGTTGACCAAGTGAGGTCGACAGGAAAGAAGACGGAGAGGAGCCCGGCGCAAGTAAGTGGAATCAATGCCGGACTCAGATGGGGCCCCGTGGTCGCCAACCCACGGCCACTAGAAGTGAGCCCCTGGGGGAGGGAAGAGGTCTAAAGTAATTTCTAAGCAAGTTTTAGTAGACATTAAAATTAATAATCATGTAGAGAAGCAGATTTGCCTTGTAATTCCAAATTTATTATTCAGTGTTATCTTGGGTTCAGAGTGGCTAAGTAGAGTGTCTGGTAACTTATGTTATGATGTAGGGAGTTTGAAATTTAAATGGGGAGATTCTGAAGTAGAAGTAGCGTTCAATGACCATATTCAGAGAAGTAGTATTGTAGGTGTGATTTGTACTTTAAATGAGATATCGCCAACCGTAGAGCGGGGTTCTCCATGTTTAGTGGGCAGTGTGATTACGAACGGAAGTCTAGAGGACTCGTTACGTGATGCTGCATTTCAGGGAAATATAGAGGTGGAACAATGTGTTCGGCTCTATGATGTGTTATTGTGTAATAGGAGAGTTTTTGAGGATCGCATTTGTATGGCCAATTGCTATACACATTCATTGAACGTTATTGATAGGTCAGTATTCACAGGACATAGATATCCTGTACCTTTCGCTTATCAGAGTGCAGTTGAGGCACAAATTAATCAGATGCTTGAAGATGGGATTATTGAGCACTCTAACAGTCCATATGTTCATTCTTTGATCACGGTACCCAAGACCGACGGCACAGTTCGTATTTGTTTAGACGCTCGTTTGGTTAACAGTAGAATTAGTTCAGATCAGCTGAAATCTATGTCAATAGAGGAATTAATGCAAACATTTGAGGGGAAGAAGTATTTCACTTGTGTAGATTTGAGTTCCAGTTTTTGGCAAGTGCCACTTATGTACGAATATAGACCATTTACAGCTTTTAGTCATAAATATAATCTTTATCAATTTTGTAGAACACCTTATGGGTTAAAGAGTAGTTCAGCAGCTTTAATTAGGGCTTTAAACATCGCATTAGGGGATGACACAGGAGAGTTTGTAACCATTTATATTGATGATATGGTAATTAGTTCACGCAGTTTTGAGGAGCATCTACGTCATTTAAATATAATTTTTCAGAAGTTAGATAAGGCAGGGTTCACTTTGAAGCTGTCTAAGTCGTCATTCTGTCAGTCAGAAGTGACATTTTTAGGTCATAGAGTGTCTAGTAGAGGTGTGACACCAGAAGAAAGTAGGGTTAATAAGATACTTAACGCAGAGGTGCCACAGAATGTTAAACAGTTAAAAACATACCTGGGAATTTTTTAACTTTTTCAGGAGGTTCGTTCTTAAATTCTCAGGGTTGGTAGAACCATTCAGGGAATTGCTTAAAAGTGGGACTCGGTGGTGATGGGAGTCCAAGCATGATCAGGCTTTCAGAGCGCTAAAGGAAGGTTTTGAGAAAGCTGTAGTGCTGAAATATCCTTTAAGAAATAAGGAATATGTGTTTTTGACATTTGCTTCACATATAGGCATTGCTGGAGTGTTATGTCAGAAAGATGATGAGGGTAATCTGTGCATTGTATCTTTAGCCTCGCGAGGACTGACAGCAGCAGAGAAAAGATACACGATTACTGAGTTAGAGCTTTTGGTATTGTTTTCAGTTTAGGGAAATTTAGAATGTATTTAGTAGAGGGGAAATTTGAGATCCATACAGATCACCATGCATTACTGTATATGAGGACTTGTAAACTCAGTTCTAACAGAGTTAGTAGGTGGATTCTTGCTTTGCAGGAATACGAATTCACAGTAAAATATATTAAAGGTAAAGATAACATTCTTGCAGATATGCTATCAAGGGACACTAATTTATGTAGGGATTATCCTGTGGTTAAAGCAGAGGACGGTATTTTAATATGTGCATGTGCGGACAGTAGCAACAGGGCATCGTTACAGACACTGAGAAATATGCTAGTGGAGCAACGTGAGGACGTTAAGTTAAGGGAACCACTGGCTAGGTTGGAAATAGGTGAAGAAGAGTATGTGAAAGTAGGACGGTTCACGTACAAGATGCAGGATGGGCTTCTTGCAAGAAAATGTAGGAATAATCGGTGGGCAATATGTGTTCCTGCCACATTGCGGGAGGAGCTAATTTGGTTCATTCATAGGGAATTAGGACACTTTGGTGCTGCCAAGGTCTTCTATGAAATTGGTCGTGACTTCATTTGGAATAAAATGGGAAGGGATGTTAGGAGGATTTTAGCTAAGTGTGACACCTGTCAAAGGAGTAAATATCCAGTTAAATATTTAGTGGGGGAGAGATCTGCAGTTCTCACAAGTAGTTCCGGCGAACTACTGTGTGTGGATTTATTTGGCACGATCGTTAAAGGACAGTACGGCTACGAGTACATTTTTATAGTTATTGACGCTTTTAGTAAGTATGTCAAGCTATATCCGCTAAGGAAAGCCACGGGACTAGCGTGTAGCCGCCTGATCATTAATAAGTATGTACCTGAGTTTGGCCTTCCTCTCAGGATACTATCTGACAGTGGACCACAGTTTACTGCAAAGAAATGGAGAACCAGTATGCAGGAAGCTGGTATAACACACGTTCATTCCTCTGTAAGGTACCCTCAGGGTAATTCTGCAGAGCGTCCATTAAGGGAAGTGACTGGTCTTTTTCGGACTCTAGTGCATGACAAGCATACGGCCTGGGTTGGACATCTTCCCAAGGTCGAGACTTGGCTGAATTCTGTCCAGCATGAGAGCACGAAATTGACGCCATACGAAGTTCACTTCGGAAAGAGACCACAAAATGAACTAGCGAGGGTGTTGGGATTTAATGAGGGTAAGCAACCGGGGACGGATTACATTGTCCAGTTGGCGAAACAGAATTTATCTAAGTCAGCACAAAAGAGAATTCGCCAACAAAAAGAAACTAAATTTGACCTATTCGAGCCGGGAGACAGAGTCTTACTTAGAGTGCCGAAACAGTCAAATATGCTAGAGAAAGTCAAGTCCAAGTTCTTTTATCTCTACGAGGGCCCATTTATAGTTTCTAAACGTATTGGCAAAACAGCATATGTGCTGGAGGATAGTAAGGGAAACAGATTATACGGGACGTATAATATACATAGTCTACGAAAGTATGTGTCATAAAGTGAGGATGTTTAGCTGGCGAGCCAGCCTATAAAATGAGTAAGTGTGGTATTTGGTGCATGGAAGATCTGGTCTTCAAGGCAGGCGTATCAGAAGTCACACAGGGGGGGGGGGGGGTAGTATGTAAGTAAATGAGAGTTTTTAAGGTACAGGGAAATATGACGGATTGTCGGATGCTCTTGAGCACTAAAATGTCTCGATACACCAAGGCCAGAATTTGGTAGCGCTGGTGAATTCCCATTTGTCTCCTAGAGATGGGTGAGCGCTTGAACAGGGTATTTTTGCTTAAGGCGTCCACGAGACAAAAGATGGGCCATCAGAAGGCGAGACAGTCCTTCATGAAACTCATACATATCAGCACACGTGATTTCTGTTTACGGCCTCGCCATGTAAGATTTGTAAGTGTGTAATTTAAGGTAATTTGTACAAAGGTATTATTTGTGTGAGGAGAACTGGTCTGTGTTGAGAACTAGTATTAAGTAGAATATGGTCTACGGGAACTTAAGAAGACAGGGCGATTACGGCACAGAAATATTTGGTGTTATATGCGCACTTATTGTTTTTTTTCAGAAGTCAATATTAATTTAATCTACTTTAAAGAGAGATTAAGTATTATGGTCACGAGGCTCTGCCACAATAGTGTGATCGTGTGCTCAGTGATAAGTGGGATTAATTTCACAATAAGGAAGGCACCTCCAGTGAAATTAGGAAGTTATAGGGAGATATACATATATCTGAACACCTTGATGCGTGTGATGTGACATCTCCTATACATAGTGCTCACACAGTAATGATGTCTATTTTTCCAACATAGAGAAATTTGAGAGGCGGAAATATCCGTGGAACACTATTCTATATGAAAAACATTGGACTGGTTGCAAAGTGCAATCCATAGTGACAACAAACTTTGACGCAAAGTGCGTGAAGAAATGATGATGATAATTGTTGTTTTAAGGGGCCTAACATCTAGGTTATCGGCCCCTGATGGTTTGGGTGATCGTGAAGATGAAAATGAAAAGCGAACTTAAAACTAAAACTAACTACTAACCTACATACTAGAAGAAGAAATGGAAAACTAAAGGAGAATAAGGCAAATAAAAGGACAGAAGGAAAAGAAATGCCCTCAACCCTCGGAGACGGCGGATTGAGGGACTTGGAAGGAAGGAGAGCCATGAAAGGCAGATAGGAAAGTGAAAGAGGAGAGGGTCCGCCCCAAAGGTAAGGGACAAAAGGGGAAAACGGACCCAGCTCAGGAATCCCTCGGGGTCGCCAACTCCCGAACTCACCAGCCGTGAGCCCCTGAGGGTGTAGCATTATCTAGGGTGCACCAGAAGTGGTGGGGCTACATACACCCTGCCTCCTTAAGGGCCTAGAGCACAAGGCAGGAGGTAAAAGGAAGAGAAAAAGAAGGCTGACCCCTCGCAGAAGGAGGGTATCAGAAAAGATGAGACAAGGGCCAAATAAGGCGGGAAAGGAAGAGACTCCCTAGGCCTCGGATACCCTAATACCGTCGGGGTCAGAAGAGAACAAGAGTTGACCAAGTGAGGACGACAGGAAAGAAGACTGAGAGGAGCCCGGCACAAGTAAGTGGAAGCAATGCCGGACTCAGCTGGGGCCCCGTGGTCGCCAACCCACGCCCACAAGATGTGAGCCCCTGGGGGGGCGTGAAGAAAAATTATGAGTGTACATATCTGTAATTTAGGGTGATTTCATTTATGTAATATGTATTTTGGATGGGGATTATTGACGTGTCTCGGATAATCGGATAATGGACCGTCGTCACGGTAAATCATCCGATGATCCGAGGCGAATATGTAACGTGTTTTTCGAGGGGTTTTTATGCAACTGGCATAAGTCAGTAGGAAGCCATTCTATATTTATTTACGCGGCAAATTGTTCAGCCAAGAGAATTTTTCATGTTAATTTATTATTATTATTATTAACTTATTATTATCATCAACTTATTATTATTATTAAATGATTTTGGAGCATTTTCTTATAAAATTATAAGCATACAGATAGGTTTTCTATGTCTTAGGAAACACTATCAAGCAAATTATTACGAACGACATTATCATAGAAAATTATATGATTACGGAATTTTACGGAGTTTCGTCAGTTAGGGTATATTAAGAGACATGACTCACTGGGAATTCAATTACAGGCTTATGCTTGTCAAGTAGTATGACGCAAGGCTGGGTCACATCGTCAAGAAAAGGCGGATGTATGGAACGGCAAACGACTCACCCTCCCGCCGAGTGTAATGAGCCAGAAGAGGGAGTAGCGCGTGAGGGGTCAGCCAATCAGTGGAGACCACGTAAGCTGGAAGTCGGGACTGGAGTGGGAGACCGACGAGTGCATATATGGTTGGCACGCCGTGGAAACGAGGTCTATCGTTATAAAATTTAACCAGTATGGTTGCACGAGTGAGTGGCTCCGATGTTCAGTGGAGTTAGCGACTATCTTTGTGAAACTTAACCGTTGTGGTTGTACGTGTTGGTTCCGATGTACGGACCATAAATCTACATATCTACAAATATATCATCAACAACGAAGAAGATGACGACGTCCAGGAGGCTATGGGAAGCTCACTTCAACATCCAGTACGAGGGAAATGCTACGGCAATTTCCAGTGGTAAGCGCGAATGACTCATAACTACGCAATCTCTCGTCTTTCTTTGTTTCATATTCAGTAATTCAGAAAATTCATAGCTTGGGAATAAGAGTAAAATCAGTAATTTATCCGACTCCGTTTTCACGTAATTTTCTAGCGGTAATATTTAAATCGCAACGCTCCAATTTAAATTCAAACTTATTATTATTATTACTAATTTTGCTATACTTGTTTTTTATACAATAAATTCATTTCTTTTAACCATGCAATCTTTGTTTTCAGTAGGTAGCATTAGATATAGACCAATTCCTTCTCCTGATACAATTGTTTGTTGGGTTAATGATCCAATCATACCACGATCTGAGAGTAAAGATTCTTGAAGGTGTTCTACCAGAACTAGGTGTTGTTAAATACAAATTTAGATTTCAACATAGCGTTGAGGTCTTGGCGCCCATTAAAACAACATATCTTAGTAGAAAACATTACACTTGTACGCTCAACGTGAGGGCAATAGAAGACATTACATTTGGCGCCCAACGTGGAGCAAAGTGAATAACATTACAAACTTTGAAAATAACAATAACAAAAACAGGAAGAATAAAATAGAAGTTCCTAACTTCTTATATTTAAGCGGAATTACCTATTTTTTGTGTTTATAAAAATAGGACAGGTCACTTAATGTGAAACCTGAAGAGAAAGTCGACAGGAAGGTTCTAGACCTCCTACGTTTAAGTAGGGATCACGAGCCAAATGGGGCAAGATTACCTTTCGTGAAACCTAGAAATAACTCACTTATGAGTTGAAAGAATTGTATTCCCTAATTAGAAGGGAGAAACCATGTAAGTTTGAAACGTGTACCTGACACGTAGTTATACAGAAATTAATTAATGATATTTAAGCAAAAGGGGAGGGCACGTCTCTAGCGTGACACCTCATTGAAAAGACCTAAAGTAACAATTTTATTTGGGTTTGTTAGTGAGGGGTTTAGGAAAGATCAACTGGGATGGAGGATAAATGTTCATGGCCGTATTTATAATAATCGGACGATCGCGACGCGGTAGAAATGTTGAACAAGCACTGGTTTTCACTATAGTCTGTTAAAATGGATGAAAAGTTCACTGTAGTAGCACGAAAGTTTATGGCAAAGAAAGTTATTGCAATGATGGAAAATAACTAGTTGCACTAGATAGGCGAAAGTCTATTGCCTGAGAAAGTTGTGGATTACAATTAAATGCGCCACAGAAAATCCCAACGGTGGAAGAAAATTTAGCTATTGCAGTAATTTATAAGGAAGATTCCTTAATTTAAAATAGTATCCCCACATGTGAGGGGAAAATACATGACGGCGAGACTGGTAGATAGAGTGCAGAATCTGGAAGGTTCCAGAACAATCCTAACTGAAGGATAGGGCCAAAGTTATTCCAGCGGTGGAACGAGCTGAGTGTTTTATAGACAGTGGGTAATTCCCACGTTGTGAGAAGATTTCTCATAAGAAATGCTGCTTTCTATTAAGATTTGCTTAGACAGACAAATGCTTAACATGGAAAATCCCGCGAAGGGTGATTATTGCCTCAAATATAGTAATCTCACACTGCCTATAAAATGATCGTTAAAAGCATGTAGATAATAAAACCGATGAAGATGAGGTTAAAACCTGAAGTCTGTACTTATCTTTGCTGCATGGCGATGGTGAAGTTCCCTTTGACGGATAAACTTAAAAGTTCCAACATGGCGTGGAATGAAGAGAATGCCTCTTTATTTGAGAAGGCCAGCTCGAGTTGAGCCTTTACTGACTAAGTCGACTGCCGACGTACAAGTGAGACCCACTCAGCGAAGCGCAGAGGGACCAGGAAAGGGAAAAGAGTGGGGGTGGGAGACAAAAGGAAAACATATAAGCTTAACCAACATTGAAAAGTTAATTTTCTTGATGAGATGGTCTTCAAAGAGTTGATAGTAGGCGACACTATCGCAGCCTGGTGGGTGAAAAAGTAGACGAAGTTCTCTTGATCACGGAGATGATAGCTGGCGATGGCGACGAGATCTGGTGGCCAGATTGATAAGGAAGTCCTCTTGCACCGGGAAGAATTGAGGAACTTCAGAGATTCGCTGCTAGATGACGCTAGGTTAGTCATGGAAGATATATATCTAGAACAGACTCACGAATAACATGAGAACCCTAAACAGCAAAGAGAACATAGGAGATCACTGTTGGTGTTTGAGAAAAAGGAAGGAATGAACAAGCAAAGAGCATTAAAAAATATACTCTATCTTACCGTGTATTCCAAGAATACACCAGGCGCGGCCAAGACCGGAACAGGCTTTCGAGCGTAGTCGCAAGCGTAAGTGGCCCATCCCCTAACAGCACGCACATATAGAAATTTTGGTTGCCAGACCCTGAAAGCAGTAACGGAAAGAAGTGCGATATAACCTAATGAGAGTTATACCGCACGGGTGTATGTCTTTTAGAGCTGACTGTCAAACCCTCGAAAGGGGACCGTTCCGAGAAGCCCTTTTAGTCGCCTTTTACGACTGGCAGGGATTACCGTGGATGTATTCGCTTCCTCCCACCCACTGTGGGTCCAATTCACAAAACAACGCGGAGTCCTTAAAGTATAGCCAAGGTCGCCCCTTTTAGTCGCCTCTTACGACAGGCAGGGGATACCGTGGGTGTATTCGAAACCCCCCACCCACAGGTGGGTGTCAGTGAAGAAATCACTCAATCGGATCATAACCTCATTTACTTCGAATTATCTACTCACACCACCTTGACAAAGGTATTTTTTCATGTCAGCAACTCTACTAGACAATTCGCCACGCAAGTGGGAAACTGGAGATTATTCCAATGTAAAATTAGTCAATTTGGAAAACTATGGATGACACAATTAAACAATGTTAAACAAGAACGGACCTTGAAGACACTCTTGCATACATCTGGCAACAATTAAAAGATATAAATAAAAATTGTTTCCCTCCTTTCTTACCAATGAATAACTTCAAACCTTGGTGGCCCCCTCAGTTAAATGCACTCAGAAAACAAGTTAATGCAGCAAAAAGAAGATCGAAGAAATGTACAAACCCAACGCTTAAATTATCTATGAAACTAGATTTATAGCCCTACGAAACCATTACGAATTAGAGTTAATCAATGCCGAACGTGAATCCTGGAAACAATTCTGTACTGAGACCTCAAAAGTATCTCCTTGGAAAATTTACAAGAGTTGCAAAACAGATTTTACCAAACGTATGCATCCAACTACTTTAACCTTAATAGATGGATCATCAACTTAGTCAGCTAAGGCACTTAACGAAAAATTCTTACCGGATGATGATCCGGATCTAGATAATAATGATGATGATGATGATGATAATTGTTGTTTTAAGGGGCCTAACATGTAGGTTATCGACACCTAATGGTTTGGGTGATCGTGAAGATGATAATGAAATGTAAACTATAACTAAAACTAATTACTAACTTATATACTAGAAGAAGAAATGGAAAACAAATGGAGAATAAGGCAAATAAAGGACAGGATGAATAGACATTTCCCCAATCTTCGAAGAATGCGGATGGAGGGACTTCGAAGGAAGGAGAGCCATGAAAGGCAGATAGGAAAGTGAAAGAGGAGAGGGTCCACCCCAGATGTAATGGATTAAATGGGGAAAACCGAACCCAGCTCAGGAATCCCTCGGGGTCGCCAACTCCCGAACTCACCAGCCGTGAGTCCCTGAGGGTGTAGCAATATCCAGGGTGCATCAGAAGTGGTGGGACTACATACGCCCTGCCTCCTTGAGGGCCTCGATCAGAAGGCAGGAGGTAACCTGAAAATAAAAAGAAGGCTGACCCCTCGTAGAAGGAGGGTAACAGAAAAGATGAGACAAGGGCCAAATAAGGCGGGAAAGGATGAGAACAATAGTTGGCCTAGCGAGGTCGACAGGAAAGAAAACGGAGGGATCCCGGCACAAGTAAGTCGATCTCAGCTGGGGCTCCAACCCACGTCGCACTACATGTGAGCCTATGAAGGGGGGGGGGATAATAAAAGGTATACACAAGACCCTACCTAAATTTTGGATAACTATCTTCAATAATTGCTTGCATTTGGGTTGTTTCCCTAAAATATTGAAAAACGCTAATGTTATAGCAATTCCTAAAGGAGACAGAAGAAAACTGCAGTCAATTGCTGGATACCGAGGGATCAGCTTACTTTCAATCCCTGGTAAATGTCTGGTAAAACTATCTATGGAAATGTTAAACTACTATCTTCAAGCCACTGACCAGTTACCTTCGCAACAATACGGATTCACAGCAGGAAATGAAATCGTAACATCATTTTTCCCGAAAGTGTTAGTTACGATAGTATTGCTCTTAGCTGTCGAAATGTTTATAGTAGGATTGTAGGTTGCGGAATTGCGGAGGCTGATCCTGTGACTCATTAGCAATTGACATACGTCGGTTAGGGTATTCAGTAACGTGTGGTGGCACATGTCCTTCATTGTTTCTTCCCGTAGGAGCACTGTCCTGTTCAGATGACAATTCCACAATAAGTTGAAAGTCTCTTGTTTTAAATTTTATTTTTATGGAGGGGTTAAAATGAGAAATGTCCGGCAAAATGCTTTAAAAAAATCATGATCTGGGTTGTTCTGCATTGTGTCCGTTTTGCTGGCAATATATTCGGAAATCATTTTCTCAAATTCATCAGGGGGAGCTTTACTACATTTGTAAGGACGTTTTGAACTTCCTGTAGAAGAGGTTGCGCTCATTGTTAATGGTGTCGGTGGGTCAGTGTCTTCGATCGTGTTTCCCTCACTCATTGCGTCATCTTCATCTTGTCTGCTGTTTTCAGCTGGTGTCTTATCATCATTATGTGGTTGATTCACTTGTGGGAGAGAACCAGATTGTGGTCTTGATTTCATGAAAGGTACAACGAACTGCTTTACTAACGTTTTTTCATGTATGTTGCCAAACCTCTCCTGAGATGTTTCCATCTCCATTTGCATTCTGCATCTGAAAAAAACACATAACAATATAACATTTGTATAACAATACATATTTTGATCTGAATACTTTGACAAAAGTACATTTTTAACTTTTGGATCATTATTATTCGTCAATGAACTATGTACTCGACCAAAAATGTTCAAATTTGAACTCTTTCTCAAAATTTGTCACTTTACGCTTTCGGGGGTGTTGAATCTGAATCGGCAATAAAAAGAAGAAGAACGTCCGTACGCCGTTTTGCGTAATAATTATTCAGTACTAGAAGACCCGTGCTTCTCCGCAGCATTCATTTCAACAATCCTACAGCACTTCTTTCCATATGATGACATTTGCTGTTCGCATGTCTTCATGCTAGTGACATGAGCAGACAGTTAACTACCGTTGCTTTTGGAAAAATGATGAAGTAGACATATGACATGATGATGATGATGATAATTGTTGTCTTAAGGGGCCTAGCATCTAGGTTATCGGTGCCTAATGGTTTGGGTGATCGTGAAGATGAAATGTAAACTATAACTAAAACTAACTTATATACTAGAAGAAGAAATGGAAAACAAAAGGAGAATAAGGCAAATAAAGGACAGGAGGAAAAGAAACGCCCTCAACCCTCGAAGAATGCGGATTGAGGGAATTGGAAGGAAGGAGAGCCATGAAAGGCAGATAGGAAACTGAGAGGAAAGGGTCCACCCCACAGGTAAGTGACAAAAGGCGGAAACCGGACCCAGCTCAGGAATCCCTCGGGGTCGCCAACCCACGTTCCACTAGATGTGAGCCCCTGGAGGCAGACATGAGATCAAAGGTCAATCATCCAAGTGTATTTATTAATTTCATACAATATTTTTTTTTCAGGATGAGGGAACCACCCATTACAATTGGATGCAATCGTGTTGACCGACTGAAAATATTAAATTTCGATTACTAAGCCAACACTGAAGAATGGCTTCAAATACCATAACATTGTATGCTTATTTACGGAGTGGACTGGGAAAATCGTCCAGTGTCTGTATTATCAGGATTTCAACGTATATTATTGTCATCTAACCGGCAAAGGTACCTTAGTTGAAGTTCATGAAACAACATTTTGGACATGCCTTGTATGTTCCATAAGCAACGAATACGTTGTGGAAAACAAATGAGTGCCGTAGCGCATGGTGCGGTCTCAAAGACACCCAAAAGGAAGTCGCCCAGGCGGGTGGATTTACTGCATAATATTATTCGTAATGTGTTGGGATTCATACTACAGAAATTCCCAGGTCTACCAAGAAATGTAATTCTGATTTGAAGGCTGGAACGCGGTACACTCAGCCTCGTGGGGAAAAACCTGAGAAGGGATGGGTTTGATTCCTGCCTCAGCCATGCTGGAAGGGGTTTTCCGTGTTTTACCAATTTTACTCCAGCCAAATACCACGATGGTTCCTAACTGAAGGCCATGGCCACCAAATTCCCAATCCTGTCCCCAATTTACACATGCTAGTGCAACAATCACAATAACACAGGTTATCACAAAAATTCTACACACACACACACCCATGTACACGGGGCAACATGACCACGATGTCTATACCCCGCAAATGAAATAACAACTGTCTACACACACGAATACTGCAAAATGGTGATAGGAGAATGTAGGAATGTTTGGCACTATTTTTCTCTGTCAGGATAGCATTACATTACAATTTGCTAATATGCTGATTAACTGTGCATACGATAGGATAGAGAATACTACAGTCCATCGGTCAGGTTTCCCATGTGTAACAATATACCTAAACGTCTGTAGCAATAAAGACAATAAGGAGGTAATACAGTGAAACCTGCCATCTGAACAAAATACAATAATTATGAACATACATTCTTTATACTATAGGAGCCGATTTAAATTGATGATGATGATAATTGTTGTTTTAAGGGGCCTAACGTCCAGGTTATCAGCACCTTATGGTCTGTGTGATAGCGAAAATGTCAATGAAGTGGAAACCAGAACGAAAATTAAGTGAGCAGGAAAATACATACAAAAAGGAACTCAGATTGAAACTACTCACAAAATGGAGAGCGGTAATACGTACATAAGGAAATTTCGAACGAAAATACTCACAAAAGGAATAGATTGAAAAATACTCACAAAATGTAGGTTAAGTTCAAAATACGTACAATATGCAACGTACAGTCGAAATACTTACAAAATGCAAAGGAAATCAAAATACTTACAAAATGCAAATGAGATTGAAAATACGCACAAAATGTAATGTAGATTCAAAATACCCACAAAATGCAATTGAGAATTAACTACTTGAACAAAGTGGGGTTGGTTGAAAAAACAAAATGCAATTGAAATTGTTTACAAAATGTATGGTAGATTCAAACTTCTCATTTGGATGGACAATACTTACATAATGCAATTTAGATTGAAAATACTTACAAAATGTAATTTAGATTCAAAATACCCACAAAAATGGAAATGAGACACTTGAACAAAGTGGGATAGGTTGAAAATACAAAATGCAATTGAAATTCAAAATACTCACAAAAGGACCCTCACGATATCGAAAGACTTACTAAAAAGCAATTAGATTGTCAATCCTTACAAAATGCAATCGATGTTGAAAAATACTCACAAAATGCAACGTACATCGAAAAGACTTACAAAATGAAACGGAGATTGAAAACACCCACAAAAGGGAGTGGAGATGCAAAAATTACAGTGCAGGAATCTTAAAGGGAAAAGGAAATATAATGAAAAGAAAAACAACAGGAAAGTGAAAGAGGAGAGGGTCCGTCCCACAGGTAAGGGACAAAAGGGGGAAACCGGACCCAGCTCAGAAATCCCTCGGGGTCGCCAACTCTCGAACTCACCAGCCGTGAGCCCCTGAGGGTGTAGCACTTTCTAGGGTGCACCAGAAGTGGTGGGGCTACATACACCCTACCTCCTTGAGGGCCTTGAACACAAGGCAGGAGGTAAAAGAGAAGGAAAGGAAGGCTGACTGATGATGATGATGATAATTGTTGTTTTAAGGGGCCTAACAACTAGGTTATCGGCCGCTAATTATCTGGGTGATAGCGAAAATGATATTGAAACGGAAACTAGAACGAAAATTAAGCGAGACGGAAAACACTTAAAAGGAACTGAGATTGAAACAACTCATAAAATGTTCTGACAAAAGGGAATTTAGAACAAAAGATTCACAAAAAGAATAGATTGAAAAATACCCACAAAATGTAGGCTAGGTTCAAAATACGTACAAAATGCAATGTAGCGTCGAAATACTTACAGATTGGAGCTGAAATTCAAAATACTTACATGATGCAAATGAGATCGAAAATACGTACAAAATGCAATTGAGGTTCTAAATACTTACAAAATGCAATTGAAATTGAAAATACACAATGCAATTCAGATTGAAAGATCCCAATTCCAATCCAAATTATTCACAAAGTGCAATTGAAATCAAAATACTGACAAAACGCACGGCAGATTCAAATGACTCATGTGGATTGACAATACTTACAAAATGCAATTTAGATTGAAAATACTTGACAACATGTAATTTAGATTCAAAATACCCACAAAATGCAATTGAGAATAAAAATATGTGCAAAATGCCCACCAAACAACATGCAATTTAGATTTAAAATTTTTGCAAAATGCGGTTTTGGTTGAAAATACTTACAAAATGCAATTGAAATTCAAAATACTCACAAAGGTCCCTTCACCATATTGAAAGACTTACTAAAAAGCAATTTAGATTGTCAATCTTTACAAAATGCAATTGAGGTTGAAAACAATCACGAGATGTAATTTAGATCGAAAAAACCTACAAAATGCAACGTAGATTAATAATACCTACAAAAAAATCGCTAAAAGGGAATTTAGATACACGGGGAACCAAGTAACAAAAACAGTGCGGGAATCTTAAAGAGAAAACGAAATATAATGAAAAGAGGAGAGAGGAGAAAGGAGAGGGTCCGCCCCAAAGGTAAGGGACAAAATGGAAAAACGGACCCAGCTCAGGAATCCCTCGTGGTCGCCAACTCCCGAACTCACCAGCCGTGAGCCCCTGAGGGTGTAGCATTATCTAGGGTGCACCAGAAGTGGTGGGGTTACATACACCCTGCCTCCTTAAGGGCCTTGAGCACAAGGCAGGAGGTAAAAGAAAAGGAAAGGAAGGCTGACCCCTCGCAGAAGGAGGGTATCAGATAAGATGAGACAAGGGCCAATTAAGGCGGGAAAGGAAGAAACTGCCTAGGCCTCGGATATCCTAATACCGTCGGGGTCCGAAGAGAACAAGAGTTGACCAAGTGAGGTCGACAGGAAAGAAGACGGAGAGGAGCCCGGCACAAGTAAGTGGAAGCAATGCCGGACTCAGCTGGGGCCCCGTGGTCACCAACCCACGTCGCACTAGATGTGATCTCCTGGGGGGACTTGATAACTCGATGGCTCTCTGGTTCGGAAGAGTAACGATAATTGGAAAATGGTCACTATTACATAGGTCATCGTGTACACCCCACTGTAGCAGGGGAACCAACGCACGACTGCACAAGGTAATATCGATACTTGAATAAGTACCGTGTGCAATGGAGAAGTCCGTAGGTTCCCCTGTGTTCATCAAACACAGGTGCAGCCGCCTGATCAGCCTCTCAAAATCTCTCCCTTTACCGCTAGTGGTAGTGGAGCCCCAGATGGTGTTGTGTGCATTAACATCTCCCAGACGGAGAAGAGGAGGGGGGAGCTGAGAGACTAGATCCACTAGCTGGTTGTAATCCGGTTGAGAATCAGGCGGGTTGTACACGTTACATACTGTTGCCATTACTAGCAACGAAGTACGAACAGCAACTGCTTCTAGCTGAGTACGCAACGGCACCCCTTCACTAAAGAGGCTATAGTGGACGAGAGTGCAGACGCCACCGGCGGCCACAGCTCCATCCACCCGGTATTTAGAGAAGAGTTTGAAGTGACGCATTGTTGTCTCGTGTCCAGGACGAAACCTGGATTCCTGAAGACAGACAATGGTTGCCGAAAACGAAGATATTAATTGTCGTAACTCAGCGAGATAAACAGAATAGCTATTACAGTTCCATTGTAATAGTGCCATGGTGTGGACTTAAGTAGAAGTGGGTCTTCTACTTATGCTTGACCACTTGCCACCCTTCCCCATCTCTAGTTGGAGATGATGGGGCAGGAGAGCACATCTCAATCTCCACATCTCTGTCCGAAGACGAAGAAATTGAAGCGGGCGCTCTCTTGGGTTGCACGCGGTTTTCGTCGGACCTCACGAGTCTCGCTCTTGGGGAAGAGCGAGAGCGGTGTCGAGGGACTTTCTCCCGGTCCGAAGACTGGGTGTCAGTCCACGACACGCCCCGAAGAGATTTCTTTCTGGATCGGCGTTGACGTGTGTTTGGGGAAGTAGATGGTCCCTTCCCCACAGACGCCGGGTCCTTATAAAACAAGGTCGCTCCTGCTGGCACCACTCCACTGGTAGTGGTGGGAGCGGGATGGCCTGCAGATACGGGAGCAGCCCTGTCTTTAGGAGAGGAAGAGAAACGGCGCTGAACCGTTCCTCTCTCCTCCGCCGATCTTTTTTCTTTTCTTTTCTTTCTTCCGCCATACGGACGGGCTTGGCTTCAGCAGGCTTCGCTCCCTTGGTGGTCGTGGGAGCGGAAAGGCTAGCAGAGACAGTAGCCACTCCGTCAGCAGGAGGGCGATAGAGTGGTGGGCTGGAGGGCCAGCCCTGGTCGGCAAAGTCTTCTTTCCCCCTTTAGCTGTGGAAGACTTGTTCGCCGACCGTTTCGGAGAAGAAGAGGACTTCTTCTCCGAATTCGCCGGTTTAGTTGTTAAAACCGGCGCCTTCTTAACCGTGGCCGAAGAAGGTTTTGGGACCTCCTTCGGGCTGACAGTGCTCGCTTGTACAGCGAGGGGAGATTTCAGAATCGTACTTAAAGAGGACATCGAGGGTACTGCACTGGAAACTTTGATGGCAGGGGTGATTGAGGGCGTCGCTGCAGCTGCAAACGATACCCGAAATTCGGAGGCATTCATATCACGGTGCCTCTTGCCAGCGTCGTGATATGAAAGCCTGTCAAGAGTCCTGATTTTCTGGATATTGGCTTCCATAATGAAATCAGGGCGCTATGTTGACCGTGGGGAGTGACTTCCTTGGCAGTTGGAACATATCGGGGGAGGCGTACACCTCTCATCATCCTCATGTGTCCCCTTGCCACACTATCTACATACGGCCTTGGCAGTGCCCCTGGCGGAAACATGCCCGAATCTCTGGCACTGGTAGCAGCGCATAGGTGGAGGAATGTACGGTCGCACATCGCAGTTGTACGATGTGACCTTCGCCTGCTTAGGTACAACATCACCCGCAAAATGGAGGATATAAGCGCCGGTATCGACGCTCTTCTCTCCAATCTTTCGGGTGATGCGCCTAATCTTTGTGACGCCTCTCTTCCCTAGATCCCGCAACAGTTCAGCTTTGCTATTCAAAATGAGGTCACGATGGAAAGAAAATAACTCCACGGACCTCATTCAGCGTTTCGTGCTTTGTGATCTTAACGGGGATTACGCCGAATTGCGTGCATTCCAGCAACGCTTCGGTTTGCTGCCGGCTAACGGTATGCAGCAAGAGCTGCCAGTTCCGGAGCTTGGAAATCCCGTTAAGATCACCAAATTTCCCCTCGATTTCCTCAGCGAAAATGATCGATTTTACGAGCTTGAAATCAACGCCGTCTGTCCTGGTAGCTACCAGGTAGCGAGGTGATCTATCTGTCGCAAATCTCTTATTAAAGGCTTCATCCCAAGGCATATACACCTTGGGATTAGCTCGACACTCCAGGGACGGCTTTTTAAGGGTGCCAGCCTGTACAGGTGTCCGTGATCACTTTGATGGCATCCCGGACGAAATCCTCCCCGAATACTGCCCACTCCGAACGGGGGCCATCACTGTGGGCGCCACCCAGCCAAGGCAATACTTACCTAGCATAGCAAGTATTGCCCGGGGTCCCAGTGCCTCGAATAGGCACTTACCCCTCGGCAAGCACAGTGATTTATGCAGCTCCAGTATTCGCCAATGCAGGGACCTTCGTTGTAAGGCGGATACTGCTGTAGGGTACATGGCGCACCCACCTGACGGGATGGGGCATACCGTCTAGGCTTTCTGGCCAGATGGCCAAGCTGGTGGCCTTCCCCTAAGAGCATGCATGTTTATTTCTATAGGTCAAACCAGAACTGGGACCAGAAATCCGAAATCGACCTTTATAAGGCCCCCTCTAAGTCGCCTTTTACGACAGGCAGGGGATACCGTGGATGAATTCTGCCCTCCCCATCCACAGGGTGTCTGAACAAATTAAAAACTGGCAAGTTATTCGGCCATGTCAGCCCTATTAGTCGCCTCCTACGATAGGCAGGGCATACCGTGGGCGTATTCTATCCCGCACCCACACGGGTGTCTTCGGTGTGAAACCTCTCGTTCAATTACATAGTTTGGTGTTTAAGATGCATGCATCTTTCATCCAGGATGCATGCATCTTGCGTCTTGCATCTTTGGTGTGAAAGGGGCCTGAGGTAATTTGTATACACGGGGAGCCAATTAACAAAAACAGTGCGGGAATCTTAAAGAGAAAAGGAAATATAATGAAATGAGAACAAGAAGTCTGACCCCTCGAAAAAAGAGGGACCAGAAAAGATGAGACAAGGGCCAATGAAGGCCGGAAATTGAAATACTCCCTAGGCCTCGGATACCCTAATACCGTCGGGGACGGAGAAGAACAAGAGTTGACCAAGGGAGGTCGACAGGAAAGAATACTGAGAGGAGCCCGGCACAAGTAAGTGGAAGCAATGCCGGACACAGCTGGGGTCCCGTGGTCGCCAACCCACGTCCCACTAGATGTGACCCCTGGGGGGGGGGGGGTCTTTGGAGCTTGGAAGCCCGGACAATATATGCCTTACTACAATTCTGAAACCGTCATACAAGGGGAACGAAACACTCCCGAAACGTGCACGAGGATCGCAAGTCTGTCGGCAGGCTTGAAGAAAGTAGTTTTGGACTTTGGTTGGCGGATGACGATCTTCCTAGTGTTGGGAAGTTGGTGTCACAAGAGGAGTAAAAATTAAAAACAAAAGAAGAGAGAAGACCGACTGTTCACAAAATGTAAACAATTGGTTATAGGTTTCAAATACTTCCCGGGCCCGGCGGGCTTTGGGAGGTTTGACTTAGTTATATTTAACGCCCCGTAATAGAAATTGTATTTCATCGACTCCAAATTACATAGGTTACGTCGTGTATTAAAATCTCGCCATTGGTACCTTCTAAAATATGTAACTTTTAATCTATGATCTCGTGCTGGTTAGGGCCTCGTGCATACGATGGAAAAGTTTTCTATGCCGATAAGGAAAGATTTGGTAAAATGTGTGTATTTAATGCTATGCTGTTGCTCAATGAAAAATGTTAGTTGAGGCCTTATGGCTTTTCATGTTTTAATAACCTAAAGAGATTTGGTTGCCGTCGTCATGGCGCTAAAGATGGAGGTAATTGTTGTGTTCTGTTGAGATAGAAATGATGAAGAGATTGGAATCGTCAGGAATGTGATTCAATTGTTCTTGCAATGATATATGGTAATAAGTATTTTCATTATTAATGAGATTGTGGCAGATCAGAAGAAACCTTTCCCAATTATGCTACATTAACATGAAGGGTACAAGGAAAATACCAGGTAAGTCACTATTTAATCGAAATTTAGTTTGAGGTGCCATCAGATTCTCCATGGGAAGGACTATCTGTTAAACGTATGAAACAGGCAAAGAAACGGGTTAGTCATGGGTTTATTTACCTTCAAAATTTTGGCACACGGGAAAAGAAGCAGGTAAGTGAACTGTTACAGGAAAAAAACAGGCAAGTCATCTGCCTGCCAAAAGAGAGCATTGTCATCGCTGAAATATTTCATTGTCACTGTTGTGAGTAGGCTGTGTTATTACACAAAAAATAAACTGGAATATGTTCAGAAAAGCCTGAAAATTACTGGTTGTCCACCAGGAGATAAGAGAGGTAAACATACATCTATTCACTGGAAGTTTGATGAATCTACAAGATCATTGATATGCAGTCACATAAACAGCTTTAAAGGTAGACACAGTCATTACAGCTTAAATGATTCAAAAAGAAAACTATTTACCAGAAGATTTGAATTTGAAGAAGATGTTTCTGATGAAGAACGTCATCCTGCAGTTCATTTTTTACGAAATCTACAGGTGCATTAAGAACAAGGATTTTAACATATCGTTCGGAAACCCACGTAGTGACACATGCTCTCGTTGTGACGAATTCTCAGCCAAACTAAAAGCGCTGTCCTCAGAAAAGGATAAAAAAAGAACTTAAAAAGCTGACAAGTTCCGTCCCTTAGAACAACAATAACTAACTAAAGGGCTGACAACCTTGAAAGCTCTTCACAAAAAAAAAACAAAAAAAACAGAATCATTCTACCAACGTAAAAGAAATGCAAGTCACAACGCTATGAAATCAAAGAAGATGGAAGCAATTTGTATGGATTTCGCCAAAAATGTTCCAATACTAAATATAAGTACCAACGATGTATACTAGAAGCGTCAGCTAACAATGTATTCATTCAACATCCACGTTCTCTCTCCAAGGCAGTCGGTTTTCTATGTGTACCACTAGGGTATTGGCAAGAAAGGTCCCAATGAGGTTGTCTCCTTCCTCTTTCATTTCATTATGAACAACCTTGATGATGAAGTTGAAGTTATTCAAGTATTTTATGACTCTGCTGGAGGGCAAAACAAGAATTTCACTATTTTTCGCGCCATGCACTATGTTGTTGATAGTCTCATCCATGGCTTAACAAAGTTGAAAATCACACTTTCAGAACGAGAACATTCATATTGAACGCATGTGGATTGGTTCAAGTGTCGAATCCATACCTTTATATGTAAGAAAGAGAAGAAAGAATGCAAGTAGTGGTTTTGTGGGGGTTCTAATACCACCGCCACCGCTCCACCGCTGGAATACTAAAATGGCAATATCTCGCGAACCAATCAGGCTAGAGACTTGTACGAGGTGTCATTGAACTCGGGCTAACACTCCCTTTCCAATGGACAACATATTTCCACCCCAAAATAAAACCTACCCCTACTAGGGGGTGAATTTGTAATTTTTTAGAAAATCTCTCTTTCCAATTGCAACATGTGAGAGTTTGAATGCCGATATGGATTTAAACGTTGTTCTACATAAAGTGCATGTCTTCGGTGGATAGCCACTATGAATTAACATGCTTGTTTTTTTGTTTTGTTTTTATGCATGCCCACTCAGGGCTTTTGTAAGAGGGTGGGGGAGCGGATCCCTGTGGATGGGTTATTGTTGACGGGTCATTGTTGGCGGGGTCATTGTTGTCGGGTCATTGTGGACGAGTCCTTGTGGACAAGTCCTTGTTGACAGGTCCTTGTGGACAGGTCCTTGTTGACAGGTCCTTGTGGTCGAGTCCTTGTGGACGAGTCCTTGTCCCTTTGGACGGGTCCCTTTGGCCTGGTTCCTACGGACTAGCCCATGAATTTATATAAATTATGTCAAAGGGCCTAACTACATTTGTGTGTGTTGAATTGACGTTGTTCACTAATACCCCACTACTATAATGGGATAACGATATGAAAGGAAAGTGACGAAATACATGTGAACATACAAGGGATCAAACTTGGTGGATGGATGTGTTCTAACGAGTCATTTGTAGTTGAAAGAGAATAATACATGTTCTTAAGATGTTAAAACTGAGGAGATGGCACGTGCAGTAAGACGTCTTGTTACTTCCTGTGTCATATTACAAACATGACAGAGAGCGCGCAGATCTGTTGCTATTACTAACACTGCAGTAATTTGAAACCGCAAGTGTTCATTAAGACAATGGATGATGATCATGCAAAGTTAGCAGTTATTGGATATTACACAGGTGTTCCTTCCGGTGTCATGTTGCTGACATACCAGAGAGCGCACACTGCTGTTGCTATGACTGACGCTGCAGTAATTTGAAACCCCATATGTTGATTAAGACAATGGGTGATGATCATGCAAAGTCAGCAGTCATTGGATACCACACAGGTGTTCCTAGTGTACTTTGGACTCTCAACTGTATTGGGAAAGGAATTGCAATGATCTGCAAAAAACTGCTGACACGAGCGATGAGAGTTTATATAAGAGGGGTGTCATATATCTCCCTACTGTCAGTCTTTATTACTCGCTTTGAGTGAACAGTGCTCTATTACTGCTCAAGAGTTGTAAAAAAAGCCGTTTTGGTAGAAAATCATTAAATTATTTTGCAAGGTAAGTACTAATTATTAATGGATTGTAGTATTTTATAACTAATTGATGTTGAAGTTATTGATTGGAATGTATTTATTGATTGATTGATTTGTTTGCAGATAATTGGGTACCTGTAGGTTACCAGATTCCTACAATCTATTCATTCAGTGACAGCAGTTGATCAATTATAGAAAGGTAAGTGCCCCCTCTAATAACTTTTAAACAGTTAGAGTGATATTTTCCAATGTTCACCCCTACATGTTAGTGAAAATGGTATATTTGGCAGTCAAAAGTTGGAACTACTTGACCATGGTGTGTGAAGCTAATTTGGTAGGTTAGATTTTGATTACCGCTCTATTAAGTCTGAATGTTCATTGCTAGGTGTCAGTGTCAGAGGGAATATTTAAAGACTTAACCTCAGTTCACCTAACATAACCTAACTTTACCTAACTTAACCTTGTCACGTGACATGTTTTACATGTTTAAACTTGTTTTAAGACTGGCTATGACGTCACACTTAGCTCACTTCACTGGCGATCGCTGGTTTCTATCACGTGACATGTTCTACAAGTTTAGACTTGTTTTAAGACTGGCTATGACGTCACACTTAGCTCACTTAACTGGTGATCGCTGGTTTCTATCACGTGACATGTTCTACAAGTTTAGACTTGTTTTAATACTGGCTATGACGTCACACTTAGCTCACTTAACTGGTGATCGCTGGTTTCTTCCACTCTATCAAGTTCTAATGTTCACCGCTAGGTGTCAGTGACAGTGGTATATAGTAACCCCCAGTTAGAACTACATGAAGTTAGACTTGCTAGGAGTTCACAGATGATTGATTTAAATACCCTGCTATAACCATTGACTGGAATATAATTAAACTATCTATATTGTACTTTGTTTTATCATTTATTAACATTTATGATTTCTTTCTTTTATAGGTAATTTCGAAAGTGATCATAATGTTCAAGTGTGGTGACTGTAAGAAACAGTTCTCAAGACCTGACAACCTTCAACGACATGCAAATGCTAAACATGACATTAAAATGTTTGTGTGCAGTCATTGTGCTACCACATTTAACAGACAGGATAGTCTTGGACGGCATGTAAATTTAAAGCATGTCAGTTCAGCACCTTTTTCATGTTCAGTTTGTGATCTTGGTTTTTCTGCTGTAAAGCGATATCAATCCCACATGGTTGAAGTGCATGGGGAACAACAGGAATTAAAAACTATAAAACCATCAACTAGCACGGAACCTTTAAATGAACGTGATGCTCAAAAGCGTAAACGTTCTCAAGATTGTGAAAATAGTTGTGCAACAAAAAGAAAGAAGAATGGTGAACCTTCAATAACACATTGTGATGTATGTAATATTGATATACCTTCTTCAATCATTCATGGACATTTACGCAGTATTCAACATAAAAATAACGCTTGCCATGAAAGAAATTCTGGAAATATTCAACAAATTGGTAGTGCATTTAAAAGTCGAATTGCTAGTTATAGACTTTATAGTAAAGAAAAAACTCAAAGTATTGAATCATTTTTAAAAAATGTTCAACCTACTGTGTTTGGCTTGTTATGTAATGTTTTATTAGAGCATAAAACAATTAAAATGAATTTTGAACTTTTTGGACTCTATGTAAAAACTGAGAGCGAAGGTGAAATTACGGATATCAAATCTTTTAATACAAAAAACATAATTGTTAGCGAATCAACTAATATTAGTGATATATATCAAAATATTTCAAGTGCTATCATTGTGAAGAGTGAAGAGTTCCAGGAAAGGGAGTCAGGCTGGGCGTTGGTTGAAGTACTTTATTTAGAAACCAACATGAATAAATACAACCCCCTTCGAGCATCATCATACATTGATTTGCCAGGATGGATTAAACGTAAGCATGCTTGTGTAAACGTTTTGAATAATGATGACGCATGTTTTGCGTGGGCTGTAACCTCAGCTCTCCATCCAGCAGTGATGAATGAGAATAGAACGTCATCTTATCCTCACTATTCTTCAGTGTTAGATTTAAAAGAAATAGAATTTCTTATGGCGATAAAAGACATTCAACGTTTTGAAGAGCTGAACAATGTAAGTATTAATGTTTATGGAATTGAAAATAAGAGTATAGTTGGTCCTCTATATTATACTCAGGAAAAAAAGGATATTCATGTAAATTTACTTTACATAACCGAAGGTGAAAATGCTCACTATTGCTGGATAAAACATTTAAGTAGACTTGTCAGTAGTCAAGTATCAAAACATAAATCTAAGAAGAGGTTGTGTGATGGCTGTTTGCTACATTTCCAGAAAGAGGATCAACTATCACAACATCAAAAATGGGGATGTAATCATGTTCGTACGGTATTACCGACTCCTAAAAATAACATTCTAAAATTTAAGGATTATGAGAAACAGCTTCGAGTACCATTTGTTATATATGCTGACTTCGAGGCTTTGCTAAAACCATTTAATACATGTTCATCGAATCCAGCCCAATCTTTCACCAACACTACTCACATTCATGAACCTTTTAGCTTTGCATATTATATTAAATGTAGTTATGATGACTCTTTAAATAAGTTTGAGCTCTATAGAGGACCTGATGCACCTAAAGTTTTTATGGAAAGGCTTGAGAAAGATGCCATCCGTATATCCTCTATTTTAAATACGATCATTCCAATGGAACCACTAACTTTATTAGAGCAAATGAATTTTGAAACTGAAACTAATTGTTTTATATGTGGTGAATGTTTATATACAGACAGGGTTCGCGATCATGACCATTTAACAGGACAATATCGTGGTGCTGTTCACCAAGAATGTAATTTAAATTATAGAGTAAGTAAATTCATTCCGGTCATTCTACATAACGGTAGCAAATACGATAACCACTTTATCGTTAAAGAATTTGGAGCTTCAGATGTGAAAATTGATGTGATTGCAATAATTAAGGAACAATACATATCGTTCACAAAATACATCAAACTGACAATAAGAAAACGATAAAACTGCGATTTTTAGATTCATTCCGCTTTATGCCGAGTAGTCTTGGTAAGCTTGCTAGTAATTTAAAATCAGATCAGTTTCATGAAATTCAACGTGTCTTTCCTAAAGAAGATGATTTTAATTTGATTTGTCAAAAGGGTATATCCCCTTACGAATATGTTAACTGTGTGGAACGTCTTGAGGAGTGTTCTTTACCACCGAAAGATGCATTTTACAGTTCCTTAAACACAAGTCATATCAGTGATCAGGAATATTTACATGCACAACGTGTATGGGCACAGTTTGACATTCAAACTTTAGGAGAATTTTCAGACATATATTTGAAGACAGATGTGTTGTTATTAGCAGATGTTTTTGAAAATTTTCGGAATGTTTGTATGAAAACTTATGACCTTGATCCTTGTCAGTATTTCACTGCTCCTGGGTTAAGTTTCAGTTCAATGTTGAAAAAAACGAAAGTATATTTAGAATTAATGACTGATATAGACATGATCAATTTTATAAAATCATCAATTCGAGGTGGATTAAGTCAATGTAGTGGACGGTACTCTAAAGCGAATAATAAATACATGCCTAGCTACAACCCTTGTGAAGAGTCAAAGTATATTGTCTACCTCGATGCAAATAACCAATATGGTTGGGCTATGAGTCAATATCTACCACTGAAAGATTTTCGCTGGCTGACACAACCTGAAATTGATGTCTTACATGTTGACACTCTTAATGATAACGATGATAAAGGATATATTTTAGAGGTAAATCTTGAGTACCCTAAAGAGTTACATGATGATCATAATGATTTACCATTTTGTCCTGAGAATATGAAATCTCCATACATCACATCACGAACAAAAATGTTAATTGCTAATGTAAATAATAAATGTAAATATGTAATACATTATCGAAACTTGAAACAGTGTCTACAGCATGGATTGAAATTAACTAAAATTCATCGCGTATTGCAATTTCATCAGTCAGCACCCACCCTTTGCACCCTTTGCACCCACTATTGCATTCACTTATGCACCCACTTTTTCACCCACTTATGCACCCACATTTGCACCCACTTATGCACCCACTTCTTCACCCACTTATGCACCCACATTTGCACCCACTTATGCACCCACTTTTTCACCCACTTTTGCACCCTCTTTAAACTATTATTTATAGTATTGAGTGAACTTTGCTAGAGATTAGTTCATGCTTGACAATTGATATGGAAGTATCATTTTCATTTCTCTTTATTTGTTACTCTATTTACCCTTTGGATGTTTATCATTCTCTTTTAATACACCGTTTCAAACACTTATAAAGAAAAGAAAAAAGCAAGTCCAAGAAAAAAAAAATACTGTGGCTCATGACAGTCATTGTTTACTGAGCAAAGTCTAACTCCTGTTGATGTAAAAGTTATGTTTAATCCATCTTTCACGTCTCAAGAGCCATCAACATCGCAGATTATGCAAGAGGTAGTGTTGTTGTTTTAAGGGTGGAACTAAAAGGTTATCTGTCATCGATATGCAGATAGTTTTACCAAAGAAGAATTATTGGTGCTCTCCAAGTTGTTCATTTATTATGTGAAAGTCAATGCCGTGAAAGAAACCTGGCAACTTATACCAAAATCCTGGACTCAAGATCCTGGATAGTCTTACCAAAGATGAATTATTGGTGCTCTCCAAGTTTTCATTTATTTTGTGACAGTCAATGCCGTGAAAGAAATCTTGCAACATGTACCAAACTCATGGACTCAAGACCCTGTGTTAAGTAAATACCTATTATTTCTTTGGATTAAGCATGTAAAGAACACGACCTTTCTTATCGGCATAGTCATTATGCTTTAATACGTGTGGTGGATAAAGTATCGTTGAAAAGCTAAGCAACGTTTGACATCCTATAATGGCTCAGTGGGGGAGAGGTTGGCAGCCCTCATTGTGATTACTGCTATAAAAGGGAAGTTAATGATGAGTGGACATGAACATTGAAAAGGATTGAGGAAATGGTATTTATTTGTATTCTATTTTGTAAAGCCATATATGTTGTGAAATAAAAACAAGGTTTACAAGATCATAATGTCTTTTAATTTTAAAATGGTGATAGCCATTTCTTTATTTTCATTTTTTCACACATGAATATTTACAATTTCCACTTTTCATCTTTTTACATTCTTATTGTTTAGTTTACACATTCTGTACATTTTTGTTGTTGTGAAATAAAAACAAGGTTTACCAGATCACAATGTCTTTTAATTTTAAAATGGTGATAACTATTTCACTTTTTCACACATGGATATTTACAATTTTCCACTTTACATTTTTACATTTCCCTTGTTTAGTTCACACATTCTGTACATTTAAAAAAAAATCGTAATATACAAAAGCAAACATTTTACACTAAAATGTATTACTTATCTTATTTTTACTAAACTACAGTAGCCTAACATTATACATTCTACTTACAGTTTTTTACAAAAAAATATTACAATATAAAACACACTACAAATATTACAATATAGTGATCATTAGACTTAAGTAAGGTAATAGTCGGCAATGCGACTGTTTCCCCAAGCAAAAGTATCAAATGTGTTGGGTATAATGAATCGTTTGTTGTCTTCATTACTTAAAGCAACTTTGTTCAGCAAATTGGTATGTAGCTGATGATTTTTACTTCTAAATACACTCATTTTCTTATATCATACAGGTGGGTTACTAACTATACAGTTTTTATAATCACTTATATCAAACTCTTTACTAACAACATTCTTTTTCACTCCTTTTAATTTTTTTACTACTACATCATCAATTGTCATATAGCTGTATGATTTAGATTTTGTGCCTACAAAGGTGTCTATAATAACACCAGAACATTCATCCTTAAATTTCCCAAGAACCTTTTTGTTTACTAGAGGTAAATGGTAAATATTATCCTCGGGATAGTCACTTGTATCAAACCTATTTAGCTTAGTTTTGATATCCTCATAAAAATCATCAGTTTTAAACTCATAAATAAGAGAATCTGTGTCTGTGTAGAGTAATTTAGCATTATCAAGATAGTTTTTCTTTACATAATCATAGTGAAATTCATACATAAGTGTTTTTGATAATTCCAGAATGGTGTAACCCACATATATGGGTTTGTTGTAAGTTACTTTAAGACGATTCATTTGTATTACAACTAAATCCTCATGAATAATTGAACAGCTATGAAAGATAGGCTTGCTTATTAAGTTGCTCGCACCATACCTTTTACCATCATTCTCCCACTTTGTTATCAGCTTTACATCAACTCGTTTATCAACATTCTCCATAGTCTTTCCAAAAACACTATTATTCATGAGTTTATAAAAATCTTTTTCAAACGCGTTTGTTGACTGTGTTCTTAAATTATTGTTTAGATCAATATACGGTTTGAGCCATGCTGACTGATGAAATTGCAATACGCGATGAATTTTAGTTAATTTCAATCCATGATGTAGACACTGTTTCAAGTTTCGATAATGTATTACATATTTACATTTATTATTTACATTAGCAATTAACATTTTTGTTCGTGATGTGATGTATGGAGATTTCATATTCTCAGGACAAAATGGTAAATCATTATGATCATCATGTAACTCTTTAGGGTACTCAAGATTTACCTCTAAAATATATCCTTTATCATCGTTATCATTAAGAGTGTCAACATGTAAGACATCAATTTCAGGTTGTGTCAGCCAGCGAAAATCTTTCAGTGGTAGATATTGACTCATAGCCCAACCATATTTGTTATTTGCATCGAGGTAGACAATATACTTTGACTCTTCACAAGGGTTGTAGCTAGGCATGTATTTATTATTCGCTTTAGAGTACCGTCCACTACATTGACTTAATCCACCTCGAATTGATGATTTTATAAAATTGATCATGTCTATATCAGTCATTAATTCTAAATATACTTTCGTTTTTTTCAACATTGAACTGAAACTTAACCCAGGAGCAGTGAAATACTGACAAGGATCAAGGTCATAAGTTTTCATACAAACATTCCGAAAATTTTCAAAAACATCTGCTAATAACAACACATCTGTCTTCAAATATATGTCTGAAAATTCTCCTAAAGTTTGAATGTCAAACTGTGCCCATACACGTTGTGCATGTAAATATTCCTGATCACTGATATGACTTGTGTTTAAGGAACTGTAAAATGCATCTTTCGGTGGTAAAGAACACTCCTCAAAACGTTCCACATAGTTAACATATTCGTAAGGGGATATACCCTTTTGACAAATCAAATTAAAATCATCTTCTTTAGGAAAGACACGTTGAATTTCATGAAACTGATCTGATTTTAAATTACTAGCAAGCTTACCAAGACTACTCGGCATAAAGCGGAATGAATCTAAAAATCGCAGTTTTATCGTTTTCTTATTGTCAGTTTGATGTATTTTGTGAACGATATGTATTGTTCCTTAATTATTGCAATCACATCAATTTTCACATCTGAAGCTCCAAATTCTTTAACGATAAAGTGGTTATCGTATTTGCTACCGTTATGTAGAATGACCGGAATGAATTTACTTACTCTATAATTTAAATTACATTCTTGGTGAACAGCACCACGATATTGTCCTGTTAAATGGTCATGATCGCGAACCCTGTCTGTATATAAACATTCACCACATATAAAACAATTAGTTTCAGTTTCAAAATTCATTTGCTCTAATAAAGTTAGTGGTTCCATTGGAATGATCGTATTTAAAATAGAGGATATACGGATGGCATCTTTCTCAAGCCTTTCCATAAAAACTTTAGGTGCATCAGGTCCTCTATAGAGCTCAAACTTATTTAAAGAGTCATCATAACTACATTTAATATAATATGCAAAGCTAAAAGGTTCATGAATGTGAGTAGTGTTGGTGAAAGATTGGGCTGGATTCGATGAACATGTATTAAATGGTTTTAGCAAAGCCTCGAAGTCAGCATATATAACAAATGGTACTCGAAGCTGTTTCTCATAATCCTTAAATTTTAGAATGTTATTTTTAGGAGTCGGTAATACCGTACGAACATGATTACATCCCCATTTTTGATGTTGTGATAGTTGATCCTCTTTCTGGAAATGTAGCAAACAGCCATCACACAACCACTTCTTAGATTTACGTTTTGATACTTGACTACTGACAAGTCTACTTAAATGTTTTATCCAGCAATAGTGAGCATTTTCACCTTCGGTTATGTAAAGTAAATTTACATGAATATCCTTTTTTCCTGAGTATAATATAGAGGACCAACTATACTCTTATTTTCAATTCCATAAACATTAATACTTACATTGTTCAGCTCTTCAAAACGTTGAATGACTTTTATCGCCATAGGAAATTCTATTTCTTTTAAATCTAACACTGAAGAATAGTGAGGATAAGATGACGTTCTATTCTCATTCATCACTGCTGGATGGAGAGCTGAGGTTACAGCCCACGCAAAACATGCGTCATCATTATTCAAAACGTTTACACAAGCATGCTTACGTTTAATCCATCCTGGCAAATCAATGTATGATGATGCTCGAAGGGGGTTGTATTTATTCATGTTGGTTTCTAAATAAAGTACTTCAACCAACGCCCAGCCTGACTCCCTTTCCTGGAACTCTTCACTCTTCACAATGATAGCACTTGAAATATTTTGATATATATCACTAATATTAGTTGATTCGCTAACTATTATGTTTTTTGTATTAAAAGATTTGATATCCGTAATTTCACCTTCGCTCTCAGTTTTTACATAGAGTCCAAAAAGTTCAAAATTCATTTTAATTGTTTTATGCTCTAATAAAACATTACATAACAAGCCAAACACAGTAGGTTGAACATTTTTTAAAAATGATTCAATACTTTGAGTTTTTTCTTTACTATAAAGTCTATAACTAGCAATTCGACTTTTAAATGCACTACCAATTTGTTGAATATTTCCAGAATTTCTTTCATGGCAAGCGTTATTTTTATGTTGAATACTGCGTAAATGTCCATGAATGATTGAAGAAGGTATATCAATATTACATACATCACAATGTGTTATTGAAGGTTCACCATTCTTCTTTCTTTTTGTTGCACAACTATTTTCACAATCTTGAGAACGTTTACGCGTTTGAGCATCACATTCATTTAAAGGTTCCGTGCTAGTTGATGGTTTTACAGTTTTTAATTCCTGTTGTTCCCCATGCACCTCAACCATGTGGGATTGATATCGCTTTACAGCAGAAAAACCAAGATCACAAACTGAACATGAAAAAGGTGCTGAACTGACATGCTTTAAATTTACATGCCGTCCAAGACTATCCTGTCTGTTAAATGTGGTAGCAATGACTGCACACAAATATTTTAATGTCATGTTTAGCATTTGCATGTCGTTGAAGGTTGTCAGGTCTTGAGAACTGTTTCTTACAGTCACCACACTTGAACATTATGATCACTTTCGAAATTACCTATAAAAGAAAGAAATCATAAATGTTAATAAATGATAAAACAAAGTACAATATAGATAGTTTAATTATATTCCAGTCAATGGTTATAGCAGGGTATTTAAATCAATCATCTGTGAACTCCTAGCAAGTCTAACTTCATGTAGTTCTAACTGGGGGTTACTATATACCACTGTCACTGACACCTAGCGGTGAACATTAGAACTTGATAGAGTGGAAGAAACCAGCGATCACCAGTTAAGTGAGCTAAGTGTGACGTCATAGCCAGTATTAAAACAAGTCTAAACTTGTAGAACATGTCACGTGATAGAAACCAGCGATCACCAGTTAAGTGAGCTAAGTGTGACGTCATAGCCAGTCTTAAAACAAGTCTAAACTTGTAGAACATGTCACGTGATAGAAACCAGCGATCGCCAGTGAAGTGAGCTAAGTGTGACGTCATAGCCAGTCTTAAAACAAGTTTAAACATGTAAAACATGTCACGTGACAAGGTTAAGTTAGGTAAAGTTAGGTTATGTTAGGTGAACTGAGGTTAAGTCTTTAAATATTCCCTCTGACACTGACACCTAGCAATGAACATTCAGACTTAATAGAGCGGTAATCAAAATCTAACCTACCAAATTAGCTTCACACACCATGGTCAAGTAGTTCCAACTTTTGACTGCCAAATATACCATTTTCACTAACATGTAGGGGTGAACATTGGAAAATATCACTCTAACTGTTTAAAAGTTATTAGAGGGGGCACTTACCTTTCTATAATTGATCAACTGCTGTCACTGAATGAATAGATTGTAGGAATCTGGTAACCTACAGGTACCCAATTATCTGCAAACAAATCAATCAATCAATAAATACATTCCAATCAATAACTTCAACATCAATTAGTTATAAAATACTACAATCCATTAATAATTAGTACTTACCTTGCAAAATAATTTAATGCTTTTCTACCAAAACGGCTTTTTTTACAACTCTTGAGCAGTAATAGAGCACTGTTCACTCAAAGCGAGTAATAAAGACTGACAGTAGGGAGATATATGACACCCCTCTTATATAAACTCTCATCGCTCGTGTCAGCAGTTTTTTGCAGATCATTGCAATTCCTTTCCCAATACAGTTGAGATTCCAAAGTACACTAGGAACACCTGTGTGGTATCCAATGACTGCTGACTTTGCATGATCATCACCCATTGTCTTAATCAACATATGGGGTTTCAAATTACTGCAGCGTCAGTCATAGCAACAGCAGTGTGCGCTCTCTGGTATGTCAGCAACATGACACCGGAAGGAACACCTGTGTAATATCCAATAACTGCTAACTTTGCATGATCATCATCCATTGTCTTAATGAACACTTGCGGTTTCAAATTACTGCAGTGTTAGTAATAGCAACAGATCTGCGCGCTCTCTGTCATGTTTGTAATATGACACAGGAAGTAACAAGACGTCTTACTGCACGTGCCATCTCCTCAGTTTTAACATCTTAAGAACATGTATTATTCTCTTTCAACTACAAATGACTCGTTAGAACACATCCATCCACCAAGTTAGATCCCTTGTATGTTCACATGTATTTCGTCACTTTCCTTTCATATCGTTATCCCATTATAGTAGTGGGGGATAAGTGAACAACGTCAATTCAACACACACAAATGTAGTTAGGCCCTTTGACATAATTTAAATAAATTCATGGGCTAGTCCGTAGGAACCAGGCCAAAGGGACCCGTCCAAAGGGACAAGGACTCGTCCACAAGGACTCGACCACAAGGACCTGTCAACAGGGACCTGTCGACAAGGACCTGTCAACAAGGACTTGTCCACAAGGACTCGTCCACAATGACCCGACAACAATGACCCCGCCAACAATGACCCGTCAACAATAACCCATCCACAGGGATCCGCTCCCCCACCCTCTTACAAAAGCCCTGAGTGGGCATGCATAAAAAACAAAACAAAAAAAACAAGCATGTTAATTCATAGTGGCTATCCACCGAACACATGCACTTTCTGTAGAACAACGTTTAAATCCATATCGGCATTCAAACTCTCACATGTTGCAATAGGAAAGAGAGATTTTCTAAAAAATTACAATTTCACCCCCTAGTAGGGGTAGGTTTTATTTTGGGGTGGAAATATGTTGTCCATTGGAAAGGGAGTGTTAGCCCGAGTTCAATGACACCTCGTACAAGTCTCTAGCCTGATTGGTTCGCGAGATATTGCCATTTTAGTATTCCAGCGGTGGAGCGGTGGCGGTGGTATTAGAACCCCCACAAAACCACTACTAATGCAGTCTTTAGAAGGGATTTTTAAAGAATTTTAAAGAGTTAATAAGAAGTTGGGCTGTTACAAGGTGACGCAAGCGCGAGTTAACGCTAGTCACGGGAGCATGAGATCACGGCTGACGCGGCGATAAAAGGCTAGCGCATGATTATTAATAGAGTTGGTACTCTTCCGCCTTGAAAGACAGAGAAGAAGTTTCGGAAAAAGATCTTACTCAGCGATAAATTGCCAACGTCGCAATGACGCAAGAAGAGAAATAATTAAAATTAAGCCATTTGCAAGCATGTAATTAATAAAATGAATCCGTACTGTTGATAATCCTGGGAAAGAGATATTTGTGTGTGGAAAAATTTAATAATAATTGCACAGGAAAGAAGTGCATATGCAGCATGACGTCGATAGTTATTCCCCGAGCTCGAAGCAGAGAGGTACAACAAAACTCCAATACCCACGCATCTCAGGAGCCCATTTATTTAATATCTTGCGATTGTATGATCGATTTTCGTGATTAAAGAAACCCTTTTTACATTTAAAACGAGAGCTTTTAGGAGACATATTTTTCAAAATTATACGACGATTATTTAGAAGTTAGTGTTGGAAAAGAAACAAATCTGATCTTTTTGTGGCAGAATTGAATATAAACCCTGGACGCGCCAGGAAGTTCGTTCAGTCTATAGCGGACCTCGGGGAGAGGCGGTGCTGGATCAAGAATCGATCAGTTTTAGTGAGCGCAGAGACGCTGCACGCTGGATCAACAACAATTCAGCCTTGAGCGACCGCGGGAGCGGGTCGTGCTGGATCAACCAACAATCATTCAGACTACAACGAACCTCAGGGAAGGTTATACTGTTCGACAAGTATTCAACAGTAAATGCAGTATTCAACAGGCAGAGAGAGGTCGTGTTACCCTGTATCGCAGACGAGCACCCCGTATGGGAGTCGCCGTTTAAGTATCGATGATGATAATGATGATAATTGCTGTTTCAAGGGGCCTAACATCGAGGTTATCGGCCCCTAATGAAATGAAAATGGTGTTTATAAAACAGACAGTGAGCCCCAAAAATTATGCCTTATTTGAATAAAAAGAATAAAAGGCGGATGGTAAAAAAGGATAAAACAAATAAGACATAGTTAACAATAAAATAGATGAACACAATAAAAAACATAAAACAGATTTAACCTGAATTAAAAGTCGTAACTACACATTAAAACTTAAAAAAGTAACCACTCTCCCTCATGAACCGGATGACGATGTCAGCTGACGGCCCGTCATCACGGAGAATAAGGGAGAGGGTATTAGGCAGTTTAAGAGTCCTTCGCAGATGGGCCAGATCCACACACTCGAAGAGAAGGTGTGCCACGGTTAGGTGGGCGCCGCAAAGACACACAGGGGGATCTTATCTCTTTAGCAAGTGGGAGTGCGTAGCAATCCCATGGCCGATCCGGAATCGACAGAGTACCACAGCTTCCTTCCGGAGAGATCGGAATGAAGATTTCAACACCTTCGTTGTCTCCTTGATGCCTCTCAGTTTGTTGGGTGGAGGCGTGGCACGCCATGCTTCCTCCCAATGCAACAGGTTCGAATGCCGCAACTGAGAGCGCACATCACTAGCAGGCACCTTATACGGTAGCGAGGGCAGTGCGCCTGCCTCTCTAGCCGCCTAATCAGCAAGCTCGTTTCCCGCAATACCCACGTGGCTAGGAAGCCACACAAAGGTCACCCTGGTTCCAGCGTTACGCGAACTGACGAGCAGGTCGTGCACACGCTGGACCAACGGGTGCTTCGGTAAACACACATCGATCGCTTGCAGCGCACTCAGAGAGTCAGTACACACGAGAAAGTGCTGGTGATCGTCTGATAACGTGTACCGCTGAGCCTCTAAGATGGCATAGAGCTCCGCTGTGCACACGCCACAGGCCTCGGGAAGTGAATATAGAAACCGACGATCCTCAACCACAAATGCACAGCTTATTTTCTCGTTTACCCTCGAACCGTCCGTGAATGAAAGTCCTGATCCGGATACCGGCTCACCACGGACTGGAACAGCCTCCGATGGACGGAGGAGTCCGTATCTGACTTGGGGCCGGTGTGCAGATCCAGGATGATATAAGGGCGAGAGACCATCCACGGAGGGGCCTTGCTAGGTACTCCGACGATACAGGAGACAGAAGGATATCGGAACTGACGGTAAATGGCATCCAAGCGAATCCCCGCCGGCCGAGTGGCTCGGGCGAGCGCATCATACAGCCGGCGATTCGGATTGAAAAAAAAACCATGAATAGATTGGATGAAGTGGCATCTGTCGAATAGTTGCAGCATAGCTCAGCAGTACTTGTTGGCGCTTCAGGTGTAAAGGAGGTACGCCAGCCTCGGCGAGCAAGCAGACGACTGGGCTCGTCCGAAAGGCACCCGTCGCCAGCCTCACACCGCCGTGGTGGACACTGTCCAGTATAACAAGCAGTGACTTACGGGCCGAACCATATGCTACACTGCCATAATCTAACCTAGATAAAATCAGTGACTTATAAAAACGCAGGAGCACCGCGCGGTCCGCCCACCATGATGTGCCGCTAAGAAACCGCACCATGTTTAGTTTCTTAGCGCAGGCAGTTTTCAAACACCGCACGTGTGGTTCCCACGTCAATTTCTGATCGAAAAGGAGCCCAAGAAACCGGTACGCAGCAAAAACAGGCAAAGCTACATTGCCCAGATAAAGCTCAGGATCAGGATGGAGAATGCGCTCTCGGCAGAAATGGTCAACCGAGGACTTAGCGGTTGAGAATCGAAAGCCATGTTCTAGTGTCCAGCGTTCCACTCTCCGAATAGCTTGTTGTAGCTGTCGTTCAGCGACCGCCATATTTTGCGCACTATAATGTAGAGCGAAGTCGTCTTCATTTAGCGACGGTACCACTGCTGGACCAGCAGCAGCGACTATACCGTTTATGGCAATCGCAAATAATGTTACGCTAAGCACCGATCCCTGTGGGACTCCGTTTTCCTATATGATATTGCGAATATGTCCCCCCTATTCAGACACGGAACAGGTGAAGGCACAGAAAATTCGCAATAAAAACCGCCAAGTTACCTCGGAATTTCCATTGATGCAGGGTAGAGAGGATGCCGTAACGCCAAGTGGTGTCATAGGCCTTCTCGAGGTCAAAGAAAACAGCGACTAGGGGCTGTCTCCGGAGAAAAGCGTCCTGTATGGCGGTCTCCAGGCGTACCAGATGGTCGTTGGTACACCGTGACGCCCTGAAACCACACTGGTATTCAGACAGGAGTCCCCGTTTCTCCAGGACCAACACCAAGCGCCGATTGACCATCCTCTCAAAGAGATTGCACAGACCCTTAGTGAGACAAATAGGTTTGTAACTCCCTGTCAAATTGGGATCCTTATCGGGCTTTAGGATAGGTATAATGATGATGATGATAATTGTTGTTTTAAGGGGCCTAACATCTAGGTTATCGGCCCCTGATGGTTAGGGTGATCGTGAAGATGAAAATGAAAAGCGAACTTAAAACTAAAACTAACTACTAACCTACATACTAGAAGAAGAAATGGAAAAATAATGGAGAGTAAGGCAAATAAAAGGACAGAAGGAAAAGAAATGCCCTCAACCCTCGGAGAAGGCGGATTGAGGGACTTGGAAGGAAGGAGAGCCATGAAAGGCATATAGGAAAGTGAAAGAGGAGAGGGACCGCCCCAATGGTAAGGGACAAAAGGGGAAAACGGACCAAGCTCAGGAATCCCTCGGGGTCGCCAACTCCCGAACTCACCAGCCGTGAGCCCCTGAGGGTGTAGCATTATCTAGGGTGCACCAGAAGTGGTGGGGCTACATACACCCTGCCTCCTTAAGGGCCTAGAGCACAAGGCAGGAGGTAAAAGGAAGAGAAAAAGAAGGCTGACCCCTCGCAGAAGGAGGGTATCAGAAAAGATGAGACAAGGGCCAATTAAGGCGGGAAAGGAAGAGACTCCCTAGGCCTCGGATACCCTAATACCGTCGGGGTCAGAAGAGAACAAGAGTTGACCAAGTGAGGTCGACAGGAAAGAAGACAGAGAGGAGCCCGGCACAAGTAAGTGGAAGCAATGCCGGACCCAGCTGGGGCCCCGTGGTCGCCAACCCACGCCCACAAGATGTGAGCCCCTGGGGGAGGAGGGAGATTAAGGATGGAACATTTTGTCCAACTACAACGCTCGGCGTTGACCGTGTTTTATAGCACAAATTTAGGTTTTACTCGCTAACCGTTGAAGATACCTTTCGGATAGAAAATGTAATTTTAAACCTCGTATATGCCATCAAAAGTTTGCTATTTCTTAGCGTTCTTTTTTATTTCAAATGGAAATATCAGTTTGAAACCAAAGGGTGTAGTGACGCCACTAAAATGGTCGCCATCTTTAAATAGTACAAAGTATTGAAATCAAAAGTAACCTATATGTTAACCAGGTAAATCAGCTACTTCCATGTAAAATTCATGTATATTGGACCAGTGGTACTTGCGTGATTGAGTAATACACAGACACACACCATCTCATTTTTAGCCTCGCTTCGCTCGCGGCATAGTCGTGTCATATTGTTATTTATTGAAATGCAGTTTTAACCCCGTTAACACCCCTTTAGAACCTGAATATCCAAAAATCCCTCCTTAGTAGACGTTTTCGACACACAACAAACATATCCCCAAAATATCATTCTTATAACTTTAATAGTTTTGGTTGGTCGATGAGAGCAAACATCCAAAAATCCTTCCTTAGTGGACGTTTTTCTTCCAGAAGTTCACCCCTCCCCATATGCCCCTTAAATTGCATTTATGAAAACACGGTCGAACACCTATTTATTTTATTTATTTATTCATTTGTTTATTTATTTTTAAGCTGATAGATTTCCTCCGAGTTTCAGACTCCTCCCTATGTCGTTTAAGAGATACACGCTCAATTAGGAATCTTTCAACCCCCACTTTTCATCCCTTTAACCTCATAATAAACACTACAACGAAAAACCATTAGACATGTGTCAGATTATTTTTAATGATTAGTATATATGCCAAGTATCACATCCCCAAATGAAACCACTCGTCAGATATTGTTATTCAATGAAATGCACGTTTACCCCCTTAACACCTCTTTAGAACCTGAATATAGACGTTTTCGACATACAAAGTACATATCCCCAACATTTCATGTTTCTAATTTCAATAATTTTGTCTGGGCGATGATGAGTGAGTGAGTCAGTCAGGACATTATTTTCATTTATTTTTGATAATTTCACCCCTCCCCATGAACCCCTTAAATTGGATTTATGAAACAAACAGTCGAACACCTATTTGCTTATTTAAAGCTGTTTTCCCCCTGAGTTTGATGAGTGACTAAGTGAGTCAATCATTTAGGACACTTTCTTTCCTGTTCCCCCCCCCCCCCCCAGAATTTCACCCCTCTCCAAGGGTTCCTTAAATTGGATTTATGAAAAAAAGGTCGAACACCTATTTACTTGTATTTTAAGCTGTTTTTTTTTCGCCGAATTTCAAATTTTTCGCCTATGTCGTTTCAGAGATACACGCTCCGTTAAGAATCCCTCAACCCCCAATTTTCACCCCTTTCACCTCATAATATACATCACATCGATAAACCCTTAGACATATGTCTGATTCTTTTAATGATTAGCTTATATACCGAATATCACATCCCCAAAGAAACAAATCATGTGATATCGTTATTCAATGAAATGCACGTTTACCCCCTTAACACCTCTTTTAAACCCGAATAAAAAAAAATCATTCCTTAGTTGACGTTTTCGACATACAACGAACATATTCCCAAAATTTCATGTTTCCAACATTAATAGTTTTCGCTGGGCGTGATGAGTGAGTGAGTCAGACAGGACATTTTCTTTCAATTATTTTTACCAGAATTTCACCCATCCCCATGGGCCCCTTAAATTGGATTGATGAAAAAACGCTTGAACACCTATTAACTTATATTTTAAGCTGTCTTTTTCCCCTGAGTTTGATGAGTGAGTGAGTTAGTCAGTCAGTTAGGACACTTTCTCTCCTTTTCCCCCAAGAAATTCACCCAACCCCTTTGGTCCCTTAAATTAATTTATGAAAAAACGTTCGAACACCGATTTACTTACTTTTTAAGCTGATTTTTTTCGCTGAGTTTCAAATTTCTCGCCTATGTCGTTTAAGAGATAGGCCTACACGCTCCGTTAGGAAACCTTCAACCCCCCACTTTTCACCCCTTTCACCTCATAATAATACACCACATCGAAAAACCCTTAGACACATGTCTGCTTATTTTTAATGATTAGTTTATATGCCGAGTATCACATTCACAAACGAAACTCCCTTGAGACCCCTTTAGAACCCGAATATCCGAAAATCCTCCCTTAGTGTACGGTCTTGACATACAACGAACATATCCCCGAAATGCCATGTTTCCAACGTCAATATTTTTGGCAGGGCGATGATGAGTGAGTGAATGAGTCAGGACATTTTCTTTCAATTTTGTTTTCTTCAGAATTTCACCCCTCCCGATGAACCCCTTCAATTTGATTGATCAAAAAAACTGCCGAAAAGCTATTTACTTACTTTAAAGCAGTTTTTTCCCCTGAGTTTGATGAGTGAGTCAGTCGGTCAATCAGTTAGGACACTTTCTTTCCTGCCCCCCCCCCCACAGAATTTCACCCCTCCCCATGGGCCCCTTAAATTGGATTTATGAAAAAACGGTCAAACACATATTTACTTATTTTTATGCTGATTTTTTCCGCTGAGTTTCAAACACCTCGCCTATGTCGTTTAAGAGATACACGCTCCGTTAGGAATCTTTCAATCCTCACTTTTCACCCCTTTCACCTCATAATATACACCACATCGAAAAACCCTCAGACACATGTCTTTTTTATTATTAATGATGAGTTTTTATGCCGAGTATCACATCCCCCAATGAAACCAATCGGGAGTTATTGTTATTCAATGAAATGCAGGTCTACCCCCTTAACACCCATTTAGAACCTGAATATCCAAAAATCCTCTCTTAGAGGGCATTTGCGGCCATTGAGGAAGCTGCATACCAAATTTCATTCCAATCCGTTCGGTGGTTTCTGAGATTTCGTGATGAATGAATGTGTGAGTGAGTGGTATTTGACAAAGTAGATAGGGTCAAGTCTTTGTTATGCTAAACTCGGTTGACAGTGCTGTGTGAGCAGTTGAGTAACTAACGGGATTTCAAGTAAAGATCCTCATTTTCTATACCGGTAGTGCAGAGCAAAACTGGCATCCAGTCGGCCGTGTCTCGACTTGAGCTATGTTGCCATGGAAATTATCTGCCTTGCCATTCCTTCATGAGTATATTTTATGATTTGATTAGCCTGTGTTTAAGTGCAAAAGGGCCGAAATCAGAAGAATGAGGAAGACTATCGAAAATTCATGTAGCCAGCGGTTCCTTCTGGGTCCTAAACTATGCGTATGCAAAATTTGGTTGAGATTGGTGGAACGGTGTAGATTTGTATACGGAACAGATCCACATACATACATACATACATACATACATACATACAGACTTTCACTTTTATATATAAGATGATTATCGGAGGTACCGAAATTTCACAATGCTTTTTGCTGGTGAGTCAGTTACCATACAATATTATATTGTGTATTGACTTTATCCGTGAGAACAAGGTCATAATAGACCTAGCGCAAAATTGCATAAGAATTCAAAAGGAGGACGTGGATGAGCAAAACATAAATTTACAGGAACAAAATACAAGATTCGATGAACAGGTATGGCATGTGGGAGAAGAAACCGAGGAAGGTTATAGGGCCACAGAAGAGGCACTGGAAGTCCTTAATATAGAACTAGAAGATGGTTTAGGAACTGAGTTTGAAGCCAACCAGTTAGGAAAAATCGAAGAAGCCAAAATTAAGGTGGAAGATAAAGAGATACTAAAGGGATTATTATTGGGATACATGGATGTATTTGATTCTAAACCAGGAAAGATCCAAAATTTTAAATACGCATTTCAAGTGAAGGATTGGGCACCGTTTAAATAAAAACCATACCCGGTTGCAGAAAAACATTACACACAAACTATGAAAACACTGCAGGAAATGAAAGATGCAGGTGTTATAGAAAAAATGGCAACACCTTATGTTAGTCCATTAGTGATTGTGATTAAACCGGATGGCTCAGTGAGGGTGTGTTTGGATGCCAGGAACTTGAATGCCAAAATTATCCCCGAAAATGATTCGGCACCACCCATAAAAGAAATACTGAGAAAATTTAAGGGCATGAAAATTTTTACAAATATAGATATGACTTCTTCATACCATCATCTCGAACTTGAAGAGAAATCCAGCCTGTTAACTGGATTTCCGTTCGAACAGCAGACATATTGCTTTAAGAGATGTCCATTTGGATTGAAGACAGCAGGGTCAGCATTTATAAGAGCACTTGATCGCAACTTGTCAGAAGAGGTAAAGGACTGTACTATTCGTTATGTTGATGACCTACTGCTCACCTCAGAGAATGTTGAGGAACATATGCAAAATTTAATGAAATTACTTGAAGATTTGAGGAAAGCTAACTTCAAGATTAACTTATAAAAATCGAACTTTTGTCAACGACAAGTCACATTTTTGTGACACGTGATTGGCAAAGATGGTGTCAAACCGAACCCGTGTAAGCTTGAATCTATAAGAAACTTTCCAAGGCTAATGAAAGTGAAGAATATTCGCCAATTTTTGGGATTAATAAGATTCTTCTCAGGACATTGCCCGTCATATACTAGAACAGTTGCACCGTTGCAAGATCTTCTGAAGAAGAACGGCAGATGAAAGTGGACGGAGGAAGCTGAGAAAGCATTTGTTGAGGCAAAGGAAATGCTCTTAAATTACGTGAAGTTGGGATATCCTGATTTTAATCAGAGATTTATCATCCAGACAGACGCATCCCAAGTCGGCATTGGAGCGATGCTATATCAGGAAGACCCGGAAAATCCTGAAAGGAAGAATTATTTAGCTTTCTCTAGTAGAAGACTGAAACCACTTGAGAAAAAATATACAATCAGCGACATCGAGCTGTTAGCAATATTGCATGCTCTGCAATATTGGCGTAAAATTGTATTTGGGTTTCCAGTCACGCTCCGAACGGATCATAAAGCCTTAAACTTTTTGATGAAGACGGACTTGTCCAGTCAAAGGCTGATGTTGGGCTTTATATATTCAGCAGTTCGATGTCATTATAGAATATTGCCCAGGGAAGGAAAACGTCTTTCCAGATTACTTAAGTAGACAGCCAGAGTCCACAGAAGAGGAAGTAATGGCAATAGATTTGGAAAATCGAAACCAACGCACTTTGAATGAATTAGGGAACACCAGTATATATTGAAGCTAGTAAGATAGCTAGAGAGTATAGTTTTTATAATGGGATGTTACATAAGTTTGAGGACTCGGACCAAACTCGATTGAGAATCGTTATACCTGCCTGTATGCAGAGGAGAACGGTATGGTTAGCCCATAGATCCTTTGGACACATGGGAGTCGATAAAACAGTCTCGATGTTGAAAGAAACATTTATATGGCCGAGACTGAGGGAGACTGTACGGGATACGTTGAAAACATGTGATACTTGTCAAGGAATTAAACCAAATGCGTTTTGGATGAGACAAAAGCCGATACCATTGATACCAGAGAGGCCATGTCAGATCATTTCGATTTACAACTTTGGATCATTGCCTAAGGCTAGGAGAGGAAATCGACATATTATGGTGGCTATGGATGTCTTTACAAAGATGGTTGTTCTTTCCCCCATACAGAAGACTAGTACCAAACAAGTACTAAAGCGGCTAAAAGAAAAAGTGATACCTATTCTGGGTAAACCAGAGAATCTGTTATCGGATCACGGTAGTTGCTTTACCAGCATTGAATTTAGACAGGAATCAGAGAGGTTTGGAATACGCCAAATACTGTCAAGTATTCGCCATCCTGAGGCAAATCCTGTTGAAAGAGATTTGAGGGAGACGGCGAAGTATTGCAGGATATACTGTGCCGAGGAAAATTGGAAATGGATAGATATTTTGGATATTATTGAGTTCTGCATCAACAACACGATACATGAGGCTACTGGAGAAATACCTATAAAGTTGCGTCGGAATGAGCAACCTGAGAGACCTTGGAGTCAGGTCATACCCAGACCGACAGACGCTCAGCTTGGAAGAGAAGTCCGTATCAGAAGAGCTTTTGAGCATTTGCGAGCCCAAGCTGATAGAAGGCAATGAAGAAATAGGCATAAAGGATATCATCGACCATTATTTGTAGGGGAAATGGTGTTAGTGAAAAGACCAGCCATTTCTTATCCAGGGAACCGCGTCTACAAGAAGTTTCAGAAATTGTACAACGCCCATATAAAGTAATAAGGGATCTAAGAAAAAATGCCTATAGAATTCAGCATTGTGAAACGAATCACGAAGTAACCATGAATTCAGCAAATTTGAAAGTATATTATCCTCCCGAAGACTTCGATGAAGCAAATGAACAATCCCTGGTTATGGAACTAATTAAAGATGATGAATACACTTTAAGAGGAAATAGGAGTATGTTGAGACACGATCCAGAGAGGGAACGTGAAAGGCAAGCAGCAAATTGTGAATGTGAACTGGAACAAACTTATTTTGAGCTAAAAGAGATAATTGAATTAATGAAGAAGAAAATTTCAATTTAAGGAAAGAAAATGAGGAAATAAAGAGACAGGCAGGGATAGACCACACCCGTAACGAAAGATGAAGTTCTGTAGACTTTTAATCCAGAAAATAAAGGAAGGAAGAACGGGTAGGGACAGAGCGTGCCCGGCCTACACCATTACCGGATATGACTTTAAATTAGGAAACCCGAATCATCGTGGGATTCTATGAGAGAATAAAAATAGGGGTACTGCGAGATGTTATGATGGCTTCGACACTGAAAGGATGCAATTTTCTATGAAAAACACTTAAATAAAGTTCCTCAGATTTCGAAAATTTATTTATCTAAGGAAGGGAGATTTGACACCATGTTGATTGGTTCAAGTGTCGAATCCATACCTTTATATGTAAGAAAGAGAAGAAAGAATGCAGTCTTTAGAAGGGATTTTTAAGAATTTTAAAGGGTTAATAAGAAGTTGGGCTGTTACAAGGTGACGCAAGCGCGAGTTACCGCTAGTCACGGGAGCATGAGATCACGGCTGACGCGGCGATAAGAGGCTAGCGCATGATTATTAATAGAGCTGGTACTTTTCCGCCTTGAAAGACAGAGAAGAAGTTTCGGAAAAAGATCTTACTCAGCGATAAATTGCCAACGTCGCAATGACGCAAGAAGAGAAATAATTAAAATTAACCCATTTGCAAGCATTTAATTAATAAAATGAATCCGTCACTGTTGATAATCCTGGGAAAGAGGTTTTGTGTGTGGAAAAAGTTAATAATAATAGCACAGGAAGGAAGTGCATATGCAGCATGACGTCGATAGTTATTCCCCGAGCTCGAAGCTGACAGAGAGGTACAACAAAACTCTAATACTCACGCATCTCAGGAGCCCATTTATTTAATATCTTGCGATTGTATGATCGATTTTCGTGATTAAAGAAACCCTTTATAAATTTAAAACCAGAGCTTTTTGGAGACATATTCTTCAATATTATACGACGATTGTTTTAGAAGTAAAGGTTGGAAAAGAAACAAATCTGATCTTTTTGTGGCAGAATTTAATATAAACCCTGGACGCGCCAGGAAGTTCGTTCAGTCCATAGCGGACCTCGGGGAGAGGCCGTGCTGGATCAACAATCGTTCAGTTTTAGTGAGCGCAGAGGCGCTGCACGCTGGATCAACAACAATTCAGTCTTGAGCGACCGCGTGAGCGGGTCGTGCTGGATCAACACACAATCATTCAGAATACAACGAATCTCAGGGAAGGTTATACTGTTCGACAAGTATTCAACAGTAAATGCAGTATTCATCAGGTCGAGAGAGGTCGTGTTATTCTGTATCGCAGATGAGCATCCCGTATGGGAGTCGCCGTTTAAGTATCGTCAACAGTATCGCCGTGAGAAGAAGCATCAGAATCCTTGTTATAGGAAACATAGTATCAAGCTTCGGACATTATAAATTTTTAAAAGTACAGTCAAAGTTTAGGCTGCTGACTTAAAGTAATTACCGGCGATAGGTAATCGAACCTAAATAGTTTCAGTAAAATTATCAACATCATAGGACTTCGAAGTACCCAAGAACAGTGAACTATAAAATTCTATCTCTGCGTTAAATAACCAGCTCAGGGCAAAACGTGATATTAACGCCTAGTGTTCCTGAACTGAAGAGACTAGAGCGGGGTGCGATAGAATTTAGGAATCGAGATTCCAGGCATTGTCTATGTTTAGGCAAATGAACAGTAAGTTATTGGAATTATTCAAATAGTTAAAGAACCGCAGCAACAGGAAGTTAAATCCACGTGTGGATTATCTGAAAAATAAATCAATAAGTCGCCGTTATACTAGTTCGAGCGATCCTAGGAGCAAAACGTCAGTGACAAACTTATGTTAAAAGAACAATTTAGCATCAAGCCAGATACGATATCGTGCGTTAAAATCATTAAGCCGATAGTCAAAAACCCGGAATAAGAGAATCAACCGTTCCAGTGAGGGTAGTTCGATGGAGACTTTCAACCATCCCATAGGATTAGGAAGCCGACGTAAATGAAGTGCAACCCCGTGGAAACGGGAATGGATAAGGAAATCACGTGTGGTAATGGCAAAGTAGCAAATGCCAAAGTGATAAAATTTTATGTAATTCAAATTTAGTGAATTTTTTTAGTGTAATTTTTTTTTTTGTGAATTTGTATCTGTTTTAAGTGAAAATGAATCCCAAAATGGTATTCTTTAGATTAAATGTGATCAGTGTATACGTTTTATGTGATGTTAAGAAAGTGTTACCAAGTGTAAATATGATCATGAATATGGCTTAAGAAGCAGTGAGTGGGTGAAATGTTACATCGTTGGAAAACTTGGTCTCTGACCGGAAAATCATGTGAGTACTAATTTCAGTATTATGTGTTTTGGGAAGATTTGCGTAAAATCCTCAGAGGTTGAAGTAGGGATGTGTGAAAACATGTGAAATATAGGTTGCGCGATCTGAACGATTAATTTGATTGAAATATAAGTAATTTGAAAGATTAATTAATCCTGTGTGGAAAATATTCAGTGGAATATCAGTGTAATGGCGAAAGGTATAATTATTGTGAAGCAAGCATAATCATAATAATAATAATAATAATAATTAAGTTAATTAATTATGTGATGAATTTTATATTGAATAGGTTGTAGCTGCGAAAAGCTCCTTGAATGAATTGTTAATATGTTGAGGAACCAGAAATGTTCTTAATGTTAAATCTAGTTATTGTTGTACCCCTAGGGTACGCTACCCCATCCCCTAAATAAAATCTCCAACAAATCCAAATTCCAAACAATTAACTTAAAAACCTACAAGTTACAATTACAAAATTACAAGACTAATAAGTTAGCACCTACATGAGCCCAAGTAGCCTCGTGTCCCAGGCAACGACCCTAGAAAGGACTATGACTTGGGAGGAATGTAAGGATTCCGCAGACGTAGCACAAGAAACCTATAAGAACCCCGGAGGTCATACACCCGGGATCACTCAGTCTGTCTTAGTGCTACCGACGTGACGAACCGCTGCTGTTGGCTGAAAGGGTAAGTGACTCAATCGATCACTACACTCACCATCACACTACACTCACATCCCCCTGTGCTTGGACTGTAATAATTCTTTATCTTTATTATTTGAACTGCTATTTGCAAGCGTACCTCAAAATCGAGGTACGCATTAAATTTAAAAGTAATAGAAGCACTGGTCTTATCATTTATTTATTTAGCTGATAAGATCCTACCCTATTAGCTTCCCCTTTAGGTAGGAGCTAGAATTAGCTTTACTGTTTATTGTTTAATTGCTTCGTGAATTTAGCCGAGCGCTACCGCTCAACGCTGACACCAGCAGGCTCCCCGTTAGCTCGCCTGCCCACGACTCGCAGCAGACCGCGTGGCGCATCCGTCGCGCACAGAGTAATAATTTAATTACCTTTACAAACACCCCCTCACCTGGAACTACCCTGTTAAGTAGTACATTGGGGTGTTCTTCTTGCTGATCGTTCTGACGATCGCAAATCACTAAATAATTCCTACCTCTTACAGCAGTTGCCAAGCTCGCCTCCTAATTAGACTAATTTCATCCCTTAGGTTAATTCTTTGTACAGGCCTCCCTCGCAGGTACCTTACAAATGGTGAAGGCGCCGAGTACCGCGACGTTGTATTAAAACAACGCCTAAAGGGGTGCAGACAACGCACCTCTGCGGAAAAGATGATGATGATGATAATTGTTGTTTTAAGGGGCCTAATATCTAGGTTATCGGCTCCTAAAGGTTTGGTTGATCGTGAAGATGAAAATGCAAACTTAAAACTAAAACTAACTACTAACCTACATACTAGAAGGAGAAATGGAAAACTAAAGGAGAATAAGGCAAATAAAATGACAGAAGGAAAAAAAATGCCCTCAACCCTCGGAGAAGGCGGATTGAGGGACTTGAATGGAAGGAGAGCCATGAAAGGCACATAGGAAAGTGAAAGAGGAGAGGGTCCGCCCCAAAGGTAAGGGACAAAAGGGGAAAACGGACCCAGCTCAGGAATCCCTCGGGGTCGCCAAATCCCGAACTCACCAGCCGTGAGCCCCTGAGGGTGTAGCATTATCTAGGGTGCACCAAAAGTGGTGGGGCTACATACACCCGGCCTCCTCGAGGGCCTTGAGCAGAAGGCAGGAGATAACAGGAAAAGAAAAAGAAGGCTGACCCCTCACAGAAGGAGGGAATCAGAAAAGAAGAGACAAGGGCCAATTAAGGCAGGAAAGGAAGAGACTCCCTAGGCCTCGGATACCCTAATACCGTCGGGGTCAGAAGAGAACAAGAGTTGACCAAGTGAGGTCGACAGGAAAGAAGACAGAGAGGAGTCCGGCACAAGTAAGTGGAAGCATGCGGAAAAGATCCCTAGCACCTAAAACCTCATACTAGCCAAGCAAACGCCACCCAAAAGTGGGATTTCTTTTTTTTAAATAAGGGTCCAATAAGATTTTTATACCCACCCAGATCCGCCCTAACAGAGAGACGTTCATTAACGCCACCCTTACAAAATAATCAGCCACCCAAAACCCCAAATTTGCTACGCCCACACTATATCATTGATAAGGATCACATTATTTAGCTGCACACACAGTTAGCTTTGTACTAATAATATTTCACTCAACAAACCATTACAATTTGAGAAGCTTTAGCATAACATAATGTTTACTGTCCATTCCAGCCCCCTTAGGCACAACAGGGGAGTACCCAAACTTCCCACGATTCTGTACATTATATTATTGATCACTAGCAGAGGCATGAGTATGCAGGCTGATGATCCCTCGCCAGAAGGACCCAGGGTTAAGATTACAACAGGGGTTCATTGGAAGCAACTCCACGGCCAAACTATATACCAGGGTAGCATCCCTATCACGTACAATGTACCCATAGCTCAACAATACATCCCCCTACCGCCCGTTGTGGAAGCGAATGACCTTAAGTCCAAGTTGCACCACATATGGGAGGCCATTGACCACTCCCTACACACCGACGAATATAACATCGAGGATGACGAAAATTCTAATAATACACCACCCCCAACACGGAGAACGAAAAGAGAATTAAAATTCATTGGTAACTTCCTGCAATATTGTTGCGGAGTCGCTACCAGTGAGGATACTAAGACCTTACACATGACGGAGCAGCAGATGGCAGCTTACCTTAATAGGCTTAGCGATATGATTCACGCTAACCACCGGGATTTAACGTCCACGACAGTTAAACTTAATAACTGGACACATACATTACACACAGCTATCGGTGCGATGACACAGCAAATTGCCCTCTTAGCCAATGTTACACAGAGTAATGAAGATGCACAAAAGGTTTTGATCGCCTCTACGGCCCACATGGCCATAGGCAACGTCATCGCCATATATAACACAATGATGTATAATCAGCGCCAACATGACAAAATCCTATGTAAACAGCGGCGCATTCCGGCAAATACCATAACTACAAACACTCTTCGAGGGGATTTGTTAACACTGGCCGCCAAATTACGCCAACACGAATACCAACTGGCCACGCCTGTGGAACACATTAGTTGGTATTACACCAAACCCATGTGCACGTGTGTCTACTACGCCAATAGTATACATATTAAAATCAATATACCCATTATTGATAGGCATGCCCAATGGGAGCTATTTCAGTACATCCCCATACCATACAAATGGCTAGATAGTACTTGCACACTAACACACGAACCCACGTTGATAACCGTTAACGCTCGGGATATCCGTGTCCTCACGGGAAATACATTACAGAATTGTATAGCCCCCATCAATGCATTATGTTATATCCCACGGTTCCAGGAAATGACAACTATTCAGCCCGCCTGTGCCATTCACTTATATCGGAACGCACCCACCAGCCAAATTCTCGAATCATGTGCTTGCAAATGTGATAGAGGGCTCCAACGAGCACTCATTACCCAAATTGACATAGACACATTTATTATTACCAATCCCACCCCACAAATGAACATACAGTGCGAAAATAAGCACATGAACGTATTACACCCACTCACAGTTGCGCCACCAGGAGCTATAGAAGTCCAGCTACCCTGCGACTGCCAGCTCATGGAAAGAGGGTATATTCTTATCCCACGCACTTTTCCATGCGATGTAAAAATCACGCAAGAGCTTGCGATCACACATACTTTGCCCGCTACATGGACACAGCAAGTACCCCTACAAGTGCATAATTTTGGCCATTTTCACGAACAGACAACCCTATATGATAACATTACGGCCATATTAAATGCCAATTGGTCAATGATTATCCCCACATTCACGGTTACAGACACCCCGTTTAAACACCACGACCATCCCCTACAGGTCCCACAGGCGCCCGTATCTAGGTACAACTTGGACGCCTCCACAACAACTACAGTTGCGTGGAACGGCGCGATTACCATAATAATTTACATGCTGGCAAAGCAAATGGCGCTCGCTAGGGCGATCCAGCAAATGACCGCTAATAGGACACCTTAGGATAAATACGATACACACGAGACTGGCGGATCAGGCCAGGGCATTTACCCGGCAATACGCCGAGATATGGCAACGTTTCCGTCAGCTCCAGGCATACATTATTACATTTGAGCTGTTAACACATCCACCTACCCCAATGGAAGCGGACAATACAGACAATGCACCAAAAGGAGCTAACACATCCATTCCTCTAATGCCCACTCCTATTAGGAAGGAGACTGCCGTGGCCATGCCACATCCGCAGCTCGCTATGGGTAACGAGACACACGCAAACACAGTCCCACTGCCGCGTAGTAACATTTCCATCCCCACGCTTCCATTAGACCCTAGGACCTTAGCGCCTATTTCAGCCAGCAACAGACCTAAGTTACGCCGTAAAGCCATATTAATTCACCGCACCATTCCAATCACAATCCCCAAAATAGAAGGTAGGCTACACAAACCTAAGATCACTCTTCTCCAAACGCCTCGCACGGAGAATGCATCCCTTGAATGGATACCAGGTGCAAAAGCCGCTTTGGCAATCCGAGAGAGACGATGCCATTATTTGAGATAGATAAAAATCGAAATTTCCAATTCAGAACACATTATTTCTACATAATTAAAGGTACACTCAATTATAATACCAGTAAACCAGACCACGTAATAGCCTTACGCATAATATAACTCGCTTTCATAGCCAATTTTTCTTTCACACACAACATTTAGGTGTAAGTAGAGGATAAGAAATGTCGAGGTACAATCCGCTCGCAGCAGTCCCACGTAGGCTATCTCCACGTTTACCCAGTCCCCAGAGCCATAGGACACGAAAGCATTAAATCACCATTATTAGGGAGTAAAAATATATTTTTCCCACACATAGTTCGAACCCAAGAACATATAAATTAAAACCAGTGCCCTACGCGCTATGGCATTTAGTAGCCATGCTCACAACTAACAGTCACCGACATTTCCCAACACTGCATGATACTGTACCCGTTCGTCCTGGGGATGCGATGACCTATCTGCTATTACAACGCATTCCTGGATTTCCAGGACAGAGCGGAGTTAAATGAACCTCTAGTCAAATAAGGAATGTGTCGGAAATTCAGTTGAAATATCTCAAAAGCAGAGGGTAACACAAGATAAAGTATCTCCAGGGTCGTTACGGGTTTAAATTTAATAAAAAAATACAAATATCAATGGGCGCCATCAACTGAATCCCTAGCAAACCACATCCTTCCTGGTTAAGCCTTAATTAAGACAAGGAAAGAAAAAGGAAAATCACATCATCATCAGATCACAACTAAGATAAAAACAAATTTATTCAACTTTGATAGTCAGACAGACATAATAAACACTCATCCTACCTAAGAGCATGGTCGAATGCCAACGTTAAATTGTCATTGTCCAGAAAATCGAACCATCTCCATTCTACTCAAAGTGTATTTAATCCACATAAAATAGGAAAAATTTCTAAAGTTCTCTTGGGTTCTCAGGATCACCGTAGCACTATGTCTTTGCGTCACTGACATTCGTGATAACTGAGACCTAATTTCTCTTTAAATTAACATCATGAATGTGGATGTAAAAAATATTATTAATCTGTCTAAACACACATATTATAAACACATATTTTAAATATCACATAATTTATGGCTTGCATTGCATTATTCAAATGCTGAATATGTTAGTAAAATGCTCCTAAACATCGAATAAGTAATTTACAATATTTACACTGTCATTAATCATTGCTTATTTGTGAATCACAGAAAATCCACTATTCATTGGTTATAATTATCATCATCATCAAAATTAATTGTTTAATTCATCAACACAAGTTGCAATTCTTCAAACCATTTCTCAATTAAATTTATTTAAATCCATTTAAATTTATTAATCATCAGCTTCTTTATTTAATTATCACCTTCCAATTCAGTTATTCATCATCTGTTCAATCATCTATTAATTTATTTAAATCAGCTTATTTATTCAATCTTTAATTCATCCATTTATTTAATTCATTGATTTATTCCAAAATTTAATTTATCAACTTATTTAAATTCTATTCATCTGGTTATTTAGATTTTCATTATTTCATCTAGTCATTCTGATTTTTATTTCATTAGGTCAGATCATTAATATGTTTAAATTTCAGATTATTATTTCATTAATTATTATTATCAGAAAATCTCGTATTATCAACATTATTTATCTGTTTAATTTCCTAACAAATTGTTTAATATGGTTTATAGAACGTTGTCTTACAGTTTTATCACTTCCAAGTTATATCTCGTATTCAATTATCATGCCAAAAAATATTATTGCCTTCACAAATTCACGTTGGATCTCACTATCCACAACTACATTATATATTTTCACTTTATCAAATATCACATTTGAATACCACAATTATTCCACAAACTCCATAAATATTCAGCGCACAGCATGAATCTCAAAATTATGCTAGACTGGGTTCGACAACCTCATGTCTGCTTCAAAATACATTAGCAATATTGCAACTTCCACTTGGCAACTTCCACAAAATGCCTATCACAAACTTCACTTAATCACGTTGCATGATCTACAAAAATACATAACTGGCTTCAAATTATCAACGCACACAATCTCCAATAACTGTAATTAATCTGATCACATCTAGACAACTTCTTAAACAATTAGGAAAAATATCACTTTAGTAATCGAAATCCGATTCAAAATCTGCTTTCAAATAGCATAAATTCTCTTAAAATTCTCATAATTCACTTCACAGAAAAACACCAATGTGCTATAATCTCTCACATCGAAATATGCAATACTGATCTGCCTTAAAATAAATCTGACCATTAATGATTCATCTTACAAGATTCAATTACTTTAAATCCCTCTCAAAGGTATCATATGCAATCATAAACATTATCAAAAGCATCAGCTGTAACAGCTGTTAAATGAAAGTACTCTCAAAAGAGTATAGCAACAAAATATTCGATTGGCAAACAAGAATTACAAAATGTAACCCTGCTGACATGTATTTTTAATTTATTTAACAAAATTCGACTGATATGTGACTAGTAGTTCCTTGTTTGATCCTCTTGCAATCTCAAGTACACTCGGATGATAAAAATGAGTTCCTCAATGGCAAGTAAGATGAGTAACCACCACACGATCGTATAAATACGAAAGGCCTTGCCCCGTCGTCTAACATGATAATGCCCTGAACGATGGGTAAAGATGTGTACCACCACGCAATCGTATAAATACGAAAGGCCCCATCTCGTCGTCTCATGAGTGAATGTACCAGATTGGAATTAAGAAGTCTCTAGTTGTCACATAAAAGCGATATTCATTCACTTGAGTGAATAACATCTTAATATCTCCAAACAATCCAATGGAAAAATCCCTACTGATGAATAATACACACTCGCTAGTATGCAATGAACTGACGAAGTAATTTAAATAATCCAATTGCAGATCACGAGTTCGAAATACTCGTCACAAAAAATTAACTATCCAGGAAAACTATCCTTACTGGAAAATGTCTAAAAGACCAAACATCTGCTTAATAAAGCCAACCAATGGTGAGAATTTCGTATAATGGTGCCTGCCATATCATATGGTAACGCCATATTCTAGCAAAACTTGGAGCAAATAATGTTTAAGCCATGTCTAAATAATTGTAGAACTCCTACTAGAAAAATATATACATGTATGCCCAGTGCTCATGAAAAAGTCATATTAGAAAGTCATAACTCTTACAGTACCTTCTCATATCAGCTGTTATTATATTTCAAAGATCGTCGATTATTCTTGTGTGTAATAAATTTCTCGAAAGATCGACGTGAATATCGTTTCACCCACGCAATAACGATCGCCTTCATATCCCAAGTGAATCAGCTGTTAGACCTCCTCTTCTTCAGGAATCGAATCAATCGCTCCGTGGTGCCATCGCGCCTCTGTCTTCGTTTACTCCGACATGATGAACTGCATGTTATCCATAGCGGATACTGTCCAAAATCTTACGTAAATGTTCATAAAAGCAGCGTACCCCATATTCTTCTTCTAAGTTACGCCACTGTCCCATACAATGTTCGGTTTGCTTGTTAAAAGTTCAATCTCCACAGCGGTTAAGTCTCATTTGCAGAAAATAAATTTTATTTATGAGAGTGTATAAGTTTTTGAAACACCCTGTAGCTGTGTTCGTACTCGGTATTTTATGATAATTCATGAAAACTAATTCTATTAATGCACGTGCCAATGTTCATAAGTGCATATAATTGTAACATTTCGTTTGCTTAAAAGCGTTAATGTTGTTTGGACCCCATGGTCGCTCTACATATTCCGTCATGAAATGCATAGTCGTAATGTAATTTGAATATCTAAGTTCATAATTGCAGTATATTGTAACTATCTGCCTGCACAATTCTATTACTGAATACAAGTCCCAACTCAATGTTGTAACTGAATGTTGAAATGAAGTTCAGCTTCTTCAATGTTGCCTGCGTATAAAAGTCGGAACTAGCCCGCTCGGATCTACTGCATTGACCAGCTCCTACCTGGCGCAGTCACGTGATTCTCTCCCATAATTCCATCTACTTGACTGGCAGTGCCTTCTTGATCCTTGGCCTTCTACGTCATTTTCTAACATTCTCCTCTACTCGATGTGAGCGCTATCTTTACATTTTTTCCCATAAATCTCAACTACGGCTTAATGTCAGCTGGCGTAGCCGATAGCCTCAACTGGGTATCGGGTACAATACGAAGCTTAATTATAAGTTGCAGGTTTAGTTATAAATGATATAATAATGTGTACCAGGTTATATTTCTTGTGTCCTATGTCTTTATAGAATAATGAATTTTGTTCACACACACTAGCTTCAGATAGAACACGGCTAGATATATATTTAGTAGTACATATGCCTCACATTTACCGTAGGTCCGCATAGACATGATACGCCAAATAAGCATTGGCAATAGCGCCAATTGCACTATGGCATCTAGTAACCACAGTCTGAAATAGTGGTCAATACCAATCCCGATTTGGCCCCACAACATAATTAGTCTTCAATTGTAAAATTCCACATAGGAGATACCGACGTAACATTCTTAATAATAGTTCCATATTATAATATGTAAAGTGCATAAATGTTTTTGCAGATAATATATTGTAGACAGGATCTTGCACATGTGCTAATAATTTGTTTTAACGACCCAGTATTTGAACTGAGGTCCCTTTATGTTCATTTATTATTGCTTGCAGAGTTCAGATCGTTGCTTCCTTAAGATATAATTGTCTTTGCAGACAACATAATAAAATCCCTAACTTCATTATTAAATGATCTAGTTGATTCACGAGTTATGATGCAAATATTGAGATATGGGAGTTATCTTAAGTTGACTTTGTCAGTAGTTTTCTATAACTCGGGGATGCGCAAGTTTTTCCCAGGCTCGGTAGTGAGTTGGTAGCTTGAGAAGAGAGATGGTAACAAAATGAACATTGTGGGAGCCCAAAATAATTAATAAGTAGCCATACTATAATATTGTAATTGAAGCTCGATATATTCGTGTAAAAACTAAATAGTGTGTGTTTAATCGTTAACACGATGCATGTAAGCTTTACCGAGCCATTTGGAGCTCGTTTTTAAGGAGTTAAGATTTATGCTATATGGGAGTGAAACTCAGATGAAGTTTTTGTTTGGTTTTTGGATAACCATTAATTATATTTTGTGAATTATTATTTTGAATTCCTTGTTCGTTTTTGAAACAAGTGTATAGTGTAGTGTCAGATGTTTTTATGTTTATTTTTGTAGCGCCATATTTTGAATAATTAATTGTTTTGATAGTAGGATTTTGATTTTGTTTATTTTTGGAAGTGTATCCTATGCTTAATCCAGAGTGTGTAAGTCACAGAGTGGGAGAACATACCATGAACCACGATACTCCTGATTGAACATTGCTGGCGAACTGTGATTTGCATATTTCATTGTTGAAATGGGCACAATATATGGAATGTGATAAGGACGTTGGGCTGTGGAATATGAAACAAGGAATAGGAACTCCAAACGAGTTCATAAGCTTGATTGAAAATTCAAGTTTGAAACCATCAACATTGATTGTGGTGACAGTCTGCAAGGAAATGCTATTTGCTTGGAAATATATTTTAGATCAGAAATATGTACTGAAATGTCCTTTACCCAATCCGTCAGGGGACTTGTGGTCTTACCCAACCACCCTCAACTACTGAACTTGCGAACTACTTACAATGGCTCCTACGAATCCAGCATCATAAAAAAGGTTGACAAAGGTGTTTCAACACAGAAGAACGGATAATTTGAGCTATTTCCTTTGTCCTATTCAAGTAAAATTGTTAATACTCGTATATTTTATCTAATGCTCTCCTTCTAATTTTCCGTTACAATTAGATGTGTGGAAAAAGAGCAACAAATCTCTCCATTGCCCTCACGTCTTCTTCGTATTTCGATAGCTAAGTACCAGGATATAATGAGTCTCATGCAATTTTGTGGTCAGCCAGCAGTGAAGTTACTGCGTGCTTGAAAAGGTAAGACAGAATTGGCGACAAAAGTTAAAAGAAGGAGGCCTTTACAAACCTTTAAGGATCGGGACAACGAAAAACGGAGTGGAAATAGATTGCTTAGCATTCGCTGATGATATAGCCCTGATGATAGAAGATTTCGAAAGTGCAACAGAACAGGTCAATATATTGAATGAAGTAGAAGAACAAAGAGGATTACAAATTTCCTTTCAAAAGACAGAAGTAATGTCGAACATCAAGGATGATACAGCACAACTGAACACCAAATAAGGAACGATAAACCGTGTTAATAAATGTAAATAATTTGGGGAATTGATCCAGCAAAATGGCCTTGACAAGGAAGCCATGGAAGCAAGAAGCAAGAAAATGGAAGTCGGTTTCCCAACCACCCGCAACATCTTATATAACAAAAAGGGCTTTTCTAAGAACACAAAAATTCGTCACTACAACACTGTCATCAAACCAGTACCGCTATATTCATCTGAATGCCCTATCCTATCAGAGAAATGTTTGCTCGCGAATTTAGAGAGAAAAGAACGAAAGATCCTACACATCATACTTGGCCCGGACTACAAAAATGGCATCTACATCAGAAAATCTAGGCAAAAAATATACTCGAAGATAGAGAAGATCACAGACACAATGCGAAAACGCAGAGTTTGCTTCTACGGTCATGAACGACGGATGATCGACTCCCGATGGGCGAAACGTATCTTCAGTATATTCGACTCAAAACCAAAAACGAAAACGAAACTACCATGGTATGTTAACGTCCAGAAAAATCTGAAAGAAATGGGGATACGAGCAGAAGATGCACAAGACCGAAATCTTTATAGAGCAGCCATCAAGACGTTTGGGATTTTCCGGGACGAAAAACAAACAACTAGTGCGAAATGGACAGAATAACGTCGTGCTAAACACACTGAGCTCATGAAGACAATGTGGATCAAGCGAAAAATGAACAAATGCCAGAATGTAAAATGAGGCTTATCGTGGTCCCTAGTTGGCCGATTAGCGAAATTGAATGAATAATAATAATAAGTATAGAGTATACCAAGAGGCACAATGATGTTGCTAAGATCTTACACCAAGAGCTAGCTATAAAATCTGGACTTCTGGATACGAGCATGGTGTACTACAATTACCAGCCTGCCAACGTGCTTGAAAATGAGCATTATAAGATGTATTGGGATAGACCTATTTTAACCGACCAGAAAATCTTGGCCAATCGACCTGATATTGTCTATCTCATCAAAAGGAACCAAAAGGCCTACTTGATAGACGTTGCTATCCTACTTAGCCAAAATATGCAAACTACCCAAGCTAAAAAGACAAACAAGTACGCACCATTGGCGGAAGAAATGCGAAAACTATGGGGCCTAAAATGCGTGAGGATTTTGCCAGTGGTGATCTCTTCCACGGGAGTTGTTCCAAAGACGTTGGCTATGACTTTGGAGGAACTGCAAATGAAACACCTGATTGCCAGAATACAGAAGGCAGTGCTGCTGGATACGTGCCATATTGTCAGGTTATTTTTATCACAGTAATAAGTTTACAGGATACTTGATTCCAAATCCGTATATTGTAAACTGATTTCTACCATAATTATGAGAAATTAAAGATAATAATAATAATAATAATAATAATAATAATAATTGTCTAATATCGTCTTACATTCACACATACAAAATCTTAGGGGCTGACCTGCCTGGTTTTCTTTCTGTTTCAGGTGACTTACCTGTTTTTTTTTTCCTGAATAAATCGGTGCATGAGTAACATTCTAGGCATTGTTCCATATTACTGACATTCTGGGCATTAAGCACCCTTTTACTTGATTCACTACACTTGAGACTTCAATATTTCATTTTGTTTAAAATAATTAGTCTGTATGAGAAGCACTTATTACGTTTTACAATTAAAAAATTGTTTCCTGGGTTTCATGAAAACAGTGACTTACCGGTACCTGTTTTTTCCCCTGTACCCTCCCGTCTCGAGAAATTCTAGATTAAATTTGATATCCTGCGATTTCGGATTACATTGACTAGGCACCCGTTTTTTATTATCTTGCCTTTGAAATATTGTTATTAGTCTTGATGATGATAATTCTTCTTTTGAGGGGCCTAACATCTAGGTTATCGGCCCCAAATGAAATGTAATGGTAAGCAATGAAAGGATGAAGATAAAACAGCCCACTGCCAGAGATGAAACGAAAATGGTTTATATAAAACAGACAGGGAGCCCCAACAATTATGCCCTATTTGAATTAAAATAGTAAAAGGTGATGATGATGATAATTGTTGTTCTAAGGGGCCTAACATCTAGGTTATCGGCCCCTGATGGTTTGGGTGATCGTGAAGATGAAAAATGAAAGGCGAACTTAAAACTAAAACTAACTAATAACCTACATACTAGAAGAAGAAATGGAAAACTAAAGGAGAATAAGGCAAATAAAAGGACAGAAGGAAAAGAAATGCCCTCAACCCTCGGAGAAGGCTGATTGAGGGACTTGGAAGGAAGGAGAAAAATGAAAGGCATATAAGAAAGTGAAAGAGGAGAGGTTCCGCCCCAAAGGTAAGGGACAAAAGGGGAAAACGGACCCAGCTCAGGAATCCCTCGGGGTCGCCAACTCCCGAACTCACCTGCCGTGAGCCCCTGAGGGTGTAGCATTATCTAGGGTGCACCAAAAGTGGTGGGGCTACATACACCCGGCCTCCTTGAGGGCCTTGAGCAGAAGGCAAGAGATAACAGGAAAAGAAAAAGAAGGCTGACCCCTCGCAGATGGAGGGAATCAGAAAAGATGAGACAAGGGCCAATTAAGGCGGGAAAGGAAGAGACTCCCTAGGCCTCGGATACCCTAATACCGTCGGGGTCGGAAGAGAACAAGAGTTGACCATGTGAGGTCGACAGGAAAGAAGACAGAGAGGAGCCCGGCACAAGTAAGTGGAAGCAATGCCGGACTCAGCTGGGGCCCCGTGGTCGCCAAATAGTAAAAGGGGGATGGTAAAAAACAATAAAACAAAATAAGGCATAGCGAACAATAAAATAGATGAACGCAATAAAAACATAAAACAGACTAAACCTGAATTTAAAGTCTTAACTTACATTAACACTTAAAAAACTAGCCACTCTCCCTCATGAACCGGATGACGAGGTCTAATGACGGTCCGTCATCATTTAGAATAAGGGAGAGAGTGTTAGCCAGTTTGAGAGTCCTTCGCAGATCGGCCAGGTCCACACACCCCAAGAGAATGTGTGCCACGGTAAGGTGGGCGCCGCAAGTACACACTGGGTGGTCTTTTCTCTTTAGAAAGTGGGAGTGCGTAGCAATCACATGGCCGACCCGGCGTCGACAGAGTACTACAGCTTCGTTCCGGATTGACGGCGTGGCACGCCACGCCTCCTCCCAATGCGACACGAGCGAATGTCGCAACTGAGAGCATACATCACTAGCAGGCACCTTATACGGTAGCGAGGGCAGTGCGACTGCCTTTCTCGCCGCCTGATCAGCAAGCTCGTTTCCCGCAATACCCATGTGGCTCGGAAGCCACACAAAGGTCACCACGGTTCCAGCGTTACACGCACTGACGAGCAGGTCGTGCACACGCTGGATCAGTTAAAATGTGGGCCACGGTGAACACGACTCAACAGTTACAAACTTCTTCCCGTTTCCTTTGTTTGTCCTTGCAATAGAAAGGAAGTTAAGCTATCCTATTTGTTGAAAGTATCCTACGCCGCCGTCGCCAGCCAACGTCCAACTACTTAGGACGCGAGGTCCTGGAGGTGTGACCATTAAACCATGGTCCAGGGAACTAAGTGGGCACTTATTAATGAGGCTCTGGTGAATGTTCTCTTATCTATGGCACCAAGTGTTTGAATATGTGTGTCCATCACCTATATCAACTATTATTATCAGTTGATGAGCTCGGTACTGTATGTGGGTTATCGACAATATTTGAAATGTGTACTTTGTCACGGACACTATTCCTGACCCACTGAATCGGAATGTGTCATTGATTAGTTATTTTCTGAATCAATTGTAATTAAAGGCGAAATCTTATCAATATCGTATTGGCTGTTTCCATGGGTGCCTTAGGTGGACAGACAAGGGCACACACGTCCTCTCCAATATTGTTGTATCATTTGAGTGCTTTGGACATTCAGCATCGCGTGTGGTGATGATAATTGTAGTTTTAAGGCTCCGAATGTCAAGGTTATCCGGCCCTATTGTTTCGCGTGGCAAAAGAAATGAAGACGATGAAATGAAAGCCATTGTTTGAAATTGACCCGATGTATCCTTTGACCCGCTTAACACTTGGATAGACAATACTTACAAAATGCAATTTAGATTGAAAATACTTATAAAATGTTATTTTGATTCAAAATACCGCATAATCCAATTGAGAATCAAAATACAAGCAAAATGCCAACCGTACAAAATGCAATTTAGATTGAAAATACTTGCAAACAGCGGTTTAGGTTGAAAATACTCACAAAATGCAATGGAAATTAAAATACTCACAAAAGTCCCGGCTCATATATTGAAAGACTTACAAAAAAAGCAATTTAGATTGTCAATCCTTACAAAATGCAATGGAGGTTGAAAACACTCGCAAAATGCAATGTAGATCGAAAAGACTTACAAAATGCAACGTAGAATGAAAATACCTACAAAATGGAGTGTAGATGCAAAAAAAATCGCTAAAGGGAATTTAGATTCACAAGGGGCCAATTAAAAAAACAGAGGGAATTTAGATACACGGGGCCAGTTAACAAAAACAGTGCGGGAATATTAAAGAGAAAAGGAAATATAATGAAAAGAAAACAAGAGGGCTGACCTCTCGAAGAAGGAGGGATCAGGAAAGATAAGACAAGGGCCAATTAAGGCGGGAAAGTGAAAGACTCCCTAGGCCTCGGGTACCCTAATACCGTCGGGGTCGGAAAAGAACATGACTTGACCAAGGGAGGTCGACAGGAAAGAATACGGAGAGGAGCCTGGCACAAGTAAGTGGAAGCAATGCCGGACTCAGCTGGGCTCCCGTGGTCGCCAACCCACGTCCCACTAGATGAGAGCACCTGGGGGACGCTTGGTTTGGAGCATGTAGATTGGGAGTAGTATAGATCGCAATATATTATAACACGAAATTACCCTAGACACAACATGGCGGCATCCATGATGACACTAATGCCTGAAATGATGCATACATGATAATGAAATGAAAATCCACAGCCTGCTTCCAGTCTCCGACCGGGTCAGGAATGGAATGAATGAAGCCCCCATCTAGCGGCGAGGATATGAAGTGTGCCGGCTGCAGAAGCCTGTCGCACTCCTCTGGGGCAATTATTAAATGAATGACAGATGAAATGAAATGATAGTGGAGAGAGTTGCTGAAATGAAATTGTGACAGGGAAAACCGGAGTACCCGGAGAAAAACCTGTCTGCCTCCGTTTTGTCCAGCACAGATCTCACATGGAGTGGCCGGGATTTGAACCACGGATCCAGCGGTGAAAGGCCGGCGTGCTGCCGCCTAAGCCACGGAGGCTCCGCATACATGATAATGATGATGATAATTCTTGTTGTAAGGGGCCTAACATCTAGGTTATCGGTCCCTAAGGAAATTAACGGAACGAGGACGGGGTATGAAATGTACTGGAAAGATTAATGATGATGGTGATGATAATTGTTGTTTTAAGGTGCCTAACATCTAGGTTATCGGCCCCTAATGATCTGGGTGAGAGCGAAAGTGATCATGAAATGGAAACTAGAACGAAAATTAAGTGAGACAGAAAATACTTAAAAGGAACTCAGATCGAAACAACTCACAAAATGTTCTGACAAAAGGGAAATTAGAACGAAAAAATGCACAAAAAGAATAGATTGAAAAATACCCACAAAATGTAGGCTAGGTTCAAAATACGTACAAAATGCACTGTAGCGTCGAAATACTTGAAAAATGCAACTGGAATTCAAAATAATTACATGATGCAAATGAGATCGAAAATACGTATAAAATACAATTGAGGTTCAAATTACTTACAAAATGCAATTAAAATTGTAAATGCTTACAAAATGTACGGTAGAATCAAACGACTCATGTGGATTGACAATACTTACAAAATGCAATTTAGATTGAAAATACTTGACAAAATGTAATTTAAATTCAAAATACCCACAAAATGCAATTGAGAATCAAAATATTTGCAAAATGCCCACCAAACAAAATGCAATTTAGATTTAAAATTCTTGCGAAATGCAGTTTAGGTTGAAAATACTTACAAAATGCAATTGAAATTCAAAATACTCACAAAGGTCCCTCCCCCATATTGAAAGACTTACTAAAAAGCAATTTAGATTGTCAATCGTTACAAAATGCAATTGAGGTTGAAAACAATCGCGAGATGTAACTTAGATCGAAAAAACTTACAGTATGTAACGTAGATTAAAAATATCTAAAAAAAATCGCTAAAAGGGAATTTAGATACACGGCGAACCAAGTCACAAAAACAGTGCGGGAATCTTAAAGAGAAACGAGGAGAGGAGTGGAGAGGTGAGAAGGGTAGGGTCCACCCCACAGGTAAGGGACAAAAGGGGAAAAACGGACCCAGCTCAGGAATCCCTCGGGGTCGCCAACTCCCGAACTCACCAGCCGTGAGCCCCTGAGGGTGAAGCATTATCTAGGGTGCACCAGAAGTGGCTGGTGGGGCTACATACACCCTGCCTCCTTAAGGGCCTTGAGCACAAGGCAGGAGGTAAAAGGAAAATAAAAAGAAGGCTGACCCCTCGTAAAAGGACGGTAGTAGATGTTTTTTGGGGGTTCTAACGCCACCTCCACCTCCCCACCTCCAAGATGCCGGCCGTAGCTTAACTTAACCTAGCTTGTGAACCAATAATGCTGCCAAATTAATCGGACGGACAGTCCCTTTCCTCTAGACAACTTATTTTAACTCTAATATAAAACCAACCCCTACTAGGGGGTGAAAGAGTAATTATTTTAGTAAATGTAGCTTTCCTAGTGCGACATTTGGGAAGTTGAATGTTAATATGAAATTAAACGTTGTTCCACATGACAAACATGGCTTAACCTAGCCTATCCTAGTTAAGCTATTCTAGTCTTATCAAGATGGTGGTGGTTTGCAACCACGTACAAAGCGCGCTTTAAAAAAATAAAAACTGTGAGCATGGCTTAACCTAGCCTATCCTAGTTAAGCTATTCTAGTCTAATCTGCCTAGTCAAAACCTAATTGAGGACATGCCAAAGGGCCTAAGGGCAAAACTCGGTGGGAGAATGTGTTTTAGAGTAATGGCTAATGCATACACCCAAGTACATGGGATACATGCAACTATCCCATGTTGTTTTTATGGAGGATGAGACAAGCCTGCGATGTAAGATTTAAAACAAGCCAACTCCTGCAGTGTATGACGTCACGTGAAGCAGGTGTCAGGTTCCGTTACACTTCCTGCAACATTTGACAATGCTTACTATGCGTGAACGCGTAACACTCACACAAAAAAGTAGAGTAAAAATATGTTTAGTTGGTCAACTAAAAGCCAGTAGTGGTTAACGGGAGGGTGGGAGACCAGTGAGGGTAGTATTATTTATGTATTTATTATTTCATTTATTTATTTCGCAGGTGACTGAGCAGGGAGTATTTTTAATTGGTGAGCAAAAATGGTTAGAAAAGGGTGGTAGAGAGTAGCAAAGCAGATTATCTTGCGCAAAATGACCACTACGCACAACAAGCTTAGAATTATAAAACACTTGTAATTTAACTATAAATGATATACATAAACTCATATTGCAGGTGTATTAACAAGCTTTGCAAACCTGAATGATAAATACACCTTAAAGGGTACCATATATTATAGTTAAGTTTAAAAAAGGTAAAAAGTTTTTCTGCTCTCTCAAAATGCTATACGTAAACAAACCCTATGGGCATACAAGTAACGAGTTTGCTATATCATTTAAAACAATAACATTCATATTACATGTTGTTATAGGTAGTTGAGTAGTGTGAAAGAATCAACAAAACAATTGCAGACTATGAGTAGTGGTAGTGACGAGTAATGAGGTATTTTGCTTGACCCGTGCGTAGTAACAAAAGCAAATACATTCGTCGGTGACTCACTCACTCATTTCCCAACGCCACACTGGTTTCAGAAAATACCCTATGTTAGCAGTATTGGAATAGACGAGAATGGCAGGTAACACAGCGGGCTGTCGACAGGATTTATCAATTCTTGGCCCCTTCATCAGCCGATATAGATAATGCAAGGGACGAAATGTGGTTGGATAGCTTAACACTCTACTGTTGTAAATACTGTATACAAAATACTTACATGGCTCGCAAATCTTTTTGGGGATGATTTGCTGCTCTTGAGAAAGGTTGGTATCCCTTTCTAATATGTTGCAGGTGTCTACATTCTGTTTTCACTTTTATCACATAATAAGACATGGAACAACAATATCCTGGGGCATTATTTATCACTGAGGGAATGGGGCAGGGAATGTTTATTCAACTTCCTCTCATTACAAGTTGCCAAAAGACTTTGTGATATTACACTAACAAGGAGAGGTCGCCAAGTGGTTTCCTAGAAAAGCGTTCATATTTGGAGGGTTTGCTCTTCATAAAAATATATTCTGGCCCTGTTTGAGCGTTTTTTGCCAATGGGCCTTAGTTTGCTCAAAATTGAACGTTTAAAATCAATCCTCAAACATTTGTAGTCCTATTCCCGCACACGTTCCTGGCTTGTCTCCGTGGCATGGTTGCTAGCGTGTTGGCGTGGGGAACTAAAGGTTTTGAGTTCGAGTCAGACCTTGGTCACCTTTTTTTTCTCTTTTACTGATACATCCCTTATTGTCTTTTGTGTTTTCTATAATGTATTTGCCCTTGTCTCATCTTTTCTAATACCCTCCTTCTGTGGGGGGTCAGCCTTCTTGTTCTTTTACTTTTCCCTCCTGCCTTGTGCTCAAGGCCCTTAACGAGGCAGGGTGTATGTAGCCCCACCACATCTTATTTGTATTCTCAATTGCATTTTGTGACTATTTTGAATCTAAATTACATTTTGTAAGTATTTTCTATCTAAATTGCATTTTGTAAATATTGTAAATTCAAATAACAGTACAGTAAGTATGTAGTTAGTTTTAGTTGTAAGTAGGTAGTTAGTTTGTCTATTAGATATATGTCGTTGTTCTATTAGACTGTGGTGTGTGAGTGTGTCTGGTAGCAATTGCATTGTTTATTAGTTATAGTTCATTGTTTCAGTAGACTGTGATGTGTAAGGGTGCATGTGAGTGTGCCTGGTGACAGACTGTTTTAGTGGTAGTATTTGTTGTTGGTGGAACTTTAGTATTTTTTTGTTAGTAGAATTTTGGTATTTAATTGTTAGTACGGTAGAAGGTTAGTATTTTTGTTAGTAAAATTGCTCTTTACTTATTCTGAAAGGGAGTAGCAGTCTTTCAGAATAAATCAGTTCTTTACTAGTCTTATAGACGGTTAACATATTGATAATATAAGCCAAATAATGGCTACACTGCGTCCTGATGCACGGCTGAAAGCAACGGGAAACTACAGCCGAATGCAATTCCCGAGGATATGCACCTATCTATGCATAATTACATGTGATGATGGCCTCCTCCCTTGTAAAATTTCAATCCGGAGGTAAACTAGTCCCCCGTTCGGATCTCCGGGTGGGGACTACTCGAGAGGGGGTTAACATCACAGAAGTGACAAAGAGGAAATCTGACATTCTACGGATCGGAGCGTGGAATGTTAGAAGTCTGCTAGGAAAGGGAAGGTTAGAAAACTTAGAAAGGGAAATGGATAGGTTGAGGTTGGATTTGGTTGGGATTAGTGACATGCGCTGGCAGGAAGAACAGGACTTTTGGTCAGGAGGCTATAGGGTAATTAGCACTAATTCAAACAATGGCCAAGCAGGGGTTGGTCTCATATTGAGTAGGAAACTTGGACAGCGGGTGGAATATTATGAGCAATATAGTGAACGGATTATTGTAGCAAAAATAAATACTAAACCTACGTGCACCACGGTGGTACAAGTCTATATGCCTACCAGTCAAGCTGATGATGAGGATGTTGAAAAGGTCTACGAAGAAATAGACGAAATTCTGAGGTATATCAAGGGTGATGAAAATGTTATAGTAATGGGAGATTGGAACGCTGTGGTAGGGAAAGGGAGAGAAGGGAAGATAGTAGGAGATTTCGGATTAGGTGAAAGGAATGAACGAGGAAGCAGGCTGGTAGAATTCTGCACCGAGCATGAGTTGGTCATAGCTAACCCGTTATTCAATAATCACAATAGAAGAATATACACATGGATGAGACCAGGAGATACAGGGCGTTACCAAATCGACTTCATTATGGTCAAGCAGAGGTTTCGAAACCAGATTTTGGATTGTAAAACATATCCTGGTGCTGACATAAACTCTGACCACAATCTGGTTGTAATGAAATACAGATTAAAGTTGAAGAAACTGAAGAAAAGTCAAAAGCCAAGAAGGTGGGCAATAGACAGACTGAAAGAGAAGGATGTAAACGAAAGATTCAAGAAGAGTATAAAGGAAGGACTAATGAAAAAAAAAAACTTCAATTGCAGACGAATGGGCACTTTTGAAGAATGAAATAACAAAATCCGCAGAAGAACACATTGGTAGGAAAGAAAGAATAGGTAGAAAACCGTGGATCACTGAGGATATACTAGAATTGATGGATGAAAGGCGGAAACACAAGAATGTAAGAAATGAAAAGGGGAAAGCAGAATACAAACGTCTGAGAAATGAGGTTAACAAGAACTGCAAGGAAGCGAAAGAAGAATGGTTGAAAGAGAAATGTGCAGGTATAGAAAATTGTCTGAAATTAGGAAAAGTAGACACAGCTTATCGAAGGATTAAGAATACATTTGGGGAAAAGAAGACTAAGTGCTGTAATATTAAGGACACAAATGGAAAGCCTCTAACAGATAGGGAAGAAAAGGTTGAGAGATGGAAAGCTTACATAGAGAGTTTGTATAAGGGAAAGGAGATTGAGAATCATGTAATGGAAAGGGAGGAGGAAATTGATGTGGATGCGAAAGGAGATTTAATATTGAGATCCCTCTGGTAAAAACAGAGATGATGACAAGTGATCAGAAATACACTAAGAAAATGATAAAAACAAATTATGGGAGCATCAGGGTCACTGACCGATTTAAATATCTTGGAGAAATAATAAGTAGCAATGGGACGGATAAATTGGCAATCGAGAACAAAAAAGGGAAATTGGAAAGATTAAATTTTTGTACAAAAAATATATACAATAAAAATAACCTGTCTATCAATGCAAAATTACGACATTTTAATACTGTTGTTAGACCAGTCATCTTGTACGGCATGGAAACTACAAATATAACCGGAATGGAGAATTTGCTCAAGATAGAAAGAAGAATTTTTATAAGGATTTATGGTCCTAGGAAAACACAGGAAGGTTATAGACTGAGATCGAATGCAGAAATTTATAGTAAAATCGACAACCTTGAAGTGATGATCAGAAAACGGCGACTTCAGTTCTACGGACATATGGTCCGCATGGATTGCTCAAGGTTAAACAAACAAATTTTTGATAAAATCTGGAACTATAAAGGACAAGGAGGCTATGTAAAACAAATGAAAGAAGAACTTCAAAAATTCAAAATTACTGAAGAAGATTGTCTAAATCGAATAGAGTACAGAAAAAAAAAATGGTCTCAAAATTCTTGTCGGGGAGAAGAAAAATCTCAACAGAGGAGAATGGACTGCTGAAAGAAGAGCTGCACAGTCGACCAGGATGAAAGACTTCTGGAAGAGAAAGAAAGAAACTAGACCTATAAAGAAGTGATATTTGCGTGGTCCTTGTTGGCCTGTCCGCGGTGTATATATATTGAGATCAGAATTGGATAGAGCTTTGGAAGACATAAGCAGGAACAAAGCACCAGGCATAGATGATATACCGATTGAGTTGCTACGCTGCATAGGAGATGAAGGTCTGATCAGGTTATTTCACTTGGTGTGTAGGATTTATGAGACAGTGAGGTACCCCCTGATTTCAAGAAGAATGTAATCATCCCTATACCAAAGAAAGTGGGAGCCGACAGATGTGAAGATTACCGTACAATCAGCTTGATTACTCATGCTTCAAAGATCCTGTCTGGAATAATTTACAAGAGGATTGAAAGCCAGATAGAAACGGAGTTGGGTGAAGACCAGTTTGGTTTCAGGAGAAATGTAGGAACAAGGGAAGCTGTACTAAGTCTTAGGCTGATTTTGGAAGGTATAATAAGGAAAGATAAGAGAACGTTCATGGCTTTTGTAGACTTAGAAAAGGCTTTTGACAACATTGATTGGACTAAATTGTTTGACATTTTGAAATCGATTGGAATAAAGTACAGGGATAGGAGGGTGATATACAATCTATACAGAAACCAGACAGCAGTCATTCGAGTTGAAGGACATGAGAGAGAAGCTGGTATTCAGAAAGGTGTAAGGCAAGGCTGCAATTTATCACCCATACTTTTCAATCTTTACATTGAACAAGCAATGAAGGAAATTAGAGAAAAATTTAAAGTGGGAGTGAAGGTTCAAGGAGAAATAATTTCAACTCTGCGATTTGCTGATGACATCGTCATCTTGGCCGACAAGCCTGAGGATTTGAATGAGTTTTTGAATGGTATGGACTTCGTCTTACGGAAAGAATTCATGATGAAAATTAATAAATGTAAAACAAAAATACTGGAATGCAGCCGAAATAAATCAGAAACCTCTATGGAGATCAAATTGGCAGGTGAAATGCTGCAGGAAGTAGGAGACTTCTGTTACTTAGGAAGCAGAATAACCAGTGATGGACGAAGCAAAGAGGATATAAAAAGTAGGTTGGCTCAGGCAAAGAAAGCATTTCTACAAAAAAGGAATCTGCTGACATCGAATGTAGATTTAGGTATTAGGAAGTCATTTTTGAAAGCCTTTGTCTGGAGCGTGGCGCTCTATGGAAGTGAAACTTGGACTATTGGTGCAGCAGAAAAGAGGAGAATTGAAGCATTTGAAATGTGGTGTTACAGGAGAATGATGAAGATCAGATGGGTAGATAGGGTTACAAACAAAGAGGTATTAAGACGAGTGGGAGAGGAGAGATGTTTCTGGCGACTGCTAATGATGAGAAGAGATAGGTTGGTAGGACACATACTAAGACACCCAGGAATAGCAAGCTTAGTTATGGAAGGAAGGGTCGAGGACAAGAACTGTAGGGGTAGACCAAGGTTAGAATATATTAAACAGATTGCCTCGGACGTAGGGTGTGGTAGCTATGTAGAGATGAAACGATTAGCTCAGGACAGGGAGGCATGGAGGGCTGCATCAAACCAGTCAAAAGACTGAAGACTCAAACAACAACAACAACAACCTACCCTGCCTCTGCCCTTCATTCCACAAGTCTACAGAGCTTAGACCTGAGCAGTACTTAAGATAACATATCGCTCTGCTAGGGGTCAGAGTGTAATTCACTTATTTCTAATACTTAGGAAATGCATACACTCATCATAATTGAATTATCAATTTGAATTTTGCTGAAACTTGTATGAGAAAACTATATTTCCGGAATGAACTACACAGCTTTCTGAGAAAACTTATATTAGCAAAATGCACAAAAGAATAGATTGAAAAATACCCACAAAATGAAGGCGAGGTTAAAAATACGTACAAAATGCAATGTAGCGTCGAAATACTTACAAAATGCAATTGAGGTTCAAAATACTTACAAAATGCAATTGAAATTGAAAATACACGATGCATTTCAGATTGAAATATCCCTGTTCCAATCCAAATTATTCACAAAGTGCAATTGAAATTCAAAATACTTACAAAACGCAATTGAAGTTGAAAAAGCTTACAAAATGTACGGTAGATTCAAACGACTCATGTGGATTGACAATACTCACAAAATGCAATTTAGATTGAAAATACTTGACAAAATGTAATTTAGATTCAAAATACCCACAAAATGCTGATGATAATGATGATGATAATTGTTGCTTTAAGGGGCCTAACATCTAGGTTATCGGCCCCTGATGGTTTGGGTGATCGTGAAGATGAAAATGAAAAGCGAACTTAAAACTAAAACTAACTACTAACCTACATACTAGAAGAAGAAATGGAAAACTGAAGGAGAATAAGGCAAATAAAAGGACAGAAGGGAAAGAAATGCCCTCAACCCTCGGAGAAGGCGGATTGAGGGACTTGGAAGGAAGGAGAGCCATGAAAAGCATATAGGAAAGTGAAAGAGGAGAGGGTCCGCCCCAAAGGTAAGGGACAAAAGGGGAAAACGGACCCAGCTCAGGAATCCCTCGGGGTCGCCAACTCCCGAACTCACCAGCCGTGAGCCCCTGAGGGTGTAGCATTATCTAGGGAGCACCAGAAGGGGTGGGGCTACATACACCCGGCCTCCTTGAGGGCCTTGAGCACAAGGCAGGATGTAAAAGGAAAAGAAAATGAAGGCTGACCCCTCACAGAAGGAGGGTATCAGGAAAGATGAGAGAAGGGCCAAAGAAGGCGGCAAAGTCAAAGACTCCCTAGGCCTCGGATACCCTGATACCGTCGGGGTCGGAAGAGAACAAGAGTTGACCAAGTGAGGTCGACAGGAAAGAAGACGGAGAGGAGCCCGACACGAGTAAGTGGAAGCAATGCCGGACTCAGCTGGGGCCCCATGGTCGCCAACCCACGCCCACTAGAAGTGAGCCCCTGGGGGGAAGATAATGAATAGCTTGTGTGTTAGTATCCATGTTTTAGACTTACAGTTTATGTAATTTAATGAGCAATGTAATGTAAACTGATAAGTTTTACCTTTTTCAACATAATAATACCATTTGTTTAAATTTCAGTTGATATAACAGTTCATAAATATCGGTTGTCCTCCCTTGATCAGTTTTAGTTCTCTATCAACGAAGAATGACAGTTGTTTATCTAGATATATTGTTGTTGTAAACGTATGTTTCACGAACTATAAAATGGAAATAGCCCATTGGTTTACCAAATTACACTAGCCTACTTTAAAGATAATGAATAGCTTGTGGGAGTATCTTTGTTTAAACTTAGTGCGATTGTTAGTAGCTTTAAGGTAAGTTTTGTATTAATTTATACAGTTTTTTGTAAAAAACTAATAAAAATAAGTATAAGATAAGTGTACCTAACTTAATTATATAAAATAAGTATGTCTACTTACTTGTTTATAAGGTTCTATACATATTACGCTGTGTGTCAATGGGCTTGATAACATGTACATATTACCGATATATTAATAAAATTGTAAAGCACTGAAATACAAGTGATTAAATAATTCATATGTTCCTTTCTCAGTCAACAAAGTAACTACACTAACATTTTTCACAGACGAAAGACCACCGAGTGTTTATCAGCTGTAATTCAGTACTTGCATGTCAGCATTTACTTTAGATAACATGTTGCTCTGTCAGAGGCTATAGTGTGTTTCACTTTGTATGTCAACATGTAGACTACTGCTCGGGACTAAGCTGCGTGGACCTGATAGGAATGTGCATTGCAGACTATGAGTAGTGGTAGTGACGAGTAATGATGTATCTTGACCCGTGGGTAGTAACAAAAGCAAATGCATTCGTCGGTGACTCACTCACTCATTTCCCAACGCCACACTGGTTTCAGAAAATACCCTATGTTAGCAGTATTGGAATAGACGAGAATGGCAGGTAACACAGCGGGCTGTCGACAGGTTTTATCAATTCTCGCCTGCTCCTACCCTGCCTCTGCCCTTCATTCCACAAGTCTACAGAGCTTAGACCTGAGCAGCACATAAGATAACATATCGCTCTGCTAGGGGTCAGAGTGTAATTCACTTGAATCGCTAATTGCAGAAAGGGAACATGTCCACTTTTTTACGAAACTCATTTTATACCGGAAATGGCATCTTTGGACCAAGTCGAATCGTTCTCTGCATAAAGGGAATATCTTCCATAGGTGGACGTGTATGAAATAAGCATGAGGGATATGCGTTTGATGCAGAAAGGCAACATGTCCAGGACATGTTTCCTTTCTGCAGGGAACAATTTTGGACGATTGGTAGACCTGTCAATTCTAGGTAGCTCCTTGTTATAAAACAAAAGAAGGTTTATTGATTCATGCAATATGGATACGGTACTTCAAGTGATGATGGAAAGTGTAGTTCTCCAGACAAAAAGAGAAGGAAAGGTGTAAGGAATCCCGATACTTATAAAAGAAATGTAATTCGAGTTGCTAAAGTGAAGGGTGAGCCCCACGTGAACTGGGCAGGCAAAAATGTTCCTGGAAGAAAGAAATACATTGGATGTGGGTATGTATAACCTAAAATGATTCTTCATAATATTATTCCAAGTCCTGTTGTCGGTAATATTGTTGTTGTAGACAATAGCTGACTCATACGTTATTGAACTCTTAACAGATGTCGACACGGTTGTTTGGTGGACGTTACGGACGAATAAATGCTGCAAATCATGGGAACATCCAATGGAATGAACACAAAAGACGAGCAGGATATACACCTACAACGACTCATAGAACTGGAAGATGTGGGCAGGAAACGTTCTAGGGAAGACACTAACATTAAAAAACCAACATCTTTCTCTGCGAAGTATCACGTGCTTCGTGGATCGCACCGTGTTCGAGTTTGTAAAACTGCATTTCAGCAAGCTCATGGTATAACACCTAAGAGGGTTTATAGATTGTTGACACTTCTAAAACAGGGGAAAACACCTAGGGATTTACGTGGTTAATCATCAAGCGCAAATGCTATTTCTGGAGATGTTTGCTGTCAAATTCATGATCATATATCGTCCTTCCCCACAGAGCCTTCACATTACACAGGAATAGAAATAAAATATTTCGATGCAAGATTATCTGTGAAAGAAATGTATTGAATGTTTATGGTGAAGTATCCAGATTCTGAGGTAAAGTACCAGTTTTACTGGCATTATTTTAAACAAAACTTTTCTCTGCGGTTTGGAAGACCTGAAAAGGATACCTGCAGTACTTGTGAAGAACTCACTTGTAAACTCAAGAGTACTTTTCTGTGTTCGAGTGCTAAAAGAGCTGCTACCGCAGAGCTGTTGATACACAAGCGCAGAAGCCAGAAATTCTATCGTGCATTAAAATAAATAACTGCAAGATGTGAACAGGAGGAATGTGTGCTTGGTCTATGTTTCGATTACATGGCAACCGTTTCGTTGCCAAATATTCCTGTGCAAGACATATACTATTACAGGCAGTTAAGTGTGAATACGTTTGGCCTACATAGCACAATATGAAATGTTATGTGTATCATGAAGGGATGGCGAGGAAATCGCCAGATGATGATGATGATAATTGTTGTTTTAAGGGGCCTAACATAGAGGTTATCGGCCCCTAATGAAATGAAATGGCGTGAAATGAAAGGATGTAGATAAAAACAACTCGCTGCCATGGATGAAACGAAAATGGTGTTTATCAAACAGACAGTGAGCCCCAAAAATTATGCCTTATTTGAATAAAAAGAATAAAAGGCGGATGGTAAAAAAGGATAACAAATAAGGCATGGTGAACAATAAAATAGATGAACACAATAAAAAAACATAAAACAGATTTAAACTGAATTAAAAGTCGCAACTACACATTAAAACTTTAAAAAAAAGTAACCACTCTCCCTCATGAACCGGATGACGAGGTCAGCTGACGGCCCGTCATCACGGAGAATAAGGGAGAGGGTATTAGGCAGTTTAAGAGTCCTGCGCAGATCGGCCAGATCCACAACTCCAAGAGAAGGTGTGCCACGGTTAGGTGGGCGCCGCAAGGACACACTGGGGGATCTTCTCTCTTCAGCAAGTGGGAGTGCGTAGCAATCCCATGGCCGATCCGGAGTCGACAGAGTACCACAGCTTCCTTCCGGAGAGATCGGAAGGAAGATTTCCACACCTTCGTTGTCTGCTTGATGCCTCTCAGTTTGTTGGGTGGAGGCGTGGCACGCCATGCTTCCTCCCAATGCGACAGGATCGAATGCCGCAACTGAGAGCGCACATCACTAGCAGGCACCTTATACGGTAGCGAGGGCAGTGCGACTGCCTCTCTCGCCGCCTGATCAGCAAGCTCGTTTCCCGCAATACCCATGTGGCTAGGAAGCCACACAAAGGACACACCGGCCCCAGCGGTACGCGAACTGACGAGCAGGTCGTGCACACGCTGGACCAAAGGGTGCTTCGGGAAACATACATCGATCGATTGCAGCGCACTCAGAGAGTCAGTACACACAAGAAAGTGCTGGTGATCGTCTGATAACGTGTACCGCAGAGCCTCTAAGATGGCATAGAGCTCCGTTGTGTACACGCCACAGGCATCGGGAAGTGAAAAGAGAAACCAACGATCCTCAACCACAAATGCACAGCCTACTTTCTCGTTTACCCTCGAACCGTCCGTGAATAGAAGCCCTGATCCCGGATACCGTGTCACCACGGACTGGAACAGCCTCCGATGGATGGAGGTGTCCGTGTCCGACTTGGGGCCGGTGTGCAGATCCAGGATGATATCAGGGCGAGAGACCATCCACGGAGGGGCCTGGCTAGGTACTCGGACGATACAGGAGACAGAAGGAAATCGGAACTGACGGTACAAGTCATCCAAGCGAATCCCCGCCGGCCGAGTGGCTCGGGTGAGCGCATCTACAGCCGGCGATTCGGATTGGAAAACAAACATGGATAGCTTGGATGAAGGGGCATCTGTCGAATAGTTGCAGCATAGGTCAGCAGTACTTGTTGGCGCCTCAGGTGTAAAGGAGGTACGCCAGCCTCGGCGAGCAAGCTGACGACTGGGCTCGTCCGAAAGGCACACGTCGCCAGCCTCACACCGCCGTGGTCGACACTGTCCAGTTTAACAAGCACTGACTTACGGGCCGAACCATATGCTACACTGCCATAATCTAATCGAGATAAAATCAGAGCCTTATAAAAGCGTAGGAGCACCGCGCGGTCCGCCCCATGATGTGCCGCTAAGAAACCGCAACATGTTGAGTTTCTTAGCACAGGCAGTTTTCAAACACCGCACATGTGGCTCCCACGTCAATTTCTGATCGAAAAGGAGCCCAAGGAACCGGTACGCAGCAACAACAGGCAAAGCTACATTGCCCAGATAAAGCTCAGGATCAGGATGGAGAGTGCGCTTTCGGCAGAAATGGACAACCGAGGACTTAGCGGTTGAGAATCGAAAGCCATGCTCTAGTGTCCAGCGTTCCACTCTCCGAATAGCTTGTTGTAGCTGTCGTTCAGCGACCGCCATATTTTGCGCACTATAATGTAGAGCGAAGTCGTCTACGTATAGCGACGGTACGACTGCTGGACCAGCAGCAGCGATTATAGGGTTTATGGCAATCGCAAATAATGTTACGCTAAGCACCGATCCCTGTGGGACTCCGTTTTCCTGTATATGATATTGCGAATATGTCCCCCCTATTCGGACACGGAACAGGCGAAGGGACAGAAAATTCGAAATAAAAACCGGCAAGTTACCTCGGAATTTCCATTGATGCAGGGTAGAGAGGATGCCGTAACGCCAAGTGGTGTCATAGGCCTTCTCGAGGTCAAAGAAAACAGCGACTAGGTGCTGTCTCCGGAGAAAAGCGTCCTGTATGGCGGACTCCAGGCGTACCAGATGGACGTTGGTACACCGAGACGCCCTAAAGCCACACTGGTATTCAGACAGGAGTCCCCGTTTCTCCAGGACCCACACCAGCCGCCAATTGACCATCCTCTCAAAGAACTTGCACAGACCGTTAGTGAGACAAATAGGTCTGTAACTCCCTGTCAAATTGGGATCCTTATCGGGCTTCAGGATAGGTATAATGTTACCTTCCTGCCATTGCGCTGGAAACACACCTTCCAACCAGATTCGGTTAAACACCCTGAGCAAATAACGAATGCTCTCATCGTTAAGGTGCTTAAGCATCTGGTTGTGAATATTATCCGGGCCGGGAGACGTGTCCCTGCAGAGCGCCAGCGCTCCACGGAGTTCCCACTCCGTAAAGGGCACGTTGTACTCCTCCGAAGAGCGGGAAGCAAAACTAAGCTGGAAACGTTCCGCTTCGCGCTTCAGGGCCATGAAGGTAGGGTCATAGTTTTCGGAACCGGATATATCCGCAAAATACGAGGCGAGATGGTTTGCAACGCGATAAGGATCTGTAACCAATTCATTGTCAATGGAAATTCCCGGTACAGTAGAAGATGTCTGAATTCCCGAAATGCGTCGTAGTTTAGTCCACACTTGAGAGGAGGGGGTATGTGCCGTAATAGAAGACACATACCGTTCCCAGGATTGTTTCTTACTCTAGCGAATAAGAATCCGTGCCTTGGCACGGAATTTCTTAAACGCCACCAAATTGCCCATGGTTGGACGCCGATGGTAGTGCTTATGAGCTCGACGACGGTCTCTTATTGCCGCTGCAATATCCTCTGTCCACCAAGGGACGAGTTTGCGACGAGGAGTCCCAGAAAACAATGGAATGGACTCTTCAGCGGCAGCTAGAAGCACATCGGTGATGTGCTGTACCTCGTCATCGACGCTCCGGCAACCAAGATCAACGAACACAGCTCGTTCTTAAAACGAGGGCCAATTTGCCCGCTTAAGAACCCAACGACTGGGGAACTCTACGGGCGACTGGTTCAGAAGGGTAAGAACGATCGGGAAATGGTCACTGTCACAGAGGTCGTCGTGTACATACCAACCAAATAGGGGGACCAGCGCACTGCTATACACACTGAAGTCAATGTGTGAGTACGTGCCGTGCGCTAAGCTAAAATGTGTAGCTTCCCCTGTATTTAATAGAGATAAATCCAACCCTTGAATTAAGCCCTCCATGTCCCTTCCTCTGGGGCAGGCAGATGGCGATCACCATTGGGGGTGATGAGAGTTGAAATCACCCACGAGTAGGAAAGGGACTGGAATTGATCAACAAGATCAAAGACGTCATTAATATCACGGGTCTGGTTCGGTGGAAGGTACACGTTACAAACAGTTGTCATAGCAGGCAAGGACACGCGAACTGCAATAGCTTCCAGAGGAGCGGCGTGTGGAAACTCCTCACTATAGCAGTCAGAGCGAACGAAGGTACGCCCGGGCGGCGTCTTGTCGCTCTTTAGAGTATAGTCAGAAACCTCTCAGTACAGTCTCGTGATCAGGTCTGAGGTTTGTTTCCTGTAGGCAGACTATACTCGCTGCGTATTGGGCAATAAGCTGACGGAGCTCTGTCAAATGTCTGTCATAACTGTTACAATTCCACTGTAACAGTGCCAATGTGTGAACTTATAAACTAGGGAATAAGTTGGAGCAGCAAGCTACAACTTGGCCTCTGGAGGATCATCAGCCACTACGTCGACTATAATCTCCATGTCCTCAGGCAAGGTCATGGAGTGAATCGACTCGGTGGAAGATATCCTAGACGCAGTTCGGTGGCGGGGGGATCTCCGTGGGGAGCGCGCAGATCTGGGGACCGAAACGTCCCTAGGCGCAGAAGCATCCGCAGGTGGTGGGGCGGATGTCTTCCCCTTTTTTGGAGGAGAAAGGGAATGCGTAATGCAGGCTCCCTTCTTCCCCGCCTCTTTAAGATATGTGTACGGGTTAGGAGACGAATTCCTGACCCTGGTCGACGATGCCGCCTCCGACGGCTTCGGCGCGGCTTTCGCCGACCATTTGGGTGGGGAGGAAGTCTTCCTCCCGAGTGGGAGTAAGTCTTCAACTTCCTCCCCTGCTGTGCAGGCGGAGCAGCCTACGCTCGCACAGCCTTCGTGCTGGCCGAAGGTGGAGTTGAAGTCACCTTCGGGCTTTCCGTTATAATCGTAGGGGCTCGTTTCGGATTAGGAAACTCAGTTGCAGGTTTCACAGCTGGTACAAAAGATGAGGTAGCCGGAACCAAATTTGGTATTATGGCTCTATAATCAATCGTTGGAGAAGGCGTAATCGTGGTATGGTACTTCTTGCGGGCCTCCTGGTTGGTGAGACCATCCAGGGTTTTGATCTCCTGGATTTTCTTCTCACTCAGGAAGACAGGGCAGTTCCTGTCCCGAGGAGAATGAAATCCAGGGCAATTAGTGCACTGATAAGGTGTTGTGCACTCTTCCGCTTCGTGTGGTACCCTACCGCATGTTCCACAGATTTCGGGGCTCGAGCATCGGGATAACATGTGCCTGAACTTCTGGCACTTATAACACCCCATTGGTGGAGGGATATAAGGCCGTACGTCACAACGGTAACTTGTAACCTTGACTTTCTCCGGGAGCACCGAAAGCTCAAAGGAAATAATGAAAGCACCAGTATCCACGATTTGACCATTGACCTTGCACGTAATGCGCCGGACATCAGTCACGTGACGGTGTTGCATATCCTCCTTGAGCTCCTCGTCAGTGTTCATAATCAGGTCCCGGTGGAAAATAACTCCTCGGACCAGATTCAGGGACGTGTGCTTTACCACTTTGACGGGAATTTCGCCAAAGTGGTCACATTACAAAAGTTGTTCAACTTGCTCACCAGTCCTAGTCTTGAGCAACAAGCTACCGTTCCTCATCTTTTGTACTTTCTCAAGCTCACCATAGACACCTTCTATGTGGCGAGAAAACAAAATACTCTTTACCAGCTTGAAATCACCCCCATCTGTTCTGGTATCTTCCAGAAACTTGGGGGTGTTAGCACCCAGATTTTCACGCACAGATTGTTCCCAGGGGGTTGATCCCCGTAGGGAATCAAATGTTAAAGACTTGGGTGTAGGACCACCCTGTTTGGGGATTTTTCTTTTTGAACCCATGGCCAGATCATCCTCCCCGAGTTCCACCGACATCCGATCACGGGCCGTCACAGTAGGCGCTACCCAGCCAGGGCAAGGCCCGCCTAGCTTGGAAGGCATTGCCCGGGGGTCCGATGTTTTACAATGCCGTATCGGCATGTACCCCTTGGCATATACTGGATTTTACAGCTCAGACATTCGGCTGTGCGGGGACCTGCGTAGTCAGGCGGATACTACTGCACGGGTACATGGCACACCCACCTGTCGGCGCGGCCAAAACCGGAACAGGCTTTCGACCGTAGTCGCAAGCGTAAGTGGCCCATCCCCTAACAGCACGCACATATAGAAATTTTGGTTGCCAGACCCTGAAAGCAGTAACGGAAAGAAGTGCGATATAACCTAATGAGAGTTATACCGCACGGGTGTATGTCTTTTAGAGCTGACTGTCAAACCCTCGAAAGGGGACCGTTCCGAGAAGCCCTTTTAGTCGCCTTTTACGACTGGCAGGGATTACCGTGGATGTATTCGCTTCCTCCCACCCACTGGGGGTCCAATTCACAAAACAACGCGGAGTCCTTAAAGTATAGCCAAGGTCGACCCTTTTAGTCGCCTCTTACGACAGGCAGGGGATACCGTGGGTGTATTCGAAACCGCCCACCCACAGGGGGAATCACCAGATGAATTGTGTAGTTTCCAGAAAGACTACATTGACGATGAAGTATGCCCAAGTGTATCTGAACTTCACTTGTCCCGTGATAACTGTCCTGGACAGAATAAAAACAACACCTTAGTGAGATTCTTGATGGCTTTGGCTGGAACAGACCGATTCAGGGTAATAAAACAGTACTTTCCTCAGAGGGGTCACTCAGTTCTGCCCTGTGATAGGGACTTCGCTCTTATTAAGAGAGTTCTTCGTAAGGCAGATAGAATCTACACAATTCAGCAATACTGTGAGCTCATACAAAGAGCATCTATCAAGAAGAACAAGTTCAATATTTTCGAAGTTAATCAAGACAGTATTATTAACTGGAAAGCATGGTGGCCATGTTTGTTTAAGAAAACGTGTTACTCAGATTTTTCAATGGGAAGTAATGTTCCAAGGATAAACATGGAATCGTTTGGTGTCTCTAAGTACTTTTATTTTGAATATTGTTCCACCAAACCAGGTTAAGATATGACTAGCGATTTCATTGGTGGCTTGATAAGCCATAATTTCAAACTTAGGAATACAGCTTGCGGAGAACTTGAACTGCCGATAGATAAAGCCTACTCTGGGAATCTTCCCCTCCTGAAGCAGAAGAGAGAAGATCTAAGAAAATGTGAATAGTACATTCCAGACATATACAACGTCTTCACGAGAGAGTAGTTTGATTGGCCAACAGACTAGTGTAACATCATACATCATTATATGTTAAAAGAGAACACTTCCTTAACCTCCAGTACGTTCCATGGCATATAATATTTCATAAAAGTAACATAATCAGAAATCAAGTGTATTTTATCCATAAATAAAAAATCACAAAACCTTTATCTGTGCTTTTTGTACTCCCCCGGCAATTTATAATGAAAAATTAAATTATTAAGTGCAGAAAGGGAACATGTCCTAAAACTTCTATTGATGACTCTGTGTATGTTTGTTAAGTTGGATGACTGAATATCCATGGAAAATCATTCAGATAATATGCTTTTTAATATCCCATTACCACAAATATAATATCAAGTACCCTACGGACGTAAAATAGTTTTTCATTTCCCTAAAATTTGTCAAAGTGTACATGTTCCCTTTCGGCATTTAGCGATTCACTTATTTCTAAAACTTAGGAAATGCATACACTCATCATAATTGAATTATCAATAAACTAACCTTCACGTCCGAGTTTTACCTTATAAGGTTGACAGTTAGTCCCTGCTCAAGCTAATTTAAGCTATATTTGAGATAATCTGTTTAGCTTATTCAAACCTTGACCTATCCTACAGTACTTAACCTCAACCTTTTTTTTTCTATTTTTTGGAAAAATTTTAAGAATATAATATTTTTTGACTGAGAGTGGGATAGACCTAGGAGTTGGAGTTAGCATATGATTTTATATGATTTTTAGTTTAAACATATAGCCTACTTTCATAATTTACCTTTTTTGAAAAATTTGAAATGTATAATGTTTTTGACTAGGCGTGGAATGGAGTTGAGAGACAATCATTAACCTTAGAGTAGTTTGGATTCTTGGAATTTTAGTGTGTTGTTGTTGCTTACAAACATGGCGGTAAGCATTATGCTATCATAAAAAGGGCTGAGATACTTTCCAAGAACAAGAGAAATATCCTCTAAATACATTGACAAAAATAACTTGTGAAATAAGCCATTACAAATAGGGTACCACTTTTACACCCCACTTTTGCACCCGCTTTTGCACCCACTTTTGCACCCACTTTGCACCCACGTTTGCACCCACTTTGCACCCACCTTGCACTCACTTTTACACCCACTTTGCACCCGAACATTACATTATTCGACATAATAAAAATAGGCATGGTTGTTGTCGAGACCGAGATAAGAGCGGGGGTGATGAATTTATAGTGATTGTTGTAAAAGTTATCTGTAATCCATCTTCCACGTCTCAGGTGCCATCAACATCACATACTATGCAAGAGGTAGTGTTGTTGTTTTAAGGGTGGAACTATAAGGTTATCTGCCCTCGATATGCAGATAGTTTTACCAAAGAAGAATTATTAGTACTCTCCAAGATGTTCGTTTATTATGTGACAGTCAACACCGTGAAAGAAATCTGGCAACATGTACCAAAATCATGGACGCAAGACCCTATGTTAAGTGAATATCTATTAATTCTTTGGATCAAGCATGTAAAGAACACGACCTTTCTTATCGTCATAGTCATTCTGCTTTAAGACGTGTAGTGGATAAAAATTGTTGAAAAGAGCTAAACAACGTTTGACATCCTATAATGCCTCAGTGGGAAAGAGATTGGCTATAAAAGGTAAGTTAATGATGAGTGCACATGAACAATGAAAAGGATTGAGGAATTGGTATTTCTTTGTATTCTATTTTGTAAAGCCCTATTTGTTTGAAATAAAAACAAGGTTTACCAGATCACAATGTCTTTTATTTTAAAAAATGGTGATAGCCATTTCTTAATTTTTCTTTTTTTCACACATGGATATTTACAATTTCCACTTTATATTTTTTACATTCCCCTTGTTTAGTTCACACATTCTGTACATTTTTTGTAATGAAATAAAAATAAAGTTTACCAGATCACTATGTCTTTTAATTTTAAAATTGGTGATAGCCATTTCATTTTTTTTTCACACATGGGTATTAACAATTTACACTTTACATCTTTTACATTCCCCTTGTTTAGTTCACACATTCTGTACATTTTTGAAAATATTTTCCGTAATATAAAAAGCAAACATTTTACACTAAAATTTATTACTTACGTTCTTTTTTACTAAACTACAATAGCCTACCATTATACCTTATACTTACAGTTTTAGAAATATATTACAAATATTACAGTATAGTGAACATCAGACTTAAGTAAAGTAATAGTCGCCAATTCTACTGTTTCCCCAAGCGAGAGTATCAAATGAGCTGGGTATAGTGAATCGTTTGTTGTCTTCATTACTTAAAGCAACTTTGTTAAACAAATTAGTATACAGCTGATTTTTTTACTTCTAAATACACACATTTTCTTATATAATATAGGTGGGTTACTGACTATACAGTTCTTATAATCACTTATATCTAACTCTTTACTAACAACATTCTTCTTTACTCCTTTTAATTTTTTAATTACTACATCATCAATTGTCATATAGCTGTATGATTTAGATTTTGTGCCTACAAATGTGTCTATAACAACACCAGCACATTCATCCTTAAATTTTCCAAGAACATTTTTGTTTACAAGAGGTAAATGGTAAATATTTACCTTGGGATTGTCACTTGTATCAAACCTATTTAGCTCATTTTTGATATCCTCATAAGAATCATCGGTTTTTAACTCATAAATAAAAGAATCTGTATAGAGTAATTTTGCATTATCATGATAGTTTTTCTTAACATAATCACAGTTAAATTCATACATAAGTGTTTTTGACAATTCCAGAATGGCGTAACCCACATATATGGGTTTGTTGTATGTTACTTTAAGACGATTCATTTGTATTACAACCAAATCCTCATGAATAATTGGACAGCTATGAAAGTTAGGCTTGCTTATTAAGTTGCTCGCACCATACCTTTTACCATCATTCTCCCACTTTGTTATCAGCTTTACATCAACTCGCTTATCAACATTCTCCATAGTCTTTCCAAAAACACTATTATTCATGAGTTTATAAAAATCTTTTTCAAAAAGGTTTGTTGACTGTGTTCTTAAATTATTGTTCAGATCAATATATGGTTTGAGCCATGCTGACTGATGAAATTGTAATACGCGATGAATTTTAGTTAGTTTCAATCCATGCTGTAGACACTGTTTCAAGTTTTGATAAAGTATTACATATTTGCATTTATCATTCACATTAGCAATTAACATTTTCGTTCATGATGTGATGCACGGAGATTTCAAAGTCTCATGACAGAATGGTAAATCATTATGATCATCATGTATCTCTTTTTGGGTACTCAAGATTTACCTCTAAAATATATCCTTTATCATCGTTATCATTTAGAGTGTTAACATGTAAGACATCAATTTCAGATTGTGTCAGCCATCGAAAATCTTTCAGTGGTAGATATTGACTCATAGCCCAACCATATTGGTTATTTGCATCGAGGTAGACAATATACTTTGACTCTTCGCAAGGGTTGTAGCTAGGCATGTATTTATTTTTTGCTTTAGAATACCGTCCACTACATTGGCTTAATCCACCTCGAATTGATGATTTTATAAAATTAATCATGTCTATATCAGTCATCAATTCTAAATTTACTTTTGTCTTTTTCAACATTGAACTGATACTTAACCCAGGAACAGTGAAATATTCACAAGGATCAAGGTCATAAGTTTTCATACAAACATTCCTAAAATTTTCAAAAACAACTGCTAATAATAACACATCTGTCTTCAAATATATGTCTGAAAATTCACCTAAGGTTCGAATGTCAAACTGTGTCCACACACGTTGTGCATGTATATATTCCTGTTCATTGATATGACTTGTGTTTAAAGAACTGTAAAATTCATCTTTTGGTGGTAAAGAACATTCCTCAAGACGATCTAGACAGTTAATATATTCATAAGAGAATATACCCTATTGAGGAATCATATTAAAATCATCTTTTTTAGGAAAGACACGTTAAATTTCACGAAACTGATCTGATTTTAAATTGTTAGCAAGTTTATCAAGACTACTCGGCATAAAGCGGAATGAATCTAAAAATCTCAGTTTTATAGTTTTTTCAGTGTCAGTTTTGATATATTTTGTGAACGAAATGTATTACTCCTTATTATTTGCAATCACATCAATTTTCACATCTGAAGCTCCAAATTCCTTTACAATAAAGTGGTTATCGTATTTGCTACCGTTATGTAGAATGACTGGAATGAATTTACTTACTCTATACTTTAAATTACAATCTTGGTGAGCAACATCTCGATATTTTCCTGTTAAATGGTCATGATCGCCAACCCTGTCCGTACATAAACATTCACCACATATAAAACAATTAGTTTCAGTTTCAAAACTCATTTTCTGTGTTGATATTAGTGGCTCCATTGGAATGATAGTATTTAAAATAGAGGATATACGGATTGCATCTTTTTCAAGTCTTTCCATAAAAACTTTAGCTGCATCAGTTCCTCTATAGAGCTCAAACTTATTTAACGAGTCATCATAACTACATTTAATATAATATGCAAAGCTAAAAGGTTCATGAATGTGAGTGGTGTTGGTAAAAGGTTTGGTTGGATTCAATGAACATGTATTAAAAGGTTTTAGCAAAGCCTCAAGTCAGCATATATAACAAATGGTACTCGAAGTTGCTTCTCAAAGTCCTTAAATTTCAGAATGTTATTTCTAGGAGGTGGTAATACCGTACAAACATGATTACAACCCCATTTTTGATGTTGCGTTAGTTGATCCTCTTTTCTGAAATATAGCAAACAACCATCACACAACCACTTCTTAGATTTATGTTTTGGTACTTGACTACCAACAAGTCTACTTAAATGTTTTATCCAACAATAGTGGGCATTTTCACCTTCAGTTATGTATAGTAAATTTACATGAGCATCCTTTTTCTCCTGAGTATAATATAGAGGACCTACTATACTCTTGTTTTCAATTCCATACACATTAATACTTTCATTGTTCAGCACTTCAAAACGTTTAATGTCTTTTATAGCCATAGGAAATTATATTTCTTTTAAATCTAACACTGAGGAATAGTGAGGATAAGATGATGTTCTCTCTACATCCCTCACTGCTGGATGGAGAGCAGAAGTTATAGCCCATGCAAAACATGCTTGATCACTATTTAAAACATTCACAACAGCTCTCTTTCGTTTGATCCATAAAGGTGAATCAATAAATGATGATGCTCGAAGGGGGTTATATTTATTCATGTTGGTTTCTAAATAAATTACTTCAACCAACATGTATTCACTTTTCACGATGATAGCACTAGACATATCTTATTACATATCACTGATATTAGTTGATTCACTAACAATTACGTTTTTTGTATTAAAGGATTTGATATCAGTAATTTCACCTTCAGTCCCTGTTTTTACATAGAGCCCGAAGAGTTCAAAATTAATTTTAAATGTTTTATGTTTCAACTAAAATATTATCTACCAAGCCAAACACACTAGGTTGAACAGTCTTTAAAATGTATCAATACTTTGAGTTTTTTCTTTACTATGAAGTCTGTAAGTAGCAATTCGACTTATAAACGCACTAGCAATTTGTTGAATATTCGCAGAATTTGTTTCATGACAAGCGTTGTTTTTATGATGAATACTACGTAAATGCCCATGCATGAATGAAAAAGGAATATCGATATTACATACATCACAATGTGTTATCGAAGGTTCACTATTCTTTATTCTTTTTGTTGTACAACTATTTTCACAATCTTGAGAAGGTTTACGCTTTTAAGCATCACATTCTTTTAAAGGTTCCGTGCTAGTTGATGGTTTTGCAGTTCTTAATTCATGTTGTTCTCCATGTACTTCAACCATGTTGGATTGATATCGCTTTACACCAGAAAAAACAAGTTCACAAACTGAACATGAGAAAGGTGTCGAACTGACATGCTTTAAATTTACATGTCGTGTAAGATTATCCTGTCTTTTAAATGTCGTAGCACAATAACTGCACACAAACATTTTAAGATTATGTTTTGCACTTGCATGACGTTGAAGGCTGTCAGGTCTTGAAAACTGCTTTTTACAATCACTACACTTGAACATAATGATTATCAATCACTTTCCAAATCACATATAAAAGAAAGAAATCACAAATATTAATAAAATATAGTTTAAATATTATATATAAATTACAGCCAATGGTCACAGTAGAGTATTTTTATTGAACGTCTGTGGACTCTCGTAAACATATTTACCAAAGTAGTAAGGTATTTTCATGTCCTCTTCCAACACACAGGTAAGCTGTAGAGATAACACGATATCAACTGTCGTTCACGAGTTTCAAGTACAAAGTGAGAAAGGTCTTCCCCCTCCCTAGCCTTTTATACCGCAAACACACCTATGTCATGCGTGCACCTGTGTCGCCTCAAATATCTGTCAATGTAACATTTCTCATGGTCAATAATAAACACCTACATCACGTGATATCATACGTCTGAAAGAATCATGTTTCACAAACAACAGCATCCTGTAACACAACACCTTACATCCGGTGGCAAGCTTATGTTTTACTAACATCCTACGTCAGCAAGAATCACGTTTCACAAACTTGCTATTTTGTAACACTAAACCTTGCAACTTGTGGCTAGTTCTTTTTTTCACTGACATTCTACGTCAGCGCTGACCTTGCATCCGGTTGTAACACCTGCTTCACGTGACGTCATACACTGCAGGAGTTGGCTTGTTTTAAATCTTACATCGCAGGCTTGTCTCATCCTCCATAAAAACAACTGCATGGGATAGTTGCATGTATCCCATGTACTTGGGTGTATGCATTAGCCATTACTCTAAAACACATTCACCCACCGAGTTTTGCCCTTAGGCCCTTTGGCATGTCCTCAATTAGGTTTTGACTAGGCAGATTAGACTAAAATAGCTTAACTAGGATATGCTAGGTTAAGCCATGCTCACGATTTATATTTTTTTAAAGCGCGCCATGTACGTGGTTGCGCACCGCCGCCATCTTGATAAGACTAGAATAGCTTAACTAGGATAGGCTAGGTTAAGCCATGTTTGTCATGTGGAACAACGTTTAATTTCATATTAACATTCAACGTCCCAAATGTCGCACTAGGAAAGCTACATTTACTAAAAGAATTACTCTTTCACCCCCTAGTAGGGGTAGGTTTCATTTTAGGGTTAAAATAAGTTGTCTAGAGGAAAGGGAGTGTCCGTCCGATTAATTTGACACCTCGTTCAAGTCTCTAGCATTATTGGTTCACAAGCTAGGTTAAGTTAAGCTACGGCCGCCATCTTGGAGGTGGGGAGGTGGAGGTGGCGTTAGAACCCCCCCAAAAACATCTACTGACGGTATCAGAAAAGATGAGACAAGGGCCAATGAAGGCGGGAAAGGAAGAGACTCCCTAGGCCTCGGATACCCTAATACCGTCGGGGTCGGAAGAGAACAAGAGTTGACCAAGTGAGGTCGACAGGAAAGAAGACTGAGAGGAGGCCGGGACAAGTAAGTGGAAGCAATGCCGGACTCAGCTGGGGGCCCGTGGTCGCCAACCCACGTCCTACTAGATGTGAGCCCCTGGGGGATGGAAAGATTAAGAATAAGTTATCTATGGGATAGGGACTTACGAAGAGAGGAAGGTAGGGTGTGTAAAATGTGTGCAGAAGGGTTAAGGACATAGAGTTGCAGGTACTGAGAGAAGAGTGTGCCAACAGGAGAACCTTAACGGAGTTCTGCGAAATAAGGAACTTTATGAGCATAAAGCCCCAATGTCTAATGAAAAAAGAAATGAGAGGGATAATTTGGTGGTTGATGGGGGTATAAGAACAAAGCATGGAGAGAAATAGGAATAGATAACCTTTGCCTGTTTTGTGGGAAGGTTATGTGTGCAGCACACCAGATCAAGGAATGCAATGAGATTAAAACGATAAGAGCAAAGTTTGTAGACAAGTCAGATCCAAACAGAATAGAAAATGAAAATGAGTTTCACACTTTAATAAAATTACTAAAAAGGGAATGGAGGAAGGCAGGTCATTAGCAAAACGTTTTAATATCATCATGACAATGTGGAATAGGAAAGCGACAGATGAGAACCAGAATAAAGATGCATGTGAATTAATCATACAGGTACTGGAGATGGTTTCCTAAACTATAAAACTTAGTTTAAGTCTATGAGAGCCTCTCTGTATCAACTAGGATAAGATTAAGTTATTGTCATTGTTTTTTTTTTTTATTTTTTTTAGCGTATGGCTTTTAGTGCCGGGAGTGTCGGAGGACATGTTCGGCTCGCCAGTTTTGTAGCTGCTTCGAGACGGACACCCAATGGGTGAGCTACAAGTACCGTTGGGGAGGAATGTTGGATGGGAGGGTCGAGGAGTTGGAAGGTAGCGGCTGTGGCCTATAGTTAGGGAACAACCCCGGCATTTGCCTGGAAGGAAGATGGGAAACCACAGAAGACCATCTTCAAGGTTGCCGGCGGGGGGATTCGAACCTCCTCGCCTCCCGGATGTGAGCGACTGCCAACAGTCATGCCGCAACGACCTCGGCTAACTCACCCGGTATTGTCATTGTTAATTGTTTATAATGTGATGATGATAATTGTTGTTTTAAGGGGACTAACATGTAGGTTATGATGATGATGATGATAATTGTTGTTTTAAGGGGCCTAACATCTAGGTTATCGGCCCCTGATGGTTTGGGTGATCGTGAAGATGAAAATGAAATGCGAACTTAAAACTAAAACTAAATACTAACCTACATACTAGAAGAAGAAATGGAAAACTTAAAGGAGAATAAGGCAAATAAAGGACAGGAGGAAAAGAAATGCCCTCAACCCTCGAAGAAGGCGGATTGAGGGACTTGGAAGGAAGGAGAGCCATGAAAGGCAGATAGGAAAGTGAAAGAGGAGAGAGTCCGCCCCAAAGGTAAGGGACAAAAAGGGAAAACGGACCCAGCTCAGGAATCCCTCGGGGTCGCCAAGTCCCGAACTCACCAGCCGTGAGCCCCTGAGGGTGTAGCATTATCTAGGGTGCACCAAAAGTGGTGGGGCTACATACAGCCGGTCTCCTTGAGGGCCTTAAGCAGATGGCAGGAGATAACATGAAAAGAAAAAGAAGGCTGACCCCTCGCAGAAGGAGGGAATCAGAAAAGATGAGACAAGGGCCAATGAAGGCGGGAAAGGAAGAGACTCCCTAGGCCTCGGATACCCTAATACCGTCGGGGTCGGAAGAGAACAAGAGTTGACCAAGGGAGGTCGACAGGAAAGAAGAAAGAGAGGAGCCGGCACAAGTAAGTGGAAGCAATGCCGGACTCAGCTGGGGCCCCGTGGTCGCCAACCCACAACCCACTAGATGTGAGCCCCTGGGGGTACATGTAGGTTATCGGCCCCTAATGAAATGAAATGGCGTGAATGAAGATAATAACAGCTCACTGCCATGGATGAAACGAAAATGGTTTATAAAATAGACAGTGAGCCCCAACAATTATGCCTTAATGAATAAAAATAGTAAAAGGGATGGTAAAAAAACATTAAAACAAATAAGGCATAGTGAACAATAAAATAGAGGAACACAATAAAAAAACATAAAACAGACTTAACCTGAACTAAGTCTTAACTGACATTAAAACTTAAAAAAGTAACCACTCTCCCTCATGAACCGGATGACGAGGTCTGCTCGGCCCGTCATCACGGAGAATAAGGGAGAGGGTATTAGGCAGTTTGAGTCCTGCGCAGATCGGCCAGATCCACACACTGCAAGAGAATGTGTGCCACGGTTAGGTGGGCGCCGCAAGTACACACAGGAGGATCTTCTCTCTTTAGCAAGTGGGAGTGCGTAGCAATCCCATGGTCGATCCCGAGTCGACAGGGTACCACAGCTCCCTTCCGGAGAGATCAGAAGGAAGATTTCCACACCTTCGTTGTCTCCTTGATGCCTCTCAGTTTGTTGGGTGGAGGCATGGCAATGCGACAGGATCGAATGCCGCAACTGAGAGCGCACATCACTAACAGGCACCTTATATGTTTACAATGTAAATTAGTTGTAAGTTTGAGACTAATTTTTAAATTTTATGTAAACATTGTGATAATAAAAATAAATAATACTCTCGTCCCAATCTCTGGTTATCCGAGATTTGGAGCAGAGGGTATTCTAATTCTAATTCTAAGAAAATGAAATGAATGGAAGTATGAAGATAATAAATGCCCAATGCCAAGGATGAAAACGAAAATGGTTTAGATACAACAGACAGCGAGCCCCAAAAATTATGCCTTATTTGGATAATAGATTAAAAAGGGGTTAATATAAAACAAATAAGACATTTTGAATAATAAAAATGGACACGAACACATTAAAAACATAAAACTGACTAAACCTGAATTAAAAGTTTTAAACTACATCTGCGATCAACTGTCAAACTGCCTAACACTCTCCCTCATGAACCGGATGGCGAGGTCACGGAGAACAAGGGATCGACCAGGTCCACACACTCCAAGATAATGATGATGATAATGTTGTTTTAAGGGGCCTAACATCTAGGTTATCGGCCCTTAATGGTTTGGGTCATAGTGAAAGATGAGATGAGAATGAAAGCCATAAATAATACTGAGATGAGAAAGAAAAATATAAATAATACGAACTACAAGCTTATATACTAGAAGAAGTAATTGTTAAACAATAAATGATAAGGCAAATAACGGGCAGGAAGAAAAGGAACGTCCTCAACCCTCGCAGAATGAGGCACTTGGAAGGAAGTAGAGCCATGAAAATCAGATAGGAAGGGGAAAAGAGGAGAGGGCCGCCCCAAGGTCAGAGGAAAATGGGGCAAAACGGACCCAGCTCAGGAATCCCTCGGGGTCCACAACTCCCAAACTCACCAGCCGTGAGCCCTTGAGGGTGTAGCATTATCCAGGGTGCACCAAAAGTGGTGGGGCTACATACACCCGGCCTCCTTGAGAGCCTCGTGCGGAAGGCAGGAGATAATATGAAAAGAAAAAGAACGCTGACGGGAAAGTGAAAGACTCCCTAGGCCTCGGATACCCTAATACCGTCGGGGTCGGAAGAGAACAAGAGTTGACCAAGAGAGGTCGACATGAAAGAAGACGGAGAGGAGCCCGGCACAAGTAAGTGGAAGCGATGCCGGACTCATCTGGGGCCCCGTGGTCAGATCGGAACACAATAAAAACATAAAACAGACTAAACCTGAATGAAAAGTCTTAACTTACATTAAAACTTTAAAAAGTAACCACTCTCCCTCATGAACCGGACGACGAGGTCAGCTGAAGGTCCGTCATCACGGAGAATAAGGGAGAGGGTGTTAGGCAGTTTAAGAGTCCTTCGTAGATCGGCCAGGTCCACACACTCCACGAAAATGTGTGCCACGGTAAGGTGGACGCCGCAAGTAGTGTACACACAGGGGGGTCTTCTCTTTTAAGCACGTGGGAGTACTTAGGAATGGCATAGCCGATGCGGAGTCGACAGAGTATCACCGCTGATAGACAGAAGCCCGGCGCAAATAAGTAGAAGCAGTGGTCGCCAACCCACGACCCACAAGTTGTGAACCCCGGGGAAGACAGGCGAGAGGTTTCCCTACTCATTCCTTCTAAAGCTGAGGAATCAGTATGTGACAGTAAGACAAAAAATAACAAGAAACGTAAATTAGTCTTAAGGTTGGTACATTCGTTTTCAGATGTTAGTATGTCGCCATCATCCCAGATTTTATATGTTTGCGAACAACTTTCATTGTCGAGGTTAAGATTTTTATTTTTGGAATTTTTAACTTTGAGATACTATACAGTTACGAGAATTTTCATTGGGAATAATGTCAAGAGGAATCAATGAACCATAATATGTCCCCCCCGTGATCAAGCAATAAACACTAACAGGTAATCTCCACTTATCGCAGAAGTGATCGAGTACCGCCAAGCAAAACACTTGAGAGTGACCATGAGGCCTTGACAATTAATATATAAGCCGAGTATTCTGGAGAGCAAATCAGTTTTTCATCTTGGAAGACCAGAGACACAACTATCATGGTAAGACAATTCCGCTCAAAATGAAACACGTCGCCCTTACATCTGCGGCTTTTAGAAACGCCAGGGTACTGGAATATTGCTCCTTTAACATGCCAGTAAATCTACTTACACGGCTCCCTCGCATTTGCCCACCCTCAAATGCCGGCGCCAGGATTCGATCCTGCAACCTTGGACACAGAAGCGAGAACGTTTCCGCTGTGCTACGCAGCCAGCTAAGGTTTACAAATTTGGATGAAGCTAAAATTTTCAGGTGGATGCCTAAATGTGATTTTTTATGCCTAAAATCAATAAACGATCTTCGCAATACATAACAAACATTTAGAAATTCTTTCAGCTGGCATTCTGAAGAGGTAAGCGTAAAAGGTCATCCTTCGTTATCGAATTGCGCAATGCTCCAACAATGTTGCTGATAATTCTCCGATTTTACTATTATTATTATTATTACTATTATTACTAGGGCACTTGTGCGAGAAATCTCGCATGTGCATAAACCACCCAACCGGCTTTACTGTTATGCGGGCTTCTTGTTTATTTGATTAAACGCACTTTTTAAACAATTGTCGACATTATTGAAATCAGACTTCAATTCGTCACTGCTGTAGGTATTTCTGTTTCTTTTGAATGTAAAATAATTGGTTACTTGTAAACGCTCCATGTTCATAGACCACCCGCCCGGCGCTCGTGATATGCGGGTTGGACGCGACACAGTTCTGCCCGGGGCAATCTAGTTATTTGTTTGTTTATACGGAATGTTTAAACAAATAAATATATTTCCGGTGACTTTTCAAGAAATGCAAGATTTTTCCTGTACTATTGAGACAATTTGGACGAGTTTAGCTCGAACCCTAAACCCATATGGCTAAGAGATTGAGACACCTTAGCGCTTTATATGATTATCACCATCTCATAACATCTAATAACTCCGGCCTTCCATTCCTGATTCAAACAGAAGCAAGGACGGACAATTAATGCATCTCATGTTTCCTGTTTCAGATGAAGTTCGTCCTTGCTTTCGTCGCCATCATCGGCCTGGCCTGTGGAGCCGTTGTGCCCCAGGGTAAGTATTGTATACCTCCGCGAATATGAAAATAATTGCAATTATAAGACTTAAAACTGGAATAATTGTAATAATCCTAGGAAACAGGGGATCATAATATATGGGAAATATATGGGAAAAGTATAAATCTCGCTTGGATAAATGCAGTGCTCATGATCTACATCTAATTTCAGAGACTCGTGACATCCACCAAGACATCCAGGATTTTATTAAACTCATCCCCGTTGAGAAAATCCTGAGCATCCTCGTCGAACACTTGTCTAACGATGCTGAATTTCAAGATGGTGTTGCCTACCTCACATCTGACGAATTCAAGAAAGCTCTTACCGTTGTTGAGGGCAAGAAGGAGCTCAAGGCTGTAAGTATGCAAGTATTCTAAAACCATTCAGGGAATTTGTAGGTACCTTTCACCTTCCGTCCGCCGTGCTCAAGTTAAACTGCAGTTAGAATCGGTACTTAACACTCGGCTGTTTATTGCTGAATTTAATACCGCGGTGATCATGCGGTAGGTTGTTGATGATGATGATAATTTTTGTTTTAAGGGTCCTAACATCTAGGTTATCGGCCCCTAATGGTTTGGGTGAGAGTGAAAATGAAAGATGATCAAATGAAACTTACAACTACACACACCCTATCCAGGGTGCCCCAGAAGTGGTGGGGCTTCTTTAGGGCCTTAAGCGGAAGGCAGGAGATATCAGAAAAAAACAAGAATGTGGGATCAGGAGAGATGAGAGAAGGGCCAATTAAGGCGGGAAAGTGAAAGACTCCCTAGGCCTCGGATACCCTAATATCGCCGGAGTCGGAGGCGAACAGACCTGACCAAGGAAGGCCGATAGGAAAGGTGACTGTGAGGAGCCCAGCACAGGTAAGTGGAAGCAATGCCGGACTCAGCTGGGGTCCCATGGTTGCCAACCCACGTCCCATTCGCGTGAGCCCCTCGGGGGGTAGGCTGTTGATTACAATGCTCAAACGGATCAATAATAATTCACTGGTCTTTATGAAATGAATGCTCCAAAATTTGATCAAACTTATGATAGTTGTTACTTAATGGATCCTCACTTGGAGGGCATCACTCCATAGCGCAGAAGATTATTATAGCGCGATTTATCAGTTGCCAAAGAAAGAAAGAAAGAAAGAAAGAAAGAAAGAAAGAAAGAAAGAAATAATGAGTGGACAAAAGCCGCTTACTGTCACCCGGGATGTAATCATGTATTGCCCGATACACGCACTGTCCTTTTTGGGCGCTTCTTACGTAAGGTACGTTACACCATGGGGATAAGCTTACACACAGGTATAGAAGAAAACGAAAGAAGGTTGACCTCTCGATAAAATATTATATGAAAGAAACCGTAGGGCCATGTAATGTGGGATAAATATACGTCATCCTTGACCACGGATGTCCCAATACTGTCCAGGACGGAAGTTTACCAAAGAAGTCAACTGAGCAGATGACAGACATTGGTTCGTCTCATGAGTGGATGACATGTCGAACAGCTAAGACTCTCCTTGGTGCCCAAAGGCTTTCTGTATTAATGGACACTGTTCAGCTGTGACCGAGAAACTATGATGTTTCATCAACGTCTTCCTGGCAATCATATAACACTGACACTTAAAACCAACAATATCATGTCCTTACGTTTATCGAGCAATGCTCTGATAAAAATAAATCTGACATACTTTTTACAACCTTCCTACATATGCTGCAACGTCATAAAACTTTCCGTTGATTATGTACAAGAAATTCACACTCAATTAAGATTAAGAGCAATAACGTTGATAGATTACACTTCTACCTTCAATCGAGTTTCTCTATATGGTGTATGACTACATTACATCTTCAAATGCTGGGCGGATAACTCGCTCGCTGACTGTCGCAAATTTCTCGTGTATTCGTATTTTCAATATTACACATAACCTTCAATAACAGAGTAAGGTTACCAATACTTGTTCCTTTAGATTACACTTCTAATGAGGTTTTACCACTTGCAGCTCCTCGACGACTTGGAGGGATACGACCTCAAGGCTTACGACTTCATGAACAAGATCAACGACCTGCTGGGCATCGCTCACATCAAGCCCAGGCACAACGCCCGCAACCTGAAGACCGTCAAGCAGTTGGTAGATGAGATCGTCGCTACCCTGCCCCAGGACAAAATCAAGGCTCTCTATGACGACAAGATGAAGACCAGCGCCGACTTCAACAAAGTGATGACCCACCTCCAGTCTGCTGACTTCAAGGTAACATTCTTTTGACAAAATTTGCAGTGAGCTTATCACGAATTAGGTCAAATCTCGATGACAAAATTTACTGTTAATATACATGTTTAATATTCCTCGAGAGGACACCACTATAATTTATGTCCTTTATATTTCTTGAATGGCGAATAAGTACATTTTCTTCCCAAATCTTGACGCCCATTTTGAGTACTGCAACACAAGCAGACGAGACAACATAATGATCAGAACGTCCCAATCTTATATCTGAATAGTCTGTTTTCATTTCAGAAAGATGATGATGATGATGATAATTGTTGTTTTAAGGGGCCTAACATCGAGGTTATCGGCCCCTGATGGTTTGGGTGATCGTGAAGATGATGATGAAAAGCGAACTTAAAACTAAAACTAACCAGTAAATGGAAAAATATAGGAGAATAAGGCAAATAAAGGACAGGAGGAAATGAAATGCCCTCAACCCTCGAAGAAGGCGGATTGAGGGACTTGGAAGGAAGGAGAGCCATGAAAGGCAGATAGGAAAGTGAAAGAGGAGAGGGTCCGCCCCAAAGGTAAGGTACAAAAAGGGAAAACGGACCCAGCTCAGGAATCCCTCGGGGTCGCCAACTCCCGAACTCACCAGCCGTGAGCCCCTGAGGGTGTAGCATTATCTAGGGTGCACCAAAAGTGGTGGGTCTACATACACCCTGCCTCCTTAAGGGCCTTGAGCAGAAGGCAGGAGATAACATGAAAAGAAAAAGAAGGCTGACCCCTCGCAGAAGGAGGGAATCAGAAAAGATGAGACAAGGGCCAATTAAGGCGGGAAAGGAAGAGACTCCCTAGGCCTCGGATACCCTAATACCGTCGGGGTCGGAAGAGAACAAGAGTTGACCAAGGAAGGTCGACAGGAAAGAAGAAAGAGAGGAGCCCGGCACAAGTAAGTGGAAGCAATGCCGGACTCAGCTGGGGCCCCGTGGTCGCCAACCCACAACCCACTAGATGTGAGCCCCTGGGGGATTTCAGAAAGAAATTAGTTTTTAAATATTTCCAATATATTCTTGTAGGCTATTCCCGTTAGGAATGTTAACATCAAACGACTTATGGTGCACAGTTCTGTTGGTTTTCTTTTCAATTCAGACAGGAAAAGCATGTCGTATTAAATTTAATTAACATACTGTTCGATTTCACAGCTCCTTAGGAAGGTAATTAAGAGTAGATGCATATCATTTTGATAGGAGGCTATGTCAAAACTGACCATCTCAGCTTGGATATTGATGATGACATATTTGTTGTCTTAAGGGGTATAACATCTACATTATCAACCCCTAATGGATTGCGTGATTGTAAAAATGATCAGTATTTTGTTTCGTACTGTCCTGATATCTTCACGCCATTCTAATATTGTAAACGATTATAATGAAACTATGAGAATCCAAGATCCCATACGCCTCCATTTCACACACCAAACTCAAACTTCATTCATGTCTTATGTGTGTTTCTTTTCTGCAGAAAACCGTTGACACTCTGCGCGCAACCTCTGAGGTGCAAGCATTGGAGAGGAAACTTGAATCGTACGGCATCACTGTTGATGAGATCATCGCACTGGTCAAGAAGTTCATTGGCTGGACCTATTGATTTAATGTGTAATTGTACATAGTAACGTTCAATAAAGCATTAAAATAAAATGTCTGTTTCATATCCTACATTTCCCCAAAATTAGACCTAAATAATAGTATCTCACTATTTCCTTTAAGATCTGGTTATAGCTTTCTTTTGGTACAAACATTTGTTTTTTCTTTTATCATTATTAAGGTCTGGAATTTTTGGATCCTAAAATATAGAACTACGTTATCAAATTGTAAAGCATGTTAAGTGCTCATTTGGGAATGAATTAGCGCGTAACTACCTACTTCAATGGTTGGGAGCACCACCAAATATGATCTGCTATATCAAGTTCATGATGATAATGATATTCTGGTTTTAAGGGTCCTAACACCTAGGTTTGGGTGATAGTGAAAGATGAGATGAGAATGAAATACTAAAACTAATACAATGTACCGACTTACATACTAGAAGGAGAAAAGGTAAACAAATAAAGGGTAAGGCAATTAAAGGACAGGAAGAAAAGAAATGCCCTCAACCCTCGGAGATTGGTTGAGGGACTTGGAAGGAAGGATAGCCATGAAATGCAGATAGGAAAGGGAAAGATGAGAGGACCCGCCCCAAAGTCAGTGGAAAATGAGGGGAAAACGGACCCTGCTCAGGAATTGCTAAGGATCGCCAACTCCCGAACTCACCAGCCGTGAGTCCCTGAGGGTGTTGCACTATCCAGGGTGCACCAGAAGTGGTGGGGCTACGTACTGAGCCCGCCTAGGCTCTTGTGTTTAATATTTCTTTGAGAGCATACTCACTCTCCACATGCTCAGTTCGACAGAACGCACTCTCAAGCTTCCTCATGAACAATCCGCTATTCTGGCTTCGGCTAGGACAGCTTATTTTCTTCCTGGAGATATATTACCTACAATTTTGATTCCACATATCTCAGGACCATGCCATATTTAATTCTGCATAATTTACCCTTTTCTTTGCCTTTAGAACTGGTAAATAATATTTTTGGTAAAGGTATTTTTAGTATTAATATTTTGCAAAAGTTCAGCCTAATCAATACCTTTATTTTACTAAATATAAATGATCACTTAGTGGTCATTGGTACATGTTTCGGGGCCTAATTGTTTTGGCCCCTTCATCAGCCTGTGTAGATAAAAAGTCAAGGCAAACAGGTGGTCGGATAGCTTAACACTCAAAAAATATTTCCTTAAAAAAAAAAGAAAAACCTATTATGGTGCACCATAATGAAAGGGGAAAGATGTTTATCCAAATAACATAAGGAAATAAAATACATAAATAAAATAAAAATAAAAGAATGAAAGAAGGAAAGAAAGGAACAAAGAAATACAGTAGTTGAAATTTGGAGAGAATATATATATATATATACTAGCTGACCCGGCAGACGTTGTCCTGCCAATCAAAGAATGTGTTGTAACTTTGTTTCTTGAAGTGCTTTCGGATACAAAATATTATTTCAATTTCTGTTAACTGCCTCAAAACTATCGTGAATTGAATTAACTAATTTAGAAACATTCGTTGGAGCGTGCACAACAACTCTCCAAAGTTTCATCGCAAACTGATAAATGGCATTTAACGCATACTCGATTTGGTTTAAATGATTCGTGCGCTGTCACTCATTTGTTGAATCTACTCGCGCTCTTCCAACTGCGAAATGGATTTACTGAGTTAGAAAGCTTCACGTAAGTGTACACAACAACTCATCAATGTTTCATCGCAATCGATGAATAGTATATGAACGCATATAGGATTTTGTTGGAACGCTTCGCGCGTCGTCACTCATTTGTTACATCTACTCGTGCGCTACCAATATTTTAAAATGGATTTACCAAGTTGAACACCTTCCCTGGCGTGTACACAACAACTCATCAAAGTTTCATCGGAATCGGATGAATGACATATAACGTATAAGTGATTTTCTTTAAATGATTCGCGTGCCGTCACTCATTTGTTGAATCTACTCATGCGCTACCTATTGTAAAATAGATTTACTAAGCCTGAAACCTTCTCAGGCGTGTACTCAATGATTCACCAAGGTTTGATCGCAATCGGATGAATGATATATGACCGCATACGGGACATTATGGAAACGATTCGCGCGCCGTCGCTCATTTGTTGAATCTACTCGTGCGCTACTTATTAAAAACTGGATTTACTGAGACAGAAACATTTCCTGGAGTGTACACAACAATTCATCAAAGTTTCATACAATCGGATAAATGGTATATGGACGCATACGGTACTTTGTTGAAATGATTCGCGTGCCGTCACACATTTGTTGAATCTACTCGTGGGCTATTTATTGTAAAATGGATTTATTAAGCCAGAAACCTTCCGTAGGTTGTACACAACATCTTACCCAAGTTTCATCGTTATCGGACGAATGGTATTTGAACGCATACGGGACCTTATTGAAACGCTTCGCGCGTCGTCGCTTATTTGTTGAATCTACTCGTGCGAAACCTCCTGGGAAATGGATTTACTAAGTTAGAAACCCTCAAGTAAGTGTACACAACATCTCACCCAAGTTTCATTGCAATCGGATGAATGGTAAGTTATATGAACGCATACGGGACTTTCATTAAAAGTTCACGCGTCGTTGCTCATTTGTTGAATCTACTCGTGAGCTACCTATTGTAAAATGGATTTATTAAGTTAGAAACCCTCACGTAAGTGTACACAACATCTCAGCCAAGTTTCATCGCTATCGGACGAATGGTATTTGAACGCATACGTGACTTTGTTGAAACGCTTCGCACGTCGCCGCTCATTTGTTGAATCTACTCGTGCGCAACCTCCTGTGAAATGGATTACTAAGTTAGAAGCCTTCACTTAAGTGTACACAACAACTCATCAAAGTTTCATCTCAATCTCTGAATGGAATATAAACTTATACAGGATTTTGTTGAAACGCTTCGCGCGTCGTCACTCATTTGTTGAATCTAGTCGTGCGCTACCTAATGTGAAATTTATTTACTGAGCCAGAAGCCTTCCCTGGTGTGTACACAACATCTCACCCAAGTTTCATCGCTATCGGACGAATGGTATTTGAACGCATACGGGACCTTTTTGAAACGCTTCGCGCGTCGTCGCTCATTTGTTGACTCTATTCGTGCGCTATCTATTGTAAAATGGATTTACTAATCCAAACACCTTCCCCGGAGTACACTCAACATCTCACCCAAGTTTCAACGCAATGGGATGAATGGTATATGAACGCATACGCTCTAACGTGCAGAGACAAACAGTGGAATTCGACATCACTGCCACCTTTGGTATAAAACACTACTTTCCGCCACGGGCGGAGTGTATGTTATGGCGGTAGTTGCACAGGTTGCGACCAGGTGGCTCTAAGTGCAGAGACAAAACGTCCAAAGACATCAGCTTTCACGAAGGCCAGTGGTTTCCATGACGACTGTTTTTGACTGTATATTGTAGTTCTAAAATTGTGTGTAAATTGTGGTTCTAAAATTGTGTTCATTCCACCTACCGGGTCAGATTGTGAATCTAAACCATACATGGACCCACCCTAATATACATACCAAATTCCATCAAAATCGGTTCAGTCGATTCGGAGGAGTTCAGTCACATACACACGTGTCGAAGAATTATATATATATATTGTGCCCTTTTAGTAAGAAATATGCAAATCACAGTATGCCAGCAATGCTCAAATCGGGATTTTCGGGGTTTTGGTACGTTCTCCCACTCTGTGACTTACACATTTTGGATTAAATAGAGGATACACTTCCAAAAATAAAAACAAAATCAACTCCTATTATAAAACATTTTAATTAACCAAAATTATGGCGCTACAAACAAATTAAACAAATCAACTACTGACCAATCCTTCTAAACTTGTTCAAAGTGAACAAGGAACACATAAAATCAAACAAATATTATATTAAAACACATGGTTTCCTTCAAACCAACAAAATTACAATTCTTTTCACTTCCATAAAGCATCCCTTTTAAATTTTACTACAATCACGAGCTCCAATGGCTCAATACTTTCCACTATAAATTGTGTTATTCTTTTACACACCTCAATGTCTATTTTATGAGTGTTATAATCAAAACAATATATAATCTTCTTCAAAGTAATTGTTATTCCTTTACTCAAATTTTTGGGCATCTCACAATGTTCTTATGTTACCACCTCTCTCAAGTTAACAAATTCACTACAGTGATCGGGAAAATACTTGTGCACTCCAGAGTTATAGAAGACTACTTGAACAAAGTCAAAAATTATGATCACTCCCGAAATCTAATTGTCCTCATTGAACTCGTGACATCCTACACCAATACAACATTACATTAGGGATTTTTATTTATTTGTCTTAGAAGACCATTATCACATAAGAAAGCTACGATCTGAACTGGCAAGCGGTACTTTCTATCTACAAGGGCCTCGGTTGAAATCCCGGGTCATTAACAAATCCTAAACACTCACGGTGTACCATTACTTCCACAGACGGTCTTCTCCGACCCTACCGCCTTTCAATAGCGAGCGGTCAGACCTTAACACTTGACGTGATTTATGGCCATGGAGTGGAGGCTCTATGTATCTCCTCTCGAGACAGCTACATTCATGCTTTTAAACCAGCTATTGCTTCTCCACAGTTCTTTGAACAGACCTGGCGTTTCTTTCATTCATTTTTAACAACATTATTTAGGTTCATAGACCACTTTCGTAACCTTGGCATTTATTAATTAAGAAGTGTCATCATTGATGGGTAAGAATAATTCAATACAACGACGATATTTAGGGGCTTCAACAACTATACGAGTCTAGGTTCGACTCTCTCAACTGCCTCGGGAACCAATCCCATACTGGTGGACTTACAACAATTCAGCGTCTTAGGATGACCTCGGTTTAATCTGCGCTCTTCAATACAATAAATACGCTCCCTATTATTCAATACAATATAACACACATGGCCTCGGGAACCAATCCCATTCTGGAGGACTTATCATAGCTCAATTACCGCAATCAACTGTCCCTCACAATTAATTTACCAAGTATATTTAGATTCAACGTCTTCCTAGCGTGACAATTTACTTTAATGCGCGACATTGCGCTATACATTACTTTAAGGCCTAGCGTCTTCCAAAGAACTGATAAATTCAACATCAACATTTGATCTACATCTCAATTTTTTTTATATTAATCCTCTCCCGTGACAATAATCGCTATACTTTAAGAACATGTATTCATACCATGCCTTTATTCCTTTACAAAATCTCAAAAGCTATTACTTTCATATAATTCAAATTAATCTTCATTTATATACTTTTCCTTATTATTATTATTATTATTATTATTATTACGCTTGCTTTTATAACATATATCAAATACACTGATATTTTATTTCATACCTTTCCTCTAAAGGATTTATTCATTTCTCATAATTATTTTATAATTTCTCAATTTTTATTTGTTCAGACCGCGCTCTTATTCTGTTATTTGTTATTCGAAAAACATCCCTATTTCTCAAACTCAGGTGGATTGTACACAAATATTCCCCCAACACAAAACATAATGAAAATATCCACTTACATGCTCAGACGGTCCAATTCCGTGCTTTCCAACGATGTTTCATCTCGCCCACAATGTGTAATTAATCCATACTGCACAAATTCATTTCATACACTGACATATATTGATACACATATAACTCATATACATTAAACACTGATAACATTTTAAATTACACTGGTGTATTCTTCTATGATACACAATAAAATCACTAAAACATTATTATTTAACACAAATTTGATATATTTACACTACACAGATTCTAATCACTAAGGCTTTTATTATGCCTTCCACACGTGATTTCTTTACTTCCCGTCTCCAAGGGTGAAATTCGTAAATGTCGGCTTCCTCTCTAACCAATATGAAAGTCTCGAACCATCTACCTTCTCCCTGGAATCGTATTCCTTCGAATCCGGTTTCCTGACGATCAGCTATCATTTATTAGCTTGAAACTGCTTCTTCCTAGACCCTATTGGTTGGTCTAACGAAAGTCTGTCTTATCCACGGTCTCCCAGATTCTCTATCGGTGACCTATTAATTTCTAGCAACTAATACTCCTCGTAACTTAGTGCCTTTTGTAGTTCGTTTGTTTCCCTGAAACAATGTCTAGAATTTACTTCTCCTTTCTGCTTATTCTGTCCTTGAATTCCTATTTTTCAGAACCCTATGCGAACTTTATTTTGTCCGACCCTGATTGGGTTCTTATACGTTGATATAATGTTTATTTCGCTGTTATGGTACTTCAAAACGTTACGATATTTTCGGTCGTTTAATTGGACTATATTTTGAATACCTATCGCCTGTCTTCTAAGATCGTAGCCTACTTTGACTGTAATTACTAAACTTTTCACTGTAAAACTGATATTGGTGGAACTAGATCCTGTATTAGGATTTTCCTAATTCTTCACACGGCGATACTATAATAATACTTCTCGGCTACTCCTTACGGGTGCACGTTGTTTGTCGATACAGCGACGCCCTCTGGCTGTCGGATACTGTCTATACGATGTGATACAGCATCTCCCCTCAAGGACTGCTTGTAGACTGTATTCGGTGATGTAGCGTCTCCACTCAAGGAGTCTTAGTAAACTGCATTCGATGTGAAACAGTACGACCCGCCTCAGCGGTCGTTCAAGACTGAATAATACTGATACAGCCGGACGCCCCCTCTCGGGCTCTCGGAATAACTGCATACGATGTGATGAAGCGTCACGCCCCCTGGACGGACTAAAACTGCATGATTGGCTTGGTTCTGCCAGGATTTATATACTCTTTGGCTACAAAAAGATAAAATCCACGTATTTTCCAGAACCAACTTCTGAAATAATGGTCGCACACATATAAAATTTATATCTCTGGAGAGCTTGTTTTCTAAACGTAAAATGACCTCACTGCACCTGAAAATCGATCGTGCAGTTCTGAGATATTAAATAAAATTTGTTCCTCAGCTGTGTGGGTGTTGCAGTTGATTTTTAATTCCCCACTCCTTGGGTCTCGGGACACTCCCGATGACGTATGGCCACGTATGCACTTCTCTTCTGGGCAATTATTATAACATCTTTCTCCACACAAAAATCCCTAATGCGAAATGATTCACAATGATGTATTTCTTTAGTTAATATTATTCTTGTAAAGGGGTTAAATCTAATTATTCTCCTTCTGGCATCGGTGCGCGATTGCCATTTTAATGCAATCGTAAGCTTAATTTCCGAAACAAGGTCTCTGTCTAAGCGACGGAAACTTCCACTCGTTCTAAATATAGCTATGATAAGCTATGAGCGATGCGTCAGGCGTGATCTCATCTCCTAGCCATCTGGCCTCTGTTAATTTCACAACGTTATGCCTGCTCTCTTGTATAAAATCTTTCTATGTTCTTCTGAAGACTGTATATTTCTTTCCTTCCTTTCACCAAAAATACATGGATTCGACCCCTTGAGCCAATGGTATATGAGTTCAATATATATATATAGTGTGAACACACTCTAAAATTTGACCCTTTCTTGTTGATCACAGAAATTGTGCATTCTTAAAGTGGTCCCAAATCTTCTGAAGTAGAGTATGTGGACGACAATAGCACATTTGAAATAAACCATAAGCTATACCGTGGCTTGCAGATGTCAATGAAAATACAATGGCTCAGCTTTTTGGTAGTTCAACTTACTGCGGTCTGTAGATGCTAAATGAGACATAATCTGCTCCATGGCAGCATTCCAGATTATATTCATATTCCAATTACAATTCACCAGTGATAAATGTCATGGATCACAATACTTCCTTCAAAATATTAATACTAATTGTTGCATCAATACGGAACCATAATGAACCATTCAAATACTAAAAGGTATTTTTACCACAGACACGCGGGGGATGAAGTAATTAGTCGCTAAATGACTCAACCACTTCCTTGGAATCAGGAAGCAGTTGCTAGTTGCAACACACCATCTTGAGAGTCCGTAGTGACTACACGTAATGTTTCAATTGTCCGTCTTATAGACGAAGGCCACATTAGGCGTAAGTGCATACCCCAAAATTGCGAGGATAATTATCTACAGCCATCGAGCTGTGTGCTACGATAGATTTCAGCGAAAAGTATTTATTTCAGCCGTGTAAGGCTAGTGCATCATTATTAGGCAAGTGTGAATTTATTTGTGTGAATTTGACATATATTTCACCAGACCACGAGGAAATATTAATGCTACAGCCACGTTTAATAGCCTAGTGAATAAAGCTAGTAAAACTAACAATGGAAATGCTACGCATCGCACGTGTGCAATTGTGATTACACAGATTTTTAGTGATCTAACCAAGTGTAGAATCTGTGAGGGATACCACGTGTGTCACAAAGCCTGTGGCAGGTAAAGCAGAGCAAATTTTCGACCACCTGCAAAATAAAAGCCACTGTTAGCATTTGTACTACGTAATTTAATTATAGAAGCAGTGATATTAATTGCCACGACGCATTTTGAAACACGCCACGAGATGACCATATTTCAACGTCACCGTAAGAACGTCCAGATGGAGTAACTCCTTATGATGAGGGAGGAACCGAGGAAATAAACCCGACCACCATGGGAATGTCTAACCAGCACCCTGAGGAACAAGCCCCGTACGAGATGAAGGAGCAAGAGGACAGGCTAGGACCATTGGCCTTATCCATGTACATGCCATGAGCCATGGAGGCATGTTACCCCGTCCAACGGGAAGTTGGAAGGTGAACAACATGAAACCGTAATCGTGAGTCCTGTACCTTCATCATGTACAACGTTTCTCCAGGTATTTTAGCCGAAACTATGATATTTGACCACTTAGGCAGGATTAGTGTACATTTTTCTTCTTGGCACAGGATGGGGCCGATAACCTAGATGTTAGGCCCCTTAAAACAACAATTATCATCATCATCATCATCATCATAATCTTCTTGGCGCTGGGACAATATTTAGTTAGACACCGAACCCGTGTTCTATACGGCAGGTGCGCATTACATTTTTTTTTCAGTGTAATGATAAGCCAGCTATGTGAAGGCTGTATTTTATGTCATATAAACGACATCGTCAAACAGAAGATGTAAACTTCTGATATTTAGGGAACACCCTATATTTTAGGCCCCTTCTTTTGAGTTAAAACACCATCATTAGCGTATCATTTTTCAGCCGACTGACGCTGAAACATTTCTTATGTACTCTTTATTTGACATTTTTGTGAGTACTATTTACCACGAGAAGTTTCTGGCAGGAACGAACCCATGTACAGTAAGATTGGTGGGTAAATCTACCTCGTATCATTTTAAACATCGTAGCAGAAGTTAGATGTTTTTATTTGTTTATGAATGTGCCAAGCCATGCACATTAACCCACGTGTTCAAAGAATAGGATGAGTGACATATCTGTCACGTCAATGCAGTTGGACTGCAGAAGTGTACAGTCTTTATTTTACTCTTCTTTGGGATTATTGCAACGTTATATGATATGAAAGGGTAAAACATGATAAAGCAAGGAAGCAAGGAAGCTTGTAGTTTAACGTGACCGTTAATCTGAAGAACATGAGCCACGGGACCTCCTTTTTACGTGGAATCCGAACCACAGGACATGGCATTTCACTTCGAAAATCTCACATGCATTGACCGGGAATCGAACCCGGACCGCCTTGGTGAGAGGCATTCAGCTAGACCACTGAGCCACCACGCCCCCCTAAAACATGATAAGAAACACTATTAGGGAAGTGATAAACTTTTTGAACGCTATCTGTAGAGCACACCAGGACTTTATTTAGTGTATCTGACAGATGAAAATGAACAGTTTTTGTAACACAATTTGTACGAAGCCAAGGCGTACGCCATGCTATGTAAAGCTTGTTTGACACGCGATAGCTAGTGGTAGGAACCTGTTACCACCCAGAATTCAAAGCGAGACGACTGCATTGACTTGTTATTAATGCTAATTTACGTCACTTTCTTAGAAATTTGAAGGTCAGTGTTAATGATATAACCTTGCTTTGGGGACAGCTACGTGAGCTGTGAAACACCTGTTATTTGTTTACTATGTTCGCTAACACGAATTCCTTAAATGTTTGAGCTGATGAAAACGAATCATCTAGCGTGTTATAAAAAGGTTTAAACCATATGTTAATTGACCCAGTTTTAGGTAGATTTCATTAGAAATGTTTCGACTTCCGGAAAATTTCGACATATCTTCGCGTTTCACATGCCCCAGACCCCAAAACCACCGTCAGTTCAAAAGTTTATCTATAATTTATGTATATATGTATCTATATATATATCAGTTTCTTGTGGACACGATAACTGCCGTAATTTTGCACCAATCACTTTGAATTTTTTACATAATATGTATCCCTATAAAATCTCGGTGGAGTTCGTTAATGGGCAAAATCGGTCGAAGGGGGTTAAAATGGGGGGCCGTTTTCGAAAAAGTGAAATTTCGCTATAACTCTCTTAATACGTGAAATATCGAATCCATTCAAAGTTCATAATATGTGTCGGATAAGTGCCAAAAAATTATGTCAAGTAAGTTTTTTGATAGTACCAACCATTGACCAAAGGGGTGGAAAAAAGTGGGTTTTTCGGGAAACATTAATCATATCTCTCTTAATAAGCACAATATCAAAACCGTACAGAATGGAAATTATTCCCCTAATAATTACCTAAAACTTTTGTCTGAAATAATTTTTGATATGACCCACCATTACGCCAAGGGATGAGAAAAATGATTTCGGAATGTTAAAAAATGCCAAGTGCCATCAGAGGTTACCATAACAACGCAGAGGTTGCCAAGACAACGCCATTGACGAGATCACATTCATTTTTAGCCTACTTTTCACACTTTTCAAAAATGAGGAAAAAGTAGACTTATGAGATATATCCGAGAAAATGTGTCTGTCCTTCTGTCTGTCTGTCAGTCTGTCTGTCTGTCTGCCTGTCTGTCTGTCTGTCTGGCTGGCTGTGTGTGTGTGTCCCTCCCTATCAACTCACAAACGGCTGCAGCAATCGAAACCAAATTTAGTATGAGTAAAGATGTATACCGGAATATCTCAGGCCCATATTTGAAAAAGATGCCAGTGCTACCAACTGCTAAAAAACGCACTAGAAATTTGAGGTCCATGTTGGATATCTTGGAAGGTATACATGGGAGCTATTCTAAAATTGTCACACATGTAGATAATACTATTTCAGTTTAATTTCCAGTAGGCCATACATGACAGCGTTGCCAAAACAATTTTAAGCCTTCTGATAAGTCCAATTTTTAAATGCATATAACTTCTACACTATCAATTGGATTTCAACCAAATTTTGTATGTAATATGTGTACATAAACAGATATGACTGAGTGTATTCTTAAGAGCCACCAGGGCTGCCAACTGTTAATAATTGCTCTCTATTTTGTATCCAAATATATCAGAAAGTATGCAAGCCGACAGCTTTAAACTATGCATACGTAAATTACCAGACATTTTACATTAATTTGGAGTAACTTATATACGTCAGTTCTACCAACATGATTCTAAGCCTGCTGATAGGACCAATTTTTAAATACATGTAACTTCTATACCAACAAATGGATTTCATCCAAAATTGGCACAAAAAGATATAATATTTCAGATTATTTCTGACCAGCACTCGCATGACATTGTTGCCAACATGCTTTTACGTGTACTAATAGATCCAATGTCTAAATCCATGTAACGTACTTTGGACTTCAACCACATTTTGTATTCTGTACCTTAGGAGATGGAAGTAAGAATATATTCAGTCACCAGAGCTGCCAACTGTATTGCTCTATTAGGGTACATTATGCCTAGTATACCTTATTTCGACACCCCCAGGGGCTCACATCTTGTGGGCGTGGGTTGGCGTCCATGGGGCCCCAGCTGAGTCCGGCATTGCTTCCACATACTTGTGCCGGGCTCCTCTCTGTCTTCTTTCCTGTCGACCTCACTTGGTCAACTCTTGTTCTCTTCTGACCCCGACGGTATTAGGGTATCCGAGGCCTAGGGAGTCTCTTCCTTTCCCGCCTTAATTGGCCCTTGTCTCATCTTTTCTGATTTCCTCCTTCTGCGAGGGTTCGGCCTTCTTTTTCTCTTCCTTTTACCTCCTGCCTTGTGCTCTAGGCCCTTAAGGAGGCAGGGTGTATGTAGCCCCACCACTTCTGGTGCACCCTAGATAATGCTACACCATCAGGGGCTCACGGCTGGTGAGTTCGGGAGTTGGCGACCCCGAGGGATTCCTGAGCTGGGTCCGTTTTCCCCTTTTGTCCCTTACCTTTGGGGCGGACCCTCTCCTCTTTCACTTTCCTATATGCCTTTCATGGCCCTCCTTCCTTCCAAGTCCCTCAATCCGCCTTCTCCGAGGGTTGAGGGCATTTCTTTTCCTTCTGTCCCTTTATTTGCCTTATTCTCCTTTAGTTTTCATTTTCATCTTCACGATCACCCAAACCATTAGGGGCCGATAACCTAGATGTTAGGCCCCTTAAAACAACAATTATCATCATCATCATCCTTATTTCGAACTAATTAAGACATTTCGATATTACCCACTTAATTTCGTCATTATTCTAGATGGGTTCATATACTGTAGATTAATCTATGGCATGAATCTTAATTTTAAGAAAAGTAGGCTCTTTAGTTCGTCACTGAACTTCTTGTTCCATCTGACTATGAGGGAAGCGGCTAACTGGTAGCATGCTGAACTTCTATGCCCAAGGTCGCTGGTTCAAAGCCGGCCAAAGTCGCCGTATTTTCTATGAGCGCTAAAAATCCGTCAGCATGCTTTCCTTTGGAGGGGAAGTTACAACGTTCGTTGCAAGTTGCTGGTTGCGGTGGCATCTAGCAGCCAAGTTCACAGCTAGGTGTCGTTGACGTTAGTATTTGGTACACAATTAGGTACTACTACTTAAAATTGACCGTCTGCAGACATTACCTGAAATACAGACTAATACACTAATCACAAATAACACCGTTTATCAGACAGATTCTACACACACCCAATGTACACGGGGTTACATGACCACCTTGTCGCAGCCCCTAAACTGAGGAACCAACCAACATTTCTGCGGGAGATAAAATTTTGCGTGAAGAAGTAACGTACTGTTAGATAGTTACACATTAGTTCCAAAGCTTGCATAAGGACAGTGTGATCAGAAGTATAAAAATGACCCCAAATGACAAGAAGGTTACCATCCCCATAAGACAGTAACATGTTAAAAAATATGCATAGAAAGACGAAAAAATGTTAACTAACCTCCAATTGTAAAATACTTTCTCGCAATAAATGAGGTCTGATCCTCCTACGAAAACCTGCATATTTTGCCTATTATAGCCTATCCCCTGGTTTGCCCGGTGAAATCTACCTCCGCCCTCCGGCGTGCCGAGAGGAATTTTTGTATAAAGTCAGGCTAGCCAATGTTATTGTTGTGTCTGTGAACACATTATTGTATTTAGGCAGGACGGATTAATGATCGCCTTAGTGTTGGTTTATTCCGGCGTATATTTGAGATGCGGCCAAGGCGAACGATGATATTTGCGTGCAGTTGGTGTAAGACGCGCTAACCTGTGTTACTGTTGACTTATAGGAGTCATATTCTTCGAGTGATTCTCAAGGGAGATCACATGCTGCCGAACACTGGTGTCTTAAACTGAACTATCTAATACAGTACTTAAACCTTCTGATAAATCAAAGGCATAATTATCCTAAACCAACGGATTAATTAATTAAATAATTACAGCCATTGCACCATTGGCTTGTTGTTGATTGACATAGTGATTTCGCATCATTTCCAGTGGGAGATGACTTTTAAATGAGCTGACACTTTTTGTTTTCGACGACATGAATCTTCCGGGACCAGTAGTTCGTAGCGTGATTCAAAGCTTGTAAGTCGCAGTGATGATTGCGCATTGCCACCCTAATTTACATGCATGAGATGACGACTGGGTACAAAGAGTATCTCAGTTCGTGAAGGCAAGCTAGTACTAAGTGTTCACTGATTATTTCCAAGGGTATTCACCCTATTGTACCCTGTTTAGACGTAAGAGTGTAATGCAATGTTTTTTTTTATAGTTAGTGGTCCAACTATCCTTAGATTTGGTAATAAGCATTTGATTACGACGCGTCTCGTCGTAATACCTTAATTCACATAGGATTTAGACAGATGTTAAATGTAATAGTAAATGTGGACGTGGTACCATCCTAACCTAGGGAGTGGTTTGCTTGATGTTAAATGTAAATTGTACCAAGTCATTTGTTGTAACTTTGCTCCGCGTTAATTATTCTAGTACCACGCGCCTAGCTTAGCTTGTTGCTTTGTTTCTTGTAACTAGGACTTCGCGAGGGTACTTAACGTCATTGTAGGGATCGACCCATTATTGTAGTTAGATCTGAGGACTAGCGGATTTCGACCCTCGGAAGTAGTTTAGGGGTCTTTCTTTGAATAAATCATTCACGAAATTTTACTTAAGTCTGGATCTCCTTATGGTTAGCTTTGTATTTGCGGATATATTTCTTGGGGCGTCTATGATATGTTTCCCTACACAAATGACCCAGATACCCTGGATCAAGCCTCTCGTGCTATGTAAGCCCTTCAAGAAATGCACCCGATCCTCTCAGGTTGTGGGTTCGAAGGACGGGGTAGTTAGAAGTACCATTTCTTTCGGCGGATGGTACCCGGATAACCTCCTCTGACGGGCTCAATACATCCTGCCTCCTTGAGGGCCTTGAGCATAAGGCAGGAGATAACATGAAGAAACAAGTAGTTCCTTGAAAATGATGATGATTGTTGTTTTAAGGGGCCTAACATCTAGGTTATCGGCCCCTGATGGTTTGGGTGATCGTGAAGATGAAAATGAAAAGCGAACTTAAAACTAAAACTAACTACTATCCTACATACTAGAAGAAGAAATGGAAAATTAAAGGAGAATAAGGCAAATAAAGGACAGGAGGAAAAGAAATGCCCTCAACCCTCGAAGAAGGCGGATTGAGGGACTTGGAAGGAAGGAGAGCCATGAAAGGCAGATAGGAAAGTGAAAGAGGAGAGGGTCCGCCCCAAAGGTAAGGGACAAAAAGGGAAAACGGACCCAGCTCAGGAATCCCTCGGGGTCGCCAACTCCCGAACTCACCAGCCATGAGCCCCTGAGGGTGTAGCATTATCTAGGGTGCACCAAAAGTGGTGGGGCTACATACACCCGGCCTCCTTGAGGGCCTTAAGCAGAAGGCAGGAGATAACATGAAAAGAAAAAGAAGGCTGACCCCTCGCAGAAGGAGGGAATCAGAAAAGATGAGACAAGGGCCAATTAAGGCGGGAAAGAAAGTGACTCCCTAGGCCTCGGATACCCTAATACCGTCGGGGTCGGAAAACAAGAGTTGACCAAGTGAGGTCGACAGGAAAGAAGAAAGAGAGGAGCACGGCATAAGTAAGTGGAAGCAATACCGGACTCAGCTGGGGCCCCGTGGTCGCCAACCCAAGTTCCTTGAAAAACTATACAGCCTATTTTCATATATCCTACTTATGTTAATTGGCTCTATATAAATACAAAATTTCAGTTTGATTGCTGTAATAGATTCGCAGATATTGAGAACCGACTAAATATTTCGGATGGTCGCCATGTTGGATTTTATATATGTAGTTCCTAGAGTTATGTACTGTTACCTGCAGATTATTGTGTACGTGTAGCATTCAAACATCAATCGCATGATTAGAACACAAGAAGTAACATGGAGATTTTAAAATTTCGCACAGCTGCCATCTTGTGGTTATGGAAACAATTGAAATAAATTAGATGGCAGTGGATTAACATTCGTATAAGGATTTACTGTTTCATGTTTCACTGCACTCGGAGGGTTAAATTGCGAGAAACGTCCATGTGAATATTTATACTTCGCATCGCCGCCATGTTGGATTTGTGATCACCAGGTTATTTAAAGTCCTATAGGTGAACTTAAGTTCATAGCCCCTATGAACATAAAAATTCATTTTGATTGCTATAATAGATTCGTAGATATTCAGAGCCGTGTAAATATTTCGGATGGTCGCCATGTTGGATTGTTAAATGTATAGGCTATAGAGTCATGTACTGCCCCCGTAAAATGAATTATAAGGGATGAAAATGGGAATAATAATTTTTTTTTCGAAGCCCATGATGAAATTTAACCAAGGAATATGATGGCTGGAACTTGGCAGAAACCAGTCGTGAGGCGACGTCGAGCAAGGAAGGAAATTCCGTCACGTGATTGTGTTGCCCAATCGAAGTTTCTAGAAGCTTGGAATCGACCTAGCAAAAGCGAATATTCCCAGGATTTGTTTAAATATTGTTATAAATTATCCCATTGGATATGAGCTTACAGCCAATAGGAAGAAGTTTTAGAGAAGACGGGAGTTCCAGCAACTATATTTTTATGGATATTTATGATGATGATAATTGAAGTTTTAAGGGGCCTAACATCTAGGTTATCGGCCCCTAATGATCCGGGTGATAGCAAAAATGAGAATGAAACGGAAACCAGAACGAAAATTATGTGACACGGAAAAGACGTACAAAGAGAAACTCAGATGGAAACAACTCACAATATGGTCTTACAAAAGGGAATTTAGAACGAAAAGTTTCACAAAAAGAATAGATTGATAAAGACCCACAAAACGTAGGCTAGATTCAAAATACGTACAAAATGCAATGTAGCGCCGAAATACTTACAAAATGCAACTGAAATTCAAAATACTTACAAAATGCAAATGAGATCGAAAATACGTACAAAATGCAATTGAGGTTCAAAATACTTACAAAATGCAATTGAAATTGAAAATACACAATGCAATTCAGATTGAAAGATCCCCAGTTCCAATCCAAATTATTCACAAAGTGCAATTGAAGTTCAAAATACTTACAAAATGCAATTGAAATTGAAAATGCTTACAAAATGCACGGTAGATTCAAACGACTCATGTCGAATGACAATACTTACAAAATGGAATTTAGATTGAAAATACTTGACAAAATGTAATTTAGATTGAAAATACCCACAAAATGCAATTGAGAATCAAAATATGTGCAAAATGCCCACCAAGCAAAATGCAATTTAGATTCAAAATTCGTGCGAAATGAGGTTTTGGTTGAAAATACTTACAAAATGCAATTGAAATTCAAAAAACTCACTAAAAGGCCTGGCCACCTGCATTGAAAGACTTACTAAAAAGCAATTTAGATTGTCAATCTTTACAAAATGCAATTGAAGTTGAAAACAATCGCGAGATGTAATTTTGATCGAAAAAACTTACAAAATGCAACGTAGATTAAAAATGCCTTAAAAATCGCTAAAAGGGAATATAGATACACGGTGAACCAAGTAACAAAAACAGTGTGGGAATCTTAAAGAGAAAAGAAAATATAAGGAAAAGAGGAGAGGACAGGAGAGGGGAGAGAGGAGAGGGTCCGCCCCAAAGGTAGGGACAAAGGGGAAAACGGACCCAGCTCAGGAATCTCTCGGGGTCACCAACTCCCGAACTCACCAGCCGTGAGCCCCTGAGGGTGTAGCATTATCTAGGGTGCACCAGAAGTGGTGGGGCTACATACACCTTGCCTCCTTAAGGGCCTTGACTACAAGGCAGGAGGTAAAATGAAAATAAAAAAAGAAGGCTGACCCCTCACAGAAGGAGGGAATCAGGAAAGAATATACAAGGGCCAGTTAAGGCGGGAAAGTGAAAGACTCCCTAGGCCTCGGATAACCTAATACCGTCGGTGTCGGAAGAGAACAGGAGGTGACCAAGGGAGGTCGACAGGAAAGAAGACGGAGAGGAGCCCGGCACAAGTAAGTGGAAGCAATGCCGGACTCAGCTGGGGTCCCGTGGTCGCCAACCCACGCCCCACTAGATGTGAGCCCCTGGGGGTATGGATATTTAATTCATTTAAGCCCTTAGAGAGTGAATTTATATATTGGAAATGAGAAGAATATGATAATAAAATATTGGAAATATTTTATAAGTCAATAGCAGGTCGCTATTAGAAGAAATAAGCGATTTGCTAGAGCCCGCGCGAATTCGAGAGGGAACTCGAAAAGGCGGCTAGAATCGGTAGACTTGGAGGGGAGATGCCAAGCATCAGGGCTCTTGTGTATCTGAACGTCGAAGAGGTCAGACGTGTGCGATTGGAAGATGATGATGATGATGATGATAATTGTTGTTTTAAGGGGCCTAACATCGAGGTTATCGTCCCGTGATTAAATGAAATGGCGTGAAATGAAAGGATGAAGACTTTAAAAAAAGCTCACTGCTATGGATGAAACGAAAATGGTTTAGATAAAGTAGACAGTGAGCCCCAACAACTATGCCTTATGTAGCAGAGAAAATACGTACAAAAAGGAACTCAGATTGAAACTACTCACCAAATGGAGAGCGGTAATGCGTACATAAGGGAATTTCGAACGAAAATACTCACAAAAGGAATAGATTGTAAAATACGCACAAAATGTAGGTTAAGTCCAAAATATGTACAAAATGCAACGTACAGTCGAAATACCTACAAAATGCAAGTGAAATCAAAATACTTATAAAATGCAAATGAGATTGAAAATACGCACAAAATGTAATGGAGATTCAAAATACCCACACAATTGCAATTGAGACTTAACTACTTGAACAAAGCGGTGTAGGTTGAAAATATAAAATGCAATTGAAATTGCTTACAAAATGTATGGTAGATTCAAACTTCTCATTAGGATGGTTGATGATGATGATAATTGTTGTTTCAAGGGGCCTAACATCTAGGTTATCGGCCCCTGATGGTTTGGGTGATAGTGAAGACGAAAATTAAAAGCAAACTCAAAACTAAAACCAACCAACAACCCACATACCAAAAGAAGAAATGGAAAACTAAAGGAGAATAAGGCAAATAAAAGGACAGAAGGAAAAGAAACGCCCCCAACCCCCGGAGAAGGCGGACCGAGGGACCCGGAAGGAAGGAGAGCCATGAAAGGCACATAGTAAAGTGAAAGAGGAGAGGGCCCGCCCCAAAGGAAAGGGACAAAAGGAGAGGAGGGAGGAGAGAGGAGAGGGTCCGCCCGAAAGGTAAGGGACGAAAGAGGAAAACGGACGCAGCTCAGGAATCCCTCGGGGTCGCCAACTTCCGAACTCACCATCCGTAAGCCCCTGAGGGTGTAGCATTATCTAGGGTGCACCAGAAGTGGTGGGGCTACATACACCCTGCCTCCTTAAGGGCCTAGAGCACAAGGCAGGAGGTAAAAGGAATAGAAAAAGAAGGCTGACCCCTCGCAGAAGGAGGGTATCAGAAAAGATGAGACAAGGGCCAATTAAGGCGGGAAAGGAAGAGACTCCCTAGGCCTCGGATACCCTAATACCGTCGGGGTCAGAAGAGAACAAGAGTTGACCAAGTGAGGTCGACAGAAAAGAAGACGGAGAGGAGCCCGGCACAAGTAAGTGGAAGCAATGCCGGACTCAGCTATGGCCCCGTGGTCGCCAACCCACGCCCACAACATGTGAGCCCCTGGGGGGTCATTAGGATGGATAATACGTACAAAATGCAATTTAGATTGAAAATAATTACAAAATGTAATTTAGATTCTAAATACCCACAAAATTGCAATTGAGACTTAACTACTTGAACAAAGCGGGGTAGGTTGAAAATACAAAATGCAATTGAAATTCAAAAAAAACTCACAAAATCTCCAGCCCGGATATTGAAAGACTTACTAAAAAGCAATTTAGATTGTCAATCCTTACAAAATGCAATTGAGATTGAAAAACACTCACAAAATGCAATCTAGATCGAAAAGACTTGCAAAATGCAACGTAGATTAAACATACCTACAAAAAAAACTAAAAGGGAATTTAGATACACGGGGAACCAAGTAACAAAAACAGTGCGGGAATCTGAGAGAGAAAAGGAAATATAAGGAAAAGAGGAGAGGATTGGAGAGGAGAGGGGAGGGGAGGGGTGAGAGGAGAGGGTCCGCCCCGAAGGGAAGGGACAAAAGGGGAAAACGGACCCAGCTCAGGAATCCCTCGGGGTCGCCAACTCCCGAACTCACCAGCCGTGAGCCCCTGAGGGTGTAGCATTATCTAGGGTGCACCAGAAGTGGTGGGGCTACATACACCCTGCCTCCTTAAGGGCCTTGAGCACAAGGCAGGAGGTAAAAGGATAAGAAAAAGAAGGCTGATCCCTCACAGAAGGAGGGTGTCAGGAAAGATGAGACAAGGGTCAATTAAGGCGGGAAAGGAAGAGACTCCCTAGGCCTCGGATACCCTAATACCGTCGGGGTCGGAAGAGAACGCGATTGGAAGAGAAAGGAGTTCCGAGTGTTTCACCGAGCTAGTAGAAGGTGACTCGTGGAGACAAGGCTTAAGCAAGGGCGGAATTAGGAGACGACCGCGCCTTGAATCTAGGTGAAGTTGCTAGGATCACATATACCGAAATAACTTCGGTCTGATCGGCTTCAGATAATTTATTTCAACTTCATATTGTAGCGGACTAGCAGATATTGTATATTACGAACTTACAGAAGTTTGAGAGAAGTATTTCAGCAATTATAAGCAGTTTTGTGAAGCGCGACAAAAGTGTTTCTTTCCAGCGCGATACGACACTTTGTCCGAGCGACTGCAGCTCAGGTAACAGCCACGAGTGAGTACGAATGTGTATTAATATTGCTTGTGTGGAACTGTATTACAACACTTAGGATGGAGATGTATTCCATAGTGAAGAACAATATTCAGTCTAGTATTATGAAGATTATTATGGACTAAATTATTATGTGCGCCAGGAGTATAGGCAGATAGAAGCAATATAGTCAGCGATGGAGCTTCGTTAGAGGAGACTGTTCGTGAATGTCTACATAGTGAGCGATCATGAGACTTGATGCACAACTCTATTCTAGTGCATTCTTGTCAAACATGAGCTTAACATTAACATCAGAGACTACTGAACGATGTTCAGATTCCATCTACGTGAATGTTCGTTATACGAGTGAGGTCCGAGACTTTCTCTTCAAATGCCTTTTGAAGTGGAAAGCAGAACTTTCGACGCTACTCACTGTTATGATGAGACTGTGCTGTGACGGAGATAGAAGAAACATCAAGATTATCAAGAGGTCCAGGGTTATCCCGGTCACAAGGAAGATGATGATTGGAGGCCCGCAGTTCGATTCCGGTCGGAGCTTGCTGTTTCCAGTGGGGGAATTCGTTCCTTTCCTGAGGTCACGAGTTCGTGGAGACGAGCTAGGATCCAGCCCAGATCTTTGGGAGATGTAACACCCGAGTATTTTGTTATACTCTACCTTGATCTCCTAGACTTCGAGACCAGGTAGCAGTGTTCACTAACCTTGTAGTTAAAGCTTGTAGTGACATTTTCTGAGCAAATCCTTTATCCATATTTCGATACAGTATTTATGTACTCCATGTATAGCATCTTTATTCTTCGAAATTTATTATAGTGATCGTCTTGCGACGCTATTAACTTCGTTTGTTAGGAATCCAGTTTCTTAACTGAGATTATTTACTTGTTCGAGGAACAAGCTTTTGTCATTTCCTTTAAGGAACAGTAATTTATTTTCGACGTTTGTGTATTCTTTCTGAATGCAGGTGATAGACATTTTCGTCTATGTTACCCATTAAATTAATTTTTATTAGTTTAATTTGGGCATTTTATCCGTCGAGAAGAAACGTCAAGAAAGAAGATCTTGGTAGTGATATATTGTGAAATATCATGTCACATTGTGGAAAAGAAACATTTAACGTGGACACGATTATTATCGTCAGAACTCATAGACATTCGTTCTGAATTAAGAGAATACGAATTTTGACTAACTGTATGTTTTTATTGAAGAAAGCTATGAACTTTCAGTCATTTAATTTATTGGAAGCTAGAACCTGCTTGGAAGATTAATTATCATCCGACGTTAGGGTAGTTATCGTTTGATATCCTCGTCGTGATAGATTCTTGTTGGACACAAACACATAGATATGATGTTGTGATTAATTATTTACGAGGAGTAATATCATGTCACGTTGTAGACATAATATTCCTTCCTCGATTAGTCGAACCCAGATGTGTGAAGATGAGATCTAGTATTTTTATTAAATGTATACACGACAGTTTATACTTATCAGAGTATCGTTTCAAGAGTATTAAGTGAGGAAGTCAGTATCGTAAATTTCAAAGGTCGTTAAGATGTATACATTAATAATTTAACAATTGTTATTATTGTTCATGAGACCAGCGATTGTGGTGACAACGCTGAGAAATTATGCCCTTTTGTAGGAATGCCAGGTTGAAAGAAGTGGAGTTGATAACCCTTTGATAGTGTTTTTATGTATTTCCGTATGTATTTGGCATACGAGGTTATTGCGAAGGTGTGTTCCCCATTTTATAGTACAGTCATTGCGTGGGCATGGCTAGGATTGGCATGGCATTTAAAGTGTGAGTAGAGAGTACTCCTTATTTTGTTGTACACGACCTGGGATTTAGAGAGGACAGGAAGGGTCACGGTTGAAATTGGAACAGGAAATTGATGATGTCAGCTGTTATGCTATACTTTTATCGAGATTATTAAACCTAAACATGTAACGGCATATGTTTCACCTTAAGTGGTCGAATGTATTTAAACTATTTTGACACCAGATCAGAGAGGAGAGACTGGTGGTGGTTATTTCAGGTAATGTAGAAGATTTTAAGATGATGATGATGATGATTGTTGTTTAAAGGGCCTAACATCGAAGGTTATCAGTCCCTAATGAAATGGAATGTTATGGAATGAATGTATGAAGATAATAACAGCCCAATGCCAAGGATGAAAACGAATAAGGTTTATATAAAACAGACAGTGAGCCCCAACAATTATGTTTTATTTGTATAATAGATTAAATGATGATGATGATGATGATAATTGTTGTTTTAAGGGGCCTAACATCTAGGTTATCGGCCCCTAATGATCTGGGTGATAGCGAAAATGAGAATGAAATGGAAACCAGAACGAAAATTATTTGAGACGGAAAATACGTACAAAGAGAAACTCAGATGGAAACAACTCACAATATGGTCTTACAAAAGGGAATTTAGAACGAAAAGATTCACAAAAAGGATAGATTGAAAAAGACCCACAAAACGTAGGCTAGATTCAAAATACGTACAAAATGCAATGTAGCGTCGAAATACTTACAAAATGCAACTGAAATTCAAAATACTTACAAAATGCAAATGAGATCGAAAATACGTACAAAATGCAATTGAGGTTCAAAATACATACAAAATGCAATTGAAATTGAAAATACACAATGCAATTCAGATTGAAATAGGCCCAATCCCAGTTCCAATCCAAATTATTCACAAAGTGTAATTGAAATTCAAAATACGTACAAAATGCAATTGAAATTGAAAATGCTTACAAAATGTACGGTAGATTCAAACGAATCTTGTGGATGGACAATACTTACAAAATGCAATTTAGATTCAAAATACTTGACAAAATGTAATTTAGATTCAAAATACCCACAAAATGCAATTGAGAATCAAAATATGTGCAAAATGCTCACCAAACAAAATACAATTTAGATTCAAAATTCGTGCTAAATGTGGTTTTGGTTGAATATACTTACAAAATGCAATTGAAATTCAAAATACTCACTAAAAGGCCCGTCTACCTGCATTGAAAGACTTACTAAAAAGCAATTTAGATTGTAAATCTTTACAAAATGCAATTGAGGTTGAAATTTGGAATTTGGATACACGGATACACGGTGAACCAAGTAACAAAAACAGTGCGGGAATCTTAAAGAGAAAATTAAATAGAAGGAAAAGAGGAGAGGAGAGGAAAGGAGAGGGGGAGAGAGGAGAGGGTCCGCCCCAAAGGTAAGGGACAAAAGTGGAAAACGGACCCAGCTCAGGAATCCCTCGGGGTTGCTAACTCACGAACTCACCAGCCGTGAGCCCCTGAGGGTGTAGCATTATCGACGGTGCACCAGAAGTGGTGGGGCTACATACACCCGGCCTCCTTAAGGGCCTTGAGCACAAGGCAGGAGGTAAAAGGAAAAGAAAAAGAAGCCTGACCCCTCGCAGAAGGAGGGTATCAGAAAAGATGAGACAAGAGCCAATTAAGGCGGGAAAGGAAGACTCCCTAGGCCTCGGATACCCTAATACCGTCGGGGTCGGAAGAGAACAAGAGTTGACCAAATGAGGTCGATAGGAAAGAAGACGGAGAGGAGCCCGGCACAAGTAAGTGGAAGCAATGCCGGACTCAGCTGGGGTCCCGTGATCGCCAACCCAGTATAATAGATTAAAGGGGATAATATAAAACAAATAAGACATTTTGAATAATAACAAGTAGTTCCGTTAAGAACTAAATAGCCTATTTTCATTTATCCTACTAATATCAATTGCCTCTATCAACATACAAATTGTCAGTTTGATTGCTGTTGTTACATCCATCAACACTCGATAAAGGTTGTGTCTATAACCATGCCTAGCAAATTGAAGGTATAAGTTGAGCTGTAGGACATACGGACGTAGCAGGCCAACAGCGACCTACATTCGTAAATACTGCAAGCCGGCAGGCTTATGCAATAGTAGCAACACAACTGCACATACTATTGACATGCTTGACCTACTTGAAAGTCTACAAATGCAGAGGACGCACACGCGGCGGCGGCCTCTCTTGCTCTCTTGATCCTGAGGACCGACGCCGAGTGTTACTGCTACGAGAGACCGGCAGGGCGCCGCCCCTGGCGCGGTCCCAACGCAACATGATGAAGGACGGGTATCATCGGTAGGGTGAGTACAAGTGTATCTGTCAGATTCCTTTTCCCTTAGCAATCATCCCCCCCCCCTTTTATCTTAACCTAAGCGCCACCCAATAGTACAATAAAACCTTCTCTCACAGTCAAATGGCTCTATCTTTTTATTTCACTTAGTTAGTCGTAAAAACCTACCCCCTTAGTTTGTAGTTAGGTTAAGATCCAGTGTTTCCCGCTGCGCCATGCTGTCCAGCAGTACTTGAAGACGACCAGCGCTTGGCTTGCTAAGACTCTCCCGATAAGTCTGGTGAGTATGGGTCCGCAGTTCTTCATAAGACATCCTAGTAAATCTGCGTAGAATGCTAAGGATGTCCAGGGTGTTTTACAATCAATAATTCCTAATATAATTGGTGGTTAGCCACCCATCAAAAATCCCTAACAATAATGGTATAGGCGCCGGGTAAAACTCAGTAGATACTGGAGATGCCGACCAGGTCAACTAAATCCCAAACATTTTTATTATTGTTATGTAAAAATCCCTAATAATAATGGTGGAGGGCCGAGTACCATGTGTAGAAAGGAACTTACACAACAAGTTTCTGTGGTTGCGCACGCCAAGCAGTATTTTTTCTTTTACTTAAACACGGGATTTTTTTCAGCATTAATTACAAATTATTAAAGTCGATAGACAAGAGAGAATACAGTAGAATCCTCTTGAGGCCAAGCGTTTTAAGATTTTAGCAACCCCTAACTAGAGAAGTAGAAATATTTAATACCCACCCACCCCACCCCTTAAGGTAAAGTAAGCTTTTACCACCCTAGTAGGTAGTAGGAATTAACCCATAGCAGTTTATAGAAATGGTAAGGAAGTACAGATAATTACCCCACTCTAATAAAAGACAGCTTATTTCCTAAGATTAATTCCCCTAGAATTAGACAGTGTAACCTATTAAACCAGGCATTTTTTCAGCAGTGTCATTACAGTGTATATATTGTTGTATATCATAAGTTAGTAGGAAATATTTGAGTGACTGAATGAACGGGAACCTTGGTAATATGAGTAGACAGGAAGAGCGAGCTACCTTTACACTACACTTTCACAGACACTATAAACACGATACAGCAAGGGGGCACAGTCAACGCCACCTAGAGAATAAGGCCTCCGCGCTCGGAAGCACGCGCACCAAAAGTAGTCATTCCTCCCTGCCCTTCCAAACGATGTTTCTACTCGCAAAGAAAACGCTCATGTTGTTGCAATGTACAACTGTAAATGAACACTGCATAGCCTGCGAGTCTTTGAGTAGCCAGTATTGCTAAATTACCCTACCTCGTAGAATTTACCTTACCTTTCATAAAATACGCTTTCCAGTAATGCTTGAACTATAAAACTCCTTCTATACCGAGGGAGGAAAAAGAAATAAACAGTTTCATCATAATAACAAAAAAGGCCCATAATTATTACGATAATGATGTTTATTATGATTTTTAGAACGTTATGAACTTATTAACCTCACTTTTAAATGAAGGGAGAAAGGCAAAAATGGAAAAGAATAATTGAACAGCTGAGTCGAAAAACGATAACATTCCATTTCCAAGAGGAAAAAAGAAGGATCATCTGTCGAAACTATACGTCGCATTGAAAAATTCACCATTTGCCAATTGTAGTACTAGTAGCAAGAAGTTATGTCTCAAAATGTCATAATAGGAGTGTCATCAGTTAGCGACTAATTAATGATTATATATGCTGGAACATTATCCCATTTCTTTGCATATTGTACTTTTTCCACTCACTTGTTCAATTTTTAGTAATATTTTACTGGCTTTGGATTACAGAATATTAATTTAATTAAAAGTTTTGAATTTTGCAGGTATTTACTAAAATTTATCAACAATTTGGCTACAGACAGAAATACAATACAATACAGTTTTATCTTGAAATATATTAAGCCGAGACTACATTGTACAGCAGGAACATAATTAACTCTCACCAACAATTCAACTTATGAGCCTAGTGCTCTTGTAGCTTAATAGAGAATAGAGAATTGGATATCTTCGGATTCTTAACTATTATTTTAACAGATTTTACATTAAAATTTTATTTTGCTACTAGAAAATTTCTTAAATGATGTAAGTGAAGGTTAAAAAATTAGTTTAAATGGGTTAAAAAAATTCAAAATAGATTCAATTCACATTTTGAGAGGGTTGTTTTTGAAATTACAATAGGACTAAATTTCTTAATCTTGGGAATCAATAATAAGCTTATTGACTTTCTGATTTGTATAGATGTTAAGAAATATGCTTCACCCATCTGGTACATCAGGACTGCCAAAGCTAAATCTTCAATTAATGACATAGGCTACATTAAGGTAAAATTATGAGCAGGGCTAGGATTTATATGTACTAAAATGTGTCAAAATATGTACATATGTATGTATATATATTTTAAAATATGTACAATCTAAAAATGTCAAAATGTAATTATATTTTATGAAATATGGACAAAAGACAAATTTATCCCCATAATACTAATTTTGTTACTTCTATAACCCACATAAATGCATTAAAAATACTGAATCTATAAATCAAATTATCCAATTTTCTTTTATTACACTTACTTGTCACTTGCTTTCATTCATCGATTATTCCTATTATGCCTGCCTACCATAACAGTATACCATGAAATGTTCTAAATTTTCAAACTTGAAGCTTGTTTTCATAAGAATTGCTATCGTTACACCTACGTACTTCAGAAATCTTTCTTTTCATTACATAACTGTAAACTTGTCCTGTGCTGCCATATTTCCAGTCACCGAAAACTACAATTCTATATATTTTTATTCATAAGAGTAAAATATGTACAAATATTAGATTGAAATTTACTAAAATTATTTATTGTGCATGTAGGCTATGTACTGAAGTCAGAAATATGGAGAAACATGTCAAATAAATTTGTTTAATATGAAATAGGAAAACATAATCGATGATGATGATGATGATAATTGTTGTTTTAAGGGGCCTAACATCTAGGTTATCGGCCCCTGATGGTTTGGGTGATCGTGAAGATGAAAATGAAATGCAAACTTAAAACTAAAAACTAACTACTAACCTACATACTAGAAGAAGAAATGGAAAACTAAGGGAGAATAAGGCAAATAAAGGACAGGAGGAAAAGAAATGCCCTCAACCCTCGAAGAATGCAGATTGAGGGACTTGGAAGGAAGGAGAGCCACGAAAGGCAGATAGGAAAGTGAAAGAGGAGAGGGTCCGCCCCAAAGGTAAGGGACAAAAGGGGAAAACGGACCCAGCTCAGGAATCCCTCGGGGTCGCCAACTCCCGAACTCACCAGCCGTGAGCCCCTGAGGGTGTAGCATTATCTAGGGTGCACCAGAAGTGGTGGGGCTACATACACCTTGCCTCCTTAAGGGCCTTGACTACAAGGCAGGAGGTAAAATGAAAATAAAAAAAGAAGGCTGACCCCTCACAGAAGGAGGGAATCAGGAAAGAATATACAAGGGCCAGTTAAGGCGGGAAAGTGAAAGACTCCCTAGGCCTCGGATAACCTAATACCGTCGGTGTCGGAAGAGAACAGGAGGTGACCAAGGGAGGTCGACAGGAAAGAAGACGGAGAGGAGCCCGGCACAAGTAAGTGGAAGCAATGCCGGACTCAGCTGGGGTCCCGTGGTCGCCAACCCACGCCCCACTAGATGTGAGCCCCTGGGGGTATGGATATTTAATTCATTTAAGCCCTTAGAGAGTGAATTTATATATTGGAAATGAGAAGAATATGATAATAAAATATTGGAAATATTTTATAAGTCAATAGCAGGTCGCTATTAGAAGAAATAAGCGATTTGCTAGAGCCCGCGCGAATTCGAGAGGGAACTCGAAAAGGCGGCTAGAATCGGTAGACTTGGAGGGGAGATGCCAAGCATCAGGGCTCTTGTGTATCTGAACGTCGAAGAGGTCAGACGTGTGCGATTGGAAGATGATGATGATGATGATGATAATTGTTGTTTTAAGGGGCCTAACATCGAGGTTATCGTCCCGTGATTAAATGAAATGGCGTGAAATGAAAGGATGAAGACTTTAAAAAAAGCTCACTGCTATGGATGAAACGAAAATGGTTTAGATAAAGTAGACAGTGAGCCCCAACAACTATGCCTTATGTAGCAGAGAAAATACGTACAAAAAGGAACTCAGATTGAAACTACTCACCAAATGGAGAGCGGTAATGCGTACATAAGGGAATTTCGAACGAAAATACTCACAAAAGGAATAGATTGTAAAATACGCACAAAATGTAGGTTAAGTCCAAAATATGTACAAAATGCAACGTACAGTCGAAATACCTACAAAATGCAAGTGAAATCAAAATACTTATAAAATGCAAATGAGATTGAAAATACGCACAAAATGTAATGGAGATTCAAAATACCCACACAATTGCAATTGAGACTTAACTACTTGAACAAAGCGGTGTAGGTTGAAAATATAAAATGCAATTGAAATTGCTTACAAAATGTATGGTAGATTCAAACTTCTCATTAGGATGGTTGATGATGATGATAATTGTTGTTTCAAGGGGCCTAACATCTAGGTTATCGGCCCCTGATGGTTTGGGTGATAGTGAAGACGAAAATTAAAAGCAAACTCAAAACTAAAACCAACCAACAACCCACATACCAAAAGAAGAAATGGAAAACTAAAGGAGAATAAGGCAAATAAAAGGACAGAAGGAAAAGAAACGCCCCCAACCCCCGGAGAAGGCGGACCGAGGGACCCGGAAGGAAGGAGAGCCATGAAAGGCACATAGTAAAGTGAAAGAGGAGAGGGCCCGCCCCAAAGGAAAGGGACAAAAGGAGAGGAGGGAGGAGAGAGGAGAGGGTCCGCCCGAAAGGTAAGGGACGAAAGAGGAAAACGGACGCAGCTCAGGAATCCCTCGGGGTCGCCAACTTCCGAACTCACCATCCGTAAGCCCCTGAGGGTGTAGCATTATCTAGGGTGCACCAGAAGTGGTGGGGCTACATACACCCTGCCTCCTTAAGGGCCTAGAGCACAAGGCAGGAGGTAAAAGGAATAGAAAAAGAAGGCTGACCCCTCGCAGAAGGAGGGTATCAGAAAAGATGAGACAAGGGCCAATTAAGGCGGGAAAGGAAGAGACTCCCTAGGCCTCGGATACCCTAATACCGTCGGGGTCAGAAGAGAACAAGAGTTGACCAAGTGAGGTCGACAGAAAAGAAGACGGAGAGGAGCCCGGCACAAGTAAGTGGAAGCAATGCCGGACTCAGCTATGGCCCCGTGGTCGCCAACCCACGCCCACAACATGTGAGCCCCTGGGGGGTCATTAGGATGGATAATACGTACAAAATGCAATTTAGATTGAAAATAATTACAAAATGTAATTTAGATTCTAAATACCCACAAAATTGCAATTGAGACTTAACTACTTGAACAAAGCGGGGTAGGTTGAAAATACAAAATGCAATTGAAATTCAAAAAAAACTCACAAAATCTCCAGCCCGGATATTGAAAGACTTACTAAAAAGCAATTTAGATTGTCAATCCTTACAAAATGCAATTGAGATTGAAAAACACTCACAAAATGCAATCTAGATCGAAAAGACTTGCAAAATGCAACGTAGATTAAACATACCTACAAAAAAAACTAAAAGGGAATTTAGATACACGGGGAACCAAGTAACAAAAACAGTGCGGGAATCTGAGAGAGAAAAGGAAATATAAGGAAAAGAGGAGAGGATTGGAGAGGAGAGGGGAGGGGAGGGGTGAGAGGAGAGGGTCCGCCCCGAAGGGAAGGGACAAAAGGGGAAAACGGACCCAGCTCAGGAATCCCTCGGGGTCGCCAACTCCCGAACTCACCAGCCGTGAGCCCCTGAGGGTGTAGCATTATCTAGGGTGCACCAGAAGTGGTGGGGCTACATACACCCTGCCTCCTTAAGGGCCTTGAGCACAAGGCAGGAGGTAAAAGGATAAGAAAAAGAAGGCTGATCCCTCACAGAAGGAGGGTGTCAGGAAAGATGAGACAAGGGTCAATTAAGGCGGGAAAGGAAGAGACTCCCTAGGCCTCGGATACCCTAATACCGTCGGGGTCGGAAGAGAACGCGATTGGAAGAGAAAGGAGTTCCGAGTGTTTCACCGAGCTAGTAGAAGGTGACTCGTGGAGACAAGGCTTAAGCAAGGGCGGAATTAGGAGACGACCGCGCCTTGAATCTAGGTGAAGTTGCTAGGATCACATATACCGAAATAACTTCGGTCTGATCGGCTTCAGATAATTTATTTCAACTTCATATTGTAGCGGACTAGCAGATATTGTATATTACGAACTTACAGAAGTTTGAGAGAAGTATTTCAGCAATTATAAGCAGTTTTGTGAAGCGCGACAAAAGTGTTTCTTTCCAGCGCGATACGACACTTTGTCCGAGCGACTGCAGCTCAGGTAACAGCCACGAGTGAGTACGAATGTGTATTAATATTGCTTGTGTGGAACTGTATTACAACACTTAGGATGGAGATGTATTCCATAGTGAAGAACAATATTCAGTCTAGTATTATGAAGATTATTATGGACTAAATTATTATGTGCGCCAGGAGTATAGGCAGATAGAAGCAATATAGTCAGCGATGGAGCTTCGTTAGAGGAGACTGTTCGTGAATGTCTACATAGTGAGCGATCATGAGACTTGATGCACAACTCTATTCTAGTGCATTCTTGTCAAACATGAGCTTAACATTAACATCAGAGACTACTGAACGATGTTCAGATTCCATCTACGTGAATGTTCGTTATACGAGTGAGGTCCGAGACTTTCTCTTCAAATGCCTTTTGAAGTGGAAAGCAGAACTTTCGACGCTACTCACTGTTATGATGAGACTGTGCTGTGACGGAGATAGAAGAAACATCAAGATTATCAAGAGGTCCAGGGTTATCCCGGTCACAAGGAAGATGATGATTGGAGGCCCGCAGTTCGATTCCGGTCGGAGCTTGCTGTTTCCAGTGGGGGAATTCGTTCCTTTCCTGAGGTCACGAGTTCGTGGAGACGAGCTAGGATCCAGCCCAGATCTTTGGGAGATGTAACACCCGAGTATTTTGTTATACTCTACCTTGATCTCCTAGACTTCGAGACCAGGTAGCAGTGTTCACTAACCTTGTAGTTAAAGCTTGTAGTGACATTTTCTGAGCAAATCCTTTATCCATATTTCGATACAGTATTTATGTACTCCATGTATAGCATCTTTATTCTTCGAAATTTATTATAGTGATCGTCTTGCGACGCTATTAACTTCGTTTGTTAGGAATCCAGTTTCTTAACTGAGATTATTTACTTGTTCGAGGAACAAGCTTTTGTCATTTCCTTTAAGGAACAGTAATTTATTTTCGACGTTTGTGTATTCTTTCTGAATGCAGGTGATAGACATTTTCGTCTATGTTACCCATTAAATTAATTTTTATTAGTTTAATTTGGGCATTTTATCCGTCGAGAAGAAACGTCAAGAAAGAAGATCTTGGTAGTGATATATTGTGAAATATCATGTCACATTGTGGAAAAGAAACATTTAACGTGGACACGATTATTATCGTCAGAACTCATAGACATTCGTTCTGAATTAAGAGAATACGAATTTTGACTAACTGTATGTTTTTATTGAAGAAAGCTATGAACTTTCAGTCATTTAATTTATTGGAAGCTAGAACCTGCTTGGAAGATTAATTATCATCCGACGTTAGGGTAGTTATCGTTTGATATCCTCGTCGTGATAGATTCTTGTTGGACACAAACACATAGATATGATGTTGTGATTAATTATTTACGAGGAGTAATATCATGTCACGTTGTAGACATAATATTCCTTCCTCGATTAGTCGAACCCAGATGTGTGAAGATGAGATCTAGTATTTTTATTAAATGTATACACGACAGTTTATACTTATCAGAGTATCGTTTCAAGAGTATTAAGTGAGGAAGTCAGTATCGTAAATTTCAAAGGTCGTTAAGATGTATACATTAATAATTTAACAATTGTTATTATTGTTCATGAGACCAGCGATTGTGGTGACAACGCTGAGAAATTATGCCCTTTTGTAGGAATGCCAGGTTGAAAGAAGTGGAGTTGATAACCCTTTGATAGTGTTTTTATGTATTTCCGTATGTATTTGGCATACGAGGTTATTGCGAAGGTGTGTTCCCCATTTTATAGTACAGTCATTGCGTGGGCATGGCTAGGATTGGCATGGCATTTAAAGTGTGAGTAGAGAGTACTCCTTATTTTGTTGTACACGACCTGGGATTTAGAGAGGACAGGAAGGGTCACGGTTGAAATTGGAACAGGAAATTGATGATGTCAGCTGTTATGCTATACTTTTATCGAGATTATTAAACCTAAACATGTAACGGCATATGTTTCACCTTAAGTGGTCGAATGTATTTAAACTATTTTGACACCAGATCAGAGAGGAGAGACTGGTGGTGGTTATTTCAGGTAATGTAGAAGATTTTAAGATGATGATGATGATGATTGTTGTTTAAAGGGCCTAACATCGAAGGTTATCAGTCCCTAATGAAATGGAATGTTATGGAATGAATGTATGAAGATAATAACAGCCCAATGCCAAGGATGAAAACGAATAAGGTTTATATAAAACAGACAGTGAGCCCCAACAATTATGTTTTATTTGTATAATAGATTAAATGATGATGATGATGATGATAATTGTTGTTTTAAGGGGCCTAACATCTAGGTTATCGGCCCCTAATGATCTGGGTGATAGCGAAAATGAGAATGAAATGGAAACCAGAACGAAAATTATTTGAGACGGAAAATACGTACAAAGAGAAACTCAGATGGAAACAACTCACAATATGGTCTTACAAAAGGGAATTTAGAACGAAAAGATTCACAAAAAGGATAGATTGAAAAAGACCCACAAAACGTAGGCTAGATTCAAAATACGTACAAAATGCAATGTAGCGTCGAAATACTTACAAAATGCAACTGAAATTCAAAATACTTACAAAATGCAAATGAGATCGAAAATACGTACAAAATGCAATTGAGGTTCAAAATACATACAAAATGCAATTGAAATTGAAAATACACAATGCAATTCAGATTGAAATAGGCCCAATCCCAGTTCCAATCCAAATTATTCACAAAGTGTAATTGAAATTCAAAATACGTACAAAATGCAATTGAAATTGAAAATGCTTACAAAATGTACGGTAGATTCAAACGAATCTTGTGGATGGACAATACTTACAAAATGCAATTTAGATTCAAAATACTTGACAAAATGTAATTTAGATTCAAAATACCCACAAAATGCAATTGAGAATCAAAATATGTGCAAAATGCTCACCAAACAAAATACAATTTAGATTCAAAATTCGTGCTAAATGTGGTTTTGGTTGAATATACTTACAAAATGCAATTGAAATTCAAAATACTCACTAAAAGGCCCGTCTACCTGCATTGAAAGACTTACTAAAAAGCAATTTAGATTGTAAATCTTTACAAAATGCAATTGAGGTTGAAATTTGGAATTTGGATACACGGATACACGGTGAACCAAGTAACAAAAACAGTGCGGGAATCTTAAAGAGAAAATTAAATAGAAGGAAAAGAGGAGAGGAGAGGAAAGGAGAGGGGGAGAGAGGAGAGGGTCCGCCCCAAAGGTAAGGGACAAAAGTGGAAAACGGACCCAGCTCAGGAATCCCTCGGGGTTGCTAACTCACGAACTCACCAGCCGTGAGCCCCTGAGGGTGTAGCATTATCGACGGTGCACCAGAAGTGGTGGGGCTACATACACCCGGCCTCCTTAAGGGCCTTGAGCACAAGGCAGGAGGTAAAAGGAAAAGAAAAAGAAGCCTGACCCCTCGCAGAAGGAGGGTATCAGAAAAGATGAGACAAGAGCCAATTAAGGCGGGAAAGGAAGACTCCCTAGGCCTCGGATACCCTAATACCGTCGGGGTCGGAAGAGAACAAGAGTTGACCAAATGAGGTCGATAGGAAAGAAGACGGAGAGGAGCCCGGCACAAGTAAGTGGAAGCAATGCCGGACTCAGCTGGGGTCCCGTGATCGCCAACCCAGTATAATAGATTAAAGGGGATAATATAAAACAAATAAGACATTTTGAATAATAACAAGTAGTTCCGTTAAGAACTAAATAGCCTATTTTCATTTATCCTACTAATATCAATTGCCTCTATCAACATACAAATTGTCAGTTTGATTGCTGTTGTTACATCCATCAACACTCGATAAAGGTTGTGTCTATAACCATGCCTAGCAAATTGAAGGTATAAGTTGAGCTGTAGGACATACGGACGTAGCAGGCCAACAGCGACCTACATTCGTAAATACTGCAAGCCGGCAGGCTTATGCAATAGTAGCAACACAACTGCACATACTATTGACATGCTTGACCTACTTGAAAGTCTACAAATGCAGAGGACGCACACGCGGCGGCGGCCTCTCTTGCTCTCTTGATCCTGAGGACCGACGCCGAGTGTTACTGCTACGAGAGACCGGCAGGGCGCCGCCCCTGGCGCGGTCCCAACGCAACATGATGAAGGACGGGTATCATCGGTAGGGTGAGTACAAGTGTATCTGTCAGATTCCTTTTCCCTTAGCAATCATCCCCCCCCCCTTTTATCTTAACCTAAGCGCCACCCAATAGTACAATAAAACCTTCTCTCACAGTCAAATGGCTCTATCTTTTTATTTCACTTAGTTAGTCGTAAAAACCTACCCCCTTAGTTTGTAGTTAGGTTAAGATCCAGTGTTTCCCGCTGCGCCATGCTGTCCAGCAGTACTTGAAGACGACCAGCGCTTGGCTTGCTAAGACTCTCCCGATAAGTCTGGTGAGTATGGGTCCGCAGTTCTTCATAAGACATCCTAGTAAATCTGCGTAGAATGCTAAGGATGTCCAGGGTGTTTTACAATCAATAATTCCTAATATAATTGGTGGTTAGCCACCCATCAAAAATCCCTAACAATAATGGTATAGGCGCCGGGTAAAACTCAGTAGATACTGGAGATGCCGACCAGGTCAACTAAATCCCAAACATTTTTATTATTGTTATGTAAAAATCCCTAATAATAATGGTGGAGGGCCGAGTACCATGTGTAGAAAGGAACTTACACAACAAGTTTCTGTGGTTGCGCACGCCAAGCAGTATTTTTTCTTTTACTTAAACACGGGATTTTTTTCAGCATTAATTACAAATTATTAAAGTCGATAGACAAGAGAGAATACAGTAGAATCCTCTTGAGGCCAAGCGTTTTAAGATTTTAGCAACCCCTAACTAGAGAAGTAGAAATATTTAATACCCACCCACCCCACCCCTTAAGGTAAAGTAAGCTTTTACCACCCTAGTAGGTAGTAGGAATTAACCCATAGCAGTTTATAGAAATGGTAAGGAAGTACAGATAATTACCCCACTCTAATAAAAGACAGCTTATTTCCTAAGATTAATTCCCCTAGAATTAGACAGTGTAACCTATTAAACCAGGCATTTTTTCAGCAGTGTCATTACAGTGTATATATTGTTGTATATCATAAGTTAGTAGGAAATATTTGAGTGACTGAATGAACGGGAACCTTGGTAATATGAGTAGACAGGAAGAGCGAGCTACCTTTACACTACACTTTCACAGACACTATAAACACGATACAGCAAGGGGGCACAGTCAACGCCACCTAGAGAATAAGGCCTCCGCGCTCGGAAGCACGCGCACCAAAAGTAGTCATTCCTCCCTGCCCTTCCAAACGATGTTTCTACTCGCAAAGAAAACGCTCATGTTGTTGCAATGTACAACTGTAAATGAACACTGCATAGCCTGCGAGTCTTTGAGTAGCCAGTATTGCTAAATTACCCTACCTCGTAGAATTTACCTTACCTTTCATAAAATACGCTTTCCAGTAATGCTTGAACTATAAAACTCCTTCTATACCGAGGGAGGAAAAAGAAATAAACAGTTTCATCATAATAACAAAAAAGGCCCATAATTATTACGATAATGATGTTTATTATGATTTTTAGAACGTTATGAACTTATTAACCTCACTTTTAAATGAAGGGAGAAAGGCAAAAATGGAAAAGAATAATTGAACAGCTGAGTCGAAAAACGATAACATTCCATTTCCAAGAGGAAAAAAGAAGGATCATCTGTCGAAACTATACGTCGCATTGAAAAATTCACCATTTGCCAATTGTAGTACTAGTAGCAAGAAGTTATGTCTCAAAATGTCATAATAGGAGTGTCATCAGTTAGCGACTAATTAATGATTATATATGCTGGAACATTATCCCATTTCTTTGCATATTGTACTTTTTCCACTCACTTGTTCAATTTTTAGTAATATTTTACTGGCTTTGGATTACAGAATATTAATTTAATTAAAAGTTTTGAATTTTGCAGGTATTTACTAAAATTTATCAACAATTTGGCTACAGACAGAAATACAATACAATACAGTTTTATCTTGAAATATATTAAGCCGAGACTACATTGTACAGCAGGAACATAATTAACTCTCACCAACAATTCAACTTATGAGCCTAGTGCTCTTGTAGCTTAATAGAGAATAGAGAATTGGATATCTTCGGATTCTTAACTATTATTTTAACAGATTTTACATTAAAATTTTATTTTGCTACTAGAAAATTTCTTAAATGATGTAAGTGAAGGTTAAAAAATTAGTTTAAATGGGTTAAAAAAATTCAAAATAGATTCAATTCACATTTTGAGAGGGTTGTTTTTGAAATTACAATAGGACTAAATTTCTTAATCTTGGGAATCAATAATAAGCTTATTGACTTTCTGATTTGTATAGATGTTAAGAAATATGCTTCACCCATCTGGTACATCAGGACTGCCAAAGCTAAATCTTCAATTAATGACATAGGCTACATTAAGGTAAAATTATGAGCAGGGCTAGGATTTATATGTACTAAAATGTGTCAAAATATGTACATATGTATGTATATATATTTTAAAATATGTACAATCTAAAAATGTCAAAATGTAATTATATTTTATGAAATATGGACAAAAGACAAATTTATCCCCATAATACTAATTTTGTTACTTCTATAACCCACATAAATGCATTAAAAATACTGAATCTATAAATCAAATTATCCAATTTTCTTTTATTACACTTACTTGTCACTTGCTTTCATTCATCGATTATTCCTATTATGCCTGCCTACCATAACAGTATACCATGAAATGTTCTAAATTTTCAAACTTGAAGCTTGTTTTCATAAGAATTGCTATCGTTACACCTACGTACTTCAGAAATCTTTCTTTTCATTACATAACTGTAAACTTGTCCTGTGCTGCCATATTTCCAGTCACCGAAAACTACAATTCTATATATTTTTATTCATAAGAGTAAAATATGTACAAATATTAGATTGAAATTTACTAAAATTATTTATTGTGCATGTAGGCTATGTACTGAAGTCAGAAATATGGAGAAACATGTCAAATAAATTTGTTTAATATGAAATAGGAAAACATAATCGATGATGATGATGATGATAATTGTTGTTTTAAGGGGCCTAACATCTAGGTTATCGGCCCCTGATGGTTTGGGTGATCGTGAAGATGAAAATGAAATGCAAACTTAAAACTAAAAACTAACTACTAACCTACATACTAGAAGAAGAAATGGAAAACTAAGGGAGAATAAGGCAAATAAAGGACAGGAGGAAAAGAAATGCCCTCAACCCTCGAAGAATGCAGATTGAGGGACTTGGAAGGAAGGAGAGCCACGAAAGGCAGATAGGAAAGTGAAAGAGGAGAGGGTCCGCCCCAAAGGTAAGGGACAAAAGGGGAAAACGGACCCAGCTCAGGAATCCCTCGGGGTCGCCAACTCCCGAACTCACCAGCCGTGAGCCCCTGAGGGTGTAGCATGATCTAGGGTGCACCAAAAATGGTGGGGCTACATACACCCGTCCTCCTTGAGGGCCTTGAGCAGAAGGCAGGAGATAACAGGAAAAGAAAAAGAAGGCTGACCCCTCGCAGAAGGAGGGAATCAGAAAAGATGAGACAAGGGCCAATTAAGGCGGGAAAGGAAGAGACTCCCTAGGCCTCGGATACCCTAATACCGTCGGGGTCGGAAGAGAACAAGAGTTGACCAAGTGAGGTCGACAGGAAAGAAAACAGAGAGGAGCCCGGCACAAGTAAGTGGAAGCAATGCCGGACTCAGCTGGGGTCCCGTGGTCGCCAACCCACGTCCCACCAGATGTGAGCCCCTGAGGGGAACATAATCGATGGAGATAAGTTAATAGGATATGAATATCTGTGTAATAGAGAAATAAGTACTGTATTTACATGTAAATCCTAGCCCTGATTATGAGAAAGCTGAAACAGAAAAGAAGTAAAGGACCAGTAAGCAGATACGTTGATTTGGACATAGGTGATTTATCAAGATTAGTGTCAGTTGTTATGGGAAAATATGTTTGTCTTTCTGGGCACAGTGTCCTTGAGGTTTCCTTGATTTTTGTTTCTACAATATTTATTAAAACTACAGCAAAAAGTACAACTTATGCGCCGAACTTGTAACGCTCCACAAACAACGCGATTGACTACTGTTGGTCGAGCTGCCTAGCGCTGGTCAGCCAGTGCGGAGGCCTTATTATTTAGGTGGCGTTGGCACAGTTCAGTCTTTGTTTACAAGTAGCATCAAGGGACACCGCACTTACTCAGCTCAGCAAACAGTCCTTACAATTATGACTATCAGCAAACTAGGCACGTGACATACAGCTGGCAGCCAGACAGGATATGTAAGACTGTAAATGTCCAGATAAGCAAAACACATGTCTGCAGCGGAAGTAAGAGAATACGGGTTCAAAACCTACCGTAGACAAATAACAGTGAGACTAGCCTAAACAGATTTAGCATTTCAGAGTACATCCCTCAATGTAATAAGAGCGTAATGTAACAAGGGAATTTATAGTAAGCAGTCAGGCATGCTCCCATAACATGCGTTATCTTTTTTAGGAAATATAATTCACGTAGCAGTAAAATTAGTATCTTCAGAAAGCGTACCCTCACGAAGGCCCACAGGCCATGGGTATGAGCAATTATCAAGCTCATGAAATGCCGACAAACGAACGGCAAAAGTTTAAATACGGCGTAACTACGGCAATGTGGGCACACGACAGTGGTAGTTATACTATGTAATTATTATTTTGAATACCATTAATATGATGCATTAAGAAGAAGAATATAAGTACAGAAGAGGTTGTTGTTATGAAGTTAAGTTATTATGAGAAGAATATATGAGTAGAAGAAGTCGATTTTTGAAGTGAGTTATTACAAGGGAGGAACGAAGGGCGTTACCCAACCCTTAAAGAAGAAGTTAGTTATTAAGTGTCTTGCGGCAGGAAGGAGATGATATTCCCAGACCATGAGATGAGTATAGAAGAAGTTGATTTTTGAAGTGAATTATTATTATAAGGGAGGAACGAAGGATGTTACCTAACCCTCAGAGAAGAAGTACTGAGTAAGTAATGAAGTTAGTTATTAAGTATCTTGCGGCAGGAATGAGATATTGCCTGTCCCGGAGATAAGAAGTCAAAAAACGATGCATGGAGAATTTTAAGATTATTACGATCATAACTACTGTCATAATTTATCACAATCGTTGCCACCACTGTGCTAAATGCCTATAAGCAAATATATGTATATTAGAATTTCAGTAACATTATTCATGAGAGCGCGCACGAAGATAATTTATTCCCATTCTTAAAAGAAGAGGCAGCCAAGAAGCGATGAATTAGTTACAGGTATATTAGTCAGAATGGTACTGACAACCAGAGATCGAGGACTATCATTTCAGAGGCCGGGAAATAGCCACCCCACGGTCCACGTTAGAAGTAGTCTAGATATTAGGACGAAGCTGAACACTGATAGGAAATAGCCACCCCTATCACGTAGAAGACGTTAGCCCTAATACTTTCGGGGAATTAGTCCCACCGCGTTATACAAGCTAGCGGTGGTCACTTCAACTTAATACATGTTAGATCTAGCGTCCTTTGGGATGCGTTTTGTATCGGAGTACAATCAGTCTGCCAACAGACGATATTTTTATGGTATTATGATAAACTATTGATAGTATATATATTTAGACCTAACGTCCGCCGGAACTCATCTATATCGAAATATCGTCAGATTACTGGCAGGCGATAGCTTTATGGTATTATACTATAGGACGGTAAGAAGTGAAAGATATATAAATACATTTTCGGAACTAAAGGGATAGTTTGAAGGTATTATATTGGTAAGATTATAAGAATATAGGAAGATAAGCAACGCGAATCAGATACTTAGCAGGTAAAACAGCAGCTGAGAAAATCACGAGGAAATATATATTACAACGCACAATTAAACAAAGCACAATTACGCTACATTTTAACAATTAATTCAAAACCTTCAAGGGATAACAACATCGAAATACCAGGATAAAGAGGAATAATAGTCAAACATAGTATAAGCTGTTCAGAAAGAGGAAACCATCTATTTATGTCATAAGAGTGAAAAATGAAAATCCACCGCCTGCTTCCAGTCTCCGACCGGGTCAGGAATGGAATGAATGAAGCCCCCATCTAGCGGCGAGGATATGGACTGTGCCGGCTGCCGAGGCCTGACGCACTCCTCTGGGGCAATGATTAAATGAATGACAGATGAAATGAAATGATAGTGGAGAGTGTTGCTGGAATGAAATTGTGACAGGGAAAACCGGAGTACACGGAGAAAAACCTGTCTGCCTCCGTTTTGTCCAGCACAGATCTCACATGGAGTGACCGGGATTTGAACCACGGACCCAGCGGTGAGTGGCCGGCGTGCTGCCGCCTAAGCCACGGAGGCATGTCATAAGAGTAAAAGGTAATATTTTATTAAGGACACTGCAGACCAGTACAGTATCAAATGCTATCAACCAGTCTGCAAACATGGGTTATCGAAGCTTATAGATATAGAAAATACCATTATCAGGGGTAGGAGCTAGGGAAAGACCAAACGATATAAAATTAACATTCAAAGGTAAATAACCCCATTATTTATCAAGGGATTTTTCCATTAACTATCCACCCTCCAGACACACAGCCCACCCCCACCACCTGTAAATACTATACATAGTAAGGTAAATTTATTAATATTAGATTTAGGAGTAGGGACTAGCGTTAAGTACTGGTGGAACCCCTGGCACAAATAACACCCCATTTCTTTCCCCTATATATATATAGTGGCATATTTTAAAAGGGGATAAAATGCATATGTTAATAACAATGTTATTTTTCAGGAAGTGTTAACATCTCAGTTAATAAGTTATAAACATGTATACGGTTCATAAGAAATATCAGAATTACCGATAAACAACCGTCTAAGCTACCTAATAATTATCAATTCAGCCCTTAGAGTTAAGAATAACAATTAAAGAGAGATTTTTCCATAAGTTCATGACACTATAGTCACCAGTATAAAAATTCAATCAGGCTTTACTATTAAGCATTACACGTAGTGCGAGTTCCATGTACACAATGTCTGTATTTAATTAGGTTAAGAAGTAAATACGTCGATTACCGAAAACAGAGGAAGGATGTGATTGCAGGAAGGTTCATTCCCTGTTGTGAGTATAGTACGGATACTTCCCTGAGGTTACGAAGTGGTATAAAAGTATATATTGCGGCTCTACGAATATGTATGTATGAGACAGCATATTAAAGGTCTACGAAAATAAAAGTATATATTGAAGTTCTACGAATATAAAAGTATGAAGGAAACGTAAGAATAGGAAATATAAGTTATAATGAAACATTGAAGTGAATATGAGCATAGGAAACGAAATATAGCGAATTACGATGATGATGGATATGTGAAGAGGTACATATCACACGTTAGGGTATAAGAATGTTATTCGAAATAATAAAATGCAGACATTGAGTAAGGAATTCCCTCGCAATACGTAGAAGAAGTTAGGAAAAGAATAGTACCAGGGTAAACAATCCCTATATGAACGAAAATGAAGATGATGATGTCGATGATAATTGTTGTTTTAAGGGGCCTAACATCTAGGTTATCGGCCCCTGATGGTTTGGGTGATCGTGAAGATGAAAATGAAAAGCGAACTTAAAACTAAAACTAACTACTAACCTACATACTAGAAGAAGAAATGGAAAACTAAAGGAGAATAAGGCAAATAAAAGGACAGAAGGAAATGAAATGCCCTCAACCCTCGGAGAAGGCGGATTGAGGGACTTGGAAGGAAGGAGAGCCATGAAAGGCTGATAGGAAAGTGAACGAGGAGTGGGTCCGCCCCAAAGGTAAGGGACGAAAGGGGAAAACGGACCCAGCTCAGGAATCCCTCGGGGTCGCCAACTCCCGAACTCACCAGCCGTGAGCCCCTGAGGGTGTAGCATTATCTAGGGTGCACCAGAAGTGGTGGGGCTACATACACCCTGCCTCCTTAAGGGCCTTGAGCGCTAGGCAGGAGGTAAAAGGAAAAGAAAAAGAAGGCTGACCCCTCACAGAAGGAGGGAATCAGGAAAGATGAGACAAGGGCCAATTAAGGCGGGAAAGGAAGAGACTCCCTAGGCCTCGGATACCCTAATACCGTCGGGGTCGGAAGAGAACAAGAGTTGACCAAGTGAGGTCGACAGGAAAGAAGACAGAGAGGAGCTCGGCACAAGTAAGTGGAAGCAATGCCCGACTCAGCTGGGGCCCCGTGGTCGCCAACCCGAAAATTAAGATTTACTTCTGATTTCAGAATGATAAGATGACAATTCCTGTACTCCCCATTGTAGAACGGGAGGACGAGGTGTAAACAAGGTGACCATGGACCAAGAAAGAAGAACCAACAGACTTGGAAACAGAAAATAGAAGAGAGAAAAAATAGTAGCATGTAAAGCCATTTTATAGGCAGGCTAACCTTAAAATCTAGCTCTTTTTCAAACGCATGTTTTATCAGAGATGAACCGTAAAATCATAACTCTCATAGGTAAAATTATAAATCATCCCCCACGTCTTAGGAAGGTTAACAGGGCACATGCACCCCCACGATCGCACACAGAATGACGTAGCTTTATGCAGTCCGTGGACGGATTCTGCACGGGTAGCAAAGCCTAGACTCTCTATATTTTCATCCCCACGTTGTAAGGAGATTAGTGATATCAGCGCACCCTCGCGGTACTCTTGGCCTAATGAAGCAATACACTTACAGAGCTCACTATTTTTTTCCTTTTCATTACACTACGCTTCAGAGGTACAGGCTAATCCGAGAGGGCTAACTACACTTTAAACTCCGTACATCATCATCCCCCACATAATAGGAAAATTACAGTCGTACATGCACCCTCAAGGCAGTACATGATGGACGATGTGGAGGCAGGTCATGAATTAGTCCGAGAGGAGTGACTACACCCTAAATTTCCTAGACACCATTTCTTTTATCTTTCTTCACCATACGTGTTAATGCAAATTTCTCTCGTAATTAACCTCAGAGAATAATTAATTTCTAATTTGATCTTTAATTAATTATTTCATTAATTGATCAATACATTTAACAATACAATCAGATCAAATGAACAAGATTATCACAGACAATTTCAAGTGATCATGTTAACATTGCAAAGCAAAGTGTAACGAAGTATCAAATGACTGTATATCACCATATTCCACCCCTGCCACACTAACCAACCCCTGGCACGACACACTTACCCACCCTGCTACGAGTAAACAGAAGAAGAAGAAGGAAGAAAAGAAGATTACTAGGAAGAAATGAAGATTGGATAGAAGATAAACAAAAAAACTGCAACAAGAAGAAAAATCTACATTAGCACCGCGGGACCACTGCAATTGTCGAGGCCGACAATTAAAACCGAGCGAGGTCATGTTACATCCATCAACCCTCGATAAGGGTTGTGTCTATAACTATGCCTAGCAAATTGAAGGTATAAGTTGAGCTGTAGGACATACGGACGTAGCAGGCCAACAGCAACCTACATTCGTAAAGAATGCAAGCCGGCAGGCTTATGCAATAGTAGCAACACAACCACACATACTGCTGACATGCTTGACCTACTGGAAAGTCTACAAATACAGAGGACGCACACGCGGCGGTCCTCTCTGGCTCTCTTGATCCTGAGGACCGACGCCGAGTGTTAGTGCTACGAGAGACCGGCAAGGCGCCGCCCCTGGCACGGTCCCAACGCGACATCATGAAGGACGGGTATCATCGGTAGAGTGAGTACAAGTGTGTCTGTCAGATTCCTTTTCCCTTAGTAATCATCCCCCCATTTATCTTAACCTAAGCGCCACCCATCAGTACAATAAGCCCTTCTCTCACAGTCAAACGGCTCTATCTTTTTATTTCACTTAGTCGTAAAACCCTACCCCCTTAGTTTGTAGTTAGGTTATGATCCAGTGTTTCCCGCTGCACCATGCTGTCCAGCAGTACTTGAAGACGACCAGTAAGCGCTTGGCTTGCTAAGACTCTCCCGGTAAGTCTGGTGAGTATGGGTCCGCAGTTCTTCATAAGACATCCTAGTAAATCTCCGTAAAATGCTAAGGATGCACAGGGTGTTTACAATCAATAATCCCTAACATAATTGGTGGTTAGGCACCCATCAAAAATCCCTAACACTGTAATAGATTCGTAAATATTGAGAACCGTATAAATATTGCGGATGGTCGCCATGTTGGATTTTTATACATGTAGGTCTTAGAGGTATGTAGGCCTACTCATACATGCAGATTATTGTGTACGTGTAGTATTCAAACTTCAATCGCATGATTAGGACACAAGGAATAAAAGCGGGATTTTGAAATTTCGCTCAGCCGCCATCTTGTGGTTATGAAAATAATGTCAATGAATTCGATGCCAGTCGATTAAAATTTGTATAAGCATATACCGTATCAAGTTTCACTGCGCTCGGATGGTTAAAACGCAAGAAACGTCCATTTGAATATTTAAATTTCGCGTCGCCGCCATGTTGGATTTGTGCTCGCCATGTTATTGAACGTCCCATAGGTGAACTTATGCTTATAGCCTCTATACACTTACAAAATTTCAGTCTGATTGCTGTAGTAGATTAATATATATTGAGAACTGTTTAAATATTTCGGATGGTGGCCATGTTGTATTTTAATATGTATAGGCCATAGAGTTATGTACTATTAGATAATGATTATTGTGTACGTTCATTATGCATATGTTGGATTTTGATCGCATGATTAGAACACTAGAAATAAAAACTTAATTTTCGAAATTCGCACAGCCGCCATCTTGACGTTATATAAACAATTGAAGTAAATTAGATACCAGTGCATTATAATGTAAACATTTGCTGTACCAAGTTTCATTGCGTTTGGATCATTAAATCGCGAGAAAAGTCTATTTAAACTTTCAAATTCGCCATGTTCGTTTTGTAGTTAACCGGGTTTTGAAAGCCTCATAGGTGAACTTCCAGTAGTGCCCTTTATCAGCGTACAAAATATCATGGCGATACCAGTAATATTTTTATAGATATCGAAAGCCGGTGAAATATTTCGCACATCCGCCATCTTGAGGTTATGTAAACAATTGAATGAAGTTAGATGTCGGTGCATAACAATGTGTATAAACATATACTGCACCAAGTTTCATTGCGTTTGGTTGGTTAAATCGCGAGAAAGGTCTATTAAAAGTTTCAACTTCGCTTGGCCGCCATGTTGGGTTTCTAGTTACCAGGTTTTCAAAGGTCACATAGGTGAACTTCTAGTAGTTTCCTTTATCACCGTACAATATTTCAGGGTGATATCGGTAATAGTTACGGAGATATTGAATGCTGGTGAAATATTTCGCACAGCCGCCATGTTTGATTGGTGAGGCGTAACAAAATTCGAAGGGCACGGTCGGGGTCGCCCGGAATAGTGCTATGAACTTACCGAGTTTCACTGAAATAGCTAGAGCCGTTTAGAAGTTATTAGGGGGAGACACACACCATCACACACACAGACAGACACACGGACAAAAGGTGATCTCATAAATGAAAATAGGCTAAAAATGGACATTAACACGTTAAAAACATAAAACAGACTAAACCTGAATTAAAAGTTTTAAACTACATTAAAACTTAATAAAGTAACCACTCTCCCTCATGAACAGGATGGCGAGGTCTGCTGACGGCCGTCATCACGGAGAATTAGGGAGAGGGTATTAAGCAGTTTGAGAGTCCTTCGCAGATCGGCCAGGTCCACACACTCCAAGAGAATGTGTGCCTCGGTAAGGTGGGCGCCGCAAGTACACACAGAGGGGTCTGATGATGATGAAGATGATGATGATGATGATGATGATGAAGAAAATTGTTTTAAAGGGTCTAACATCTAGGTTATCGGCCCCTAATAGTTTGGGTGAGAGTGAAAGATGAGATGAGAATGAAAACTATAACTAATACCAACTGCAAACTTACATACTAGAAGAAGAAATGGTAAACAAATAAAGGATAAGGCAAATGAAGGGCAGGAAGCAAAGAAATGCCTCAACCCTCGAAGAATGAGGATTGAGGGACTTGGAAGGAAGGAGAGCCATGAAAGGCAGATAGGAAAGGGGGAATGAGGAGAAAGCCTGCCCCAAGGTCAAAAGAAAAAGGGGACAAAACGGACGCAGCTCACGAAACCCTCGTGGTCGCCAACTCCCAAACTCACCAGCCGTGAGCCCCTGAGGGGGTAGCAATATCTGGGGAGAACCAGAAGTGGTGGGCCTACACACATCCTGCCTCCTTGAGGGCATTGAGCAGAAGGCAGGAGATAACATGGCAAGAAAAAAAGGCTGACCCCCCGCTGAAGGAGGGTATCAAGAATGAAGAGACAAGGGCCAATTAAGGCGGGAAAGGAAGATACTCCTTAGGCCTCGGATACCCTAATACCGTCGGGGTCGGAAGAGAACAAGAGTTGACCAAGGGAGGTCGAGAGGATTGATAACAGAGAGGAGGCCAGCACAAGTAAGTGGAAGCAATGGTGGACACAATGGTCGTCAACCCACCACCCACAAGTTGTGAACCCCGGGGGAAGACGGGCGAGAGGTGTCCCTACTCATTCCTTCTAAAGCTAAGGAATCAGTATGTGACAGTAAGACAAAAAATACCAAGAAAATTAAATTAGTCTTAAGGTTGGCACATTCGTTTTCAGCTGGTTGTATGTCGCCATCCTCCGAGCTTTCATATGTTTCCGAACAACTTTCATAGTCTAAGTTAATTTTTTTTATCTTTGAGATATTATAGAGTTAGGAGAAATTTCTTTGGGAATAATGCCAAGTGGGATCATCATCTTCCTAGCATTAATCCCGCTTTATTGCAGGGTCTGATTTTCTGCACTTTTTCTTGCATACTGATCGATCTTGAGCGTCTCTAGTTGTGGCATTCACTAGTTGCATGTCTTCCCGCATAGTATCCAGCCAGCGCTTTCTCGGTCGCCCTCGTGGTCGTCGGCCTTCTGGACTGATGTCAAGTGCAGTTCTCGCGACTGAAGAGTGATTTCTACGCAGTACATGGCCATACCAACGCAGACGGCTCTCCCGCATTTTTTCAGGGATTGAGCCACACCAAATGTAGCTCGAACATTGTCATTCCTGATGCGGTCCAGTCTAGTAAGTCCCTGTGTCCAGCGAATCATCTTCATCTCCATCTCCATGACATGTAGTTGTTGTTCATGTCTCTTCGCTACTGGCATTCATTCTGTACCGTACAGTGCTACTGGTCGAACAATGGTTCTGTAAATTTTCGACTTCAGATATAGTGGCACATTCCGGTCAAAAAGGACTCCAGTAACTTGGCGCCATTTCTGCCATGCAGCGTTGACTCTGTTTCGGACATCTGGGAGTGTTTGGCCATCTGAACAGATTAGCGTTCCCAAGTATTTGAATACAGATGATTTTCGGAGTTCAGGGCCATCAATGTGAATAGATCCTTCACTTGGTACTCCACACTCCATATACTCTGTCTTCCCAATGTTAAGTCGTAGGCCTTGGTATCTAGTGCATTTTTCCAACATTGAACATGTTGTTCCAATTCTTGGCGAGACTTGCAGGCTACAATGATATCGTCAGGTCCAGGGATGTGGTTGCAGTAGTTCGGCTCCGATGGTGTCAAGACAAATGAAGAACAGGGGCGGGGACAAAGCTGACCCCTGATGAACACCAACACTGATAGTAAAAGTTGCGGAGTTTCCTGAAGCACATCGGACATAGCTGGTGACATTCCGATAAAGAAGCTGAACCCATTGAACATATGCTTCTGGTACCCCATGCTGTCGTAGTGCATACCATATTAGATCACGAGGTACCCTGTCGATGGCCTTTTCAAGATCCAAGAAGGCTATATGGAGTGGTTTCCTCTTTTCTAGGTGCCTTTCCATCAAAAGACGAGCGGCGTGAATAGCATCGATTGTCCCTGTACCTTTCATAAAACCACAATGGTTTGAGGCAATCTTGATTATGTCACGAAGGCGTACATCCACGATACGCTTAAATATCTTCATAGTGTGGCAAAGCAGGCGAATCGGTCGATAATTTGAGCAGTTGTGCACATCTCCTTTACCTTTCCAAATTGGTAATGTTACACTGCTGAGCCAAGTAAGAGGAGCTTCGTTTTCATTGATGATCTTGTTGAAGAGATCTGCTAGAAACTGACCTGCTTGTGACCCAAGCATCTTCCACACCTCTGATGGAAGATCAACCGGTCCAGTTGCCTTTCCATTCTTCATTTTCTTCATAGCGGACTCCACTTAGGCAACCGTGATGGCTGGTACTGGACCAAGTGCAGGATCCGCAGCTGGTAGTGGCGGATGCGGAAATTCTTCGTTGCTAATATATTCGAAGTGCTGTTTCAATCGGTTAAGGATCTCATTAGGTTTCCGTAGAGGTTGTTGATTTTCATTCTTAATGATCATAACATGTCCAACATCTTGAGTGGAACGATGGCGATTCTTCGCTAGTCTGTAGATATTATTTGCTCCTTCTGCTGTGTTGAGCTCTTCGTACATGCTTTTGTAATGGTCTGCTTTAGCCTTTGCCACTTCCTGTTTTGCCACCGACTTCAATCTTCTATATTTCTGACGATCAAGATCCAGTCCCGATTGGAGCCACGTCTTATACGCTAACTTCTTCATCCTGATGGCATCTTGGACATGAGAATTCCTCCACCATATCTCTTTATTGATAAAACTGCGTCCAGGTTTTGATTTACCCATGATGTTAGTAGCACACGTCTTAATAAGTGTGGAGGCCTTTGCCCAGATTTCATCAACGTGTTGACCTTGTTCTGGCATAGATAAAGAACCTATAGATGTTTTCAGCTGGATGTGATGTTGTTTTAATTTCCACCATTTAATTCGTTCCGATGTAGATTTAAGACTTTTCTTGCCGAGATCAAGACGAATCCTAAAATTGAGGATAAGCGGATGATGTTGGGGTGCAATAATGTCTGATGGTATGACTTTTACATCAGTGACAAACTTCAGATCACTCCTTCGTACCAACCAATAATCAATCTGCGTATTTCTTCCCCCACTACTGTAGGTAATGAGGTGCGATGGTCGCTTTCTGTAAAAGGTGTTAGTCACAGCTAAGTCTAAGGCCTCAGCAAATTCCAGGATTCTGTTTCCATCCTCATTTCGCTCTCAAAAGCCTTGTCCACCGTTTACTCTGTCGAAACCATTTCTATTCCCTCCAACGAGGCCATTTAAGTCACCAACAATGAACAGGAGTTCTTCTTCAACAAACTGTAGGTAAGTTTCGAGGTTGTTCCAAAACTCATCCTTCTCATCATCCGTGCACCCAGTTTGTGGAGCATAGCATGAAACCACAAGTAAGGTTTTCGTACCAGTGTCGATCTTAATAGATATCAATCGGTCAGAAAGATGGTTTACTTCAGAGACATGATCTCTGAACTTTGTACTCACAGCTATAGCTACGCCATTCCTGCCTGATATCTTTCCGTGGTAGAATAACTTGTATCCTTCACCAATATCCTTGGATTTTGAGCCAGACCATTTGGTTTCCTAGATGCATGCAATATCTACTCGTCGGTTCTTCAAGGTATCTGCAAGTTCTCGGCTTCGATTCGTAAGAGTACCCATGTTAATGGTTGCCATTCTGACTTGTTGGACTCGCTTCTTTAGCCCACTCCGTCCTTGAGTGGGGAGCCCTTGCACATTTCTCACACCCTTCGGGCGATGATGATGCGCGTCGCCTACAGCGGGGAACGCCCAAGCAGTTTCATCCATAATATTTATTCTGGCCAGTGCATTGAGATACAACAGAATTTGTTTTACCGACCGGCTTGTTGTTAAGCCTGCCATCGAACCCTCCTCCTTTCTCATCCCGGACTTGGGACCGAGCAATGGCGGAGTAATGGGATCAATGAACCATAATATGTCCCCCCGTGATCAAGCAATAAACACTAACAGGTAATCTCCACTTATCGCAGAAGTGATCGAGTACCGCCAAGCAAAACACTTGAGAGTGACCATGAGGCCTTGACAATTAATATATAAGCCGAGTATTCTGGAGAGCAAATCAGTTTTTCATCTTGGAAGACCAGAGACACAACTATCATGGTAAGACAATTCCGCTCAAAATGAAACACGTCGCCCTTACATCTGCGGCTTTTAGAAACGCCAGGGTACTGGAATATTGCTCCTTTAACATGCCAGTAAATCTACTTACACGGCTCCCTCGCATTTGCCCACCCTCAAATGCCGGCGCCAGGATTCGATCCTGCAACCTTGGACACAGAAGCGAGAACGTTTCCGCTGTGCTACGCAGCCAGCTAAGGTTTACAAATTTGGATGAAGCTAAAATTTTCAGGTGGATGCCTAAATGTGATTTTTTATGCCTAAAATCAATAAACGATCTTCGCAATACATAACAAACATTTAGAAATTCTTTCAGCTGGCATTCTGAAGAGGTAAGCGTAAAAGGTCATCCTTCGTTATCGAATTGCGCAATGCTCCAACAATGTTGCTGATAATTCTCCGATTTTACTATTATTATTATTATTACTATTATTACTAGGGCACTTGTGCGAGAAATCTCGCATGTGCATAAACCACCCAACCAACTTTACTGGTATGCGGGCTTCTTGTTTATTTGATTAAACGTATGTTGTAAACAATTGTCGACATTTATGAAATCAGACTTCAATTCGTCACTGCTGCATGTATTTCTGTTTGTTTTGAATGTAGAATTATTGGTTACTGTGAGTCCCCATGTTCGTAGACCACCCGCTCAGCTCTCGTGTTATGCGGGTTGGACGCGACACAGTTCTGACCGGGGCAATCTAGTTATTTATTTATTTAAACGCAATTTAAAACAAATAAATATATTTTCGGTGACTTTTTAAGTAATGCAAGACTTTTCCTGTACTATTGAGACGATTTGGACGAGTTTAGCTCGAACCCTAAACCCATCTGGCTAAGAGATTGAGACACCTTAGCGCTTTATATGATTATCACCATCTCATAACATCTAATAACTCCGGCCTTCCATTCCTGATTCAAACAGAAGCAAGGACAGACAATAATGCATCTCATGTTTCCTGTTTCAGATGAAGTTCTTCCTTGCTTTCGTCGCCATCATCGGCCTGGCCTGTGGAGCCGTTGTGCCCCAGGGTAAGTATTGTATACCACCGCGAATATGAAAATAATTGCAATTATAAGACTTAAAACTGGAATAATTGTAATAATCCTAGGAAACAGGGGATCATAATATATGGGAAATATATGGGAAAAGTATAAATCTTGCTTGGATAAATGCAATGCTCATGATCTACATCTAATTTCAGAGACTCGTGACATCCACCAAGACATCCAGGACTTTATTAAACTCATCCCCGTTGAGAAAATCCTGAGCATCCTCGTCGAACACTTGTCTAACGATGCCGAATTTCAAGATGGTGTTGCCTACCTCACATCTGACGAATTCAAGAAGGCTCTTACCGTTGTTGAAGGCAAGAAGGAGCTCAAGGCTGTAAGTATGCAAGTATTCTAAAACCATTCAGATAATATGTACCTACCTTTCACCTTCCGTCCGCCATGCTCAAGTTAAACTGCAGTTAGAATCGGCACTTAACACTCCGCTGTTTACTGAATTTAATACCGCGGTGATCACGCGGTAGGTTGTTGTTGTTGATGATAATTGTTGTTTTAAGGGTATTAACATCTAGGTTATCGGCCCCTAATGGTTTGGGTGAGAGTGAAAATGAAAGATGATCAAATGAAACCTACAACAAAAACTAACTACTGACTTACAAACTAGAAGAGGAAATGGGAAACAAACAGGAGAAGAATGTAAATAAAAGACAGGAGGAAAGGAAATGCCCTTAAACTTCGCAGAATGAGAATTGAGGGACTTGGAAGGAAGGAGAGCCAAGAAAGGCATAGAGGAAAGGGAAAGAGGAGAGGGACGCCCGAAAGGCAATGGTAAAAGGGGTGGAGGGTGGAAACTTGACCCATCTCTGGAGTCCCTCGGGGTCGCCAAATCTAGAGCTCACCAGCCGTGAGCCCTAGAGGGTGTCGCATTATCCAGGGTGCCCCAGAAGTGGTGGGGCTACATACACACTGCCTCCTTTAGGGCCTTAAGCAGAAGACAGGATATATCAGAAAAAGAAAAACAAGAGGTCTGACCCCTCAAAGAATGTGGGATCAGGAGAGATGAGAGTAGGGCCAATTAAGGCGGGAAAGTGAAAGACTCCCTAGGCCTCGGATACCCTAATACCACCGGGGTCGGAAGAGAACAGACCTGACCAAGGTAGGTCGATAGGAAAGGTGACAGTGAGGAGCCCAGCACAAGTAAGTTGAAGCAATGCCGAACTCAGCTGGGGTCCCGTGGTCGCCAACTCACGTCCCACTAATGAGAGCCCCTCGGGGGGTAGGTTGTTGATTACAACGCTCAAACTGATCAATAATAATTCACTGGTGTTCATGAAATGAATGCTCCAAAATTTGATCAAACTTATGATGGTTGTTACTTAATGGATCCTCACTTGGAGGGCATCACTTCATAGCGCAGAAGATTATTATAGCGCGATTTATTAGTTGCCAATGTACTTGTTAAACGTAAGAAAGTAAGAATTAAAGAAAGACAGAAGTAAAGAGTGGACAAAAGCCGCTTACTGTTACCCGGGATGTAATCATGTATTGCCCGATACACACAACTGTCCTTTTTGGGCATGGGTATAAGCTTACACACAGGTATAGAAAAAATATGATGACAATTGTTGTTTTAAGGGGCCTAACATCTAGGTTATCGGCCCCTGACGGTTTGGGTGATTGTGAAGATGAAAATGAAACGCAAACTTAAAAGGATAACTAAAGGAGAATAAGGCAAATAAAGGACAGGACGAAAAGAAATGCCCTCAACCCTCGAAGAATGCGGACTAAGGGACTTGGAAGGAAGGAGAGCCATGAAAGGCAGATAGGAAAGTGAAAGAGGAGAGGGTCCATCCCACAGGTAAGGGACAAAAGGGGGACATATTTAAAAAAAAACGAAAGAAGGTTGACCTCTCGAAAAAATATTAATGAAAGAAACAGTAGGGCCATGTAATGTGGGAAAAATATACGTCATCCTTGACCACGGATGTCCCAAAACTGTCCAGGACGGAAGTTTACCAAAGAAGTCAACTGAGCAGTTGACAGACATTGGTTCGTCTCATGAGTGGAGGCCATGTCGAACAGCTAAGACTCTCCTTGGTGCCCAAGGGCTTTCTGTATTAATGGACACTGTTCAGCTGTGACAGAGAAACTATGATGTTTCATCAACGTCTTCCTGGCAATTATATAACACCGACACTTAAAACTAACAATATCATGTCCTCACGTTTATCGAGCAATGCTCTGATAAAAATAAGTCTCACATACTTTTACAACATTTCTACATATGCTGTAACGTCATAAAACATTCCGTTGATTCTGTACAAGAAATTCACACTCATTTAGGATTAGGAGCAATAACGATGATAGTTTAAACTTCTACCTTCAATCGAGTTCCTCTATATGGTGTATGACTACATTACATCTTCAAATGCTGGGCGGGTAACTCGCGCGCTGACTGTCTCAAAATTCTCGTGTATTCGTATTTTCAATATTACACATAACCTTCAATAACAGTGTAAGGTTACCAATGCCTGTTCCTTTAGATTACACTTCTAATGAGGTTTTACCACTTGCAGCTCCTCGACGACTTGGAGGGATACGACCTCAAGGCTTACGACTTCATGAACAAGATCAACGACCTGCTGGGCATCGCTCACATCAAGCCCAGGCACAACGCCCGCAACCTGAAGACCGTCAAGCAGTTGGTAGATGAGATCGTCGCTACCCTGCCCCAGGACAAAATCAAGGCTCTCTATGACGACAAGATGAAGACCAGCGCCGACTTCAACAAAGTGATGACCCACCTCCAGTCTGCTGACTTCAAGGTAACATTCTTTTGACCTCATTTGCAGTGAGCTTACCACGAGTTAGGTCAAATCTCGATGACAAAATTTACTGTTTATTTACATGCTTTAAAATTCCTCGATAGGACACCACCATAATTTATGTCCTTTATATTTCTTGAATGGCGAATAAATACATTTTCCTCCTAAATCTTGACGCCCATTTTGAGTACTGCAACACCAGCAGACGAGACAACATAATGATCAAAACGTCCCAATCTTATATCTTAATAATATCTTTACATTTCAGAAAGCAATTAGTTTTAAATTTTCCAATATACTCTTGTAGGCTATTCCCGTTAGGAATATTAACATCAAACGACTTATGGTTCACAGTTCTGTTGGTTTTCTTTTCAATTCAGACAGGAAAAGCATAAGTCGTGCTAAATTTAATTAACATACTGTTCGATCTCACAGCTCCTTAGGAAGGTAATTAAGAGTAAATGCATATCACCCTCCTTAAAATATATGATTTTGATAGGAGGCTATCTCAGCTTGTATATTGATGATATATTTGTTGTCTTAAGGGGTATAACATCTAGGTTATCAACCCCTAACGGATTGCGTGATTGTAAAAATGATCAGTATGTTGTTTCTTACTGTCCTGATAATTTCACGCCATTATAATATTGTAAAAGATTATAACGAAACTATGAGAATCCAAGATCTCGTACGCCTCCATGTCACACACCAAACTCAAACTTCATTCATGTCTTATGTGTGTTCCTTTTCTGCAGAAAACCGTTGACACCCTGCGCGCAACCTCTGAGGTGCAAGCATTGGAGAGGAAACTTGAATCGTACGGCATCACTGTTGATGAGATCATCGCACTGGTCAAGAAGTTCATTGGCTGGACCTATTGATTTAATGTGTAATTGTACATAGTAACGTTCAATAAAGCATTAACCTGAACTTTCTCGTTCATATCCTACATTTCCCCAAAATTAGACCTAAATAATAGGATCTCATTTTTTCGTTTAAGATCTGGTTTTAGCTTTCTTTTGGTACAAACATTTGTTTTTTCTTTGATCATTATTAAGGTCTGGAATTTTTGGATCCTTAAATATAGAATTACGTTCTCAAATGGTAATGCATGTTAAGTGTTCATTTGTGAATGAATTAGCGCGTAACTACCTACTTCAATGGTTGGGAGCACCACCAAATATGATCTGCAATACCAAGTTCATGATGATAATGATATTCTGGTTTTAAGGAGCCTAAGACCTAGGTTATCGGCCACTAATGGTTTGGGTGATAGTTAAAGATAAGATGAGAATGAAAAACTAAAACTACTTTTAACTACCGACCTACATACTAGAAGGAGTAAAGGTAACAAATAAAGGATAAGGCAAATAAAGGACAGGAAGAAAAGAAATGCCCTCAACCCTCGAAGAATGATTGAGGGACTTGGAAGGAAGGAGCGCCATGAACGGCAGATAGGAAAGGGAAAGAGGAGAGGGCCCACCCCAAAGTCAGTGGAAAATGGGGGGGGAAAAGGACGCAGCTTAGGAATCCCTAGGGATTGCCAACTCCCGAACTCACCAGCCGTGAGCCCCTGAGGGTGTAGCAATATGCAGGGTGCACCAGAAGAGGTGGGGCTACATATACCTGGCCTCCTTGAGGGTCTTGAGCGTAAGGCAGGAGATAACATGAAAAGAAAAAGGGTAACCCCTCGCAGAAGGAGGATATCAGGACAGATGAGACAAGGGCCAATTAAGGCGGGAAAGGAAGATACTCCCTAGGCCTCAGATACCCTAATACCGTCTTGTTGGGAGAAGAACAAGAATTGACCAAGTGAGGTCGAGAGGTAAGATAACAGAGAGAGCCCGGCACAAAATGCAAATGAGATTGAAAATAGGTGCAAAATGCGGTTTAGGTTGAAAACACTTATAAAATGCAATTAAAATTCAAAATACTCACCAAAGTGCGAACCACTGCATTGAAAGACTTACTTAAATGCAATATTGATTGGGAATCCTTAACAAATGCAATTGAGGTTGAAAATACACGCAAAATGCAATTTAGATCGAAAATATATGATGATGAAACTGTTGTTTTAAGGGGCCTAACATCTAGGTTATCGGCCCCTAATGGTTTGGGTGATCGTGAAGATGATAATGAAATGGAAACTATAAGTAATACTAACTACTAACTTATATACTAGAAGAAGAAATGGAAGACATAGGGAGAATAAGGCAAATCAAGGACAGGAGGAAAAGAAATGCCCTCAACCCTCGAAAAATGCGGATTGAGGGACTTGGAAGGAAGGAGAACCATGAACGGCAGATAGGAAAGTGAAAGAGGAGAGGGTCCGCTCCACAGGTAGAGATCGAAAAGAGTTACAAATTGCAACTTAGATTGAAAATACCTACAAAATGTGGCGGAGAGTCAAAATATTCACAAAATTTAATTTAGATACGGGGAGCCAATTTACAAAAACAGTGCGGGAATCTTAAAGAGAAAATGAAATATAATGAAAATATAAAGGAGGCTGATCCCTAGAAGAGTTAGGGATCAGGAAAGATGAGAGAAGGACGAATTCAGGCGTGAAAGTGAACGACTCCCTAGGCCTGGGTTACACTAATACCGTCGGCGTCGGACCAAGTGAGGCCGACAGGTAAGAAGACGGAGAGGAGCCCGGCACAATTAAGTGGAAGCAATGCCAGACTCAGCTGGGGCCCCGTGGTCGCCAACCCACGTCCCACTAGATGTGATCCCCTGCGTGGGGGGGGGGGGGGGTAAAAATTATTGAGGCGTGATATAAACTAGGGGTGTATATAGGCGTATGCGCTACCCAACAACGTTTGGTCTGGACAAGAGCAATTGGTCTTTTATATAGGCAACATAGTTATTGTTGTTTAAGGGGCGGAACAGCTAGTTCATCTGCCCCTCGCATATGAACCATTTTCGTGGTTCAGCAGAGTCCAAGTTTCTATTCCAACACTTCTATTACACGATCTGACTATGGCTATTCCCTTATTATTATTAATTCATGTATTTAATTCCTTTATTATGTCATTTTACTGTCCTCCGCTGTACTTTTCTCTTTCTTGCTTCTCTTATCGATGCCATCTGGTGGAATTAATTTGGCATCTCTTCCTATTCTTTTCACGTTCACTGTGGACGACTAACCCAACTTCCTGATCTGTCCGATATTATCGGAAGTTTTCGCTTCCAATTCTTTTGATAAATATACATACGCAATTGAGATGAGGTGAAATACGTCTATTTTTCTATTAATTAACGTATTTGGAATTCTTTTCGTTCGTTTATTTGTGTCGCTTTGCACCTTACGAAACCACAGCAATATCTCGGTAAGTAATGGCCATGTTCCTTTTCTCGTTATGCATGAATTAGTGAACTGTTACGTGCGTCTCGTACGAGCATGCTTCGCTATTCTGCATATCTTTTTGTTCTCCTTTTCCCATGTGTTTATGTTTTTGTCCCTTTCCCGTTTTCTTATTTATTTTTGGGTTCAGTATTTAGTCGGGTGTTGTATATCTTGTACTTGGCGTTGGGCATACAAGCATGTTTTGGGATCCCGTGTGTAGGTGCAGTGTGTGCTTCGGCCTCCTTGCATTTCATACATTTTCGGGAAGCTCATATTACTGCTATGATGTTCGTCTGGTCTCGTCTGCGCCTGGTGTAAGAACGTTTGGTCATTGTATATTACTTCGGTATTGCTATGCACCTGGGTCTTAGGACAGACCTATACTGTCGCATCATATACTTCTTTCTTTTCTGACCCAAACAATGTCTTGATTTTACACCACTATCTACTGCACTCAAGTTCCTTTTCTTTCGTGTCTTTGAGTGAGATTGCGGTTTGTTACGCATTTTTTTTCTCATGACCCTTTTCTCCCCTTTTCCTGCCTGTTCCCCTATTGCTGAGTTATCTACCTTTAGCTATGTTTCCGTAAGTCTATTTCGTTTTGTTTCTGCTTAACGGTGTGTTTATCCACGATTTTCTCTAATATGTAGTTCGTTCACGCCTCAATATGTATTCTTATTTCTTATTTCTTTTTTTCTTTCTTTCTTTCTTTCTTTCTTTCTTTCTTTCTTCACCTAACACGGGAGCTCCTTTTGGGACTGTAACGCCTACTTTGTTACAGTTCAGATTTTCGCAAGACTCTACGTCAGCTCCTCTTCATCTTTTCTTTCCCAACGTCATTTTAAAAAATCCCTACTCCCTTGCGGCAGTGGACGTATCTTGATGTGCTCCACTTATTTTACGTTCATCCTAGCTTGTTATCGTTCCTCTCGCTTCGGATCTTTTGCATATTTGAAATACATGTCGTCTCGACAATTTCTTGCTTATCCTTTGTTGTCTTTTGTGTCTTATAATCTTTCTTTATTTTCGTTCTCGGCTAATGTTTGGCGAGATACTGTCATATGTGGGGACTTGGTTGAACTTACTCTCGTAACGAGGGTACGTTCGTCTACGACCCTGGGGTGCCCAGCTCATCTTCATGAGTCCTGGCACAGCAGTTTCGCAAAACAATGGACCCAGCACGAAACTATTCTCTCTCTCTTCCACCGCCAGTTTTACATCCTTCTGAAGAAGATTGCTGCTATGCGTGCTGTCTCCTACACTCAGGTAGGAGTTCATCACTACGTTTAGGCTGGTGCACATATACACAGTAGTACTGTAAGCTCGGGGTTAGCAATACTGTATTTAACGATAATTCACGTGCACAATTGGGGACACAGCTGGAATTTTGTTATATAAACTTAAGTGGTGATCTAAATACGGGCATATGGACAGCAGAGGAGTAAATATCTACCTTAATTATTTTAGTGCTGATTCGACGAGAAAGTGTCATCGGAAACCCAATCCTAGCCAACAATGGTTCTCCAAGTCTCCAGCTCCATCGGGGTCGCCAACTCCCGAACTCACCGTGAATCCTGAGAGTGTAGCAATATCTAGGATGCACCAGAAGTGGTGGGGCTACATACACCCTGCCTCCTGAGGGCCTTGAGCAGAAGGCGATATCATGAAAGAAAAACAAGAGGTCTGACCGCTCGAGGACCGAGGGATGAGGAAAGATGAAAGAAGGGCCAATTAAGGAAGAGACTCCATAGGCCTCAGATACCCTAATACCGTCGTGGTCGGCAGAGAACAAGAGTTGACCAAAGGAGGTCGACAGGAAAGAAGACTGAGAGGAACCCAGCACAAGTAAGTGGAAGCAATGCCGGACTCAACTGGGGTCCCATAGTCGCCAACTCACGTCCCACTAGATGTTGTTGATGATGATGAGAATTGTTGTTTTAAGGGGCCTAACATCTAGGTTATCGGCCCCTAATGGTTTTTGTGATCGTGAAGATGAAAATGAAATGCAAACTATAACTAAAACTAACTACGAACTTATTTACTAGAAGAAGAAATGGAAAACAAAAGGAGAATAAGGCAAATTAAGGACAGGAGGAAAAGAAATGCCATATCAATTTTGTCACTTAATTTTACAAACAAATCAAGCAGTATGTCTTTTCCTTTGTGTGCATGAAGTGATCCCAACCAATTATATACTAAACTTGCAATGTAAGTTTTTATTCCAAACACATTGTGAAATACAAAGAAACTATGACAATTCTTTTGTTTTTCTGACTGTGAGGCCTTTACGCCGACAGCTGTGATTGAGTAGGTAAGCATTAGAATATATTGTAATTATTTTATTATTTAATTATGATGATGATGATGATAATTGTTGTTTAAAGGGGCCTAACATCTAGGTTATCGGCCCCTGATGGTTTGGGTGATCGCGAAGATGAAAATGAAAAGCGAACTTAAAACTAAAACTAACTAAAACTACATACTAGAAGAAGAAATGGAAAACTAAAGGAGAATAAGGCAAATAAAGGACAGGAGGAAAAGAAATGCCCTCAATCCTCGAAGAAGGCGGATTGAGGGACTTGGAAGGAAGGAGAGCCATGAAAGGCAGATAGGAAAGTGAAAGAGGAGAGGGTCCGCCCCCAAAGGGAAGGGACAAAAGGGGAAAACGGACCCAGCTCAGGAATCCCTCGGGGTCGCCAACTCCCGAACTCACCAGCCGTGAGCCCCTGAGGGTGTAGCATTATCGACGGTGCACCAGAAGTGGTGGGGCTACATACACCCTGCCTCCTTAAGGGCCTTGAGCATAAGGCAGGAGGTAAAAGGAAAAGAAAAAGAAGGCTGACCCCTCACAGAAGGAGGGTATCAGGAAAGATGAGACAAGGGCCAATTAAGGCGGGAAAGTGAAAGACTCCCTAGGCCTCGGATAACCTAATACCGTCGGGGTCGGAAGAGAACAAGAGTTGACCAAGGGAGGTCGACAGGAAAGAAGACAGAGAGGAGCCCGGCACAAGTAAGTGGAAGCAATGCCGGACTCAGCTGGGGCCCCGTGGTCGCCAACCCACGCCCACAAGATGTGAGCCCCTGGGGGAATTATTTAATTATTTAACGTCAAGTTTTATGGTAATAATTGTTTTATGCTTCAAGTATTGAGTGGACCATCAACCCTCACTTGCTGCTGTGTACAGCATCTTCTTGATTAGCTGTTGCTTTAATATTAGTGCCTCATAGGGTTATGATGGCACAGTGGTCAAGCTGCTTCCAAATTGCCAAGGGGTTAATTCCGTTAAGGCATGTGATATTTAAAAGGTGATGCTGATAATTGTTGTTTAAGGGGCCAAACATCTAGGTTATCGGCCCCTAATCGTCTGGGTGATAGCGGAAAGGGGTACTTGCAAAAAGGAACTCAGATTGAAACTACTCACAAAATGGAGATCGGTAATACTTACAAAACGGAATTTAGAACGAAAATACTCACAAAAGGAATAGATTGAAAAATACGCACAAAATGTAGGTTAAGTTCAAAATACGTACAAAATGCAATGCACAGTCGAAATACTTACAAAATGCAAGTGAAATTCAAAATACTTACAAAATGCAAATGAGATTGAAAATACGTACAAAATGCAATTGAGGTTCAAAATACTTACAAAATGCAATTGAAATTGAAAATACACAATGCAATTTAGATTGAAAAAGACAGGTTCAGAATCAAAATACTCACAAAGTGCAATTGAAATTCAAAATACTTACAAAATGCAATTGAAATTGAAAAGGCACACAAAATGTATGGTAGATTCAAACTACTCAATTGGATGGACAATACTTACAAAATCCAATTTAGTTTGAAAAACTTACAAAATGTAATTTAGATTCAAAATACACACAAATGGCCATTGAGAATAAAAATACTTGCAAAATGCGCACCCTACAAAATGCAATTTAGATTGAAAATACTTGCAAAAAGCAGTTTAGGTTGAAAATACAAAATGCAATTGAAATTCAAAATACGTGAAAAAGTTCCACCCCTATATTGAATGACTTACTGTGCCCGTTTGGACCGAGATCCAAAGACCACATTTTGTAAAATACCAAAATCAGATTAGCACGAGAAAATCTATCTCAGGGTCTATCTAGGTGAATATTAGGTCTATATCTGGCATCCCTGATCTCGGTAATTCACAAGTAAGGTAAGGAAAGAAATTATTTTGAAAATAGCACATTTCTTAAAAATCTCAATTTATTTATAATTAAAATATTAAATTGACTGGCCATATCCTCAAAACACAAAGAAAACAATCACACATAAAAAATCAACAGTCCCTAAAAATCCCCTTGAACTCCAAAAAATTGATATTCAGAAAAATTATTAGTCCATTCTGATATCAAAAACGAAAATTTCTAATTATTTACACTGGGGTAATCACTATTCAACGAAGAGATCGAGTGATCCCTCTATTTACATATTTGTAGTTTCACTTCACGAAGAATTGCTTTGATTGTTCAAGTACACGTTGTAAACATATTTCGAAAAATTGTCACTTGGTTAATTCGATGATGTTTCGAAAAAAAAAATGAAAAAAAATTATTTCACTGTTTCATTGAAGTTAATAACAAACTCATATCAATATTCGGCTAACATAAAGTCGAATGATAATATTTTTGTGTTTGTAAAATTTTTGTTTCCATAAACAACAATTGTTTAGCCTATAAATTTTTCATTATCAAAATAATTTGAAAAATAAATCTTTTTCTTTTCTCATAATCATTTGTTTTAATATAAACAAAATTTAAATGTACTCATTTCAAAATTTGTTATGAACATTAGCATAAATTGTTGTTAACAATATAAATTGATGTTATCCACTATCAGTGGATTAAATCATTATCTCTTTCATAAAAACTTTTCTCATTCAGAAAATTTACATATTATCTCACTCAAAATAAATGTTAATCATAGAATTTATTATTATTAATAGTATTATTTTGAAAGCCTCCGTGGCTTAGGCGGCAGCACGCCGGCCTCTCATCGCTGGGTCCGTGGTTCAAATCCCGGTCACTCCATGTGAGATCTGTGCTGGACAAAACGGAGGCAGACAGGTTTTTCTCAGGGTACTCCGGTTTTCCCTGTCAAAATTTCATTCCAGCAACACTCTCCACTATCATTTCATTTCATCTATCATTCATTTAATCATTGTCCCAGAGGAGTGCGTCAGGCCTCGGCAGCCGGCACAGTCCGTATCCTCGCCGATAGCTGGGGGCTTCATTCATTCCATTCCTGACCCGGTCGGAGACTGGAAACAGGCTGTGGATTTTATTTTCATTATTATTATTAATTTCAAAATTTCTTATCAATTTATTTACAATAAGTTTTCTTACCCTCTCATATTGTGAATATTCAATGCTCATTTCCACTGTTACTATTTTCACTATTCCAAGCACAAAATAAAAATATCTTCAATTATTTATTTTATTTTTGCATTTGCAACTACTCATTTGATTTTTTTTCTCGGTCAGGTTCATCAAATCTAAACTCATGTTCTTCAATTATTTAGGCATACTATTTGAAATTCAAGTTGATCTAGAAAAAAATATTAAATATTTGAATCGAAAATTCAAAAGACTGAAGACTCAAACAACAACGAATCGACAGTTAAATGGAATTTGACTAGAATATGGGGCGGTCTACTTGCCTAACCCTTCTTTTACAATTGAGACCACGTGCTCTTCTTAAACACTTCAAATGACACACGCACATCCATAACTACGGGAACAAATGCCCTCGTGGATGACCCCTCGGTCTCCACACAACTTTAAGTGTCGACAATTCGCACTAAAATCATCATATTATTTGACTTCAAATATTCTTCTCCTCAAATCATTATATTTTCTTTTCTTTTCTTTTTTTCTTTTTGTAATATTCCGGTCGCCTCCGTAGCGTAGCGGTCAGCATGGTTAGCTGCCACCCCGGAGGTCCTGAGTTCGATTCCCGGCTCTGCCACGAAATTTGAAAAGTGGTATGAGGACTGGAACGGGGTCTACTCAGCCTCGGGTGTTCCAAATGAGTAGAGGGGGTTCGATTCCCACCTCAGCCATCGTCGAAGTGGTTTTCCGTGGTTTCCCACTTCGTCTTCGGGCAAATGCCGGGATGGTACTGTCCCCTATAATCCGGATAGTAGGCTGTCAGATATCCGCCCCCTCAATCGGATTGCCAATAATCAATCGCACCGGCACAGCTACATCAATGAAAATGGCACTGACAGATACTACCGAGATTAGAGCACAGTAGTTAACATGAAATTATTGTGGAACACACCAAAATATACGGGGGTTCATACTTACCTTCTACTTACCTATTCAATTTAATCTCGGGTCTGGGTTTTCAACTGGATCACTTAATAGTATGCCCTCACAATAACCTCCACCACAATATTTAAAATGAACCAAAGCGAAACAAGAAAATTTAAACTGCACAATAATTTATTTCACATAAAGGGATATAATTTAACAAAATTTAACAACAAAATTTACGTGGCAATCAGAAGCCATTGTCAATACAACCATGTCCTCCTGTAGGACTTGTAGACTTTACATACAAAATTTCAGCTTTCTCTAGCTCAAAAGAACGTAATAATAACAATTCACTTTGGAATGGATAAGGGAGCTGGGACGAGACATATAGCATTTTAAATTGTTTATAGCAATGTCAAACGACAATTGAAAAATTTATACACGCCTCTATTAATCCCGATCGTTTCAAATTATTATTAAAGATATTTACATAGTTATTTACATTATTTATATTATTTATATTAGAAATACATTAAACCACACGTTTATCCGGTTGATAATTACTTAAATCGTGGTGATATAATCGACCAATGAAGGTTAGTTATATTTAAATTTTAGATTCAGGTTTAATAAGATTTAATAATTATTATTATTTGTGACGGTAACCTCCATTCAAAATCGTTATCTCAAATTATTTAAACACTCTTGTTAATTTTAACAGTAACTTCACATGAATAATTTTCAATGGACCTGAACAATACACTCAGCGGAAAAATACCTCGCTCAAAACGCACAAAATTGCACCAAAATTGGCCCATAATTCATCATATATCTCATTATATATGGCATCAAAATCTTCCACAATACACACAAAAAACCTCCACTTATAACTTCATCATCTTCATCAATATTACTGTGGGAACCTCCTTCACTTATTAAAGGGCATTATTCATCAGCGACTTTTACACGTCCACTGAACTAACGATTATACATCCATAGTTCCTCTTTAAAAATTCTTATATTCATCAATTGTATCAAAAACTGTTATTATATTTAACCTTCGTGGGTTTCATTCATGAAGCGATATGAAGTAAAATTTTGCCAGTCACAAATAAATTTAATAGCAAATACGATTAGACACGCCTCCCTGGTCTATCAAAATTGAGATTAATATCATCAAAGTATCGCAGTATAAAAATACTATCTTCAATCAAAGTTCATCTAAACTGCATAAATAGTCGAATAGAATACAATTAGACTGTGGACTGCCAACATTATTGTTCCAATCTACAATTGAGAAAAACTCCTATCAAATGTTCATTACTATAGTGTACTCAATAAATCGTACTCAAAGTTCATATTTCATAAAATTTTCTATAATGCAATGGTATTTCAGAATTGACGATAAATGTCTATGTTGCAATCATGTTCATAAAACGACTAGTATTTCCAAGATCGTCGATAAAGTAGTAGATTTTAACGCTCTAAAATCTTTTAATCATTCTTCTTTCTTGAGGATGACAGAAAATTGGTCAAAGTAATTTACTGAATAGAATTACTTTAATAAAATGACACGCTGTCTGAATTCAAATTTGCCATAGAAAATCGTTAACTTTACAGTTAAATCGAGACTACAAAAATATGCAAATTACTGAAAGAATATATATTATCAGTCTCAACTGATCCAAAATTATTTAAATATGCCAATGACATAATAATGTCTCAATAAATCGTAGAAAAAGGCATAAATCAGCAAAGTGTACTGAGTACAGAAATGTCAAGCAAGAATATGAGGCAAAATATATGGGACAGAAAACATGGGAAAAATGGTTGCTCAGATATCGCTAAATGGCTCAAATAAATCAAGAAACGTTCACGACTACCTTATCTGTTGATTGAAGTTCTAGAGGAAAATTTCCAAAGAAGACTGCTGTTGGTTCCATTTCACCACCGTAAAGATGTGCTCCGACCTCGAACCTGGAACCTGCGCCCTCGGAGAATAGAACAGTTTCCTCCTCCGGAAATAGCACTGCTCCGTGTAGACGATAGACATCCTTCTGGCAAAACTCTTCTTTGTGAGCCGGGTCCACCCTGGCCTCTCTTGATAGTTCCCTGAAGTTCTGGTAGAAATTCGCCATGAAGTCTATTGCAATTATTTCCGCAGAAATGTTCATAATTGTGGAGTATGAAGATATTTCCACTGCCATTTGATGTAATTCAGCGATGGATTACGATGCATGAGTGTAGTTGGATGTTCACTACATGCTCGCTTTTGTAGAATGCCGATTAACGAAGTTCCATGCTGCTATTTCACTCCATTGATGTATGTCCCAATTGCATTAAAGTTTTAGTCTTCCATCTCCACTTCCGTTATAATAATAGTCGAAAGTACTGCCAGATTATATTGTTCCATTGTAGAATGTAGCGTTGTATCACCAAATGTAATCTTCAGTATCACGGTTGCAATACAAGTGTCAGCCGTAGCGTAGAATGTGGTATTATAAAAGTGCTTCTCTGGTGTCGAGAAAATCACTTTTGTCTGCAGTCTTAAAATATGAATATCTTCCAAAGTATAAAAGTGAAAATGTTCAACTTTCGTCCACGCCTAAATATTGTAATGCACAATTGAATTAGCATAAATGCAGTAGCTAACTCTTGATAGATAATCTTGTAGACTCGTTTATGTGTGCGCTCCAACTTCGCCTAGTTTCAGTAACCGTAAAATTGTACTGCTGCACGCTCCGTGCTTGTTCGATGCTGTGGGCTCTACCACACGTGCTAATGACGACTTGCTTCACTTCAGAACTCGAAGTCTGACAATATGAGAATCAGAAAAATGAGCCATGAGAACTTGAGAACTTGCTCTCTGCTGTGCAAGGCCTTTTATCAACTTCTTAAGGGGCGTATCCATCCCTTCCATAGCTTGTTCCTCCGTCATTGCTAGAAGTTCTAACTTTGGCTATACTTGACGGATTTTCAAATTTCAAAAACTCATAATTAATTTCTTCAAAATTCCAAATCAATGCCATAACTGAAAATAGATTTCCACAATTCTGCATGCCAAAAGTAATTAAATATGGTAGTTTTCAGTAATCTCCGTCTCCCTCCAAGCTATCATTCATTGGTTCGAGCCTCTCCTCCAATAGCGTAACTTCTTCCTCAGCACAATTCCTTGCTTCCTGCGACTGCGTCGTAAATCTCAGATCCTTCTCGAACAAAATCATGACGTCACCAAGAATCTCAGCTCATCCAGCCTACTTGCATGAAGTCTGCGTCATCCGTGCCTACGTCATGAATATACACGTCACAACTATGACGGCCATAACTTTATTCACATATGCCAATACAGCCACCGTGGTCTCAGTATAATTCAATTTACGGGGGCAGTACCTTCTTCAAGGCCACGGCCACCTCCTTCGCTCGTCCTTGCCTATCCATCCTGACCATCCATTACCTTACCTCATGAGGCCCCTGTTCGCTTTGCAGGTGAAGCCGCCTGGGCGAGGTCCAATCACACCTCACCAGTTGTATCCACTCCGATTAGATGTTCCCAGCTCTAGGACACTGTCCGTAGAGGCGGTAGTGGTGAGTTCCCTTGCTGTGTCCGTGGGTTCCACCAACCTGGAGGGTAAACGACTAAGAAAGAAAGAATATTCCGTCTTTACACTGTACTGTGTGTTCTTCAATTTTATTTTTCCAATGAAAAGATGTATTTAATTCTGTTCAATTTCTCCTTGCCTCCCATTTACATAATCTCACCCTAATTTATACATTTAATACCTGCCGCTTTATTTTTCTTCATCTAAATATTTTAGTGCTTTTGGAAAATTTTACTGAAATCAAATTCTTACTATTTCACTTCATTCATAAACTCATTTAAATTTATTTTTAGCTGCATAGAACGAAATGTAAGAATAAATTCTTCCTGATATTATTTGAAGTGCCTGATGTACCGTTCCACCACAAGAAACACATACTTTTGTAGCTAACTTCCGTGAATGGCATGACAAAACTACCATCACCTGACTGGTTAGAATAATTGACCATAAAGTCAGCCGATATTCTAAGTCCTTCGCTGATATTATACACACATCAAAAAAAGTTTTGCATCACCTCGGTTCCAAGAGTTCCGGAACCGTTAAATACAAAGGGAATAGAGATCAACACAAACAACATTTCAGCTCGTTTTATTGCTCATGAGACCCACACATTGCATGTTGTACCATCATACAGCTAGACTTTCAGCATTTGTGGTCCAGATTGCAGTACACACCACTACCTCTAATACCCAGTAGCAAGTCCTCTTGCATTGATGCATGCCTGTATTCGCCGTGGCATACTATCCACAAGTTCATCAAGACACTGTTGGTCCAAATTGTCCCACTCCTCAACGACAATTCGGCGTAAATCTCTCAGAGTGGTTGGTGGGTCAAGACGTCCATAAACAGCCCTTTTCAACATATCCCAGGCATGTTCGATAGGGTTCATGTCTGGCGAACATGCTGGCCACTGTAGTCGAGCGATGTCGTTATCTTGAAGGAACTCATTCACAAGATGTGCACGATGAGGTCGAGAATTGTCGTCCATGAAGACAAATGCCTCTCCAATATTCTGCCGATATGGTTGCACTATGGGTCGGAGGATGTCATTCAGGTATCGTAAAGCCGTTTTGGAGCCTTCCATGACCACCAGTGGCGTACGTCGGCCCCACATAATGCCACCCCAAAACATCAGGGAACCACCACCTTGCTGCATTCGCTGGACAGTGTGTCTAAGACGTTCAGCCTGACCAGGGTGCCTCCAAACACGTCTCCGACGATTGTCTGGTTGAAGGCATATGCGACACTCATCGGTGAAGAGAACGTTATGCCAATTCCGTGGGGTCCATTCAGCATGTTGTTGGGTCCATCTGTACCGCGCTGCATGGTGTCGGGGTTGCAAAGCTGGACCTCGCCATGGACGTCGGGAGTGAAGTTGCGCATCATGCAGCCTATTGCGCACAGTTTGAGTTGAAACACGACGTCCTGTGGCTGAACGAAACGCATTATTCAACATGGTGGCATTGCTGTCAGGGTTCCTCCGAGCGGCAATCCGTAAGTAGCGGTCATCCACTACAGTAGTAGCCCTTGGGCGGCCTGAGCGAGGCCTGTCATCGACAGTTCCTGTATCTCTGTACCTCCTCCATGTCCGAACAACATCGCTTTGGTTCACTCTGAGACGCCTGGAAACTTCCCTTGTTGAGAGCCCTTCTTGACACAAAGTAACAATGCGGACGCGATCGAACTGCGGTATTGACCTTCTAGGCATGGTAGAACTACAGACAACATGAGCAGCGTACCTTCGTCCTGGTGGAATGACTGGAACTGATCGGCTGTCGTACCCCCTCCGTCTAATAGGCCCTGCTCATGCATGGTTGTTTACATCTTTGAGCAGTTTTAGTGACATCTATGAACAGTCAAAGGGACTGTATCTTGGATACAATACACACAGTCAACGTCTATATGCCGGAGATCTGGGAACCGAGGTGATGCAAAACTTTTTTTGATGTGTGTATATGTTCATTCACCTGAACAAAAACTAAGTCCACTGACTGCTCGTCCAGCGACTAAGTTCTTCGGCGGTCAGAATCACGGCGTAAACACTCGTACTTGATGTATCGTAGATGCGCACATAAGCAAGTGCTCTGATGGAATACAATACTGTCTTGATTCTCTGGCTACTTATACAGTCCAAGTGGTCTTCCTTCTAGAAGCTTCCTTTCCGTATCTCGGCTTCTACTGAACAGATTTTCATGCTTGATAGCTCTAATTTCTTCTCATTCAATTGCCAGTAAACTGTACTACTTTTCTAGGTCCCATTCCTTCTCCTAGAGGAAATTCTAGAAAACTTATTTTCATTACGTAGGCGAGCTCCCACGTCACAGTTCCACGTCACTCACTGCTACGTTGCATACTTCCCTCAAAACTCGGAGTTTCCTAGCGCGCTATTCATAATATCAGCTGATCCATCTCTCAAATCAATCAACCTGTCTGCTTTATAACAATGACGTCAACATGTCACGGACGTGTGAACGATCCGGGTACATTACTAAAAAGCAATTTAGATTGTCAATCCTTACAAAATGCAATTGAGGTTGAAAACACTCGCAAAATGCAATTTAGATCGAAAGAACCTACAAAATGCAACGTAGATGGAAAAGACTTACAAAATGGAGTGTAGAGGCTTAAAAAACAATAAAAATAAATAAACGCTAAAGGGAATTTAGATACACAGGGAGCCATTTAACAAAAACAGTGCGGGAAACTTAAGAGAAAAGGATATATAATGAAAAGACAACAAGAGATCCGACCCCTCGAAAAGGACGGATCAGGAAAGATGAGACAAGGACCAATTTAGGCGGGAAAGTGAAAGACTCCCTAGGCCTCGGATACTTTAATACCGTCGGGGTCAGAAAAGAACAAGAGTTGACCAAGGGAGGTCGACAGGAAAGAAGACGGAGAGGAGCCCGGCACAAGTAAGTGGAAGCAATACCGGACTCAGCTGGGGTCCCGTGGTCGTCAACCCACCTCCCACTAGATGTGAGCCCCTGGGGGAGAGATTTAAGAGGTCATCGCTACTTCGGTTCCACTTTAGAAAAAGAGATCCCATGGTTTATTATTCCTTCGTTTTAAGCACTCACTTTGTTATTGTCATAGTGCTTCAGATACAAGCGGCTTCGGTGGCGTAGTCGGTAGCATGCTGAGCTTCTATGCCCAAGATAGCGGGTTCAAACCCGGCCAAAGCCGTCGGATTTTTAAGAGTGTTAAAAATCCCTCAGTATGCCTTCCTTCGGAGGGGAAGTAAAGCCGGCGGTCCCATGTCATAGATTTATGGCATGTTAAAGAACCTTCCACTAATTGCACCTGTGTGAAGCTAAATTGGATAGGTTATTGTAAACAACGCTCTTATGTTTCTAAGTTCGTTGCCAAGAGCCGACTGCGGTGGCGTCTAGCAGCTAAGTTGTGAACTTAGCCTAGTAGTCGTTGACGGTGGCACTTGGCGGCAAAAGTAGGAACTATTTGAAAAATTCTAAGTTGCAGTACTTAAATTAAAATAACAGATAACATACACTAATACAGTCATCACAATTAACACCGGTTATCACAGACAGATTCTACACACACCCAAAGTACACGGGGCTACATGACCGCGTTGTCGCAGCCCCTAAACTTAAGAACCAACCAACCAACCTTCAGATACATTTTTTAAAACAAATTTGTATATTTTGAAAGTGGCAAGTTTGCTCTTCCTACTTATTTTTCACTTCGTAGTACAGTAGGCCTATATGTTGTTTATATTTTCAGAAGGTGATGCCAATTGACCATGGTGTGATAACTTGGAATATTCACGAGCAGTCCTCTTCCTCTTCCTCCTCCCTTAAATTTACTAACATTTCACTTTATCCCTCTCCTGTCTGCCAGCCCATGGCTTCTTATTCTGTAATTATTTCTCGTCCATCAACTTGAAACTCTTTTTCCACTTCTCCTGTGCTTATTCCTGGTCCGTCGACATCAACCTCGTGCTCCATTTCTCTATTTATTTCTCGTCCATCAAATGTAAAAAAAACCTTCATCCATTTCTCCTGTGCTTATTCCTTGTCCGTCGACATCAACCTCCTCTTCCATTTCTCTATTTATTTCTCGTCCATCAACTTCAAACTCTTCTTCCATTTCTCCTGTGCTTATTACTTGTCCATCTACATCAACCTCATCCTCCAGTCCTGCATCCAATTCCCAACCACTCAATGCTACGTCTGCTGGGAACCGGGAAGCTACTCGGAAGAGGGCCGGGAAAAAGAGAAAGTCTTCGTGAGCGAAATCAAGAGGGGGAACGACATCTTGGAGAGGGAAGTCGCAATGGGGCGCCAGATGGTCGATATATTTACTTCAATCCAAGAGAGAACATCACAGTTTGAAGAGATGGTGATGAAATTCATGGAGAAAAATATGAAATGATGATAAATAAATTGCTACATATTTTACAAAACCATTTTCATAGTCTTATATCTAAGTAAAACAATGTAGTATAAAATGTATAATTATAAATGATGATGATGATGATGATGATGATAATTGTTGTTTTAAGGGGCCTAACATCTAGGTTATCGGTCCCTGATGGTTTGGGTGATCGTGAAGACGAAAATGAAATGCAAACTTAAAACTATAACTACTAACCTACATACTAGAGGAAGAAATGGGAAACAAAAGGAGAATAAGACAAATAAAGGACAGGAGGAAAAGAAATCCCCCTCAACCCTCGAAGAATGCGGATTGAGGGACTTGGAAGGAAAGAGAGCCATGAAAGGCAGATAGGAAAGGGAAAGAGGAGAGGGCCCTCCCCACAGGATATGGATAAAAGGGGGAAAACCGGTCCCAGCTCAGGAATCCCTCGGGGTCACCAACTCCCGAACTCACCAGCCGTTAGCCCCTGAAGGTGTAGCAATATCTAGGGTGCACCAGACGTGGTGAGGCTACATACACCCTGCCTTCTTGAGGGCCTTGAGCAGAAGGCAGGAGATAACATGAAAAGAAAAAGAAGGCTGACCCCTTGCAAAAGGAGGGTATCAGAAAAGATGAGACAAGGGCCAATTAAGGCGGGAAAGGAAGAGACTCCCTAGGCCTCGGATACCCTAATATCGTCGGGGTCGGAAGGGAACAAGAGTTGACCAAGTGAGGTCGAAAGGAAAGAAGACGGAGAGAGGCCCGGCACAAGTAACTGGAAGCATTGCCGGACTCAGTTGAGGCCCCGTGGTCGCCAATCCACGTCCCACTGGATGTGAGCCCCAGGGGGCACCTATAAGGAAGGCCCTGCCCATAGTAGAGCGGCAACGCTGCGCTCTAGTCCATGTGTGGCGAGCGGTAAGCATGGCGCTGGCTCCGTGCTAAATTGCAGAGGCTATACTCTTTTACACTCGCAGTTTTTACGTTAGTGTTTAAAGTAGGCTGATCATGTGATAAACGTAAGTGCAGCTCCTCACTCAACGTCGTTATTCTATAATAAGAAATAGTAGTAAGCCCTCGAATCTTATTGCACTTTGTTGCATTGTTCCAAAGCTTCTTGCATTATGATTTGTCAACTTCAGACACTTGCTAAAATCTAAATGTGTATCAACAATTGTGCGTTGATACTAGTGGTGTAACTACGGGGGGTGATCAGGGGCATCAATCTCTCCCCCAGAGCCAAATAATAGAAATATTAAATTTGTTGAAGTTTTTAATTTTGAATATAACCAATCTTCGTATTGATGACTAATGATTGAAAGATGTAATAATGCTTCCAAATTTGAAAGCATTTATTTTCACTCGTTTGAAATATTTAGCCCTAGCCTAACTTAACATTTGCTGACTGAGCAAAATAGTCTGTTAGCCAGGGAGGAAGCAGTGAGGTGGGTGAGCAGTATTTTTCCTCATCCCTTGTCAAAAAGTGGAAAGTGACACAGTGTTAAAATTTAGTTGGAAACATTTGTTTATGTTATATTTATACAATGTCGGGAAATAGAAAGGGCCAGATGATTACGGGAAGAAAGCCGGACATTATAATATAATACCAACAAAACTGTTAATTTTCGATCATTTGCACATTGATAAGTGCAAATACAACGTATCAATCCTAATTAAATAAAACATTTGAAAAGTGTAGGTAGGAGATTTTGAAACTTCAGGATCATATACTTGCTTTCATTACGTTCGAGTCCTTACCCCTCAATGTAATTTTGACTCAGAACGAAACACTAGTTACGCCACTCCTGACAATCCTCGTCAATATTTAATAATTTTGATCGATTATGACCTACGATAGCTACTTGGCATTTAAGCAGTGTAAGTAAAACAGATACACATACATTTTTGATATGGGCGTACTGATTAGTCAGTAAAAATAGATAGCGATTTATTGCACGAGGAAGTGTTTTCTGACACAGTTATGCGTCGTTGAAAATACGTGTGTCTGTGGCAATATTGCAATTGCAATTACCCTAAAATACTGACAGACTCAATGAATACCTCAAATGAAATTAAGAAACGTCAATTGTTAACACTTTTACGAGGTATTTATTAATTTATTGCCATGTTCTTGTATTACTAGTTAATTTTATGTGAGAGAATGTTATCAGTTTTTATTGTTTTATTTGATTATGATGATGATAATTGTTGTTTTAAGGGGCCTAACATCTAGGTTATCGGCCACTAATGGTTTGGGTGAGAGTGAAAGATGAGATGAGAATGAAAACTATAACTAATACTAACTACAAACTTGCATACTAGAAGAAGAAATTGTAAGCAAATAAAGGATAAGGCAAATAAAGGACAGGAAGAAAAGAAATGCCTTCAACCCTCGAAGAATGAGGATTGAGGGACTTGGAAGGAAAGAGAGCAATGAAAAGCAGATAGGAAAGGGAAAGAGGAGAAAGGGGACAAAACGGACCCACTCAGGAATCCCTCGGGGTCGCCAACTCCCTAACTCACCAGCCGCGGGCCCTTGAGGGTGTTGAGGGTGTAGCACTATCCAGGGTGCACCAGAAGTGGTGGGGCTACATACACCCTGCCTCCTTGAGGGCCTTGTGCAGAAGGCAGGAGGTAACATGAAAAGAAAAAGAAGGCTGACCCCTCAAAGGATGAGGCGATCGGCAAAGATGAGACAAGGATCAATTAAGGCGGGAAAGTGAAAGACTCCCTAGGCCTCAGATACCCTAATACCGTCGGGGTCGGAATAGAACAAGAGTTGGCGAGGAGAGGTCGACAGGATAGAAGGCGGAGAGGAGCCCGACACAAGTAAGTGGAAGCAATGTCGGACTCAGCTGGGGTCCCGTGGTCGCCAACCCATTTATTTGATTAATATTGATAAATAATTTACATCAAAATCACCTTTTCGTCACATATACGCAACTACCGTCCATACATATTAGTGAACTTCTGTGTATATCCTCTTTAGAGACAGATTAGGCGCTCGCCCGGACGCGGACGTATGAAGCCGGCGAGACGGTGTAGCAATTCAGTCTGGCCGAGGGCTGGTTACACAGTAGGTAGCCATGACAGTATCCATGATGGCAAGCCACCACTGAAAAATGCATTTGAGATACATGTATGGAATAAATGACCAGTTATGTGAGTGTGCAACTGAATGAGGCTGATGCTTTCTTTTTGGGTGTCCAACATATGTGAGATTCCCTAACAGGGAGGGCAGTGAAATTTTGTATGGTGTAGCAGATTCAAACCACCAACCAACAAAATAAGTTATGGAGATATGTGCAAAGATATTGATGGGTGAAAGGAAGAACATCTTAACACCTTTTAGTATCTTTTTCAGGAAAATTCTGTTCTTAAGATAAAATATACCTGCTTTTAACAGTAACCAGAGAAGGAATTCCTATAAGATGTTTTACTGGGAAGAAATATTTCTCGATACTATTCAATAATTTGTGTTTCGATATCCCAAATAGCAGCCATGTTGTTTTTGTTTGACATTGATTGGTTCAACCTGGGCATAACCCGGCAGACTTCAGCCACATCCTTCAGTCATCATATACAAGAGAGGTCAGCAACAGCTATCAGAGCCATTTACAAGATTAAGAATCTACCAGCGTTATCGCTAGTTACAGCTTTGACCCTTTTCCATACGACCATCTCGCCAGTTGTTACGTATGGTCTTGAAATAATATAGGAGCATCTTACATTCAGCGATCTTGAATGAATAGAGAATGTTAAGTCGAGATTTTTAAATATTTACTAAGATTTGGAAAGTTGGCTCCCACAAGATTAGTCTACGAGTTAGAAAAGGAAATCTTCATCGAAGACCTCAGACTGTAAGTACCTTTGCCGGCTACAAGATCCTCTACTGATATTTTGGAGTCTAGAAGAGCACAGAGACGAGAGATAGATCCAGACTTTTATATCACTGATGCCATGATAGACAGAACGTGGTCTAACGAGAATCAAGATCAAAGACACATAATAACGAGACTCGCCATTCACGGATTCCATTATAAGATATGCTCCAACAGATCCTTTCATAGTCGAAATGACAATTGTGTTTGTAGTTTATGCAACGAAAGGTGTATCAGGTATCATATTACGGCGGGCCGCAAAAGATTAAAATCATTAAATGATTATAGTAAAAATTAATGCCCATTCGGGCGATCCTTTTTCCTTTATTTTGTTTTCAGTTAGGATGCACAGTTTTTGTTTCAATGAAGGAAATCTTTAACCGATTGGACATTTTGTACTTCCTAGCTTCAATTATCATGAAATTCCACAGCCACCTATGGTGCCTGAGACTCTTGACGTCTAATTACCACACGCGCGTCCCCAGGTGGCGTATAGGGGGCCTACAACAATGTGGGCTGGTGAGAAGACATCGGAAATTAACCCGCGGACCAACTGGCAGCTATAATTCTCGGGGTATTTACAATACTGGGACACCCTCTCTCCAGGGGTCATAAATATAGGGGGGGGGGGCAGCTCAGGGTTATGAGTGAAGCCCACAACGGTTACTACGGCTACGGCGGATAAGCTGGAATTCGGTACGGTGTAGCGGTAGGAAGTGACATCCTAGTGCTCGGGATCTGGAAGAGTAAAAGGTATTTGTCCATAACCATGGGCATATATCAGATTTAGCGTCTGTTCTCCATGCCAGGAGCGGCCTACATTTTCTGCTGGCAGTAACTCTAAAATGCCCGACGCCAGGCTGTGGCGACAAGCTGGTCGGTAACTCAATCGCAACCCATGGATCATATCTACGTCAATCTGTTCAAATAATGCTAGGGCGTCCCCCAGAAACGACGCGCGTCGACCTCGCCTGAACGCCGCGAAAAATGGACAAGGGCTACTGGTTCAAGGGCGGAACCGGTTAAAGAAGCTGTATCGCCACACTCAACATTGGGACTCTTACTGATCGTAGTCGCGAACTCGCAGCAATGCTGAAAGAACGGAAAGTAGACATTTCCGGTGTGCAAGAAACACGCTGGAAGGGCCAAAAATCACGTGACATCGGGGACGGCTATAAACTGATCTACTATGGTGTATCCAATAGGAATGGCGTCGCTGTCATCGTTTGTGCCAGCCTACGAGATCGAGTTGCTAAAGTTCATCGCTATTCAGACCGTCTTATGTCAATTACAAATGACACTGCATCCTCAAACTTCGTGTCTTCTCAGCATATGCACCACACTCTGGCTGCGATAACCTAGAAAAGGAGCAGTTTTGGCAAGTGCTACATGATCGTGTGTCGGCATGTCCTCAAGATGAGTTTCCAACTCTCTGTGGTGATCTCAACTGGCAAGTTGGTTATAATTGCCATGGTGGCAATGGCTACGGTACCCAAAATGATGATGGAACGGAAATTTTGGATTTTGCAGAGGCAAATGACTTGGCTATTGGCAACACGTTTTTGAAAAAGCGCATTAACCACATAATCACTTACACCAGTGGTGACTAGAGCAGCCAAATTGATTGTATTCTTATTCGACGCTGTGATCTCCGATTAGTTTTAGATGTGTAGGTCATACCATCTGACTGTGTAGCCCCTCAACATAACCTACTCACGGAAGATTTAAGGATATCAAACCATACCAGAGGCAATGGGATAAATGCTCCGGTGAAGATTAATTGGTGGAAGCTTAAAGACCAAAAGGAGACGTTAGCAAACAATGTAAATTTCCCTCCTGTCAACCCGAATGCGATTGACAAAACTTGGACCACATTCTGCAAATCTATCACTGCAACCACCACAGCAACCCTGGGTACAACAAAACCTAGTTCCCGCCACATTGATAAGCAAACGTGGCGTAGAACAGTCGAAGTCCAGGATATGATGATGATGACAATTGTTGTTTTAAGGGGCCGAACATCTATGTTATCGGCCCCTAATGGTTTGGGTGATCGTGAGGATGATGATGATGATGACGATGATAATTGTTGTTTTAAGTGGCCTAACATCTAGGTTATCGGCCACTAATGATCTGGGTGATAGCGAAAATGATAATGAAACGGAAACCAGAACGAAAATTAAGTGAGACGGAAAATACTTACAAAAAGGAACTCAGATTGAAACAACTCACAAAATGATCTTACAAAAGGGAATTTAGAACGAAAAGATTCACAAGAGGAATAGATTGAAAAATACCCACAAAATGGAGGCTAGGTTCAAAATACGTACAAATTGCAATGTAAAGTCGAAATACCTACAAAATGCAATTGAAATTCAAAATACTTGCAAAATGCAAATGAGATCGAAATTACGTACAAAATGCAATTGAGGTTCATAATACTTACAAAATGCAATTGAAATTGAAAATACACGATGCAATTCAGATTGAAATATCCCAGTTCCAATCCAAATTATTCACAAAGTGCAATTGAAATTCAAAATACTTACAAAATGCAATTGAAGTTGAAAATGCTTACAAAATGTACGGTAGATTCAAACGACTCATGTGGATTGACAATACTTACAAAATGCAATTTAGATTGAAAATACTTGACAAAATGTAATTTAGATTCAAAATACCCACAAAATGCAATTGAGAATCAAAATGTGTGCAAAATGCCCACCAAACAAAATGCAATTTAGATTCAAAATTCGTGCGAAATGCGGTTTTGGTTGAAAATACTTACAAAATGCAATTGAAATTCAAAATTCTCACTAAAAGGCCCGGCTACCTGCATTGAAAGACTTACCAAAGAGCAATTTAGATTGTCAATCTTTACAAAATGCAATTGAAGTTGAAAACAATCGCTAGATGTAATTTAGATCGAAAAAACTTACAAAATGCAACGTAGATTAAAAATACCTTAAAAATCGCTAAAAGGGAATTTAGATACACGGTGAACCAAGTAACAAAAACGGTGCGGGAATCTTAAAGAGAAAGGAAATATAATGAAAAGAGGTGAGGACAGGAGAGGAGATGATGATGATGATAATTGCTGTTTTAAGGGGCCTAACATCTAGGTTATCGGCCCCTGATGGTTTGGGTGATCGTGAAGATGAAAATGAAAAGCGAACTTAAAACTAAAACTAACTACTAACCTACATACTAGAAGAAGAAATGGAAAACTAAATGACGATGATGATGATAATTGTTGTTTTAAGGGGCCTAACATCTAGGTTATCGGCCCCTAATGATCTGGGTGATAGCGAAAATGATAATGAAACGGAAACCAGAACGAAAAAAAGTGAGACGGAAAATACTTACAAAAAGGAACTCGGATTGAAACGACTCACAAAATGTTCTTACAAAAGGGAATTTAGAACGAAAAGATTCACAAAAGGAATAGATTGAAAAATACCCACAAAATGAAGGCTAGGTTCAAAATACGTACAAAATGCAATGAAGCGTCGAAATACTTACAAAATGCAACTGAAATTCAAAATACTTACAAAATGCAAATGAGATCGAAAATACGTACAAAATGCAATTGAGGTTCAAAATACTTACAAAATGCAATTGAAATTGAAAATACACAATGCAATTCAGATTGAAATAGGCCTTATCCCAGTTCCAATCCAAATTATTCACAAAGTGCAATCGAAATTCAAAATACTTACAAAATGCAATTGAAATTGAAAATGCTTACAAAATGTACGGTGATTCTAACGACTCATGTGGATTGACAATACTTACAAAAAGCAATTTAGATTGAAAATACTTGACAAAATGTAATTTAGATTCAAAATACCCACAAAATGCAATTGAGAATCAAAATATGTGCAAAATGCCCACCAAACAAAATGCAATTTAGATTCAAAATTCGTGCGAAATGCGGTTTTGGTTGAAAATACTTACAAAATGCAATTGAAATTCAAAATACTCACTAAAAGGCCCCGCAACCTGCATTGAAAGACTTACTAAAAAGCAATTTAGATTGTCAATCTTTACAAAATGCAATTGAGGTTGAAAACAATCGCGAGATGTAATTTAGATCGAAAAAACTTACAAAATGCAACATAGATCAAAAATGCCTTAAAAATCGCTAAAAGGGAATTTCGATACACGGGGATTCGAGTAACAAAAACAGTGCGGGAATCTTAAAGAGAAAAGGAAATAGAAGGAAAAGAGGAGAGGAGAGGGGAGGGGAGGGGAGAGAGGAGAAGGTCCGCCCCAAAGGGAAGGGACAAAAGGGGAAAACGGACCCAACTCAGGAATCCCTCGGGGTCGCCAACGCCCGAACTCACCAGCAGTGAGCCCCTGAGGGTGTAGCATTATCGACGGTGCACCAGAAGTGGTGGGGCTACATACACCCTGCCTCCTTAAGGGCCTTGTGCACAAGGCAGGAGGTAAAAGGAAGAGAAAAAGAAGGCTGACCCCTCGCAGAAGGAGGGAATCAGAAAAGATGAGACAAGGGCCAATTAAGGCGGGAAAGGAAGAGACTCCCTAGGCCTCGGATACCCTAATACCGTCGGGGTCAGAAGAGAACAAGAGTTGACCAAGTGAGGTCGACAGGAAAGAAGACGGAGAGGAGCCCGGCACAAGTAAGTGGAAGCAATGCCGGACTCAGCTGGGGCCCCGTGGTCGCCAACCCACGCCCACAAGATGTGAGCCCCTGGGGGAGGAAAACTAAAGGAGAATAAGGCAAATAAAAGGACAGAAGGAAAAGAAATGCCCTCAACCCTCGGAGAAGGCGGATTGAGGGACTTGGAAGGAAGGAGAGCCATGAAAGGCAGATAGGAAAGTGAAAGAGGAGAGGGTCCGCCCCAAAGGTAAGGGACAACAGGGGAAAACGGATCCAGCTCAGGAATCCCTCGGGGTCGCCAACTCCCGAACTCACCAGCCGTGAGCCCCTGAGGGTGTAGCATTATCTAGGGTGCACCAGAAGTGGTGGGGCTACATACACCCTGCCTCCTTAAGGGCCTTGAGCACAAGGCAGGAGGTAAAAGGAAAAGATAAACAAGGCTGACCCCTCACAGAAGGAAGGTGTCAGGAAAGCTGAGACAAGGGCCAAATAAGGCGGGAAAGGAAGAGACTCCCTAGGCCTCGGATACCCTAATACCGTCGGGGTCGGAAGAGAACAAGAGTTGACCAAGTAAGGTCGACAGGAAAGATGACGGAGAGGAGCACGGCACAAGTAAGTGGAAGCAATGCCGAACTCAGCTGGGGCCCCGTGGACGTCAACCCACGCCCACTAGAAGTGAGCCCCTGGGGGAGATCGTGAGGATGATAATGAAATGTAAACTATAACTCAAACTAACTACTAACTTATACACTGGAAGAAGAAATGGAAAACAAAAGGAGAATAAAGCAAATAAAGGACAGGAGGAAAAGAAATGCCCTCAACCCTCGAAGAAGGCGGATCGAGGGACTTGGAAGGAAGGCGAGCCATAAAAGGCAGAAAGGAAAGTGAAAGAGGAGAGGGTCCGTTCCACAGGTAATGGATGAAAGGGGGGAAACCGGACCCAGCTCAGGAATCCCTCGGGGTCGCCAACTCCCGAACTCACCAGCCGTGAGCCCCTGAGTGTGTAGCAATATCTAGGATGCACCAGAATTGGTGGGGCTACACACACCCTGCCTCCTTGAGGGCCTTGAGCAGAAGGCAGGAGATAACAGGAAAAGAAGAAGAAGGCTGACCCCTAGCAGAAGGAGGGTATCAGAAAAGATGAGACAAGGGCCAATTAAGGCGGGAAAGGAAGGGACTCCTTAGGCCTCGGATACCCTAATACCATCGGGGTCAGAACAGAACAAGAGTTGACCAAGTGAGGTCGACAGGAAAGATGACGGAGAGGAGCACGGCACAAGTAAGTGGAAGCAATGCCGGACTCAGCTGGGGCCAAGTCCAGGATAAGGTGATTGCAAAGAAGAAGGCATATTGAAACTGGATCTTACAAAATACTCCAGAGAACAGGGAGAGGTATGCCATTGCCAAACCGTGAGGCTAAGAAATCTGTCGCTGAAGCCAGTCACAGTCACTATAGTGACCTGTACAAAATACCGGACTCAAAGGAAGGAGAAAAAACTATCTTCAGGCCATCCAAGGCTAGAGCAAAATCAGTACTTGACATTCAGCACTATGTGTGTATAAAAGGCAAAGATGGTCAGCGATTACAGAACAAACAGGACATCCTCAAACGTTGGCAACAGCGTTTCGAAGAAATTTCCAACATTGATGTTGATGATGATAATTGTTGTTTTAAGGGGCCTAACATATAGGTTATCGGCCCCTAATGGTTTGGATGGTCGTGAAGATGATAATGAAATGTAAACTATAACTAAAACTTACTACTAACTTATATACTAGAAGGAGAAATGGAAAACCAAAGGAGAATAAGGAGAATCAAGGACAGGAGGAAAGGCGGGAAAGGAAGAGACTCCCTAGGCCTCAGATACCCTAATAGCCTACCGTCGGGGTCGGAAGAGAACAAGAGTTGACCAAGTGAGGTATAGTGATAGTATATCAAGCGACGTATATACCCCCCGGCAGTCCATTAGTATCGTATTCCGGGAGTGAAGGGGCAGAAGAGTCACATAGCGAAACACAGAGTATTACAGATAGGAGACAACAGCCCGATATACACAGTGCAGTACACGTAGCACAAATCGAACCCAGGGCTTCACTAGTTAACGACACGGATTCCCAACAAACAGAGGAAAACGTATCACTAAAAAACAGCGCCAACACACGCAGAGAAGACATGGCCATGTAAGCCAAATATCCGCTAATTGAGCCCACATAATATTCAGGGGATAATCAAGACCCCGAGGAATACATTAAAGCGTTCAACAGAACGGCTCACATAAAAGGGTGGTCGAATGTAGACAAGAAACGTCTTCTCCCTGCATACCTCACTGGATCAGCCCTAACGCCTTGAGCAACATTGTGTGGGAAGTGCTTTGCATCTTACTCACACATGAATTTAGGCTCACTCCAGACGAAGAAGACTTATACGATAGGATAAGGGAGCGTACCCAGGGGCCCACAGAAAGTGCACAAGCGTACTGAACTCGAATTCAGCCCAGCTTTAGACTTTGATTGAGCTGAGGATCGAACCGACTTGAGAACCAAGAAAGAGAAATGACTGGAAATTTGGAATTAAAACAATTTAATATTTATATATGCATATTGGGAAGTGTATAAAGCAAAAAGAAACTATTTTGGAAAATTTTAGAGCATTTTAAGGAATTATTATTTGGAAATATTTCAGTGAATGAGATTTTAACTGAGGAGGATTCAGATCATTCGATGCTGGAATATGACCATAGCTTCAAGCTTGCAAGCAGAAAACCAGTTTTGGTTAGTCAAGGGGACAATAAAAAATTGTGCACACGACTCGTTGATAAGAGGCTAGATCCAGGAGCTTCTATCATGATAAGTGAACAGCCAATCAGATTAGAGCGCATAAAATGTTATGGGAATCACTTTTATATAAATGTGGCTTATATAAAGCGATAATAACACTTCTATAGGTGCAGAAGAGAAAATGGAATTTATTTGGTTAAAGAAAAGTATAAATTATTTGCTAGGAGAGAAACTATGAGTATGATGATGATGATGATGATAATTGTTGTTTTAAGGGGCCTAACATCTAGGTATCGGCCCCTGATGGTTAGGGTGATCGTGAAGATGAAAATGAAATGCGAACTTAAAACTAAAACTAACTACTAACCTACATACTAGAAGAAGAAATGGAAAACTAAAGGAGAATAAGGCAAATAAAGGACAGGAAGAAAAGAAATGCCCTCAACCCTCGAAGAAGGCGGATTGAGGGACTTGGAAGGAAGGAGAGCCATGAAAGGCAGATAGGAAAGTGAAAGAGGAGAGGGTCCGCCCCAAAGGTAAGGGACAAAATGGGAAAACGGACCCAGCTCAGGAATCCCTCGGGGTCGCCAACTCCCGAACTCACCAGCCGTGAGCCCCTGAGGGTGTAGCATTATCTAGGGTGCACCAAAAGTGGTGGGGCTACATACACCCTGCCTCCTTAAGGGCCTAGAACACAAGGCAGGAGGTAAAAGGAAGAGAAAAGGAAGGCTGACCCCTCGCAGAAGGAGGGTATCAGAAAAGATGAGACAAGGGCCAATTAAGGCGGGAAAGGAAGAGACTCCCTAGGCCTCGGATACCCTAATACCGTCGGGGTCAGAAGAGAACAAGAGTTGACCAAGTGAGGTCGACAGGAAAGAAGACAGAGAGGAGCCCGGCACAAGTAAGTGGAAGCAATGCCGGACTCAGCTGGGGCCCCGTGGTCGCCAACCCACGCCCACAAGATGTGAGCCCCTGGGGGGAAACTATGAGTATATTTCTATTAAAAGGTATCCGTGCGAGGCTAGAAGCCCAGGCTGGTTTCGGCACGCGTGCGAATGCAGAGAGGGAAGCCGAGACTCCTACATAGCAGTTTGAACCGAGCGGACGTATTCAGCCACGCGTTCCAACATTGCGCTCCACTATAAAGAAGTACGGACGGGAGATGAAGCAAGACCGTCTGGAGATGAACCATTAGCCGAGGAAGAGATTGGAGAGGCCGGTGAAATATAATCGCACTAGTTGCAGAAGAGAAAAGCATTCTACAGTATTACAATTATAAGAAGAAGTCTTCGCTACAACAGCACTATACTTCAGCGAAACGATATACAGCAGCATTGCTTACCACGGCTACGTTATTGCAACAATTAACAGTCTACAGTATTATATCACAGTCAAGATGACAGTAACAAACCTGAGTCAGGGAGGACAAACTTTTTCAACTATTATTGAGAAGATTATTATGAGCAAATAAACTAATTGAAGGGGGTCAGTCTACACTATGGATTGGAGATTCAGAGTGATCTTGAAGACCGGGAATCGATGAATCTACAACTGCTTAACAACATGCAGTATTCTGAAATTACTTCCAATACTACAAGCGAGATGTCCATTACCACCAGGAAGAGATGTCAACCCAGGACATTCAAATCTACATTGATGATGTTCTGCTACACGAGAAGAAGATGAAGACGGACGCATGCAGTCGTTTGGACCAAGAGATCGAGAAACCAGGCCAGTAGCCGTGAAGCGAGAAGATTTGCCGTTAGCCGTGAGAGACTAGCAGCTTCGCAGGTGTTCACATGACGATCCAGGCAGGGGAGTGATGAGCTGGATGGCATGCGCTTAGCTGAAACCCGTTTCCTATGCCGTCGACTCGCACAAGCAGTTCCGCCGGAACATCGAGCCCATCTAATGAAGGTATTCACGGCATCAGAAGCCATCAGAAAGGTAGAGGAATTTAATGCTCTAAGATCTGTAGTTTTGCAGTAGTATTTGTTGTTATGGAGGAGTGACCAATTTCATAGTAGATATATTTTTATCTTTATCCCATTTTTATTGTAGCTAAATTTTAGAGATTTTACTGTAATTTTTGATACGTCACCGTGTGTCGTTTGAGACGTAATTCATTCATTTTTGACTTTGGATATTGCGTGTATTATACCTTTTGTAGGAATCGTTTTAACCTGCTCACTTTCGAACGAAACTCGTTTTATAAAGGGAATGCTTCGATGGTAACACGTCGATAGAAACATATCTATAGTAACATTTTAATAGTAAAAGATTTGAGAGTAGGAACATTTCTTTGATAAGAATATTTCGATCGTTAAGATTGTATTGCTATCACGGAAAGCAGTATTGTAAAATGCTGTGACAATTGTTTAACAAATGTTATTGTGTCTGAACATTATTGAAACATTTACTTATAACGATATGGAAGTTATAAAATTCCAATTGCGGAATACAATTTATTTGACAATGATATAGTCATGGACTATTGTTATTAAGGAAGTACGCTATAAAACAGGATCATATTATTGACAATTTAGGTCATATGATGCCTATTGTTATTATCAAATTCATTGGAAATATTATTAAACTGGAATGGCAGACCAGGAGATTTGTTAGTCCACCTGAGGTCTTGTATGTTTTAAAACAAGCATATATATATGAATATTTCATTTATTTAAATGTACACCAGATGAGAGAGAACATGTATTTATATTTATTAACTAGTAAAGACGAGCGAACTACGAGTTAGTATCGTTTATAATTTGTAACGTGGAAAAACAATTTATTATGGAACTATGTGAACGAAAAGCGCTATTGAAAGGAATAAGAAATACTGTACAAGGTGAACTGAAGTAAACGAATATGTTATTGTTATTAGAAATGCACGAGGTTAAATAATTTAGAGAAGAGAGTTGGTTAGGAGTGTACTCTGAACGGTAATATACATTTGCGTATTTACCTAGTAAAGTCACTGATTCTTCTACAAGTTTATAGCAAGATGGGACTTTTTATTGAAGTTATGCCGTGCGGAGTTGAAGAGATTGTTGGTAGTAATGAAAGAAAGAAGTATGTTATGTTTGGAGCGTAGCAGACGCTACTGATGAATATTGTTCATCGTATTATGAAATGAAAGAAATGTTGAGCTATGAGGAGCAACGAATCGCTACAGTATGTGTAAAAATCAATCACACAAGGATTTATATTTATGTTGTACATGTCAGAGAGTATAAGTACATGATCCACAAAGAGTATTATGAGGTTTTTAAGTAGTTTCGTCTCGATCTTTATCTTATTGTATTTTATTCATTGATATAACGATTTTAAGCTATATTTAACTTCAGTGTTCGATATGAAAGCTTTACCCACTATGACAAGTTACCAGAGATACCTGAAAATTTATTGTTGTGTGAAACATTGTTCAAAGAACTGTTTAGTGAAACAGAGACACTATAGGACTATCAGATCGCGACTGATAGTGTCAGTAGTATTTTTATATCCGTGCGAGACATGGAATAGTGTATATAACGTATATATTTTAGCCATATTTAATTAATACTATTATTATTATTATTCTATATTCACGATTTTACGCAAGGAGATGTATAATTCAGGGTTTTTGTATTGCTAATTTTATTTTGATGTTTGAACAGCTGATGCTGATCAGACTGTTTCAGTGGTAGAGTCACAGGGTGACTATTAAAATGCGTAAAAATTTAATTATTTTCTTAATAATTACATTTTTGTAATGACAACGTTAATGCATATTTATAGAACAGATATAAGGACTATCAGGCGTGTGATTTATTTTATTTTATATTGCATTCATTTTAGTGGTAATAGGGAGTTTTTCATTTTTTAATTTTTTAGATAATACATCCCAGGCACTATATTGTGGGTGCCTGTTCGTATTTTTATAAATCTGATCTCCTTTTCATTTTTCAATTGACATGCGATAATACTGCGAGTTAGTTACTAGAATTCACGTAGTCTCAACTTTCACCGTTCACGCTCGAGATCCGAGATTCTCGGCCTACCATCTTGTTATGGATATATTATTTCTAGTAAATGTGTAACTAATCAGTAGTGTTGTTGCATGGCTGGTATGTATCGAGAGTTTCCTAGTCATTATCCTAGTAGGATAGTGTTGGTTTATCTGGCTGGGTATCGACCTGCCTTCAATCCTTTTCCATCTCAGCGGATATAGGCTATGCCTATGCGGAATTCGGGTGCAGTACATTAACGCTAAGCTACTCATGTGCGGCAAGTATGACATGGCAATGCCAGAAAAGCAAAAAATTCGGCTAATCATGCAAGGCCTTGGACCGGTACTAGTAGACAAATTATGCACAATGAGAAGTCCAACGATACAACACCTGCAACAAAATATTAAGGTAATAGAGGCAGGAAATAAAATCACGGAGAAGGCGATCGATCACCATATCAGAACAGACAACAATGACATACACCAAAGGGTAGATGAACTCTCACAAAAAATGCAGGAGATAAAAATCGCTGCAATTAACACATACACGCAAGGGAGAACACTAAGGCATGACCGGGATGACATGCTGCAGCCACAATATAATGACAGGCAAGACAGACACAGAGAGAGAGGGGGGGGGGCAGGAAACGGAACGATACCCACATCCGGATGACTACACACAGTAGTCCAGACAATGCGAACCCCGGCAAGACAGAAGAGTATTACTCCCTACACCAACATACCACCCCAGGAAGCAAATTGGCGAAATTATGCGCCAAGGGGGCAAACAAGGTACACGGAGACACAACAATGGCTACCAAAAAACTACTAGATGGGTAGGATCAGCCAGCGAAGAAAGCGACTGAGGTTCCCCCGCCAACGCAATTCCAAAAGGTTAGCGAACAAGGGGATGGAAACTGCCTATTCCGGGCAATCAGCTTCCTCCTTCATAAAACTGAGAGTAAACACAAGGAATACAGGAAACAGACAGTAAAGCATATTGTAGATAACTGGGGCGATTACAAACATTTCGTAGCGGACAGACAGGACAACACATTCAGAGACAGGCAGGAATACGAAAGATACATGATCACAGACGGTACTTATGCCAGGGCGGTTGAGGTAAAAGCTCTAGGTAGAGCAACAGGGCATAATATACATGTATACACAGAGACGAGCACACAGACTACATTATCCACTACAGGATTCAGTAGATACCTACATGTATTATTCACAGGGAATCCAAGGGCCGGACATTATAGCCCACGTACACCCCTAAAAATACACGAGACACAAAAACATAAAAACGCACCCCCAAGGATAGGGAGGAAACATCAAACAACAAACCAGAATCGAACCCACACTATCTCAAAACAAAAATACACTCCTTACATCAAAACAACAGACCAGAATCGAGCCCACACTATCTCAAAACAAAAATACATTCCTTACATCAAAACAACAGACCAGAATCGAACCCACACTATCTCAAAACAAAAATACACTCCTTACATCAAAACAACAGACCAGAAGCGAACCCACACTATCTCAAAACCAAAATACACTCCTTACATCAAAACAATAGAACAGAATCGAACCCACTCTATCTCAAAACCAAAATACACTCCTTACATCAAAACAATAGAACAGAATCGAACCCACACTATTTCAAAACCAAAATACACTCCTTACATCAAAACAACATACCAGACTCGAACTCACACTATCTCAAAACAAAAATAAACTCCTTACATCAAAACAACAGACCAGAATCGAACCCACACTATCTCAATACAAAAATACACTCCTTACATCAAAAAACAGACCAGAATCGAACCCACACTATCTCAACACAAAAATACCCTCCTTACATCAAAACAACAGACCAGAATCGAACCCACACTATCTCAAAACCAAAACACAGTCCTTACATCTAAACAAGAAGCCGGAATTGAACTCGCATCCCCCCAGGAACAACAAAGTCACTAGGACATTAACACAGTGGCTAGGACTCGAACCCACTCAATGTCGAAACAATAGAACAGGCATTTCATCAGGGCAAAAGGTGAGAAGAAAGCACAGTGAAGTTCAGGTAGACATTTCACAAGTCACAGCAGAACCACAGGTCAAGGAAATGCTTGACATAGCGAAGCGTGCCAGGCGCAATGCGGAAGAGACAGCCAGACAACGAGTCAGCAAAAACGCTAGGAAGTACGCATATACAGCAATAAATCCCAGTGTAAACATTAACACACACACTTTACAGAACAGGGAATCAACAACCACTACTTACACCCTCAACACCACACACGTCATACAAGCGGGCAATACCCTCTCGCCATTAACAATCAACACTAACATTAACAAACATAGAGTACAAATGTTAGTCGATACGGGGGCGGCAATTAGTTGCGTAAGCAGTACATACATTAACGATGGAGAAATACACAGGGTGAACAATAACATTCGACTCGTAGCGGCCAATTCACAAATCCTCAAAAATTTAGGGATAGCGTACGTACAGATTCAGATGGGAGAATTGAAAGTCACCCACCCTATGTTTATCATAGAGAACTCATCGGCTCCGGCCTTAGCCGGAATCGACTTCCTCACAAAATACGAGGCAAGCATAAGTTTCACAAACAATGAGATATATTTCATGAACGGCCACCATATAACCACACATCCACTAGTGTACACTAAGAACACAGACGATACACAATCACAGCACGACACGCGCGAGCATCAGGCCTCCCCATTGCCCACTATATACACACAAACCAGTACAGGCACCAACATAATATCAGACAAACATACCTCTACACAAAACATAACGCCAGAACATAGCAAAAGGTTGACAGACCTATTAGAATGTCACAAATACATATTCGCCAATTCCCTAGCAGATTTAGAAGTAACGGAATTGATAGAGCACCATGTAGACCTAACTAGTGACAACTCAGTCCACCAGCCCCCTTATAGAGTCAGCAGGAAGGAAAGCCAGGTCATTGACAGCCTAATACAAGAGTTGCTGGACGTTAAAATTATCGTGCCCACTGTGTCCAACTATAGCGCCCCAGTGCTACTCACTAAAAAAGAAGGATGGGTCACACCGATTTTGTACTGACTATCGTAGGCTCAACAGGTTGATTAAAAGCGATAATTACCCACTCCCAAGCACATACACGTATCTCGGAACACTTAGCGGCGCTAAGTAATTTAGCAGCGTAGATTGTTTTAATGGAGTTTATACCATACCAATCTATAAGCCCGATACACATTAGCTGGCATTCGTTACCGAGATCGGTCTTTACGAATATTGCGTATTGCCGATGGGTCTCAAAAATGCTAGCCAAAAGTTTCAGAAATTGGTAGACAAAACATTCGTGGGCCTTACATGGAAATCAATACTTACGTACATCGATGACATCACTATATACTCACAGACATTTGAGGAACATATAACACACTTAGAGGAGGCTTTTAACAGAATTCGGCAGGCGAAGCTAAAACTGAAACCATCTAAATGCCAATTCGCACAACAAAAGATACACATACTGGGGCATATTGTAAGCCAGGACGGCATTATCCCCGACCCAGCCAAAATTGCCGCAATGACCGATATTGAGATGCCAGAAAACATCAAGCAATTAAGGAGCTTCCTGGGCCTCGCAAGCTATTAACGCAAATATATATACCGATATGCACACATTGCCAACCCCTTGATAGAGCTGACACACGAGGCAACGCCGTTCATTATCACAGAAAAACACAGAGAGGCCTTTGAGACCCTCAAACACCTATTAACTACACCACCATTGCTCCACCACTACAGGGATGATAGACCCACATTTATACATGTAGATCCCAGCCAATACGGAATTGGGGCGGCATTGTTACAGGAGGACGACGAGGGACACAAGCGGCCGGTCGCTTACGCAAGGAGAAAGCTAACAGACGTTGACAGTAGGTACTCGGCTACCGAGAGGGAAATGCTCGCATTTTCCTGGGCCATAAACTATTTCCGGACGTATTTATACGGCATCCACTTTACTGTAGTAACAGACCATGCGAGCCTGTTTCATTGGGACAAATTCAAAAATCCCAACTCACGGCTTAACCGATTTATTTTCAGGCTATACGACTATACCCTCGATGCGAAACACAAGAAAGGTTATATCCACCTCGACGCGGACGGGTTATCGAGGTTACCAGTACTCGAACCACCAGACGAGAATATTGACCATGATTGGGACACAATGCTACATACATAATTACACAGGTAGATATGAAACAGGAGCAAATAGACGACCCACACTTAAGGCAAATAAGGACAGCATTGGAAAATTTAGACAAGGTGGATAGCAAAACCGCACGGGTATCCAGGCGATTCCTTATAGACAACACAGGGGTGCTAAGGCACAAACCGACAGCTACACATGACAGTGCACCGATAACGGTCCCAAATACACTCAAAATACACATCATGGCAGAGAATAATATTGGGAAAACATGAAGAGGGACATAGATGAGTTCGTAAAAACATGTCACACTTGCCAACGTTATAAAAATAGGCCGGGCACACAACACCGATTACTCCATCACATACCGGTGGGAGAGCTGTCTCACAGGGTGGGTATTGACATAAAAGGCCCAATCACCATATCTGACAGTGGTAACAAATATATACTCGTGGCTACAGAGTATCTCACACGATACATAATAACTAAAGTCGTACCGAAGGCAAATGCCGAAAACATTGCCGAGTTTCTGCTCGAAATTATCACTCACTATGGCACGTCCCATACATTACCATTATTAAATAACACAATAGCAATATTGAGGGCTGACCACGAGGCAGCAACACTAAGTTAACGATCTTTGACTATGAATTTCATCCATGATGCAACGGCATTAACCGCAATCGCCCAGAAAACACCGATTCGCATAACACTAGAGCGCAGCTCAGAAACATACGATCAAGAGAGGACAGCCATTTCAGGCACATCACAACAGACGCAATATTCTAACTCCCCAGGGCCACCAAACGCAGACAAGCATATAACACAATTCCTATCCATCCAATTGGAAAGTAATCATTACAACAATCAAAAAGGGCATTTCATGAAGAAATACAGGGTTAGCTGCAACCCAACATAGACGCACAGAGCTCCCGCCCAAAGGAGAGGGCGCACGGAATTAACAAAAAAACGCTTGATATATGCATACCGGATGTAAAAATACTAAAAAATACCCTATTAACATAGCTAAAATGCCTATATTTTAATTAAGCGCATTTTTAACAAACCTTAATCCTTACCCCGAGCACTAAATAACACATGCTCACACTCCTTCAACAAGCATGCATTCCCGGTAACGACAGTCCCAACAACAAGAAAGAAAAGCCAGAAAACAAAGAGAAAATGGCCCAATAAGATACCATCCCCGCCTGCATGACAATCACCCAGGCATAAACCCATGCATGCACCCAAGAATAACCGACAGCAGTGGCTACGCTGGCTAAAGCGCATCGTTAGGTCATGGGGCCAAGCTCTCTGATGACTCGGTAGACGCGTGGGTTCGAGCCCCACCGTCGGCCGTCCTTGAAATGGTTTTCCGTGGTTTCCCATTTTCAACACCAGGCAAATGCTGGGACGGTACCTTCTGAAAGGCCACGGCCGCTTCCTTTCACATCCATCCCCAGTTATCTTCATCCATTCCATCTCTCATCCCGACGCGCAAGTCGCCCACGGGCGTCGACTAGAAAGACCTGCACTCGGTCTCCCAGGAGGTCACACGACGACAAAAAACCCAAGAATAACGAAATACTAATACGCCATAATAACCCATTAACAGATCCATGCATGTATCCACAAAATGACCTGTTAACGCCCTAGACCTTATGTAAATACTATCAGCGTGGAAATCCGTCGAGCCAGATATGCAAAGCAGCTCATGCGACTTCACAGTACAATATGCCACAATACCCAAAAATCCCACAATATCTACACCTTATCACAAGAATCCCACCCCCGAACACAAAACCTGAGAGTACACGAGGTACCGAAACACAAAAATAATAAGGGCAGTGCTTCATACAAGGGAAACAGACCACGGGGAAACAATCGAGATATCCATGGATCTAGCCACCCATGGAATCGGACGTTGTTAAACCCAAGACAGATTTATTGGGGAAGACGAACCACGAGACCAGACTAGATAGGGCAAAACCTAGCATCGGATAGGAGCTTAGCCACCTCAATTTCCAACGCGACGTTAACTTTAACAAGGCCAGAGCATTCACCGCGCTGAGTTATGACGTCGTTATGTGACCAGCCAGACGCGAGGAAGGCTCAGGACGCCTGACATTGACCCATTAGCCGTAAGGTAGTTAGCCGTAAGTAATTAAAAGCCCCCATTGCGTGGGAGGCAAGTCCTGTAGGCGAAGCAGGTGAAGCAAGAAGATTATAAATGATTTTCCTGGCAGTAAGACCGATTGATCCCGGCGATACGACCAGTGACCAGTGATTTCTTGGCCGTAAGACCGTCTGATCCACGGCAGTAAGACCAATGACCAATGATATAAATGATTTCCTGGCCTGTAAGTCCAGAGACGTGCGATGACAAACGAACGAGAAAGCCTATATGATCATACACGCGAAAACCCAATATAGGAAGGACATGTCCAGCGAGTAATATGGCCATAGGAGTGTCATGACACGTTGGATTATTGGGTACAGTTCAGAGAGCACACTGAGGATAGGCGACAGACAGGAGAGCACGCTGAGAATAGGTGAAGGACAGGAGAGCACACAGAGAATAGGTAATAGACAGGAGGCACTAGCTATTTGTCTCTCACACGGACACCGTGGTTAGAATCTCGGAAGTAACCAGTTGGAGACCGCAGCTAAAAAGGGTGCGTCAACAGCACAAATAGATTAAAACGCTGGAGGACGAGTACATAAGCTAGCAGGTAGTAGTTAGATATAACATATAAGGCGCCCGAAAAAGACGTCTACGTCACTGTCGCAGCCAGGGCTGACAGACCCACGACAGCGCTGAGCGACAGAGACAACGAGCGCATCTATGTCCGGAGTGCTTATAATAATAATTGTATGTTTCATTCCAGCATGAGCTCCAACGTAACGGCGAGAGTGAGATCACTACAACAGGTACGGTAACCGCCTCAAGGCACTTTCCCTTTTATCCATACCCTAATAACACGATGAAACACATTTTTACACTACACTACACCACAACATTTCACACTTTCACATAGACTCACAGGGATTATAGCTATAAGTAGCTAAGATAAAACTGCAGATAGTCTTAAGTATCAATGACATGAGAGTGACGAGTGCATGTAACACTATCAATGAATAATCATGCATTCTATTTTCAGATGAGCAGACAGGCAGACATTCACACTAATCCCATTCTTTTTCAGATGGCGCTACTATGTAAATAGCTTCTGTACATATATCTTCAAACGCCGTGTGACAGATCATGGATCTGCACAGACACTCCTCATTATTCTTTATTGTTATATATATATAGTGTAACGTGTTTTTCGAGGGGTTTTATGCAACTGGCATAAGTCAGTAGGAAGCCATTCTATATTTATTTACGCGGCAAATTGTTCAGCCAAGAGAATTTTTCATAGTAATTTATTATTATTATTAATTTATTATAATTATTATTAAGGTATTTTCGGAGCATTTTATAAAAATTATTAACATTCAGATAGGTTTTCTATGTCTTAGAAAACGCTATCAAGCAAATTATTACGAACGACAATATTATAGAAAATTATGTGATTACGGAATTTTACGGAGTTTTGTCAGTTAGGGTATTTGAGAGACATGACTCACTGGGAATTCGAATACAAGCTGATTCCTGTCGAGAAGTATTACGCAAGGCTGGGTCGCAAGGTCTAGAAAAGACGAATTGTTGGAACGGAAATCGACTTCTCCCTCTCGCGCGCCGAGTGTAATGAGGCAGAGGAGGGGAACTGGCGGCGTGCTCAGCCAATCAGTGAGGACGACGTAAGCTAGATGTCGGTACCATGGTGGGGGAGCCAACAGGTGCATATATCGTTCGACGCGCCGTGAAACGGGGACTATCTGTGTAGAACTTGCGGAGTACGGTTGGAAGTGCGTGTCGCTCCGATGTTCAGTGGAGTTGAAGACTAACTTTTGCAAAACTTAACCAGTGCGGTTGTACGAGTGTTTGGGTCCGAGGTACGGACCATAGAATTATCTAATCTACCAGAATATCATCAAATTCCGACGGAGATGACGACGTCCAGGAGACTGTGGGAAGCTCACGGCATCAGCAGTACGGGGGAAATGCCTTGGCAATTTCCAATGGTAAGCGCAAATGACGCAGAAATACGCAATCTCTCATTTTTCTTTGTTTTACATTTCATATTTCAGTAACTTCATAGCTTGGAAATAAGAGTAAAATCAATTTATCAGACTCCGTTTTCACGTAATTTTCTATCGGTAATATTCAAATCACAACGCTCCAATTTAAATTTTGTACCTATTATTATTATTAATTTTGCTATACTTGTTTTATATAATAAATTCATTTCTTTTACAATGCAATCTTTGCTTTCAGTAGGTAGCATTAGATATAGACCAATTCCTTCTCCTGATACAATTGTTTGTTGGGTTAATGATCAAATCATACCACGATCTGAGTGAATAGTGTCTTGAAGGTGTTCTGCCAGAGCTAGACGTTGTTAAATACAAATTTAGATTTCAACATTGCATTGAGGTCTTGGCGCCCATTAAAACAACATAGCTTAGGCAAAGGTAAACAGTTACATTTATCACCCAACAGTTAGGGGCTAGCAAAACGTTTCATTTGTCGCCGACAACTTGGGGCTGAAAACCTAATAACATTTGTGGAAGGAGAAGGGTATATATTTCTGTGCCTGTATTTTAGGGGTTATTTGTCGGTATCAGTGTATATCATTATGGGGGATGAGAAAGAAAGACAGATGAGGTTACGTAGTGGTCATCAACGGGAGGGTGATGATACGAGCAGTATGTCGAGTGATGGTAGTACCGGGGTAGCGGATGTAAATCCCGATACTGAAACAGGGAGTGTAGGCGGCCAACCAGAATTAAAAACTTTACTTCTCGAGTTCATGTATCAGAACAAAGTTAGTAGTGATGCCTTAAATGCAAAATTAGAACAAAACAGTAGGGAAAATAAAGAAAGTACAGATGCCTTAAACGCCAAATTAGAACAAAACAGTAGGGAAAATAAAGAAAGTACAGACGCTTTAAATGCTAAACTGGAACAAAACAACGCTAAATTAGAACAAAACAGTAGGGAAAATAAAGAAAGTACAGATGCCTTAAATGCAAAATTAGAACAAAACAGTAGGGAAAATAAAGAAAGTACAGAAGCTTTAAATGCAAAATTAGAACAGAATAATGCAAAATTAGATAAGAACAACAAGGAAATTAGTGTGAAAATGGAGCAGATTAGAGGAGAAATCAGAGGAGTAATGGAAGAGAAGGTTAAAGAGATCATTGCAGATGTAGACAAGAAATTAGGAAAAGTACAGGAGGAGTTAGAAATTAGAATCAGTACACAGGCTGAAAATTTAAAAGAACTAGTGCAACTGGAAACACAGCAGGTCAAAAAGCAATTGGGGGGAGAAATTGACAAAATTCAGGTAGCAACTAAAGAGGTTAAGGAACAGCTGGGGGGTAGAATTGAGAAAGTCCACTCGCAAATATTTGCAGAAGTAAATGATTTAAGAGAGAGTAATAGAGAGAGCATTAGCAAGATTGAGGAGAAACAAGCAAAGCTATATGATAAAGTAGAAGAATCAGAAGGAAACATTAAATTAACAGTAAACAGTATTGAGAGGAAGGCTGAGGAGAAAATCGCAGAATTAGAATTAAAATTAAAAGCTAGGATCAGGCAAGAAAATAGTCAGAATAGGCCAGTTTTTGTGAATAGCACACACAGGGAGGTAGAACTGGGTAAGTTCAGCAATCGACAGGGGTGCCCAATGGAGTTCATGAACACTATAGAAAATAAATTCGGGGAGAGGTTGGAAAATGGTAGTATTGAGTGGTGCCAGGTAGTTGAAATTTTAGAACAAGTATTTGTGGGGGAAACGAGGAATTGGTTTGCTGTCTACAGAGACAAGTTTACTGATATTAATGATTTTAAAATGAAATTCTGTGAAAAGTTCTGGAATGAGGTTATTCAGTCGCAGCATCGTGAGGGAGTAGTGTGTGGTAAATATAACCCTAAAGGAAGCTCCACCATGACCGAATACTTTTTAGGGCAGGTATTAGTGTGTAAATATCTGGATGGCTTGAAGGAGGAAAGTGATGTGGTAAGGTTGCTACTTAGGCACTTTCCCTATAGGATCAAGGAGGCTGCTTGTATCCAGAATGTAAAGACAATATCACAAGTAGAAAATTTGTTAAGCACATTTGATGCACTAGGGAGAGGGGGTTATGAGGACAATTTCAATCGGAACCAGGGTAATAATAATAATAGACCTAATGAAGCCAGGCATCAAGAAGTTCAAGGGAACGGTGGCGAAGGGGCCAACGCTCAAAATAGAAATAATAATAATCAGCTATATCAGAACAGAGGAAATGGCTATGGTAATCAGTATCAAGGGAGGAACAATGATTTCAGGGGAAATCAAGGGAGGAACAATGATTACAGGGGAAATCAAGGGAGAAATTATAATGACAATAATTACAACCAGAATAGGGGTCAAGGAAGAGGACAGCCTAGTGGTAGTAATATACAGCCAAACAATGACAACACAGCCCAGAACAACCAGACCAGTTTAGTAGTTAGTAGTACTACGGCCAGCTGTAGCGGTTCTTTAAACGCGAACCAGGCTGCGAAGTAAGGTCAGAATCTCAGTCTGTAGCATGCCCTGTCCATACAATTATACAGGAACCCTATGACCTAAATGTAAGAAATGAATTATTACATGAACTAAATGATGAAGGTATTATTCAGGAAGTGGTTAGTAAGAGCCCCATAGTTAAATTTAACGTGTCCGAGGCGTACACAGATGTTTTAATTGATGGTGGTTGTATGAAGAGTTGCATAAGTAGTGCATTTTATGATAAAATGAAAGGAACTGGAGTAAATTTTGAGGAGATGCCAATTAAAAGCACTTTTGTTATCACAGCTGTTGGGAAGAGGTCTAAAGTAATTTCTAAGCAAGTTTTAGTAGACATTAAAATTAATAATCATGTAGAGAAGCAGATTTGCCTTGTAATTCCAAATTTAGTATTCAGCGTTATCATGGGTTCAGAGTGGCTAAGTAGAGTGTCTGGTAACTTATGTTATGATGTAGGGAGTTTGAAATTTAAATGGGGAGATTCTGAAGTAGAAGTAGCGTTCAATGACCAAATTCTGATGATGATAATTGTTGTTTTAAGGGGCCTAACATCTAGGTTATCGGCCCCTAATGATCTGGGTGATAGCGAAGATGATAATGAAACGGAAACCAGAACGAAAATTAAGTGAGACGGAAAATACTTACAAAAAGGAACTCGGATTGAAACGACTCACAAAATGTTCTTACAAAAGGGAATTTAGAACGAAAAGATTCACAAAAGGAATAGATTGAAAAATACCCACAAAATGAAGGCTAGGTTCAAAATACGTACAAAATGCAATGTAGCGTCGAAATACTTACAAAATGCAACTGAAATTCAAAATACTTACAAAATGCAAATGAGATCGAAAATACGTACAAAATGCAATTGAGGTTCAAAATACTTACAAAATGCAATTGAAATTGAAAATACACTATGCAATTCAGATTGAAATAGGCCTTATCCCAGTTCCAATCCAAATTATTCACAAAGTGCAATCGAAATTCAAAATACTTACAAAATGCAATTGAAATTGAAAATGCTTACAAAATGTACGGTGATTCCAACGACTCATGTGGATTGACAATACTTACAAAAAGCAATTTAGATTGAAAATACTTGACAAAATGTAATTTAGATTCAAAATACCCACAAAATGCAATTGAGAATCAAAATATGTGCAAAATGCCCCCAAACAAAATGCAATTTAGATTCAAAATTCGTGCGAAATGCGGTTTTGGTTGAAAATACTTACAAAATGCAATTGAAATTCAAAATACTCACTAAAAGGCCCCGCAACCTGCATTGAAAGACTTACTAAAAAGCAATTTAGATTGTCAATCTTTACAAAATGCAATTGAGGTTGAAAACAATCGCGAGATGTAATTTAGATCGAAAAAACTTACAAAATGCAACATAGATCAAAAATGCCTTAAAAATCGATAAAAGGGAATTTAGATACACGGTGATTCGAGTAACAAAAACAGGGCGGGAATCTTAAAGAGAAAAGGAAATAGAAGGAAAAGAGGAGAGGGGAGGGGAGAGAGGAGAAGGTCCGCCCCAAAGGGAAGGGACAAAAGGGGAAAACGGACCCAGCTCAGGATCCCTCGGGGTCGCCAACGCCCGAACTCACCAGCCGTGAGCCCCTGAGGGTGTAGCATTATCGACGGTGCACCAGAAGTGGTGGGGCTACATACACCCTGCCTCCTTAAGGGCCTTGAGCACAAGGCAGGAGGTAAAAGGAAAAGAACAAGAAGGCTGACCCCTCACAGAAGGAGGGTATCAGGAAAGATGAGACTAGGGCCAATTAAGGCGGGAAAGGAAGAGACTCCCTAGGCCTCGGATACCCTAATACCGTCGGGGTCGGAAGAGAACAAGAGTTGACCAAGTGAGGTCGACAGGAAAGAAGACAGAGAGGAGCCCGGCACAAGTAAGTGGAAGCAATGCCGGACTCAGCTGGGGCCCCGTGGTCGCCAACCCACTTCTCACTAGATGTGAGCCCCTGGGGGGATGACCAAATTCAGAGAAGTAGTGTTGTAGGTGTGATTTGTACTTTAAATGAGATATCGCCAGCCGTAGAGCGGGGTTCTCCATGTTTTGTGGGCAGTGTGATTACGAACGGAAGTCTGATGATGATGATGATAATTGTTGTTTTAAGGGGCCTAACATCTAGGTTATCGGCCCCTGATGGTTTGGGTGATCGTGAAGATGAAAATGAAAAGCGAACTTAAAACTAAAACTAACTACTAACCTACATACTAGAAGAAGAAATGGAAAACTAAAGGAGAATAAGGCAAATAAAGGACAGGAGGAAAAGAAATGCCCTCAACCCTCGAAGAAGGCGGATTGAGGGACTTGGAAGGAAGGAGAGCCATGAAAGGCAGATAGGAAAGTGAAAGAGGAGAGGGTCCGCCCCAAAGGTAAAGGACAAAAAGGGAAAACGGACCCAGCTCAGGAATCCCTCGGGGTCGCCAACTCCCGAACTCACCAGCCGTGAGCCCCTGAGGGTGTAGCATTATCTAGGGTGCACCAAAAGTGGTGGGGCTACATACACCCGGCCTCCTTAAGGGCCTTAAGCAGAAGGCAGGAGATAACATGAAAAGAAAAAGAAGGCTGACCCCTCGCAGAAGGAGGGAATCAGAAAAGATGAGACAAGGGCCAATTAAGGCGGGAAAGGAAGAGACTCCCTAGGCCTCGGATACCCTAATACCGTCGGGGTCGGAAGAGAACAAGAGTTGACCAAGTGAGGTCGACAGGAAAGAAGACAGAGAGGAGCCCGGCACAAGTAAGTGGAAGCAATGCCGGACTCAGCTGGGGCCCCGTGGTCGCCAACCCACAACTCACTACATGTGAGCCCCTGGGGGGGAACGGAAGTCTAGAGGACTCGTTACGTGAGGCTGCATTTCAGGGAAATATAGAGGATGAACAGTGTGTTCGGCTCTATGATGTGTTATGGTGTAATAGGAGAGTGTTTGAGGATCGCATTGGTATGGCCAATTGCTATACACATTCATTGAACGTTATTGATAGGTCAGTATTCACAGGACATAGATATCCTGTACCTTTCGCTTATCAGAGTGCAGTTGAGGCACAAATTAATCAGATGCTTGAAGATGGGATTATTGAGCACTCTAACAGTCCGTATGTTAATTCTTTGATAACGGTACCCAAGGCCGACGGCACTGTTCGTATTTGTTTAGACGCTCGTTTGGTTAACAGTTGAATTAGTTCAGATCAGCTGAAATCTATGTCAATAGAAGAATTAATGCAAACATTTGAGGGGAAGAAGTATTTCACTTGTGTAGATTTGAGTTCCAGTTTTTGGCAAGTGCCACTTATGTACGAAGATAGACCATTTACAGCTTTTAGTCATAAATATAACCTTTATCAATTTTGTAGAACACCTTATGGGTTAAAGAGTAGTTCAGCAGCTTTAATTAGGGCTTTAAACATCGCATTAGGGGATGACACAGGAGAGTTTGTAACCATTTACATAGATGATATGGTAATTAGTTCACGCAGTTTTGAGGAGCATCTACGTCATTTAGATATAGTTTTTCAGAAGTTAGATCAGGCAGGGTTCACTTTGAAGCTGTCTAAGTCGTCATTCTGTCAGTCAGAAGTGACATTTTTAGGTCATAGAGTGTCGAGTAGAGGTGTAACACCAGAAGAAAGTAGGGTTAATAAGATACTTAACGCAGAGGTGCCACAGAATGTTAAACAGTTAAAAACTTACCTGGGAATTTGCAACTTTTTCAGGAGGTTCGTTCTTAAATACTCAGGGTTGGTAGAACCATTCAGGGAATTGCTTAAAAGTGGGACTCGGTGGAGATGGGAGTCCAAGCATGAACAGGCTTTTAGAGCGCTGAAGGAAGGTTTTGAGAAAGCTGTAGTGCTGAAATATCCGTTAAAAGATAAGGAATATGTGGTTATGACAGATGCTTCACATATAGGCATTGCTGGAGTATTATGTCAGAAAGATGATGAGGGTAATCGGTGCATTGTATCTTTAGCCTCGCGAGGACTGACAGCAGCTGAGAAAAGATACACGATTACTGAGTTAGAGCTTTTGGGTATTGTTTTCAGTTTAGGGAAATTTAGAATGTATTTAGTAGGGGGGAAATTTGAGATCCACACAGATCACCATGCATTACTGTATATGAGGACTTGTAAACTCAGTTCTAACAGAGTTAGTAGGTGGATTCTTGCTCTGCAGGAATACGAATTCACAGTAAAATATATTAAAGGTAAAGATAACATTCTTGCAGACATGCTATCGAGGGACACTAATTTATGTAGGGATTATCCTGTGGTTAAAGCAGAGGACGGTATTTTAATATGTGCATGTGTTGACAGTAGCAACAGGGCATCGTTACAGACACTGAGAAATATGCTAGTGGAGCAACGTGATGACGTTAAGTTAAAGGAGCCACTGGCTAGGTTGGAAATAGGTGAAGAAGAGTATGTGAAAGTAGGACGGTTCACGTACAAGATGCAGGATGGGCTTCTTGCAAGGAAATGTAGGAATAATCGGTGGGCAATATGTGTTCCTGTCACTTTGCGGGAGGAGCTAATTTGGTTCATTCATAGGGAATTAGGACACTTTGGTGCTGCCAAGGTCTTCTATGAAATTGGTCGTGACTTCATTTGGAGTAAAATGGGAAGGGACGTTAGGAGGATTTTAGCTAAGTGTGACACCTGTCAAAGGAGTAAATATCCAGTTAAATATTTAGTGGGGGAGAGATCTGCAGTTCTCACCAGTAGTCCCGGCGAACTACCGTGTGTGGATTTATTTGGCCCGATCGTTAAAGGACAGTACGGCTACGAGTACATTTTTATAGTTATTGACGCTTTTAGTAAGTATGTCAAGCTATATCCGCTAAGGAAAGCCACGGGACTAGCGTGTAGCCGTCTGATCATTAATAAGTATGTACCTGAGTTTGGCATTCCTCTCAGGATACTATCTGACAGTGGACCACAGTTTACTGCAAAGAAATGGAGAACCAGTATGCAGGAAGCTGGTATAACACACGTTCATTCCTCTGTAAGGTACCCTCAGGGTAATTCTGCAGAGCGTCCATTAAGGGAAGTGGCTCGTCTTTTTCGGACTCTAGTGCATGACAAGCATGCGGCCTGGGTTGGACATCTTCCCAAGGTCGAGACTTGGCTGAATTCTGTCCAGCATGAGAGCACGAAATTGACGCCATACGAAGTTCACTTCGGAAAAAGACCACAAAATGAACTAGCGAGGGTGTTGGGATTAAATGAGGGTAAGCAACCGGGGATGGATTACACTGTCCAGTTGGCGAAACAGAATTTATCTAAGTCAGCACAAAAGAGAATTCGCCAACAAAAAGAAACTAAATTTGACCTATTCGAGCCGGGAGACAGAGTCTTACTTAGAGTGCCGAAACAGTCAAATAAGCTAGAGAAAGTCATGTCCAAGTTCTTTCATCTCTACGAGGGCCCATTTAGAGTTTCCAAACGTATTGGGAAAACAGCATATGTGCTGGAGAATAGTGAGGGAAACAGATTATACGGAACGTATAATATACATAGTCTACGAAAATATGTGTCATAAAGTGAGTGTGTTTAGCTGGCGAGCCAGCCTATCAAATGAGTAAGTGTGGTGTCTGGTGCGTGGAAGATCTGGTCTTAAGGCAGGCGTATCAGAAGTCACACAGGGGGGTAGTATGTAAGTAAATGAGAGTTTTTAAGGTACAGGGAAATATGACGGGATTGTCGGATGCTGTTGAGCACTAAATTGTCTCGATGCACCAAGGCCATTTTTGGCAGCGCTGATGGGTTCCCATTTATCTCCAAGAGATGGGGGAGCGCTTGTATAGGGCTTGTTAGCTTAAGGCGTCCACGAGATAAAAGATGGGCCATCAGAATGCGAGACAGTCCTTCATGAAACTCATACATATCAGCACACGTGATTTCTGTTTACGGCCTCGCCATGTAAGATTTGTAAGTGTGTAATTTAAGGTAATTTGTACAAAGGTATTATTTGTGTGAGGAGAAATGGTCAGTGTTGAGAACTAGTATTAAGTAGAATATGGTCTACGGGAACTTAACAAGACAGGGCGATTACGGCACAGAAATATTTGGTGTTATATGTAATGCGCACTTACTATTTTTTTTTTCAGAAGTCAATCTTAATTTAATCTACTTTAAAGAGAGATTAAGTATTATGGTCACGAGGCGCTGCCACAATAGTGTGATCGTGTGATCAGTGATAAGTGAGATTAAATTTCACCATAAGGAAGGAACCTCCAGTGAAATTAGGAAGTTCTATGGTGATATAAATATATCAGAACACCTTCAATGCGTGTGATATGACCTCATAAATACATAGTGCTCACACATTAATTATGTCTATTTCTCCAACATAGAGAAATTTGAGAGGCGGAAATATCCGTGGAACACTATTCCATATGTAAAACATTGGACTGGTTGCAAAGTGCAATCCATAGTGACAACAAACTTTGACGCAAAGTGCGTGAAGAAAAAATATGAGTGTATATATCTGTAATTTAGGGTGATTTCATTTATGTAATATGTATTTTGGATGGGGTTTATTAACGTGTCTGGGATAATCGGATAATGGACCGTCGTCACGGTAAATCATCCGATGATCCGAGGCGAATATGTAACGTGTTTTTCGAGGGGTTTTATGCAACTGGCATAAGTCAGTAGGAAGCCATTCTATATTTATTTACGCGGCAAATTGTTCAGCCAAGAGAATTTTTCATGGTAATTTATTATTATTATTAATTTATTATAATTATTATTAAGGTATTTTCGGAGCATTTTATAAAAATTATTAACATTCAGATAGGTTTTCTATGTCTTAGAAAACGCTATCAAGCAAATTATTACGAACGACAATATTATAGAAAATTATGTGATTACGGAATTTTACGGAGTTTTGTCAGTTAGGGTATTTGAGAGACATGACTCACTGGGAATTCGAATACAAGCTGATTCCTGTCGAGAAGTATTACGCAAGGCTGGGTCGCAAGGTCTAGAAAAGACGAATTGTTGGAACGGAAATCGACTTCTCCCTCTCGCGCGCCGAGTGTAATGAGGCAGAGGAGGGGAACTGGCGGCGTGCTCAGCCAATCAGTGAGGACGACGTAAGCTAGATGTCGGTACCATGGTGGGGGAGCCAACAGGTGCATATATCGTTCGACGCGCCGTGAAACGGGGACTATCTGTGTAGAACTTGCGGAGTACGGTTGGAAGTGCGTGTCGCTCCGATGTTCAGTGGAGTTGAAGACTAACTTTTGCAAAACTTAACCAGTGCGGTTGTACGAGTGTTTGGGTCCGAGGTACGGACCATAGAATTATCTAATCTACCAGAATATCATCAAATTCCGACGGAGATGACGACGTCCAGGAGACTGTGGGAAGCTCACGGCATCAGCAGTACGGGGGAAATGCCTTGGCAATTTCCAATGGTAAGCGCAAATGACGCAGAAATACGCAATCTCTCATTTTTCTTTGTTTTACATTTCATATTTCAGTAACTTCATAGCTTGGAAATAAGAGTAAAATCAATTTATCAGACTCCGTTTTCACGTAATTTTCTATCGGTAATATTCAAATCACAACGCTCCAATTTAAATTTTGTACCTATTATTATTATTAATTTTGCTATACTTGTTTTATATAATAAATTCATTTCTTTTACAATGCAATCTTTGCTTTCAGTAGGTAGCATTAGATATAGACCAATTCCTTCTCCTGATACAATAGTTTGTTGGGTTAATGATCAAATCATACCACGATCTGAGTGAATAGTGTCTTGAAGGTGTTCTGCCAGAGCTAGACGTTGTTAAATACAAATTTAGATTTCAACATTGCATTGAGGTCTTGGCGCCCATTAAAACAACATAGCTTAGGCAAAGGTAAACAGTTACATTTATCACCCAACAGTTAGGGGCTAGCAAAACGTTTCAATAGTTATAGTTTATATTTATTCAATCGCAAAGTGCCCAGAGATATAGAGTAGAAGTTAGTACCTAGGCTGTTGCCTGATGGCCTTGTGTCATATGAAGTGAAACCGACTTAGAAGCGACACGGCATAACGTAGAACTAATGATTTGTTTGAAACGAATAAGGATCTAGGTGGCGGTGAAATGAGATATAGATACTCTGGTAAAAGTTTGTTAGTTGATTGTTTGGCATCGAAGGGATGCATTTTGTTATATAATACGACGAGCTGCTACAAGTATTTGTGAATGTAATTGTGTTCTAGAAAGGATTCACATTCTTATATATAACGGAGAAGTATCCGTAAAGGGATTCTTCATAAAAGGAACCAGAGATATCGTATGTGGATGAAAATAAAGAACACCTATAGGAACGATATGCCCCAAATATCAAGACAGACAAGGTTAGCTAAATGGAAATGTAATGTACGGCGCTTTCCGGTCAGTAAAACATAGTTCGATTCATGAAATATTATAAATTTACCTTGCAATTACAAAGTGATGAGATTATTTCAATAGTTACTCTTTATATGTATGATTTCTAGGAAAGGGGGAAGAGTGAGTTGCCATACAGCAAGCGTATTGTCCTGCTGCCCGGGAGTAAGGTATTATATATTTTATATTTTATTCTCATTATAGTAATGAGTGGCGCCCAACAGAATGTATTTACGGGTCAGAACTATTATAGCTGGAACATGAACATGTCTTCCTCTATACACTCAGCACACATTACGTTTACACTTTATTCTTTTTAAAACACACTAGGCCACCATGAGCCATAATAATAAATCCGTACCAAGGTCATAAGTACCTGTGGGATGCTTATCACCATGGGCGGATAAACGATCATACATACCATGTGGTATCACAGTACAAGAGTAAGACCCCGGCATGGTCTGTGAATGTCGACCCTTACTACCAAGATAGGTAGCTCGCCCACAGGGAGTGACCTATATACGTTAAGATTCTATAGGACGGCCGAATAAAATTTAAGTCTAGCTAATAAGAATGATAGTCTAAATCTAGCCGGCATAACGGTATATAAATATGGCCAAGAGAAAGAGCTCTACGATAGATAGATTGATAGATAGATAGATTTATTTACCATCAACAGGATAGGCACCCAATTACAGATGATTTAATAAAACATAATAAACATTAAATTAACTTAAAAGCAACTATTTAACTAACCTAGAAACAAACATTGATTCAAGCTTATAAACTAAGTTCTCTATACACTTAAATTAAAATTACAATTTTTAAACACAATATATACAACAAACAGCTACGATCTTGAGTTCAACAAAGATCTACGAATTTCAGTAGGCTTCGAGTAAAATATATCTATAGCGCTATCAAGATGGTTTAGAGAGCGCAACGAAATGATCACACCAAAGGTACCAGGATTATTATTATTATCATTATTCCTATAATTATTAGTATTATTTTTAGGGTTATTGCTACTACTAATACCACTAGTATTATTATTTTAACTATCATTATCATGTCAATTATTATTATTATTATTATTATCACCATGATTATTATTATTATTATTATTACCGATTATCATTATTACAGTTTATTATTATTATTATTATTATTATTATTATTATTATTATTATTATTACTATTACTGTGGTGGATCTCCCCGCGAGCAGACGTGCTTACTTGCCGCTCCCGTTTGCCGTGTTAGTGCCTGTGCCGTGGAATTTGCCGTGCCTTGCAAAATGCAGTGTTCCTATTGCAATGAATCGCTACCTACCGATGGCGATTACGTGAAGTGTCTGGGGGTGTAATTCTACATATCACTATGAATGCACCACCGTAACGACTAGAACATGGAAGAATATGTCGTCATTCAAAAGAAATCAATGGCGCTGTGGAACATGTCGTCAACGGTAGGACAATACCACTTCCGCCTTCTATTCTCTTACGAATGACGGAGATGGACAGCAATCATCGGACGTAGATGACTCTGGAGACCTGAAGACAGCGATTCGAGAGATGACAAAAGAAATGGCGTCACTGAGAGGTAAGGTAGACGAAAGAATTACAAGTGTGCAATTCATGTCGAATAAATATGATGATATACATAAGGAGCTAAAAGAGAGTAACGAATTAGCGCGTGTGTTGTCAACTCAAGTGAAAAAAATAGAGGATGAGCACCAAAAGCAATAAACTGTTATAATGGACCTAAAAGTCAAAATGCATGAACTTGAACAATATAACCGCCAATCTTATATAGAAATTAGTGGAGTCCCGCACGAGAATGATGAAAATATGGGAAACATAGTCCAGAAAGTAGCGGAGGAACTATATGTCGACCTTAATATATTTGATGTAGAGGAAACATACCGTGTGCCGCTAAAGAACAAAACAAATATTGCACCAATTATGGTTAAGCTTAGCTCTACACGTAAAAGAAACGAACTAATCAATAAACGTAAAGTAAAAATAAACAGCTGGTTCACACAATCACAGCATCAAGGAAGGCGCATCTATATCAATGAAAGCCTCACGCATTTTCATCGAGACCTACTGTGGCAGGCGAAATCGAAGGCGAAAGAAGTAAATTGGAAATTTGTATGGTTCAGGAACCACCGAATCTTGGCAAGGAAGAACGAAGGAAGTGCCGTCGTCAGAATTACCCATTCCGGCGATCTGGCGAAGATAGTGTAAGCAAGTGAAATCAAGTGTCGTAGAGTGAAAATTATTCTTCTTTCGTGTATAAATGGCATTACTCAATTACACACAAGAGCCTTGGATAACTTTCTACAAATTTGAAAGTGCTGTAGATTTCATTCATAATAGTAATCAAATGCTGAATAACTCACAGTTAAATATAATATCACTAAATATTGGTTCATTATCGACAAATTAGACTATTTTTAATAACTTTTCTTGAAGAAATTATTGATAAAATACGTATTTTATGTCTGGTAGAGATCAACATTTTGGACTTTAAGAATAGCCTTTTTTAATTAAAAAAAACTTTAATGCCCTTTTTAATAATATAATAAATAGAAGAGGTGGAGGAATAGCTATCTACACTAAAAAGAACATTGCAATAAGAAAACTAGATCTGATTAAAAATGTTAATTACTTTGAGACACTTCAGGCCGAAATTGAGTACGAAAATAAAAACATTAGGCATTTTCTGCATTTATAGACCACCTGGACTCAATGTCAACAATTTCATAGATGAGATGGACATGGGCCTGCAGTCCTTCAGTGAGTATAGAAATTTGATTGTCCTTGGATATATAAATATCGACCTTTTAAATAAGAATAATATAACGGCAAACCATTATAGTAATGTAATGGCAGCACATGGTTTATTTTCAGTAATAACTCATCCAACTAGAATTAACCCACGGACAGGGACACAAACGTTGATTGATCATATATTTACAAGGCAGGAGAATACAACATACTCAGCAGTAATAGAATCAGATGTCAGTGCCCACTTCATAACATATGTAGGACTGGGGACTCAGCTAACTGTCCCAGCAATTTCCACTCGCCAGTTAGGAAACATTACAATGCTGACGGACTGCAAGGTCCAATACCAGATCAGTACAGTAAATTGGGATCTGTATCTGAACCTGGAATGCCCGATACAACTCTATACCCAGTTAGTTAATACTTTTAATGTAATTTATAGTAACTCATATGTAACATTTAAAAGTTGACACAAGAGCAAACAAACCATGGTTTTCAAAGGAACTGAAGGTAAAATGCAGACAAAGAGATCAATTACTTAAAAAATGGAAATCCGATAGAAATAATGAGCATTATAGGAAGGAATACAACTTATTTAAAAACAGGCTGAATAAGGAAATTCTAAAAGCCAAAATGGCATATTACAGAAAAGGATGTAATGAAAATAGTCGAAATATGAGAGCAACATGGAAAATTATCAACAATATTATAGGCAGGAAAACTAATTCAGTAGATGATATTATTCAGAAATATCTTGGTAATAAATATCCATTTGATACAATTGTAAACTATTTTGCCAGAAATGTTGATGACCAAGTGCAAAGAATAACACATACGTGTAATTACTCAGTGAGTAAAGTAACTATCGACACCTCATGTCAATCAATGGTGCTACATGAAGTCACACCCACAGACATTTTTAATATCATACTGTAAGTAATTTAAATACAATCAAAAGGACCAGGGACAGACAAAATTCGTGCAAAAGACATCCAATATATCCGAATCAAAATCATCACAGTAATAGCAAATCTAATTAATTTAATTTTTGAATCAGGAATAATCCAGAAACACTCAAAATTGCAATTGTCAGACCTATATACAAAGCTGGCAATCACATAATATTAGATAATTATAGACCAGTATCCATTCTATCAATACATAAAATCTTGGAAAAAAGCATTGAATCTAGACTAAACAACTATTTAGATAAATTTAAAATTATTCATGATTGTCAATATGGATTCAGGAAAGGGAAAAGCACACGGCTATTGCTTTCACATTTCGCCAATATTGTTGTATATATAGGGGATATATACACACCCCCATCCTATAAAATTCATCCCTAGGAATGGAGACAATCACCATCTCCTAAATCATACTTTTCATCCCCAGATAATCAGATATCTTCTACATTTCATACCAACTACGAACTCTGTTAACCCCGACAACTTCCGAATGAACTCCATCGACCTCAGTAGGTGTACGCAGCAAGCCTAAAGCTATAAAGCGGCTCGGCACCACTCTAGCCCACCATTCTAGTACTGACCGCTTGGGTAGTGTCTAAACTGAGAGACCAACTTCACGTCAAGCCACCATCTGGGGTAAGTGTATAAGCGAGCATCCTCACACCAACACATTTCCACACTTTCCACCTCTGATTTGTACTTGTGACGCATCTAGGCCAGCAGCACTAAAGGCTGTTCTGAGAAGTATCACTACCTCACCGAAATAGTTATTAAAATCATTAGTTGCTAGCTAACTGGTCTTATAACTTATTTAGTTAGTTATTAAGATCCTGCCTTTGAACCTTACCCCAGTAGGATCCACGGGTATTGATTATTTAATTGCATAGGGGATTTAGCTGAACAGTCAGTTAGCTCGCCGACACGGAGCTCACGTCAGCGTGTTTGCGCTGCTGTCTCCTCTAGCCTTTACCCGCGCTGCCTGCAATTTGAGCAGCGACGAGGTACTCTAAGTCACTATCCACTAAACACACCCTTTCTCCGCTTTTACAACCCCGAGCTGTCCCATCATTCTGAACACTTGGGAGCTCTCCTTTAGAGCCACGTCTACGCCTCTAGACCGCTCAGGCTCTTACCAACCTCTCTACACAAATCCGAACATCCCATAACACCCTAAATCTCACCCCTTCTAACACTACATTGTACAGGGCCCCACAAAGAACACCTACAATATTGTGAATGGTGCATCGAATTGGTCTTTGGGTCCGCCAGTTGCAATTTCCGGTTTGAACCAGTGTCTTAACATCTTGTGGGACAGCTGGTTGGGGAGACGTGTGAGAGCACTCAAACGCGCTGACAAGTACCGTGGAATTCGTCCAGGCTCCCCTCATATTGAACCTAATGAGCCTACGTTTGGTGGAAATATTTGACTGAGACTCGAAAGTGCAAACAGTAAGCTCTTGTTGGTCAATGGGTTCTAGTTTTAACTCTTCCACGAGGGTTCGAGCGATGAAACTCGACTGACTCCCACTGTCCATTACATAGCGAGTAAGCTTAATCTGTCCCGTGGGTCCTATTATCTTCACTTGGGCAGTTTGCGGATATGTGAATCCTGGCACGGTGACGTCTATCCTGGTAAGGTTGTTTCGTTCCGTCTTCTTGTGATGATGATGATGATAATTGTTGTTTTAAGAGGCCTAACATCCAGGTTATCGGCCCCTAATGGTCTGTGTGAAAGCGAAAATGTCAATGAAGTGGAAACCAGAACGAAAATTAAGTGAGCAGGAAAATACTTACATAAAGGAAGCTTGCCACGGTGGGTGAGTGGTTATAGTGTCGGACTACCAACCCCAAGATTGCAGGTTCGCCCCTGACCATGGTAAGTGATTTTTGAAGGCGACAAAAATCACGATATGTCATACGTTGTTGGCATGTTAAAGAACCCATTTGAATTCAGTAGGCCGTGTTCAATGGCAAAATTAATCTCGGGATTTTCCGCCAACACAAAGTTCCTCCATTCTCTACTTGAAAGCGCTGTTGTGTCAAGGAGTTAAGATATCTTACCTCCTTGACTTTCATAACGTTCAAAGGAACGACGAAATTCGACATGCAAGCTACCCTCAGGGTGTCAATTAACAAATCTTGCACCAGGCACCCGAGGCCATACGATATTATTATTATTATTATTATTATTATTATTATTATTATCCTGGCAACAGAGGTAAGGTTGTTCCGTTCCGTCTTCTTGTGGTGATGATGATGATAATTGTTGTTTTAAGAAGCCTAACATCCAGGTTATCGGCCCCTAATGGTCTGTGTGAAAGCGAAAATGTCAATGAAGTGGAAACCAGAACGAAAATTAAGTGAGCAGGAAAATACTTACATAAAGGAACTCAGATGGAAACTACTCACAAAATGGAGAGCGGTAATACTTACAAAAGGGAATTTCAAACGAAAATACTCACAAAAGGAATAGAGTGAAAAATACGCACAAAATGTAGGTTAAGTTCAAAATACGTACAAAATGCAAGGTATAGTCGAAATACCTACAAAATGCAAGTGAAATAAAAATACTTACAAAATGCAAATGAGATTGAAAATACATACAAAATGTTGATGATGATGATAATTGTTGTTTTAAGGGGCCTAACATCTAGGTTATCGGCCCCTGATGGTTTGGGTGATCGTGAAGATGAAAATGAAAAGCGAACTTAAAACTAAAAATAACTACTAACCTACATACTAGAAGAAGAAATGGAAAACTAAAGGAGAATAAGGCAAATAAAGGACAGGAGGAAAATAAATGCCCTCAACCCTCGAAGAAGGTGGATTGAGGGACTTGGAAGGAAGGAGAGCCATGAAAGGCAGATAGGAAAGTGAAAGATGAGAGGGTCCGCCCCAAAGGTAAGGGAGAAAAGGGGAAAACGGACCCAGCTCAGGAATCCCTCGGGGTCGCCAACTCCCGAACTCACCAGCCATGAGCCCCTGAGGGTGTAGCATTATCTAGGGTGCACCAAAGTGGTGGGGCTACATACACCCGGCCTCCTTAAGGGCCTTAAGCAGAAGGCAGGAGATAACATGAAAAGAAAAAGAAGGCTGACCCCTCGCAGAAGGAGGGGATCAGGAAAGATGAGACAAGGGCCAATTAAGGCGGGAAAGGAAAAGACTCCCTAGGCCTCGGATACCCTAATACCGTCGGGGTCAGAAGAGAACAAGAGTTGACCAAGAGAGGTCGACAGGAAAGAAGACGGAGAGGAGCCCGGCACAAGTAAGTGGAAGCAATGCCAGACTCAGCTGGGGCCCCGTGGTCGCCAACCCACGCCCACAAGATGTGAGCCCCTGGGGGGACTTACAAAATGTAATTTAGATTCAAAATACCCACAAAAATGCAATTGAGAATTAACTACTTGCAGAAAAGCGGTTTAGGTTGAAAATACAAAATGCATTTGAAATTCAAAATACTCACAAAAGGTCCGCCCCCTATATTGAAAGACTTACTAAAAGCAATTTAGATTGTCAATCTTTACAAAATGCAATCGAGGTTGAAAAACACTCACAAAATGCAACGTAGATCGAAAAGACTTACAAAATGCAACGGAGATTGAAAACACCCACAAAATGGAGTGGAGATGCTAAAATAACAGTGCGGGAATCTTAAAAGGAGAAGGAAATATAATGAAAAGAAAAACAACAGGAAAGTGAAAGGGGAGAGGGTCCGCCCCACAGGTAAGGGACAAAAGGGGGAAACCGGACCCAGCTCAGGAATCCCTCGGGGTCGCCATCTCCCGAACTCACCAGCCGTGAGCCCCTGAGGGTGTAGCACTTTCTAGAGTGCACCAGAAGTGGTGGGGATACATACACCCTACCTCCTTGAGGGCCTTGAGCAGAAGGCAGGAGACAACAGGAAAAGTAAAAGAAGGCTGACCCCTCCCAGAAGGAGGGGATCAGGAAAGATGAGACAAGGGCCAATTAAGGCGGGAAAGGAAGAGACTCCCTAGGCCTCGGATACCCTAATACCGTCGGGGTCGGAAAAGAACAAGAGTTGACCAAGGCAGGTCGACAGGAAAGAAGACGGAGAGGAGCCCGGCACAAGTAAGTGGAAGCAATGCCGGACTCAGCTGGGGTCCCGTGGTCGCCAACCCACGTCCCACTAGATATGAGCCCCTGGGGGAGCCGTCTTCTTTTGCCGTCGTCGCAGATAGACCTGTGATGTGTCTTCTTGCAGTTGGCACATTGCGCCTTTCCTCTCTTTTCGCAACTTGAAGCAGTATGTTGATGATGATGATGATGATGATTATTGTTGTTGTTTTAAGGGATCTAACATCTAGGTTATCGGCCCCTAATGGTTTGGGTGATCGTGAAGATGATAATGAGAAGTAAAACTACAACTAAGAACTTCTACTAACTTACATACTAGAAGAAGAAATGGAAAACAAAAGGAGAATAAGGCAAATAAAGCACAAGAGGATAAGAAATGCCCTCAACCCTCGAAGAATGCGGATTGAGAGAATTGGAAGGAAGGAGAGCCATGACAATCATATATGAAAGTGAAAGACGAAAGGGTCCACCCCAGAGGTAATGGAAAAAGAGAGAAAACCGCACCCAGCTTAGGAATCCCTCGGGGTCGCCAACTCCCGAACTCACCAGCCGTAAGCCCCTGAGGGTGTAGCAATATCCACGGTGCACCAGAAGTGGTGGGGCTACATACACCCTGCTTCCTTGAGGGCCTTGAGCAGAAGGCAAGAGATTATGTGAAAAGAAAAAGATGATGATGATGATGATAATTGTTGTTTTAAGGGGCCTAACATCTAGGTTATCGGCCCCTAATGGTTTGGGTGATCGTGAAGATGACAATAAAATGCAAACCATAACTAAAACCAACAACCAACTTACATACTAGAAGAAAAATATGATGATGATAATTGTTGTTTTAAGGGGCCTAACATCTAGGCTATCGGCCCCTGATGGTTTGGGTGATCGTGAAGATGAAAATGAAATGTAACCTTAAAACTAAAACTAACTACCAACCTACATACTAGAAGAAGAAATGGAAAACTAAAGGAGAATAAGGCAAATAAAGGACAGGAGGAAAAGAAATGCCCTCAACCCTCGAAGAATGCGGATTGAGGGACTTGGAAGGAAGGAGAGCCATGAAAGGCAGATAGGAAAGTGAAAGAGGAGAGGGTCCGCCCCGAAGGTAAGGGACAAAAGGGGAAAACGGACCCAGCTCAGGAATCCCTCGGGGTCGCCAACTCCCGAACTCACCAGCCGTGAGCCCCTGAGGGTGTAGCATTAGCTAGGGTGCACCAGAAGTGGTGGGGCTACATACACCATGCCTCCTTAAGGGCCTTGAGCACAAGGCAGGAGTTAAAAGGAAAAGAAGGCTGACCCCTCACAGAAGGAGGGTGTCAGGAAAGATGAGACAAGGGCCAATTAAGGCGGGAAAGGAAGAGACTCCCTAGGCCTCGGATACCCTAATACCGTCGGGGTCGGAAGAGAACAAGAGTTGACCAAGTGAGGTCGACAGGAAAGAAGACAGAGAGGAGCCCGGCACAAGTAAGTGGAAGCAATGCCGGACTCAGCTGGGGCCCCGTGGTCGCCAACCCACGCCCACTAGAAGTGTAGAAGAAAAAAAGAAAAGAAAAAAGGAATAATGCAAACAAAGGACAGGAGGAAAAAAAATGCCCTCAACCCTCGAAGAATGCGGATTGAGGGACCTGGAAGGAAGGAGAGCCATGAAAGGCAGATAGGAAAGTGAAAGAGGAGAGTGTCCGCCTCAGAGGTTATGGAAAAAGGGGGGAAACCGGACCCAGCTCAGGAATCCCTCGGGCTGGCCAAATCCCGAAATCACCAGTCGTGAGCCCCTGAGGGTGTAGCAATATCTATGGTGTACCAGAAATGATGGGGCTACATTCACCCTGCCTCCTTGAGGGCCTTGAGCAGAAGGCAGGAGGTAACAGGAAAATAAAAAGAAGGCTAACCCCTCGCAGAAGAAGGGTATCAGAAAAGATGAGACAAGGGCCAAGTAAGGCGGAAAAGGAAGAGACTCCCTAGGCCTCAAATACCCTAATACCGTCGGGGTGGGAAGAGAACAAGAGGTGACCAAGTGATGTCGACAGGAAAGAAGACGGAGAGGAGCCCGGCACAAGTAAGTGCAAGCTATGTCGGTCTCAGCTGGGGCCCCCACGTACCACTAGACGTGAGCTCCTGGGGGGTGAAGCAGTATGCTCGCATTTCAGGCACAGAAAGCACTGATTCGTTTTCTTGAGGCTGTTTCTTCGCTCGGTAATGTCTAATATTTCCTTACAGTCTTGAGCCCAGTGGCCGTGAGACTCACAGAACACACAAAATGGCTGAGGAGGTCATGTAGCTTTAACATGTTTCGTTCTAGACTTGGAATTTATGTGGAGTGCTGTTGCAGTTGATGGGAGGTCGGTCAAGGGTGAATGATCACCGCAGCGTCAATTTCTGCGCCCAGGAATGCCATCAATTTTAATATGTTCCCTTCGGAGAGTCCTTCCATAGTTCCATGGATAAGGCAAATGTCACCTGGGAACGCGCGGATTATCTTCAGAGCAAGAACTCTGCCATACCCGTTGACATCTTCTCCGAGTGCTTGAAGGGCTTGAATTCTACAGTAACAGTCAATAAAAGTTGAATTTAGATCCTCAGGGTTACGATATTGGCTGGGCTTTATAGCTTCTAGATAATCAAGTTTGGCTTGAATTATCCGGTTCTTGTAGCCGTATCGAGCCTGAAGCATTCGCTTGATATCTTCGTACGTGTCGCTATTACGGAAATGCCCTCGATTAAGTGCTTAGGTTCACCTTCCAGGTAATCGCGTAAGAACAGTGGCGGATCTATGGGGGTTTACCAAACTATTTAAAATATGATGAACAAACCGAATTAAGCTGAATTAATTACATCTCGAAGAGAAGGCACTTAAGGCATTCATTCCTTATTATAAAACCAATGTAACACACTCGATTTGGTTTTGAACTGCTATCGTCGTGAGCATCCATAGTAGACCGGGAACCATGCCGTTATTTTGTGTTGCCGATTGGTAGTCATGCGAGTTTGCTGCGCAGTTGTTTAATGCGCATTCCTTCTTCTTCTTCTTGGCGTCTTGGCCCCCGCTTGTTGCTTCTGCTTCACCAGAGTAAGCTGCAGTTGATGTTCACGTTAGTGGCTATATAATAATAATAATAATAATAATAATAATAATAATAATAATAATAATATCGTATGGCCTCGGGTGCCAGGTGCAAGCTTTGCTATTTGACACCCAGAGGGTAGCTTGCATGTCGAATTTCGTTGTTCCTTGACTATGAAAGTCAATGAGGTTAGATGTTAGATATCTAAGCTCCTTGAACACTATAGCGCTTTCTATTAGAAAAATGAGGAACTTTGTGTTGGCGGAAACTCCCGAGATTAATTTTGCCATTATGAACTCGGCCTACTAAATTCAAATGGGTTCTTTAACATGCCCACATCGTATGACATGCGTATCGTATTTTTGCCGCCTTTCAAAAATCACTTACCACGGCCAGGAGCGCACCTGCAATCTTGGGGTTAGTAGATCGACACGATATCCACTCACCCACCGTGGAAAGCTACGTTAGTGGCTAATAACTGTTTTTGTTACCGTTACCAATAATCACAACTGAAACTGATGTATAATTGTGTTAGTGAGTGTTTTATGTGGAAGTCAAATACGAGAATGATATGGACATTATTTCATGAAGAACAATGAAACGTTCAGGCGATAAAACATTGCTTTCGTTTTTCACAAAAGTAAAGAAAGATGGCGAAACAAAAACAAATGCAAGTGAGACACGGACGCCTACGCCCATAGATGTTCGATACAACCGGTAAGTATTAAAACTAAACAGTATCTGTAAAAATACAAATCCATAACTGTCTTATTTAATGATTTTTAAACGTAATGAAGTTAAGTTGTACAATGACGTAATACACCTCAATGTCAGAATATTTTACATCTGTAATTCCATTACTAATTGTTGAAATAATAGTTTAAACTAAACTACAATGATTATTTTTACTTATTCATTGAATATTAAAAATTTATGATCACGTGATTAAAATTTGATGTTTTTTCTTTGGTTCAAGTGTTTAATTTAGGCCTACTGATCTGATTTGAACGTTTAGGGCCTATAACAAAAAATAGGCCTATCGGCCTACCAAGTTCAAAAGTTAGCTATTTCTGTATATTCAATGGATTGAGAGGAACCGTTATTTTTTTTGATGAGTTGTGGGAATAATAAACGTTGGTATACAAAACCTATATTTTAGCCACTTTAGGCTATAGATGATGATGATAATTGTTGTTTTAAGGGGCCTAACATCTAGGTTATCGGCCCCTGATGGTTTGGGTGATCGTGAAGATGAAAATGAAAAGCGAACTTAAAACTAAAACTAACTACTAACCTACATACTAGAAGAAGAAATGGGAAACTAAAGGAGAATAAGGCAAATAAAAGGACAGAAGGAAAAGAAATGCCCTCAACCCTCGGAGAAGGCGGATTGAGGGACTTGGAAGGCAGGAGAGCCATGAAAGGCATATAGGAAAGTGAAAGAAGAGAGGGTCCGCCCCAAAGGTAGGGGACAAAAGGGGAAAACGGACTCAGCTCAGGAATCCCTCGGGGTCGCCAACTCCCGAACTCACCAGCCGTGAGCCCCTGAGGGTGTAGCATTATCTAGGGTGCACCAGAAGGGGTGGGGCTACATACACCCTGCCTCCTTAAGGGCCTAGAGCACAAGGCAGGAGGTAAAAGGAAGAGAAAAAGAAGGCTGACCCCTCGCAGAAGGAGGGTATCAGAAAAGATGAGACAAGGGCCAATTAAGGCGGTAAAGGAAGAGACTCCCTAGGCCTCGGATACCCTAATACCGTCGGGGTCAGAAGAGAACAAGAGTTGACCAAGTGAGGTCGACAGGAAAGAAGAGATGATGATGATGATAATTGTTGTTTTAAGGGGCCTAACATCTAGGTTATCGGCCCCTAATGGTTTGGGTGATCGTGAAGATGAAAATGAAAATCGAACTTAAAACTAAAACTAACTACTAACCTACATACTAGAAGAAGAAATGGAAAACTAAAGGAGAATAAGCCAAATAAAGGACAGGAGGAAAAGAAATGCCCTCAACCCTCGAAGAAGGCGGATTGAGGGACTTGGAAGGAAGGAGAGCCATGAAAGGCAGATAGGAAAGTGAAAGAGGAGAGGGTCCGCCCCAAAGGTAAGGGACAAAAAGGGAAAACGGACCCAGCTCAGGAATCCCTCGGGGTCGCCAACTCCCGAACTCACCAGCCGTGAGCCCCTGAGGGTGTAGCATTATCTAGGGTGCACCAAAAGTGGTGGGGCTACATACACCCGGCCTCCTTGAGGGCCTTAAGCAGAAGGCAGGAGATAACATGAAAAGAAAAAGAAGGCTGACCCCTCGCAGAAGGAGGGAATCAGAAAAGATGAGACAAGGGCCAATTAAGGCGGGAAAGGAAGAGACTCCCTAGGCCTCGGATACCCTAATACCGTCGGGGTCGGAAGAGAACAAGAGTTGACCAAGGGAGGTCGACAGGAAAGAAGAGAGAGAGGAGCCCGGCACAAGTAAGTGGAAGCAATGCCGGACTCATTAGGCTATAGAAAGTTTTGTTCTAATTAAGAACGTAATAACAATATATGAAAAAATGTTAAGTAGGTTTTATAGGCCTAAGTACTACCACCTAAAATAATAGTATTAGTTTAGTGAACAAGTTGCGTGAAGCAGGAGGATGATTTTTTTTTTGTGTAAAAAATAAATTGTTAACATATTCTCTATTGGGGAGCAAATTATTAATTAACTGACAATTGTAATTTACCCTCTACGCGTTATCCGTCGACTAATCGACGCTCACTACCAGTCCCCGAGAGTTAACCGTCGATTTATCGACGGTATTGCGGCGTTTCGGAATCACTTCTTGTTCATTCTAATTGGATCGGAACCTGGTCGAAATAGATATTGCCGTAAACAGCATATTTCAAGCTTTCTTCCAATATCTATGTTTGTCATCAGAGGTTATACAGTAGTAGATCAAATCTCTGTTAGTAATATAAAACTTACCTAACCTAACCTTTACTTTACTAATTTAGTTGTTCTTTTTCAGGCAGTTCCTGATTCAGAAGTTTCTGAAGTGTGCCCACAAAATGACATTGGGCTAGCAATAACAAATACTTTAAATGAAATAAATAAATTAATTATCCTTAATGATACGTGGAAGCCTTCAAATGAGTTTAAATTCCCATTGCAAAAAGAAGGCATCAACAAAGGAAATTCAACAGAGAATAGCTAAATCAGAATAACTGGTTATCGTACAGCAAAAAGTTAAATGGAAATGTTTGTAAGATGTGTGTTTTGTTTGCACCAATTGGAGCCAGGCTTTGAGGACTCTGGTGAAAGAGCCACTCTCAAAATTTAAAAGGCCACTAAAGACCTCCGCCAACACGAAAGTACACACTACCATAAATTAGCTGTGGAGAAAGCTGTGGAGTTCAAAAAAAAAAAAACATGGAGTCCGTGGTTAGAAAGTCCATTGCTTTGGTTCTTGATACAAGAAAGTCATCAATAATTGAAAGCAACCGAAAACGACTTAGGCCCATAATAAAATACGTTATATTTTGTGCAAGACACAACATTCCTCTTAGGGGTCATCGTGATGACGGTTTTAGAGAATTGACAGTAGAAGATGTTGAATCTGGGAAACATGGAGTTTTTAACAGACTTTAAGCATTCAGAATTGATGCTGGTGATGAGGATTTAAAACCTCACTTGAGCACTTGCGGACGTAATAATACTATGAATAGTAAAACTATACAAAATGAGATAATAGAATGCATTGGGGATAACATAAGGGGAAAAATAGCCTTCGATGTCAAAAACGCTAAATTTTTTGCAATCTTATGTGACGAGACAACTGATGAAAGTACAAAAGAGCTCATGTCATTTTCTATTAGGTATGCTAATACCAATACGTATCATACAAAAGGGGAATTTGTTGGTTTCTCAGAACTTAAATCGTCAACGTGAAGTTCAATAATCAAGCAATTGAAAATGAGATGAAAAGCCTTGGTTTAACATTTGAATTTCTCTGTGGACAAGGCTATGACGGAGGTTCAAATATGTCCGGAAAGTTCAAAGGCGTTCAAGCCATCATACTAGCTGAACAACCATTGGCGTTGTATACGCATTGTTTTAGTCATTCGCTAAATGTATGCATATCAAAAACGTGTGAGAAATATCTTGGGCACTAGTAGGGGAGCAGTGAGAGTTCTATTACACTCTAGAACCCACATCACCCCACTACTAAGCCTCAGACATGTAATATTTGCAAAAGCTCGTGAACCCAAGGTCGGATGTTGACAAATGAGGTGTCGTTGGACTCGAGCTGACGTCCTCTTTCCTATGGACCATTCGTAATATTTTTGAGGAAAAAAAAATTGAATTTTTGTTTTCGAAAGTAGGTGATAGTTTGAAAACCAAACATGATAGAATGTTGTGCAATAGCTTAAACGAACGGTCTCTATGTCCTTTATTTTTTATAACAAAAAGTTTTTATTTTTTACATTTTTTTGAAAAAAGTTCAATTTTGAATTTTTATATTTTGGAAACTAAAGAGTTTAAAAAAATTGTTTGAAATAAATGATTGGCCCTGACCCCCTCTACCCCCAAAATAAATTTCAAGTCTCTAGGACTAAAACTGTGCAGTAGTGTGAATTGGAGAGTTCTGAGTCGCCCCCTACTTTCATATAAACTTTGGCCGATATCTCCCGAACGCGTGGTCGGATTTTAACAAACGAGGTATTGTTGGCGTTGGGAGGATGTCCTCTTGGCTAAGCATGTGTGTTGGTATTTAAAAAAATAGTTTTTTTTTGGATTGGCACTATTTTGGAAACGGTGAATTGGAAAAAAAATTGTTTGACGTTAATGAAAGGTGGGTATGCCCTCTAGGTGGACAGCAAGTTTCAAGGGTGTAGGAGGGAAAACAAATGATATTGTACAGGCCCCGGGGGGGCTGCATCCCCTGAAAGCCACCCCCATCATCTATTAAAACCACCCCTAACTGGCCAACATCATAAGTCCAGAACAGTACCTTTTACACAGCAAGGGCGGCCGACCAGCTCGGGAGGCTAGCCAACCACTTGCAACACACTCATAAACATCTACACAATAGCTAACTAGGGCAGCTACGTCAATGGAATGCTGACTGTGCAACGGCAGGACCTATAAGAAGTGAGGCCTTTTGGGAGCTGTATCTGTCATACAGTGTGTGCTGCCGGAGGCCCTGCTCCAGCTACTATCATCAGGTGAGCATCAGCAAGTGTTCAGATATCCTTTACTTTGTAACACCCATCCACAATCTTGTACACTTAACTTGTATTACTATTCACATTCCCCTAAAAGGGACTTACAATTTCACACTCACTGACCAATAAACACTTGGTCAGTAAACTACACTTGTCTTGGTAATTACACGCCTCTTCACATCCTAATACCCTTCCTGACTCTCGTCACGATCGACCGTGACCACAGTAGCCAAGTAATTGCTTGCTCAGGCTCCATTGTGTCTCCCGCTTGCGACCGCCTAGCAGCGAGCCGCTGACACAAGCAGGTCTGTTATATAACTCATTCCAACCAGCTGGGAGGCCGGAACGTTAACATGCGCCCAGGGGTTCATCCCCTAGCTGACTCTTACATCTCAGCAGGAGCACCCCCTAGCATTTAAACACCAGACAACACTCTACACTGGTAAGCATACCCAGCTACGGGAAGCTGCCCTCTCTAGGAATCACCTTCCAAATTAGTACAATAACATATATGTTTTAGCCCTAACTAACCCCCCAACTAAGGGATCTAAAACAAATTGTTGGAGGCCGGGTACCACGCACAGTAAAGAAAGGGCTCATACAACGAGTTCTCGTGGTAGAAACGGTCCGTACCGAATACAGCCAAGCGAAATAGTTGTGAATTTTTTTTCCTGACAGAAAGCATCATTTTTCCTTCCCCCTAGCTACACGAGGGAAAATTTTTCTCTTCCCCCCTTTATTACACGGGGACTTGTGTTATTATTAACAACCCCCAACTAAAATAATTTTTTTCTCTTTCTTCTTCCACACAATATACAAGTATGAACTCACCTGCACGACAGGCCACGCTGAGGAACATTGACTTGTACCAGGGGATCATAGCATCCCATAGCCGAATTAGGGCCCAGCAGGACCGCTTACGAAAAGTGCAAAAGTTCGTACGGATGCATTATGGGCCGATCATGAGGGCACTCACTAGCCCGCAGAGCTCTATTAGAGAGTCACGGGACATCAGAGCGCGAATAGCCACAATTCGCACACAATTAAATATTACACACTGGCGGCTACATAAAAGACATGATGAATTGACACAACAATACTACAGGCTGAGGGAGGAACACCACAGGGCACAAACACAGAACACGAAGGTAGCTGACCAAGCCAAAGAGCTCACGAGCGATTACGCCGAGCTTTGGGGCGAATTTATAGAGCTCCAAGCCACTAACATTCATTTTGAGCTGGCAACTGGAAAACTCACGAAGCAAACAAACGACATCTGCGTGGACACATTAACGCAGCAATTTGCACGAATGTCCACCTTAGTCACCAACAACACAAAGGGGAGGGAGGCAACCGTGGCCATAGGCCAGAAATCGGGCAGACCACCCTCCAACACATTGCGGGGGCAGACACACACACACAAACAATTACCGGAAGCCCAACAGGACAGAGAACAGGCGAAACCGGGGACATGTCCCTCCCACACCAATACAGGGAGGAACGGGGCTACCCACCCCGACGTCACGTAAAAGTACAGCCAAACAAACAACCAGGGGGGACAAGGGAAGACACATTAGGGAAGAGCGGGCGAGGGCCTACAGGCGAACACATTACCGGGACTATAGGGACCCAACTAGGACGACAACAGGAGCACACGCCACGACAAGGGATGAAACCCGCGATCGGCGGCGAAACGACCGAGGGGGCGGGCGAGAGCGACACTTACACGACATTTGGACATCCACGGTACAATACGACGACAGGGCATATATGTCCACCAGGCACACGGGCCTGACTACGCACGCAATGGCTAATTCGATGCCAGGACCACGAGTGCAAGTACAGACGTCGACACATACAGAGGTCCACACCCGGCACACATACATAACCACACACAAGTGGTAGCATATTATCCCATCCACACGAAACCACGTCCCAAAATTAGGGAAGAATATAAGGAACTCCGGGCTAACAAGGCCATTTTTGAGTTCATGGTAGGGCCACAAGCCCAGTCTAGAGAGGACATAAGCGTAGACACGCTAACGCAGCAATTTGCGAGGATGTCCCTCTCAGACACTTACACAACACAAGGGAAGGAGTCCACCGGGGCCACAGTCCAGAAGACGGCCAAGCTAGACTCCAACGCATCACAGGGCCAAAGTCACATCAATACACGTCCCTCAGCTCCGGATCAGAAGGCAATTTTGCCAAACCGAGGAGCGGAACCTAGGCCAACCCCCTCAAAACGGACGAACGAGAGGGAGTTGACGCCAGGACCCTCGAGTACACATGACATAACAGGGAGAAAACGGGAGGTAACCATGTCATGGGCTGAGAACGTACAGCCCGCCCTACAGCACATTACCCCGCCCTACAGCACATTAAGCCCACACACACCTACACAAATAGGCAAACACAAGGGCAGGAGTCTACCGTGGCCATAGGCCAGAAATCGCTTAGACTACACTCCACTACATCACCAGGAAAACAACATACACCAATGTCACTTGCACCACAATTATAGATACAGGGAGGCTCTTTTACACGTGAGAAACACGATAATGTATACACAAAGAGCAGGTTCCATCCCTGTAAACGGTAGACACACGGAGACTCACGAAAAAAAACCTGCATATTTTTCATGTATATACAGTGGAACATGGCTAAGTCAAAATTGTATGATTCAAAATTCTTCTTAGTTTTTCCTGGCCCCTTGCATTTTTTTAGGCCATCAATGGTTTACAAGCGTGCAAAGTTTTTAATATGCAGAGCCGAGCGGAAGCCAATCAGGCGGGCCGCGCGACTTAGGGTCGGAAAGAGATATTCCGAACAAAGCCTAAGCAACAAACCACAGCATAGAGCCTAGGCGGGTCTTTCTAAGCAGAAATGACTATCCTGTTATATTTTCCGGTCCCACAGTTTGATAGATTCTCTTGTGATGGCCGAGAGCCCTAATCGTAAGCAAGAGTTAGGAATCTCAAACGATTTTTCAAAAATGGTAGATTTCCCTGAGACGTAACTAGATTACTGTCGTACTAACGTCGCCAAACAGGTGAATAATACACTCAGGTCCTACCTTTCATTTTGAAACATTTTGACGTTATTTACGATACAATCTTTACAGATTACCGCCGCCTGGCAACCCCCTTTGATAAGCATAAAGAATTGCGCAGACGGGATACAATATATTTTCTTTGCTCTTTTCAAAGAGCTCTCTTAATTCGGATCGTTGCATAACTCATTTTTTTTTCTTTCGCCTCTTTCACTAATCCCGTGAAAGGAAGGTTATCCAAGTTGAACTGTATATATTTAATACATAGGTACACGGAATATATTACAATGCCTATAACATGAATTTTTCTCGCCCCCATAACAGCGCGCAAACTAAAACATAAACACCATAGGGTGAAAAAGCCCAGACTTTGGGAAAACCCACATATTTTTGGAAGTCACACAGTCAACTCACATTGCCACATAACAGGCTAACACTTGGCAGAACTGTCCCGAAGACACAAGCCAAAAAGGCACCAGGAATAATTACCCTGGTTAAAGACGGTCTCGAACCCGCAACCTCCTGGACACCAGGAGTGCAAGGTCGGGTAACTATCCAATGGGAGGATAGAATAATAAAGGACAGTTCCACTAACACATATACATACGCACAAAACAATAAAATCACCTCCGACACCTAGTCACCAAACACGCGACTAGCGGCCCGGAGACACTCGTGCATAGACACAGCCAAGTACCACTAACAGGGATATATTCGACCCACGCTTACATTAACACAAGACTTGGGGACACAATATGTATTTAGTGGAAGGTTCTTTTCCATTACGGAAAGCCATGCTCACAACAACGGAGCGAACAATCAAGCTCCCACACACATACGTGTTGAACATATGAACATCGCCAGACAAGTAATAGCTAGTGCACACGTGAATGAAATTAGATATTATCGCCGTCAGCGATAACACACTCGTGACTGGGCGACCTTCGCTAGCACAAACTAAGAGAACTCCAGGCCAGGCTGTAACATACGCATTCATTTACGGGAGTTTCAAAACCCTATAACTTTCAAAATTACAATACGAGGAGCATTCCAAAAGACCAAAATTTTTCACGCCAAAGCATATTTTCATCTGCGTGCCTCAAACTCACGATACACGTGCCATGTGACATACAGTACGAAAAATCGTAACACCAGCACCTTCAACCAAGGCGGGTGCGAACTCACGACCACACAACACAATCGTGCCAAAAACAAACTAACCAACGGTATTTTTGGCACGAAAAACACAATCAAAAGCCACACTGGGGACAATCAAATCCCAACAGACAACGCAGACATAGAACGCGGATAACTACATGGGATTGCGGGTCCGAATGCCCAGTAAAAATCGGACACCGTGGAAAACAACTATCCAGAATCCCAATTAGACTGAAATGGGCCCCAGACAAGCACATAAGTGGGTCAGATACATGTCTATAGTGACAGGAAGTTTCTTTTCCCATACATAATGGAGCATAGATTCGCCCCAGGGTACTCGCTACAACAGCCTACCTCGGCATTGGCGACCCAGGAATTCCCAACAAGAGGGCGCACCGAAAATTCTAGGCCTCCAAGGGGACCACAATAGACTTCCCAGACATGGATTACACATAGTTACACAAGGCAGAGGTCTTGCTGAAAGCAAGGTACACAAAACATCAGTAGGCAAAAACGGGACAGATTAGCACACTGTCACTCCCGGAATCCCAAACAGTGACAACACTCCAACATGGACAAAAATCACGTTCCGGCAGCCGACACACGTAACGTCAGAGCCTGCCATTACGCAAGGCAAAACACTGACTTGCGAATTCCAGAAGCATTGCAACACTGCTGTCGGCAGACACTATTGTTATAACGAAAGTGACCATGAAATGCAAACATGACCACATAAACAAACCAATAATAATGGCATACATTAACACAGAATTCAGCAGCGCTACAATAGGCCTGGCATTTAGCAATAGGCAGATACTGTGGGCCACAGAAGCTTGTTTACAACTGCGATAACAGGTTACACGCGCCGGCTCACAATTAGCATCATGAGTCACGATAAGACGTATCCGATGAATGGCACGCGCGCCGGCGCGTTGCAACGGAACGCAACTACAGTCACGCAGGCCTCAGTAATCACAGCCACGGGCACCCCCTGCCCACACACGCGACCCCTAATCAGGGGCGAATACAGACAGATTCCTTGAAGGAACAACCCCCCCCCCAATAACTACTTCTCTTTTTACTTTCCCCCCAGGGGCTCACATCTTGTGGGCGTGGGTTGGCGACCACGGGGCCCCAGCTGAGTCCGGCATTGCTTCCACTTACTTGTGCCGGGCTCCTCTCTGTCTTCTTTCCTGTCGACCTCACTTGGTCAACTCTTGTTCTCTTCTGACCCCGACGGTATTAGGGTATCCGAGGCCTAGGGAGTCTCTTCCTTTCCCGCCTTAATTGGCCCTTGTCTCATCTTTTCTGATACCCTCCTTCTGCGAGGGGTCAGCCTTCTTTTTCTCTCCCTTTTACCTCCTGCCTTCTGCTCTAGGCCCTTAAGGAGGCAGGGTGTATGTAGCCCCACCCCTTCTGGTGCACCCTAGATAATGCTACACCCTCAGGGGCTCACGGCTGGTGAGTTCGGGAGTTGGCGACCCCGAGGGATTCCTGAGCTGGGTCCGTTTTCCCCCTTTGTCCCTTACCTTTGGGGCGGACCCTCTCCTCTTTCACTTTCCTATATGCCTTTCATGGCTCTCCTTCCTTCCAAGTCCCTCAATCCGCCTTCTCCGAGGGTTGAGGGCATTTCTTTTCCTTCTGTCCTTTTATTTGCCTTATTCTCCTTTAGTTTTCCATTTCTTCTTCTAGTATGTAGGTTAGTAGTTAGTTTTAGTTTTAAGTTCGCTTTTCATTTTCATCTTCACGATCACCCAAACCATCAGGGGCCGATAACCTAGATGTTAGGCCCCTTAAAACAACAATTATCATCATCATCATCTTTTTACTTTTAATCCCAAAACCATCATAGGCGATCAGGACATGACCAGTCACACTACGATCACTTGCTACATTAATATTACAAATGAGAGACCAGATTAGGCCGTGACGTCACAGCGTCACCACACTCTACTATCCCAAGGAGCGGATAGAAAGCAGATATTGACCAAGTGAGGATGACAGGAGCACAGGTGGATAGGGCCAGCCTGATAGCCAATATACCACCTACAGGCTACCATTGTCCCACCTTCCTTCTTCCATAACCTCGTCACTCACAACATTAGCCAACACAAACACATAAACACATAAAAACAGCTAAACTACATGACAAAATATACAACGGGGTTGATAGACTTCATGCGTTTAAAGAGAAGGCTCACTACGCCCTGGATCTCAATGCTAACACCCGAGTATTAGGGGTGTGTCGGAAAGAATAGCAAGCGTAACGCACATCTCAACATACAGAGATGCGGCCAAACTTAAACTTACAAATATTTTCTTATTAAATAATCCCGCATGAAAGGGACATAGTATTATTATACATTGACCTATACCTATCCTTAAATGAGAGCGGATACGCCTCATATCCATCCCCACGCATGGAATAATCCCACCCACACACCTGGGTTGTTATTAGTATTACTCCTGCATGGAATTTTTATATTTTTGCAAACCCGGGAAATACCTACCCCCGTCCACTCACTGTAGAAGCATCCTGATAGCATCACCGGCCCCAGGCCTCCATTAACATGGAGCCCAAAGATGCGCAACCCCCTCTTACCTTGCTTTAAGCCTATTCAACAAATAACACCCCCCGGATCCTAATAACAGGGAACCCAACGCCATAAAACCCTATTAACGCCTCCATGAAAATTACCAAGGCATTACAGCTGGAAGTCCGACGTAGCCATAGCAGACCTAAAGTAGTCCATGCATTTAGAAGATTCTACAACCCCAGAACACTTAAAAATTTTACATTTTTTACACAATAAATTATTTACATAGTACACTCATTTTTTTATATAAAAAAGGAATCTCTGACACGCTGAATGATGATCACAGCGTAAGCAGAAGGGCAGAGGCACCACACAGGAGCAGAGCTGGGGAAGGCAATGATGAGCCCTACCCCAGTTGGCTCAATGACCCAGACCAATAACAGACGAACTACGTAAGGTCGAAGCGCCGATGGCCTAGCAAGGGCAAACGTCGGAGTCCCGGAAGGCCTAGCCTGCCCCAGGGACAATGAAAAGTTACACCCACCATGTGCTACGGGCATCGAACCCAAGACCTGCTGGGGAGACTTTTGACGAACGGGGGGAGAAATAGCCAACTCCGCACCGGACTCAGGAGAGGAACCAAGGGACGACCAAATTACGACTAGACTATTAGTTTAGCATGTAAGTAAGTAGAACTTCCATGGCGGGGAGTTAGTCTCCTACTCGCAGGAGTGAAGCAGGGTCTCAGGATTCAGCGAGACCAATCCTGGGTCCGACAAGTCCTTGCCCCGCGCGGCACAGGTGAAGAAACCAAATAAACAAATAATCAATAATATATATGGGATGAAGGCGGTCATTCGGTCCCGCGCCCACATAAATGGCTGACAACGGGTCGCCAGAGCTTAAATGGTGACGCATCGGGCAGCCAGAGATCTTAAATGAGGAGCATAGCGAGCCCTCACAGGGGTTTTAGTGGGCACAACCCAACAATGCTGAATACAGCCATGAATAACAAAGGAAGAACAATGACAACATGTGCAAATGCAACGGCAATGAACAGGCAAGTACAACGGCGATGCGTTTGCCCTCCAAGCAGCGCAGGCGGCCGGAACTTTATTAATTACTAGTATTAATCATTAGCATAAATGTCGACAACTAGTATTAAGGGAGCGGAATCCGGCGATTCTAGAGACAACCGGTGTTTCTAGGATACGTGCGGGTGGTGATCTGGGGAGGTAGAACTGCCCCGGGGGATCGCTCTGGTCAAAATTTTAGCATGTAAGACAGTTGCATTTTGATACGCAACTTAGAATTAAGCAAATTTTATAAGCGCTGTTGCTAAATAATAGCACAGCATATTTCGGCAATAGACTAAGTTCAACCATTCGGCTTATAAATATCAAACATTTTTTTTACTTATCATAATTGAAGTAAAATATTTCGGCACCTGATGACCAACAAACCCGTCATCAGGGTAAGCCCGATAATACATTAAGTTAGATTATACTAGGATAAATTACATTATGGTAAAATATTTCGGCACCTGGCGACTCAAATCCGTTGCCAGGGTAGCCCGATAACACAATAGGATATAACACACTAAGATAAGTAGGATTAAGGCAAAATATTTCGGCACCTGGCGGCTAGTCGTTGCCAGGATAAGCCCGATAAATCGATAAATCACCGATAAAGACATAACAGGGCGGAGGCACTGAAGCCGTCCGACCCATCAGCGAGGTATACGGTACAGCCACTGGAGCTGACCAACCCCGATAATACACGTGACGTCCGAAGAGGTCTCAAGGGCGGTGGCACCATCCAAGCCAACCCTTAAAAAAGCGCTGCGCGATAGGTGCGCAATATATATATTTGGCCAAGGGCATGTATACCACATATCTTTGTTTTTCAGCAAAGAGCTCCTTCACTGCAGCATCATGGGAATGCTAACAACGTGATTTACCAGGTAAAGGTGACGTCACACATACACTACACACAACTGGAGTACACTGAGGAGACATACAATTACACATGTACACAAAAGAGTAGAGTAAGTAGGCTAATATAGGACTCTAGTCGGCATAGGTTAAGGTACAGTAATATAATGTGCCAAAGGCAAGCGATATCGGCATGCGCCTATAAATGGTATATATGACTTATATAATATTCCTATGCTCTATTACAGATCACCCGAGCGGCAATCCACTAATATACTTCGTCCACAGGTCCACAACGCAATAAACATGTCTTTTGTAAATATATTTCCAACACCAACTTGTACACACTCTCCTATGTCACAAACATATACACTCTCCAAGACTTTCAGTTGCACCCCTTAACGGTGACAACACAGTGATCAACGATGCACAGTAACCGTGGAATACTGAGTATCAATGAACACAAAAACACATTATGCACGCAAATGAAGCGTGGATTCAGTGTCTAAGGGCGGCTCAACGCTTGTAAGCGCCGCGCCTTCGACGCTAAGGTGGAATTCCTAACCACGGTGGGAAAACCACTAGGGTATAAGAGAAAACAAAATGAGACAGCGGATTAGCCACTAAACCCTAGCAGGAACGGCCTCTTAAGGACGCTCGATAAGGTAATATATAATAGTTGTAAATTATTTTGTATTTTATAGTTATATCATGATAACGTCACACACGTACATGTTCCACATGGTTGGATAATATACCTATACATAGAGCACCAACATGGCAACCATCATTACTACTATGGTCATTATTATTATTATTATGTTTAGTATGTTACAATATCCTACTTTCTCGCGAACATTGGTGATCATTGGCGAACGGATGGTCAGATTTTAACAAATGAGGTGTCGTTGGACTCGAGCTGACGTCCTCTTTGCTATAGACCACTCGTTATATTTTTCAAAAAAAATTCGAAAAAATTTGTTTTTAAAAGTAGGCGATAGTTTGAAAACCAAACACGATAGAATGTTGTGCCATAGTTCAAACCAATGGTCTCTATGACCTTTATTTTTTATAATAAAACTTTTTATATTTTGAGATTTTTTTAAAACCCTTAAATTTTGAATTTTTACTATTCTGGAAACTAACACGTTGACAAATAAGTTTGTTTGACATAAATGAAAATTCCCTACCCTCTCTACCATGAAAATAAATGTCAAGTCTCTAGGATAAGAACTATGCATTTTTAATTTTTCTTTATTTTTTATTTATTTTTAATAAAAGAGTGTTTGTAGACAGAGAGGCGGTAGCGCTTGACGTATGTTACAACGAGGCTATGATTGGACATGGTGGATACAGGAAATGGCTATTTCGACGGGGCGATATATGGCAAAACGAGGGGTCGCTTTTCGGTATTTTCCTATGACGAATGAATGAAGGCGAATATTTTCGAAAATCTCTTATAATGATCTTTAAAATAGGTCAGTAAACACTTGACCAGTGACCAACTAAAATTCATAATGCTATGAGACGAATAAAAATAGTCGACAACAACAGAACTTGCTTTCCTATGTCTGACTGGCAGCCAGAATGGGAAAACAGAATATCTGCTCGAGAGGCCAGCTTGGAGCCTGGCTAGTTGGCTAAGAGAATGGAATGTGGTTTAGAGCTGACAACATTGGTGTCATATGATAACAGGTTGGAACCATGTGGCAACTCTGTAAAAAGGTGATAACAGCTAGCCAGGTGAGCAGCAGCAGCCGCAGCAGGCAGGGGCCCCGCAGAGAGGAAAGGGGAAAGAGGGAAGGGTGAACACAAAGAGAGAAAACAGGAAATCACGTGACCACTACAGAGCGATGAGAGGGCGGGGCCAGAGGGCTGGGGAGGTGAGGGGAGGAGTGGAGAACCCATGACAGCCAATAGCTGAACGAGTTGAATGTCAACATGGAGTGAAGGAGTGAGACACAGGTGTGGAGAGAGAAAGACAAACTTGCATGGACATGCATGAAGCGCGGGGCGCCATACACAGAGCTCTCGTACATCATGATTCAATAAATAAATAAATAAATTTAAAAATAAAATAAAAAGTGCACAGGTTGACACAACATGTAATTTATTGATCCAAGAATTAAACGTAGAGTTAAATCCTAACCATTTGACATATAGTTTATTTCCTTTTTGTTTCAACACTTTTTCCACAAGATAATGTTTGGGAAATGTTGTTTTTTGAAGTTCATGGAGATAAAATCTACATTTTATGGGTTGATGGTTGAGGTCTTGGAGTAAATAGGTGACTGGATTGTCCAAGTTGACTTGACGAATTCGAAATAGTTCAGTCCCCCACTGAGGCGTGTAGCCCTTATTGAAATTTGCTCACACGAACAAAATCCCCAATTTTCAGTCGGTGACGTTTAGGATCTGCTGTTTTTATGGGGTTTAACAGTTTATCCAGTTGCTGAATATTTTTGGTCACGAGGCGTGGTTTGGTCCCAATGGTTCTATGTTTGGTGTCATTGTAACGTAACACTAGCTTAGGTAACATGTCCAACCAGCGGAATTGCCCTGAGCGGTAAACGCTTTCCACATATGGGTTTTCAATGTTCGGTTAAACCGCTCGACCACGCTTGCTTTGAGATTGTTGTACGTAGTGTAATGGTGAATATCCTTAGATTTGAGAAAACTGGAGAAATCCTTGTTGAAAAATTCTTTCCCCTGGTCGGTTTGTAGCAACTGAGGTTGACGTTTGGAGTGTTGAATAATATGTTGAAAGGCCATGGTAACTAGTGGACCAGACTTGCGACGCACAGGTTCAACAAAGGAAATTTTGGAATACACATCAATGCCGGCCAACATATAGCGTACATCATCGTTAACGCCAGCATAGGGTATCATATCAACCAAGTCAGCCTGCCAAAGTTCATCCACACGTCGTGAAATCACCTTGAGTCGTGGATAGTGACGCCTAGCAGGGCGATGCAACTCGTGAGCAACACCCATTTTAATGGGTGAGGGCTTAAACAATAATTTTGGCATTTTGAAGTTCTTGTTCAATTTCTTGAATTTCCCAATCGTGACCGGTATGGCCGGCTTGACGTGAAGCATGCAACAACTGTAGCCGCTGGATGAGATTATTGGGATTGTGCCAGTAGGTAACATTCACAAGGGGTTTTAATGGTTTAAATGTCACTCCCGAAGCGGACACTTTACGACGACCACGTTGACTGGTGGGAAATATTTTTGCAATAATGGTTCTATATTTTTGAGATATATTGGCATTCACTTGTTGAGCTGGATCATACTGTCTTTTGTGGGCATGGGTATCCAATAAAATGGATTTATATTTGCCAAGGTCCTCTGACGTATAATCATGGAATGAGGGTGTTCGAGAAAAGAGCAGCTTTAACAGTCCTGGCGTCAATTTATAGTTGATGACAGCTTTAGTACGAGCAAATTTAATGGATGAATCCCCAATTTTAAAACTATCATCCTAATAGCGAACACCATACGTGGTATCTGTGTTTCCAATAAATAGATCAATGAGAGTAGGGGGGTAGTGGCGCTTCTACTTCACTCCAGAACCCTCCTTGCCCCACTACTAGGCCTCAGCCATGTTAAATATCTCTCGAACGCATAGTCGGATGTTGACAAATGAGGTGTCATTGGACTCGAGCTGACGTACTCTTTCCTATGGACCATGTATTATATATTTCTTAAAATTGAAATTTTTCGTTTTCGAAAATAGGCGATAGTTTGAAAACCAAACATGATAGAACGTTGTGCCATGGCTCAAATGAATGGTCTCTATGGCTTTTATTTTTTGTAATAAGACTTTTTGATTTTTTATGTTTTTTTGAAAACACTCGAATTTTGATAATTCTATATTTTGGAAACTAGGAACTATACATGAAAGTTTATTTGACATAAATGAAAGGTCCCTATGCCCCCTACCCCCAAAATAAATTTCAAGTCTCTAGGATGAAATCCTGACAGTAGTGTGGTAATACGGTTACTGACCACTAACTTATTTAACCCTCCTCGTATTTGCCCCGAACCTGATATCTCGCTAACCAATGGTCGGATTTTAACATAGAGTGTGTCCTAGCAGTCCTAGTGATGCCCCCTACTTTCCTATAGGCTCTTTATTTAAATAAAAGACCAAAACTAAAAGGTCATCCGCTTTTAATATTTCCTAAACCCATGGTTGGATTTGAGCATAAGGGGTGTCCTAGGAATCGTGGTGAACCCCCCTTTCGTATGGAAGTTTTATTTCCACTCTAAAATAGTGCTAGGTTGTAGGTTCTGCTCTACTTAAGAAGTTGTGAGCCCCTGCGACCTTGGAATGGAAGGAGACATGCTTGGAGGGCGTGCTTGGATTCGTTTTTATCGTCTCGTTGCGTTCTTTACGAGAATGTAGGTGTCGAAAAGGTGAAAATCTGGATACATGGTTTGTTTGGGGGTAAAACATGATTTTAGACTTTTTGTTATATCTCGCGAACCAATGATGCCAGAGGCGTTTACGACGGTTCTAAGGACTCGCAGTGACGTCCTCTTTGCTACGGACCACTCGTTATAATTTAAAAAAATGGAAAGTCTATTTTGTGGTAAACACGTGTTTTTGTGAATTTTGCCGATATCTCACGAACAAATAACGCTAGAGACGTGTACGAGGTGTCCTAGGACTCGGGATAACGCCCCCTTTCGAGTGTGATAGATATGGTTTCCAAAAAATAATTCACAAAGGGCCTAACGCCATACATGTTGAAAAAAAATCTTTACCGATACCTGTTTATAATGTTCATGAAGCGTGGTGGTTGACAGAGACGATACTGCTGGGTGTGTGTGTTTCAACGAACCTGTCGCTAACCACAAGGACCATGCTTAATAGAAAAATCGCTATTTCGGCGGGTCGGCTTATGACAAAGCGAGGGTGTGATTTTTTCTGACATTTTACCTTGAACGTGTAAACGATGATGAGAACATGGTTCTATGTTGGTCGAAGCGAGTAGAGAAAACAAACTTGCAGACGAGCAAGAGGTGAATGTCATTTGAGCTTATTGGAAGGCGCTGATCTGACTTGACAACAGGTGCAATGGAAAATGACCAAGACGCTTGAAGGTGAAATAATCTGACCGCCGTGGTGAAAGGGAAGAGCGAAATGCATGTGAACATGTGTGAAACCACATGTACGCTAAACAAGTTACATCCTGTTTGCTTCGTACGTGACAAAATGCATGTTTATGTGAAATTTGACCCGGCACAGGTGTTCACCTTGGGTGTTAGCTGTCCACGTGCACGATAACTTGTAACAAGGCACATCCTGTTTTGCTTCGTACGTGACAAAATGCAAGTTGACGTGAAATTTGATCTGACACAGGTGTTCACCTTGGACGTTAGCTGTCCACGTGCCTGATAACAGAATGTTCAATGCGTGGGAATCGCTGAATCAGTAAAAAGTATGATGCATTTTGTGGCAATGATGTCACAACCAATAGATAGGCAAGAGCTGCGAACAGCAGTGGTGGGAGGTGAAGGGGGGGGGGGGGAGATGAGGGAGGGGTAATGTAAGAGAGAACACAGGTGGAAAGAGAAAGAAATATGTGGAGCTGAGGACTGTACACACAAAGCTATAGGTAGTGTACAACATGTGTGAATAAATTAATAAAAAAGTGCACAGGTTCACACAACATGTAATTTATTGATCCAAGAATTAAACGTAGAGTTAAATTCTAACCATTTGACATATAGTTTATCAACACTTTTTCCACAAGATAATGCTTTGGAAATGCTGTTTTCTGAAGTTCATGGAGATAAAATCTACCTTTTATGGGTTGACGGTTGAGGTCCTCGAGTAAATAGGTGACTGGACTCTCCAAGTTGACTTGACGAATTCGAAATAGTTCAGTCCCCCACGGAGGCGTGTAGCCCTTATTGAAGGCACACTTAAATTTGCTCACACGAACAAAATCTCCAATTTTAAGTCGGTGACGTTTAGGATCGGCTGTTTTTATGGGGTTAAACAGTTTATCCAATCGATGAATTTTTTTAGTCACGAGGCGTGGCTTGGTCCCAATCGTTCTATATTTGGTGTCATTGTAACGTGACACTAGCTCAGGTAACATGTCCAACCAGCGATAACTGCCCTGAGCGGTAAACGCTTTCCACATATGGGTTTTCAATGTTCGGTTAAAACGCTCGACCACACTGGCTTTGAGATTGCTGTACGTGGTGTAATGGTGAATATCCTTAGATTTGAGAAAACTGGAGAAATCCTTGTTGAAAAATGCTTTCCCCTGGTCGGTTTGTAGCAGCTGAGATTGACGTTTGGAGTGTTGAATAATATGTTGAAAGGCCTTGGTAACTAGTGGACCAGACTTGCGACGGACAGGTTCAACAAAGGCCATTTTGGAATAGACATCAATGACGGTCAACATATAGCGTACACCGTCGTTAACGCCAGCATAAGGTATCATTTCAACCAAGTCAGCCTGCCAAAGTTCATCCACACCTCGTGAAATCACCTTGAGTCGTGGATAGTAACGCCTAGCTGGGCGATGCAACTCGTGAGCAATACCCATTTTAATGGGTGAGGGCTTAAACAATAATTTTGGCATTTTGAAGTTCTTGTTGAATTTCTTGAATTTCCCAATCGTGACCGGTATGGCCGGCTTGACGTGAGGCATGCAACAACTGTAGCCGTTGAACGAGCTTATTGGGATTGTGCCAGTAGGTAACATCCACAAGGGGTTTTAATGGTTTAAATGTCACTCCCGAAGCGGATGCTTTACGACGAGTACTTTGACTGGTGGGAAAATTTTTTGCAGTGATGGTTTTATATTTTTGAGATATATTGGCATTCACTTGTTGAGTGGGATCATACTGTCTTTTGTGAGCATGGGTATCCAATAAAATGGATTTATATTTGTCAAGATCCTCTGACGTATAATCATGGGAAGAGGGGGTCCGAGAAAGAGCAGCTTTAACAGTACAGGGGTTAATTTATAGTCAATGTTTTTAATGACAGCTTTAGTACGAGCAAATTTAATGGATGAATCGACAATTTTAAAACTATCATTCTCATAGCGAACACCATACGTGGTATCAGTGTTTCCAATAAATAGATGGTGAAATAGGGCTCCAATGTTGATCCATAATATTTTATTAAAATGGTTTTCAGTTGAGCTTTATGTTGAGGGGTGGCCAAGAGTTGTGAAAACGGAGACGCTCTGGAAGGTTGATGATGATGATGATAATTGTTGTTTTAAGGGGCCTAACATCTAGGCTATCGGCCCCCGATAGTGTGGGTGATCGTGAAGATGAAAATGAAATGTAAACTTAAAACTAAAACTAACTACCAACCTACATTAAAAAAACAACCCCTGGCACCATCCAGCCCATGACGGGCTAAGGCCGACCAAGCGACCGGTGCCCAGCCATTTGGCCTGCAGATATTGGGGTGACGCATGATCATCGCGTCGGGTCCCCTCGGCCGTTAATCTTGGGATTCGTGATCGGGGTGCTGTCTCACTGTCAGACAGCTACTCAATTGTCCTCACGAGGCTGAGTGCACCCCGTTCCAACCCTCACGTCAGTTTTAAAATCCCTGACGGAGCCGGGGATCGAACCCGGGGCCTCCGGGTGAGAAGCAGGCGCGCTACCCTAACACCACGGGGCCGGCACCAACCTACATACTAGAATAAATGGAAAACTAAAGGAGAATAAGGCAAATCAAGGACAGGAGGAAAAGAAATGCCCTCAACCCTCGAAGAATGCGGATTGAGGGACTTGGAAGGAAGGAGAGCCATGAAAGGGAGATAGGAAAGTGAAAGAGGAGAGGGTCCGCCCCGAAGGTAAGGGACAAAAGGGGAAAACGGACCCAGCTCAGGAATCCCTCGGGGTCGCCAAATCCCGAACTCACCAGCCGTGCGCCCCTGAGGGTGTAGCATTATCTAGGGTGCACCAAAAGTGGTGGGGCTACATACACCCGGCCTCCTTGAGGGCCTTGAGCAGAAGGCAGGAGATAACAGGAAAAGAAAACGTAGGCTGACCCCTCGCAGAAGGAGGGAATCAGAAAATATGAGACAAGGGCCAATTAAGGCCGGAAAGGAAGTGACTCCCGAGGCCTCGGATACCCTAATACCGGCCGGTTCGGAAGAGAGCAAGAGTTGACCAAGTGAGGTCGACAGGAAAGAAGACGGAGAGGAGCCCGGCACAAGTAAGTGGAAGCAATGCCGGACTCAGCCGGGGCCTCGTGGTGGTCAGCCCACGCCCACTAGAAGTGAGCCCCTGGGGGTGCTCTGGAAGGGCAAGGTGTTTCGACCATGGCCAAGGATTTCTTTTTTCTCAAAAACTCTGCAAGGGGTGAGGACTTTTTTTGAGGCGTAAACACTTGTTCCTCCTCATCCTCAACTTCGCTAACACTAGTCAAATCTTCCTGTTCATGTTCCTCTTCCTCAGGGTCCTCGTGCAGCGTCTGTGTGGCTTGTGAAACGGTGGGTAGCGGCTCGAAAGAGGGTTTCTACATGGCTTTTCGCGGAGGTGCTAAATGTTGTTGAATAAACAAAGCATGATCGGCACGCGATCGTTTCAATTGACGAAACTTTTGGCGAATAGTATTTTTTTGCTCTAATAATATGCTTTTTCAATTGACTCTCTGCTAACGCCATGGTGTCTTGACAAATGACTTGCCGGGGAATGAGACAGGACCTTAAATAGCAATAATATTATCAAACCCTAAGCGATACCGTCCTTGGTTGAGTTCACTTTGTTTGTCAATCACTAAACAGGCATGACGTTGAGTGTTCCAGCACTTGGCACACAATTCTGTAAACATTTGAAAGGTCATATCCGGATTCACATGTTCATTATAAATGTGACGACTGTTCCTCTCGTCCTGGCGAAATAAAACAATGACATTGGCATTGTCACGAATCAACTTTTTTGACATTTTTGAATACGTTTGTCGAAGATAGAAGCAATCGATATGTTTGAGACGACCCATGCTGAAATAGCTTTGAATGATACCTTGACGTTCAGTGGATACATCACCGAAAATCAGAGTGAATCGGGCTTTACCTCATCCGGTGAAATCACATTTTCTTGCATGGAAAATGTGAAATAACCCACATTCTCTTTTTGTAATCCAGACATGACTTGATCCAGAAACACGTAGAGGGGTTGGTAGAGAGATTTTGCAATAATATAAATATTTTGAAAACGCAGACCATTGGGCGCTGTAATGAGCGTCAGCAAAAGATTGGTCTTTCCACAGCCGGAAGGTCCCACAATGATGCAGCGAATGGAAGATGGAAACAGTGAACCATGGCGTTGTTCACGTGATGTGGGACAGAGATGGGAAACCATGTCCCCCACGGCGAATGACTCTTGCTGCTTAATAATCTTCATATCAACTAAGGCTTAGCCAAGCTAGCAGGCTGTCTATATACAGGACACCGAGCCTTTTCATAGAAACAGTAGACTTGTACTACAAGTTGACGATGGATGTCTTTGGACGTGCGTTGATGGCCAAAGCTAGGTCTGTTCCCATACATGATCCTAAACAAGAAACAGATCCTGCTAATAAACACTATGTGGATAGGTCAGTAGTGCCATGCACTAAACAGGGAGATTATGACTTTAAATAAATAAGAACTTTATTGCAGCCAATGGCCAAACTAATAAATTAACATTAAAAGACAAAAAAGATTTATTTATTTATTCGTATCAGAAGCATTAATACTATATATGTATACATTAAAACTCTTACTGGATTAAATACAATGCAAAGTCACACTAAACAAACAAGAGTCTATACTACTTTTGCCCAGAAGTTAGCGACATCCAGTGCATTTTCTCTCGCCTGAAGCAAATCTTGTACTGTGCATGTTTGAGGGCACCTGCTGCACTGCAACAAATGAGACGTAGTCTGGATTACACCACATTCACACAATGAGGACTCGATGTCGAAACCCCACTTCTGCAGGTTACTTTTACATCTTGTCACGCCTGCCCGTAATCTGTTCAGAGATCTCCAGGTACTCCATTTCTCCATATGACCCGGTGGTAGTTCTTCACTAGGTGTCAGCCATTCTTCGGAGCGATTGCAGCTTGCACGCCATAGATGGATTCGGGATTGTTGAGGTGTCCCCTTAAGAGCCTCGGTAATTCTGAGGAAACTTTTCCTTGATTTGAGTCTCGAAGTAGCTGGCTTGTATCCATACAGAGGGTGAGCTTTAGATGTTACCGCCTTCTTCTTCTCAATTCTTGCTGCAATCTCACGACGAATATTAGGAGGGGCAATGCCAGCAAGACTGTACAATTTATCCAAAGGAGTAGGCTTTATACATCCGGTAATAATGCGACAGGTATCGTTTAGAGCTGTATCTACATTCCTGGCGTGGGTTGACTTGTACCATACTGGGGATGCATATTCCGCAGCAGAGTAACATAGAGCAATGGAAGAGGTTCTCACAGTATTGGGATGTGCCCCCCATGTAGTACCCGTTATCTTCCTTATAATATTATTTCTGGCTGCCACTTTTTGCTTGGTGTTCGAGCAGTGTTTCTGGTAAGTGAGAGCACGGTCGAGGGTAACTCCAAGATATTTTGGTGAGATGCAGTGCTCTAATGTGGTTCCTTCCCAAGTGATTTTAAGGGTTCTGTTTGCCATTTTATTTTTAAGGTGGAAGGCACAAGTCTGTGTTTTATTGGGGTTTGGACTCAGCAGATTCTCCTTGTAGTAAGCAGACAGCTCTGTAAGTGCATTAGATAGTTTCTGCTCAATAGCGTCAAAGCAGGAGTCTTGAGTGGTGATGGCACAGTCATCTGCATAGATAAAGCTTTGTGTTCCTACAGGTAGCGGCTGGTCATTGGTGTAGATGTTGAACAATGACGGAGAGAGCACACTTCCCTGAGGTAATCCGTTCCTCTGTGATCTCCACCTGCTTCTTTTCCCCTGAAATTCGACGAAAAATCTTCTATTTTCAAGGAGATTTCTTATGAAGCAGGTAAGCTGGTAATCATTCGTAGCATTGTATAGTTTCATGAGGAGACGTCTATGGTTGACAGTATCATATGCAGCTGTAAGGTCGATAAACACTGCTCCAGTGATCTGTTTCCTTTCAAAACCATCTTCGATATGCTGCGTTAACTTCAACACTTGAGAGGTACAGCTCTTCCCAATTCTGAAGCCAGCTTGCTGTGGTATATAGATAGCCTCTAATTTCTCCATTAGTCTGTGGAGTATGAGTCTTTCAAGGATCTTGTACAGATGACAAAGGAGCGAAATAGGTCGATAGCTCTTTGGGTCATTTGGATCCTTACCTGGCTTACGAATGACTATAACTTTGGCTTTCCTCCATAATTTCGGGATCTTGCATGATTGGATGCATTTGTTCATTAGCTCTGTTAACCAGTGCTTTGTGACTGGACCGAAATTCTTAATTTGCTCAACTCTTAAGTCATCAAGGTCAGCTGCTTTACCATTCTCGGTTTTTCTCAGTGCATGATCAAGCTCAGCCTGAGTAAAAGATTGATGTAGAATACTGGTTTCTTGATCAGGTTTCCTCTCTAGTGTCTTCTTACTAGTCTTGATGGAACTAGTAGATTTTCCATTTTCAATGAGCTGGTGTGCAATTTCATCAGCTTTGATATTTGCATGTGTACTTGTTTGAGAACGATCATTATTTAGACGTCTTAATAATCTCCAAGCTCCTTGACTGCTTCTACTCATGTCACAGTCTGCCATCAGTTTCTCCCATTGGTCTCTCTTTGCCTCAGAGATTGAAGAGAGAATAGACGCTGCATTGTTGGAGGTTTCCTCACTAAAAGGTTTTCGTCGAATGATTTGTAATATTCATCTAGTAATACTGCTGTCTCTGCAGTTATCCCTTGAATATAGTTAGTCCTACAGCCTCTTGGAATACATGTCCGAGAACAAAGATTCACAGCATCAACAAAACGTTCATATTCCTCAGGTACGGCTGGGATGGTCCGAACTTTCACATCCAGCAATTCGGAAAACTTTGACCAATCAGCTTTTTTAAAGTTATATCGTCGCCTGAAGCGAGTTTCTTGAGGTCTTATGACTGGAAGTAGCTGGCACATTATTGGTCTATGTTGTGTTCTAGGGATCGGCAAACACACAGATTTATGACATTGTTGTCTTCACTACAAAACATTGTAAGTGTGACCCGTCTTTGTTTGCACAACATCACGTGATACCTATCACACTGCTCTCCACATAGCAAACAGATGCACTGCTGGTCCGGCTGATGAAATCTCTTCTTGGTGCATACTTTAAAGTGAAAACCATGCACCGAAAATCTCGTGACTATATGACGCAAATCGTACAATGCATTTGTCCATTCAATTGAAAGCATCGCGTCAGTGCCGTAAAAGTCGTCCCATATGTCTTCTCTCTTCCTTTTCAATTCTGTCAGTAGGGTCTCATATCCAGGTGTAACGGGCAGCAGTAGGTTCAGTCTCAGGTCTTCAACAAAATATGGCTCTCTAGCTAGCAGGTAAACCAAACGGGATGGCGTGTACTTTGAAAGGCACAGAGCTCTCTTGAGATAGATGGATTTTACTCTTTCCAGATCTGCCAGGTGTTTTCTCTTGAGGTGTATCCATACATTTTCCAATCCATACGATGCAATTGGTGCTATTTTTACATAAAACAATTGGATTGCAGTCTTTAGGGACAATTTATGAATTTGTTTTATGTCACTCATCGCTTTCACTGCAGCAGTCAGCTTGTCTCTCATATGGATTGTAAAAACGTTTCCCAGAGTCTGCAAAGTTATCCCGAGATACTTAAAATGAGTCACCGATGGAATAAGTCTGTCTTTATGGCTTATCTTTCCCCGCTTCCCTCCTTTCCTGAATGTCATCATAAATGTCTTGTCCTCGTTTAAGCGTAATTCATTGACTTCAGCCCAATCCACCAACTTGTTGAAAGCTCTTTGGAGATATTCCATACTTGATGATGATAGAACCATGTCGTCTGCATATATATATATATAACCTGACGTTGTCCGTCAATGTTGCTTCTACTATGTCCGCAGTGGCGATGTTGAACAACAGGGGACTTAGAGGGTCCCCCTGTAGTACACCATTAGTTTGTTGTATCGGCTTAGACTTGGAGATGTTGCCATTAATCTCCACACAATTCCAGCTAAGAATATTCCGTATTATAGTGGTCAGGTAGTGCTCCTCGCCTATGAATTTCTCCAATTTTTTCAATAGGATAGTTCTGTTTAATGTGTCAAAAGCCTTGCTGTAATCAATGAACACTGCGTAAAGTTTTCCACTTGGTGGTGCTAATGCCTCCTCTATTTCCATCTGAAGACACTGAATAGCATGTAAGGTGGATCTACCTCTCCGGAAACCGAATTGCATATCTGGCATTTTTATATCCACATGCTCTGTCAGACGTTCACATATCAGCTTCGTCAAAGTTTTGAAGAGTGTACACTCAAGAGCTATACCTCAGTATGCATTCGGGTCACTGGTATCCCCTTTTTCCTTATAAAGCATCTTAATTGTAGATCTCCTCCAGCTGTCCGGTATATTCCCACGGCGGATGCATTCATTTAAAATAGACAATATTCCCTCTTTAAGGACTGGTGCAACGCTTTTAAGGTGTTCATTATAGATAAAATCTGGACCACATGCCTTGTTATTCTTCGTACTGTTCATCACTCTCAACACCTCTTCTTCTGTAAACAATTGTAAATGATCTGTTACATGGGAGTTTCCTGATGGACGTGTTTCCCTGTCTTGGAGAATAAGCGACAAATGTTCTTCCCAGATCTCCATTGGGATACTCCTTGGGAATCTGGGCTGTCTTGGGTTTAAAGCCCTGTAGGGGTTCTGTTCTGCTTCTTCAACAAGTTTTCTTTCTTCATTCTCTTGGTATGAAATCCGTGTTGCTTTCAAGATGACCTTATATTGTCTCCTTTTTTCGCTGTAAGCTTGAAGATTCTCTGGTGAGGAATTTTGTAAGGCCTGATGCAAGGCTGTTAAAGCCACCTTACGGGCAATATAACATTCTTCATTAAACCACAATTTAGATTTCTTCGCCACAACATGTACAGGATATGCTGCATGCAGAATAAGCTGTTCAATTTCATTCGTTGCTGCGTCAAGGTCACCCATTGATATTAATTTCAAAATGGCCTGGTTGTCCGTGAGGTTTATCAGTTTCGTATCTATTTTTCTCGAGATCTTCACAGGCACATTTTCATTTTGGAAATTCTCTGGTTTTAAACTGAAAACCGTTACAACAGGAAGGTGTTTCCTCGTTGAATCCCTTATTATTCTTTGGCTTACAGGAACGATATGTCTCCTGTTTGTAAGGACTAAATCAATAGCACTAGATCCATTGTAGCATATATAGGTCATCTGCTGCGCGTCATTCACAAGAGTCAATCCTTCCCCTTCCAAGTAGTCTAGCACTGAAGACGTCTTGCGACATGTCTTATCGATGCGACAGTTAAGGTTTCCGGCCAATATTAAAGCATCATTTACTGTTGTCTTGTTCATTGCATAGGCTATCTCTTCAATTATATCAACAGCTGACTTGTCAGGTTGAAAATAAACTCCCATGATTACACATAGTCTTGATTTTATCATTAGTACATTGTCTGTTTTATGTAAAATTCTGAATGGTGCTAGTTTGGCTTTAAGCAGACATGTAATTCCCCCTTTTGGTCTACCCAGAGGTCCCTGATTCGCTAGTATATTAAACGTATACGCATAGTTTGCCGTCCATTCTACTGTCAGCATTTTTTCTGTAAGTATCACAACATCATGCTCCGCAAAAACGTAGTCCGGTACAATATTTGTGACGCTCCTTAGACCTTCCACATTCCATAGAAATGTTCGTAAAATCTCTGATCTACTTTTCGTGTGTGGAAAATGCTCTATTTCCTTCCAAATCGGCTGCTCTGTTGTACAGTCCCTGTCTTCGAATACGAAAGGGCCTTACGAGTACATTCTTTGGCCAAAACTCTGGTTTCTCTGTTTCTTGAAGATACTGATATGGTACTCCTAACTTGAACGCCTTATTCGTTCCCATTGTTTTCAGTTCCTCACAAGTGGTGTTACCACGTATACCCTTTTCCGAAAGGAAGCCTTTCAATTTCTCTGTCGTCGCTTGTTGAGAACATCGTCCTACATAGAGTCAGGCGAATCTTTCTCCTGCTTGTAGTGCTAAAACTGAAGATGTGTCCGTCCCAATTATGATCTGCTGACTTCTTCTTTTCCTCCTATTGCTCTCTACCAAAATAAAACCATCCTCTTTCTCAATTCTCCTCTCCTCTATGTACTGAAATTCATTGCTTTTATGAACGCCCTGTGGCTTGCTTATTGAACCCACCTGGTTGATCAATTGTTCGACTGGAGACCGAGGAATTTCCAAGCTTCCATCATTGACCTCATTTGGTTTCTGCTTAGCTTCTCCATGGGATATGGTGCTGCAAACAGCTGGTGCTTTCGGGAATGATATTACCGTATTGTTTCCTTGATTGGTATGATCTGATATGGTGCTGCATACAGCTGGTGCTTTCGGGGATGATATTACCGTATTGTTTCCTTGATTGGTATGATCTATAGCTGGCAGAGACCCAGGCTTACTGTTTCCCTTCACACGATGATATTCGTTTCCTAAGATTGATGAGATGGAAGGTCGACGTTCGTTGTGCAATTTACAAAGTGCGCTTGTCATTTGATCTATTTTTATGTTGATTTCTGCTCTCATATCTTCAAGTTCATTCTTCATAGTTTTCCCTGCTTTGTATAAAATGAAATCCTCTTGACTTTAAGGGAAAGCGGTTAACCCATGTAAAACATCCTCAAGTGGCTACAGACGTTACTACGAAAAAGTATGTGGATAACAAAGTGTATGAGTTTTATGACAAAGTGCCCCAGCTTACAGTGAATCGCTATAGCGCTAATCACCATCGGATTATTCACGTGGATGACCCGCAAGACGAAGACGATGTCTGTACCAAGCGTTACGTGACCTATGAAATGAAAAGGCTTTATAAATTTATCCCATCTGTATTTTTAGCGTATCTGACAAATGAAAAACCTGTGAATGACAGAAACCATATACCGATAATCCTTGATCAGCATCTGACCTATGTGCTTGCTTCAGGTTTAAGCCACTATCGATTACCCTATGATGGAACCATTCACATCAAATATGCCATACCTGATGAGAACCATTTACAAATAAAGATAAATGGTCATAGGATGTTGCCCCATAACCATGAAATGGTCAATTCAGGTGACGAATTATCCTTGCATCTCATGTTGACATGCGATGAAAAGCAAGCGGGAAAAACCATAAACGATTTCCCACTTTATGTGGAATTGGAATATACAGTCATGAAATAACAATCTGACGTTAGTTGTGATTTAAACTTTCTTGTGAAAGGTTGTTGGTCATTATCATCATGGTGAAACAAAGGTATGTGGTGAGAAAGACTAAAAGGACTTTGTCCTTGGCAAAGCCTGGGCTTAAGACATTCGTGGACAAGCCGTTGCGAAAGAAAATAAGAAAAAATAATGTATTGACCATGGGGAAAGCCTTTCGAGCAGCACAGAGACATGTTATTCCAAATCGTCGGCGACAGGGTTCAAAACAAGGGCGAGTGATTCCCATTCCCAAACGAGCGGGATTTTTACCTGCATTATTTGCCGGTTTGGCTGCTATGGGTTCACTTTTGGGCGGTGCCAGTGCAGTGGCGAAAACCATTAAAGCCGCGCAGCAGGGCAAGCAACAACTCAAAGAAAGTCAGCGACACAATGAAACGATGGAAGCGATTGCTATGGGGGCTAGAAATGCCAATTTAAAGCCAGCCTTTTATCAACAAGGACTTGGGATTTCACCATTTCGAAATATTTAAAAAAAAACTCAGCCATAGCGATACATGCCCTGACATATCAACAAGTGGAAAGCTATGCTAAACAACTAAAGCTTTCTCATTTTCGAGGTGTGTTTATGTGAAACCAATTACCCCCACGAGCCTGGAAACAGGAATGTGCTTTTGTCAATTTGGATGATCACCGAGGACCAGGAACACGTTATGTAGCTTATGTCAAAAAAGTATCCATCGTATGGTACTTTGACAATTTTGGGAATTTGCCCCCGCCCATGGAACTAGTGACCTATTTTGGAAACAGGATCAAGATATATTATAATGTGAAACGTGAGCAAACGTTTAACAGCCAACAGTGTGGACGTTTGTGTTTAATTTTTTATATAAGACGCAGCATAAGCTAAAACGCCACCAGTATGTCGGCAGAAAGTAAAACGTTTACACTGCATGGACGTGGACCCGAAGTCAGCCTAGACTTTAACCCGCCTATCGAATTGAGTGAAAACCCCTATGATTTAGGACTTGTTTCTCTTGAAACGTACAATCGAATATACAACATATGTGAAAATGTGAACAACAAGTTTTACTATGATGATTCTGTGCTCACCCTGAACTCTGGTGGATACACGATCGATGACATTTATGAACACATGTATGTGGTGTTGATCAATGAATATGGTTTAAAGTCATTTCTCGATGGAACGCGCAAGTTTGAACTTGTAGGCAATACCAACACTCATCGCTGCAGTATTTTCTCTACATTCAACATTGACTTTAAAACACGCCCCGATTCCATTGGTCCATTACTAGGATTTAAACCACGTGTGTTGGAGCCCAACAAAAACATGAATCGGACCATGAAGTGAAATTCATTGAGGACCATCATGTGTCGGTGACGTGTAATATTATTAGCCAAGTGTACACCAATCATGAACCATCGCATTCGCTTTATGACTTTATAGTGACATCGCCCAATGGGTATATTATTCGTGAAAACCCTCCAGTGGTGCTTTTTCATTCTGTGGCTGTCGATAGTTTTAGTAATATAACATTAAGACTGATCAATAGAGATCAACAACTCATTGATCTAGATTCTACCACACCAGGGACTTACAAGTTGGTGCTAAAGCCACTATGAAGTTTGTGTATAAAGCAACAACACCGTCTAGGAATGGTGTTAGTTGTTTGCCATGTGAATACACGTTAACATCTCAAGACAAGCAGATTTTACAGCATTTGGGTTACCACGTCAACCCTCATAATGAATTCTATCCTAGAGATAGCGAACCGCATCGAGGAGCAACCAGGAGTGGTAAGAATTGATCTCCATTCCTATCAAGCTCAAACACCTGGACTCAATAACAATGATGAAATTCAATTTGTTATCAACAACCAAGATATTTACACCCTACCGCATGAAAGTGTCATTCAGATTGAAGGTCGGCTCACTAAAGCCGATGGCTCTACACCCACCACATCCAAGTTGGCCAACCATGGTTTGGCCTTTCTGTTTTCTGAGGTGCGGTATGTCATTAACGATATCGTGGTGGATAGCACTCGAAATGTGGGCATTTCCAGTGTTATGAAACTATACCCCTATTATAGTGAGGAAGAAGGTAAAACACTTTGCATGGCAGGTTGGTGCCCTGACTCGACCAATGACTGGATGGTACACACCGATGGGACCTTTACTGGATATTTACCTCTTAAACTGATTTTAGGCTTTGCCGAAGATCACCAACGCATTGTGGTCAACGCAAGACAAGTGCTTTATCTAGTGAGAGACAGGAGTGATAATAATGCACTCAAGGGAGCCGACAATGCCCCCATAGATTCAAAAATTCAACTACAAGCCTTGCAATGGAAAGTGACCCATGTGACCCTTGACGATAGCAAAAAACTGGAAATACTCAAAATGGTAAAGAGAGATATGCCTCTACCCATGGAATTTAGAAGCTGGGCACTCCATGAGTATCCGCTATTGCCCACCACCAACACACACAGTTGGTCTGTAAAAACAGCTCGCTATACAGAGAGACCTCTCTACCTGATCGTGGGTTTTCAAACGAATCGCAAGTATCAACAAACCAAAGATGCCACGCAATTTGATCACCTGCAATTGAGAAATGCACGTCTTTTCCTCAACGGAGCTGTGTTTCCCTATGAAGGACTGGATTTGGATTCTTCAAAAAATAAGTTTGGCCCCCTTTACGACTTGTTTTCTAAATTTCGATGGTCGTATTATCAAAAAGAGAACGGCCCCATGCTACTACCCCATGCATTTAAGGCAAGACCACCACTGATTGTCTTTGACTGTTCTTACCTGGAAGAGTCTGTCAAGCCATCCAATATCGACATTTGACTAGATTTTGAAACGCATGACAATGTACCAGCCAATACCACGGCCTACTGTTTGATTATTCATCACTAACAAGTCAACTATTATCCACTATCCAACCAAGTGACGAGTGTATAAATAACAGGTCAACCCACGTCAAGCCGCTCAGTCATGTCTTGCTTTAAAGTCTCAAGAGACGTCACATCCATGAATTTAAACTCTGAGGAACAACGTTTCAAGACTTTTGCCACGTGGCCAGTGCCTTTCATAAACCCTCAAGCCTTGGCGGCCTCTGGATTCTACTATTTAAAAACAAGAGATGAAGTGAAATGTGCATTTTGTCCCATCATCATAGCCCAATGGCAGGAGGGCGATGAACCCATGCAGGAACATCAGCACAGGTCACCCACCTGCCCCTACCTGTGCAGAATGGAAGTGGGAAATATACCCTGTCATTCAAGCTATCCCTCACTTGTGCCTCTGAGTAATGAAAAAACAAGTTACGATACGTGTATGGTGTACGGTGTCCAAGGTGCTTTGGTGAGCAGCTCACCATCAAAAACGCCTAGTTTAGAGACATTGGGACATCATCGGTCTTATGGACGTTACAAACACAAGAGACTATATTGTTGTATCAGTTGGTATCGTCCATATCCCAATATGACAAAAGCCTGGAAGACGTGTTATGATAATAAAATTATGTAAATCTTAAATTCTTATATTTGCATGTCCCCCTGTCCTACCTTAACCTCAATTTTTTTTCAAACTAGCATGGCAGGTAAGTCCATGTCATGATCACACTTTAGTGGTCGATCATCAGTCAGTCGTCAGTTGAACTTGGTCCAGGCAAGCGTCAAAATGTTGCGCACACTCTTTGTGGATTGCCAAGGGTTTAAAATTGGTGACAACAAATTTATATTTAAACAAGTGGCCATTATCGATTGTACCACGTTTTGGATATCGCAAGCTACGCATTTGCTATTTAAACCGCCCCATGCTTTTGATTTGTTGTGTAAAAATGATCGTAAACAAACCCAGTGGATTGAAAATCATAGGCAACTAGACTGGAATCAGGGAACCATTTCCTATAAATATTTGGACGTGGTCATGAAAGCACACTTGTCCTCGGCCAATGTGGTATATGTGAAAGGTAATGAAAAACGTCAATGGTTGCAACCATTTTTGGCGTCCTACTGTCAATGTATTGACCTCATGGAGTTGGGCTGCCCCTCCCTGCAAACGCTCATGGATACTTGTTCCTGTGGCAACATTACCCATAGAGCCCTATCGCATGCGTGGCATCTCTTTCATTGGTTAACCACCCATGCCTGCTGGGAGTTGTTGAACAAAATTATAACTCAAGATTTACCTGTGAATGACGCCAGTGAGATTTCTACAAGCGACGTGTAAACATCTACAGCACGTGATACCATGGAGAAAGGCAATGCTACGGACAAAGCCATCGGCAAGTTCTTTGTGTGCAAAAAGAAACTAGCCAGTTTTACCAAAGAGGAACTCTTGGCGCTCCTCAAGTCGTTCATTTATTTTGTGGCTGCCAACGCGGTGAAAGAAATCTGGCAACATGTACCAAAATCATGGACTCAAGACCCTGTGTTGAGTGAATTGCAACCCTGTACGGATTACGATCACCATAAGCAAGTGGCCATAGCAAAAATACCGTCTATGCGTCAGTGTGCGACTTGCCAGCTAGTGAAACTGTATCACTGTCATAAAAGTCCGTGTAAAGACTTTGTTGAATCATTCCACGGGTGTCATGGCGAGAAAAAGCAACAACAACAACAACAAACACAAACATTGTCCACAGAGGAAGAGGAAGACCAAACCTTTTTACCATCAATGGAAAAGGATATGCCAGACCTGTACTGGCAATGGCGTCATTGACAAAGTGATTCAATACTTACCTTTCTAAATCCATCTTCCAGGTTATCGTTTTTGTGGCCCTGGAACTCGTCTCGAAAAACGTTTACAACGTGGTGATGTACCCATTAATCTTTTGGATCAAGCATGCAAGGAACATGACCTTTCTTATCGCCATAGTCATCCTGGTTTAAGGCATGTGGCAGATAAATTGTTATTGAAGAAAGCTAAACAACGTTTCACATCCAGTGATGCCTCAGTGGGTGAAAGGACGGCAGCCCTGATTGTCATGAGTGCTATGAAAGGAAAGTTGATGATGCATGGACATAAACATTGAGGAATTGAGGAGTGAGGAATTGGGATTTGTTTGTATTCTATATTTATTTTGTCAATTCACTATGTCTATGAAATAAAAACAAAGGTTTACCAGAGCACGATGTTTTGTTATTTTTAATTTTTTGAAATCATGATGTTGATGGCTTATGTTTCATTTTAAACATTTCACACATGATGAATTCGCACACTGCTATTTTTCATTTTGCAATTTACAGATTTAAAAAAAGTTCGTTTCAAGTTTGGCGTTTTTGATGATATGGATTTTTCCAGTTTGTTGATGACACTTTTTAAACAATGTCCGTCTGAAGATTTTTGAATTTTCAAATTTCACATATGGCCATTTCCAGTTTTTAAAAAGGTCCGTTTTAAGTTTTGCGTTTTTGGTGATATGGAAACATGGATTTTCCATTTTGCTGTTTTCATATTTTTCCATTTGGTGTATGTCGAAAGTTGAGATTTGACAATGATGTTGATGCAAGTGCTTGACCATGGCGATGCTGCAATGTGTTTATGAGTGTTTGGAGAAACGTCGAGGTCTACGACTACTGCAGGTAAGACTGTTTTTACAAAAATAATGTATTTGACTACCACATTTCCATGAAAAAAAAAACGAAACTATTGAAAACAAAATGAGTATATAAGTGACCCTTTACCCCATCCCCACCCACCCACCCTACCTCACCGTGTTTGCTCTGGTCAACCATACACACCAGCTTTCTCTCTCCACTCATACATTCAAACCTGTCTTCGGGAACAAACACAACCACTTTATTTATTCCCAAAAGCACATTCTCGACATGCACACTCATCCCAAAAGAACTTGTTTAGTTTATCATTTACATTACGAAAAATAATTAAATACTAGTTATTAAAGTTACTAAAAATCTCACTTATTTCATATTTACAACAAAAACTCAACTTTGTACAGTGTTAAAAGAATCAAACTATTTACCAATCAAAAATTTTAAAAAAAGTAAGGTTGCATATAACTTTCTTAAAGAGCAAAAGGTCCAAGTGGGCTGCCACTATTTACAAAAACTACTATTTAAAATGACAAAAAAAACAATATTTACAAAATACTAAATCTACAAGTTACATAAAGCTATGTCCCATAAACGATTAAACAGTGAAATCACACCTCCTCCTCCTTGCGATCATAACCCCAGGGCAGGCTGGTGAGCAGGTCATCAGGCCACACACGCTTGTTATCCATGGAGGCGAGGGTGCGTTTTCTCTGTTCCACAAGATACAAATGATGGTTGCTGGATTGTATCCTGCACTGTGTATGAGACATAGCTTTGCCCGTGCGTAAAACCGCTAGATAGTCATCAACACGTAGCGATTTTACCACTGCCCTAGCTACACCTTTTGCTCTTTTGGCTTCCTTACAGTCGAGTGTGCGGTAAGCATACATTTTCGAAGCCAAACCTACGAATTCCGTCATAATGGAATCACCGCATTCATCTTTTAAAACGCCAATTTTCTTCTTGTTTTTTATGGGCAGCTGAAACACGTTGTCAGCGCTATAGCAAGAGGTGTCGAACCAGTCACTATGTTGCCTCATGACGCCATAGGGGTTGCAGTGGCGGATGTGGTAAATGAATGAGTCCGTATCCATATACAAAAGAGAGACGTCCTCAATATGGCGTTTGGCAAACTCATAGTGAAATCGATACATGACCGATTTAGAAAAGTCTAAAATGACTTGACCCAAGTCAATGGGTTTATCCATGGTCACGCTGGTCTTACTCATTTCAATAGTAGCCAAATCCTCATCGATAATGTTGATCGATTTGAAATTTGGCTTGGCAATGTACCGTCGGGCTCGCCAACGCCCCTCCCAGACATTGACCAATTTAATGTCACGGTATTTGCGAACATTCTCCATGGACTTGCCATAAATGCAGTTGTTCATTAATTTAAAAAAAATAATTTCAAACTGCTGTGTTGCCATTTGTCAGTGCTCTGTGTTGAGTTGCATGTATGGTTTGAGCCATGCTTTTTGAGCAAAATAAATACCCCTGTGGATTTTCTTCAACACCAAGCCTTGGGCGAGGCATTGCACCAACATTTGGATATGTAGCACATACCGATTTTTGTTGTAAAGTGTGCCCATGAGTTTTTTAATTTTCACTTTACTGTCAGGGGGAACCATTTGCTCAAGGCAGAATGGGAAATCTGCATATTGATCATACAAGGATGAGGGATATTCAATATCTACTTCTAGCACATATCCACGGCCTGTTTCTTGGCTAGCCATGATCACATCAAATTCTGACACTTGTTTGTCTGTCAGCCAAGCAAACTTCCCATAGGGCAGAGGCTGACTCATGGCAAAACCGTACAAATTATTCACGTCATAGTACATTAAGTGCGATTCTGGTTTGTCTGGTGAATAATCATGCATGTAGGCATTGTTCGCTTCGGCATGGCGCTGGTTAAGTGACACAAACCCGCCACGAATGCCCTTTTTAAAAAATAGAACCATGTCTACGTCAGTGAGTAAAACCAATTCCACCTGAGTATATTTTAATGCGGCATCAAACGAGAGCCCAGGACTTGTACAATAGTGAGCCGGGTCAAGACCATAAATGTGCTGACACAACTCACGAAATTTTTCAAACACATCGGTGAGCAGCAATACATCCAGTTTTAGGTAATCCATAGCATATTCACTTAGCGTGTTCATGCCAAACACTCGCCAAACTTGACATGCATGTGCATAGTCCTCATCGGAAACGGTACTGCGTGTTAGTTTCGAGTAAAATTTCTCTTGTGGAGGGAGTTTTCTTTTCTTTAACACGTCCCAGCTGTTGCATAAATCATACGGGAATATACCTTTCCGAATGCACAATTGAAATTGCTCAGGATCATTAAAATGCATTCTAGTATTTTTTAATTCCTCCTCATTCAAGCCATTCACAAGGCTGTCTAGCGAGGATGCCATAAACTTGATGATGATGATGATGATAATTGTTGTTTTAAGGGGCCTAACATCGAGGTTATAGGCCCCTAATGAAATGAAATGGCGTGAAATGAAAGGATGTAGATAAAAACAAGTCACTGCCATGGATGAAGCGAAAATGGTGTTTATAAAACAGACAGTGAGCCCCTAAAATTATGCCTTATTTGAATAAAAAGAATAAAAGGCGGATGGTAAAAAAGGATAAAACAAATAAAGCATAGTGAGCAATACAATACATAACACAATAAAAAACATAAAACAGATTTAACCAGAATTAAAATTCGTAACTACACATTAAAACTTAAAAAAGTAACCACTCTCCCTCATGAACCGGATGACGAGGTCAGCTGACGGCCCGTCATCACGGAGAATAAGGGAGAGGGTATTAGGCAGTTTAAGAGTCCCTCGCAGATCGGCCAGATCCACACACTCCAAGAGAAGGTGTGCCACGGTTAGGTGGGCGCCGCAAGTACACACAGGAGGAACTTCTCTCTTTAGCAAGTGGGAGTGCGTAGCAATCCCATGGCCGATCCGGAGTCGACAGAGTACCACAGCTTCCTTCCGGAGAGATCGGAAGGAAGATTTCCACACCTTCGTTGTCTCCTTGATGCCTCTCAGTTTGTTGGGTGGAGGCGTGGCACGCCATGCCTCCTCCCAATGCGACAGGATCGAATGCCGCAACTGAGAGCGCACATCACTAGCAGGCACCTTATACGGTAGCGAGGGCAGTGCGACTGCCTCTCTCGCAGCCTGATCAGCAAGCTCGTTTCCCGCAATACCCATGTGGCTAGGAAGCCACACAAAGGTCACCCCGGTTCCAGCGTTACGCGAACTGACGAGCTGGTCATGCACACGCTGGACCAACGGGTGCTTCGGGAAACACACATCCATCGCCTGCAGCGCACTCAGAGAGTCAGTATACACAAGAAAGTGCAGTTGATCGTCTGATAACGTGTACCGCAGAGCCTCTAAGATGGCAGAGAGCTCCGCAGTGTACACGCCACAGGATTCGGGAAGTGAAAAGAGAAACCGACGATCCTCAACCACAAATGCACAGCCAACTTTCTCGTTTACCCTCGAACCGTCCGTGAATAGAAGCCCTGATCCTGGATACCGGCTCACCACGGACTGGAACAGATTCCGATGGATGGAGGAGTCGTGTCCGACTTGGGGCCGGTGTGCAGATCCAGGATGATATCAGGGCGAGAGACCATCCACGTAGGGGCCTTGCTAGGTACTCGGACGATACAGGAGACAGAAGGAAATCGGAACTGACGGTATAAGTCATCCAAGCGAATCCCCGCCGGCCGAGTGGCTCCGATGAGCGCATCAGACAGCCGGCGATTCGGATTGGAAAACAAACATGGATAGCTTGGATGAAGTGGCATCTGTCGAATAGTTGCAGCATAGGTCAGCAGTACTTGTTGGCGCCTCAGGTGTAAAGGCGGTACGCCAGCCTCGGCGAGCAAGCTGACGACTGGGCTTGTCCGAAAGGCACCCGTCGCCAGCCTCACACCGCCGTGGTGGACACTGTCCAGTTTAACAAGCACTGACTTACGGGCCGAACCATATGCTACACTGCCATAATCTAATCTAGATAAAATCAGTGCCTTATAAAAGCGTAGGAGCACCGCGCTGTCCGCCCCCCATGATGTGCCGCTAAGAAACCGCAACATGTTGAGTTTATTAGTACAGGCAGTTTTCAAACACCACACGTGTGGTTCCCACGTCAATTTTTGATCGAAAAGGAACAGGTACGCAGAAACAACAGGCAAAGCTACATTGCCCAGATAAAGCTCAGGATCTGGATGGAGGGTGCGCTTTCGGCAGAAATGGACAACCGAGAACTTAGCGGTTGAGAATCGAAAGCCATGCTCCAGTGTCCAGCGTTCCACTCTCCGAATAGCTTGTTCTAGCTGTCGTTCAACGACCGCCATATTTTGCGCACTATAATGTAGAGCGAAGTCGTCTACATATAGCGACGGTACCACTGCTGGACCAGCAGCAGCGACTATACCGTTTATGGCAATCGCAAATAATGTTACGCTAAGCACCGATCCCTGTGGGACTCCGTTTTCCTGTATATGATATTGCGAATATGTCCCCCCTATTCGGACACGGAACAGGCGAAGGGACAGAAAATTCGCAAAAAAAACCGGCAAGTTACCTCGGAATTTCCATTGATGCAGGGTAGAGAGGATGCCATAACGCCAAGTGGTGTCATAGGCCTTCTCGAGGTCAAAGAAAACAGCGACTAGGTGCTGTCTCCGGAGAAATGCGTCCTGTATGGCGGTCTCCAGGCGTATCAGATGGTCGTTGGTACACCGAGACGCCCTGAAACCACACTGGTATTCAGACAGGAGTCCCCGTTTCTCCAGGACCCACACCAGGCGCCGATTGACCATCCTCTCAAAGAGTTTGCACAGACAGTTAGTGAGACAAATAGGTCTGTAACTCCCTGTCAATTTGGGATCCTTATCGGGCTTCAGGATAGGTATAATGATACCTTCCTGCCATTGCGCTGGAAACACACCTTCCAACCAGATACGATTAAACACCCTGAGCAAATAACGAATGCTCTCATCGTTAAGGTGTTTAAGCATCTGGTTGTGAATATTATCCGGGCCAGGAGACGTGTCCCTGCAGAGCGCCAGCGCTCCGCGGAGTTCCCACTCCGTAAAGGGCACGTTATACTCCTCCGAAGCGCGGGAAGCAAAACTAAGCTGGAAACGTTCCGCTTTGCGCTTCAGGGCCACGAAGGCAGGGTCATAGTTATCGGAACCGGATATATCCGCAAAATACGAGGCGAAATGATTTGCAACGTGATAAGGATCTGTAACCAGTTCATTAGCAATGGAAATTCCCGGTACAGTAGAAGATGTCTGAATTCCCGAAATGCGTCGTAGTTTAGTCCACACTTGAGAGGAGGGGGTATGTGCCGTAATAGAAGACACATACCGTTCCCAGGATTGTTTCTTACTCTGGCGAATAAGAATCCGTGCCTTGGCACGAAATTTCTTAAACGCCACCAAATTGGCCATGGTTGGACGCCGACGGTAGTGCTTGTGAGCTTGACGACGGTCTCTTATTGCCGCTGCAATATCCTCTGTCCACCAAGGGACGAGTTTGCGACGAGGAGTCCCAGAAAAGGATAGAATGGACTCTTCGGCGGCAGCCAGAAGCACATCGGTGATGTGCTGTACCTCGTCATCGACGCTCCGGCAACCAAGATCGACGAACACAGCTCGTTCTTGAAACGAGGGACAATTTGACCGCTTAAGAACCCAACGACTGGGGAACTCCACGGGCGTCTGGTTCAGAAGGGTAAGAACGATCGGGAAATGGTCACTGTCACAGAGGTCGTCGTGTACATACCATCCAAATAGGGGGACCAGCGCACGGCAACACACACTCAAGTCAATGTGTGAGTACGTGCCGTGCGCTAAGCTAAAATGTGTAGCTTCCCCTGTATTTAATAGAGATAAATCCAACCCTTGAATTAAGCCCTCCACGTCCCTTCCTCTGGGGCAGGAAGATGGTGATCCCCATTCGGGGTGATGAGAGTTGAATTCACCCACGATTAGGAAAGGGACTGGAAGTTGATCAACAAGATCAAAGACGTCATTAATATCAAGGGGCTGGTTCGGTGGAAGGTACACGTTACAAACAGTTGTCATAGCAGGCAAGGACACGGGAAATGCAATAGCTTCCAGAGGAGTGGCGAGTGGAAACTCCTCACTATAGCAGTCAGAGCGAACGAAGGTACAAACGCCCCCGGAAGCCCGGGCGGCGTCTTGTCGCTCTTTAGAGTATAGTCGGAAACCTCTCAGAACAGTCTCGTGATCAGGTCTGAGGTTCGTTTCCTGTAGGCAGACTATACTCGCTGCGTATTGGGCAATATGCTGACGGAGTTCTGTCAATTGCCTGTCATAACTGTTACAATTCCACTGTAACAGTGCCATTGTGTGAACTTAGGGAATAACGTGGAGCGGCAAGCTACTCCAACTTTGACTCTGGAGGATCTACAGTCACTACGTCGACTATAATCTCCATGTCCTCAGGCGAGGTCATGGAGTGAATCGACTCGGTGGAAGATTTCATAGACGCAGTTCGGCGGCGGGGGGATCTCCGTGGGGAGCGCGCAGATCTGGGGACCGAAACGTCCCCAGGTGCAGAAGCATCCGCAGGTGTTGGCGCGGATGTCTTCCCCTTTTTGGGAGAAAGGGAATGCATAGTGCGGGGTCCCTTCTTACCCTTACCCGCCTCTTTAAGATATATAGACGGGTCAGGAGCCGAATTCCTGACCCTGGTCGACGATGCCGCCTCCGCCGGCTTCGGCGCGGCTTTCGCCGACCGTTTGGGTGGGGGGAAAGTCTTCGACTTCCTCCCGAGTGGGGAGTAAGTCTTCAACTTCCTCCCCTGCTGTGCGGGCGGAGCAGCCTTCGCTCGCACAGCCTTCGTGCTGGCCGAAGGTGGAGTTGAAGTCACCTTCGGGCTTTCCATTATAATCATAGGTGCTGGTTTCGGAACAGGTAACTCAGTTGCAGGTTTCACAGCTGGTACAAAAGATGATGTCGCCGGGACCAAATTTGGTATTATGGCCCTATAATCAATCGTGGGAGAAGGCGAAATCGTTGTATGGTACTTCTTGCGGGCTTCCTGGTAGGTGAGACCATCCAGGGTTTTGATCTGCAGGATTTTCTTCTCACTCAGGAAGACAGGGCAGTTCCTGTCCCGAGGAGTATGAAATCCAGGGCAATTAGTGCACTGATAAGGTGTTGTGCACTCTTCCGCTTCGTGTGGTACCTTACCGCATGTTCCACAGATTTCGGGGCTCGAGAATCGGGATAACATGTGCCCGAACTTCTGGCACTTATAACACCTCATTGGTGGGGGGATATAAGGCCGTACGTCACAACGGTAACTTGTAACCTTGACTTTCTCCGGGAGCACCGAAAGCTCAAAGAAATAATGAAAGCACCAGTATCAGTAGAATACTTTTCTATGCTTTGAATATTGCGTAATCGCGAGGACATATTGCATCATCATGACATCATCTGCTAGCAATGCGGATGTGAGCACGTGCAGCGTGCACGTGCACATGTTAGCGTGGGAAGAGGTCGACCTTTAACCGCTTGAAGCAGATAACCTTTGGGTAACCGCTTGAAGCAGATATCCTTTGACTTATTTATGCGATGGAGATAAAAATTAATGGGTGTTGACGTCATCTGATACCCGTGCAAATTTGCAGCTGTGCGAGCGATCACGTGATATGTCTGCAGTGTTCGCGTGAGACGTGGTTGACCTTTAACGTCATCGGGTAAGAATGTAATCTTTGACTTCTTTAAGTAATAGTGATAAAATTATAATGAGATGATTGCGTCCGAAGCTTGTTTTGTAGCCTTTGGTTTCTTGAGTGTAGGTGGGGGTGAAGGATATATAAATGCATGTGTGCGTGGATGAGTTTAACTTCTACGTTTGTGCGAAGAGAGAGTGTGTGTGTGTGAAAGAAATAAAGAAAGTCAACGACGAGGAACAAATTGTGTGTGTGACGGACGTTCTAACGAAGTTCAATAACTTAGCCACTTGCGTTGAGTATTCTAATAAGAAACTATCAGAACTAATAATTGATTTACCGTATGTGGTCCAAATTATTCGGGCTGTGGAGACGAGATTTGGAAGAAAAATAGTGGTGGACATTATCATTGAAGGTGAAATAACAAGTGTATTTCTACCAGCAGTATTTGCAAAACTAAGCGCATCAGAGATCGATGAACTAAACTCACTTAGAGGCAAACTGATGTTGGTGTATTTGGGGTTGAAGAACCGCTCACATCAAGTTGTTTTAAAACTGTAAATTTTGGTGAGTATATATATGCAGATTATATATGTATTGATTGATATAACGAATGATATATATATTTAGTTGCTTATTATTTCTTAATTTGTTTAATTTTTTTCAGATTATCTAAAAACTAATAAAATGAACAGCAAAATGAAGTGGAAAACTGTTAATTTTCTGAGTGGAACTGAACATCGATCGCACCCGGTAATAGAGTATCATCGTGTATGCCTTCATCAGTCTGAAGAAGAAGAAGAAGAAGAAGAAGAAGAAGAAGAAGGAGAAGAAGATGATAATGAGGTGAGTCATAATGAGAAAGAAGCTTGTTTTAACAAATGGACATCTTCGAGTGGAATTTCAAGAGTCTACGTTACTAAAGTTAGCAAATCAGATGATAGACAGCGAGAGGTGACAGAAACAGTTCTAAGATATTTGTTACAAGAATTATGTGAAGATGAACATTTTATTTGTTTCTTCGGATACAATACATTTGATGAGGTTTACAAAATTGAATTTTCCATCACTTGTTTTGAAGTAACAAAATTGAATGAGTATAGAAACAAATTGCTTGGTAAACTTCAGGACGAATTTCCCTTTGAAGCCATTCATTGTTCGCTGGAGATTACAGGCAGCAATTTATCTCAATGGCTTGATTACACTTTAAAAGATTATAGGTTTATGGTGAGCCGATGTTACAGCAACTGCTGGTGGTGTATTAACAACAGTGCAAATTGGACAATTGCATAGACAACAATGGCAACACCTCCTAGCAAACGTAGAAAGGTTGATATTGTAATACAGAATAATAACAGTGAAAATATAAGAAACCAATTGGACAATGCATTTGAAAGTGTTTCTAATTTTAGAAGTGAACTAAACGGTGCTATTTCAATATCATACCAAATCGGGGAATACACTCAAACGGACTTGATGGAGAACAGTGATGAGTTGATTGAATGTTGGAGAGTTATTAGCAACCACATATTGCAACAAGCTGTGAATTGTGAAGAAATTACACTTCAAATAAAGGATGAATCTTGCTTAAGCTGTGAGTTAATTGAAACGGCATTCAATTCTAGAATGTACACACTTGCAGTTTCAAATGTTAAGAATGAGTTTTTGGATCCCCGCGAATTTTTAGCAAATGCTAATATTTGGTTTACAAAGTATGTTAAGAAAGCGTTAACTGGGCAAGCTTTAAAGGTGAATTCAGTTTTGTGTGCACAGTATGTGCTTCGCGACATATCAGAAACAAAATATTTTGCTGTCAAAAATAAAGTAGTTTTCGAGTATACGGATGTAAATGAATTTTATAATAATCATATCATTGAAGGTACATTGACAAAAATGAGCGAATTTGAAGCAAATGGCTCTGGGTGGGCTTTAGAAAAAATGCATAGTTTGAGAATTAATATAAATAAATATGTTGGATTTCAAGTAGGAATGTCCAATACTAGTAGATTGCCTGATGTAATAGTCAATAAACATGCAGTGCTAAATTTGTATGATACAAATGAAGCTTGTTTTGCGTGGAGTGTGGTTGCTGGTTTGTATCCAAAAACGCGAAACGTGAATCATCTTTCTTCCTATCCTAATTACAGAGATGTTTTAAATTTAGATGATATTCCAATTCCAATGCAAATGAAATATTTAAACAAGTTTGAAAATCAAAACAATATTTCTGTGAATGTGTATGGAGCACAATATGATGAAAACAAATGGGTGTGTATGGGAACAAACGAAGTAAAAGGGAAAAAACATTTACTATTGTACCTTTGTATGTATCAGATAAAGTATATGAAAGGAGTGTGGACTTATTGATGTTGCAGATTGGAAACAGTGAAAGTTATCACTTTTGTTTAATTAGAAATCTCGGTCGCCTTGTGCGTTCAAGCGTCACTAGCAAATGTAGACGGATTTATATATGTAGACGTTGTTTGTCATATTATTTTCTTGAGGATGAGTTAAATGTTCACTTTGCAGACTGTAAACAGTTTCCTGTTGCAAAAAGCATATTGCCAACTGACGAACAAAGATTTGTTAATTTTACAGAATTTAAATTTAAAGATACAGTTCCATTTATAATTTATGCAAACACTGAATGCGTTTTGTCTCCTATTTCCTCTTGTTTTCCAAATAGTGACATTCCTAACTCTACATTAACCCATAAACATATTCCTTACAGCATTTCTTTATACCTTCATTGTAATTTTGATAGTGATTTGTGCAGTTTTAAACTCTTTAGTGGAAATAATTGCATAGAATTGTTTGTAAAGGAACTTTATAGTATTGTAGATAAACTTCAAACATATTATTTATCAACTAAACCGATGTTAAATATGACGGAAAATGAAGAAAGATTATTTTTGATAAGTAAAATTTGTCATATTTGCGAGAAACCGATTGCAGATAATGAACTCAAAGTACGCGATCATTGTCACATAACTGGAAAATATAGAGGAAGCGCAGACAATAGTTGTAATTTAAATTACAAAGTAACAAAGGTTCTGCCTATAGCATTTCATAATCTAACGGCGTATGATGGACATTTTATAATTAAAGAAATTTGTGAGAAACAAGATGGTGAGGTGTTACATAATCTTGGTCATATAAGTTTGTTAGCAATGAATATAGAAAGTTATAAAGGGTTTACAAAGCATGTACGGGTTAAGAATGGATTCATTCTGTTAAGATTTATCGATACATATAATTTCTTGTCCTGTTCACTAGATCAATGTTCATCTTCGTTAAGTGAAGATTCAAAGCAAATAACTAGACGTTATTTTAATGATGATGCACAGTTTCGACTTACTGCGAGAAAAGGCGTGTTTCCATATGAATACGTCACAAGTATGGATGTACTTAACGAAAATAAATTACCTGAAATATCCAAGTTTTATAGCAGTCTTTATAATCAAACAATATCGAACGAGGAGTATGAGTTTGCTCAATCGGTGTGGGAAACCTTTTCCTGTCAAACATTAGGAGAATACGCCGATTTGTATTTAAAAGTAGACACACTTCTTTTGGCAGATGTCTTTGAAAATTTTAGATCGAATGGCATGGAGACGTATGGCATTGATGCAGCTCATTTTTACACTGCTCCATCTATGTCTTGGTGTGCAATGAAAAAGATAACCAATGTTCAACTTGAATTGCTTCAAGATATTGATATGTTACACTTTTTTGAATGATCTATTCGAGGAGGTAATGTTCAGTGTATAACACGACATGCGATTGCTAATAATAAGTATATGAAAACTTATGATGAGAAAAAACAAGAGTCCTACATAATGTACTTTGACGTTAATAATTTATATGGATATGCTATGATGGAATATATTCCAACAGATGGCTTTAAATGGGTTGCAAATGTTGAAGGGTTTAATGTTTTAAATATTGATGATACTTCAGAAATCGGATATATCTTGGAAGTAGATTTGAGTTATCCTCAAGAGTTACATGACAAACATTCAGATTACCCTCTATGTCCAGAAAAGTTGACAAAGCTAATGGCTACCATAGATAATAAAGAACGTTATGTTTTGCATTATAGAATGTTAAAGCAATGTATTCAATTAGGAATGGAATTAGAACGTATTCACAGAATAATCGAATTCAATCAGAGCCAATGGCTAAAACCATATATTGATGTGAACACAGAGAAACGAAAACAGGCAAAAAATGATTTTATTTTAATTTTTATAAATTGATGAATAATGTAATTTTTGGTCGTTCACTGATGAATGTGAGGAAGTTAAGGGACATCAAATGGGTTACCAAATGGCATGGAGCCTATGGTGCTAAGTCTTTAATAGCTAAGGCTAATTTTAAACATAGAATTATATTCGATGAACAATGAATGGTCATTGAGATGAGCAGACTAAAGATTTTTTACAATCAACCAGTATATGTTGGTGCATCTATATTAGATTTGTCTAAATGTAAAATGAATGACTTTCATTACAATGTTGTTTTAGCAAATCCTGAATCAAATGTGAGGTTGTTATACACAGACACAGATAGTTTTATGTATATATTCTATTATGATATTTATGAGTTCATAAAACAGCATTCAAATTTGTTTGATACTGGAAACTATTAAACAAACAATCCTTTTGGCATTGTCAGACAAAATAAAGGTGAAATTGGTTTAATGAAAGATGAACATGCTGGAAGGATTGTTGAAGAATTTGTGGGGCTAAGACCCAAAATGTATGCAATAAAATTGTGTGATGAAATGAATAGCTTGTGTAAGACTAAAGGCATGAAGAAGAGCGTGAGTAAAACTATGAATATTGATGAGTATCGAAAGTGTCTTTATAACAGAGATCAAGCCAGCAAAGTTCAAGTTTGTATAATTTCAAAATCTCATTCTGTATTTACTGTTCGGCAAAATAAGTTGGCAATTTCATCAAACGATGATAAAAGACACATAACTGAAAACGGAATTGTTACTTTACCGTTTGGAAACAAATTTGAGATTAAAGCACTTCATCTCTCTTACTTACTTTATTTCTTTCACACACACACACACTTTTATTCTGTTAATAATACTCATTTTTGTGTGTTCCTTTGCTTATGAAAAAGAGAATAAATAATAACCCAAATTTTGTGTGTATTATTTACAACTCCTCCCCCCACCATTCCAATTTTCCTGAAATATATATATATATATATAAAATTCCATTATATTACTTATCATTTAGTAATGGTGCGTTGTAAGAGGAGCAACTCTGCCACTCAATATAAACGATCAGGAAGTGGATCATTCATTAATCGTGTACTTAATAAAACTATTGATAATTTACCTGTGGAATTACACATTCCGGGATATGAATATTGTGGACCAGGAACAAAATTAGAAAAGCGATTGAGCCGTGGTGATCCAGGAATAAATATATTAGATAATGCATGCAAAGAGTACGACATTGCTTACGCAAATCATAAAGATTCAAACAAAAGAAGAGAGGCTGATGAAATTTTAGCTTCAAAAGCTTGGTCTCGTGTAAAATCTCGTGACGCATCTTTAGGAGAGAGAGCGGCTGCACTAACAGTCAGTGGCATAATGAAAGCTAAGTCTAAGCTTGGTGGAGGTAAACGAAAATTAAATATAAAAAAAAACAAGAAAAGATTAAAAAAAAGAGAGCATCGAAAAAGCAAGGTGGTATTTTACCCCTACTTCCGATATTTGCAGCCTTATCGGGCTTGGGGGGTCTAGCAGGCGGAGCAGCCGGGTTAGCGTCTGCTATAAACAAAGCGAAAGCTGCACAAGAAGAATTAAAAGAAATGAAAAGACACAATCGAATGATAGAAGCAATGCGAGGAAAAGCAGGTCAAGGCATTTATTTAAATCCTCCTGCATACAAAAGATAATTAACCAAATACTAAATAAAGCATTAAGTAATTTCGATTTAGCTAAATACGCACATCAATTAAAGATTCCAAATTTTAGAGGAGTCTTTATGCGAGATACGTTACCAAGACATCCTCGAAAAAATGAAAACTGTATTGTTAACCTTGAACCGATGGTTAAATCTGGTTCACATTGGGTAGCTTTCAGTAAACGAGGTAAATACGTGCATTATTTTGATAGTATCGGTAATTTAAGACCACCATTAGAAATGTTAACATATCGATGATGATGATAATTGTTGTTTTAAGGGGCCTAACATCTAGGCTATCGGCCCCTGATGGTTTGGGTGATCGTGAAGATGAAAATGATGATGATGATGATAATTGTTGTTTTAAGGGGCCTAACATCTAGGTTATCGGCCCCTGATGGTTTGGGTGATCGTGAAGATGAAAATGAAAAGCGAACTTAAAACTAAAACTAACTACTAACCTACATACTAGAAGAAGAAATGGAAAACTAAAGGAGAATAAGGCAAATAAAAGGACAGAAGGAAAAGAAATGCCCTCAACCCTCGGAGAAGGCGGATTGAGGGACTTGGAAGGAAGGAGAGCCATGAAAGGCATATAAGAAAGTGAAAGAGGAGAGGGTCCGCCCCAAAGGTAAGAGACAAAAGGGGAAAACGGTCCCAGCTCAGGAATCCCTCGGGGTCGCCAACTCCCGAACTCACCAGCCGTGAGCCCCTGAGGGTGTAGCATTATCTAGGGTGCACCAGAAGTGGTGGGGCTACATACACCCTGCCTCCTTAAGGGCCTAGGGCACAAGGCAGGAGGTAAAAGGAAGAGAAAAAGAAGGCTGACCCCTCGCAGAAGGAGGGTATCAGAAAAGATGAGACAAGGGCCAATTAAGGCGGGAAAGGAAGAGACTCCCTAGGCCTCGGATACCCTAATACCGTCGGGGTCAGAAGAGAACAAGAGTTGACCAAGTGAGGTCGACAGGAAAGAAGACAGAGAGGAGCCCGGCACAAGTAAGTGGAAGCAATGCCGGACTCAGCTGGGGCCCCGTGGTCGCCAACCCACGCCCACAAGATGTGAGCCCCTGGGGGAGAAGATGAAAATGAAATGCAAACTTAAAACTAAAACTAACTACCAACCTACATACTAGAAGAAGAAATGGAAAACTAAAGGAGAATAAGGCAAATAAAGGACAGGAGGAAAAGAAATGCCCTCAACCCTCGAAGAATGCGGATTGAGGGACTTGGAAGGAAGGAGAGCCATGAAAGGCAGATAGGAAAGTGAAAGAGGAGAGGGTCCGCCCCGAAGGTAAGGGACAAAAAGGGAAAACGGACCCAGCTCAGGAATCCCTCGGGGTCGCCAACTCCCGAACTCACCAGCCGTGAGCCCCTGAGGGTGTAGCATTATCTAGGGGGCACCAAAAGTGGTGGGGCTACATACACCCGGCCTCCTTGAGGGCCATGAGCAGAAGGCAGGAGGTAAAAGGAAAAGAAAAAGAAGGCTGACCCCTCGCAGGAGGGAATCAGAAAAGATGAGACAAGAGACAATTAAGGCGGGAAAGGAAGAGACTCCCTAGGCCTCGGATACCCTAATACCGTCGGGGTCGGAAGAGAACAAGAGTTGACCAAGTGAGGTCGACAGGAAAGAAGACAGAGACGATGATGATGATAATTGTTGTTTTAAGGGGACTAACATCTAGGTTATCGGCCCCTGATGGTTTGGGTGATCGTGAAGATGAAAATGAAAAGCGAACTAAAACTAACTAATAACCTACATACTAGAAGAAGAAATGGAAAACTAAAGGAGAATAAGGCAAATAAAAGGACTGAAGGAATAGAAATGCCCTCAACCCTCGGAGAAGGCGGATTGAGGGACTTGGAAGGAAGGAGAGCCATGAAAGGCATATAGGAAAGTGAAAGAGGAGAGGGTCCGCCCCAAAGGTAAGGGACAAAAGGGGAAAACGGACCCAGCTCAGGAATCCCTCGGGGTCGCCAACTCCCGAACTCACCAGCCGTGAGCCCCTGAGGGTGTAGCATTATCTAGGGTGCACCAGAAGTGGTGGGGCTACATACACCCTGCCTCCTTAAGGGCCTAGAGCAGAAGGCAGGAGGTAAAAGGGAGAGAAAAAGAAGGCTGACCCCTCGCAGAAGGAGGGTATCAGAAAAGATGAGACAAGGGCCAATTAAGGCGGGAAAGGAAAAGACTCCCTAGGCCTCGGATACCCTAACACCGTCGGGGTCGGAAGAGAACAAGAGTTGACCAAGTGAGGTCGACAGGAAAGAAGACGGACAGGAGCCCGGCACAAGTAAGTGGAAGCAATGCCGGACTCAGCTGGGGCCCCGTGGTCGCCAACCCACAAGATGTGAGCCCCTGGGGGAAGAAGACAGAGAGGAGCCCGGCACAAGTAAGTGGAAGCAATGCCGGACTCAGCTGGGGCCCCGTGGTCGTCAACCCACTTCCCACTAGATTTAACATATCTTAAAAAATTGTTATCTACAACATAATTTTCATTCATATCAATCAATTACTTCTTCGATTTGTGGACATTTATGTTTAGTCTTCTTGTATTGTATAAATAAGGGAAACACAGACTGTCCTCAAACATTTCAAAGATGGCTTTCGAAAGACGGATAACTCTTGAAGGTAAAGGCTCAAAGATTGATGTTACATTGGAGAACCCGCTTCATCTTGTAGGAGCAGAGTTTTTTGAAATAGGACTTGCAGGATTGTATACATCTAATTCTATTCGAAATGTTACCAACCGAAATAATAAATTTCGCATTCATTTTACTAGATTTTTGTTATCAATTGATTTAGTGGTACCACCAGGTATTTATGAATTTGAAGATCTAGCCTCAACATTTTATTAATGATTTACTTAGTTATCACTCATTGTCGAAACTTATAACAAATCATTTACAAAAAACAAATCTTTATTTGGAAGAGGATATAAATGGAAAAGGACGCAACCGTCTTGTTTTGTCTTCTCCGTTTAATATTGATTTCAGTGTACCCAACAGTGTAGCAGAGGCTTTAGGTATTGAGAAGAAAGTTTACCCTAAAGAGAATAAAAAAGAAATTGAGATTGATCGAAATAGAATCGAAAGTGAAGTAAAAATTAACGAAAATAATAACGTTTTAGCCATAAAGGTGAACGATGTGGATACAACAATTTTAATAATACCTGATGCTAGCTATACGTTTCAACAATTAAGTGCAAAGATTAATGAATTATTACTAGCACATTTATTATCATTTTTATTAGGTGAAAAAGACAAATTTCCTTGATATATTCATATTAATTATGATAAAGTGTTCTCTAATTGTAAACTATATTCGAAAAACTTTGCTATAGATTTTGGTGTTGCAGATTCTATTGCAGATTTGTTAGGATTTTCTCATAAAAAGTTCGAGGCAAACGCAACTCATCATTCTGAATATATGATTAAAATTAACACTGTTAATAGTATTCGAGTATGTTGCAACCTTGTGCTTGGTACGAGTTCTTATTTGAACCATAAACCAACACACTCTTTATATAATTTTAAAGCTCATGTTCCTGCTGGTTATACGATTGTTGTACAACCAACAACAATTAATTTTTTGCCTATGAACAGCAAGGTTATTCAACATGTATCTGTGCAACTTGAAGATCATCTTCAACAGCTCATTGATTTGCAAGATGAAGATTTAACTGTAGAATTAATTATACGTCCAGCACGTTATCTTGCTATATAAAGTAATGAAATACTGTTATATTTTCATTCTAGTTGAGTAAGCTTACTAGAAAACATTCACAAATATGGTTTTACTATATAATACTCAAAGTTTGAAAAAAAAGAAGTCGACTCTGATTCGAAAAATATAAATCAATCACCTAAATTTCAAAAAAAAAAAAAAAAAAACAACGCCATCACACCTTAAAATCTAAGAAACAGTTATCGAGTAACAACAAACATTTCTTACAGTCTTTAGGCTATCGCGTACTTTAATTTCAATATAAATATATATGCATATGTTAATCTTATTTAGTTTCTATCTATATTTGATGCTGTTAACATGTTTAACATAACGGATAAAAGAGAGGTTGACAACAGAGTTGTGCGACGAGAAGAAAGAGTTTACCAACCTTATTCAGCTAATAAATTCGAAAATAATGATGAAATTCGAATACCAATTCAAAATGAAGAAAACATAGTTTTATTATCAGAAGGTGTTCTTCACTTAGAAGGACAAATTATTACTTCTAACGTAAATCCGGCTGCTTCTACTACAGCACATCCTGACCAAAATTTTGGGGCTAATCTTTTTAGCGAAATTCGCGTTACGTTAAATGGTAAAGAAATTGATCGTACACGCCATCTAGGTATAACAAGTTCTATAAAAACCTTTGCATCATATTCAAAAAACGAATATACAGCTTTACAAAATGCTGGTTATTTTCCCTCTTTAACAACACCAGCAAGTGAAGCAAATATTGTTGATAGTATCACAAAACGTTTCCATGTAATACTTCCTTTAAGCAACCTGTTAGGTTTAGCAGAGGATTATAGAAAGCCGATTTTAAACTGCAAGCATGAGCTAATACTTCTCAGATCGTCGAGTGACGCACGTGCGTTGCAATCTGCAACCGAAAATGATCTTTCTAAGGTCAAGTTATTTAAAGTTTATCTAAAAATTCCCGTATTATTATTATCGGACGAAGAACAAATTAAATGATTAAAACGAATGCAGAAAAATATTCCCATTCAGGTTGGTTTTCGATCATGGGATGTTCATGTCTTGCCATCTCTTGCTAGAACAACTAAATATAGTTGGACTGTAATGACAACTTCTGAAACTCAAAAACCACGTCAATTTTTGATGATGATGATGATAATTGTTGTTTTAAGGGGCCTAACATCTAGGTTATCGGCCCCTAATGATCTGGGTGATAGCGAAAATGAGAATGAAATGGAAACCAGAACAAAATTATCGAAGACGGAAAATACGTACAAAAAGGAACTCACATGGAAACAACTCACAATATGGTCTTACAAAAGGGAATTTAGAACGAAAATTTGCACAAAAAGAATAGATTGAAAAAGACCCACAAAACGTAGGCTAGATTCAAAATACGTACAAAATGCAAAGTAGCGTCTAAATACTTACAAAATGCAACTGAAATTCAAAATACTTACAAAATGCAAATGAGATCGAAATTACGTACAAAATGCAATTGAGGTTCAAAATACTTACAAAATGCAATTGAAATTGAAAATACACAATGCAATTCAGATTGAAATATCCCAGTTCCAATCCAAATTATTCACAAAGTGCAATTGAAATTCAAAATACTTACAAAATGCAATTGAAATTGAAAATGCTTACAAAATGTACGGTAGATTCAAACGACTCATGTGGATTGACAATACTTACAAAAAGCAATTTAGATTGAAAATACTTGACAAATGTAATTTAGATTCAAAATACCCACAAAATGCAATTGAGAATCAAAATATTTGCAAAATGCCCACCAAACAAAATGCAATTTAGATTCAAAATTCGTGCAAAATGCGGTTTTGGTTGAAAATACTTACAAAATGCTTTTGAAATTCAAAATACTCACTAAAAGGCCCGGCAACCTGCATTGAAAGACTTACTAAAAAGCAATTTAGATTGTCAATCTTTACAAAATGCAATTGAGGTTGAAAACAATCGCAAGATGTAATTTAGATCGAAAAAACTTACAAAATGCAACATAGATCAAAAATGCCTTAAAAATCGCTAAAAGGGAATTTAGATACACGGTGATTCGAGTAACAAAAACAGTGCGGGAATCTTAAAGAGAAAAGGAAATAGAAGGAAAAGAGGAGAGGAGAGGGGAGAGAGGAGAAGGTCCGCCCCAAAGGGAAGGGACTAAAGGGGAAAACGGACCCAGCTCAGGAATCCCTCGGGGTCGCCAACGCCCGAACTCACCAGCTGTGAGCCCCTGAGGGTGTAGCATTATCGACGGTGCACCAGAAGTGGTGGGGCTACATACACCCTGCCTCCCTAAGGGCCTTGAGCACAAGGCAGGAGGTAAAAGGAAAAGAACAAGAAGGCTGACCCCTCACAGAAGGAGGGTATCAGGAAAGATGAGACAAGGGCCAATAAGGCGGGAAAGTGAAAGACTCCCTAGGCCTCGGATAACCTAATACCGTCGGGGTCGGAAGAGAACAAGAGTTGACCAAGGGAGGTCGACAGGAAAGAAGAAAGAGAGGAGCCCGGCACAAGTAAGTGGAAGCAATGCCGGACTCAGCTGGGGCCCCGTGGTCGCCATCCCACAACCCACTAGATGTGAGCCCCTGGGGGGACGTCAATTTTTATTAGGTTTTCAAACTAAAAGAAATGTACTAAATACGTGCTCTTCCTATTTTGACCATTGTAACATTAAATCTATAAGAGGTTTTTTTAATTCAATTTTTTATCCCTATGAAATGCCAACTTCTGAAATTGCTATAAATGACTACAGCGAATTGTAAGACATGTTTGTTAAATTTCGTAATGTATATTATCAGATCGATGATTTTCGTTCAGAGACTCTAGTTTCACGAGATGAATTTAAGTCTCATTGTCCGATTATTGTAATTAATTGCCTTGAGCAAGTGGAGGCAGTGAAGACATCTTCAGTTGATGTGCGAATTGAAATCGAGACAAGTGAGAATATACCTGAAGATACAACACTTTATTGTGTTCTTATTCATGATCGTCAAATATCTTACAGACCATTAACTAATGAAGTAATTATCTAAACCAATATTTGCTAAGTTATAAGCAAGCAAGTAAAGAAGTATTCTCACTTTAGTTGCAATCATGGAATTGACAACAACAAACTCTCCTTCTACTGATGCTGACACGTGGAATAAGAAGCAGCCAATAGTTGCAGACATTCGCAAGCTACCAAACGGCAGTTTGGAACTTGCTTACTGTATGTTAAATAACAGCAATATAACTTCATTCAGTCCTGTGTTAACATGGGTCGCAGCGTATTGTGAAAAAACTCTTTCTTCTTTTTTTTGACTCTATTAAAATAAATATGAATATTTAGTTGTGTATAATTTTCCACAAGAATTCTCTTTGTTTGCACTAAAAACACTTTCCCCTGGGTCATTAATCGATCTTAATACGATTGATGGAATGTCAGATCTAATGTTGAAGCATAGCCAACGTTTACCTACAGATTGTCCAAAACATTTACCATCTCTTACAATGGGAAGCAATAGTTGTGCTAAATTTAATGTCAATGCTGTTCAACATTGGTTAAATTCTTCTGATGGCATCATGAAAATCGTGTGTTCGATAATAAACAAGTTTCGAAACAATGGACTTCAAGGTTTCAATAAGTTTGATTGGAACTACTTTTCTATGAACATACTGACTATATATGAGCCACAACGAATTCGTCTGGAGTGGGAACATCTACCAGATCATCTAAAAAGAAAATTTCAACTGTTTCATCTTCGCTGCAAATGTGATAACTGTAATCGCTATCTATAAAAGGTAATTCATTAAATCTACTAGTGCTGTTGACACCTATACATATTTTGTTTTTGTTTGCTTTTTTAACGCAGTGTATATTTTTTGTCTACAGAAAATAAACATCTGGACAACTAAAAGAACAAGATCATCTCAACACACACTCATCAGGACAACTAAAAGAATGAGATTACTTCAACACTCATAAAAGAGAAATGAAATTGTATTAATTGTAATTCTAAATGAATAAAGAAGAAAAGGTCTTTGTACCACTTCATATTAAAGTTTCTTTAATGATCAAACACCTCCTCACTGCACATGTATATAAAATAATATTGTCAGGTGAGGGATTCGAACCCTCGCTTTCAATTTCTGAAAATTAGATCTTAAGTCCAACGCCTTAGACCGCTCGGCCAACCCAACACACGCAAATCTTGCATATTAGCCAGCATGTTTTGTTGATTCATATCAGTTCACATTTAGCTACGAGTGGGGAACATCTTTTTTTGTGAAGTAAAGCATCATCATGAAATATTTTAATTGTGTAAAGTATTCCAAGAAACAGTTAATGCAAATGATATTGGGTCAAAAAGGAATGAATTAAATCTGAAAGAGATCGGCTAAAAACATTTAAGAACTGGTCTTCAGACAGTTTTTACGAACACTGCATGGTTAGCAGCTGCAGGATTTTACTATTATGGATATAAGGATATGGTCAGGTGTGCTTTCTGTAATCTGCAACTTAGTTATTGGGAAGAAGATGATGATCCGTTTGAAGACCATAAGAAATGGGCTTTTTCTTGCCCTTACGTAAACAATATTTCTCCTAGCATAGAATTAAAATCTGAATATGAAAGCCTTAAAACTTTTCAAAATTGGCCTCTTCCCTGTCCAAACGAATTTTGTTTAGCATCAGCAGGATTTTATTATACCGGTCATGGTGATAAGGTGAAATGTATATTCTGTAAGATTGAAATTGAAAATTGGAGAGAAAATGATATTCCTTTAAATGATCATAAAAAATGGGCACCATATTGTCCATATTTAAGAGGGTTTTACGTTGGCAACGTTGATTTAAATCCTGAAAATCCTACTATTATTCCATATAATACAAGTTATGATACGTGTGGAAAAAATATATGTTGATGTGATGTGATTTTTTGTGCAGTGTGCATTCTCAGACGTAAACGTTGACATGCTGAAGTTTGTTAAGCAGTCAAACACTCTACCAGTAATTTCATTTACTAATGGTGAAAACCAGAGTAAACGTGAAAAAAGAAAGCATTGTGTTTTACTACCGAACACTATTCGATGTATCATTTGCGGTCCATCGAACTGTGGCAAAACAAACGTAATGATAAATTTATTATGTCACAAAAAAGGAGTTCGTTTTGAAAACATTTATATTTATTCTAAATCACTTGCTCAAAGTAAGTATGTTGAATTATAAAAGTTTTTGGACTCTATAAAAGAAATAAAAAGTGATTTTTTTCTGATAATGATGAAGTTATGCCTCCAGAAATGGCTAGAAAAAACTCTATATTTGTTTTTGATGATGTAGCCAGCAATAAACAACAACACATGAAAGATTATTTCAGTAGAGGTCGTCATCACGAAGTTGACGTATTTTATCTTTGTCAAACATATTCTTGTATACCTAAACATTAATTAGAGATAACGCTAACGTTTTAATTCTTTTTAAACAAGACGGAACAAACTTGCGTCATGTATATAACGTTCATGTAAATACAGATATGAGCTATGATCAGTTCTTCGATATTTGTTCTTATTGTTGGCAAAACTCTAAGTTTGGCTTTTTGGTTATCGATAAAGATAGCGATTTACAAAATGGTCGATATCGCAATGGATTTGATGTTTATTTTCAGTTATAAATAATAGTTCAAAAGAGCTAAATGCTCATTCGCGTTATACACTTTGTGTGGTTAACAACCTAACTATGGCATCGTTTAACAAAATCAATAATGTGTCTATCAGACCACCAACTTCACGCCATGATATTGCAACTAAATCGTATGTTGATGATAAGCTACTGCAATATGGAAATCAAGTAACAACAACAACAACAAGCGATGGGCATCTAAGTATTAACGGCAAACGGTTAAAAGATGTTGGAACGCCCATACATGTTGAAGATGCTTGCAACAAAGGTTATGTACTGAAGTTACTGATTGAGCTAAATAAAATTGAGTCTAAAGAAGACATACAACGAAACATTAACGACCTTAAATGTTTAATTTTTCAATTTGTAAAATAGAGAAACAACAACTTGACTTTGAAAACAAACGTCTCGCAGGCTTAGCTTTACCATCATCTGCAAATGATGCAGTAAACCTCATTGCAATGCAGCAACATACATCGAATATAAAAAAATATCTGGAAAACCGAATAACCGAAGTGTTACAACGAGTAGAATTCATTCATGGTTTAGTGTGTGAATTTTCAGAAGATCACTTTCCGTTTGATGATGATAGTCTCGACTTGGGTAACAAAAGAATAAGAAATGTTAAAGATCCAATTCAAAATCAAGATGCGATATCGTATTCTTTTCTTAAAACTCATGTAACAAAAGAACTCGATGAAATTAAAAATCTCTTTTGAATATAAACAAAGATGATGAAACTGTAGATATGTTAAATAGAAGAATAACAAACATATCTCAACCAATCGATTCGATAGATGCAATAAACTAATATTATTTAGAAAACTTTGCTGCTTCTCGAAAAGATCTAGAAAACTTAATCACTAAATTTAATAAACAAAACTTCTTAAACGTAGACGATGGTGGGTCTTTAAATATGATGAGTAGACGAATTACTCACGTAAACAATCCCATATACGATAACGATGTTGCAAATAAGACGTTTGTTGAACAATATGCCGCTTCACGAGATGAATTTGAAAAAATGAAACAGACTGTAAACAATTTACAACATCAAAAACAAACAAATGTTGAGTTTCCTGTTAACGACCAAGATATGACAAATAAACGGTTTGTAGAACACTATGCTGCTTCACGAACTGAAGTTAATCAACTAAAAGAAATTTTAAGCAATTTACAAACTCGTATTGAGGGTGTTGCTAACAATCTAAATATTGTTAAAAAAGAAGAACTTGAAAGTTACGTTGCTGCATCCGAAGAGGAATATAACAAGTTAAAAACTGAACTAGAAAATATTGAGCAATTGGTTAACAAAGAACCACTCGAAAGTTTTACCGCATCCAAAGAAGAATATGGTATATTACAAGATGAAGTAAAGAAAAAGAACTAATCGAAATTTCTTCTGAAATTCTCCAACACACCATCAATCCATTCACCGGTATACACGCTTCATAATCATAATATACAATACCAACTTTCCTATAAAGGTATATTAAAACCAATTTTTGTTTCACCAAGATCTCCAATTGTGTATGCAATTTTAAATATACGTCACGAGATTGAACTGGATGGCAGTGACATTGTAGTTGAAGAACAAGATGAAATACAGATTCGACTTAGAGACCCTGAGAAACATAAAACCAATGATCTTCCTCTTCAAATTGATTTTGAATATACTATAAATAAGTAAAACAACTACAATTTTAGTTTAGTCATGGAGAAGAACTTGAAGATTAAAGCTGAAAGTCGAGTAAAGGATAAACTTTCTCGCTTAAAAAAAGATGTTAAGGACAAGTATCTTTCACTTCAAAATGATGTTAGACGTCAAGAATTAGATATAGAGACTAAGTTTAAACCAGTAACAAATTCATTAAATCAGCTTGTAGCTATTGCTAATACAACGTCAACTAAAAAAAAAGGAAACCAAAAAAGAAAAAAAAAATGATTCTGAATCAACTGCTACTTCAGACGAAGATGATGGAGATAGCATCAAAATAATTACACTACTTAACCGCTACTTTGATCCGTTCATTAAACAAAACGTGGATAGAACATTTGGTATAACGATAAGAAATGACAAACAATACTTGGGACGTGAACGAGTTTTCTTTGATAAAAAGTGGATAAAAGTTGGTGGTGAAAAATTTCCTATAACACAAGGTCTACTTGAATTGATTCAAATGAAAGTACCAGATCACTCTCTAATCGATAGGAGTGATTTAAGTTCTTATTTGAAATTATTAAATGTTTCAAACGTGCACAAAGAAATTATGCAAGCAATGCAGCTCCGAGAGGAACACAATCTCATTAGTATAAAAATATAATCGAACCCCTTCTTACTGAAGACATAGATAGAATTATAAAAACAACAGATGAGAATGAAGAAGCAAATACTACGATGCATACTGGATATGGCCAAAAGAAACACATCACACCACAAGCCATTTGGAAATTCAAAGGAGGAAACAATATTGAATTTGTCCATTGGAATGAACCAAACAAATTAGTATCAAGACTTAAAAAATTAATTGCATCGAAAGCTGCAGGTCACACGGGACTTGACAGCGAAATCTTTGCAATTGAAGAAGAACTAAGAAATGCAGGATATATTGAATAAAAATTCAATCATTTGTAAAACAATGCACAGTATGTTATAAATCTCTGTTTAGAAATTAACTATGAACGAAATCAGACGAGAAATTGCAAAAGAACTTCATGCACCTCTTAGAAAAAAGTTTAAAAGACGACATGTTATTAGCAAAGGAATCGATGACCTCCATGAAGCTGATCTTGTGGACATGTCAAAACTTGCACAATGGAATAATGGATTTAAATATTTATTAACCATTATTGACGTTTACTCAAAATATGCATGGGCAATTCCTCTTAAAACCAAAAAAGGAAGTGAGATTGTAAAAAGTTTAAAATTTGTTTATTCTCAAAGTAAAAGATTGCCCAATTATTTTCACATTGATCGAGGAACGGAATTTTATAACAGTGAATTCAAAACATGGTCTCAGAAACAAAATATAAAGCATTATTCCACTGGGAGCTCCATAAAAGCGAGTGTAGTAGAGAGATTTAATCGAACTCTTAAGGAATCGATGTGGAAAGAGTTCACAACACGTGGTTCATACCGATGGGTAAATATTTTGCCCGAGTTATTAGTAAAGTATAATCAAAAAATACATCGCAGCATTGGCATGAAACCTATTGATGTAAAAAGAAACAATCAACCCCGCTTGCCAACACATTATAATGAAACTTTAAGAAAACCAAAATATAAAATTGGTGACATTGTAAGAATATCAAAAATCAAGAAACATTTCAGCAATGGGTACGAAGCTAATTGGACTACGGAATTATTTACAATTAATAAAGTTCAAAATACTAATCCACGAACATATCTTTTAAAAGATAATAAAATTTTGCCGATATTTGGGGCATTTTACGAAGCAGAGTTACAACGAACCAAACATCCTAATATTTACTTAGTTGACAAAGTACTACGTAGAAAAGGAACCCAAGCCTTCGTATCTTGGCTAGGATTCGATTCAACTCACAACTCTTGGATTTCGAACAAAAACATATTCTAATTAAAACAATGTAAGTTTTTTAATTCATCGCAAAAATTATTATTATTATTATTATTATTATTATTATTATTATTAATGTGTCTCTATATATTTTCAGCTCACGAAAACCAACACACTCAAGAAAGAAAAGAATGATTGTACTTACCTTCCACACAAGATCACCAGCATATTCAACTCTGCAGACAGCATCTTCAATTCTCAGCATCTTGGCGGAAAAGAAAAACTACTTACCACTTTAAGAACGAAGTTCATACCATTTTGTTTTCACTATTTCGTATTATATAATTAATGTAAACCACAATGATTGAAATAAATATATTAAAAAAACATACATTGAAAAAAATCACTCTCTCCACCCACTGTCCTTTTTAAATAATGTCAACAACATCATCATCGTCCTCTTCCTCTTCTACTCGATGTTCTCCTTGCATATGCTCTTCCTCCTCTAGTGGAGGAAGATCAAGCAGGTTGAGTGGCCTTAACCAGATCGCTCTGAGTTTTTCAATTATTATATTTAAATTATGTTCTGTCACCCCGTTAAAAATAAACTCTTGAACGTGGCACGGGTCTCTCACCAACTCCAAAATCTCGCAATTAAAAATCTCCTTTTCACTTGCTGACAGTGTATCATACCACGCAGCCTCCTCCACTTTCGTGGCACTGATGACGAAATTTAGTCCTTGCATTCTGGCGCTATTTGCCAACAACTTGATTGCTTGCAGTTTCTTCAACTTTTGTATTAAGCTTTCACATAGACTCATGTTGATTGTGATAACTAACTACTGCTCCATAGTAACCTCCTCTTATATAGTATAAACTTAAAGAAGCAAAAAGCTCTTTAATCGTATCACATGAATGAAGGTTTGTGAACTGATATCCAAACTTGTTCTCTCATTAAAATAATTTCAGAGTTCAATAATGTTGGTTAAGAATTTAAAGCAAACAAGCCAATATTCATTTCATGCAGTCAAAGAACGGTCTATACAGAATGAGACCACAGAGCAGGCAAACACACACAAAATTTTAACTAACAGCTGCACATCCTATATGGAGTAGCAAGCTGGACCCCCCCCCCCCCCCCCCCAACGTTCAGCATGCTCTCGCTAGCCAAAGAACGATAACAGCCGCGCGCGGGGCAAAGGTTATCCGATTCAAGCGGTCAAGGGTCAATCTCTCCTTGCTACTAACACATGCAGAGCACTAAGCAAACGCGTGTGGATAACCAAATGGGTGTCCATGAACGCCGCACCCGTACAGTCTCATTCAAATGTTAGTACACCTAAAACATTTCCGCTAACAAATACCCCATTTGAACATTTTTTTTCATTTTTGTCCTATACACCTGAGAGTTGGTTTACTGGTAGAGGAGATAGAGAGCTTTCATTTATGTCAAACAAACTTTTTATAGATTTCCTAATTTTGGAAATATAGCCTATTTTCAAAATTCAATTTATTTTGTCCTAGAGAGTTGAAATTTGGTGTGGGGGTAGAGCAGGTCAAGGCCATTCATTTATGTCAAACAAACTTTTTTGTCGCGAACACTGCTGACATATCACGTGATCGCTCGCATGATGATGCAATATGTCCTCACGATTACGCAATATTCAAAGCATAGAAAAGTATTCTACTAGTATCCACGATTTGACCATTGAACTTGCGCGTAATGCGCCGGACATCAGTCACGTGACGGTGCTGCATATCCTCCTTGAGCTCCTCGTCAGTGTTCAGAATCAGGTCCCGGTGGAAAATAACTCCTCGGACCAGATTCAGGGACGTGTGCTTTTCCACTTTGACGGGAATTTCGCCAAAGTGGTCACATTGCAAAAGTTGTTCAACTTGCTCACCAGTCCTAGTCTTGAGCAACAAGCTACCGTTCCTCAACTTTTGTACTTTCTCAAGCTCACCATAGATACCTTCTATGTGGCGAGAAAACAAAATACTCTTTACAAGATTGTAGCTACCAGAAACTTGGGGGTGTTAGCACCCAGATTTTCACGCACAGATTGTTCCCAGGGGGTTGATCCCCGTAGGGAATCAAATGTTCAAGACTTGGGTGTAGGACCACCCTGTTTGGGGATTTTTCTTTTTGAACCCATGGCCAGATCATCCTCCCCGAATGCCACCGACATCCGATCACGGGCTGTCACAGTAGGCGCTACCCAGCCAGGGCAAGGCCCGCCTAGCAAGGAAGGCATTGCCCGGGGGTCCGATGTTTTACAATGCCGTATCGGCATGTACCCCTTGGCATATACTGGATTTTACAGCTCAGACATTCGGCTGTGCGGGGACCTGCGTAGTCAGGCGGATACTACTGCACGGGTACATGGCACACCCACCTGTCGGCGCGGCCAAGACCGGAACAGGCTTTCGAGCGTAGTCGCTAGCGTAAGTGGCCCATCCCCTAACAGCACGCACATATAGAAATTTTGGTTGCCAGACCCTGAAAGCAGTAACGGAAAGAAGTGCAATATAACCTAATGAGAGTTATACCGCACGGGTGTATGTCTTTTAGAGCTGACTGTCAAACCCTCGAAAGGGGACCGTTCCGAGAAGCCCTTTTAGTCGCCTCTTACGACAGGCAGGGGATACCGTGGGTGTATTCTAAACCCCCCCACCCACAGGGGGTTAGGAAAAGATGATGATGATGATGATGATAATTGTTGTTTTAAGGGGCCTAACATCTAGGTTATCGGCCCCTGATGGTTTGGGTGATCGTGAAGATGAAAATGAAAAGCGAACTTAAAACTAAAACTAACTACTAACCTACATACTAGAAGAGGAAATGGAAAACTAAAGGAGAATAAGGCAAATAAAAGGACAGAAGGAAAAGAAATGCCCTCAACCCTCGGAGAAGGCGGATTGAGGGACGTGGAAGGAAGGAGAGCCATGAAAGGCATATAGGAAAGTGAAAGAGGAGAGGGTCCGCCCCAAAGGTAAGGGACAAAGGGGGAAAACGGACCCAGCTCAGGAATCCCTCGGGGTCGCCAACTCCCGAACTCACCAGCCGTGAGCCCCTGAGGGTGTAGCATTATCTAGGGTGCACCAGAAGGGGTGGGGCTACATACACCCTGCCTCCTTAAGGGCCTAGAGCACAAGGCAGGAGGTAAAAGGAAGAGAAAAAGAAGGCTGACCCCTCGCAGAAGGAGGGTATCAGAAAAGATGAGACAAGGGCCAATTAAGGCGGGAAAGGAAGAGACTCCCTAGGCCTCGGATACCCTAATACCGTCGGGGTCAGAAGAGAACAAGAGTTGACCAAGTGAGGTCGACAGGAAAGAAGACAGAGAGGAGCCCGGCACAAGTAAGTGGAAGCAATGCCGGACTCAGCTGGGGCCCCGTGGTCGCCAACCCACGCCCACAAGATGTGAGCCCCTGGGGGGTTAGGAAAAGACTAAGGCGCGATGCACACTGGAGAAACGCGTTTCGTGAAACTCAAGTTGCTTGCAACAGATAGATAAGATTAACCTAGGGCTGTGCATACTGCGTTTCATGAAACTGAAGTTGCATTCAAAAAAAGTCAACCCCTGGCACTATCCAGCCCATGACGGGCTAAGGCCGACCAAACGATTGCTGCCCAGCCATTTGACCTGCAGATATTGGGGTGACGCGTGATTAGCGCGTCGGGTCCCCTCGGCCGTTAATCTTGGTATTCGTGATCGGGGCGCTGTCTCACTGTCAGACAGCTACTCAATTGTCCTCACGAGGCTGAGTGCACCCCGTTCCAACCCTCACGTCAGTTTTGAAATCCCTGACGGAGCCGGGGATCGAACCCGGGGCCTCCGGGACTGTAGTTGCATTGGTTTCGTGAAACCGGGTTTCATGAAACTCGGAAAAGCAGTTTCATGAAACGCAGTTTCCACAGCCCTATGTATTTTAATGTTATTATTTGGCCAATGCCTCCCGTCTTTTACATAATAAAATATATTAACTTGCTATTGAAGGATGAAGTGCGAACTTTGGAATAAAAAACGTGGCCTGCTTTTGGTTGGACATTACGAACCTAGGTGTTTACAAAATATGTAAATTGTACCTTGTAATAACAGGGGAGTGGGGAATCAGGCAAGGTCAGTTATTTAAGTTAGTATTATGTTATCTGTCGCCTCCGTGGTGTAGTGGTCAACGTGCTTAGCTGTCTCCCCAGAGGTCCGCGGTTCGATTCCCGACTCTGCCACAAAATTTGGAAAGTGGTATGAGGACTGGAACGGGGTCTACTCAGCCTCGGATGGTCCAAATGAGTAGAGGGGGTTCGATTCCCACCTCAGCCATCCTCGAAGTGGTTTTCCGTGGTTTCTCACTTAGTTTCCGGGCAAATGTGGGTTGGTACCTACCGTAAGCCCATGGCCGCCTCCTTCCCTCTTCCTTGCCTATCCCTCTCAATCTTCCCCTCCCTCCCCTGTCTTTCTTTGGGCTGGCAAGTAGGGGATGGCGCTTGGATGTGATAGTAGTGATTTATATTGCGATCACGTGAGAATAATCTGAAAGCTACGGGACAAGGAGGTCATCTGCCCCTGAAGGCTACAACAGGCATGGTTACTGTGCTTTAATTGTATTTAGTTACCGTTCGGTGGCGTAGTTAATAGCATGCTGAACTGCTGTGCCCAAGATCGCGGGTTCAAACCCGGCCAAAGTCGTCGGAACTTTTTAAGAGCGATAATATCCTTCAGTATGTCTTCCATTAGAGGAGAAGTATAGCCGGCGGTCCCATGCCATAGATTATGGCATGTAAAAGATCCTTACACTAACTAAACTTGTGTGAAGCTAAATTGTCAGGCGATAGTTCGTTGAAACGCTCTATCAAAGTTCCAACGTTCACCACTAGGTGTTAGTGACACCTGTTAGCAATAGTTGGATCTAATTAAAATTGAACGGAACTTGTAGCTTACTCCACAGATGTCCGCTTGGCCAAACATGTCCTCGGACACTCCCGACACTAAAAACCATACGCTAAATAAATAAAACCGTTTGGGTTCATTATTCTTTAGAGGCAAAGTCCTCGTTAGAAGGGGGGGGGGCATGTTTTTGTATTGTTGGATTTTGATTAGTTTTTGTTATTGTTGTAATATTACATCGGTACATAGGCCAATTTATTCTCTCCAGTCGGATTGTTTTGCAGTGGATGTGACGGCAGACATTGCATTTCAAGTGAAGTTAATAGAAGCAGTCGAGAAACATCCGTGCCTGTATTTCAACCTGAGGGAGTACAGCCACAAAGAAAAAGTTCAAAGTACGTGGGAAGTAGTGGCACGAGAAGTGGACAGTTCAGGTATGTATAAGTATTTATTTCATTTTTACGTAGTACAGCACAGAAATACGTTACAACAACTACAAAATCATGTAGACACATAATAGGGTGAACTCAAGTACTAAGTTAATGCCTAGGTACATACCTATAAAACTATTTTCTACATCCTAAGCAATCGATTGATTGAAAGTGGAAGAAAATGAATGCAATAAACTGAGATTGGAGCCTAATTGCTGTTTTCATGAAGCAACTGCCATTGAGAAGGAATTGCTATGCCGGGAATCAACAAATATTGTTTAAGATATTCCCTGATAGCCTTTGCTGATGTAAAATGTGTGCCCGCATCAATACGCGAAGGTTGATTTTCATAACTGGCTTCAATGTCAGGAAAGGTGTTCTTAGGTGTATAGGAAAACCTTCGGATTTCCGGATGTAATTGTGCAGCACTTGCGATTATGGATTTCACCACTTTTTGTGAACAAGCTATAGGTACATCAAATACACGGAACTTTGATGTGAGCATTCCAAACGCGCATTCCACTGTCTTGCTACCTAAAGTCAATCGAGAATTGCAAATTCGTTTTTCGTCTGTCAAAGCAGCCCTCGGGTAAGGCCGCATAAGGTATGTTTTCAGAGGAAAGGCCTCATCGCCAACAAAGAAAAATGGGAATGGAACTTGATTACCGTCCAATGGTAGGGTTGTGGTGGCGGTAAATTCAATTCCCCCCTATCCAACCAGCGACCTAAACGTGATGAACGGAATACACCCCCATCACTGTTACTTCCAAGAACTCCCACACCAATGGTTGTAAAACAACCATCTGCATCAGCACTTGCCATAAGTTGAACAGAGTTATAACCTTTGTAATTATAATTGGTTGATCCTGTGTTTTTAAATTTTCTAATGCTGACATGCTTGCCATCTATTGAACCGATGCAGTGAGGTAAACTCCAAAATTGCTGATAGCGCTGCGCGTTGTGCTTCCACATATTCTCATCAGGAACTGGCATATACAGTGGTTGCAAACACTTCCATATTGCATCCGTTGACTCAGCTACAATCAAACCTATAGTTCGTTGTCCTCCCATGAAATATTGCGCCAAACATTCGAACGAGCTGCCCGTAGCCAGATATCTGAAAAATGAAAATCCTGTGAATAAAGTAAAACGGAATAAATTAAGTCTTAATAGTTATTCAAGTTCAGTAGTAAAATGCATGGCAACTTTTTAATTAATAATTCAACTTCTGTTTCAGTGAAGGAATGCAAAGAGACGTGGAGAAACATGATAATCGTGTTTACGAGAAATATAAAAAAGCCACCAACTGGTTCCAAGGCCAAAAATAAATTATGGCCTCTGCTGCAAAACATTATGTTCCTTAAACCATATGTGTCTGCAAAAGGAAACGATCAACCTGGGAACCTTCCATCTCCACCTTCTCAAGCATTAGAGGCTGATGATGATGATGATGATGATAATTGTTGTTTTAAGGGGTCTAACATCTAGGTTATCGGCCCCTGATGGTTTGGGTGATCGTGAAGATGAAAATGAAAAGCGAACTTAAAACTAACTAATAACCTACATACTAGAAGAAGAAATGGAAAACTAAAGGAGAATAAGGCAAATAAAAGGACAGAAGGAAAAGAAATGCCCTCAACCCTCGGAGAAGGCGGATTGAGGGACTTGGAAGGAAGGAGAGCCATGAAAGGCATATAGGAAAGTGAAAGAGGAGAGGGTCCGCCCCAAAGGTAAGGGACAAAAGGGGAAAACGGACCCAGCTCAGGAATCCCTCGGGGTCGCCAACTCCCGAAATCACCAGCCGTGAGCCCCTGAGGGTGTAGCATTATCTAGGGTGCACCAGAAGTGGTGGGGCTACATACACCCTGCCTCCTTAAGGGCCTAGAGCACAAGGCAGGAGGTAAAAGGAAGAGAAAAAGAAGGTGACCCCTCGCAAAAGGAGGGTATCAGAAAAGATGAGACAAGGGCCAATTAAGGCGGGAAAGGAAGAGACACCCTAGGCCTCGGATACCCTAATACCGTCGGGGTCAGAAGAGAACAAGAGTTGACCAAGTGAGGTCGACAGGAAATAAGACAGAGAGGAGCCCGGCACAAGTAAGTGGAAGCAATGCTGGATTCAGCTGGGGCCCCGTGGTCGCCAACCCACGCCCGCAAGATGTGAGCCCCTGGGGGAATTTGAGGCTGAGGACTCATCAATAGACAGTGAAAGTCAGGAAGTAGAGGAATCTCATGAGGAAGATGAAGAAATGAGAAGAGGAAATGAGGAATTAAATCCACATTCACAGGATCCTGGACCAATGGGACCTCCCTCCAAGAAAAGGAAGAAAATCCAGCTAACTACTGCGGATGATATAGTAATGGATTACATTAGGGAAAAAAAACATGCCTCAAGCGATAATCCAAGAAAGCAATTCTTATTGAGTTTGCTTCCAGATGTTGAAGATATGACTGAGGGAATTCAAGACTTTTCGGAGGGAGGTTCTTAGCGTGATTGATCGGATTGTTGCTCCAGCATGGCCAACACCTAGTGACTCCCAGTTTGGCTACCAACATCAGCCATATCTCAACCCAATCTCTCCACACTCATCGTCGGGGGAGTCTCCAGCATCAACATCTGCTCCGTATCGGCTTCCAGTTTCTGAAGACGTCAATATTACACAACGAGATGAACTATATATTGAACTGGAACCATTTCTTACAAGGCACCGCTTATAATTGTTTTCCATCTTTTATAGGCTAATGACTTTCTATTACTTCAATTGTCCATACCTTAGCCGATCAACAACCTTTCTTTTTCTTCTATTAAACATTTTCCGTTCATATAGTTCCATACTACTTGACAAATAAAAACCATTTGGAAGTAATAACCCGGTTTTCACTTACCTCAGTGTAATTGTTAGTTTTTCCTCGGCACTCAAAGCTAACCTCCAGTTGGTGTCCTTCTTTGTTATTTGTGGACTAACTAATTCCAACAAGTGATCCCTAAGTGGCTTCGACATTCTAAAAAATTCCTTAAATTTATCAGGATCACTGCTGAGTTCACGAGCTACAACCTAAGTGCTGTGTTGCCGATCCCTGATCAACGGGTGAACCCAATACTTCCGTTTCTTTTTCTTATTTCGTAGTCACCACCACATAACAACCGCGTCGTCATCAGAATCCATCACAACGTGATTACGAGGTACATAAAAAGCCACCATCAGGTTCCTAGGCCAACATTAACAAAAACTAATCGAAATCCAACAAGACAAAATCATGGCCCCCACCCCCCTCCTAATTGATGGGAAACCGTTGGTTCTGTGTGCATGTTCCAATGTGACTGGTTTCCTGAAACCCATTTCATGAAACCAGTTTCACGAAACGCGTTTCTCCAGTGTGCACCGCGCCTAAAACTGGTGATGATGATGATGATAATTGTTGTTTTAAGGGGCCTAACATCTAGGCTATCGGCCCCTGATGGTTTGGGTGATCGTGAAGATGAAAATGAAATGCAAACTTAAAACTAAAACTAACTACCAACCTACATACTAGAAGAAGAAATGGAAAACTAAAGGAGAATAAGGCAAATAAATGACGGGAGGAAAAGAAATGCCCTCAACCCTCGAAGAATGCGGATTGAGGGACTTGGAAGGAAGGAGAGCCATGAAAGGCAGATAGGAAAGTGAAAGAGGAGAGGGTCCGCCCCGAAGGTAAGGGACAAAAAGGGAAAAGGGACCCAGCTCAGGAATCCCTCGGGGTCGCCAACTCCCGAACTCACCAGCCGTGAGCCCCTGAAGGTGTAGCATTATCTAGGGGGCACCAAAAGTGGTGGGGCTACATACACCCGGCCTCCTTGAGGGCCTTGAGCAGAAGGCAGGAGATAACATGAAAAGAAAAAGAAGGCTGACCCCTCGCAGGAGGGAATCAGAAAAGATGAGACAAGGGCCAATTAAGGCGGGAAAGGAAGAGACTCCCTAGGCCTCGGATACCCTAATACCGTCGGGGTCGGAAGAGAACAAGAGTTGACCAAATGAGGTCGACAGGAAAGCAGACAGAGAGGAGCCCGGCACAAGTAAGTGGAAGCAATGCCGGACTCAGCTGGGGCCCCGTGGTCGCCAACCCACTTCCCACTAGATGTGAGCCCCTGGGGGTTAAAACTGGTGAGCAGAACAGTTAATTATTTCATAAACAAATACGTTTTTAAAATAAAGGGGTTAGTTTCAATAAAATTATTGTTAAGATCATTGACTGAAATCTAAATTATGGAATTATAATGTAACTTATATTTTTATTATTATTTAGGACACCGTGGCCAGTTCAATGGGAAAGTACAGCAAGGTTTTCAATGAAGAGATGGAAGGGCAGCTGAAGAAACACATTAAAGATCTGGAAGCTAGATTTTATGGAATGACACGCAAGACGTTACTGAAAGAGTCCTATGAGTTTGTTGTACAAAATGGATTGCAGCATCAGTTTAATAATGAACTGAAGATTGCGGGCAAAGACTGGGTGTACCGATACCTTGTGGATTCGGGTCTTTCTTTAAGAACACCTGAACAGTGCAGCTTAGGACGAGCAATAAGCTTCAACAAGGTGCAAGTTGATAGGTATTTTGATAACCTTAATGAATGTTTCTAGAAGTATAAATTTCCTTCTCATAGAGTGTTCAACATGGACGAGACTGGCGTGTCGACTGTTCCTGATAAGACTGCCAAAGTTGTTGCTGCAAAGGGGAAGAGATCAGTGAAGGTAAGGGACAAAACGGGAAAACGGACCCAGCTCAGGAATCCCTCGTGGTCGCCAACTCCCGAACTCACCAGCCGTGAGCCCCTGAGGGTGCAGCATTATCTAGGGTGCACCAGAAATGGTGGGGCTACATACACCCGGCCTCCTTGAGGGCCTTGAGCAGTAGGCAGGAGATAACAGGAAAAGAAAAAGAAGGCTGACCCCTCGCAGAAGGAGGGAATCAGAAAAGATGAGACAAGGGCCAATTAAGGCGGGAAAGGAAGAGACTCCCTAGGCCTCGGATACCCTAATACCGTCGGGGTCGGAAGAGAACAAGAGTTGACCAAGTGAGGTCGACAGGAAAGAAGAAAGAGAGGAGCACGGCACAAGTAAGTGGAAGCAATGCCGGACTCAGCTGGAGCCCCGTAGTCGCCAACCCACTTCTCACTAGATGTGAGCCCCTGGGGGAGTTCAGTTTTAATACTATGATAAAGAGTAGGCTAGTATATTCCAGTATTGTAGGCTAAATCTGACGATTTTATGTAGGCTCTTATTTTCATATGGAGAGAAAATAGAAACCTAACAAGAAAATTCAATTTTATCGGTAAAACTGCAATAGAAATAAAACTAATCGAACTAGAACTGTTAATTTAATTTTATGTAAACCTAAATACTTACATTAGGTTAGATAAATTCCTTAGAAAATCAGCACTAATTATGAACAATTTCAGTATTTGCATTTATTTTTCTCGAATTTTTGAAGTTTATTTTTGCCTTTTGGCAATCTATAGCCCAAAATTCTGTGCAAATAGAAAAGATCTTCATTGCACTTTGCTCATCTGTTCCTTGTTGATTTATCCACTCCTAGTCCACACAAAAAAGCAACAGTCTACTTTATTTCCACTACAGTCAACCTATCACTACTTTCATCTAAACACTGACTGATTTGAAAGTCATCTACATGGCCGCCTCCTGTTTCCGTTGCACGCTCAATTCTGAAACAAAGATGCTCGCGCGGGCCACTATTGCAGCCCAGACGACTTCTAATGCATCTGGTGTCAGTTTGGATGCAATTAGTTCAGTCGTAAACACACCCGTTTGTTAAATACAGCATCAACAGGCAGCGACAGAGATTCTCAATATTCCTAGCAAAGAATATACTCTGCGCTACAACAAAATAAATCACTGGGCTACAGTACATCTGTAGCCAGCGCGAGTATCCGAGTGTTAAGGAAAACTCTTGTCAGGACTTCTATAGATATCTGTTGGCAGGAATATGATGATGATGATGATAATTGTTGTTTTAAGAGGCCTAACATCTAGGTTATCGGCCCCTAATGCTCTGGGTGATAGCGAAAATGAAAATGAAATGGAAACCAGAACGAAAATTAGGTGAGACGGAAAATACGTACAAAGAGAAACTCAGATGGAAACAACTCACAATATGGTCTTAAAAAAGGGAATTTAGAACGAAAAGATTCACAAAAAGAATACATTGAAAAAGACCCACAAAACGTAGGCTAGATTCAAAATACGTACAAAATGCAATGTAGCGTCGAAATACTTACAAAATGCAACTGAAATTCAAAAAAAAACTTACAAAATGCAAATGAGATCGAAAATACGTACAAATTGCAATTGAGGTTCAAAATACTTACAAAATGAAATAGAAATTGAAAATTCACAATGCAATTCAGATTGAAATATCCCAGTTCCAATCCAAATTATTCATGAAGTGCAAGTGAAATTCAAAATACTTACAAAATGCAATTGAAATTGAAAATGCTTACAAAATGTACGGTAGATTCAAACGACTCATGTGGATTGACAATACTTACAAAATGCAATTTAGATTGAAAATACTTGACAAAATGTAATTTAGATTCAAAATATGATGATGATGATAATTGTTGTTTTAAGGGGCCTAACATCGAGGTTATCGGCCCCTAATGAAATGAAATGGCATTAAATGAAAGGATGTAGATAAAAACAACTCACTGTCATGGATGAAACGAAAATGGTGTTTATAAAACAGACAGTGAGCCCCAAAAATTATGCCTTATTTGAATAAAAAGAATAAAAGGCGGATGGTAAAAAAGGATAAAAGAAATAAGGCATAGTGAACAATACAATACATAACACAATAAAAAACATAAAACAGATTTAACCAGAATTAAAAGTCGTAACTACACATTAAAACTTAAAAAAGTAACCACTCTCCCTCATGAACCGGATGACGAGGTCAGCTGACGGCCCGTCATCACGGAGAATAAGGGAGAGGGTATTAGGCAGTTTAAGAGTCCCTCGCAGATCGGCCAGATCCACACACTCCAAGAGAAGGTGTGCCACGGTTAGGTGGGCGCCGCAAGTACACACAGGAGGATCTTCTCTCTTTAGCAAGTGGGAGTGCGTAGCAATCCCATGGCCGATCCGGAGTCGACAGAGTACCACAGCTTCCTTCCGGAGAGATCGGAAGGAAGATTTCCACACCTTCGTTGTCTTCTTGATGCCTCTTAGTTTGTTGGGTGGAGGCGTGGTCCGCCATCCGTCCTCCCAATGCGACAGGATCGAATGCCGCAACTGAGAGCGCACATCACTAGCAGGCACCTTATACGGTAGCGAGGGCAGTGCGACTGCCTCTCTCGCCGCCTGATCAGCAAGCTCGTTTCCCGCAATACCCATGTGGCTAGGAAGCCACACAAAGGTCACCCCGGTTCCAGCGTTACGCGAACTGACGAGCTGGTCGTGCACACGCTGGACCAACGGGTGCTTCGGGAAACACACGCTTGCAGCGCACTCAGAGAGCCAGTACACACAAGAAAATGCTGGTGATCGTCTGATAACGTGTACCGCAGTGCCTCTAAGATGGCATAGAGCTCAGCTGTGTACACGCTACAGGCCTCGGGAAGTGAAAAGAGAAACCGACGATCCTCAACCACAAATGCACAGCCTACTTTCTCGTTTACCCTCGAACCGTCCGTGAATTCAAGCCCTGATCCCGGATTCCGTGTCACCACGGACTAAAACAGCCTCCGATGGACGGAGGAGTCCGTGTCCGACTTGGGGCCGGTGTGCAGATCCAGGATGATATCAGGGCGAGAGACCATCCACGGAGGGGCCTTGCTAGGTACTCGGACGATACAGGAGACAGAAGGAAATCGGAACTGACGGTATAAGTCATCCAAGCGAATCCCCGCCGGCCGAGTGGCTCGGGCGAGCGCATCATACAGCCGGCGATTCGGATTGGAAAACAAACATGGATAGCTTGGATGAAGGGGCATCTGTCGAATTGTTGCAGCAACACTTGTTGGCGCCTCAGGTGTAAAGGAGGTACGCCAGCCTCGGCGAGCAAGCTGACGACTGAGCTCGTCCGAAAGGCACCCGTCGCCAGCCTCACACCGCCGTGGTGGACACTGTCCAGTTTAACAACCACTGACTTACGGGCCGAACCATATGCTACACTGCCATAATCCAATCGAGATAAAATCAGAGCCTTATAAAAGCGTAGGAGCACCGCGCGGTCCGCCCACCATGATGTGCCGCTATAAAACAGCAACATGTTGAGTTTCTTAGCACAGGTAGTTTTCAAACACCGCACGTGTACCTTCCTGCCATTGCGCTGGAAACACACCTTCCAACCAGATACGATTAAACACCCTGAGCAAATAACGAATGCTCTCATCGTTAAGGTGTTTTAGCATCTGGTTGTGAATATTATCCGGGCCAGGAGACGTGTCCCTGCAGAGCGCCAGCGCTCCGCGGAGTTCCCACTCCGTAAAGGGCACGTTGTTCTCCTCCGAAGCGCGGGAAGCAAAACTAAGATGGAACCGTTCCGCTTCGCGCTTCAGGGCCACGAAGGCAGGGTCATAGTTATTTATCGGAACCGGATATATCCGCAAAATACGAGGCGAGATGGTTTGCAACGCGATAAGGATCTGTAACCAGTTAGCAATGGAAATTCCCGGTACAGTAGAAGATGTCTGAATTCCCGAATTGGGTCGTAGTTTAGACCACACTTGAGAGGAGGGGGTATGTGCCGTAATAGAAGACACATACCGTTCCCAGGATTGTTTCTTACTCTGGCGAATAAGAATCCGTGCCTTGGCACGAAATTTCTTAAACGCCACCAAATTGCCCATGGTTGGACGCCGACGGTAGTGCTTGTGAGCTCGACGACGGTCTCTTATTGCCGCTGCAATATCCTCTGTCCACCAAGGGACGAGTTTGCGACGAGGAGTCCCAGAAAACGATGGAATGGACTCTTCGGCGGCAGCAAGAAGCACATCGGTGCTGTACCTCGTCATCGACGCTCCGGCAACCAAGATCAACGAACACAGCTCGTTCTTGAAACGAGGGCTAATTTGCCCGCTTATGAACCCAACGACTGGGGAACTCCACGGGCGTCTGGTTCAGAAGGGTAAGAACGATCGGGAAATGGTCACTGTCACAGAGGTCGTCGTGTACATACCAACCAAATAGGGGGACCAGCGCATGGCTACACACACTCAAGTCAATGTGTGAGTACGTGCCGTGAGCTAAGCTAAAATGTGTAGCTTCCCCTGTATTTAATAGAGATAAATCCAAGCCTTGAATTAAGCCCTCCACGTCCCTTCCTCTGGGGCAGGAAGATGGTGATCCCCATTGGGGGTGATGAGAGTTGAAATCACCCACGAGTAGGAAAGGGACTGGAAGTTGATCAACAAGATCAAAGACGTCATTAATATCAAGGGGCTGGTTCGGTGGAAGGTACACGTTACATACAGTTGTCATAGCAGGCAAGGACACGCGAACTGCAATAGCTTCCAGAGGAGTGGCGAGTGGAAACTCCTCACTATAGCAGTCAGAGCGAACGAAGGTACAAACGCCCCCGGAAGCTCGGGCGGCGTCTTGTCGCTCTTTAGAGTACAGTCGGAAACCTCTCAGAACAGTCTCGTGATCAGGTCTGAGGTCTGTTTCCTGTAGGCAGACTATACTCGCTGCGTATTGGGCAATAAGCTGACGGAGTTCTGTCAAATGCCTGTCATAACTGTTACAATTCCACTGTAACTGTGCCATTGTGTGAACTTAGGGAATAAGTTGGAGCAGCAAGCTACAACTTAGACTCTGGAGGATCTACAGTCACTACGTCGACTATAATCTCCATGTCCTCAGGCGAGGTCATGGATTGAATCGACTCGGTGGAAGATTTCCTAGACGCAGTTCGGCGGTGGGGGATCTCCGTGGGGAGCGCGCAGATCTGGGGACCGAAACGTCCCCAGGCGCAGAAACATCCGCAGGTGTTGGCGCGGATGGCTTCCCCCTTTTTGGAGAAAGGGAATGCGTAGTGCGGGGTCCCTTCTTACCCGCCTCTTTAAGATATATAGACGGGTCAGGAGCCGAATTCCTGAGGACCCTGGTCGACGATGCCGCCTCCGCCGGCTTCGGCGCGGCTTTCGCCGACCGTTAGGGTGGGGAGTAAGTCTTCAACTTCCTCCCCTGCTGTGCTGGCGGAGCAGCCTTCGCTCGCACAGCCTTCGTGCTGGCCGAAGGTGGAGTTGAAGTCACCTTCGGGCTTTCCATTATAATCATAGGTTCTGGTTTCGGAACAGGTAACTCAGTTGCAGGTTTCATAGGTGGTACAAAAGATGAGGTCGCCGGGACCAAATTTGGTATTATGGCCCTATAACCAATCGTGGGAGAAGGCGAAATCGTGGTATGGTACTTCTTGCGGGCTTCCTGGTAGGTGAGACCATCCAGGGTTTTGATCTCCTGGATTTTCTTCTCACTCAGGAAGACAGGGCAGTTCCTGTCCCGAGGAGAATGAAATCCAGGGCAATTAGTGCACTGATAAGGTGTTGGCCACTCTTCCGCTTCGTGTGGTAACTTACCGCATGTTCCACAGATTTCGGGGCTCGAGCATCGGGATAACATGTGCCCGAACTTCTGGCACTTATAACACCTCATTGGTGGGGGGGGGGGATATAAGGCCGTACGTCACAACGGTAACTTGTAACCTTGACTTTCTCCGGGAACACCGAAAGCTCATAGGAAATAATGAAAGCACCAGTATCCACGATTTGACCATTGACCTTGCGCGTAATGCGCCGGACATCAGTCACGTGACGGTGCTGTATATCCTCCTTGAGCTCCTCGTCAGTGTTCAGAATCAGGTCCCGGTGGAAAATAACTCCTCGGACCAGATTCAGGGACGTGTGCTTTTCCACTTTGACGGGAATTTCGCCAAAGTGGTCACATTGCAAAAGTTGTTCAACTTGCTCACCAGCCCTAGTCTTGAGCAACAAGCTACCGTTCCTCATCTTTTGTACTTTCTCAAGCTCACCATAGACACCTTCTATGTGGCGAGAAAACAAAATACTCTTTACCAGCTTGAAATCACCCCCATCTGTTCTGGTAGCTACCAGAAACTTGGGGGTGTTAGCACCCAGATTATCACGCACAGATTGTTCCCAGGGGGTTGATCCCCGTAGGTAATCAAATGTTAAAGACTTGGGTGTAGGACCACCCTGTTTGGGAATTTTTCTTTTTGAACCCATGGCCAGATCATCCTCCCCGAATGCCACCGACATCCGATCACGGGCCGTCACAGTAGGCGCTACCCAGCCAGGGCAAGGCCCGCCTAGCTTGGTAGGCATTGCCCAGGGGTTCGATATTTTACAATGCCGTATCGGCATGTACCCCTTGGCATATACTGGATTTTACAGCTCAGACATTTGGCTGTGCGGGGACCTGCGTAGTCAGGCGGATAATACAGCACGGGTACATGGCACACCCACCTGTCGGCGCGGCCAAGACCGGAACAGGCTTTCGAGCGTAGTCGCTAGCGTAAGTGACCCATCCCCTAACAGCACGCACATATAGAAATTTTGGTTGCCAGACCCTGAAAGCAGTAACGGAAAGAAGTGATGATGATGATGATGACAATTGTTGTTTTAAGGGGCCTAACATCTAGGTTATCGGCCCCTGATGGGTTGGGTGATCGTGAAGATGAAAAAAGAAAAGCGAACTTAAAACTAAAACTAACTACCAACCTACATACTAGAAGAAGAAATGGAAAACTAAAAGAGAATAAGGCAAATAAAAGGACAGAAGGAAAAGAAATGCCCTCAACCCTCGGAGAAGGCGGATTGAGGGACTTGGAAGGAAGGAGAGCCATGAGTGCATATAGGAAAGTGAAAGGGGAGAGGGTCCGCCCCAAAGGTAAGGGACAAAAGGGGAAAACTGACCCAGCTCAGGAATCCCTCGGGGTCGCCAACTCCCGAACTCACCAGCCGTGAGCCCCTGAGGGTGTAGTATTATCTAGGGTGCACCAGAAGTGGTGGGGCTACATACACCCTGCCTCCTTAAGGGCCTAGAGCACAAGGCAGGAGGAAAAAGGAAGAGAAAAGGAAGGCTGACCCCTCGCAGAAGGAGGATATCGGAAAAGATGAGACAAGGGCCAATTAAGGCGGGAAAGGAAGAGACTCCCTAGGCCTCGGATACCCTAATACCGTCGGGGTCAGAAGAGAACAAGAGTTGACCAAGTGAGGTCGACAGGAAAGAAGACAGAGAGGAGCCCGGCACACGTAAGTGGAAGCAATGCCGGACTCAGCTGGGGCCCCGTGGTCGCCAACCCACGCCCCCAAGATGTGAAAGGAAAAAGGAAAGGAAGCTTGTAGTTTAACGTGACCGTTAATCTTGAGATCATGAGCCACGGGACCTCCTTTTTACGTGGAATCCGAACCACAGGACATGGCATTTCACTTCGAAAATCTCACATGCATTGACCGGGAATCGAACCCGGACCGCCTTGGTGGGAGGCATACAGCTAGACCGCTGAGCCACCACGCCCAGCCCAAGATGTGAGCCCCTGGGGACGGAAAGAAGTGCGATATAACCTAATGAGAGTTATACCGCACGGGTGTATGTCTTTTAGAGCTGACTGTCAAACCCTCGAAAGGGGACCGTTCCGAGAAGACCTTTTAGTCGCCTTTTACGACTGGCAGGGATTACCGTGGATGTATTCGCTTCCTCCCACCCACTGGGGGTCCAATTCACAAAACAACGCGGAGTCCTTAAGGTATAGCCAAGGTCGCCCCTTTTAGTCGCCTCTTACGACAGGCAGGGGATACCGTGGGTGTATTCTAAACCCCCCACCCACAGGGGGGAAGATTCAAAATACCCACAAAATGCAATTGAGAATCAAAATATGTGCAAAATGCCCACCAAACAAAATGCAATTTAGATTCAAAATTCGTGCGAAATGCGGTGTTGGTTGAAAATACTTACAAAATGCAATTGAAATTCAAAATACTCACTAAAAGGCCCGTCTACCAGCATTGAAAGACTTACTAAAAAGCAATTTAGATTGACAATCTTTACAAAATGCAATTGAGGTTGAAAACAATCGCGAGATGTAATTTAGATCGAAAAAACTTACAAAATGCAACGTAGATTAAAAAATGCCTTAAAAATCGCTAAAAGGGAATTTAGATACACGGTGAACCAAGGAACAAAAACAGTGCGGTAATCGTAAAGAAAAACGGAAATATAAGGAAAAGAGGATGATGATGATGATGATAATTTTGTTTTAAGGGGCCTAACATCTACGTTATCGGCCCCTGATGGTTTGGGTGATCGTGAAGATGAAAATGAAAAAGCGAACTTAAAACTAAAACTAACTACTAACCTACATACTAGAAGAAGAAACGGAAAACTGAAGGAGAATAAGGCAAATAAAGGACAGAAGGAAAAGAAACGCCCTCAACCCTCGGAGAAGGCGGAGTGAGGGACTTGGAAGGAAGGAGGGCCATGAAAGGCATATAGGAAAGTGAAAGAGGAGAGGGTCCGTCCCAAAGGTAACGGACAAAAGGGGAAAACGGACCCAGCTCAGGAATCCCTCGGGGTCGCCAACTCCCGAACTCACCAGCCGTGAGCCCCTGAGGGTGTAGCATTATCTAGGGTGCACCAGAAGTGGTGGGGCTACATACACCCTGCCTCCTTAAGGGCCTAGAGCACAAGGCAGGAGGAAAAAGGAAGAGAAAAAGAAGGCTGACCCCTCGCAGAAGGAGGGTATCAGGAAAGATGAGACAAGGGCCAATTAAGGCGGGAAAGGAAGAGACTCCCTAGGCCTCGGATACCCTAATACCGTCGGGGTCAGAAGAGAACAAGAGTTGACCAAGTGAGGTCGACAGGAAAGAAGATAGAGAGGAGCCCGGCACAAGTAAGTGGAAGCAATGCCGGACTCGGCCGGGGCCCCGTGGTCGCCAACCCACGGCCACAAGATGTGAGCCCCTGGGGGAAGGAAAAGAGGAGAGGAGAGGGGAGAGAGGAGAGGGTCCGCCCCAATGGTAAGGGGCAAAAGGGGAAAACGGACCCAGCTCAGTAATCTCTCGTGGTCGCCAACTCCCGAACTCAGCAGTCGTAAGCCCCTGAGGGTGTAGCATTATCTAGGGTGCACCAGAAGTGGTGGGGCTACATACACCCGGCCTCCTTAAGGGCCTTGAGCACAAGGCAGGAGGTAAAAGGAAATGAAAGAGAAGGCTTACCCCTCACAGAAGGAGGGTATCAGGAAAGATGAGACAAGGGCCAATTAAGGCGGGAAGGAAGAGACTCCCTAGACCTCGGATACCCTAATACCGTCGGGGTCGGAAAAGAACAAGAGTTGACCAAGGGAGGTCGGCAGGAAAGAAGACAGAGAGGAGCCCGGCACAAGTAAGTGGAAATAATGCCAGATTCAGCTGGGGTCCCGTGGTCGCCAACCCACGCCCCACTAGATGTGAGCCCCTGAGGGGTGGCAGGAATATCATCCACAGATAAATACAAATACAAATAAAGTGTAATTTCATGTTTTTAATTTCAGAATAATATAAATTTTCAGTGGCAATGTTCTAAGTGTATTAATGTAATTAATACATTTTGAAGTTCATAACAGTTTTTATCGTATCTTGTTTGATTACTTTTAGATTTGTCCTCTTTTTTCCCTAAATGTCCTCAATTTTTCCCTTTGTTGTCCTCTATTTCACAGTACTGGATCTGGTCACTCTGACAAAAGAAATAGATTGAAAAACACGAACAAAATATAGGTTAGGTTCAAAATACGTACAAACTGCAATGTAGAATAGCAATACTTACAAATTGCATTGAAATTCAAAATACTTACAAAATGCAAATGAGATTGAAAATACGTACAAAATGCAATTGAGGTTCAAAATACTTACAAAATGCAATTGAAATTGAATATACACAATGCAATTTAGATTGAAAAGCCCATTTCAGATTCAAAATACTCACAAAGTGCAATTGAAATTCAAAATACTTACCTAGTACAATTGAAATTGCTTACAAAATATTTTGTAGATTCAAAAAAACTTAGTTGGATTGACAATACTTACAAAAAGCAATTTAGATTGAAAATACTTACAGAATGTAATTTAGATTCAAAATACTCACAAAATGCAACAGAGAATCAAAATACTTACAAAATGCCCACAACGCAAAATGCAATGTAGATGGAAAATACTTGCCAAATGCGGTTTAGGTGGAAAATACTTACAAAATGGAATTGAAATTCAAAATATTCAGTAATGTGCCAGCTCCTACATTAAAAAAAACTTACTAAAACGCAATTTAGATTGCCAAACCTTACAAAATGCAATTGAGGTTAAAAATACTTGTAAAATACAATTTAAATCGAAAATACCGGTACTAACAAAATGCAACTTAGACTGAAAATACCTACAAAACGTAGTGTAGATTCAAAAAATTCGCTGAAGGTAATTTAGATACACGGGGAGCAAATTCACAAAAACAATGCGGAAATCTTTTAAGAGAAAAGGAAATATAATGGAGAGAAAACAAGAGGTATGATCCTCGAAGAATGAGGGATCAGGAAATATGAGACAATGGCCAATTAAGGCGGGGAAGTGAAAGACTCCCTAGGCCTTGGATACCCTAATACTGTCGAGGTCGGAAAAGAACAAGAGTTAACCAAGGGAAGTCGAGAGCAAAGAAAACAGAGAGGTTGATGATGATGATAATTGTTGTTTTAAGGGGCCTAACATCTAGGTTATCGGCCCCTGTTGGTTTGGATGATCGTGAAAATGATAATGAAATGTGAACTACAACTTATAGCCTATATTAGAAGAAGAAATGGAAAACAAAAGGAGAATAAGGCAAATAAATTACAGGAAGAAATGCAATACCCTCAACCCTCGATGAATGCGGATTGAGGGACTTGGAAGGAAGGAGAGCCATGAAAGGCAGATAGGAAAGTGAAAGAGGAGAGGGTCCACCCCAGAGGTAATGATGATGATGATGATGATAATTATTGTTTTAAGGGGCCTAACATCTAGGTTATCGGCCCCTGATGGTTTGGGTGATCGTGAAGATGAAAATGAAAAGCGAACTTAAAAATAAAACTAACTACTAACCTACATACTAGAAGAAGAAATGGAAAAATAAAGGAGAGTAAGGCAAATAAAGGACAGGAGGAAAAGAAATGCCCTCAACCCTCGAAGAAGAAGGATTGAGGGACTTGGAAGGAAGGAGAGCCAAGAAAGGCAGATAGGAAAGTGAAAGAGGAGAGGGTCCGCCTCAAAGGTAAGGGACAAAAGGGGAAAACGGACCCAGCTCAGGAATCCCTCGGGATCGCCAACTCCCGAACCCACCAGCCGTGAGCCCTTGAGGGTGTAGCATTATCCAGGGTGCACCAAAAGTAGTGGGGCTACATACACCCTGCCTCCTTGAGGGCCTTGAGCAGAAGGCAGGAGATAACATGAAATGGAAAAGAAGGCTGACGCCTCGCAGAAGGAGGGAATCAGAAAAGATGAGACAAGGGCCAATTAAGGTGGGAAAGGAAGAGACTCCCTAGGCCTCGGATACCCTAATGCCGCCGGGGTCGGAAGAGAACAAGAGTTGACCAAGTGTGGTCGACAGGAAAGAAGACAGAGAGGAGCCCAGCACAAGTAAGTGGAAGCAATGCCGGACTCAGCTGGGGCCCCGTGGTCGCCAACCCACGTCCCACTAGCCGTGGGCCCCTGGGGGATAACAGAGAGGAGCCCGGAACATGAAAGGGGAAGCAATGCCGGACTCACCTGGGTGTCCCGTGGTCGCCAACCCACGTCCCACAAGTTGTGAGCCCCTGGGGTACCATAAAAAGAAAAGGAGAGAAGAATTCTGGCCGCGCGAAGAATGAGCGAATCATGAAAGATGAAGCAAGGGCCAATTAGGGCGGGAAATGAAGGAGAACCTAGGTTCGGCCCACTTTCGTACAAGGGGTCTACTACAACTGACCATGAGACGGTCAACAGAAAAGGAGTCCGTCTCGAGTGGAAGCAATGTTGGAACTAGGCGAGATTGCGCGGTCATCAACCCGTTCCACTAATCGTTACACTCTGCTGGAATTTGCCTTACTCCCAATATACCCACCTGGTTTGAGACCTAACCGAAGTGATAGTGGTGCCAACAACAATATAGCGATAAGCACTATCTTATAATCTGCTGATATCGCACAAGTGATCCTTGAGTACTCCCAAGCAAAACACTTGAGAATGACAATGAGGCCTTCAGAATCAGTATATAAGCCGTGTATTATGGGGAGAAAGTCAGTTTTTCATCTTGGAAGACCAGAGAAGCAACTATCATGGTAAGAAACAATTGCACTTCCCTACAGAATTCAGTTTACTCAGACAGAAAATCAACATAAAATATAAGAACGTAAATTCCTCAGTAATTAATTACAGGTGTGTGATGGCGCAGTAATCAAGCAGCTTACCTCTCACGCAGTCGGACCTTATACGCTTAAGGCTAATGGATGTGAGATTCTTGATGTAAAAAGTCCAAGTCCGAAGGTTCAGATTGCAAGTTAAGTGGTGGTCCCATGGGTTATGTACCCGAGGTTCAGACCCACGTTAAATTACGAGCTTTCTTTTCTAAGCAAACACAGCTCTTGGACACTGCGTCACCCAGCAATAGCCACTCATACGATTCAAGCTTTCCCTGTGCATGTCTTTTGAGTCTAAAATTGTATTTATTTAGCGGCCGTGGTCGTAAATTAGGAACCTTTGCGGTATTTGCCCGGAGTAGATATGGTAAACCACGTGAAACCACTTCTAGGATGAATGAGGAGTAAATCAAACTCACCTCTTCTCAGTTTTTCCACACTAGGATGGGTGTAGGCAGCTTCATCCCAGACCACAGTTAAACCAGTAATCGAACCCACGTCGTATTGACGTAGTCTCATAATGTACGCAGAGACCACTAAAGGCGGTATATTAATTTATCTTTCAAAATGACACAAAGAAGAGCAAGTAACATGAGGGGTATTTATTAAGAAATATCCTCTTCACTATTAAAAAAAACACAAATTTTTATCAACTTCTATATAGCCTACTTTTATTTATTAGTCCACGTCTTCGTATTTATTTCATGATTTACAATATCGTAACGAGGTTTTGGATACCAGTATATTACGGGCTTATCGCCGCATTGTCCGATGGCTGTGTTATGAAAACCATGCAGATAAACCCGAATTGTTATTTGAATATACGTAACACCTGGGTTATCGGACACTAATTGTTGGGTGAAAAATGAAAAAATTATAAATGGAAACTTAACTTTTAGCCCTTTAAAATAATCGACCCAAAATTAGTTGGGAAAGGGGGAAATTAACTTAGCTTAGTTGGTTTTGAGTGTAGCACTATCCAGGGTGAACCATGGATGGCTGGGCTACACACACACACACACACAATCTCCTTTTTAGGTAGATTTCTTTAGAAAGCTAACTATTGCAATGGGTCCCATGTTTCGACTTCCGGAAAATTTCGACATATCTTCGCATTTCACATCCCCCAGACCCCAAAACTACCGTCAGTTCAAAAGTTTATATATAATTTATGTATATATATATATATATATATATATATATATATCAGTTTCTTGTGGACACGATAACTGCCGTAATTTTGCACCAATCACTTTGAATATTTTACATAATATGTATCCCTATAAAATCTCGGTCGAGTTCGTTAATGGGCAAAATCGGTCAAAGGGGGTAAAAATGGGGGGCTTTTTTCGAAAAAGTGAAATATCGCTATAACTCTCTTAATACATGAAATATCGAATCCCTTCACAGTTCATAATATGTGTCGGATAAGTGCCAAAAATTTATGTCAAATAAGTTTTTTGATAGCACCAACCATTGACCAAAGGGGTGGGAAAAAGTGGGTTTTTCGGGAAACATTAATCATATCTCTGTTAATAGGCACAATATCAAAACCGCACAAAATGGACAATATTCCTCCAATAATTACCTAAAACTTTTGTCTGAAAGAATTTTTGATATGACCCACCATTACGCCACGGGGTGAACAAAATGATTTAAATTATAAGAAAATGCCAAGTGCCAAGAGAGGTTGCCATGACAACTTTACTTTTAATTGATAAGGGATGACCATCAGCAGTTGCTATGACAACGCCACTGCACGAGATCACATTCAGTTTTCATATGTCAGTGGGAAGCGACTTCGGTATCGGAACTGGTAGCATGCTTTTTTTTCGAAAAAATGAAATATTGCTATAACTCTCTTAATATGTGAAATATCGAATCCGTTCAAAGTTCATACTATGTGTCGGATAAAGCTCAGAAATTTATGTTTGAAACGTTTTTTTGATAGCACCAACCATTGACCAAAGGGGTGGGAAAAAGTGGTTTTTTCGGGAAACATTATTCATATCTCTGTTAATAGCCACAATATCAAAACCGTACAAAATGGACAATATTCCCCTAATAATTACCTAAAACTTTTGTCTGAAAGAATTTTTGATATGAGCCACCATTACGCCAAGGGATGAGAAAAATGATTTCGGAATTGTAAGAAAATGCCAAGAGCTATCAGTGGTTGACATGGCAACACTACTAAATTGATAAGGGATGAGCCATCAGACGTTGCCATGACAACGCACTTGCGCGAGATCAGATTCAGATTTCCATCTGACTAAGTGAGATGCGGCTTCGGTGACTTAACTGGTAGCATGCTGAACTCCTATGCCCAAGGTCGCGGGTTCAAAGCCGGCCAAAGTCGTCAGATTTTCTAAGAGCGCTAAAAATCCCTCAGTATGCTTTACTTTGGAGGGGAAGTTCCAACGTTCGTTGCGAGTTGCTGATTGCGGTGGCATCTAGTAGCCAAGTTCACAGCTAGATGTCGTTGACGGTAGTATCTGGTAGCAACATTAGGAACTACTGCTTGAAATTGAGCGTCTGCATTCCTTACCTGAATTACAGACTAATACAGCTATCACAATTCACACCGTTTATCAGACAGATTCTACACTCACCCAAAGTACACGGGGTTACATGACCACGTTGTCGAAGCCCCTAAACGGAGGAACCAACCAACATCTCTGCGGGAGATATAATTTTGCGTGAAGAAGTAACAGACCGTTACATAGTTACACATCAGTGTCGAAACTTTGCATAAGGACAGTGTGACCACAAGTATAAAAATGGACTCCAAATGACAAGAAGGTTACCGTCATTATAAGACAATAGAATGTTTAAAATATGCATAAAATGACGAAAAACAAAGTTAATTAATCTCCAATTATAAAATACTTTCACGCAATAAATGTGGTCTGATCCTTCTACGAAAACCTGCATATTCTGCCTATTTTCGACTATCCCCAAGTTTGTCCGGTGAAATCTACCTCCGCCTTCCGGCGTGCCGAGAGGACTTTTTTTAGGGCATTTGGCAGTAGTTTTAAGTAAGGCCAAAAAAATCGGGGAGAAAATAAATTCCCATACTATGGTTGAAAATACCGATAGTTACGATGACAGCATGGCAGTTGAGAGTAGTCTCATTTCATGGATGTCGACGCTCATCAGATGCAGCAAATCGTCTACGATTACAGATGGCGGGTCGGATCATAGTCGTTGCCTTTTCCTAAACAATCTCACCTATTTACGCACTTCGCTGCTACTCACAACATTCTAGCCTGATAATTCACAAATCCGGTGGCATCATCTTACTTTTTGCCAAGAATATAATACCGGTAACAGAACATTCACTCGATCGTGCATAAGGTAGCAGTCGTACAACACACATTGACAACAAGACTACAAATGGCGTCTACTCGTGCGCAGTAAATCACAAAAAATGCCCAAGATTTAAAATTGTGTAGACTAGCATGTTATTTTTCCTGTTTCAGATGAAGTTCGTCCTCGCTTTCGTCGCCATCATCGGCCTGGTCTGTGGAGCCGTTGTGCCCCAGGGTAAGTATTGTAGGCTATGTTTATATGATGATGAAGATAATTGTTGTTTTAAGGGGCGAAACATCTAGGTTATAGGCCCCTAATGGTTTGGGTGAACGTGAAGATGAAAGATGATGACAAGAAACCTACAACTAGAACTAACTACTGACTTAACTAACTTATATACTAGAAGAAGAAATGAGTAGGCCTATATAAAAAGAAAAAGAAATAATGGAGAGGAGGGAAAGAAATGCCCTATATCCACGAATTATGAGGATTGAGGGACTTGGAAGGAATGAGAGCCATGAAAGGCAAATAGGAAATTGAGAGAGGAGAGGGTCCGCCCCACAGTCAATGGAGAAAGGGGGGAGGGGGAACAGACGAAGCTCAGGAATCCCTGGAGGTCGCCAACTCCCGAACTCACCAGCCATGAGCCCTCGATGGTGTAGCACTACCAGGGTGCAACAGAAGTGGTGAAGCTACATACACCCTGCTTCTTCGAGGGTCTTGTGCAAGGCAGGAGATATCGTGAATAGAAAAAGAAGGCTGACCATTCGAAGAATGATAGTATCAGGAAGAATGAGACAAGGGCCAATTAAGGCAGGAAATTGAAAGACTCCCTAGGCCTCGGATACCCTCATATCGTCTGGGTCGGAAGAGAACAAGTGTTGACCAAGAGAGGCCGACAGGAAAGATAACTGAAAGGAACCCGGCACAAATAAGTGGAAGCAATACCGGACTCAGCTGGAGTCCCGTGGTCGCCAACCCACGTCCCACAAGTTATGAGCCCCTGGTGGGGGCTATGCTTATAGTCAATATGGTAAAGTACAAGTCCTGCTTGGATACATGTAGTGATAATACTGTACATCTAATTTCAGAGACTCGTGACATCCACCAAGACATCCAGGATTTTATTAAACTCATCCCCGTTGAGAAAATCTTGAGCATCCTCGTCGAACACTTGTCTAACGATGCCGAATTTCAAGATGGTGTTGCCTACCTCACATCTGACGAATTCAAGAAGGCTCTTACCGTTGTTGAGGGCAAGAAGGAGCTCAAGGCTGTAAGTATGCAAAAATTCTAACACCATTCAGATAATATGTACGTACCTTTCACCTTCCGTCCGCCATGCTCAAGTTAAACTGCAGTTAGAATCGGCACTTAACACTCCGCTTTTTACTGAATTTAATACCGCGGTGATCACGCGGTAGGTTGTTGTTGTTGTTGTTGATGATGATGATGATGATGATGATGATAATTGTTGTTTTAAGGGGCCTGCCATCTAGGTTATCGGCCCCTAATGGTTTGGGTGATCGTGAAGATGATGATGATGATGATGATGATGATGATGATAATTGTTGTTTTAAGGGGCCTAACATCTAGGTTATCGGCCCCTGATGGTTTGGGTGATGGTGTAGATGAAAATGAAATGCAAACTTAAAAACTAAAACTAACTACTAATCTACATACTAGAAGAAGAAATGGAAAACTAAAGGAGAATAAGGCAAAGAAAGGACAGGAGGAAAAGAAATGCCTTCAACCCTCGAAGAATGCGGATTGAGGGACGGAAGGAAGGAGAGTCATAAAAGGCAGATAGGAAAGTGAAAGAGGAGAGGGTATTCCCCACAGATAAGGGACAAAAGGGGAAAACAGGACCCAGCTCAGGAATCCCTCGGTGTCGCTAACTCCCGAACTCACCAGCCGTGAGCCCCTGAGGGTGTAGCATTATCTAGGGGCACCAGAAGCGGTGGGGCTACATACACCCGGCCTCCTTGAGGGCCTTGAACATAAGGCAGGAGATAACATGAAAAGAAAAAGAAGGCTGACCCCTCGCAGATGGAGGGTATCAGAAAAGATGAAACAGGGCCAATCAAGGCGGGAAAGGAAAAGACTCCCTGGACCTCGGATACCCTAATACCGTCGGGGTTGGAAAAGAACAAGAGTTGACCAAGGGAGGTCGACAGGGAAGAAGACGGAGCGGAGTTGGCACAAGTAAGTGGAAGCAATGCCGGACTCAGCTGGGGCCCCGTGGTCGCCAACCCACGTCTCACAAGATGTGAGCCTCTGGGAGAAGAACAATAAAAAGAAAGGAACTAAGTGGTACCTATAATGTAAAAATTATGTGGTGGGATTTACACACTCCGTCCGCTTGGTATCCTAGTAGGGTTGAATGAAATAATAAGACGTCTGACTCCTACACATTTATAGCATACGGTACCTGCAGAAAAAAGAGGATAAGACGACATAACTCAATACCCTGTCCGCATTGAAAGACAACGGAGAGTAGTCAGTCACGAGAAAATGGAAATAATGTCCTTGGCACTCTTTCGTCGAAAAATACTATGACATTCTCAGTTTGAAGCGAGAAAGTGCGATGTTTCAACTTTCTCCCAGTCTTAAAACGCAGAATATTGGATATTTATCTTCAAAACGACCTTGTATTTATCAAAACATGCCCAGTAAATAATTTTAAAACTGTCTGACGTACTTTCTATTGCTTTCTTGTAAACGGTACGAATATCATACTACCCACAATGTATTCCGTCCAAATGTTAACAGCGTTGAGTGTCTAAACCAAATAAGTTAATGAACCACATCGTTGGTGGCTTTAACTCTTACCAGTCGAGTGTATTACATGGAGTATGACTATATCAAGTCTTCAAATGCTGGGCGGATAACTCGCTCGCTGACTGTCGCAAATTTCTCGTGTTTTCGTATTTTCAATATTACACATAACCTTCAATACCAGTGTAAGGTTACCTATGCCTGTTCCTTTAGATTCCACTTCTAATGAGGTATTACCGCTTGCAGCTCCTCGACGACTTGGAGGGATACGACCTCAAGGCTTACGACTTCATGAACAAGATCAACGACCTGCTGGGCATCGCTCACATCAAGCCCAGGCACAACGCCCGCAACCTGAAGACCGTCAAGCAGTTGGTAGATGAGATCGTCGCTACCCTGCCCCAGGACAAAATCAAGGCTCTCTATGACGACAAGATGAAGACCAGCGCCGACTTCAACAAAGTGATGACCCACCTCCAGTCTGCTGACTTCAAGGTAACATTCTTTTGACAAAATTTGCAGTGAGCTTACCACGAGTTAGGTCAAATCTCGATGACAAAATTTACTGTTTATTTACAGGCTTTAACATTCCTCGATAGGACACCACCATAATTTATGTCCTTTATATTTCTTGAATTGCGAATAAATACATTTTCCTCCTAAATCTTGACGCCCTTTTTCAGTACTTTAACACCAGCAGACGAGACAACATAATGATCAAAACGTCCCAATCTTATATCTTAATAATATCTTTACATTTTCCAATATACTCTTGTAGGCTATTCTCGTTAGGAATATTGACATCAAACGACTTATGGTGCACAGTTCTGTTGGTTTTCTTTTCAATTCAGACAGGAAAAGCATAAGTCGTGCTAAATTTATTTAACATACTGTTCGATCTCACAGTTCCTTAGGAAGGTAATTAAGAGTAGATGCATATCACCCTCCTTAAAATATATGATTTTGATAGGAGGCTATGCCAAAACGGACCATCTCAGCTTGTATATTCATGAATTATTTGTTGTCTTAAGGAGTATAACATCTACGTTATCAACCCCTAATGGATTGCGTGATTGTAAAAATGATCAGCATGTTGTTTCGTACTGTCCTGATAATTTCACGCCATTCTAATATTGTAAACGATTATAACGAAACTATGAGAATCCAAGATCTCGTACGCCTCCATGTCACACACCAAACTCAAACTTCATTCACGTCTTATGTGTATTTCTTTTCTGCAGAAAACCGTTGACACCCTGCGCGCAACCTCTGAGGTGCAAGCATTGGAGAGGAAACTTGAATCGTACGGCATCACTGTTGATGAGATCATCGCACTGGTCAAGAAGTTCATTGGCTGGACCTATTGATTTAATGTGTAATTGTACATACTAACGTTCAATAAAGCATTAAAATAAAATGTCTATTTCATATCCTACATTTCCCCAAAATTAGACCTAAATAATAGGATCTCACTATTTCCTTTAAGGTCTGGTTTTAGCTTTCTTTTGGTACAATTTTTTTTATTTTTGGAATTTTAAGAATCTAAAATGAAGAATTACTTTTTCAAATGGTAATGCATGTTAAGTGTTCATTTGGGAATAAGTCAGCGCGTAACAACCTACTTCATTGGTTGGGAGCATCACCAAATATCATCTGTACTACCAAGTTCATAATGATAATGATAATAGTTGTTTTAAGGTTGATGATGATTATGATAATTGTCGTTTTAAGGGGCCTAACATCTAGGTTATCGGCCCCTAATAGTTTGGGCGAGAGTGAAAGACGAGATGAGAATGAAAACTATAATACTAACTACGGCCTTACATAATAGAAGAAGAATAAGTAAACAAATAAAGGATAAGGCAAATAAAGGACAGGAAGAAAAGAAATGCCCTCAACCCTCGAAGAATGATTGATGATGATGATGATGATGATGATCGCCGAGCGCACATCGCTGGTGATGAACGCGCGGCTCAGAAAGTCGGAAAAGCTGTTTTCCTAGCCAGCGGTCATCGTCCTTAGTCCACTGCCTCCTACAACAGAAGCACTGTCACTTCTCAACAGCTCAGTACTCTTTTGTTATATAGGTTCATGTAAATAATAATCAACTGATTATAGTCTGAAATAATATAACGTTGCCAGAATAACCTTAAGCATAGTGAAATCAGCTTCAATATTGCTTCTGTTAGAGAAGGAAGAAATGATCGAATTAAGTATAATGTACATGAAGCGAAAGCGACTCCAAACTAATAATAAAGAATATATTTCAGTCAATGGCCATCATTAGACATTTCTCAACATTTCATAATAACTTCGTCACACATATTCCAAAGTTTTTCTCCACAATACCTGGCAAATACACATCAAGCATCATTTTATAACCTATCTTACTCAACATACATATTTCCACAAACACATCTCTTCATTTCTACGCTAGCTTGCCACGGTGGGTGAGTGGTTATAGTGTCGGACTACCAACCCCAAGATTGCAGGTTCACCCCTGGCCATGGTAAGTGATTTTTGAAGGCGACAAAAATCACGATACTCATGTCATACGTTGTTGGCATGTTAAAGAACCCATTTGAATTCAGTAGGCCGTGTTCATTGGCAAAATTAATCTCGGGATTTTCCGCCAACACAAAGTTCCTCCATTCTCTACTTGAAAGCGCTGTAGTGTCAAAGAGTTTAGATATCTAACCTCCTTGACTTTCATAGCGTTCAAAGGAACGACGAAATTCGACATGCAAGCTACCCTCTGGGTGTCAATTAACAAAGCTTGCACCAGGCACCCGAGGCCATACGATATTATTATTATTATTTCTACGCTGTTTTATGCTTTATTAACAAAATTATTGTAATAGATCTGTTTGTTTTTGTTTTGAAAATTTTACTTTGTTAAATTTTGGTATTGTTGTATCCCTATAGAGGGATACACCCCCGCACTATACTTTCACCCCATATTTCCACATCATTAAACACTTTCCCTAAATACACTACAAGTAACAATTTAACACACCTCAGTGAACTCTGATAACCTCATACATGACCCCGCTTGAACCTTGTTAAACTCACACGAACCCCAGTCTAGTAGCTGTTAGCCTGGAATGTGCCAATTACGCACACCTTCCATTACCACAATTATAAAAGAGAGACACTTACTCACTCGACGTCTCTGTCCAGGGGAAGTGCTGCCAGTCAACACCACGAGAGCTGCCATCTAGGGGTAAGTATACCTGCGAGGACTTCTCCTTTACATCCACACACCATTCAGAATCTACCCCTTTGTACACCTTTGTATCAGTCTTGTTGCCACACTAAGTCCAGTAATACTGAAGTCTGGTCTTAGGATTATTTGCACCCCAATAAGAAAAGTAGTCATTAAACCTACTAGTAGTAAATCTATTTGGTCTTATATGTGTTTGTAGGATAATTCCCTATCCTCCCACACAACCCATTAGGGCCAAGTATTGTTTAATTGTTTCAAAGGTATTAGATCAGCAATACGTCTGACCGCTCGCCACAGAGCTCTAGTCAGCACATCTGCTCATAGTTCTCTCTTGTACGCGCCGCCCGCACTAGTTGAGGCACCATCACACAGTCACAGGCAATCAATAAATCATCAACCCCTTTATAAATACTCCATCCCCGAGCTCACCAGTCACCCCCGAACACACGGTAGCTCTTCCTCAAGCACGTCTAAGCTGAATAGACGCCCCCTTTCACCCCCACCTCACACATAACAGTTACAAACCATCCCCTGTCCACATAACACTCCAAACTACCCCTAACACATTGTAGAAGCCCTTCAAGGCCCATAGAGTATGGTACTGCACAGTTACTCATCCTATACCGCGCTGAAGAAGGTCACAATGTACTAAATATTGACTTTAGGTAATAAATAGTTTATTATAACTGCTTAATGACCAAACAAATTTTAAGGAATTCGGTTGATCAATTTACTTTTGTGTTATATTTAATTGAAAATGATTTAAAGAAAAACCCTACCCCCATTTCTTCCAAACCCAGTAAGTTCAGCAGATAAACTGTCTGTTATTTTAAGGTAAGGTATTTTTCTCCTCGATGGTAGGGCATTCTGTCTCCACTCCACATTCAGCCCTTGATCTGCCGCTGTTAATTTACTTTAGGGGATAAGGTTATCTTGGTCATCAGCCCTGTATACTTGGGATTGTGTGATGGATGTCATATAGTGTGTGTATCGGTGGTGACTTGAGTGTGTAACAGTAATTATCAGGGCGAGGAATTGGTGTACAATTTAGGCATTTGCCTGGAGAGACTGTGCAGAACAACCGAGGGAACATCACACTCAGGATGGTTGCTGTCAGCTACGGAACTCGAACCACTGGTCTCTGGGCTAGCTGCAGCTCCCCAACATACTAGTGGTGAGCGAAGTATTGTAGATAGGCCTAATGCATAAGAACATAATTATCGGTACCTCGATCTGTTTTAGTAAAATAAGATCTCTAAAAATATTCATAAAAATTCCACGATTTGTATTTTTACGACCGCAGGGATGACAAGATGGCTTATCTAGTTAATAGCAAAAATATTGACTTGCTATGAATAAGGGCTATGAAACCATAGGATGTGTCACAGTACATGATAACCTGTGTTACCGTGTGTCTGTCCTAAGTAACATGTATTAAAATACAGGTGAACAAATAAGCACACTTACTATCCTTGCTCATCATTTAACCACGTTTCTGTGACAAGCAACATACTGGTAATTTAATAAAATATCATAAGTTTATTTTGAGAAATTACAAAATACGGTACTGTCTGTATGGAAGCCATGATACTGTTTCCCAAAGAGATGAGAGCTTTATCGTTATTCTTTTGTTCACGAAATGACCAGCGATAATCGCTGCCGAATAGTAATGAATTGACGCCAGCGCAGTTCGCTGTAGGGAAACCAGTCCCATTTGTTTACATGCTTTCATAAAGCAACGAAGTTCGCCGTAGACAAACCATACCTTTAGGAAAGTAATTAATAGTAGCAGCATATCACCCTGCTTAAAATATATCATTTTGATAGGAGTCTATGTCAAAACTGACCATCTCAGCTTGTATATTGATGATGATATATTTGTTGTATTAACGGGTATAACATCTAGGTTATCAACCCCTAATGGATTGGGTGGTTGTAAAAATGATCAGTATGTTGTTTCGTGCTGTCCTGATCAATTCACGCCATTCTAACATTGTAAAAGATTATAACGAAAATATGAGTATTCAAGATTCCATACGCCTCTATTTCACACACCAAATTCAAACTTAATTCATGTCTTATGTGTGTTTCTTTTCTGCAGAAAACCGTTGACACCCTGCGAGCAACCTTTGAGGTGCAAGCATTGGAGAGGAAACTTGAATCGTACGGCATCACTGTTGATGAGATCATCGCACTGGTCAAGAAGTTCATTGGCTGGACCTATTGATTTAATGTGTAATTGTACATAGTAACGTTCAATAAAGCATTAACATAAAATGTCTATATCATATCCTACATTTCCCGAATTAGACCTAAATAATAGGATCTCACTATTTCCTTTAAGGTTGGTTTTAGCTTTCTTATGGTACAATTTTCTTTGGAATTTTAGACATCTAAAATCTAGAATTACGTTTTCAAATGGTAATGCATGGAGTACATTTGGGTATGATTCAGCGCGTAACAACCTACTTCATTGGTTGAGAGCATCACCAAATATCATCTGCAATACCAAGTTCATGATGATAATGATAATTGTTATTTAAAGGGGCCTAACATCTAGGTTATCGGCCCTTAATAAATTGACATGGAATTAAATTACAAAAATAGCCCACTGCCAGGAAATAAATGAAAATAAGGCATATCAACAATAACAAGTACTATAGTTCCGTGACGAACTAAAGAGCCTAATTTAAGATTTAGAGTTTATACCAATAATGGATGATGTTAATTGTTGTTTCAAGGGGACAAACATCTAGGTTATCGGCCCCTAATGGTTTGGGTGTTAGTGAAAGATGAGATGAGAATGAAAACTTAAACTAATACGAACTACTGACTAACACACTAGAAGAAGAAAAGGTAAACAAATAAAGGATAAGGCAAATAAAGGACAGGAAGAAAAGAAATGCCCTCAACCCTCGAAGAATGATTGATGATGATAATGATGATGATCGCCGGGCGCACATCGCTCGGCACACAAAGTCAGTTTCCCTAGCCAGCGATAATCGTCCTTCTTCCACTGCCCCCAACAATAGGATCACTTTCACTTCTCAACAGCTCAGTAGCCTACTCTTTGCTTATGCAGGTTCGTGGGGTAAATAATAATCAGCTGATTATAGTCTGAAATAATATAACGTGACCTTAAGCAGAATAACATCAGCGTCAATATTGCTTCTGTTAGAGGAGGAAGAAGAGTTGATGATCGAATAAAGTATTATGTACATGGAACGAAAGAGACTCCAAACTAATAGTGATGAGCGATGTTTGAGCAACATTCTGTACCCAATACATAAATAGCAACATGTACAAAACTAGGCGTACAGAAGGATGCTTAAATGCACTGATTCATAGACACCTGCTTAATGACCATATACAATTTAAGGAATACTCAAAGCCAGAGGCGTAACTACGGGGGATGATCAGGGGGATCAATCATCCCAGAGCCAATTAATAAAAATATTAAATTTATGAAGATTTTAACTTTGATTAGAACCAACCTTTGGATTGATGACATCTATGAATGAGGGCTATGAAATCATCATACCGTGTGTTACATGATAACCTGTGTTACCGTGTGTCTGTACTAAATAATGTTGCATCCGGGGGATGCACCCCCATCCCCAAATATCTCTGATACATCTATTCCCACATTATAAAATTATAACATATATCTCAGCCAAAAGGCATAGTAACAACCTTCAGTAATCCCGCAGCTTGGACTCCAATAACCCCGGCCAACGCCACACATCCTGTAAAAAGTGCAATTCTGCATTCGCGGCACTCAGAAGCCTATAAAACTGGAGAGGTGAGGTACCTCGAGGTCATTCTGTCATTCTACCATTCTGCCAGTCATTCTGTCAGTCAGTCAGTCTGCCTCAGTGCTACTTTGTGCCGGACCGACACCGAGAACCACGCCGACGCCGAAGGGTAAGTGTCTAAGCGATCCACACTCCTCTAACAGACATTTACACTCTCACCCCTTTGTGCTTGGTTTATAAATAAGCATCTGGTTCATTAACTGCTTTGCCACTGCAGGGAGTACTTCATGTCTGAAGTACCCCATTAAACTCAGTCATAGTAGAAACCACTGGTCTTTCAGTTTGTTGTTTTAATTGTTAAGATCCTGTCATTCATCCCCCGCCCCGGTAGGATTCAGGTAACACTAGATAAGTGCTCCGTGACGCCCGCAGCTAGCCATGCATCTACGTCACAGTGTTTGTCTCGCTCATAACAGCGCACACGTTAGCGGTATCCCAAGCCCAGCGCCCAGCTCAGCTGTTCCGAGCTCCCAGCACCTAACCCGTTAATTGCATCCCCGAACTACCCGTTCAAATAGTACATTCGGGAGTTCTCATTTCGAGTGCTCTCACGCCCTCGAACCAGCCCCTAATTAACAGCTCTTACACTCAATATTCGAGCAGCCCCCACTCTTCTTAATTCATGCCCCCGAACAGTACCTTGTAGAGGGCACCCTCTCAGGGTCCCTACAATTGGGAGGCGCGGAGTACCGTGACGTTGTTTTAGAACAACGCCCTAGGGGTACAAACAACGTATCCCTGGGGTCAAGATCCCAAAATCAACGTCTTACTAGCCAAGCCAAGCCAAAATTGAGAAAAAAAATCAGAGTACAAATTAGGTAGTACTTAGTACCCACCCAAGACTGCCCCAGTAGATACATCGTTTCTAACGCCACCCTTATATAGAAGCAAGCAATTTGCGACCCCATTGGAATTTACGCCCATCCCATACGGTAACAAGGGGCCACATTATTTAATTACCCGCCCAATTCGATCCCCAGTGCCTTAGACAGGACAGCGACGGTGATATTTCATTTCCCACCCCCGTAGAATAAAGGGGATATCACAACCAATTAGGGGAGATACTCCCACAACTCCGATAGCCCGCATACACACATAAATATTTCCTTCATCATGGTGAAATAGATACACACACTAGGTAACGCAACCCTGGAGTCAGCACGCCCCTGTACCGCCATACTTAGCGGAATTCCCCCCCCCCCCACACACACGCCAGGCATAGTTACTGACTTTAGCAGCCCCACACTAGGTTAGAATAAACCTTTACGCGCCTACAGCTTAATTTTAGTTATACATACGGCATGGAATCTCTCTACCGCCTGAATATATTGAAGCGAGTAGACGCCTTGCATAACTTGATTGCTTGGCACAAATCCTTGCGGGTCAAATAGGATCACCTGAACCGCATGCAGGAGATACGACATGCCCAATACAGTAGGGTTTTGGGAACCATATCCCACAAAAAGGAACCCAAGTATGTTATTAGAGGCCCCATTTCAGCAATCAGGCAACAATTTAGCAGCACACACGGGAGACTCCACTTATTGCACGAGGCTCTTCACGAACAATATTTTGCACTTAGGGAAGCACACCTTAGGGTGGATACTGCCAACACCAAAGTGGCGGAACAGGCCAAGGTACTTACCCTGCAGTACGCCGAATTATGGCGACGTTTCCGTCAGATACAGGCCAACTTTATATTATTCGAGCTCTTAGCCCACAAGCCTACGCAGCTAGAAGGGGTCCTCACGGACATTCCCCCCAGGATGGCCAACAGGACCATCCCCCTACGGCCCACTCCTATTAGGAAGGAGACCACCGTGGCCATGCCACATACTCAGCCCACACTGGGGAACGATGCACACGTGCATACATTTCACCCGCCACGTGCTCCCATTCACATCTCCGGACTTCCACTGCACCCTAGGACTTTATCGCCTACATCGGCGAACAACGGTCCTCAGGCCCGCCGAAAAGCCATACTAGTACATAGGCAAATCACGTTTACACCCCCAGAGGAGCCACAGCGGCTCAAACCTAAAATCACCCTCTTACAGACGCCCCGAACACAGGATGTATCCCCTGAGTGTATTCCAGGAGCTAAAATTGCATTAGCTATCCGAGGGCAAAGGAGATACGCCTTACGTTAGAAACCAGTTCACGGTATAGCATTGGAAGTCACATTAATAGAATCTAGGACCATTTTTCCCCTGTAGACACATAACACACATATACATAGAGAGTAAGATATGTCGAGGCACGCTGCACATGTAGCAGCTCCACGTGTATCAACATCCCCCCAAGTCCCCACGGTCATATCAAACCCAGGACTCTGCGACGAGCAGGAGTGCCAGGCGCGCTATGGCATCTAGTAGCCATATTCCCGACTACGTGTCCACACCAGTCCCACACAGTGCCTAGACACAAATCCTAAGTATAAGTTGCATGTTTAGCTGTTAAAAATGTATTACTATGTACTGTATTATTTTATTAAGTCTCTGTATCATATTTGGGTCCGATAACAAACGCTCGAAGCAGAATTGTATGTACAGTGAATCACATCCTTCACACCGGCCGCCAGCTCAGGTCATTCCTACTTAGCGGATACTGTCACACGACACTTCGCATTGACTCAGCAATTGACACGATTCCATAGCAACAGATGTGCGCGGCAAGGCACGTGCCTCGGCACACTCCTCAACAGCCATGCGTACTACAGTACATTATCCCGGAGTACCAGCGTCAAAGCGCAGAAAGGTCTACCTATCGTAGACTTCCACAAATACACCATATCGATCACATATTAGTTTGACGAGGGGCATATCTACCTCACATCTTTACACTAAAGTGCGCACCCAGTCACGGTCCAGTAGTCGACCGACGACTGATCCAATAACCTTACAGCAGGATCCGTAGGACATCCATGCCTTTACGGAATGATTCTATACACATTCTATACTCCTAACGACATACATGTGGCCTAATAGTATACACATTAGATAGCGACCGACTGAAGATGCACATACCACAGTACAACAATTAGTTGCACCGCATTACATTGCGACAGCCATTCTATACAGACCCATACATACTGGAATCACCGCGGAAAATATTACACGTAGCCATACTTCCAATACAATCCCGAGGTGCACGGATTCCGGAAACGACATATCGCTGAGAAGAGGTTACAACCTCTTTCCATTTCATTTTCACCGACTAAGATAGTACGCTGATAGGATTTATTTCATATACCGTGTTCGCATACAATAACGAACTTAGCTTACAGTTCAATTCATGGACACCACAATACCACAGGTTAGCGGCCTCCAGTACAGGCCAAGACTCCTTATTACACTATCACAGGTTAACGGCCTTCAGTATACGCAAAGACGCAGTCTCACAATAGCACATGTAAGTTGCCTCCACCACAGCCAGCCACAAGTTACTACAATTACACAGGTTATCATACCCTACGAATATCAGAATCCACAGGTCATCAGGAACACACACTTGTGGCAAAACTGGATAAGGACATACTTACATAGGTCACATAATGGCATACACTATACATCCGTATTACATTCTCTCATACATTTCACTAGATCCCAACGCACGGGACTACACACTGATTCTAAGCAGTGATGCGCGGTCCACAGACGCAGCCGGAAGCAGACTTGCAACTACAGCATCTCGGCATGCTAGGAGCAGGGCATGCAACACAGGCAGGCCTCATATGGCGCTGTAACTGTACACACAGTCCCTTTCATATATTTTTTTTTTCATCGCATGGGATCTTTCATTTTTGTTTTTGTTCAACGGTGGCATTGACCACACAATACCGTCATAGGGACATACATAATAAACAGTTCTCCAACGAGGCGTCATCATTCGTAGCCGACGATCAGGGACTGCATTCAAATTTTAATTCTATCATCCATTCTCTCAGTCTTCGATGGATCGGACTCACGGTTAAGCCGTGGGATTGGGGCATTCCTCTATCGGTTCGACTAGGGCACCATTTTTTCATCCATACGCTAAGTTATGAACTGTTCGTTATAGTCTCCCATATGCCGACAAAACCTTAAATGATGGATTAACAAAATAACTTCACAAAAGCCACAAGGCTACCACAAGACCCACAAGTCCTTCTATCGATCCCATTCAGTTTATATATCCCCATTAGTTACACACTTGTAACCACGATCAATAGTTGGCCAAATGTAACTTTCGCATTTTTCTATTAGGCGCTGATTCAAACCAAATATACATATCACCATATGTATGTACGCGTAGCATTTACGCTCTGGCTCATAATTGTTTTACGTCTTGTGGGGTTAAAGCACTGTAAAGTTTACATTAAAACAATCTTGCCCCCAAACGAGATATAGGATAAATATTCAGCCATGAGCATATATGTATATATTCAGGCAGCCACTACGTCCGTGGTCCATAAATATCCTATGTTTTGCGGAATAGTATCGTGAGACACGTCAAAGAGTCTTTTCCCAAAAACAATATAGGGTAAATATCAACCATGGGCGAAGGAACGCCCAGTTTTGTAAACAGAGAACGGTAAACGAAGGCCCAATTATTTTATTCCTTCAAAACGCTAAGTATGCACTTGGATACACGAACATTTTATACACGTTAAGAGAACATACTCTCCATTTCAACACATTGCAGTACAGTGCTACGACATACAGCTGTCACTTCCATACAGCAGGTTGTCCGGTAGCCACAGCCCATTACAATACCACACGGAATACAGTGTACACTCCCAAGGAACATATTGCTGAACACCATAGAATTTTTGCACTTTCCCGGAGTAAGTGGGATTAGACCACGGAAAGACTTTTTCTACGGGATGACACACCAGGCTTTACACGCGAATAGAGTCGCAACAGGCCTCAGTACACTACCAGTACACTACATACAGTAGGCACAGAAGCCCAGAGGTTTAAATATCATTTGCCCCATTTCATCACGATGTTATGACAGCGTAGTCCCACACACGTTCCCCACGAAAGGGAAATGCTTTGATTTCACACTACCCATACGGGAACCCATTGTAATCACACCCACGTTATGTCATACACAGGCGGTCTTTCATGCCGACAGTGCGTACTTGACACACACTCCTGTCACCTGACAACACGTGCGTTTGACAGTCAAATCGCCAGACGTCAACAAACCCGCCATTTTCCTCCAGTAGCCCACAGCGCTCCTGTCCAATCAGCACAGCGCGCGGGTAGACAATACTCCCATCGAGCGCTGTAGCCAATTAGCGCAGAGTACTCAGCCCAGCGATAAAACGCTCTCTACATACATACATCTTATCTAAAGCTCTGACGTCAGTCATACTCCACTCCACGTGACTCGCCGAGCAGCCATTATTTTCACAAAGCGCCCAGTCCCATACGCGCGCGCCATTCAAATGCCATTGCGCCCGGGACACATACTTAATTACGTATACGCTGCATCTTAGAGTGGACCCACATATTTCATAGCATTCATCCCCTCACACACCCCCTCCCTGACACAATGAGTGCCTACTTTACGGCCAAATGCCCTTATTATCGGTCCTAACTACGGAGCGCATATGCACGTTCATACCGTCATATCGTTGGTCGTTTCTCACAAAACAATTGACCTTCCATACACCATTATACGGAAACCGCCCTACGGTATAGGCAACCACGGGCATCCCCCACAAACGTCGGAGGATAGACATCCACGCCGATCAGAGATATTTCTTCGTAGCGTAACAAATTTTTATAATCACACTATATTACAGTCATGGTCGAGAATAATCGTTCACAGCGGTGGCCAAACACTATTCCCGCCACACGCCTCTTACCCCCTCTCGGATTGTTACTTTACACACCTCCATCTCTTGCGATTTATAGATACGGATGACACCTGTGTCGTATTTATATTCACACCCCCAATGTTAGGGTGGCAAGATCCACTTTCCCTCCCACACACTTCCGCATGGCGGATGATCTATTTTTGAACAATATCCCCCCCCCCCTTCAGGATGGATTTAGTCCACAGGAGAGGATGATAAATAGAGCCCGCAGAGGCAGCATTATAGTTTCCTTATTCACAGATGATACGATTTGTTCAGAGCCAGACGGCGCACAGAGGTGCAGCCTAATATCTAAGATCTAAATATCCCCCCCCCCCCTTCACAGCGACAGTCGGCAGTGCCGATACCAGTAGACCACGCGCGGATGCGAATTTTCAGATAGCGCCCGTTGCACTTTAGCATCGGGACTTCACACATACTTAGCAGGATAATACCTGACCATTTATTTCTTTTTAAGACCACACTCGAGGCGATATGCCACAGGGGAGATTTCAGTCACAGGGTATCCTGACATATCCCCGTGACCCTTCCAGACATGTCTAGTACAGTGGTACTATGGTACCAGGATCTTTTTATTTCACTGACTAGTGTTAGCATATAAGTTGTATAGAAAATAAGCATTGTACGTTGCAGGCAGCAGTGTGTTACGTTGAACGGCCGCAGATGCCAAAAATTACAGTACGTTCATCCAAGCTGAACATTATTCCCCCTCCAAAACACAGCATTCACACTCTACATCTGACACATAATTCCCCACCCCTTACCCTATTAATGCGAGGCACTTGGTGGCCATGAAGCTGCCAAGGTGCACACCAAGCGTTTTCGCTCTTGGCTACATGTTAGTTAACATGCCGGAATTATAAACCTAACGGCTGAGCGTACAGACATTACCTGCTAACACTATTATATGCAGAATTATATATTTTTTCTCGCGCATGCCATGTTTACCCTGATAGGGATCTTTAACGTTGCATGCGACAGGATGTCATTACTAGATCATACGTGTCCATACCTACGTCAGTGCGGACTCTGATGATGATGATGATAATTGTTGCTTTAAGGGGCCTAACATCTAGGTTATCGGCCCCTAATGATCTGGGTGAGAGCGAAGATGATAATGAAACGGAAACCAGAACGAAAATTAAGTGAGACGGAAAATACTTACAAAAAGGAACTCGGATTGAAACGACTCACAAAATGTTCTTACAAAAGGGAATTTAGAACGAAAAGATTCACAAAAGGAATAGATTGAAAAATACCCACAAAATGAAGGCTAGGTTCAAAATACGTACAAAATGCAATGTAGCGTCGAAATACTTACAAAATGCAACTGAAATTCAAAATACTTACAAAATGCAAATGAGATCGAAAATACGTACAAAATGCAATTGAGGTTCAAAATACTTACAAAATGCAATTGAAATTGAAAATACACAATGCAATTCAGATTGAAATAGGCCTTATCCCAGTTCCAATCCAAATTATTCACAAAGTGCAATCGAAATTCAAAATACTTACAAAATGCAATTGAAATTGAAAATGCTTACAAAATGTACGGTGATTCTAACGACTCATGTGGATTTACAATACTTACAAAAAGCAATTTAGATTGAAAATACTTGACAAAATGTAATTTAGATTCAAAATACCCACAAAATGCAATTGAGAATCAAAATATGTGCAAAATGCCCCCAAACAAAATGCAATTTAGATTCAAAATTCGTGCGAAATGCGGTTTTGGTTGAAAATACTTGCAAAATGCAATTGAAATTCAAAATACTCACTAAAAGGCCCCGCAACCTGCATTGAAAGACTTACTAAAAAGCAATTTAGATTGTCAATCTTTACAAAATGCAATTGAGGTTGAAAACAATCGCTAGATGTAATTTAGATCGAAAAAACTTACAAAATGCAACATAGATCAAAAATGCCTGAAAAATCGATAAAAGGGAATTTAGATACACGGTGATTCGAGTAACAAAAACAGTGCGGGAATCTTAAAGAGAAAAGGAAATAGAAGGAAAAGAGGAGTGGGGAGGGGAGAGAGGAGAAGGTCCGCCCCAAAGGGAAGGGACTAACGGGGAAAACGGACCCAGCTCAGGAATCCCTCGGGGTCGCCAACGCCCGAACTCACCAGCCGTGAGCCCCTGAGGGTGTAGCATTATCGACGGTGCACCAGAAGTGGTGGGGCTACATACACCCTGCCTCCTTAAGGGCCTTGAGCACAAGGCAGGAGGTAAATGGAAAAGAACAAGAAGGCTGACCCCTCACAGAAGGAGGGTATCAGGAAAGATGAGACAAGGGCCAATTAAGGCGGGAAAGGAAGAGACTCCCTAGGCCTCGGATACCCTAATACCGTCGGGGTCGGAAGAGAACAAGAGTTGACCAAGGAAGGTCGACAGGAAAGAAGAAAGAGAGGAGCCCGGCACAAGTAAGTGGAAGCAATGCCGGACTCAGCTGGGGCCCCGTGGTCGCCAACCCACAACCCACTAGATGTGAGCCCCTGGGGGGAGTGCGGACTCTAACACCCGCACTGTAAACCCAGTCCCTGCCCATTTACAATCCTACCCCTTACCGGTAGAGATCTCCCCACATTTAACGTTGATCCCTCATCCACCTAGCACCACACTTCCTTGGTCCCACTTAACTGTCCGACTAACCCACTACTAATCAATTTAACATGTCTACAGTCTCCCAATAACAGGAGAACACCCTTCCACGTCCTTAACTCTCCGACTAACATGTGCAAATATAAACGCAGCTGAAATTAGCTAGCCATCTGGAAGCCAGGCGCAATGAAGTGCACTGTGCAAAAACAGTACCCCCCTACCCGGAATGATTACAACCCCAATACAAACACTCGCTTGACACTTCAAATATATGGTCTGCGCACAGAGGTGAACTTTGGTGGGTATGACCCTATTTTCTTGAGAAAATAGGAGATTGGTAGATAATAATGAATGATGGTAAGCAGTGACCTAAACTCAGGGCCACCATAGCCCATGAACTGGACTCAGGGCCACCATAGCCCATGACATGGACTCCGACGAACGACGGAAGGTCGAAGCGGCGACGACTTAATGCGGGCAAGCGCCGTAGCTGACGGGTGTGCCTAGCCTGCCCCCGAGACGACGGGGAGCTACACCCATTATGCACTAATGTCGGCAACGTCAGACCTGCGGGTGGACTCTTGAACGTCCGACGGGAGAAATGACTAACTCGGCGTCGGACGGGATGGACCATTCACCCAGCGACGACCCACTTCTCTTGACTGTTAGTTAGCTTTTAAGATAAGTAATAAGCTTCATTGCGCGAAGCTAAGACCTGCAGCGGCAGGCAAAGAGGAATAATAATGAATAATGAATAATAAAATATGAATACTGAATGATAAATATTGAATGATGAATAATGATGAATATATTATCTCCCGGGCCGAGGTATTGGTCACCGGAGATCCCTTTGGCCTTACCCCCGAGGACGATTACTGATGATCGACGAAATGCCCACGGTTCTCCCCCTGGCTGAGGTATCGATCACCGTTTGTCGCTCTGATCATACCCCAGGGAGGGGAACATGTTTGTATTGACTTGCGGATGCCTCCTAGGGATCCTATGGTCCCTAGCCTATTTCAGGCGTTCCATTGCGACGTACTTGCGACATATGATATGCGACAAGTGATCGGCCTCGGATTGCGATTTTTCGCAACCGTGTAAGCCCGACAAATCGATACATCGGAATCAACGAGATACGTTATGCGATTTACAAAATGCGATATATCATCTCTGATATACGAGATGAGAGCCGACAGGTGCGATATGCGAGTAACAAAATGCGATTGCACGATGCGATATATCATCTCTGATATGCGAGATGAGAGATGAGCGATACGACATAAGATCTATGTTGTGCGATGATATACGATATATGACGAGATCTGATATACGATATATGTTATGCGACGATCTACGACAGGTGTCCCCTCGACACTTGGAACATACATTTACACTTATGGAGCACCACATTTACACGGAAGAGATCGTTTAGCGATCGGCCTCGGCCTGCTCATTTCACAGCCGTGTAAGCCCGACAATTAGATACTTCAGTATCAAACACTATGAGCATCTGCAATTGTGAGATGCACATTTAATACTGTATACATGCTTTTTTCAGGCAGCAATTCACCAGGCGACTACAATTAGAAATGCCGAGTGCCCGGAGGCACTCTTTCCACAGATGACTATACAGAGCATCCATATAGATATTTCATGATTATGGTTTATGATTATGTTTTTTCTCCCTTTCCACAGATGGATATGCACATTATTATGTGATACAGGTCACCAGGGTGACAACAGAATGATAAGTATGTGCATTACAGGACAATGCAGCAACCAGCCAGCGGGATGACTTTCCACCCCCCCCCCCCTATCTCATTTTTCTCTTTCCCCACAGGTGGCGAAATTGTATATAGTCCCATGTATATATCTTCCCCCGCCATAACACGCGCCAGTCGCACCCTTTACCTTATACACAGAACCTACACACCCCCGGCAATCACACTTTTTCCCACAGCTTTATAACATTACTCGACTGACATCCGTCCCACGGTTGGTGATAACTGTGGGATATCCACTCCCGCTGGACGGATCCCAAAAATGACACCTGCAATGAGAGGTGGAATACGGCGGCGAGGGTTGTACTCACAATATGTAAGAGACGACCTTCCTCGCTAGGATGGACCGTCCTCCCACAGGGGACGATCCATAGACATATTGATAGTTTTGCCGTGGCCTAGATTAGATTCGAGTTAAGTTAATAGTATTAGCGGTATAGCGCGCTTTACTTCTATTTGTAAGATGTCCACATGGGTGGACATGATTATGGATAATTTATAAGTTCAGATGTTGGTGTTACGGCACGAGAGTGAGACAGAGAGAGAGAGAGAGACAGAGAGAGAGAGAAAGAGAGAGTTCATTTGTTATTTCAGCCCAGAGTACCAGGCCGACACTGTTGCCAATTGTTTACACTGTTTTTATTTTCCCATGTATAATTGTCATACACGCCACAAGTGGCACCTCAATGTTTTATTTCCTTTTCCTTTCGATCCTTCTAAAATAACGTCTGTAAAAATGCCTCCTTTTCTTCCCCACACAATAAACAAATTTTCACCGAGGCATTTCTTTTCTTTCCCTCTTCTATCTGTTCTTTCACTTCATTCTTTATTTGATGTATTTTCGCTACCCAAGGGCACTTTTTCATCCCGTCCAGACTTGAGAGGACGGAGGGTACGTTAGGCCCTAACGATGTATTTTCCCCTTGAGGTGGCCTACAGTGTTGATGATTGATGATGATGATGATGATTGATGTTGATGTTGCTGATGATTGATGATTGATGTTAATGATGATTGATAATGATGATGTTTGATGATGGATAATGATGATGATTGATGATGATCGTTGATGGATAATGATTATGGATAATGATGATGATGATGATGATGATTAATGATTATATAGGGTCCAGGTACCCACCATATCTATGCACAATGAATAATGTCACTATTTTTTTTTTGTTTGTTATATTTTCTATTGTCCCATGTTTTGATTGATTATGTTTCATTTTATTGTAAAGTTGTAATGATGCACTGGTTATATCAATGAATTGTTGTCCCCCCCCCCAACCAAAACACCTACACATGATCGCTAGACACGATCCCTAGGCAGACCTACTCTACGAGGCACTATACACTGACCCACCACATACTTCGATATACGACACTACCCACCTCTCCATCTACGAGATCTTCATTTCTACACCTCACCCCACACGGGGATCACCACACACCCCCACCAACGCCACCACCATCTGTCCGAAGGACCTACTAGCAGATCAGAAGAAACCAAGAGAAGCAAAGAAGAGAGAAGATATAGAAGAAAGAAGCAGATGACCCTTCGCACATACACTCAAGATAAGCTACCCCTACGGCGTAGTCTCGTCCCGTCATCAAGGACGATGACTAGCTCCGTCGAAGGAGTTTTTGCATCCGGGGGATGCACCCCCATCCCCAAATATCTCTGATACATCTATTCCCATATTTATAAAATTCGAACATACATCTCAGCCTAAAGGCATAGTAACAACCTTCAGTAACCCCGCAGCTTGGACTCCAATAACCCCGGCCAACGCCACACATCCTGTAAAAAGTGCAATTCTGCACACGCGGCACTCAGAAGCCTATAAAACTGGAGAGGTGAGGTACCTCGAGGTCATTCTGTCATTCTACCATTCTGCCAGTCATTCTGTCAGACAGTCAGTCTGCCTCAGCGCTACTTTGTGCCGGAACGACGCCGAGAACCACGCCGACGCCGAAGGGTAAGTATCTAAGCGATCCACACTCCTCTAACAGACATTTACACTCTCACCCCTTTCTGCTAGGTTTATAAATAAGCATCTGGTTCATTAACTGCTTTGCCACTGCAAGGAGTACTTCATGTCTGAAGTACCCCATTAAACTCAGTCATAGTAGAAACCACTGGTCTTTCAGTTTGTTGTTTTAATTGTTAAGATCCTGTCCTTCATCCCCCGCCCCGGTAGGATTCAGGTAACACTAGATAAGTGCTCCGTGACGCCCGCATCTAGCCACGCATCTACGTCACAGTGTTTGTCTCGCTCATAACAGCGCACACGTTAGCGGTATCCCAAGCCCAGCGCCCAGCTCAGCTGTTCCGAGCTCCCAGCACCTAACCCGTTAATTGCATCCCCGAACTACCCGTTCAAATAGTACATTCGGGAGTTCTCATTTCGAGTGCTCTCACGCCCTCGAACCAGCCCCTAATTAACAGCTCTTACACTCAATATTCGAGCAGCCCCCACTCTTCTTAATTCATCCCCCCGAACAGTACCTTGTAGAGGGCACCCTCTCAGGGTCCCTACAATAACATGTATTAAAATACAGGTGAACAAATAAGCACATTTTGTCCTACTACCCTCGCTTATCATTTAACCAAGTTTCTGTCACAAGCAACATAATTTATTAAATAATCATCAGTTTATTTTGAGAAATTACAAAATACGGTACTGTCTGTATGGAAGGCATGATACTGTTTTCCAATGATATGAGAGCTTTATCGTTATTCTTTTGTTCACGAAATGGCCAGCGATCATCGCTGCCGAATTGCAATGAATTGACGACAGCGCAGATCGCTGTAGGAAAACCAGAAACCAGTCCCATTTGTTTACATGCGCTCATAGAGCAACGAAGATCGCCAGCGATGATCGCCGGGCGCACATCGCTGGCGATGAACGCTCGGCGCAGAAAGTGGGAAAAGCTGTTTCCCTAGCCAGCGATCATCGTCCTTAGTCCACTGCCTCCTACAACAGAAGCACTGTCACTTCTCAACAGCTCAGTAGTCCTTGTTTATATAAGTTCAAGTAAATAATAATTAGCTGATTATAGTCTGAAATAATATAACTTTGCTGAGTGAAATCTGATTCAATATTGCTTCTGTTAGAGGAGGAAGAAATGATCGAATTAAGTATAATGTACATGAAGCGAAAGCGACTCCAAACTAATAATAAAGAATATATTTCAGTCAATGGCCATCATTGGACATTTCTCAACATTTCATAATAACTTCGTCACACATATTCCAAAGTTTCTCTCCACAATACCTGGCAAATACACATCAAGCATCATTTTTATAACCTATCATACTCAACATACATATTTCCACAAACACATCTCTTCATTTCTACGCTGTTTTTCAAGACAATTTTTATGCTTTATTAACAACATTATTGTAATAGATCTGTTTTTTTTGTGTGTGGAAATTTTACTCTGTTAAATTTTGGTATGGTACTGCACAGTTACTCATCCTATACCACACTGAAGAAGCCACAATGTGACCGAAATCGGTACGGTTACAATGTACTAAATATTGACTTTAGGTAATAAATAGTTTATTATAACTGCTTAATGACCAAACAAAATTTAAGGAATTCTGTTGATCAATTTACTTTTATGTTATATTTAATTGAAAATGATTGAAAGAAAAACCCTATCCCCATTTGTTCCAAACCCAATACGTTCAGCAGATAAACTGATGCTGATGATGATGATAATTGTTGTTTTACGGGGCCTAACATCTAGGTTATCGGCCCCTAATGGTTTGGGTGTCGTGAAGATGATGATGATCATTGTTGTCTTAAGGGGCCTAACATCCAGGTTATCGGCCCCTGATGGTTTGGGTGATCGTGAAGATGAAGATGAAAATGAAATGCAAACTTAAAAATAGAACTAACTACTAACCTACATACTAGAAGAAGAAATGGAAAACTAAAGGAGAATAAGGCTAATAAAGGACAGGAGGAAAAGAAATGCCCTCAACTCTCGAAGAATGCGGATTGAGGGATTTGGAAGGAAGGAGAGCCATGAAAGGCAGAAAGGAAAGTGAAAGAGGAGAGGGTCCGCCCCACAGGCAATGAATAAATGGGGGAAAACCGGACCCAGCTCAGGAATCCCTCGGGGTCGCCAACTCCATAACTCACCGGCCGTGAGCCCCTGAGGGTGTAGCATTATCTAGGGTGCATCAGAAGTGGTGGGACTACATACACCCGGCCTCCTTGAGGGCCTTGAGGAGAAGGCAGGAGATAACAGGAAAATAAAAAAAAGCTGACCCTCGCAGAAGGAGGGTATCAGAAAAGATGACACACGGGTCAATTAAGTCGGGAAAGGAAGAGACTCCCTAGGCCTCGGATGCCCTAATACCGTCGGGGACGGAAGAGAACAAGAGTTGACCAAGAGAGATCGACAGGAAAGAAGACTGAGAGGAGCCCGGTACAAGTAAGTGGAAGCAATACTGGACTCAGCTGGGGCCCCGTGGTCGCCAACCAACGTCCCACTAGATGTGAGCCCGTGGGGGGAGCAGATAAACTGTCTGTTATTTTAACGTAGGGTATTCATCTCCTCGAGGGTAGGGCATTTTGTCTCCGCCCCACATTCAGCACTTGATCTGCTGCTGTTAATTTACTTTAGGAGATAGGATTATCTTGGTCATCAGCCCCGTATACTTGGTCTTGTGTGTTGGATGTCATATAGCGTGTGTATTCCCCGACATAATAGTGGTGAACGAAATATTTTAGCTAATGCATAAGAACCTAATTATCTGTACATCTATCTGTTTTAGTAAAGAAAGATCTCTGAAAGATTATCATAAAAATTCCACGATTTGTATTTTTACGACCGCAGGGATGACAAGATGGCTTATCTAGTTAATAGCAAAATATTGACATGCTATGAATAAGGGCTATGAAACCATAGGATGTGTTACAGTACATGATAACCTGTATTACCGTGTGTCTGTTCTAAATAACATGTATTAAAATACAGGTGAACAAATAAGCACACTTACTATCCTTGCTCATCATTTAACCACGCTTCTGTGACAAGCAACATACCGGTAATTTAATAAAATATCATAAGTTTATTTTGAGAAATTACAAAATACGGTACTGTCTGTAGGGAAGCCATGATTTTGTTTCCCAAAGAGATGAAAGCTTTATCGTTATTCTTTTGTTCACAAAATGACAAGCGATAATCGCTGCTGAATTGTGATGAATTGACGCCAGCGCAGTTCGCTGTAGGGAAACCAGTCCCATTTGTTTACATGCTTTCATAAAGCAACGAAGTTCGCCGTAGACAAACCGTACCTTTAGGAAGGTAATTAATAGTAGCAGCATATCACCCTACTTAAATGTTTCATTTTGATAGGAGTCTATGGCAATACTGACCATCTCAGCTGGTATATTGATGATGATATATTTGTTGTATTAAGAGGTATAACATCTAGTTTATCAACCCCTAATGGATTGGGTGATTGTAAAAATGATCAGTATGTTGTTTCGTACTGTCCTAATCATTTCACGCCATTCTAACATTATAAATGTTTATAACGAAAATATGAGTATCCAAGATTCCATACGCCTCCATTTCACACTCCAAACTCAAACTTCATTCATGTCTTCTGTGTGTTTCTTTTCTGCAGAAAACCGTTGACACCCTGCGCGCAACCTCTGAGGTGCAAGCATTGGAGAGGAAACTTGAATCGTACGGCATCACTGTTGATGAGATCATCGCACTGGTCAAGAAGTTCATTGGCTGGACCTATTGATTAAATGTGTAATTGTACATAGCAACGTTCAATAAAGCATTAACCTGAACTTCCTCGTTCATATCCTACATTTCCCTAATTAGACCTAGCAAACAATAGGCTCTTACTGTGGTAAATGACCTAGCTTTTCCAGCCCTTAAAATGACTACCGTCGGGCTCTCACCATTTCCTTTTAGGAATGGGGTTGGTTTTCTTTTGCTACAGACAGTATGATTTTGATGATGGATTCGTCTGAAAGTAGGTGGAGGGGGGAAATGTTAATGGGAGCCTACCTCTACCAAATGAAGCATCAGCAAGAGGGCTACTGGGTGGACGGGGTAATGATGATGATGATGATGATGATGATGATAATTGTTGTTTTAAGGGGCCTAATATCTAGGTTATCGGCCCCTAATTGTTCGGGTGATCGTGAAGATGAAAATGAAATATAAACTATAACTGAAACTAACCACTAGCTTATATACTAAAAGAAGAAATGGAAAACAAAAGGAGTATAAGGCAAATAATGGACAGGAAGAAAAGAAATGCCCTCAACCCTCGAAGAATGCGGATTGAGGGACTTGGAAGGAAGGAGAGCCATGAAAGGCAGATAGATAAGTGAAAGAGGAGAGGGTCCTTCCCACAGGTAAGGGACAAAATGGGGAAACCGGACCCAGCTCTGGAATCCCTCGGGGTCGCCAAATCCCGAACTCACCTACCGTGAGCCCCTGAGGGTGTAGCATTATCCAGGGTGCACCAGACGTGGTGGGGATACATACACCCCGCCTCCTTGAGGGCCTTGAAGAGAAGGCAGGAGATAACATGAAAAGAAAAAGGAAGGATGATGATGATGATAATTGTTGTTTTAAGGGGACTAACATCTAGGTTATCGGCCCCTGATGGTTTGGATGATCGTGAAAATGACAATGAAGTGCAAACCTAAAACTAAAACTAACTACTAACTTACATACTAGAAGAAGAAATGGAAAACAAAAGGAGAATAAGGCAAATAAAAGGACAGAAGGAAAAGAAATGCCCTCAACCCTCGGAGAAGGCGGATTGAGGGACTTGGAAGGAAGGAGAGCCATGAAAGGCATATAGGAAAGTGAAAGAGGAGAGGGTCCGCCCCAAAGGTAAGGGACAAAAGGGGAAAACGGACCCAGCTCAGGAATCCCTCGGGGTCGCCAACTCCCGAACTCACCAGCCGTGAGCCCCTGAGGGTGTAGCATTATCTAGGGTGCACCAGAAGTGGTGGGGCTACATACACCCTGCCTCCTTAAGGGCCTAGAGCACAAGGCAGGAGGTAAAAGTAAGAGAAAAAGAAGGCTGACCCCTCGCAGAAAGAGGGTAGAAAAGATGAGACAAGGGCCAATTAAGGCGGGAAAGGAAGAGACTCCCTAGGCCTCGGATACCCTAATACCATCGGGGTCGGAAGAGAACAAGAGTTGACCAAGTGAGGTCGACAGGAAAGAAGACGGAGAGGAGCCCGGCACAAGTAAGTGGAAGCAATGCCGGACTCAGCTGGGGCCCCGTGGTCGCCATGTTCCACGTACCAAGCGTACGGTTGTGAAAACAGAACCAATGTTGGAAATCCACAACGGTTCACAACTGAAGTATCTGGGACACAGCTTTGATGAGGCCGGAGCAATCTCCCCACTCCGGCCTACCTGCAGGACATGCTGAAAAGGTTGCAGAAACGCCTCTAAGACCTTGGCAAAAGCTGAATATTCTGCAACGTTACCTCATTCCTAGGTTGTACCATACTTTTCAAACCAGGAAAATCACCGCCAGGACCCTCAAGTATGTGGACCTTGAAATACGCAGATTTGCAAAGACCTTCACCTGCCAACACACACCCCCACAGCATATTGTTGTACCCCTAGAGTACGCTACCCTATCCCTTAGGGAAAATCTATAAGATTCCAAAACTACAAACTTCTAATATAAAATCATTATAAAATACCACCTACAAATTACATAAAGAACATAAGTACCACATTCAGGAAGTAAGGTAGCCCCGTGCCAAAGGCAACGACCTAAAAAGAGGTGCACGACTCGGAGGGAATGTAAGAATTCGCCGAGCGTGCACACCAAAGTTATAAAAACCCTAAAGGTCAAGTAACGAAGATCATCTATCACTCAGTCCTCACTCACTGCACCGACGTGTCGAGCCTCTTCTGTCTACAGACCGGGTAAGTGTCTTAGCGATCTACACACCATCCACTACACTACATACTCCCCTCCCCCTGTGCTTGGATTGTATTTATTTTTATTAACTACTAGTTTGAACTGCTTGCTCTATTAAGTGTATCTCCAAATAGAGATACACATTAAAATCCTAAATAATAGAAGCCACTGGTCTCACTCTTTTATTTATTTAGTCTGTAAGTTCCTACCCTAATAGATTCCACTTTAGGTAGGACTTAGAAATAGCTTTATTGCATAATTGCTTAATCGTTGCTCTTGTTCAGCTGAGCGTCCTTGATACGCGCTGACCACAGTGAACTCTCTACTCACTCGCGTGCTTACGGCTCTCTATAGACCGCGTGGCGCAGTCATTGCGCTCTGTCTTATAACTTAATAGCTCTTACAGACTACCCCTGTACCTAGAACTACCCCGTCAAATAGTACATTGGGGAGTTCTCCTGGCCGATCGCACGATCGATCTACCTTCCTAAAACACTCCTTACCTCTTACAGTTTCGCCAAGCTCAAACCCCAGTTTAAACTAATTTCATCCCCTAGTTTTAGTATTTGTACTGGCATCCCTCACAGATACCATACAAATGGTGGAGGCAAGTGTACCGCGACGTTGATTTAAAGCAACATCTAAGGAAGTTCAGACAACGAATTTCCGCGGCAAAGATCCCTAAACCTCGAGCTAAGCCAAGCAAACGCCACCCAAAATTGTGAAAATTTTTGAGACATAGAATTAGATAAAATCTTTATACCCAACCCAAGCCCGCCCCGCTAGGAAATACATTTTAAACGCCACCCTTACATAACCATACATAATTTATATTCTTATAAATTCGCCCTTACAGAAGGACGTACAGCAAAGACCCATGCTCAAGTTCAAAAATCCTAGTAAGGTCCACCGTGTGTTTAGAGATACAACACACACCCTAGCCGCTGCTACCAGACCCCTACGCCCTAAAATCCTAGTTAAGAACCCTGACCTTATAACAGAAAATAACGTAGGCCAATTACTTGAGGAACTTGAGGACGCAGTTATACATATTAAACTAAAGTACCCAAAAGCAATCAGACAACGTCCCAACACACGGGCACAGACACACAACGCCCAACAGTTGCCCCCAGATAACGGGGATAGTGACGACTTAACCCCCACATTACCAGAAGCTTTATTACAACACCTTAGTGACACACAGCAGACCTATAACGGGTTGCAGGTCCTGTTACAACAGCTAGACGAAATTCCACACAACTCATCAAACGGGAAGCTATTTGCAGATATAAACACTATTGCAGCAACCCTAGGCGGACAAATTAACAAGGCGCTTTCCGCACTACAGGAGGTTAATATTATACACGACTTGTCGCTAGACAATATTCAGGGTACGGAGCAATTTCATCCTCAGGACGCTCCACACTCTACCCCTAACTATCCAGGCACTTTCCAGAATAGAAATACACATACTACACCAATTCAGATCCACCACCAGCCCCTAAGCCACGTACACTCTAACGTTGCATTACTGAACGACGACTTAGAGTCCCCAGTTGAGCGTAAACACATATCCACCCCCAACACCTCCAACAGCGCGAACATGACCATGCCCACGAAGTATCCCATGATACAACCCACTAGATACCCTGGTGACAAAGAGGACCCCGAGGAATATCTAAGAGCCTTCAATCGAACGGCTAAGATTAATGGTTGGACGGATGAGGACAAGAAACGCCTCCTACCAGCCTACCTCACTAAATCGGCCCTCACATGGTATGAACTCCATGAGGCCACCTTGGCAGATGCCACGTGGGGACAATTTTCAGCTGCCCTCATGAACACATTTCAGTTGACCCCTGATGAGGATGATGATGATGATGATGATAATTGTTGTTTTAAGGGGCCTAACATCTAGGTTATCGGCCCCTGATGGTTTGGGTGATCGTGAAGGTGAAAATGAAAAGCGAACTTAAAACTAAAACTAACTACTAAACTACATACTAGAAGAAGAAATGGAAAACTAAAGGAGAATAAGGCAAATAAAGGACAGGAGGAAAAGAAATGCCCTCAACCCTCGAAGAAGGCGGATTGAGGGACTTGGAAGGAAGGAGAGCCATGAAAGGCAGATAGGAAAGTGAAAGGGGAGAGGGTCCGCCCCAAAGGCAAGGGACAAAAAGGGAAAACGGACCCAGCTCAGGAATCCCTCGGGGTCGCCAACTCCCGAACTCACCAGCCGTGAGTCCCTGAGGGCGTAGCATTATCTAGGGTGCACCGAAGTGGTGGGGCTACATACACCCGGCCTCCTTGAGGGCCTTAAGCAGAAGGCAGGAGATAACATGAAAAGAAAAAGAAGGCTGACCCCTCGCAGAAGGAGGGAATCAGAAAAGATGAGACAAGGGCCAATTAAGGCGGGAAAGGAAAAGACTCCCTAGGCCTCGGTCACCCTAATACCATCGGGGTCGGAAGAGAACAAGAGTTGACCAAGTGAGGTCGATAGGAAAGAAGACAGAAAGGAGCCCGGCACAAGTAAGTGGAAGCAATGCCGGACTCAGCTGGGGCCCGTGGTCGCCAACCCACGCCCACTAGAAGTGAGCCCCTGGGGGGTAACATCTATTACTGGAGGTTGCAGAGACTGCGGACCGAGGGTGACGAGCAAGTGAAGGCTGTGCTGACTTCCGCCTCTGCGAAGTAACTCTTCAGGAAATTGGAAGTGATCATCGGACAGCGAGGAACATGTAGGGAAGCTAACCGGTTGTACTGGACGAGAGAGTTCCACCAGTCGGCCTTATGCGAAGGACTCAAAAGTATGACGTCAGTGTCATCCAGATGGGTCCTTTCACCACCGCAGTTCTGGAAACCAAGGGACTACATTGGAGCTCTGCAACTAAGGATTGGTCTCTTACCAACCAGAGGACCACCATATATCCGGGACATAAAGCAAGCTGCTTGTCGCAACCCTACGTGCGTGATGAGAAGTGAGAGAGAAAGCCTCTATCACTCCCTGCAACGCTGCCCGGTCACGCACTACACCAGGATACAACGACACAACCATGTAGCTGTGTCCAAGAAGAGGGAACTTCAGAAGCAGGGTCATCTGGTCATCGAAGCGCCACGGATCACCGGGAAGGAAGACCGCTATATACCGGACCCTCTAGTATGTAGCGAGCAGCAAGAGGAAGTCTCCATCATCGAGGTCACCGTGTCGTGGGAGCACAAAGGGAGCCTGGAACGTGCGTTCAACATCACGAAGTCGAAGTACCAAAAGGGGGATTTCCTCCGGGAAGTTGGACTTAGGTACAAGACAAGAAATGTCAACCTGTATCCCTTTGTTATAGGAGCCCGTGGCACAATATCAGAGTCAAGTCCAGCAGTTTGGGGAAAGTTTAACTTGCCATCTCTCTCCAAGTCCATCTAGCGCCATCAGTAATTCAATAGGGCAGCAGCAACCACAATGATTTCATGAAAACTGCGTGGAGAAGAAACCCCAGAAGATGAAATGTGTGAGGTTCGTCTCCGGCGGCATTTACAACCCTGGATCTTCAGGAGGGATGAATCCGGAGTCAACGAGGAATGAGGAAGCCAGACGGGAGGAACGCAAATCCAGGAGGCGCTCTTACAACATTCATGGCGGTAAACAACAGCAGATTGACCAGATGACGGAGACCTATCGTGCAACAACATCAACTGACACGGAGACCAAGCGTCAAGATCGTCCAGACCGTCTAGACCTTCCAGAATTTCAACAACATCAAGAACATCTAGATCGTCCTGCATCCCCTGGAGAAACATCAATATCATCATCGAAAACATTAGCAACGCCCCTGGACAACGAGGAAGGCGCCACCTCTCTAAATCCAGAGCCAGAAGACAACTATAAAAGGATTGCGACGCAACACCAGCCGGCAAGATTGGAGGAGACTCCGGTCCGGGAAGCTGCCATGACGCTGGTGACGAGCCATCTCCACACCATTGGTCAACGGATCAGGTGACCCCGCCCAGACGCCATCACGAGGAAGTCCTTGGAGTGCCACCTGAACTGAAGCTGCTCAAGCTTCTTGTTGAGGAGGTGTTCCGGCGTCGCAACCTGACTCTGGACTGGGATGAGGTGGCGAAGGTCTGTAGTACTTCACATGGTCGTGTCATCTTCAATCCGACGGTCCCGTTCCCGGACTACTACACCGTCCAGTATATGTAGATATACATCACATCAAGAAGACATCATTGCTGGGCGACGTTTCGGAACGAGAGCCGGACGGAGGGATCCCTAACATCAGAAGAAGAAGAAGAAGAAGAAGAATCCAAAACTACATGATCTTGCTATACATAATAGCACCAAGGTGTATCATTTTTCAGTCCATCAGACGTGTATATGCCTACTGAGGGACAAACCACAACGACGTGTATTCAAACAGAAATAAAATGTATTTAGAGCGCACAACATCGATGGGCTTTGCCTGAGAGTTGTCGGCCGAATGTCTAGTATTCGAGAAATTGTGCGAGCACTTAGTGTCCAACTAACCATTAGTACGTATACAATACTACTAGATGCTAGGGGGTGACCACTAGGATAGCTCAAGTCATAACCTCCGACAAGGTTCTCTAACCTTGAAGACAAGACTTTGGTCTGCTGGTCAGTATGGAAATTATCAACCCTGCTGATTCAGATCCTACCATTGTCAACCTTCCATAACGTCCGGTCCTTCAGCAAGACCACGTGTCCGCCGGGAAAAGAGTCAATCTAGTCACTGCTAGACTCGAGCCAACTAAGGAGGTAGGGGGTGCCCTAATACGCATGGTATTCCGAGCTAGCAACCCGCCTTACCGCAACCTACATTGCTATGAACAAAAAAAAATGCCTAAACCAAGATAGCGGCTCCTCTGACTAAAGGAAAAATTGCTGGGAACAGAAATAATCATCCCGGCAACCTTAACACATCAACAACACCTAAAATGTGCGAAGGACAAACGGACAGAGGCAAGCAGAGCCGAAGAAACATGATGATGATGATAATTGTTGTTTTAAGGGGCCTAACATCTAGGTTATCGGCCCCTGATGGTTTGGGTGATCGTGAAGATGAAAATGAAAAGCGAACTTAAAACTAAAACTAACTACTAACCTACATACTAGAAGAAGAAATGGAAAATTAAAGGAGAATAAGGCAAATAAAAGGACAGAAGGAAAAGAAATGCCCTCAACCCTCGGGGAAGGCGGATTGAGGGACTTGGAAGGAAGGAGAGCCATGAAAGGCATATAGGAAAGTGAAAGAGGAGAGGGTCCGCCCCAAAGGTAAGGGACAAAAGGGGAAAACGGACCCAGCTCAGGAATCCCTCGGGGTCGCCAAATCCCGAACTCACCAGCCGTGAGCCCCTGAGGGTGTAGCATTATCTAGGGTGCACCAGAAGAGGTGGGGCTACATACACCCTGCCTCCTTAAGGGCCTAGAGCACAAGGCAGGAGGTAAAAGGAAGAGAAAAAGAAGGCTGATCCCTCGCAGAAGGGGGGTATCAGAAAAGATGAGACAAGGGCCAATTAAGGCGGGAAAGGAAGAGACTCCCTAGGCCTCGGATACCCTAATACCGTCGGGGTCAGAAGAGAACAAGAGTTGACCAAGTGAGGTCGACAGGAAAGAAGACAGAGAGGAGCCCGGCACAAGTAAGTGGAAGCAATGCCGGACTCAGCTGGGGCCCCGTGGTCGCCAACCCACGCCCACAAGATGTGAGCCCCTGGGGGACCGAAGAAACAGAGATAAAGGCAACAACTTCCGCCGTGGGTAAACAGACGTGCCCAAAATGTGGAGCAGGCCTGGGGCGAGAACTCCAGACCTCAGAAAGCAACACATACGTAGGTGCCAAAGAAATCAACCGGACGAAGAACAATGCAACATATTGTTGTACCCCTAGGGTACGCCACCTAACACTAATACCCCCGAAAAAACAAATACCACACACCTACTTCAAAAACCTACGAATACATTAACATAATTATACATCCAATAAATTATCACCTCCATGAACTCAGGTAGCCTCGTGTCCCAGCCAACGACCCCAGAGAGGGTTATGACATGGGAGAAATGTGCGAATTCCGCAAACGCAGCGCGACGCTTCTATAAAAACTCCGGGAGGTCATGCCTCCGGATCAGTCTGTCTCAGTGTTACCTACATGCCGAATCGCTGCTGTTTGCCGAAGGGTAAGTGTCTTAAGCGATCACTACACACACATTCAACTAAACTCCCATCCCCCTGTGCTTGGATTGTAGTAATTATTTATTTTATTAACTGCACTGCTATTTTCCAGAGTACTTCAAATTCGAAGTACTCATTAAATTCAAACATAATAGAAGTCACTGGTCTTTTCCTTTATTTAATTAGCTGATAAGATCCTACCCTCTTAACTTCCCCGATAGGTAGGATCTAGCATTAGCACTATTATTTAATTGCTTCGTGAAGTCAGCAGAGCGTCACAGCACAGCGCTGACACTAGCAGGCTCGCTACTAGCTCGCCTGCTTACGATTTACATTAGACCGCTTAGCACCGATATCGCGCATAGAGTACTAATTAAACTACCATTCATTCCACACTCATACCCTGAACTACCCCCGCCAAGCAGTACATGGGGGAGTTCTAATTGCAGGTCGTACTGACGATCTCAAGCCACTAACTAATCACCACCTCTTACACGTAGTTGCCAAGCTTTCCCCCTAAACACACTTATTTCATCCCTTAGGTTAATTCTTTGTACAGGCTACCCTCTCAGATACCTTACAAATGGTGGAGGCACTAGGTACCGCGACGTTGTCATAAGACACGCCTAAAGGAGTACATACAACGTATTCCACGGAAAAGATCCCTAAAACTTATCCTCTTTCTAGCCAAGCGAACGCCACCCTAAATTGGGAATTTTATTTTGGAGTAAGGGTCCAATAATATTTTTGGACCCACCCAAGCCCGCCCCGATAGATACCACACTTTTAAACGCCACCCTTAAATAATAATCAGCCATTCACGACCCCCAAATTTGCTACGCCCACACCATATAATTAATAGGGGTCACATTATTTAGTTGCCCACCCAGTTCGGTCCCCATTACCTTATATAGCATTGCAATAATAATATTTCATTCACTACCCCCATAGAATAGAGAGAAGGTTACGCTTATTTCAATATAATACTACCCCACCAGCTTAAATAGCCCACAGGAATCGATGATGATGATGATAATTGTTGTTTTAAGGGGCCTAACATCTAGGCTATCGGCCCCTGATGGTTTGGGTGATCGTGAAGATGAAAATGAAATGTAAACTTAAAACTAAAACCAACTACCAACCTACATACTAGAAGAAGAAATGGAAAACTAAAGCAGAATAAGGCAAATAAAGGACAGGAGGAAAAGAAATGCCCTCAACCCTCGAAGAATGCGGATTGAGGGACTTGGAAGAAAGGAGAGCCATGAAAGGCAGATAGGAAAGTGAAAGAGGAGAGGGTCCGCCCCGAAGGTAAGGGACAAAAGGGGAAATCGGACCCAGCTCAGGAATCCCTCGGGGTCGCCAACTCCCGAACTCACCAGCCGTGAGCCCCTGAGAGTGTAGCATTATCTAAGGTGCACAAGAAGTGGTGGGGCTACATACACCCTGCCTCCTTAAGAGCCTTGAGCACAAGGCAGGAAGTAAAAGGAAAAGAAAAAGAAGGCTGACGCCTCACAGAAGGAGGGTGTCAGGAAAGATGAGACAAGGGCCAATTAAGGCGGGAAAGGAAGAGACTCCCTAGGCCTCGGATACCCTAATACCGTCGGGGTCGGAAGAGAACAAGAGTTGACCAAGTGAGGTCGACAGGAAAGAAGACGGATAGGAGCCCGGCACAAGTAAGGGAAAGCAATGCCGGACTCAGCTGGGGTCCCGTGGTCGCCAACCCACGTCCCACTAGATGTGAGCCCCTGAGGGCCATAGGAATCCATATCATTGCAAAAATAGGAACAATTCTTTTACACTAGCCTTTTACGATCCCCTTGAACGTTTGCAACCAGTTGATAGATCCTTTTACACCATGGCACCTCATGCCGAAGCACCCAATACACAAGGGAGGGTGCACCATAGGCACACAAATAGGGATCCCGAACTGTTCTTTTTTCTCTTACGATGCCGACAGCGCCGAATGCTAAAGGTGCATTGGCGCATACAGGCAATGCAGGCAAGGGTAAGTGCGGCGCAGAATAAGTATATCCGCACCCCCACCGATACGCGTAAAACACTCCTCGCCCGGTCGAACCGACATTTACACACGATACATAGGACACTACAGGACAAACACACAAAACCACTGAGGATCCATAACAATATGGATAGGGTCTATGGTCACCTTAATCATACCGCAACCCTCCAACACATTAGGGCGCAATATGCGAGGTTGGATCACCACTTCGCACAGCTCATTGCCGAATATAGGCGGCTGAGCGCCCAGTTGGTACAAATCTACCAAATTCCATCCCAATAGGAACTCAAGCCGGCATGGTCAGTAAAGTTTTTGCCACGCACAATAGCGTGCTCATCATAAACCCACAGCTGCGTACATTTGCGCCCCCGTGGCCGAATAGTTCAATCCACGCAGCTATACCGCCCCCTATCATACCTTAAGGTAAATACGGCAAACACGAGACTGGCGGAGCAGGCCAAGGCGATTACCATGCAATACGCCGAATTATGGCAACGTTTCCGTCAGCTCCAAGTATACTTTATTTCATTTGAACTATGGACACATCAACCTACCCCAGTGGAAGCGGTTAGTACAGGCATTTCACCAAAAATTGCCAACACATCCAATCCCCTACTGCCCACTCCTATTAGGAAGGGGACTGCCGTGGCCATGCCACATCCGCAGCCCGCCATGGGGAACGAGGCCCACGTGAACACAGTCCCCCCGCCACATAATGACACTTCCATCCCCACGGTTCTATTATACCCTAGGACCTTAACGCCTATTCCGGCTAGCAACAGTCCTAAGGCACGCCGAAAAGCCATATTAATTTACCGGCCCATTCCAGTTACACTCCCGAAAGTAGAAGGTAGACAACACAAGCCTAAAATCACCCTTCTCCAAACGCCCCGCACGGGAAATGCATCCCTTGAGTGGATACCAGGTGCTAAAGCCGCCTTGGCAATCCGTGGGAGACGGTGCCATTAATTGCATTAAACATGATCCGAAATGGCCAATATAGAACCCACACATCATTCATTTTTATTTTTAAATGATAAGAGGCACACTAAATTCTAATACCATTCAACCAGACCACGAGATAGCTTTACGGATCATATCACTCGCCTCCAAAGCCAATTTTCCTTTTACACACAACATTTAGGTGTTAGTAGAGAATAAGAAATGTCGAGGTACGCTGCGTCTGCAGCAGCCCCACGTATCTCCACGTTTACCCAGTCCCCAGAGGCACGAGCCACAGACGTTGGGTCACCAGCATAAGGCATTAAAATATATTTCTACCACACATATCTCAAACCCAGGACCGTACAAATCAAACAAGCGCCCTATACACTGTGGCATATGGTAGCCATGCTCACGACTATCGGTCACCGACAGTTCCCCACAGTGCATAGATACGAATCCTGATGATAAGATTGCATGTTTAGTTGTAACCAATATAATAATGTATACCAGGTTATATTTATTATGTCTCATGTCTTTCTATGATCATGAATTCTGTTCGCACACATTAGTTTAAGAAAGGTCGAGGCTAGATATACATTTAGCAGTGACATATGCCTCATATTCCCCGTAAGTCCCCATGGACACGATACGCCAGATAAGCATTGGCAATAGCGCCAGTTGCACTATGGCATCTGGTAGCCACAGTTAGTACTAGGTATCAACACCACTCCCGGTTAGGCCCCACGCCATAGGTAATCTTCAAATTGTATGGCACCAAATAAGAAATGCCGATTTAACGTTATTTATAATAGTTCCATACTTATAATATGTACAGTGCATATATGTCTTTACAGGTAATATATTGTAGACACGGCCTTACATATGTTACACACATTAATCAGCAAGCGAGGTCAATCCTCTGCTGCGACACGCGGAAGTAACAAGAGCCGTCTCGTCCACTCAGCAATACACGCTTCTTCCTTAGTAACAACTCTTTGCGACAAGTCACGTAGACAGCCACGCGCCTACATGGTCATGCGTAGGACAGGTCATTATCACGACTGGAGTGCACATAGCAAACCACGGAAAGATTCCTTTACTACATGAGGCTGTCTAAACATTCAATATTCACACAATCTCATACAGGACGCACATTTTTAACCAACTTAATCGCACGCAGATTTCAATACACGGTCACGAGCATTAGGCGACCGACTAAAGATCAAATCACCTTTCACAAGGGACGATACATTAACGCACCCTTACCATACAACTGTATTCTCACCACACAGTTGACAAGCACCGACACATAACTTAATTATTTATATATATACCTTCGGTAGCGACCGATGACAAATTCAAACATACTAACCCAATGTAATAAGTATTAGGCGAACACCTAAATCTCCCATAACACTAGAGGGATTAACATTCCCATGGTTAATGCCCACATTTAGGAAATCAGTACACAAAATTTTTACTTGCACGAATTTAGAAAGTGCACGGATTCCAACAGTCACCCCATATTAAGGCGGGATGACAGCCCGGTCCGATACATTATCACCGAGTAGGCCACTATGTCTACACATATGGCCAAGTATAATACATTACTGGACGTACAATACAATTTATAGAGCGAACGCCATTACTCCAGCACTAGCGGAAGCAAATACAGGGTTACAGACACCACAATAACACAGGTCTTTGGACCTAAGCACGTCCTCTAAACTGCCTAACACGAATACACTCTTCTGTTATTACTATCATCGTCTATGAACGATTCACACTATACTATAGGCCACTGATAGTAGCCTAGTACAGTCAATATCACTGGACGTTCCATTATGAACGATCTGCGTTTCTTACCATATTTCATCACCGACATAGGCTCGTGCAGACAACACGATAACACAGGTTAGCAACATTGCATACATACAATGACCTAGCATCTACAATAACAAAGGTTAGCGGCCTTTCGCCAATGCAACAAAATATTCATACACTAACACAGATTAGCGACCTTTCTCAGAGGCACAGACATAGTCATAGAGTAACACAGGTTAGCGGCCTTCCGCAAATGCAAAAATGCATGCATACAATAACACAGGTTAGCGGCGTTCCTTACAGGCCAAAGCGGATTAACACGAATGACATAGTGTAGCGACATTCGATATAATTCCGCACACAATTCACTATAACACAGATTGATTACTACCACTACGGCCAGCAGAATTTGATACACTTACACAGGTTATCATACCGTCCCAGCATCAGACTCTATAGGTCAGCTGAACAAAACAATTAGGAGACACTTGGAATAAGGATAACTTATACTTACGTAAATTACATATCCCATACACTATAATCCAGGCTACATTCTTTAATACATATCAATCACTTCTCACACTCAGTACTGCAAACTGCTCATAGACAGTGATTCGCGCTCCGCACACAATGCCGGAAGCGAGGACTGCCCACACAGCATCTCGACTTACGAGACGCAGGGACTCCAAGACTCACACGTCATGTACGGCACTCATGCCGTTATCACATACTCCTTTTTATATTTTTTCCTCCTCACAGGGGATCTTTAACTTTTCTTTCTAGTTAACAGTGGCATTGACCACCCAATACCGTCATAAAGGCAGACAGAATGAACAGTTTTCCCACGAGGCGACTTTCACATTAGCCGACGGAGTAGGGAATTCATTCAAATTACAATTATAATTATAATCATGTCATCCAAGCCGACGACCGACTGGACTCCTAAAATTCTCTATGGGATTGGGGCTATACCTCTAACAGTCAACGTAGGGAACCATTTAACATCCTTCCGCTAAGTATAAACGGTTCATAATGATCTGCTATATGCCGACATAATATTCGATAATGAATTCACGAAATAACTTCATAAGTGCCACAAGGCTCCAATGGGACCACAAGTCCTTATATAGATCCCCTTTCATTAATATCTACCCAGTAGATACACACTTATCCACAGAGTGATAAGTTGGCCACATTCGAATTTCGTATTTTCGTTTTGAGGCAACGTGACACGACGTGGCACATATCACTATATGTCCATTAGTATCACATTAACGCCATGTCCCATAAATATCTTAAGTGTTCCTAGGCGAAATAAGTCAAGAGCAGGTTAAGTCCTACCCTCCTAGGCCAACACTCTAGGATGCATATCAGCCATGAGCGCATAGATATAGATATAATCGGCACCCAATACGACGATGGTCGATAGCTGTCCTGCGTGTACCTAGGCGTACTAAGCCAAGAGCAGGTTAAGTCCTACCCTCCTAGGTTCACGGTAAAGGATAAGTATCGACCATGAACATAAGAATGCCGAGTTTTGTAGATAACGATTAACAAAGGCCCAATGATTTTATTTTATATAAACACTAAATAACCACTTGAGTCCACAAACATAAGGTACGCAATAGGAATACATCATCTCCACACCAACACATTGCGTTATGGGACTACAACATATAGCTCTAAATTCCATACCACAGAATGCCCGGTGAATGTAGCCCATTATGCTACTCCACGGACAGTCCAACATTGCGGAATACAATATTCACTCTGGATATATATATTACTGCACCTCACATTATTTTTTCATTTGCCCGAAGTAAGTGGGATCAAACCACGGAAACACTTTTCCTCCAGAGTGACACCCAACATTGTTACATCCACATGGAATCGCTACATGCTTCCACACATTCACAGTACAGTATAATACACTTCGTAAATTAGGTACAGAAAAACTAAGTATTTTTTATATATACAACATTTTGCATTTTCCCGAAGTGAGTGGAAGTAAACCACGGAAACATTTTTTCTACAGATTGACACCCAGCATATTACTGCGCCCCACATTATTTTTGCGTTTTCCCGAAGTAAGTGGGATTAAACCACAGAAACACTTTTCTACAGACTAACACCCAGCATTTTTACATCCACAAGGAGTCGTCATATGCTTCCATACATTCACAATACACTCCAGCATACTCCATAAATTGTATACAAGAAGCACAGTATTTTTTTATATATATCATTTGCCACATTTGAGTACGCTATGATGACGGCGTAATCCCACCAGTGTTCCCCACCAGAGGGACATGCTTGGTTTCCCGATACACAGACGAGAAGTCACTGACTTATACCCAGATTATATAATACACAGGCTGTATAGCATGTGACAATGCATACATGACAACCACTCCACTCGATGCCCAACACGTGCTTTTGACAGTTCATTTACAGTATAGCCACAAAGCGCCATGCTTTAAACCCACTCCTAGCGCTCAGGTCCAATAAGCGTAGGGCGCCGTTAAATATGACCTACAGCAGTACGCTAGCCAATAAGCACTTTAGGTCCCGCCTTGCAGTAGCCGATATCTGATACCTTCCGTACACACACGTTATGTCAAGTCACACCTCTCATGTGACAAGTAACTCGCAGGCAGCCATTCTTTATACTAACCATTCACACTCTCGCGCGCTGAATTCAAATGACAATGCGGTCGAGACATATGATTCTCGGAGTATACCATACCTACCAGGGTAACCAAACATTTTTCTTTCAGATCAGCCCCTTCATCCATCACTACTTAACACCGGGACAGCATATTTCACGGCAAGGGGCCAAGGTTATCGCTGCTATACACACAGCGCCTCATCACACAGATACACCTTATTTTATCTTTCATCGGGCTTCAGTAAACATCTGCTCTCGAATACACCCTTATATTTACACACCCTCCGACGTATGAAAATACGGGCATCTCCCCGTGACCATACAAATAAATAGATCTACTTCCCACTTAGGAGGTTTTAATTTATTTTATTCGCGGCACAGCGATATTGGACAAAATATTCTATTCCAGAATCGGACGAGCAAACTCATCTACAGCGATGGCGCGTTAATATTCCCGCCACGCGCATTTTTCCCCTCTTGAATTCCCCAATTAAAACACCACATTTAGTGGAATTTCTAGCCCCGTTTACCACATAGCTGGCATTCATATATACCATCCCCCCAAATACTAGAATGGCAATACACACTTATGGATCCCCCACATTTCCGCAGGGTGGATAAGGTATTTTTACAGCAATAAGCCCCCCCCCCTATAGGAAGGACTTTGGCCACACATTTCGTGCACAGAGATGTAACCTGCTTTAGAATATATATGACAGAATCTCTAGCTTAAGGGATTAAGTTATTGAATGAAACTAGATGACCAGTTTTAGAATATAGGCTTCATAGTATCATCATCATCATCATCATCATCATCATTTCCCCTTATCCAGCTCCTGCCGGGTCGGGGTATTTATGGCACTTCTCCACTTTCCTCTTTCCTTCCACCATTCTTCTTCCACGATCTTGTCCCAGTCCAGATTTCTTTTTCTTACGCTGTTCTTCACTGAATCGATCCACCTTGTTCTAGGTCTTCCCCTTGCTCTCTTACCCTTGCACTTGGCCTCCAGCATCTGTCTTGGTATTCTATTTTCCTCCATCCTCTTTACATGTCCAAACCACCTTAGTTTATTCTTCTCAATTCTCTCATTTAGTTTTCCCATCCCAACTTCCTTCCTAACATCTTCATTCCTCACTCTGTCTTTCCTTGTCTTACCTATCATACTTCTTAGGAATTTCATTTCACTGGCTTGGATTCTACTCTCTTGCCTGCTCGTCAGGGTCCAAGTCTCAGCTGCATAAGTTAATATGGGTACATCGTACATTTTATACATTACCTCCTTGCTTTTCCTTGGTACTTCCTTATCCCAAACAAGTTTTCTTACACTTTGATAGAATGCATTGCTCTGCTGTACCCTCCTGCCAATCTCCATGTCCAACCTACCAGTTTGCATCAATTCACTTCCTAGGTATTTGAACGTGTCCACAATTTCCAAACTCTGACTTCCAATTTTCACAGTGCCCTTTCCTTGTCTTTCCCCTCTTGTCATCACCATGGTCTTGCTTTTCTCTATACTGATTTTCAGGCCATACTTCTGAATATTTTCGTTCAGTGCATCTAGTTGTTTTTGCACTTCTTCGGCGTTCCTTCCCCAGACCACAATATCGTCTGCAAATAATAGTAACTTCATATCTTTATGTCCATATGCTTCCTTTGTTTCCTTTACAATTTCATCCATTACCATTATGAATAAAAGAGGTGACAGCACACTCCCCTGTCTTAGTCCAGTCTTGTTCCTAAACCAATCTGTCTTTCCAACTGGGGTCAGTACCCTGCTAACACAGTTGTTGTACATTGCTTGCACCATTTCCAACATTTCTCTTACCAGTCTCTTCTTAACCATGGTTTCCCATACCTTCTCTCTGGGGACACTATCATATGCCTTTTCAAGATCTATGAAAGTCATGATCAAATCCTCTCCATATTCCCAGTTCTTTTCCATCACCTGCCTCAAGCTAAAGATTGGGTCCACTGTGGATCTTCCACTCCTGAAGCCATACTGTTCCTCTTGCAACTCTCCTTCCACTTTTCTTCTCATTCTTCTTTCTAATATCCTTTCCAGTTTTTTTACTATCTGTGATATGAGGGTGATCCCTCTCTAGTTATCACACACTTTCTTGTCCCCTTTCTTAAACACTGGTATTATTAGCCCTTTCTCCCAGTCTTCTGGTACACATTTCTGTTTCCACACACACTTTAGCAGTCGATACAGCCATTGCATACCAACAGGTCCAGCAGCCTTTATCATTTCTACACTGATTTCATCCACCCCTGTTGCTTTTCCCATCTTCATTTTCTGTACTGCTAATTCCACCTCCAGCATTGTTATATCATCTTCCGTTATAGATTCGTCAGGCTGTGTCACTTCGATCTCACCAGTACAATTGCTCACATTCAATAGCTTATCGAAATACTCCTTCCGTCGTCCCTTTATCTCTTCTGGGTGTGTTAACAACTCTCCATCTTCCTTTTTCACCAGCTTTGTAGTAACTCTTTCTTTCCTCTTACTTCTTAGAAACCCATACAGCATCCTTTTACTGCCACTTACATCTGTTTCCATTCTTCTTGTAAATTCTTCCCAACTTTTCTTCTTTTCTTCTCCTACCACTTTCTTACACCTCCGTTTGCTGTCGTGATACTTCCTTTTGCTTTCTTCTGTTTGATCTCGGTTCCATTCTTTCCATGCAGACTTCTTTTCTTTCACTGCTTTCCTCACTTCCTCATTCCACCACGGTGTCTCCTTCTCTTTCACTCTTGTTGACGTCCTACCACAAGCACTCTCTGCTGCACCAGCAAATGCCTTTTTTAAGTCTGGACCATTCCTCTTCAACATTTTCCACTTCAGTAACTGGGATTTGTTGCTTCAATCTCTCCTGAAAATCTTCCTGTACAGCTTTGTCTTTCAATTTCCATACTTTTATTTTACTTTCTCTGATCTCCTTTAGGTTTTCCAATTTACCCCATCTAAATTTTGCCACCACAGCTCTATGGTCCCCATCAAATGCTTCTCCTGGTAAAGCTGTCACATCTATCAGCTATCTGCGATTTGTCCTTTCCACCAGGAAGTAGTCAATTACTGATTTTGTTCTTTCATCACCCCACCCATATCTTGTAATTTTCCTGCTGTTTTTCTTCCGAAACCATGAATTACCCACTATCAGTCCATTCCTTTCACAAAAGTTTACAAGTTCCTCTCCTTCCCGGTTCTTTTTCCCATATCCATATGGTCCAACGACTTCTTCCTTTCCTTGTCTCTCAATTCCGACTTGTGCATTCATGTCTCCCATGATCACCACTTCTACATCTGAGATTACTCTTTCTACATCCTCCAGGAACACTTCAATATCTTCTTCTCTGTTTCCAGTCTGTGGTGCATACACTTGTATGAAGTCCATAACGTCATTCTTCATATTCATTCTAATTGTCATTATTCTGTCACTCACACACTCTACCACTTCAACATACTCCTCCAGTTGTTTCGAGGTTATCAGTCCCACGCCATTTTTTGCCTCTTGGCCACCACTCCAGTATAATGTATATCCTTTCCTCAATTTCTTCCTTCCTTTACATTTCCATTTCACTTCACTCAGCCCCATCATTCCAACCTTCTCCCTCTCCATGAAGTCTACCACCTCCTCCACCTTTCCTGTCAGGGTCATGACATTCATGATTCCCACTTTCATTTCGGTTACTGGTCGCCCATTTATCACAGTTCCCCCAGTACCAAAAGAACTGCGCGTCGCCTGCAGGGTACGCCCTAACCTTTTCCGAATAATTGGAAGTGCCATTTCCATTTTAGGCTATTATTACGATGGGGACGCCACTCCCAAAGGCATTTTATGAAGCTACTGCCAGCTATTATTCAGGCCGCCCCTAACATGGAGAACAGACGCCCTTGCAGCCGCCCCTAACATGGGAAACAGACGCTGCCGATTGATGCTGTACTCATACTATTCCCTGAGTACTGGGTTGCCTCTTACGCAATCTCCACCGTTCTGAAGTCCATCTTCTCCGCTGTAGATTCCGTTGAGGTCTTCGCACGTAACCCTGTGCACGGGGCCTATGTTATACCACATAGGACTGGGTCCTCACCAGAACTTAGCCGGTACTGTAGGTCCATGGTATATTAAAGTACCGTTGCCCACCCCCGCGACGTGGACGCGCCTGGCAAGAATTATCCATGTAACCAATTAGGATTGACTCATGGAACGGGTTAAGGAGCTGTATAAATCCAGCCTCCAAGTATATAAGTCTAAAGTATATGTTATACGAGTGCAGACAGCAGTCTATTATTAGTATGGCCACAGATGCCATATATTGCGAATAATTCATCCCAGCTTAATAGCACATCTCCCTCCAGCTATACATTGTTAACACTCTACAATTACACATTTATACACTTGTTCCCTATTAATGCACGGCACTTGGTAATCATGCAATTACCAGGGTGTACGACATGCTATATCGCTCATGGCTAAATGTTAATAAACATTCGGAACTATAAAGCTAACAGCTTAGCGTCCCAGGCATCACCTGCTAACACCAGTGCATGAATTGTTTTATTTTTTACCCAGCATTTTTACCCTGCATGCCACTTTAGAGCATATATATCACCCTACTTTCTTCAGTACAGTATATAACAACCACACTGAACACCCAGTTCCTAACCCAATAAGATCCTCACCCGCACCGGTCGAGAGATCCTGCCATTTAACGTTTCCCGACATCCCCATAGGACCACGATTCCTTGGACCAATCTCACCATCCATTTACCCGCTACATACAAAATATAGCATGATTACAACTTCCCAATAACACGGGAACACCCTTCCACATCCTTGACTTACCCACTAACATGTGAGAGGGGATTATACGCAGCTGAAATTAGCTAGATATCCGACAGCCAGGCGCAAGGAAAGTGCACTGTGCCACCACAGTCATCCCCCCCGTATAACTATAACACCCCACACAACACAATACCGCTTGACACTATCTTTTAATGGTCTGTGCACAAAGGTGCACTATGATGGATGTGACCCTATTTTCCTGGGGAAAATAGGAATTGGTAAGTTGTAACCAGGACAGAGGGCAAGCATAGCCCAGGACCGGACATGATATGACATTGACGTTGACGACCGACGGGAGGTCATAGTGGTGACGTGTTAGGGTGGGCAAGCGCCCGTGCTCGAGGATGTACCTAGCCTGTCTCCCACAGCACGGGGTCCGTTATACCCATTTTTTTATGGCCTAACGTCGTCTAAGCTATACCTGCGGATGGAGGCTTGATGGTTCGATGAGGGAATTAACTAACCCCGCGTCGGACAGGATACATCCTCCTTCCCAAGACGACCCCCTTGACTTGACGTTAGTTAGTATATAAGCACACGTAAGAGCTTTATAACGGAAGCAAGTCCTGAACACAAACGCTGGTGAATAACGAATCAACATTATAGAAACACGAAGAAAGAAGAATAAACAAACACGAAGAAAGAAGAATAAACACACACGAAGAAATATTGAATATATGATCTCCGGGGCCGAGGTATGTAACACCGATGTTATCCTCTGTCCATACCCCCGGATGCTATCACCTACGATTTCCAATTTACGACACACCTTAGTATGTAAAAACACATACTAGCCTCATAGCGGAAGCAAGTCCTGTACACACACACACACACAGGTGGATAACGAATGAAGCATGAAAAACACAAAGGTATATGCAATCAGGAATAAGAATGAAGTAACACAAAGATATAGGAACATGATGAATAAGAATAACGAAACGCAAAGCTATAGGAAATAATGATTAAGGAATAAAGAAACACAAAGATATATGCAACAATGAATAAAGAATGAAGTAGCACAAAGACATAGGAACATGAGGAATAGGAATAAAGTAACGCGAATGTATAGGAAATAATAATTAAGGAATAAAGAAACACATAGGTATATGCAATAATGAATAAAGAATGAAGTAGCACGAAGATATAGGAACATGATGAATAAGAATGAATAAAAGCGAAGGTATAGGAAATAAGGATTAATGCATGAACAAACATGAAGGTATATGAAATCATAAAGTAACGAATGGCCAGAATTAATTTTAATTCTATCTTTTATATACAGGGTGCTTCAAAAAATGTATACACACTTTAAACTATCGTAGTTTTCCCGCTCTACAAGGCTAATGTTATATTTCTTCGTCAGGTGGCAGCATAATCGTCCCTCTATGTTATATTGTCAGTTGGAATTTGTAATATCAACATAGCGGACGTACGTTTGAGTTTTGAAGAACGTAAGCAGGTTATTAAGTGGTATTGGAAGTTTGAGAATGTAAATGAAGTTCAAAGACAGTGGAGAAGGGAGTATGATACATTATATATCCACTAATGTATGTATCTTCTAATACACAAATTTCCCTCCCCAAACATCACACTCACACGGTCCATACACGACCCCCCCCCCCCCGCACATGATATACGTTTCCAGGTGTACATCCGAACCACGGTGGAGATATACCTGTGGGATATCCCCCCACTGGAGGTCGGATCAACGATGACAATTTTACACCTGCAATGAGAGGTGCACTACGGCCACACAACTCGCGCCTATTTTTGTGAAGGACGAGTTGTGCTGGCAAGATGACTTCGCTTTCCCACAGGGAGCGAGTCATACCATAAAAATATAGCTAAATAACCTGCAGGTCCTAAATGGTAGTTCAGGTATATATATATGTATTTATTAGATAAGAGTGCACTCACGATAGTTTTGTAGCTACAGAGTATGGTATTTGTGTAGCTGAGAGCGTATGATATTATTATAGTTGAGAAAATTTGGTATGGTTATAGCATTGTTGTCGTTAAGAGAGTATGATAGTGTTCTAATTGAGTAAATATGATATTGTTAAAGTTAAGAGAGCATGATAGCGTTGCAATTGAGTAAATATGGTATTGTTATAGTATTGTTGTTGTTGCGAGAGTATGTTATTGCTATAATTGAGTGAATACACATTGTTTTTCCTTTCCGTTCTTTAAACTCCCGGTTGTACAAATGTTGCATTTCTTCCCCACTAATAAACCATTTATAAATATATTCCCTTAAATTACACCCTGCGACATTTCTTTGTTTCTTTCTCTCCACTCTATCACTTTTATACACGTGCAGGGCACACGAGGGCAGTTTTTCATCCACACCAGAGGTATTGTTGTACCCCTAGGGTACGCTATACCATCCCTTAAGGAAAATACACAAATTCATAAAACTACAGACTTCTGATATAAGATTCTAATAAAATACCACCTACAAAATTACATGAAGAACACAAGTAGCAAACTCAGGAAGTCAGGTAGGCTCGTACCAAAGGTAACGACCTGAGGAAGGTGTACGACACGGGAGGAATGTAGGAATCCGCCGACCGTGCACACCAAAGCTATAAGAGCCCCCCAAAGGTCAAGGACCGGGATCACTAATTACTCAGTCCTCTCAGTGCAACGACGTGCCGTACCGCTGCTGTCTTCAGGTCGGGTAAGTGTCTTAGCGATCCACACTCTAACCACTACACTACACACTCCCTTCCCCCTGTGCTTGGACTGTATTTTATTTATTATTATCCACTAGTCTGAACTGCTAGCTCTTTTAGTGCATCTCTCAATAGAGATACCCATTAAAACTCTAATTAACAGAAGCCACTGGTCTTACTCATTTATTTATTTAGTCAGTAGGTTCCTACCCTAATAGATTCCACTTAGGTAGGACTTAGAAATAACTTTAGTGTTTATTTGCTTAATCGCTACTCTTGATCAGCAAGTGTCCTTGATACGTGCCGACCACAGCTAACTCGCTACTTGCTCGCGTGCTTATAGCTCTCTGCAGACCGCGTGGCGCCTCGCGCTTTGGCTTACAACTTAATAGCTCTTACTTACTACCCCTTTACCTAGAACTACCCCGTTAAACAGCACCTTGGGGAGTTCTCCTGGCTGATCACTCAATCGATCTCCTTTCATAAAACAATCCCTACCTCTTACAAATTCGCCAAGCTACAACCCCAATTTAGATTAATTTCATCCCCTAGATTTAGTATTTGTATTGGCATCCCTCACCGATACCATACAAGTGGTGGAGGCAAGGGTACCGCGGCGTTGATTTAAAACAACGTCTAAGGGGGTTCAAACAACGAACTTCCGCGGAAAATATCCCTAAACCTCGTGCTAACCCAAGCAAACGCCACCCAAAATTGGGAATTTTTTTTGAGATCAGGGTCCACTTAAATTTATAAACCCACCCAAACCCGCCCTAATTGGGCTACTTTTAGTAACGATACCCCTATCAAATAATTAGTCAATTGAGACCCCACATTTGCTACGCCCATACAATAGATAATTAATATAGGGGCATAGTAGATAATTGCCCACACATATCGATCCCCAATACCTTAGAAAATACTAACATAATGTTTACTACACATTCCAGGCCCCTTAGAAACACCAGAGAAATAACCAACTTTATCGTGATTCAATACATTATATTATTACTCACTAACAATGCCATGAGGATAAAGGCCGAGGATCCCTCGCTAGACGGACCCAAAGTTAAAATTACAACAGGGGTTCATTGGAAGCAACTCCATGGTCAAACTATATACCAGGGTAGTATCCCTATCACATACAATGTACCCATACCTCAAAGACACATCCCCCTTCCTCCGGTTATGGAAGATGATGATGATGATGATAATTGTTGTTTTAAGGGGCCTAACATCTAGGTTATCGGCCCCTGATGGTTTGGGTGATCGTGAAGATGAAAATGAAAAGCGAACTTAAAACTAAATCTAACTACTAACCTACATACTGGAAGAAGAAATGGAAAACTAAAGGAGAATAACGCAAATAAAGGACAGGAGGAAAAGAAATGCCCTCAACCCTCGAAGAAGGCGGATTGAGGGACTTGGAAGGAAGGAGGGCCATGAAAGGCATATAGGAAAGTGAAAGAGGAGAGGGTCCGCCCCAAAGGTAAGGGACAAAATGGGAAAACGGACCCAATCTCAGGAATCCCTCGGGGTCGCCAACTCCCGAACTCACCAGCCGTGAGCCCCTGAGGGTGTAGCATTATCTAGTGTGCACCAGAAGTGGTGGGGCTACATACACCCTGCCTCCTTAAGGGCCTAGAGCACAAGGCAGGAGGTAAAAGGAAGAGAAAAAGAAGGCTGACCCCTCGCAGAAGGAGGGTATCAGAAAAGATGAGACAAGGGCCAATTAAGGCGGGAAAGGAAGAGACTCCCTAGGCCTCGGATACCCTAATACCGTCGGGGTCAGAAGAGAACAAGAGTTGACCAAGTGAGGTCGACAGGAAAGAAGACAGAGAGGAGCCCGGCACAAGTAAGTGGAAGCAATGCCGGACTCAGCTGGGGCCCCGTGGTCGCCAACCCACGCCCACAAGATGTGAGCCCCTGGGGGGGGGGGGGTTATGGAAGAAAACGAACTTAAGTCCCAATTGCACTACATATGGGAGGCCATTGAACAATCAATACGAACAGACGAATATAACGCCGAGGATAACGAAAATTCTAATAATACACCACCCCCAAAACGGAAAACGAAAAGAGAATTAAAATTCATTGGTAACTTCCTGCAGTATTGCTGCGGGGTCGCTACCAGTGAAGACACTAAGACCTTACATATGACGGAGCAGCAGATGGCAGCTTACGTTAACAGGCTTAGCGACATGATTCACGCTAACCACCGGGATTTAACATCCACAACAATTAAACTTAATAATTGGACACATACATTGCACACAGCTATCGGGGCGATAACACAGCAAATTGCCCTATTAACCAATGCTACACAGAATAATGAAGACGCACAAAAGGTTCTATTCGCCTCTACGGCCCACATGGCCATAGGCAACGCCATCGCCATACACAACACGATGATGTATAATCAGCGCCAGCATGACAAAAGTCTATGCAAACAGCGGCGCATTCCGGCAAATACAATACCTACAAATACTCTTCGAGGGGATTTGTTAACACTGGCCGCCAAATTACACCAACACGGATACCAACTGGCCACCACGGTGGAACACATTAGTTGGTATTATACAAAACCAATGTGCACGTGTATCTACTATGCCAATAGTCTACATATAAAAATTAACATACCTATTATTGATAGGCATGCACAATGGGAGCTATTTCAATACATCCCTATTCCATATAAATGGCTAGATTCTACATGCACACTAACACACGAGCCGACGTTAATAGCCGTTAACGATCGAGATATCCGTGTCCTGACGGGAAATACATTACAAAATTGTATAGCCCCCATTAATGCACTATGTTACATACCACGATTCCAGGAAATGGCAACTATTCAGCCAGCCTGTGCCATTCATTTATATCGAAACGCACCCACCAGCCAAATTCTCGAATCGTGTGCTTATAAATGTGATAGAGGGATCCAACGAGCACTAATCACCCAATTCGACATAGACACATTTATTATTACCAATCCTACTTCACAAATGAACATACAGTGCGAAAATAAGCACATGAACTTATTACACCCACTCACAGTTGCGCCACCAGGAGCCATAGAAGTCCACCTACCCTGCGATTGCCAACTTACGGACAGAGGTGATATTCTTATCCCACACACTTTTCCCTGCGATGTAAAAATCACGCAGGAGCTTGCAATTACACATACTTTGCCCGCTACATGGACACAGCAAGTACCCCTACAGGTACATAATTTGGGCAATTATCATGAACAGACAACACTATATGACAATATTACGGCCATACTAAATGCCGATTGGTCAACGATTATCCCCACATTCACGGTTACAGACACCCCGTTTAAACACCATGACCGGCCTCTACAAATCCCACAGGCACCCGTATCTTGGTACAATATGGACACCTCCACTACAACTACAGTTGCGTGGAACGGCGCCATTACCATAATAATAATTTACATGTTGGCGAAGCAAATAGCGCTCGCTAGGGCGATCCAGCGAATGACCCCTAATAGGACACCTTAGAATGATGATGATGATGATGATGATAATTGTTGTTTTAAGGGGCCTAACATCGAGGTTATCGGCCCCTAATGAAATGACGTGAAATGAAAGGATGTAGATAAAAACAACTCACTGCCATGGATGAAGCGAAAATGGTGTTTATAAAACAGACAGTGAGCCCCAAAAAATTATGCCTTATTTGAATAAAAAGAATAAAAGGCGGATGGTAAAAAAGGATAAAACAAATAAGGCATAGTGAACAATACAATACATAACACAATAAAAAACAAAAAACAGATTTAACCACAATTAAAAGTCGTAACTACACATTAAAACTTAAAAAAGTAACCACTCTCCCTCATGAACCGGATGACGAGGTCAGCTGACGGCCCGTCATCACGGAGAATAAGGGAGAGGGTATTAGGCAGTTTAAGAGTCCTGCGCAGATCGGCCAGATCCACACACTCCAAGAGAAGGTGTGCCACGGTTAGGTGGGCGCCGCAAGTACACACAGGGGGATCTTCTCGCTTCAGCAAGTGGGAGTGCGTAGCAATCCCATGGCCGATCCGGAGTCGACAGAGTACCACAGCTTCCTTCCGGAGAGATCGGAAGGAAGATTTCCACACCTTCGTTGTCTCCTTGATGCCTCTCAGTTTGTTGGGTGGAGGCGTGGCACGCCATGCTTCCTCCCAATGCGACAGGATCGAATGCCGCAACTGAGAGCGCACATCACTAGCAGGCACCTTATATGGTAGCGAGGGCAGTGCGACTGCCTCTCTCGCCGCCTGATCAGCAAGCTCGTTTCCCGCAATACCCATGTGGCTAGGAAGCCACACAAAGGTCACCCCGGCCCCAGCGGAACGCGAACTGACGAGCAGGTCGTGCACACGCTGGGCCAACTGGTGCTTCGGGAAACACACATCGATCGCTTGCAGCACACTCAGAGAGTCAGTACACACAAGAAAGTGCTGGTGATCGTCTGATAACGTGTACCGCAGAGCCTCTAAGATGGCATAGAGCTCCGCTGTGTACACGCCACAGGCATCGGGAAGTGAAAAGAGAAACCGACGATCTTCAACCACAAATGCACAGCCTACTTTCTCGTTTACCCTCGAACCGTCCGTGAATAGAAGCCCTGATCCCGGATACCGGCTCACAACGGACTGGAACAGCCTCCGATGGACGGAGGAGTCAGTGTCCGACTTGGGGCCGGTATGCAGATCCAGGATGATATCAGGGCGAGAGACCATCCACGGAGGGGCCTTGCTAGGTACCCGGACGATACAGGAGACAGAAGGAAATCGGAACTGACGGTATAAGTCATCCAAGCGAATCCCCGCCGGCCGAGTGGCTCGGGCGAGCACATCATACAGCCGGCGATTCGGATTAGAAAACAAACATGGATAGCTTGGATGAAGGGGCATCTGTCGAATAGTTGCAGCATAGGTCAGCAGTACTTGTTGGCGCCTCAGGTGTAAAGGAGGTACGCCAGCCTCGGCGAGCAAGCTGACGACTGGGCTCGTCCGAAAGGCACCCGTCGCCAGCCTCACACCGCCGTGGTGGACACTGTCCAGTTTAGCAAGCACTGACTTACGGGCCGAACCATATGCTACACTGCCATAATCCAATCGAGATAAAATCGGAGCCTTATAAAATCGTAGGAGCACCACGCGGTCCGCCCCCCATGATGTGCCGCAAAGAAACCGCAACATGTTGAGTTTCTTAGCACAGGTAGTTTTCAAACACCGCACGTGTGGCTCCCACGTCAATTTCTGATCGAAAAGGAGCCCAAGGAACCGGTACGCAGCAACGACCGGCAAAGCTACATCGCCCAGATAAAGCTCAGGATCAGGATGGAGAGTGCGCTTTCGGCAGAAATGGACAACCGAGGTCTTAGCGGTAGAGAATCGAAAGCCATGCTCTAGTGTCCAGCGTTCCACTCTCCGAATAGCTTGTTGTAGCTGTCGTTCAGCGACCGCCATATTTTGCGCACTATAATTTAGAGCGAAGTCGTCTACATATAGCGACGGTACCACTGCTGGACCAGCAGCAGCGACTATACCGTTTATGGCAATCGCAAATAATGTTACGCTAAGCACCGATCCCTGTGGGACTCCGTTTTCCTGTATATGATATTGCGAATATGTCCCCCCTATTCGGACACGGAACAGGCGAAGAGACAGAAAATTCGCAATAAAAACCGGCAAGTTACCTCGGAATTTCCATTGATGCAGGGTAGAGAGGATGCCGTAACGCCAAGTGGTGTCATAGGCCTTCTCGAGATCAAAGAAAACAGCTACTAGGTGCTGTCTCCGGAGAAAAGCGTCCTGTATGGCGGTCTCCAGGCGTACCATATGGTCGTTGGTACACCGAGACGCCCTGAAACCACACTGGTATTCAGACAGGAGTCCCCGTTTCTCCAGGACCCACACCAAGCGCCGATTGACCATCCTCTCAAAGAGCTTGCACAGACCCTTAGTGAGACAAATAGGTCTGTAACTCCCTGTCAATTTGGGATCCTTATCGGGCTTCAGGATAGGTATAATGATACCTTCCTGCCATTGCGCTGGAAACACACCTTCCAACCAGATACGATTAAACACCCTGAGCAGATAACGAATGCTCTCATCGTTAAGGTGTTTAAGCATCTGGTTGTGAATATTATCCGGGCCAAGAGACGTGTCCCTGCAGAGCGCCAGCGCTCCGCGGAGTTCCCACTCCGTAAAGGGCACGTTGTACTCCTCCGAAGCGCGGGAAGCAAAACTAAGATGGAAACGTTCCGCTTCGCGCTTCAGGGCCACGAAGGCAGGGTCATAGTTATCGGAACCGGATATATCCGCAAAATACGAGGCGAGATGGTTTGCAACGCGATAAGGATCTGTAACCAATTCATTATCAATGGAAATTCCCGGTACAGTAGAAGATGTCTGAATTCCCGAAATGCGTCTTAGTTTAGTCCACACTTGAGAGGAGGGGGTATGTGCCGTAATAGACCACACATACCGTTCCCAGGATTGTTTCTTACTCTGGCGAATAAGAATCCGTGCCTTGGCACGAAATTTCTTAAACGCCACCAAATTGGCCATGGTTGGACGCCGACGGTAGTGCTTATGAGCTCGACGACGGTCTCTTATTGCCGCTGCAATATCCTCTGTCCACCAAGGGACGAGTTTGCGACGAGGAGTCCCAGAAGAGGATGGAATGGACTCTTCGGCGGCAGCAAGAAGCACATCTGTGATGTGCTGTACCTCGTCATCGACGCTCCTGCAACCAAGATCAACGAACACAGCTCGTTCTTGAAACGAGGGCCAATTTGCCCGCTTAAGCACCCAACGACTGGGGAACTCCACGGGCTTCTGGTTCAGAAGGGTAAGAACGATCGGGAAATGGTCACTGTCACAGAGGTCGTCATGTACATGCCAACCAAATAGGGGGACCAGCGCACGGCTACACACACTCAAGTCAATGTGTGAGTACGTGCCGTGCGCTAAGCTAAAATGTGTAGCTTCCCCTGTATTTAATAGACATAAATCCATCCCTTGAATTAAACCCTCCACATCCCTTCCTCTGGGGCAGGAAGATGGTGATCCCCAGTGGGGGTGATGAGAGTTGAAATCACCCACGAGTAGGAAAGGGACTGGAAGTTGATCAACAAGATCAAAGACGTCATTAATATCAAGGGGCTGGTTCGGTGGAAGGTACACGTTACATACAGTTGTCATAGCAGGCAAGGACACGCGAACTGCAATAGCTTCCAGAGGAGTGTCGAGTGGAAACTCCTCACTATAGCAGTCAGAGCGAACGAAGGTACAAACGCCCCCGGAAGCCCGGGCGGCGTCTTGTCGCTCTTTAGAGTATAGTCGGAAACCTCTCAGAACAGTCTCGTGATCAGGTCTGAGGTTCGTTTCCTGTAGGCAGACTATACTCGCTGCGTATTGGGCAATAAGCTGACGGAGCTCTGTCAAATGCCTGTCATAACTATTACAATTCCACTGTAGCACACAATACCCATTTTCAGGCACATATCCAGACCACAGTAGAGATATACCTGTGGGATATCCTCCACTGAAGGTCGGATCACCGAATCAAATTCGCACCTAAAATGAGAGGTGCATTACGGCCACACAACTCGCGCCTATCTCTGTAAAGGACGAGTTGTGCCGCCAAGATGACTTCGCTCGCCCACAGGGAGCAAGCCATACAAAAAAGATTCTGTAAACAACTAGTATATCACCTGCAGGTAGTAGATAATAAATAATAAATAAGGGGTAATAAATCATAGATAATAGATTATATTTACATATTAAGTTAAGAAATACAATCGAAGGAAAGGTAAAAGATGTTGAATACAGTATTCGAAGGAGTAGAATTGCGCAACTACAGTGATCACAAAAGGAGTATAAATAAATATGAGAAATTGGTTTATTTGTTGATTTGTTGATTTGTTGATACAAAAGGATAACACGTTCATAAGAAAGATTAATTGTACTAAGTAGTCCAGAAAGACAACACATTTAATGTATTTGGTTTTATTTTTATTGGACATCGATGTGAATAACACAAATGAATTTTGTTGCTGTATTGATATGAATAATAGGATTTTTATTTCAGGTTTTAATGGTTTATAATGATGTTACACAATATGAAGACTGAATTTTTTAAAAAAAATATTGTTGATATGTGACCGAAAAATGATAAATTTGTAATACACATTATTTTTTCCTTTCCACTCTTCTAAATTCCACATTGTAAAAGTGTCGCATTTCTCCCCACACAATAAAACACTTTTAAATTTAAACCTTTAAATACACCTTGCGACACTTATTTTTCTATCTCTATACTCTATCCCTTTTACACACATACAGGGCACGCGAGAGCAGTTTTTCATCCCCATTGGAGGCAAATAATAATTATAAATGTATCCATAACCTCCCCAATTAACCCTCGGATGTTTTTTCCTCTCGTGTGTTCCTGCACCCCTTAATTTACCATGTTACAAGTGAAAATTTTATAATAAGTCATGATTTATTTACCAAGTTATTCTGTTTATTATGTTTGTATGTCAAAACAATACAATAGGGATCCAATGGACATCCCAACAAGTATACAAAAATAGTAAGCTTCACACCCCATTGTTGATTTTTCAGAAACAAATTGTAAAGAAATATTGTTCCCCTCACCACAGACAATTACACTTGATCGCTAAGCACACCCGGACACTCAACTAATAGAAAGCACAAATATCCAGCTATCACCTTTCGACAACTAACAAGTATAGCACTAAATTTATGTTTACCCCTGACTTACCCCTATCTTCTACGAGGCTACCAAGCCACCCCCTACGACACCAACAATACAACGATGACCTAAATTAAAAGAAGAATAGAAGAGAAGAGCAGAAGATAGAAGATTGTCAAGAAAGAAGATGATGACTTATTTTTTCAAAATACCACCCCACGTTTTCGTCCAGTTATCGAGGTCGATAACTAATCCTACAAAGGGAGTTGTTGTACCCCTAGGGTACGCTATACCATCCCTTAAGGAAAACGCACAAATTCATAAAACTACAGACTTCTGATATAAGATTCTAATAAAATACCACCTACAAAATTACATGAAGAACACAAGTAGCAAACTCAGGAAGTCAGGTAGGCTCGTACCAAAGGTAACGACCTGAGGAAGGTGTACGACACGGGAGGAATGTAGGAATCCGCCGACCGTGCACACCAAAGCTATAAGAGCCCCCCAAAGGTCAAGGGCCGGGATCACTAATTACTCAGTCCTCTCAGTGCAACGACGTGCCGTACCGCTGCTGTCTTCAGGTCGGGTAAGTGTCTTAGCGATCCACACTCTAACCACTACACTACACACTCCCTTCCCCCTGTGCTTGGACTGTATTTTATTTATTATTATCCACTAGTCTGAACTGCTAGCTCTTTTAGTGCATCTCTCAATAGAGATACCCATTAAAACTCTAATTAACAGAAGCCACTGGTCTTACTCATTTATTTATTTAGTCAGTAGGTTCCTACCCTAATAGATTGCACTTAGGTAGGACTTAGAAATAGCTTTAGTGTTTATTTGCTTAATCGCTACTCTTGATCAGCAAGTGTCCTTGATACGTGCCGACCACAGCTAATTCGCTACTTGCTCGCGTGCTTATAGCTCTCTGCAGACCGCGTGGCGCCTCGCGCTTTGGCTTACAACTTAATAGCTCTTACCTACTACCCTTTTACCTAGAACTACCCCGTTAAACAGCACCTTGGGGAGTTCTCCTGGCTGATCACTCAATCGATCTCCTTTCATAAAACAATCCCTACCTCTTACAAATTCGCCAAGCTACAACCCCAAATTAGATTAATTTCATCCCATAGATTTAGTATTTGTATTGGCATCCCTCACAGATACCATACAGTATGTTAATTGTATATCCTCCCCCCACCCCTAGGATGTGTTTTTCCTCTCGTTGTGTTCCTGCACCCCTTCAGATGAATTGGCGATGATGAATGTTTAATGTTTATAATGTTTTTAATGTTTTGATTATATATGTATTTTATATTTTGTTCTCCGTTGCAATAGGGATACATGTCTCCCGAGAGTATACTCATATTATCGTCAGGATGACTGTTGACAGTGTATATAGGTTAAGCTTCACACCCTAATGTTTGCATTTTTTTACACCACATTGTAAGGAAATATTGTTCCCCTCACCTTATACACCTACAAATGATCGCTGGACACTACCCGGAGGCACACACTATACAAGGCACTTCTACGCATCCACAACCTTCGACGATAACTTCCATAATGAACATTCTATATCTGCCCCATTACTCACCCCTATACACGTTATATACCACGAGGCTACCCACACACCCCCGACGACGCCACCAACACATTTCCGGACAGAAATCACAGAAGAGAAGAAAAGAAGTATTACAAGTAAGAAGAAGATGCCCTATTTTTCAAAAACCACCCCCACGTCTTCGTCCAGTTATCGAGGACGATAACTAAACCAACAAAGGGGGTTGTTGTACCCCTATGGTACGCCACCATCATCCCCTAACACTAATACCCCCGAAAAAAACAAATACCACACACCTACTTCAAAAACCTACGAATACATTTACATAATTATACATCCAATAAATTATCACCTCCATGAACTCAGGTAGCCTCGTGTCCCAGCCAACGACCCCTGAGATGATGATGATGATGATAATTGTTGTTTTAAGGGGCCTATCATCTAGGTTATCAGCCCCTAATGATCTGGGTGATAGCGAAAATGATAATGAAACGGAGACCAGAACGAAAATTAAGTGAGACGGAAAATACTTACTAAAAGGAACTCAGATTGGAACAACTCAAAATAATGTCCTTACAAAAGGAAATTTAGAACGAAAAAGATTCACAAAAGGAATAGATTGAAAAATACCCTCAAAATGAAGGCTACGTTCAAAATACGCACAAAATGCAATGTTGCGTCGAAATACCTACAAAATGCAATTGAAATTCAAAATACTTACAAAATGCAAATGAGATCGAAAATACGTACAAAATGCAATTGAAGTTCAAAATACTTACAAAATGCAATTGAAATTGAAAATACACGATGCAATTCAGATTGAAATATCCCAGTTCCAATCCAAATTATTCACAAAGTGCAATTGAAATTCAAAATACTTACAAAATGCAATTGAAGTTGAAAATGCTTACAAAATGTACGGTAGATTCAAACGACTCATGTGGATTGACAAAACATACAAAATGCAATTTAGATTGAAAATACTTGACAAAATGTAATTTAGATTCAATATACCCACAAAATGCAATTAAGAATCAAAATATTGAGACCGTTTAGTCGAGTCAACAACCACGATGACTTTCCTAACATCCCATAAGTCGAATAAAATTACCGTGAGGATCAGGTGAACTTCCTAATAGGCTAAGCGGCACGAGACACTGTAGTCCACGGGGATCGTGGTACATGGTGACGATGGTCATAGACTGCCTAAGGAAAGGTTCACCTCAAAACTAGACTGAGAAATTAAACATCCAGACTTAAGTAAAACACCGTGAAAATTTATTAAAATTCACAAGCCCCTAGCCTAGTTCGGAGGGTTATAATCGGCTAGTCCGCAAACTAATAAACAAAAGAAAATAAAGAGCAGGTCCCTACCTGAGAAGTTACGGAAAACCCTCGCGAAAGATCTAACTCACAATAATAAAGCAACAACAGCAACACTAGGAAAATGGTACGACGCAAGTCCCTAGTTCAAGTTACAAGATTAAGCTAATATCAGAATTTACATTTAACAGGGTAGCAAAACAAATCTAAGTTAGGATGGTACCATTTCGACATTTACATTTAACGTTAATTCATCTAGCTAAGTCCTATCAATTAATAAAAAAAATTACGGCGATGACGTCCGTAAAAGAAAACAATTACATCCAAAAGCTAAGTGTTCAGCCATGAAAAACAAACAATTTAATTATGCTTAATAACTATGTGCTAACAGCACACAATAAGGTAACATGTAGGATTTATACACTAGACATCATAAATAAGTAATGAAATAGACACAGTAGTTTTATTAAAAATTCCTGCCTGCACCTTGGTTTACTCTTTGTAAGCCATAGTCATCTAATTATGTGTAGTTACGGTGTCGAATGCGTAGTTAAGACTACGTCTGACATCGCATGGCCTGCGCTCCAGAAACTGCGAACTCTAGGTTCGAGCATGCTTCTGGTCGCTAAAAAAATGTCAACTGTCCTAGTCATTTCCACACAAGGAAATTATCTTCAACTGCACGGCTATGTCAACAGTTCCAAATGCAAAGAACAAAGTTAGATAGAAAGAATTCATTAGTTAGCTTTTGTTTTACCAAAATTATGCGTTTTATTATTAAGATGTTGGTTTAGGTTTATCGTTGGTTTATGGCGAATAGCATTGACAATAGCCTGGGCACGGAGTGTCTCCACTGAGATCCTTCTCCACCAAAAAAGCCTCGACTCAACAGTCAGAATATAATCAACGAGTACAACAACTCGGACACACAATAACACAAGTTACCAGCGGCGCTAAGCTCGCGTTCAATAACTCTGGGATAGGCCTGTCCACAACAGTTACCTTTCAATAACATCTAGTCAACGGGAACAGTCCCGGACAAGGCATACTCAAAATACCTTCATACAATAACATCCTGCAATGACAGGGTAGCCTTCACCATACTATAGAAAACCTGACATAACTGTACCTGTCAAACGACAGTACACGCAGCAGAGCGTTTAACTAACAAAGAGCGATCTACAAAACATGTGATCAAATACAAGAGTGGAAACTGATTTCCATAAGCAAAATAGCAATGAAAGGAAATGCGAATACAAATCGTACTCTGTCCTTGTCAAAAGTAGTTTTGTCTCACAATAAAGCAGGCGTGCTTTCAAGGGCACTGGGTTAGATAACCAGTTTATGTCACCAACACATTGACTCTCCAAGGCCGGCGACTTTAAACAAATAAAACTATACATCTGGCCTTTCAATAAAAAAACTTTACAACAGGTTAAAAACCTCGAAGAATACGTGTATTAAAAACACGCTATAAATCTGAGTATAATAATGCAATTCTGTCTTCTAAACCAAAGACGTCTAAATGATAGTGATGTCACTATTACTGGAGCTCTTTGCTCTCAAACCATAATCCAGTAGTTGTTTGTACAACATTAAATAAAACTGTGTCTTCACTGACACTAACCAAATAACAATTGTGACGCAGATCTCACACACTAGATCTGCTTAACGATATGTTGGGAACTGTGTTCGATGCTAGGCAACGAAACATTCCTTATAGTTGTTAGGTTCAAACTTGACCAAGAATAGCTTCTGAGCTTATTCAAAAAGAAAATATAATGCATTTACAAAACTGGCAATTACAGTCGATTGCTTAACTGATACGACTGTTCTAACGACAGTCAGGGGTGTAACAAAGGATGGTTGCAACGAATACAGTTAATTAATATGATGATGATAATTGTTGTTTTAAGGGGCCTAACATCGAGGTTATTGGCCCCTGATGAAATGAAATGGCTTGAAATGGAAGGATGAAGATAAATAACAGCTCACTGCTATGGATGAAACGAAAATGGTTTAGATAAAATAGACAGTGAGCCCCAAGAACTATGCCTTATGTAGCAGGGAAAATACTTACAAAAAGGAACTCAGATTGAAACTACTCACCAAATGGAGAGCGGTAATACGTTCATAAGGGAATTTCGAACGAAAAGACTCACAAAAATAATAGATTGAAAAAATACGCACAAAATGTAGGTTAAGTCCAAAATACGTACAAAATGCAACGTACAGTCGAAATACCTACAAAATGCAAGTGAAATCAAAATACTTACAAAATGCAAATGAGATTGAAAATACGCACAAAATGTAATGTAGATTCAAAATACCCACAAAATGAAATTGAGACTTAACTACTTGAACAAAGCGGGGTAGGTAGAAAACAAAAAATGCAATTGAAATTGCTTACAAAAGGTATGGTAGATTCAAACTTCACATTTGGATGGACAATACTTACAAAATGCAATTTAGATTAAAAATAATTACAAAATGTAATTTAGATTCAAAATACCCACAAAATTGCAATTGAGACTTAACTACTTGAACAAAGCGGGGTAGGTTGAAAATACAAAATGCAATTGAAATTCAAAATACTCACTAAAGTCCCAGCCCCTATATTGAAAGACTTACTAAAAAGCAATTTAGATTGTCAATCCTTACAAAATGCAATTGAGATTGAAAAACACTCACAAAATGCAATCTAGATCGAAAATATGTACAAAATGCAACGTAGATTAAAAATACCTACAAAAAACCGCTAGAAGGGGATTTAGATACACGGGGAACCAAGTAACAAAAACAGTGCGGGAATCTTAAAGAGAAAAGGAAATATAAGGAAAAGAGGAGAGTAGAGGAGAGGGGAGAGAGTCCGCCCCAAAGGTAAGGGACAAAAGGGGAAAACGGACCCAGCTCAGGAATCCCTCGGGGTCGCCAACTCCCGAACTCACCAGCCGTGAGCACCTGAGGGTGTAGCATTATCTACGGTGCACCAGAAGTGGTGGGGCTACATACACCCTGCCTCCTAAAGGGCCTTGAGCACAAGGCAGGAGGTAAGAGGTAAAGAAAAACAAGGCTGACCCCTCACAGAAGTAGGGTATCAGGTATGATGAGACAAGGGCCAATTAAGGCGGGAAAGTGAAAGACTCCCTAGGCCTCGGATAACCTAGTACCGTCGGGGTCGGAAGAGAACAAGAGTTGACCAAGTGAGGTCGACAGGAAAGAAGACAGAGAGGAGCCCGGCACAAGTAAGTGGAAGCAATGCCGGACTCAGCTGGGGCCCCGTGGTCGCCAACCCACTTCTCACTAGATGTGAGCCCCTGGGGGGCGTTAATTAATAACCATGGCATCTGATTGCCATAACTAAAGTCAGCAAAGACTTGAAAATTACCCCAAGTAGGGTTGAACAAAATAGCCTCAAAATGACTACGGTCAGGTTCAGCAAAAGGTAGGCATTGATGTTCTACGACGTTCATCAAGCTGCACCAGGGCTGACCAAAATGTCTGACCCAAGGGTGTCTCACTATAACTGAAATAAATGACATCTAACTAATCTAGTTACATCCCTACCTAGAAAAATGGCTGACACTGAGTGCGGTTAGTTCACAAACTACATTAAATCCACTATACCACCAGAAACTAGAACAAGAAAGGGGTGTGACAAAAACTCACGAAATGGAGAAGCTCTCACTCAGCCCTCTATTCCACAACAAGGGTTATACAAAATCCTCTCTGGCTCTCTGGAACGGTATCCTCCTCATCAGGATTCCCATCTGGACTCCTCCAAAGACCAGGGTTCGATTTGTCCCTCTCGACAACTTCGTGGATATGCCTAGAAATGGCATTTTTGGCTCCTTCCTTCTCGTTCGTTGTCCTGGAAGTTCCACCATCATGCTGGTTCCCGTAGAAACATCACCCTCATACCGGGATGGTATTAGCCCGTGGTGACTGCTTCAATCATGGTGAAGAAACGTCCAATCACGTGGATAGTGAAATAAGTTACGTCATAATTCATCCTATCACTTTCAAAATTATAATGTTCGTCGTGAATGTTATAGGCTTCAATTGTAGAATACGACACAGCCTTAATTTCGTAGATGTGGATTAGCATGTGAGCTAACACTGTTTTAAAATTCTGCACGTGCTAGTGACGCTAATTTTGTATCACGCAGCATCCGTGAATTATACGTCGATTTTAAAATGAAATTTTCACTTTGGCAATTTAAATATATCATACAATTATAATCACACTTATTCAGGATAATTGTAACACTATTACCTGTATATTTCCACTAGGCATCCGCCCTCCACATACGCGTGGGTAAAATGTGGTGTTACAGCAATGTTGTGCAATACACTATACTTGCCAATTATTATTTCCCAAACTTCTTCTTTGGTTCACTGGGCTTCAACAACAGTGAATAATAGTATTAGCGTGCTCGATGGCACCCTACAATTACTTTCAACGCTCAACAGCGGATATTCTTCTACGTCTCGTAGGACAAATGCAATTCCACGCCTACACAAGGCGGATTCTCCAGACGCAGTGCAAGGCACTGGGTGTCTCCAGAAAGTAGGTCGTCAAAACGAAGTCGTTGAGCGACTACTTACGTTCCTTTTTGCGTATCTGCAAGGGTATTACCTTACCTAAAGTAAAAATAAACATTCTCCAAAATGTTTTAATAATGCAGCATGACGAAATGGAAAATTCTGAGTCTTGTGGAAAGATAAAATTAATTAATAAGACCTCAGATAAATAATGAGCAGTTTTCACCAAAGTCAAAAGTGCGATTTACCGCTGCTTCAAAAATTATCGCGTGATCTCTCAGCTCCACGTGGCTTCCTGGGTGTGTTCAAAAGTACAACATCCCATCATAAATGCTCTGTCATAAAAAAATATCACATGAACCATAGCTCAGCGGGTTCAATATGTGCAAAATGCCCACCAAACAAAATGCAATTTAGATTCAAAATTCGTGCGAAATGCGGTTTTGGTTGAATATACTCACAAAATGCAATTGAAATTCAAAATTCTCACTAAAAGGCCCGGCTACCTGCATTGAAAGACTTACCAAAAAGCAATTTAGATTGTCAACCATTACAAAATGCAATTGAAGTTGAAAACAATCGCGAGATGTAATTTAGATCGAGAAAACTTACAAAATGCAACGAAGATTAAAAATGCCTTAAAAATCGCTAGAAGGGGATTTAGACACACGGTGAACCAACAAAAACAGTGCGGGAATCTTAAAGAGAAAAGTAAATATAAGGAAAAGAGGAGTAGAGAGGAGAGGAGAGGAGAAGAGAGGAGAGGGGAGAGAGGAGAGGGTCCGCCCCAAAGGTAAGGGACAAAAGGGGAAAACGGACCCAGCTCAGGAATCCCTCGGGGGCGCCAACTCCCGAAATCACCAGCCGTGAGCCCCTGAGGGTGTAGCATTATCGACGGTGCACCAGAAGTGGTGGGGCTACATGCACCCTGCCTCCTTAAGGGCCTTGAGCACAAGGCAGGAGGTAAAAGGAAAAGAAAAAGAAGGCTGACCCCTCACAGAAGGAGGGTATCAGGAAAGATGCGACAAGGGCCAATTAAGACGGGAAAGTGAAAGACTCCCTAGGCCTCGTATATCCTAATACCGTCGGGGTCGGAAAGAACAAGAGTTGACCAAGGGAGGTCGACAGGAAAGAAGAGAGGAGCCCGGCACAAGTAAGTGGAAGCAATGCCGGACTCAGCTGGGGCCCCGACCCCAGAGAGGGCTATGACATGGGAGAAATGTGCGACTTCCGCAAACGCAGCGCGACGCTTCTATAAAAACTCCGGGAGGTCATGCCTCACGATCAGTCTGTCTCAGTGTTACCTACATGCCGAATCGCTGCTGGAAGCCGAAGGGTAAGTGTCTTAAGCGATCACTACACACACATTCAACTACACTCCTATCCCCCTGTGCTTGGATTGTAGTAATTATTTATTTTTATTAACTGCACTGCTATTTGCCAGAGTACTTCAAATTCGAAGTACTCATTAAATTCAAACATAATAGAAGTCACTGGTCTTTTCCTTTATTTAATTAGCTGATAAGATCCTACCCTCTTAGCTTCCCCGATAGGTAGGATCTAGCATTAGCACTATTATGTAATTGCTTCGTGACGTCAGCAGAGCGTCACAGCACAGCGCTGACACTAGCAGGCTCGCTACTAGCTCGCCTGCTTACGATTTACATTAGACCGCTTAGCACCGATATCGCGCATAGAGTACTAATTAAACTACCATTCATTCCACACTCATACCCTGAACTACCCCCGCCAAGCAGTACATTGGGGAGTTCTAATTGCAGGTCGTACTGACGATCTCAAGCCACTAACTAATCACCACCTCTTACACGTAGTTGCCAAGCTTTCCCCCTAAACACACTTATTTCATCCCTTAGGTTAATTCTTTGTACAGGCTACCCTCTCAGGTACCTTACAATATGCCAAAGTGTATTTAAGAGTTACCATGGAAGCGACAACACCATACGAAAGCGCACCCTATACAATATCAGGAGACTGATCTGTCAACTCGTGAGGAGCGGATCCCTACATCACGCCCTCAATACTCTGAGGAAGAAATAAGCGAGCTATACGAGATGGAGTTGCGCATGGGGAGCGGACTCCTCAAGATCGGGATAGTGTTATGTCCCACAGGGTGGTACACCCTCAGGACATACATCCCCCCAAGGGAAAGGAGGCCTACGCCACTGATCCCACATACACCCACAAGTTGGACATCTATAAATACACCTACAATTACTCTACGAGGACGACGCAGCTACCACATCCACCACATTATCAAACACCCTCTTCTGTCCCAAAAACCACCCCAACTGGAAATACAATAAATCCAGAACACCATCTTTACTCAGCAAGCTGGCGACCACCTTGTACAGGAGGCTGGCCAAAAGCTTGCAAAACACACATACAGTTTACACTAGAACTATCTGGGACAGCTACAACTGCTGCAATGCTGACCAAGCAGCTCCAAAACGTATAAGAAAGGGACCCAGACCGAACCCATTCTCTATCGCGGCCGGTGGCACTGCTAGTTTGGTTCCCGATCATCGCCTGGAGGTAAGAGTGCTCTCAGATTCCTTAAACACATTACATTTGTGATCCTATCACTTTACACCCCTATTATTACTCTGTCACCAATTACATTGTGTTACACGCTCCCATACATAAAGGGACATCTCACACCACAGTGCTGGTCCAATAAACCATTGACCAGTACACTTACTCATTTGATATCACTGAACCCCTTACACTTGTCTTCACGTTCCAACTCCCCGCCTGACATTCCTTATTGCCCGTGACCGTCAATTATATAAGTGCTAAGTAAGGATTTCTATTGTGCTAACATTGGAGAACTCCAGCTGCCAGGCAGTACAGCCAACTCAGCAGGTAGGCTCGTAGCGCACACAAGATTGTTTGTTAAGCGCTGCAATTACACCCCATCTTGATCGCGCATCCCTTGAGGGTCGATCACACCCCTTTAGAGTTAATCCCCCATTTCACTCACACCACCTTACAAACACCCACACTCACAGTTTCCGCGCATACTTGGAAACCTGCACCTTTTTGGACATCACCCCTAAATTTGACATTTTACACCCCTTGTTCGTCCATCCCTCTCACCCCCGGACAGAACAATAGCTCGGAGACTCGCCAGAGCATGTGGACGTCCGGTTGAAGGCATCAAGAAGTTACGGCTTTCCAAACGATACAGTGACATGATGGGAAAGGTGCTGACTGTGCAACATGCAGATTAACTCGTGGACACCGCGTTGCCGGAAGCAGAACCAGTCCCGGCCGAACCCGACAGAGACTCGACGCAAGGGACTACCAGGTAGACCAGAGCGGCAACAGCGGCAGCAGCTGCAGCAGCAGTAGAGACTACGCCACGTATGGTAGCAGGGACAACAGCAGCAGCGTCGACGTCTCAGTAGGAAGCGACCGACCCGCCACCTGCCTAAGCGTCAACAACGGGATCACCACATCCAGCATCACAACGGAAGACCTTTCCAAAAGCGATAGCGGCATCGAGCCAAGGACCACCCTACCATGTGATTCCAAGGATGATGCACCCTACAGGAACGTCTCAGACGGGAAAATGTGTATGTTCCTAAGGGCAATCCCAGATAAATGTTCGCCAAACATCGGTAACCTGGTCAGGAAGGTTCTTACAAATCACCTGAGGGAGTAAATGGCTACGGATATCGAAGCATTTACTCACCACGTGGCCATACTAGGTACAGATGGAAGGAGAAAGAACAGACCACCAACCAAAGGACTTCACAAGAAACGGAAAGGAATGAAAACCACGGAACGAGCCTCATAATTCATCCGAATCCAGAGGCTGTACACCAAACACACCGCCGCTGTCGCCCATGAGATTCTCAATGGAAAGGACCACAGCAAAAAGAGCACCCCACCAAGCAGGAGATTGAGTTAGAGTTCACTCAACGGTTCGCAGAACGATCACAACAGTGGAGAGCAAGACCACCAGCTGAGGAGACACAGCACCAGGTTTCAAATCCGGTGAGACGCCGCGAAGTGAAGGAGCAGATGAGAGCCCTTAAGGACACAGCATCCGTACCAGACGGAATAAGAAGAGAAAAACTGAGGTCTGCGTTTCTCCCGGACGTGGTCGTGTTTATGAATATCATGCTCAGCATGAAGCTTATACCCGACATAATGCAGATCAACAAGACAATGCTTCTACCCAAGACAGGTCAACTGAAAAACCCCAAGAACTGGCGACCTATCACGATCGCTTCACTGATCCTCCACACCCTCCAAAAACTACTGCTGAAGAGACTGAGCGCTGTGCTACTTCACCATGCACAGCGGGGATTCGATGATGATGATGATAATTGTTGTTTTAAGGGGCCTAACATCTCGGTTATCGGCCCCTGCAGCGGGGATTCAGCAACATCAATGGAACCTTGGCAAACTCGACGATTTTGAACATGATAATGCGGCACTCCATTAACTCATCCCGCCCGTCATATCTGGAGAGCGTTGACCTGGAGAAGGCATTCGACACCGTCTCACTGCCTACAATAGTATAAGGTCTAAGGGGTAGGGGTATCCATGAAGATACAGTGCAGCACGTATGTGCCGCATACACCAACTCATCTATAAGGTGCATTCAAAAAATAACGAGCCAGAGGCTGGAATGCGCAAACCGGTGACTACATCGGCTAATCGTGGCGTGTGTAACAAGGTGTGGTTCCGACCAGAGAGTGGAAGGTCACAGCCCGTAGCTAGAGGGCACGCGTGCACGTCACGCGACGATACAAAGAGAGCAGCAGCACGCATCAATTGTCCAACGCTGCCAGTCGCATTGCAAACAGTGACATGGAGGTGTTGTTCGGTTTCTGACACCGGAAGGAGTAGGGGGAACGAACATTCGTCGCCGAATGTCACAAGTGTACGGCGATCACTGCATGTGCCTTGCAAGAGTCAAGGCGTGGCACAAGCGTTTCAGGGAAGATGATGATGATGATGATAATTGTTGTTTTAAGGGGCCTAACATCTAGGTTATCGACCCCTGATGGTTTGGGTGATCGTGAAGATGAAAATGAAATGTAACTAAAACTAACTACCAACCTACATACTAGAAGAAGAAATGGAAAACTAAAGGAGAATAAGGCAAATAAAGGACAGGAGGAAAATAAATGCCCTCAACCCTCGAAGAAGGCGGATTGAGGGACTTGGAAGGAAGGAGAGCCATGAAAGGCAGATAGGAAAGTGAAAGAGGAGAGTGTCCGCCCCAAAGGTAAGGGACAAAAAGGGAAAACGGACCCAGCTCAGGAATCCCTCGGGGTCGCCAACTCCCGAACTCACCAGCCGTGAGCCCCTGAGGGTGTAGCATTATCTAGGGTGCACCAAAAGTGGTGGGGCTACATACACCCTGCCTCCTTAAGGGCCTAGAGCACAAGGCAGGAGGTAAAAGGAAGAGAAAAAGAAAGCTGACCCCTCGCAGAAGGAGGGCATCAGAAAAGATGAGACAAGGGCCAATTAAGGCGGGAAAGGAAGAGACTCCCTAGGCCTCGGATTCCCTAATACCGTCGGGGTCAGAAGAGAACAAGAGTTGACCAAGTGAGGTCGACAGGAAAGAAGACAGAGAGGAGCCCGGCACAAGTAAGTGGAAGCAATGCCGGACTCAGCTGGGGCCCCGTGGTCGCCAACCCACGCCCACAAAATGTGAGCCCCTGGGGGTTTCAGGGAAGAACGGGTGTCGTTAGCCGATGATGCCCGGTCTGGGGCACCCCCCTGTATTACCGATGACAACGTCCAGCTGGTTGATGCAATCATTACCTAGGACCGCCAAGTGACAGTGAACGCCAAAGCCGCTGTCGTCGCTCCACGACAATGCACGACCTCATACTGTCAACACAGTCACGGCACTCCTGCTGAAATTCAAATGGGAGGTTCTCGGCCACCCTCCATACAGTCTAGTCCTCTCTCCCTGTGATTACGCCATGTTTGGTCCCCTGAAAAGGGCTCTACGGGGCATGCGATTCACCTCGGACGCCGACGTCCAGCTGTACGTGCGGAACTGGTTCACATCAAAGCCCAGGGAATTTTATGAGACAGTCATTCACCGCCTTGTGTCACAGTGGGACAAGTGCCTCAACAGCCAGGGCCAATACCCTTAACATACGGGTACTGGTTTCTGCAATTATGCCTCCGGCTCGTTACGTTTTGAACGCACCTTATACAATAATCGAGTGCCAAGGAATAAGAACCGGGAGAATCCCATTGAGGCAAGGAGTGAAGCAGGGCGATCCACTGAGTGGGTTTCTCGTCAACTTGAACCTAGACCAATTGATAGAGAGACTACACTATCGCCGAGGAGTAAACGTCGAGTGGACAGAGCTCACCGCCATGGCGTTTGCAGATGACCTGGTGCTACTGGCTCCAAATATCTCCGGGATGCCAGCACACATCAAGGCAATGACGGACTTCTTGGATAGACATGGTACGAGGGCAAACGTCGCTAAATGCAAAGCCCTCGAGAGGACGGTAGTCCCAGGCACAACGAGAACCGTGGTGTGTACGGAGCCGTTACTACACAAAGAAGGAGAGAAAATCTCAACGATCCAGCATGGCTCACAACTGAAGTACCTGGGGCACAACTACGACGAGGAAGGGGTAATTTCACCATCCTCCGCAAACCTGGAGGAAATGCTAACAAGGGTAATGCAAGCACCGTTGAAGCCTTGGCAGAAAATGAACATCCTACAGCGATACCTCATACCGCGACTATTCCATATTCCACTGCATCCAAACTGAAGAACCTTGACAACGCAATCCGGAGATTTGTCAAACAAACTCTACAAATCCCTGCTCAAACACCGACAAGCTACTTGTATGCGCCTGTAAGGAATGGTGGACTCTTAATTCCTTGCCTGCTCCACCAAATTCCTAGCATCTACTACAGGAGGCTACAAAGACTAAAAAAAAGAAGGGGATGAACAAGTAAAAACAGCTCTCGGGACAACCCCAGTGATGAATCTCATGGCTAAGTTGGAACGGATCATCGGGGTACCTGGTACATCAAGGAAAGGGAACCGGGCGTACTAGACAAGGGAACTACACCAAACAGCGTTGGGCGAGGGACTGAGGGAGATGACACCTGTTTCATCGAAATGGATCCTTCAACCTCCACCGTTCTGGAAAGCTCGGGATTATATCGGAGCAAAGCATCTACGAATAGGTCTACTACCAACGAGAGGCCCACCATACGTCCGGGACAGAAACAAAGCCGCCTGTCGCAACCCTACATATGGGAGGCGGTCATAGAGGGAATCTCTCTACCATGTCTTACAGAGATGTCCCATAACCCACTACACCAGGATCCATCGTCACAAAAATGCCGTCGTGATGCTGTGAAAGGAACTGCAGAGCAGAGGATGGACCGTCGTAGATGCACCGAGGATCACCGGGAAGGAGGATCGCTATGTACTATACCTTCTCGTACAGGACACATCCTCCGAAGAAGTCTCCATCATAGAAGTGACCGTCTCCTGGGAACACCAAAGGAGCCTGAAACAAGCATACAGCATTAATATAATAATAATAATGTTATTGGTTTTACGTCCCTTTTAACTACCCTGGCTTTAGAGACGCCGGGGAGCCGGAATTTTGCCCCGAAGGGGATCATTAACGTGCCAGTAAATGTACTGACACGGCTCATACAGCATTAAGCAGACCAAGTACCTGAAAGAGGATTTCCTCAGGGAAGTACAAAGCAGGTACAAGGTGGCTAATATTTCTGTCTATCCGTTCGTTCTGGGAGCCAGAGGAAAGTTTCGAGCATGGAACCAGGCAGTCGTCGACAGGTTCTTCCTCAACCCGCAGCTGGCCGAACAACTGGTCAACACCATGATGCAATGGGTAGTCCCCATCCACCGGGACTTTCTGAGGACCGTGTGGAGGCGAGCCCTGTACTGAAATATGCAAAATTCACCCATGGTGGCGTCTACCACCTGGAGAGCTTCACCTTTGGGAAATCTCAAGCGCAGACGAGGAGGGACAGGAAGAGATGGGAAGATCACCATCACCAAAGATCCTACCACGTCGATGAACGCGACCAACCCAGCGAGATGATGGGGACATACCGGCAGACGGACACAGACACCATCCAGAGCACCAACGACAAGCACCAGGACCACAATGCAAACCACCTGCACAAGCCACGGGCAGGACAAAATGACAGGGGAGGACAAACATCTAACGTCCTCCCTGGAGGCAATGAAGATAGCAGACGGCAGCCCCAGACCCCTCAGGCATATACACCACGCTGGAGGGACAACACAAGCTAGCGAGAATGAAGGAACCACCACAATTGTCTATCGTGGTCAGGCACAACCACTCGTCTGAAAGAAGGATACGAGGGCCAAAACCGGAAGACATCACGAGGATGATGCTGGCCAACAATGGTGTCACAGCGGAACCAGACGAGCTCCATAGATAGTCAAGGCGGCTTTCAAAAGGAGACGACTGCATCTGGACTGAGACCAGGTGGCTGCTGACTGCGGTCGTGCCCATTGGATGGTGACCTTCAACCCAACGGTCAACATCCGGAACTGCTACCAGATCACCTACATTTGAAGAGACCTGCACCAGCGGATAAGCAACAACTAACGGACCAAGAAGAAAGAAGAAGGAAGAAGACGTGACCGCCGTAGAAGAACTCAAGATCTGGTGACAGTGTGAGGAGTGGACTGTTGGGGAGAGGAGGAACATCGTGACTTCTAATACACAGAAAATAAACTCTAAACGAAGCTCTGCGAGCTAAAAATCCGTGCACCAAAACAATGCACCAATTAAAGTTATTGTAAGATCTAAAGAAATAACATATATGTAAACCCATGGGGGGGTCAAGCCCAAAAGTCTGAATAAAGAATATTAAAGCGCACAAAATCACAGGGTTATGCCCGAAAGGTGTCGGACGTAAGTCTGGTATCCGAGAAATTGTGCAGAGCACTCAGTGTCCTACTAACTATTAGCTGCATATGCAACTAGATGCTAGGGGGTGACCACTAGGATAGCTCATGTCGTTGTCTCCGCCAGGACTCCCTAGTCCTGACGACAAAGACTTTGGTCTGCAGGTCAGGCGGCTATTTATAACCTGCTCGACTGGGTCTGATCCTACCACTGCCAGCCTATCATAACGTCCGGTCCTTTAGCAAGACCACGTGTCCGCCGAGAATAGAGTCGCACAATGCTGGACTCGAGCCAACTATGGAGGCGGGGGGCGCCCAAAAACGCAAGGTAGTTCGGGCTATCACCGTTCTACTGAACTCAAATTCCTATGAAAAAGATAAATAAGAAGCCTCGGATGGGGGAGGAAACCCCCGACTCAAGGAGAATCTGGAGGAAATGGAAAGAATCCTTGCACCAGCCAGCTAACATCACCGCCATCTGAAAAGTTCGTTACACAGCAAGATTCTACCAGAGAGGCTTCACCTTCTTCATCGAAATCTACCAGCGACGACTATCTTCCGGTGACTTGTCCCAAGTGCGGAACTGACTTGACAAGTCGATCTTTTCCTCAACAAAAACAACATGTGAGGAGATGTCAGCATTCCTCACCGGTACCAAAAAAGACTCCACGTGCGCACTCTGCGTCAGAGTGTTTGAATCTTATCCAGGGATGAGACAAAATCTACGAAAAGCTCATCCCGATCAATACAACAAGATCTACAATGAGATAAGAGAAGAGCGACTGCCATACACTCGCTCTCGATACTCTGACGACGAGTTGCGCGAACTCTGCGAATTGGAGCTCAACCTGAAAGGTGGGCTCAGTAAGGCTGAGATTGCCAGGTGAATCGCTAGAGTAAGTGGAAGGCCATCGGAGGGACTCAAGGAGATCAGAGAAACTGGTAGATACAAGCCCATAATGAAGGAACTTCTAGACATCCATAGGCAGCAACAACAACAGCAGCAGAAGAATAACGACGATGACAACGATGACGAACCAGGCAATCCCAAGGACAACGGAAAGGGCGACGACAGGCAGAGAGCATATTGCCCTAATTTGGAACCAGAAGAAGGTGAACATAGTGTTGGATCCCCAAGATCCTCTTGGGGATCTTGCAGGGCTGCACCCTCTACATTACACTATCGCCCCCATACCTCTTCATTTATTAAAACCTATCCCAGATTCACTAGAATGCCATGCACACTCATTGAACTCTCATGACCCCACACTACACCTAATGAACTGTCATGACCCCTACACAAGTAGCAGGCAGGCAGGAATGTGCTGGTAATGCCTAGTATGCACTGCCCTGCCTTATAAAAGGTCATGCCTCTAAACCACGAGGACTGGTGTCTTGCTGATCCTCTGAAGGTCTACACGGTGACGGCTACCACCTACGAGAATACTTCCTTTACATTCACACGTACACTCCACCCCATTACACTTTGTATTTGTCTTGATTAACACTAAAGCACTGAAGTTGGTCTGTGAAATAATAATACGTCACTAAAGAAGTGGTCATTAAACCAGTTAGTCTTAACTTCATTGGTCTTGCAGTTTATTTGATTGTACGATAAGCCCCTACCCTCCAACCCTGACTTAATAGGGCCCTGGAGGCAATGAAGATAGCAGACGGCAGCCCCAGACCCCTCAGGCATATACACCACGCTGGAGGGACAACACAAGCTAGCGAGAATGAAGGAACCATCACAATTGTCTATCGTGGTCAGGCACAACCACTCGCCTGAAAGAAGGATACGAGGGCCAAAACCGGAAGCCATCACGAGGATGATGCTGGCCAACAATGGCGTCACAGCGGAACCAGACGAGCTGCATAGATAGTCAAGGCGGCTTTCAAAAGGAGACGACTGCATCTGGACTGAGACCAGGTGGCTGCTGACTGCGGTCGTGCCCATTGGATGGTGACCTTCAACCCAACGGTCAACATCCGGAACTGCTACCAGATCACCTACATGTGAAGAGACCTGCACCAGCGGATAAGCAACAACTAACGGACCAAGAAGAAAGAAGAAGGAAGAAGACGTGACCGCCGTAGAAGAACTCAAGATCTGGTGACAGTGTGAGGAGTGGACTGTTGGGGAGAGGAGGAACATCGTGACTTCTAATACACAGAAAATAAACTCTAAAAGAAGCTCTGCGAGCTAAAAATCCGTGCACCAAAACAATGCACCAATTAAAGTTATTGTAAGATCTAAAGAAATAACATATATGTAAACCCATGGGGGGTCAAGCCCAAAAGTCTGAATAAAGAATATTAAAGCGCACAAAATCACAGGGTTATGCCCGAAAGGTGTCGGACGTAAGTCTGGTATCCGAGAAATTGTGCAGAGCACTCAGTGTCCTACTATTAGCTGCATATGCAACTAGATGCTAGGGGGTGACCACTAGGATAGCTCATGTCGTTGTCTCCGCCAGGACTTCCTAGTCCTGACGACAAAGACTTTGGTCTGCAGGTCAGGCGGCTATTTATAACCTTCTCGACTGGTTCTGATCCTACCACTGCCAGCCTATCATAACGTCCGGTCCTTTAGCAAGACCACGTGTCCGCCGAGAATAGAGTCGCACAATGCTGGACTCGAGCCAACTATGGAGGCGGGGGCGCCCAAAAACGCAAGGTAGTTCGGGCTATCACCGTTCTACTGAACTCAAATTCCTATGAAAAAGATAAATAAGAAGCCTCGGATGGGGGAGGAAACCCCCGACTCAAGGAGAATCTGGAGGAAATGGAAAGAATCCTTGCACCAGCCAGCTAACATCACCGCCATCTGAAAAGTGCGTTACACAGCAAGATTCTACCAGAGAGGCTTCACCTTCTTCATTGAAATCTACCAGCGACGACTATCTTCCGGTGACTTGTCCCAAGTGCGGAACTGATTTGACAAGTCGATCTTTTCCTCAACAAAAACAACATGTGAGGAGATGTCAGCATTCCTCACCGGTACCAAAAAAGACTCCACGTGCGCACTCTGCGCCAGAGTGTTTGAATCTTATCCAGGGATGAGACAAAATCTACGAAAAGCTCATCCCGATCAATACAACAAGATCTACAATGAGATAAGAGAAGAGCGACTGCCATACACTCGCTCTCGATACTCTGACGACGAGTTGCGCGAACTCTGCGAATTGGAGCTCAACCTGAAAGGTGGGCTCAGTAAGGCTGAGATTGCCAGGTGACTCGCTAGAGTAAGTGGAAGGCCATCGGAGGGACTCAAGGAGATCAGAGAAACTGGTAGATACAAGCCCATAATGAAGGAACTTCTAGACATCCAGAGGCAGCAACAACACCAGCAGTAGAAGAATAACGACGATGACAACGATGACGAACCAGGAAATCCCAAGGACAACGGAAAGGGCGACGACAGGCAGAGAGCATATTGCCCTAATTTGGAACCAGAAGAAGGTGAACATAGTGATGGATCACCAAGATCCTCATGGGGATCTTGCAGGGCTGCACCCTCTACATTGCACTATCGCCCCAATACCTCTTCATTTATTAAAACCTATCCCAGATTCACTAGAATGCCATGCACACTCATTGAACTCTCATGACCCCACACTACACCTAATGAACTGTCATGACCCCTACACAAGTAGCAGGCAGGCAGGAATGTGCTGGTAATGCCTAGTATGCACTGCCCTGCCTTATAAAAGGTCATGCCTCTAAACCACGAGGACTGGTGTCTTGCTGATCCTCTGAAGGTCTACACGGTGACGGCTACCACCAACGAGAATACTTCCTTTACATTCACACGTACACTCCACCCCATTACACTTTGTATTTGTCTTGATTAACACTAAAGCACTGAAGTTGGTCTGTGAAATAATAATACGTCACTAAAGAAGTGGTCATTAAACCAATTAGTCTTAACTTCATTGGTCTTGCAGTTTATTTGATTGTACGATAAGCCCCTACCCTCCAACCCTGACTTAATAGGGCCCAGTATTGTTTAACTGTCTGAAAGCATCAGGTAAGCAGATCGCCTGACGACTTGCCATAGATCACAGGTCAGCAGGACGACTCCAATTAGCACTCGCTCGCACGCGCTGTCCGCAAGCTCTGAGTAATAGCCGTACATTAGCAGGTTATTAGTTAACCATCACCCCTTTACAAGCACCCCATCTCCGAGATTTCCAACTACTCTGAACACCTGGAAGCTCTCCCTCGATTCACATCCAAGCCACATAGACCACCCTTCCACATTCCTACAAAAAAAACACCCTCTCAAACAGCCCCTAACACTCCGACACTCTGCTCACCCCCTGACACACACTGTATAAGCCCTTCGAGGCCATACCATAGGAACATAAAAATCCTCACATAAGTTTGTTCCTGCAGTCCTTGAGCCACCAATGTTCTCCCCATGCAGCCGAAATCATTCCGGGCGTCCTCGACGGTCATCCCAACAGAACGACTGAATGATTGAACAATACATCCATCGTATTGTTCAATGCGTCAATGAGGAGAACAAAAGGAACAACAAGAGGAGGAAACACAAGACAAAACCCCGAAGGGGAAGAAAAGCCATGGAGAGAGCCGCTGAATAAGCCCCTATCCATAGGCTCTACAACAAGAACCCTGCCGGCATCACCCAGGAAGTCTGCACAGGAAAGTCAAGCATTGCGGGGCACCATCCCACCAAGCAGCAGATCGAACTGTAATTGGTCCAGAGGTTTGCTGCGAGACCATTATCACTACGGAAGACCATTTAAACAGCGACAGCGGCATCGAACCAAGGACCACCCTACCTTGTGATTCCAAGGGTGGATGCACCCTGCAGGAACGTCCCAGATGGGAAACTGTGTATGCTCCTCAGGGCGATCCGAGAACAATGTTCGCCAACCATCGGTAACCTGGTCAGGAAGGTTCTTACAGATCACCATAGGGAGGAAATTGATAAGGATATCAAAGCATTACTCACCACGTGGCCAGATTAGATACAAATGGAAGGAGGAAGAACAGGCCACCACCCAAAGGACTTCACAAGAACCGGCAAGGAAGGAAAACCACGGAACGAGCCGCTGAATCCAGAGGCTGTACACCAAAACACCGCCGTTGTTGCCCATGAGATTCTCACTGGAAAGGACCACAACACAAAAGAGCACCCCTCCAAGCAGGCGATCGAGTTTGAGTTCACTCAACGGTTCGCAGAACGATCACAACAGTGGAGAGCAAGACCACCAGCCGAGGAGACACTGCACCAGGTTTCAAGTCCGGTAAGATTCCGCGAAGTGAAAGAACAGATGAGAGCCCTAAGGGACACAGCATTTGGTTCTGACGGAATACGTAGAGAGCAACTGAGCGCCGTGTATCTCCCGGACCTGGTCGCGGTCATGAATATTGTCCTGTGTCAATTTTACCTTGAACAGTACCGGACATTCAACCTCGGCTAACCCCAGGTCATGAGAGTCAGCGCAACAGTGCTGAGGCGAGAAAGCGTGCGTTGCCGTGATTTTTTCGTTATAAGTGGCTACCTCAAGTGTAGAAGGGGGTCAGAGAGGGAGAGAGCACAGACCGTGAGGTTCGTGTCGGTTGGAGTGGGAGAAGTCTGGTTGTCTGAGGTTTTGCCGATCGAGAGATCAGGCAAAGTGGGGACCGAACGCTCGTTGACCGAGGGGCACGGAGCGAACGATACTTGAGGGCACCATCTGGTGAAACCAGGTAAGAATCTACACAATCATTTGTTTAGAGTTTAAACTTCCAGTCAACACGTGTATCCTGGTGGCAGCTGCCTTTGTTCCCTTGAGCAATAAAAAGGGAGTCAAGCCTTCATTCTCTTTTATTGGGGATCATGATGATGATGATAATTGTTGTTTTAAGGGGCCTAACATCGAGGTTATCGGCCCCCTAATGATCTGGGTGATAGCGAAAATGATAATGAAATGGAAACCAGAACAAAATTATCGAAGACTGAAAATACGTACAAAAAGGAACTCACATGGAAACAACTCACAATATGGTCCTACAAAAGGGAATTTAGAACGAAAAGTTGCACAAACAGAATAGATTGAAAAAGACCCACAAAACGTAGGCTAGATTCAAAATACGTACGAAATGCAAAGTAGCGCCGAAATACTTACAAAATGCAACTGAAATTCAAAATACTTACAAAATGCAATTGAAATTGAAAATACACAATGCAATTCAGATTGAAATATCCCAGTCCCAATCCAAATTATTCACAAAGTGCAATTCAAATTCAAAATACTTACAAAATGCAATTGAAATTGAAAATGCTTACAAAATGTACGGTAGATTCAAACGACTCATGTGGATTGACAATACTTACAAAAAACAATTTAGATTGAAAATACTTGACAAATGTAATTTAGATTCAAAATACTGTACAGTCCCCCAGGGGTCTGCACCCCCTGGAGGCCATCCCCCCATCATCTATTTAAACTACCCCTAACTGGCAGATCTCGTAAGTCCAGAACAACATCTCTAACACCGCAAGGGCAAGCTAGCCAGCCTGGAAAGCTTGCCAAATACTTGCATCACACCACAAACAGCTACACATAATTAACTGGGGCATCTATGCCATCGGAATGCCGACGAAACAGCACCAAAGCCTATAAGAGGTAGGCTTTAAGGAGGACAAGCTCTCTCAATTACCAGTCTTACAGTGCATCAGCCGAAGGCCCGGTCCGTTATCATTAGGTGAGTCAGCAATGTTCAGAGTTCCTATATTTTGTGACATACTCCACAAACTTGTACACTTACATTGTGACATTTATTACATCCCCTAAAAGGGACTCATAATTTCATATTACTGACCAATAAATACTTGGTCAGTACACTACACTCGTATTACTGTTTACACGCCTCTTTACGCCCTAACTCCTTTCCTAATTCCCGTCACGATTAGACGTGACATACAGTAGCCAAACAGTTGCTAGCGCAGGTATCATTGTATTGTACAGTACCCCAGGGGTATGCACCCCTTGGAGACCATCCCCCCATCATCTATCTAAATCTCCTAACTGGCAACCCTTGTAAAGCCAAACCAACATCTATCAACACCGCAAGGACAGCTCGCCATTATGGAAAGCTGGCTCAATCCTTGCATAACTATTACACACAGCGACACATTATTAACTAGGGCAGCTATGCCATCACAATGCTGACAGCATAGCGCCGAAGAATATAAAAGGGAATCCTAAGGAGGTCAGGGGATCTCTCCATTACCAGTCTTACAGTGCATCGGCCGCAGGCTATCGACGTTATCATCAGAGGTGAGTCAGACGTGTTCAGATCTCCTATAATTTATAACCTTTACCCACAGATTGTACTTTTACATTGTGACCATTATTACATTCCCTAAAGGGACTCATAATTCAACATCACAGACCAATAAACACTTGGTCTATACATTACACTCGTCTTACTATTAATACGCCTCTTTACGTCCCAACGCCCTTCCTTATTCCCGTCACGGCTAGACGAGACATACGGTAGCCCAACAGTGCTAACTCAGGTATCATTGTATTCCTCGCGGCGGCCCGGCTGCTAAGAGCAGCGAGCGCCACATAGCTGACACAAGCACGTTCAGTTATATAACAAGCCAGTCAGCTGGAAGACCAGCACGTTGACCTGTACACCAAACTCCATCCCCTAAGATACATCTACATCCTTTATAGGAGCGCCCCCTAGTTCCTAACACTAAACAACATTCTACACTGGTCAGCTTGCCCGACTACGGGAAGCTACCCCCTTTCAGACACCTTCTTCTAAATCAACACAATAACTCTTCCGTTTTAGATCCTACCACCCCCAAATAAGGGATCTAAAACAGATGGTGGAGGCCGGGTACTACGCATAGTAGAACAGGACTCAACCAACGAGCCCTCGTAGTAAAAACGGCCCGTACCGCATATAGCCAAGCGAGACTGAAACATTTTTTTTTCTCTTTCCTCTCAGACAGAAAGCAGTTTTTTTTTTGCTTTGCACTGTCTACATAGGGGAAATTCTTAGCAAACCAACCCCCCAGCCCCAGACAGAATGAGAAAGACATAGGATACACTGACAAACACGCACAGTTACAGTTTTTTTTCTTTTTCTTAGAAAACGCATACATCTCATTTAGAATGGCACCTCATGCAGAAACAACGGAGATTGTAAAACATAGAGCCAATAGGGGTACGACAACAATACTTACACTACTACTCACCCTCATGGTCAGCGGGAACCTCACAAGCGCCTTAAAACAAGCCCCAAGAGGGGCGAGGGTAAGGATTACCCCCGGCGTCCATTGGAAACACATACGGGGGCAGACGGTTTATCAGGCCAATATACCCATCACCTATGACGTACCGGTAAAACAGGAATACGTACCGGTACCGTCGCCTACACTAGATGATGGCCACGAATCCCAAATATACTCACTGTGGGAGGCCATCGAACAAGCACTCAACATACACGGTGATACAGAACAACTCCGAGGGACATCCACCCCTGTGCAGACTATGCGGGGGAGGGATAGGAGAGAACTAACATTTATAGGGAACTTCTTACAATACTGCTGCGGCGTTGCTACAGAGGAAGATAGTAAAACATTACGAATGACGCAGCAGCAAATCGCGAGCTACACAGACAACTTAGGTAAAATGATCCACGCGAACCACAAGGACTTAACCGAGACTACACTTAAGCTAAACAATTGGACACATACGGTACACGACTCTATTGCCACAATTACGGAACAAATAAAAACACTTGCGAATGCAACCCGAGCAAACAAAGAAGCGCAAGACACTATACTGGCTTCTACGGCCCAGATGGCTATGGGAAATGCCATAAGTATTTACAATGCCATCATGAGCATGCACAGACAGCAAGATTTAATGGCATGCAGACAACACAAGATACCCGAAAACACCATACACACAAGCATCCTGCGAGATGATCTAACTAACCTCCAACACAAACTCGCAAAACACAATTACCAACTAGCCACTTCCATCGAACAAATAAGCTGGTATTACACGAAGCCAATATGCTCGTGCATATACCATGCTAACAGGTTACACATTAAAATCAACATACCTATAATCGAGGAAAACGCGCGGTGGAATCTATTTGAATACATTCCCATACCGTACAAGTGGCTAGGGGGCACATGCACACTCATACACGAACCGACGCTGCTGGCGGTTAATGGCCACGACATTCGGGTACTAACAGGGAATGCGCTACATGACTGCATTACACAGATAAATGCGCTCTGTTACATACCCCGGTTCCAAGAGGTGACCACAATCCAGCCTGCTTGTGCTGTCAACCTGTACAATAACGCGCCAACTGACAAAATACTGGAATCCTGCGCATATAGATGCGACGAGGGATCGCAGAGAGCCCTTATCACACAGATTGATATGGACAAGTTTATTGTTACAAATCCTACGGCGGAAATGGGTACCCAATGCCCAGAAGGAAGGACAACCCTACTGCACCCACACACGGAGGCACCGCCAGGGGCTCTAGAGATACACCTCCCATGCAATTGCCAACTTTTAGAGGGCGACATCATCCTGATACCCCAGGCGTTTCCGTGTGACGCCAAAATGGTAAAGGAATTAGCCATTACACACACACTGCCGGCGGCATGGACTAAACAAATACAATTGCAACTACACGACTTTGAACCCTTACAGACAAAGCCGTTATGGTATGATAACATAACGGCCATACTCAATTCCAACTGGTCATCAGTCATTCCGACATTCAATGTAACAGAAACACCTTTTAGACATCACAAACAGCCCCTACAAATACCAGGACTTCACCAATCCTGGTATGACCTAGATACAACGACAACTTCCACTATAGCATGGAACGCCGGAATGACCGTGGTAATTATTTACATGTTAGCCAGACAGATGGCAATGGCTAGAGACATCCGGCGGTTACACGCGCATAGAGCAAATACATGAAACGGAAGACACTCGAACACACACACGAGTAACAGGCGAAAACCCTGGTTAAGGTAGCTAATATGGATGTCCCTCTTACACAGATAGGCAAACGCAATGGCAGGAGTCTGCCGTGGCTACAGGCCAGAAAGCGGCCAGGCTACACGCCACCACATTGCCAGGGCAGAGACAGGCAATTAAGCGGCCTATACCGCCAGTTCAAAGGGCAAGTTTGCCAGAACGAAGGCGAACACCGGCATTAGTACCCCAGGCGCGAATGCATAAGAGGGTGTTGCATTCAGTCCCTCAGGATGCACGATACACGCCTGCACATTGTGACCACGCACTCACACACGGTACACGGGGTACAGGAAAGGTGTTATTACCTACCCCACAAAACCAGTCAGGCAAAAACACACACACCCCCGTAAACTCTACTAGGGTAGCGCAGAGCGCATTTAGGCCCTCGAAAACAGGCACACTCAAACCTATAGACACGCGCTACGGTGGAAGTAGGCCCAGGCTTACTTTGCTACAAAACCCCCCGAAAAATGGCAAAGAAGCGCCTCAGTGGATTTCAGGGGCCTATAATCTCATAACAGGGCAGAACCCTTCACCTTTCCGAGCAAGGACGCTCGAACCGGAGTAACGACTTCCACCAGGGACACGGAAACAAGCTAATAACACTTGCACCTATAGTAGGGACATACATACAGACTCACTAGCGTAAACGGCACATTTTTTTTCTCTCCACGTATATGCAGTGCAACATGGCTAAACCAAAAGTATATAATTCTAAATCCTTCTTGATTTTTTTGGGGCCCTTAGCATTTATTTTCCTCTCACAGGTGCTAACGTCACCTACTAGGTGGATAGTACGATCAGGACCTACTTACCATCTTTAAGCATTTTTTTTCATAGTGGTTACGACACAATTTTGGCAGACTATCGCCATCGGGCAACCCGCTTTAATCAGCCTAAGGCAGGGTGCAGGCGACATACAATATATCTTCTATACCTTTTTAAAGTGCTCTCTTAATACGGAGCGGGGCATAGCTCATTTTTTTTCTTCTTCTCTGCCTCAGTCATTAGGCCCGATGAAGGAAAAATTGGCCAAGTTGAACTATATATATTGCATACATAGGCATACGTGACACGTTACACTGCCCGTAATATGACATTTTTCTCACTTCCACAACAACACGCAAGCTAAAACGCTATCACACCGTAGGACGAAAATCCCAGACTTTGGGAAACCCTGCATATTTTTGGAAATCACACAATCAGTTTACATTGCCACATGACAGTAAAACACTACTAAAAGAAAAGGAAATGATCCCGATGGCAGACGTGGAAGGAAGGCCAAGAAATAGCCTTCAAACCCCACTGACCGCACCGGGATACGATCCTAACACTACCAAACTGTCCCGGAGACACAACCTGAATAGTCCCAGAAACAATTACTCTGGGTAAAAGACGGTCTCAAAACCCGCAACCTTCTGAATACCAGGAATATAAGGTCGGGTAGCTATCCAGTTCTAGAATAGAAAAAATAGGAAGCTAAAATAGATTGGGACAGTTCCACTAAAAGAGGGTTATAAATGAAAAACAACAAAATCACCTCCGGCACATAGTCACTAAACAGGCGACTAGCGGCCCGGAGACACTCGTGTATAACGACATTTTGAACAACGGATAGGGACATACTCGAACCACGTCACAGTAACACAAAATTTGGGGACACGAATGTAGTTAGTGAGAGGTTCTTTTGTATGGCGGACGGCCCCACTCACAATTACAGAGATAGCATTCAGGCGGAGAGACACAAACATACAGTCACAGAGCATTGTCAAGCAAGTAACAAGATAGTGCACACGTGAGTGAAATTAGACACTATCGCGTAAGCGATAACGCACTCATCGTGGGCGACCTTCGCTGGCACAGACAGACTGGGAGCACTACAAACGAACCTGGGAGGTACACGTTCATTCACGTCCGATCCAAGGACCCTATATCTTCCAAAATTACACTACGAGGAGAGTTCAAAAATACGCAAACTCCTCACAGGAAGGCATACTTTCATTTGCGCATTGCAAATACACAGTACATGTGCCATAATATATGCGGCACAGAGAGGGTCACACCAAGTCTTTACAGGCAACCGGGTCCGAACCCAGGATCACACACCACGCTCGTACCAAAAACTAACTATCCAACGATATTTTTGGTACGGGAAACACAACCAAAATACATACAAGGAGCGCACAAAACATGAACAACGCAGACATAGAACACAGCGAATGACATGAGGTCGCGGGTCCCAATCCCAGTAAAAATTAGACACCAGGGAAAACAATTATCCAGGTTGCCAACCACACCGAAATTGGCCCATACAGATACATGAACAGGGAATACCACATTTCCTCCCGCCAAAAGCCAGGCATAAAATTTCAAATACACCTGACATGGAAAATATATTTCCCAGACACAGGCATAGAAATCTCATAAGACAAAGGTCTTACGGAATAGTGACCACACAATAGTATTAGCAAATAGTACGAATTGCTACATTAAGTCCGCCAGGAATCTAAAACAATGACAACACTTGCATACGTGCAGGAAAGCACATGCCAGCGGATGACATACATAACATCCCAGCCTGACATTACACATACAAACTGCTGACTGGCAGACTTCGTCACATTGCCATATCGATGGTGACAAGACACTATTGTTTACCGGCATTGACCATGACATTAAAAACGCAAAACAATCATAATAACATACATTTTTTTTAACACTGCAAAAGCATGTAGCAATGGACAAGACGTTGACAGGCCACGGGCACCTCCTGCCCATACACGCGATACATATTACAACTTAGCCTGTAACAGACCAACCGTCCGCGTGGTGTAGCGGAACATAGGCACACACACACACGCTCACTAATCAGAAGCGAACACAGACAGGGGCTCTGAGGACACAAGACCTCCCCCCCCAATAACTTCTTTTCGCGATTCTATTCCCAAAATAAATCATTCCAGGCGATTAGGACATGGCCAGTCGCACTACGACCACTGGCCACATTTACACTACAAATGGCAGACCAGATTAGGTCGTGAAGCTTTACTATCCCAAGGCGCGGATAGAAAGCCAACATGGACCAAGGGAGAATGACAGGAGAACAGGCTACCAGCGTACCACCTTACTCCCTTCCAATAACCTTCTCACGTCCAACATAAACAACGCAGACACATGAACACGACCAAAACAGCTACACTACATCACAGAGTATACACAAGGGGTTGATAGACTTCATGCGTCTAAAGAGAAGGCTTGCTACGCCTTGGATCACGATGCTACCACCTGAGTATTAGGGGTGGGTCGGCAAACATTAAATAAGCATAATGCGCATCTCCAAATGATATGATGATGATGATAATTGTTGTTTTAAGGGGCCTAACATCTAGGTTATCGGCCCCTGATGGTTTGGGTGATCGTGAAGATGTAAATGATAAGCGAACTTAAAACTAAAACTAACTACTAACCTAAATACTAGAAGAAGAAATCGAAAACTAAAGGAGAATAAGGCAAATAAAGGACAGGGGGAAAAGAAATGCCCTCAACCCTCGAAGAAGGCGGATTGAAGGACTTGGAAGGAAGGAGAGCCATGAAAAGCAGATAGGAAAGTGATAGAGGAGAGGGTCCGCCCCCAAAGGTAAGGGACAAAAGGGGAAAACGGACCCAGCTCAGGAATCCCTCGGGATCGCCAACTCCCGAACTCACCAGCCGTGAGCCCCTGAGGGTGTAGCATTATCTAGGGTGCACCAGAAGTGGTGGGGCTACATACACCCTGCCTCCTTAAGGGCCTAGAGCACAAGGCAGGAGGTAAAAGGAAAAGAAAAAGAAGGCTGACCCCTCGCAGAAGGAGGGTATCAGGAAAGATGAGACAAGGGCCAATTAAGGCGGGAAAGGAAGAGACTCCCTAGGCCTCGGATACCCTAATACCGTCGGGGTCAGAATAGAACAAGAGTTGACCAAGTGAGGTCGACAGGAAAGGAGACAGAGAGGAGCCCGGCACAAGTAAGTGGAAGCAATGCCGGACTCAGCTGGGGCCCCGTGGTCGCCAACCCACGCCCACAAGATGTGAGCCCCTGGGGGATTCTCCAAATGAGAGATGAGGCCACAATTATATATATATTAACCATTCTTTGTTAATTAAATACTCCCGCATGACAGGAATATATTAGTATTATGCCTCAACCTACACCTATCCGTACATGAGTGCAGACGCCTCATATCCAGATACCTGCATGAGTATCCCATCCATTTACCAGGAATATTACTATCAAACCTGCATGGAATTTTCATATCTTTGCAATCCCGGGTATTACCTCCCCAGTCCACTCATTGTAGGAGCAATCCTAGTAGCATTACCGGCTCAAGGCCACCATTTATTTGAGCCCAAAGATGCACAACCCCTTCCTACCATACTTTAAGCCCACTCTACAAATAACTACCCCCAGATCCTAATAACAGGGTACCTGACATTACAGACCCTACTAACACCTCCATTAAGGTACAAAGAGCATTATCGCTGGAAAGCTGACGTAGCAATAGTAGACCAGAAGTAGTCTATGTACTTAGAAGATCTATAACCCCACAACACTGGAAATATTTTACATTTTACATTTTTAAATCATTTACAAAGGTTACGCCCATATTTTCTTAAAGGTAAAGGAATCTGTAACACTCTGATTGGTGATAGCGGCGTAAGCCAAAGGCCAAAGGCACCACACTGGAGCAGAGCTGGGGAAGGTGATGTGGACCCTTACCCCAGTTGGATCAACAGCTCAGTGACCTTACTTAACTCCTCGACCAGACCAAACAGACGAACCACGTAAGGTTAAGGCACTCGCGGCCTGGCCGGGCAAGCTCTGGAATCCTAGGTGCACCTCAACTGCCCCTGGGAGGAAGGGATGCTACACCCACTCTGTGCCACGGTCGTCGAAGCCAAGACCTGCAGGGAGACTTTCTGAGAATGGCGGGAGAAATAGCTCACTCAGCGCCGGACTCGAGAGCTATACCTAGAGACGACCCCATTATGACTAGACTTCTAGTTAAATTTAAGTAGGTACGGCTTCCATAGCGGGAAGCAAGGCTCCTGTGCGTTGGAGTGAAATACTACTGCGGCCGATAAAGGCGAAGAGATTCTATTACTGCGAAAAGCAGACTACGATTGCCGACGAAGGCGAAGATAATATTATGCCATTGGACGACAATGTCCAATGCCCACATAAATGGCGACGCATCGGGCAGCCAATGGGCATTAAGAGAGGGGCATTGCGAGCACCTCATAAGGGCTAAGTGGGCGGCCCAACTACGACAACGATGAACGATAACGGTAATGACCAGGAAGGTACAGCGGGCGAAACGGTTTGCTCAGGGGCACCGTAAGCCGCCTGCGACTAGGTTAATACTAGTTCATAAGCGTCGACATCTAGAATTAAGGGAACGGAATCCAGCGATCCTAGAGACAACCGGTGTTTCTAGGACTCGTGCGGGTGGTGTCCTGAGGAAGTAAATTGCCTCAGGCGATCGTTCTGGTCCAAATTTAGCTGTAAGACGGTTGCATTTGACACGCAACCTAGGATTAAGCAAATTTATTAACCGCTGTTGCCAGGTAATGACACAGCACATTTCGGCATTAGAATAAGGCCACCCTTTCGGCTTAGAAATAGCATTTTCTTAGACCATAATTAAGATAGATAGCGTTAAGTAACGCCGTTCGGCACCTGATGACCCACAAACCCGGCATCAGGGTAAGTCCGACAACTCATGACAACTCACGACAACTCATGATAACTATTGATAATTCATTATAATACAGCATAAGTCTACATTTAAGGCAATTTTTTTAATATATATATTAAGGTAAAATTTCGGCACTTGGTGACTAAAAATCCGTTACCAAGGTAAGCCCGACAACACTAGGCTAAGATAGGTTAACATAGGCTAACCTAGAAGTAAGTTAGACGTCAGTGGCGCCACACTTAATTTTATAAATTAAGCGCTGCCACGAAAATGTCATATATAATATATTGTAATGTATTGTCATGTATTGCTAACAACTAATCCGCTTTCCCAAACACAGGAAACCCAGGGAGCAACGCGTCCACAGATATACACAACAGAAAAAGAATTGCCATTAATACATTTTTTACATATAGCAAGGAGCATGAGCATGTCTATTGTAAATATATTTCCCACACCAAATTACACATACCCTTATCTCTGTCACACAAACACACTACTCCTCATCATTTTTCAGTCGCGCCAATAAGGTGACGGCACCGCGATCAGCGACGTAAGGTGACGTGGGGCACCGAGCGACGCTGACGCAAACACACGTATGGATACGCTTCAATAATAAGCAATATACGGTAGCCAGGGGCGGTGCAGAGATTGTGAGCACCTACCCTCGCTGCCAAGGTGAATTTTTCCACCCACGGGGAAAATTTGCGAAAGGTAAGGTTAACGGCATGACCACTAACCCACAGCCATAGGTGAGAGGTACCTACAGCTCAGCGAATAGCAAAGTGAAGGGAGAATGAGTCGACAGAGGAGAGCGCTACAGAAGGCCTAGAGAATGGGACGAGGTACCAGGCTCATGAGCAAACCGGTCTAGTAATAAGGTTATTATTTTATGTTATATCATGCTTGTAAAATAAAATGTAAACCCAAAGCGTACACAAATATATATTAATGCTCATGTGTACGCCTACGCACATAAACTTACAATATGTCACGCCATTCAACACTGCCATAATGGCAACACTGAATACACGGTTTTGTTTTTTCCTTTCTACTCTACTAACGCCCAAATTTGTGAGGGTGTTCCGTTTTATCCCAAACCAATAAATGCACTTTGAGTATTTCCCTTAAATTATACCCTGGAACACCCATTTTTTCTATTCTCTTCTGTCTTTCTTACTGCAGGGAGCACTTTTTCCCCAAAATAAAGCCAAACGCACAATTCCTCGTCTAGCTGGGTTTTTCCTCCCTGCACAACAATGTAACGGATAAGTATCAAAACCATGTTTTTTTTCCTTCTTTTTGAAACTTGCAATATGCCAACAATGGCAATGTCAATTTTTTTTAAATGTCAGTTTCCATGTTTACAATGCCAATGTCACTGTTATATATATATGTACATCCCATAACCCACCCCTCTGAACATGAGCCGATCTCACGCACCCACATCAACGCGACATCACGACGACGAGGAAGATATCTACAGAAGATACGAGGGGACTTCAAAAACAACCACAGCGACTACATCCATAACATCAACATCCCAAACCCAAGTTCCGTTCCCGTTCGCGGGGACGCGAACTAAATAGGGAAAGAGGCTTGTACAGTACCCCAGGGGTATGCACCCCTTGGAGACCATCCCCCCATCATCTATCTAAATCTCCTAACTGGCAACCCTTGTAAAGCCAAACCAACATCTATCAACACCGCAAGGACAGCTCGCCATTATGGAAAGCTGGCTCAATCCTTGCATAACTATTACACACAGCGACACATTATTAACTAGGGCAGCTATGCCATCACAATGCTGACAGCATAGCGCCGAAGAATATAAAAGGGAATCCTAAGGAGGTCAGGGGATCTCTCCATTACCAGTCTTACAGTGCATCGGCCGCAGGCTATCGACGTTATCATCAGAGGTGAGTCAGACATGTTCAGATCTCCTATAATTTATAACCTTTACCCACAGATTGTACTTTTACATTGTGACCATTATTACATTCCCTAAAGGGACTCATAATTCAACATCACAGACCAATAAACACTTGGTCTATACATTACACTCGTCTTACTATTAATACGCCTCTTTACGTCCCAACGCCCTTCCTTATTCCCGTCACGGCTAGACGTGACATACGGTAGCCCAACAGTGCTAACTCAGGTATCATTGTATTCCTCGCGGCGGCCCGGCTGCTAAGAGCAGCGAGCGCCACATAGCTGACACAAGCACGTTCAGTTATATAACAAGCCAGTCAGCTGGAAGACCAGCACGTTGACCTGTACACCAAACTCCATCCCCTAAGATACATCTACATCCTTTATAGGAGCGCCCCCTAGTTCCTAACACTAAACAACATTCTACACTGGTCAGCTTGCCCGACTACGGGAAGCTACCCCCTTTCAGACACCTTCTTCTAAATCAACACAATAACTCTTCCGTTTTAGATCCTACCACCCCCAAATAAGGGATCTAAAACAGTATTTCCCGTGGAGGCCCGACTGCCAGGAGCAGCGTGCCGCCATATCGCTGACGCGTGCACGTCGGTTATATAACCAGCCAGCCAGCTGGACGACTAGCACGTTGACCTGTACACTAAGTTCCATCCCCTGAAATACACCTACGTCCTTTATAAGAGCACCCCCTAGCATTCTAACACTAAACAACACTCTACACTGGTCAGCTTACCCAGCTACGGGAAGCTACCCCCTTCCAGGCATCCCCTTATAAATTAACACAATAACACTTCCGTTTTAGATCCAACTACCCCCCCACTAAGGGATCTAAAACAATACCCACAAAATGGAATTGAGAATCAAAATATGTGCAAAATGCCCACCAAACAAAATGCAATTTAGATTCAAAATTCGTGCGAAAGGCGGTTTTGGTTGAAAATACTTACAAAATGCAATTGAAATTCAAAATACTCACTAAAAGGCCCTGCAACCTGCATTGAAAGACTTACTAAAAAGCAATTTAGATTGTCAATCTTTACAAAATGCAACTGAGGTTGAAAACAATCGCGAGATGTAATTTAGATCGAAAAAACTTACAAAATGCAACATAGATCAAAAATGCCTTAAAAATCGCTAAAAGGGAATTTAGATACACGGTGATTTGAGTAACAAAAACAGTGCGGGAATCTTAAAGAGAAAAGGAAATAGAAGGAAAAGAGGAGAGGAGAGGGGAGAGAGGAGAAGGTCCGCCCCAAAGGGAACGGACAAAAAGGGGAAAACGGACCCAGCTCAGGAATCCCTCGGGGTCACCAACGCCCGAACTCACCAGCCGTGAGCCCCTGAGGGTGTAGCATTATCGACGGTGCACCAGAAGTGGTGGGGCTACATACACCCTGCCTCCTTAAGGGACTTGAGCACAAGGCAGGAGGTAAAAGGAAAAGAACAAGAAGGCTGACCCCTCACAGAAGGAGGGTATCAGGAAAGATGAGACAAGGGCCAATTAAGGCGGGAAAGTGAAAGACTCCCTAGGCCTCGGATAACCTAATACCTTCGGCGTCGGAAGAGAACAAGAGTTGACCAAGGGAGGTTGACAGGAAAGAAGAAAGAGAGGAGCCCGGCACATGTAAGTGGAAGCAATGCCGGACTCAGCTGGGGCCCCGTGGTCGCCAACCCACAACCAACTAGATGTGAGCCCCTGTGGGGGGAATTGGGGATCACTCCCAGATTCCCGAATCCCCTCCCCCTCCTACTTCTTAGGTGTAAGTGACGTGTTAGTAATCGTAGTGGAAGCTATCGTTAAGGACACGATAACGATCCGGTACCTGAGTTTGCAGAACCCCCTGAAACTCGTTCTTGGAGAACCTATGGCTTAAGACCGTGCCCTCAGGTGGGGTTACAACAAGGGTAGAGGTTACGGTGGTAACATAACAATGATGGTGGCGCGAGTGTCTTAGCCCTAACAAAACAATAGTGGAGGCAGAGACGTTATCGTAACGGATCCTGACGAAAATTCGTCCACGATCTGCTGCAAGCTATAGTACCACAAACCCAACCCACCCCACCCACATTACTAACTTGCATGCGCATGTATAAACCTACTACCGTAGATTTATTTATTGGTTTTGTGTACGTATAAGACCAGTGTATTAGGATTAAGAGTGCATATATTTCATTGTTGCATTTCGCACGTTGGTTTGAATGGCGAATCCATTAAAAGAATGGGTGATACACTTAACAGCTAATTCTAAGCCCATCAGGCCCAATGACATTCTGAAAAACCCGGAATATATAAATTACCACAACGTTGGCCATATCGACGCCCAGTTAGAGGACACAATATTAACGCGCCGCTAACCCCTGGTCCACCCCAAACTAGAACAAGCGCACAGGCTGAAGCACGTGACACGGATACACACTCCAATGACTCATTTAACACGAACTACATTCAAAAACATGTACTTAAGACACAAGAAATTCACAACAATTCACAGGAGCTAATTGTTCAATTCGACAGCCATATCACCAACGAGTTGAATACCGAGAAACCAAGTGATCTGGTCGCTGATATCAGACTAAAGTACCCTAACGCAGTAGCATACACACGTCCCCTCCCTAGGGCCCAAACACAAAACGAGAACGCTCGACGATCATCATCAGATAGCCAATCGAGCGAGGACCCCACCCCCACATTACCCCATGGTGTAATACAGCAAATAAGTGACACGCAGCAAACATACAACGGCATATACGTGCTTTTACAGCAACTAGGAGACACTAAATAGGGCATAACAAACGGAGGGCTAATCGCGGATATCCGAGCCATTGCTCTGACATTAGGAGAAAATATCAATAAAGTACTTTCCACGGTACAAACGGCACAGATTGACCACAATCTATCGCTAGATAATATTCAGGGAATTGAGACAGCTGGCCTACAATACGCGCCACATTCTACCCCAAACGAGCCGGGTACCTCTCAGGATAACAACACATATCTCACACCGATCGAAGTTAACAATTTGTCACACAACTACGAACGTTCAAACACTTCAACGCAAAACGATAGTCTAGACTGCCCAGACGAGCAAACCCCACTAAGCAACTCCGGGATATCCCACGAAGAAAACATGGCCATGCCAGCCAAGTACCCTATGATACAGCCTGCCAGGTACTCAGGGGACAAGCAAGACCCCGAGGAATATCTTGTGTCATTTAACAGAACGGCCAAAATCAACAGGTGGTCGGATGAGGATAAGAGACGCCTCTTACCGGTGTACCTTTCTAAATCTGCACTAACATGGTACGAACTTAACGAATCCACTTTAGCTGACGCCACTTGGGAACAACTTTCTGCATCCCTCGTACACGAATTACAACTCACCCCTGACGAGGACGAATTATACGACCGAATCAGGGAACGAACTCAGGGTCCCACGGAAAGCGCACAGGCTTACATTAATGCCAAGCTCTTGATGTGTGACAAATATAATAGGGCGATGCCAGATAAGCAAATGATTCGTCTCATCATCAGATAGATAAACTATGCACTATCCGCAGTCTGGCAGTGCTGGACCTTCAGGAAAACAAAATTACACAAAAAGCGGTAGATCAACACATCCGGACGGACAACAATGACCTGCATCAGCAGGTACATGATCTAACGCAGCAAATGCAGGAAATGCAAATCACTGCTATCCACACTAAGACAAGGGGACGACCACATAGGGATGGTCAAGATGATGGGTGGCGATCGCCATATAGTGACGAACAGGAAGACTATAGGGAGGGTAATAACCAGAGGCAGCGTAGACCTACCTACCCTAATTGGCATAATTCACCCCCAGCGAGGCAAGCGAACTACCATTCGCAATACTGGGAGGATATGCCTCGGCGAGACAACTCACCTCCAATTAGGCAGACACTGCCTCCCCCACAGTATAGGGAGGACATACGCCCACGGAAAAATCCACACCAAGGTCGCCCAGTAAACCGCTCCCCACAATATAGGGACGACACACCACGGCGGAACGAACCCCATAATGGATGATGATGATGATGATAATTGTTGTTTTAAGGGGCCTAACATCTAGGTTATCGACCCCTGATGGTTTGGGTGATCGTGAAGATGAAAATGAAAAGCGAACTTAAAACTAAAACTAACTAATAACCTACATACTTGAAGAAGAAATGGAAAACTAAAGGAGAATAAGGCAAATAAAAGGACAGAAGGAAAAGAAATGCCCTCAACAGTAGGGGGGTAAGGCGGTTTCCAACCAGTGTCATGGCCGCCGCGCGAAATTGAAACATTTAAATAGACTTTTCTCTCGAACCCATGGTCGGATGTTGACAAATGTGGTGTCCTAGGACTCGGGCTGACGTCCTCTTTCCTATGGACTATGTATTATATTTTTCAAAAATTTTTTAAACTTTTTCGTTTTTGAAAATAGGCGATAGTTTGAAAACCAAACATGATAGAACGTTGTGCCATGGCTCAAACGAACAGTCTTTATGACCTTTATTTTTTGTAATAAAACTTTTTTATTTTTTATATTTTTTTGAAAACACTCGAATTTTGAAAATCCTATATTTTGGAAACTAGGAACTCTACAAAAAAAATTGTTTAACGTAAATCAATGGTCCCTACCCCCTCTACCCCCAAAATAAATTTCAAGTCTCTAGGATGAAAACCTGCAGTAGTGTGGTAGTGAGAGAGCTGTCTCACTTAGGAAGTTGTGAGCCCCTGCGACCTTGGAATGGAAGGAGCCATGCTAGGAGGGCGTGCTTGGATTCGTTTTTTTCGTCTCGTTGTGCTCTTTACGGGAATGTAGGTGTCGAAACGGTGAAAATCTGGAAACACGGTTTTTTTAGGGTAAAACCGTGATTTTAAACTTTTTGCTATATTTCGCGAACCAATAACGCTAGAGGCGTGTTCGACAGGTCCAAGGACTCGGGGTGATGTCCTCTTTGCTATGGACCACTCGTTATAATTTTTAATAAAATTGGAAACTCGATTTTGGGGTAAACACGTGTTTTTTGTGATTTTTGCCGATATCTCACGAACCCATAACCGTAGAGACGTGTACGAGGTGTCCTAGGACTCGGGCTAACGCCCCCTTTCAAATGTGGTAGATATTTTTTTCCAAAAACTAATTCACAAAGGGCCTAACGCCGTACATGTTGAAAAAAAAATTCTTTACCGTTACCTGTTTATAATGTTTATGAAGCGTGGTGGTTGAGAGAGACGATACGGCTGGGTGTGTGTGTTTCAATGAACCTGTCGCTGACCACGGTGGCCGTGTTCAATAGATCAATTGATATTTCGACGGGTCGATGTATGACAGAGCGAGAGTGCGTTTTCCTGATATTTTACCTTTGACGTGTAAACGGTGATGAGAACTGGGTTCTATGTTGGTCGAAGCGAGTACAGAAAACAAACTTACAGGAGGTGAAGGTCATTTGAGCTTATTGGAAGGCGTTGATCTGATTTGACAACAGGTGCAATGGAAAAAATGACCAAGACGCTTAAAGGTGAAATAATCTGACCATTGTGCTGGCAGGGAAGTGCGAAAGGCATGCACACACATTTGTGAAACCACATGTAGGCTAAACCAGTGACATCCTGTCTTGCTTCGTACGTGACAAAATGCAAGTTCATGTGACATTTGATCTACCGCAGGTGTTCACCTTGGACGTTATCTGTCCACATGCGCGATAACTGTTAACAAGTCACATCCTGTTTTGCTTCGTACGTGACAAAATGCAAGTTCAGGTGAAATTTGATCCGGCACAGGTGTTCGCCTGGGACGTTAGCTGTCCACGTGCACGATAAGAGAATGTTCAAAGCGTGGGAATCGCTGAATCAGTAAAAAGTATGATGCAACTTGTCGGAATGATGTCACAACCAATAGATAGGCAAGAGCTGCAAACAGTAGTGGTGGGAGGTGAAGGGAGGGAGAGGGGAGGGGGTGATGTATGAAAGAACACAGGAGGAAAGGGAAAGACAAACATGTATGAACATGCATGAAGCGCGGAGCGCTGTATACATAGAGCTATAGGTGGTGTACAACATGTGTGAATAAATAAAAAGTACACAGGTTCACACAACATGTAATTTATTGATCCAGGAATTAAACGTAGAGTTAAACCCTAACCATTTGACGTAGAGTTTATTTCCTTTTTGTTTCAACACTTTTTCCACAAGATAGTGCTGAGGAAATGCTGTTTTCTGAAGTTCATGGAGATAAAATCTACCTTTTATGGGTTGATGGTTGAGGTCCTCGAGTAAATAGGTGACTGGACTGTCCAAGTAGACTCGACGAATTCGAAATAGTTCAGTCCCCCACTGAGGCGTGTAGCCCTTATTGAAGGCAGACTTAAATTTGCTCACACGAACAAAATCCCCAATGTTCAGTCGGTGACGTTTAGGATCGGCTGTTTTTATGGGGTTAAACAGTTTATCCAATCGCTGAATATTTTTAGTTACGAGACGTGGCTTGGTCCCAATCGTTCTATGGTTGGTGTCATTGTAACGTGACACTAGCTCAGGTAACATGTCCAACCAGCGATAACTGCCCTGAGCGGTAAACGCTTTCCACATATGGGTTTTCAATGTTCGGTTGAACCGCTCGACCACACTGGCTTTGAGATTGCTGTACGTGGTGTAATGGTGAATATCCTTAGATTTGAGAAAACTGGAGAAATCCTTGTTGAAAAATTCTTTCCCCTGGTCAGTTTGTAGCAACTGAGGTTGACGTTGGGAGTGTTGAATAATATGTTGAAAGGCCTTGGTAACTAGTGGGCCAGACTTGCGACGCACAGGTTCAACAAAGGCCATTTTGGAATAGACATCAATGACGGTCAACATATAGCGTACACCGTCGTTAACGCCAGCAAAGGGTATCATTTCAACCAAGTCAGCCTGCCAAAGTTCATCCACACCTCGTGAAATCACCTTGAGTCGCGGATAGTGACGCCTAGCTGGGCGATGCAACTCGTGAGCAATACCCATTTTAATGGGTGAGGGCTTAAACAATAATTTTGGCATTTCGAAGTTCTTGTTCAATTTCTTGAATTTCCCAATCGTGACCGGTATGGCCAGCTTGACGTGAGGCATGCAACAACTGTAGCCGCTGGACGAGCTTATTGGGATTATGCCAGTAGGTAACATCCACAAGGGGTTTTAATGGTTTAAATGTCACTCCCGAAGCGGATGCTTTACGACGAGTACTTTGACTGGTGGGAAACATTTTTGCAATGATGGTTTTATATTTTTGAGATATATTGGCATTCACTTGTTGCGTGGGATCATACTGTCTTTTGTGAGCATGGGTATCCAATAAAATGGATTTATATTTGTCAAGATCCTCTGACGTATAATCATGGGAAGAGGGGGTCCGAGAAAAGAGCAGCTTTGACAGTCCTGGCGTTAATTTATAGTTGATGTTTTTAATGACAGCTTTAGTACGAGCAAATTTAATGGATGAATCGCCAATTTTAAAACTATCATTCTCATAGCGAACACCATACGTGGTATCTGTGTTTCCAATAAATAGATCGGTGAAATAGGGTTCCAATGTTGATCCATAATATTTTATTAAAATGGTTTTCAGTTGAGCTTTATGTTGAGGGGTGGCCAAGAGTTGTGAAAACGGAGACGCCCTGGAAGGGCAAGGTGTTTCGACCATGGCCAAGGATTTCTTTTTTCTCAAAAACTCTGCAAGGGGTGCGGCCTTTTTTTGAGGCGTAAACACTTGTTCCTCCTCATCCTCAACTTCACTAACACTAGTCAAATCTTCCTGTTCCTCTTCCTCTTCCTCAGGGTCCTCGTGCAGCGTCTGCGTGGCTTGTGAAACGGTGGGTAGCGTTTCAGATGGCTTGAAAGAGGGTTTCAACATGGCTTTTAGCGGAGGTGCTAAATGTTGTTGAATAAACAAAGCATGATTGGCACGTGATTGTTTCAATTGACGAAACTTTTGGCGAATAGTATTTTTTGCTCTAATAATATGCTTTTTTAATTGACTCTCTGCTAACGCCATGGTGTCTTGGCAAATGACTTGCCGGGGAATGAGACAAGGCCTTAAATAGCAATAAAATGATCAAACCCTAAGCGATACCGTCCTTGGTTGAGTTCACTTTGTTTGTCAATCACTAAACAGGCATGACGTTGAGTGTTCCAGCACTTGGCACACAATTCTGTAAACATTTGAAAGGTCATATCCGGATTCACATGTTCATTATAAATGTGACGACTGTTCCTCTCGTCCTGACGAAATAAAACAATGACATTGGCATTGTCACGAATCAACTGTTTGGACATTTTAGAATACGTTTGCCCAAGATAGAAGCAATCGATATGTTTGTGTCGACCCATGCTGAAATAGCTTTGAATGATGCCTTGACGTTCAGTGGATACATCATCGAAAATCATGAGTGAATCAGGCTTTACCTCATCCGGTGAAATCACATTTTCTTGCATGGAAAATGTAAAATAACCCATATTCTCTTTTTGTAATCCAGACATGACTTGATCCAGAAACACGTAGAGGGGTTGGTAGAGAGATTTTGCAAAAATATAAATATTTTGAAAACGCAGACCATTGGGCGCTGTAATGAGCGTTAGCAAAAGATTAGTCTTTCCACAGCCGGAAGGCCCCACAATGATGCAGCGAATGAAAGATGGAAACAGTGAACCATGGCGTTGTTCACGTGATGTGGGACAGAGATGGGAAACCATGTCCCCCACGGGGAATGACTCTTGCTGCTTAATAATCTTCATGTCAACTAAGGCTTAGACAGGCTAGCCGGCTGTCTATATACAGGACACCGAACCTTGTCATAGAAACAGTAGACTGCTACTACAGGTTGACGATGGATGTCTTTGGACGTGCGTTGATGGCCAAAGATAGGCCTGTCCTCATACATGATCCTAAACAGGAAACAGATCCTGCTAATAAACACTATGTGGATAGGTCAGTAGTGCCACGCACAAAACAGGGAGATTATGACTTTAAGGGAAAGCGGTTAACCCATGTAAAACATCCTCAAGTGTCTACAGACGTTACTACGAAAAAGTATGTGGATAACAAAGTGTATGAGTTTTATGACAAAGTGCCCCAGCTTATGGTGAATGGCTATAGCGCTAATCACCATCGGATTATTCACGTGGAAGACCCACAAGACGAAGACGATGTTTGTACCAAGCGTTACGTGACCCATGAAATGAAAAGGCTTTATAAATTTATCCCATCTGTGTTTTTAGTGTATCTGACAAATGAAAAACCTGTGAATGACAGAAACCATTTACCGCTAGTCCATGATCAGCACTTGACCTATGTGCTTGCTTCGGGTTTAAGCCACTATCGATTACACTATGATGGAACCATTCACATCAAATATGCCATACCTGATGAGAACCATTTACAAATAAAGATAAATGGTCATAGGATGTTGGTCCATGACCATGAAATGGTCAATGCAGGTGACGAATTATCCTTTTATCTCATGTTGACATGGGATGAAAAGCAAGCGGGGAAAACCATAAACGATTTCCCACTTTATGTGGAATTGGAATATACAGCCATGAAATAACCATCTGACGTTAGTTGTGATTTAAACTTTCGTGTGAAAGGTTGTTGGTCATTATCATCATGGTGAAACAAAGGTATGCAGTGAGAAAGACTAAAAAAAGGACTTTGTCCTTGGCAAAGCCAGGGCTTACAACATTCGAGGACAAGCCCTTGCAAAAGAAAAAAAGAAAAAATAATGTATTGACCATAAGGAAAGCCCTTCGAGCAGCACAGAGACAGGTTATTCCAAAACGTCGGCGACAGGTTTCAAACCAAGGGCGAGTGATTCCCGTTCCCAAACGAGCGGGATTTTTACCTGCATTATTTGCTGGTTTGGCTGCTCTGGGCTCACTTTTGGGCGGTGCCAGTGCAGTGGCGAAAACCATTAAAGCCGCGCAGCAGGGCAAGCAACAACTCAAAGAAAGTCAGCGACACAATGAAACGATGGAAGCGATTGCCATGGGGGCTAGAAATGCCAATTTAAAGCCAGCCTTTTATCAACAAGGATTTGGGATTACACCATTTCGAAATATTAAAAAAAAAAAATTTAACCTCAGCCATAGCGAGACATGCCCTGACGCATCAACAAGTGGAAAGCTATGCTAAACAACTAAAGCTTTCTCATTTTCGAGGTGTGTTTATGCGAAACCAATTACCCCCACGACCCTGGAAACAGGAATGTGCTGTTGTCAATTTGGATGATCACCGAGGACCAGGAACGCATTATGTAGCTTATGTCAAAGAGGGATCCACGGTATGGTACTTTGACAGTTTTGGGAATTTGCCCCCGCCCATGGAACTAGTGACCTATTTTGGAAACAGGATCAAGATATATTATAATGTGAAACGAGAGCAAACGTTTAACAGCCAACAGTGTGGACGTTTGTGTTTAATTTTTTTATATAAGACGCAGCATAAGCAAAAACGCCACCAGTATGTCGGCAGAAAGTAAAACGTTTACAGTGCATGGACGTGGACCTGAAGTCAGCCTAGACTTTTACCCGCCTATCGAATTGAGTGAAAAACCCTATGGTTTAGGACTTGTTTCTCTTGAAACGTACAATCGAATATACAACATACGTGAAAATGTGAACAACAAGTTTTACTATGATGATTCTGTGCTCACCCTGAACTCTGGTGGATACACGATCGATGATATTTATGAACACATTTATGTGGTGTTGATCAATCAGTATGGTTTAAAGTCATTTCTCGACGGAACGCACAAGTTTGAACTTGTAGGCAATACTAACACTCATCGCTGCAGTATTTTCTCTACCTTCAACATTGACTTTAAAACACACCCCGATTCCATTGGCCCATTACTCGGATTTAAACCACGTGTGTTGGAGCCCAACAAAAAACATGAATCGGACCATGAAGTGAAATTCATTGAGGACCATCATGTGTCGGTGACGTGTAATATTATTAGCCAAGTGTACACCAATCAAGAACCATCGCATTCGCTTTATGACTTTATTGTGACATCGCCCAATGGGTATATTATTCGTGAAAACCCTCCAGTGGTGCTTTTTCATGCTGTGGCTGTTGATAGTATTAGTAATATAACATTAAGACTGATCAATAGAGATCAACAACTCATTGATCTAGATTCCACTACACCAGTGACTTACAAGTTGGTGCTAAAGCCACTATGAAATTTGTGTATAAAGCAACAACACCGTCTAGGAATAGTGTTAGTTGTTTGCCACGTGAATACACGTTAACATCTCAAGGCAAGCAGATTTTACAGCATTTGGGTTACCACGTCAACCCTTATAATGAATTCTATCCTAGAGATAGCGAACCACATCGAGGAGCAACCAGGAGTGGTAAGAATTGATCTCCATTCCTATCAAGCTCAAACACCTGGACTCAATAACAATGATGAAATTCAATTTGTTATCAACAACCAAGATATTTACACCCTACCGCATGAAAGTGTTATTCAGATTGAAGGTCGGCTCACCAAAGCCGATGGCTCTACACCCACTACATCCAAGTTGGCCAACCATGGTTTAGCCTTTCTGTTTTCTGAAGTACGTTATGTCATTAACGATATCGTGGTGGATAGCACTCGAAATGTGGGTATTTCCAGTGTCATGAAACTATACCCCTCTTATAGTGAGGAAGAAGGTAAAACACTTTGCATGGCAGCTTGGTGCCCTGACTCGACCAATGACTGGATGGTACACACCGATGGGACCTTTACTGGATATTTACCTCTTAAACTGGTTCTAGGCTTTGCCGAAGATCACCAACGCATTGTGGTTAACGCAAGGCAAGTGCTTTATCTAGTGAGAGACAGGAGTGATAACAATGCACTTAAGGGGGCCGACAATGCCCCCATCGATTCAAAAATTCAACTACAACGCTTGCTATGGAAAGTGCCTCATGTGACCCTTAACGATAGCAAAAAACTGGACATACTCAAAATGGTAAAGAGAGATATGCCTCTACCCATGGAATTTAGAAGCTGGGCACTCCATGAGTATCCGCTATTGCCCACCACCAACACACACAGTTGGTCTGTAAAAACAGCTCGCTATACAGAGAGACCTCTCTACCTGATCGTGGGTTTTCAAACGAATCGCAAGTATCAACAAACCAAAGATGCCACGCAATTTGATCACCTGCAATTGAGAAATGCACGTCTTTTCCTCAACGGAGCTGTGTTTCCCTATGAAGGACTGGATTTGGATTTTTCAAAAAATAAGTTTGGCCCCCTGTACGACTTGTTTTCTAAATTTCGATGGTCGTATTATCAAAAAGAGAACGGTCCCATGCTACTACCCCAAGCGTTTAAGGCAAGAGCACCACTGATTGTTTTTGACTGTTCTTACCTGGAAGAGTCTGTCAAGCCATCCAATATCGACATTCGACTAGATTTTGAAACGCATGACAATGTACCAGCCAATACGACAGCCTACTGTTTAATTATTCATCACAAACAAGTCAACTATTATCCACTGTCCAACCAAGTGACGAGTGTATAAATAACAGCTCAACCCACGTCAAGTCGCTCAGTCATGTCTTGCTTTAAAGCCTCAAGAGACGTTACATCCATGAATTTAAACTCTGAGGAACAACGTTTCAAGACTTTTGCCACATGGCCAGTGCCTTTCATAAACCCTCAAGCCTTGGCGGCTGCTGGATTCTACTATTTAAAAACAAGAGATGAAGTGAAATGTGCCTTTTGTCCCATCATCATAGACCAATGGCAGGAGGGCGATGAACCCATGCAGGAACATCAGCGCTGGTCACCCACCTGCCCCTACCTGTGCAGAATGAAAGTGGGAAATATACCCTGTCATTCAAGCTATCCCTCACTTGTGTCTCTGGGTGATGAAAAAAATACAAGTTATGATACATGTGGGCCGTATGGTATCCATGGTGCTTCGGTGAGCAGCTCACCATCAAAAACGCCTAGTTTAGAGACATTGGGACATCATCGGTGTTATGGACGTTACAAACACAAGAGACTATATTGTTGTATCAGTTGCTATCGTCCTTATCCTAAAATGAGAAAAGCCTGTAAGACGTGTTATGATAATAAAATGATGTAATTCTTAAATTCTAATTTTTGCAGGTCCCCCTGTCCTACCCTAACCTTCTTTTTTGAAACTAGCATGGCAGGTAAGTCCATGTCATGATCACACCTGATCGTCAGTCAGTCGTCAGTTGAACTTGGTCCAGGCAAGCGTCAACATGTTGCGCACACTCATTGTGGATTGCCAAGGGTTTAAAATTGGTGACAACAAATTTATATTTAAACAAGTGGCCATGATCGATTGTACCACGTTTTGGATATCGCAAGCTACGCATTTGCTATTTAAACCACCCCATGCTTTTGATTTGTTGTGTGAAAAAGACCGTAAACAAACCCAGTGGATTGAAAATCATAGGCAACTAGACTGGAATCAGGGAACCATTTCCTATAAATATTTGGACGTGGTCATGAAAGCACACTTGTCCTCGGCCAATGTGGTATTTGTGAAAGGTAATGAAAAACGTCAATGGTTGCAACCATTTTTGGCGTCTTACTGCCAATGTATCGACCTCATGGAGTTGGGCTGCCCCTCCCTGCAAACGCTCATGGATACTTGTTCCTGTGGCAACATTACCCATACAGCCCTATCGCATGCGTGGCATCTCTTTCATTGGTTAACCACTCATGCCTGCTGGGAGTTGTTGAACAAAATTATAACTCAAGATTTACCTGTGAATGACGTCAGTGAGATTTCTACAAGCGACGTGTAAACATCTACAGCACGTGATACCATGGAGAAAGGCAATGCTACGGACAAAGCCATCGGCAAGTTCTTTGTGTGCAAAAAGAAACTAGACAGTTTTACCAAAGAGGAACTCTTGGCGCTGCCCAAGTCGTTCATTTATTATGTGGCCGCCAATGCAGTGAAAGAAATCTGGCAACATGTACCAAAATCATGGACTCAAGACCCTGTGTTGAGTGAATTGCAACCCTGTACGGATTACGATCACCATAAGCAAGTGGCCATGGCAAAAATACCGTCTATGCGTCAGTGTGCGACTTGCCAGCTAGTGAAACTGTATCACGGTCATAAAAGTCCATGTAAAGACTTTGTTGAATCATTCCATGGGTGTCATGGCGAGAAAAAGCAACAACAACAACAACAACAACAAACACAAACATCGTCCACAGAGGAGGAGGAAGACCAAACCTTTTTACCATCGATGGAAAAGGATATGCCAGACCTGTACTGGCAATGGCGTCATTGACAAAGTGATTCAATACCTACCTTTCGAAATCCATCTTCCAGGTTATCGTTTTTGCGGCCCTGGAACTCGTCTCGAAAAACGTTTACAACGTGGTGATGTACCCATTAATCTTTTGGATCAAGCATGCAAGGAACATGACCTTTCTTATCGCCATAGTCATCCTGGTTTAAGACATGTGGCAGATAAATTGTTATTAAAGAAAGCTAAACAACGTTTCACATCCAGTGATGCCTCAGTGGGTGAAAGGATGGCAGCCCTAATTGTCATGAGTGCTATGAAAGGAAAGTTGATAATGCATGGACATAAACATTGAGGAGTGAGGAATTGGGATTTGTTTGTATTCTATTTTTCTTTTGTCAATTCACTATGACTATGAAATAAAAACAAAGGTATACCAGAGCATAATGATTTGTTATTTTTAATTTTAAGAAATCGTGATGTTGATGGCTGATTTTTTTCATTTTACACATTTCACACATTGCCATTTGTCATTTTGCAATTTACAGATGTGAAAAATGTTCGTTTCAAGTTTTATGATTTTGATGAAATGGATTTTTCCATTTTGTTGATGACACATTTTAAACAATGTCTGTTTGAAGTTTTTAAATTTTCAAATTTCACACGTGGCCATTTCCAGTTTTTAAAAATGTCCGTTTTAAGTTTTGCGTTTTTGGTGATATGGAAACATGGATTTTTCATTTTGCTGTTTTCACATTTTTTCCATTTGGTGTATGTCGAAAGTTGAGATTTGACAATGATGTTGATGCGAGTGCTTGACCTTGATAATACTGCAATGTGTTAATGTGTGTTTGGAGAAACGTCGAGGTCTACGACTACTGCAGGTAAGACTGTTTTTTACAAAAATAATGTCTTTTGACTGCCACATTTCAATGAAAAAACGAAACTATTTAAAACAAAATGAGTATATAAGTGACCATTTACCCCCTCCCCACCCACCCACCCTACCTCACCGTGTTTGCTCTGGTCAACCATATACATCAGTTTTCTCTCTCCACTCATACATTCACACCTGTCTTTGGGAACAAACACAACCACTTTATTTATTCCCAAAAGCACATTCTCGACATGCTCACTCATCCCAAAAGAACTTTTTAGTTTATCATTTACATTACGAAAATAATTAAATACTAGTTATTAAAGTTACTAAAAATCTTACTTATTTCATATTTACAAAAAAACTCAACTTTGTACAGCGTTAAAATAATCACACTATTAACCAATCAAAAAAAAATTAAAAAATAAGGTTGCATAGAACATTTTAAAGAGCAAAAGGTCCAAGTGGGTTGTCACTATTTACAAAATCTACTATTTACAATGACAGAAACCAATATTTACAAAATACTAAATCTACAAGTTACATAAAGCTATGTCCCATAAACGATTAAACAATGAAATCACACCTCCTCCTCGTTGCGATCATAACCCCAGGGCAGGCTAGTGAGCAGGTCATCAGCCCACACACGCTTGTTATCCATGGAGGCGAGGGTGCGTTTTCTCTGTTCCACAAGATACAAATGATGGTTGCTGGATTGTATCCTGCACTGTGTATGAGACATAGCTTTGCCCGTGCGTAAAACCGCTAGGTAATCGTCTACACGTAGCGATTTTACCACTGCCCTACCTACACCTTTTGCTCTTTTGGCTTCCTTACAGTCGAGTGTGCGGTAAGCATACATTTTTGAAGCCAAACCTACGAATTCCGTCATAATGGAATCACCGCATTCATCTTTTAAAACGCCCATTTCCTTCTTGTTTTTTATGGGCAGCTGAAACACGTTGTCAGCGCTATAGCAAGAGGTGTCGAACCAGTCACTATGTTGCCTCATGACGTCATAGGGGTTGCAGTGGCGAATGTGGTAAATGAATGAGTCCGTGTCCATATACAAAAGAGAGACGTCCTCAAAATGGCGTTTCGCAAACTCATAGTGGAATCGATACATGACCGATTTAGAAAAGTCTAAAATGACTTGACCCAAGTAAATGGGCTTATCCATGGTCACGCTGGTCTTACTCATTTCAATAGTAGCCAAATCCTCATCGATAATTTTGATCGATTTGAAATTTGGCTTGGCAATGTACCGCCGGGCACCCCACCGCCCCTCCCAGACATTCACCAATTTAATGTCACGGTATTTGCGGACATTCTCCATAGACTTGCCATAGATGCAGTTGTTCATTAATTTAAAAAAGTTAATTTCAAACTGCTGTGTTGCCATTTGTCGGTGCTCTGTGTTGAGTCGCATGTATGGCTCAAGCCATGCTTTTTGAGCAAAAGAAATACCCCTGTGGATTTTCTTCAACACCAAGCCTTGGGCGAGGCATTGCACCAACATTTGGATATGTAGCACATACCGATTTTTGTTGTAAAGTGTGCCCATGAGTTTTTCAATTTTCACTTTACTGTCAGGGGGAACCATTTGCTCAAGGCAGAATGGGAAATCGGCATGTTCATCATACAAGGATGAGGGATATTCAATATCCACTTCTAGCACATATCCACGGCCTGTTTCTTGGCTAGCCATGTTCACATCAAATTCTGACACTTGTTTCTCTGTCAGCCAAGCAAACTTCCCATAGGGCAAAGGCTGACTCATGGCGTAACCGTACAAATTATTCACGTCATAGTACATTAAGTACGATTCTGGTTTGTCTGGTGAATAATCAGGCATGTAGACATTGTTCGCTTTGGCATGGCGCTGGTTAAGTGACACAAATCCGCCACGAATGCCCTTTTCAAAAAATAGAACCATGTCTACATCAGTGAGTAAATCCAATTCCACTTGAGTGTATTTCAAGGCGGCATCAAACGAGAGTCCAGGACTCGTATAATAGTGAGCCGGGTCAAGACCGTAAATGTGTTGACACAACTCACGAAATTTTTCAAACACATCAGTGAGCAGCAATACATCTAGTTTTAGGTAATGTAAAGCATATTCACTTAGCGTCTTCATGCCAAACACTCGAAAAACTTGACATGCATGTGCATAGTCTTCATCGGAAACGGTACTGCGTGTTAGTTTCGAGTAAAATTTCTCTTGTGGTGGGAGTTTTTTTTGCTTTAACACGTCCCAGCTGTTGCAGAAATCATACGGGAATATACCTTTCCGAATGCACAATTGAAATTGCTCAGGATCATTAAAATGCATTCTAGTATTTTTTAATTCCTCCTCATTCAAGCCATTCACAAGGCTGTCAAGCGAGGATGCCATAAACTTAAAGGAATCCAAAAATCGAATGCTAAAGTTGCTCAACCTCCATGTCAGGGCTGTAAAACGCTCATGGTTTTGGGGGATAATGGTAAACGAGCCCTTGTTGACATGACCCAATTCACGAATCAAAAACTGAATGTCATAATTCGCCAGATTGTGGAAAAAGACACTGATGAAACGAGGAACTGGAAAGCTCAAGTTGCATTTACTGTGCGCAGCTCCACGAAACTCCCCCGTAAAATGCGAGTGGTCTCTGACTTTTTCCTCTCTATTTAAAATAGGCTTTTCGCAAATATGGCATGTCGTGGCATGCTCATACTGCTGCTGCTGTTCTGGAGATAGGCTCATGGGTACTGGGTGGTCCAGTAATTCCTGTACATCATGAGCCAACTTGACAAGTTCATCCAAGAACCATTTGGCACAATCTGGCCCCTCGCGGTATTTGTAAACGGATTGTGTGGGGTCATGGGCACACACCACATTAAATCCAATGGCAAAGGGTTCATGTTTTTGAATGGGTGTGGTTGAGCTCATGGAGGGATCTGGTTCACATCCCGCCATGGGTGTAGTGAGAGCTTCGAAATCTGCATATACCACATAGGGAACAGTGTCACGCTTGTGAATGTCCTTAAACTTTAACACAGCCTTGTCCCCTTGTGGCAATATCAATCTCACCGCTTCCTGAGAAACACAATCTACCCTATGACGTTCCAAAAGCGTAGGGGTTTTAAAATATTGCAAGCAACGGTCACAAATATGTTTTGGACGCTTGTCCTTTGACATTTGACTGCTTAGCAATCTACTCAGGCTTTTAATGAGGCAATAGTGATTCACTTCTCCTACAGATAAATATAAAAGATGAATGTGGTGTCGTTTCGGTTCTTTTGTGGCATAAAGAGGACCCACAATCTCATCACCATTAAGGCCATACACCATGAACGAAAAGTCCTGGTTGTCTTGTTCAAACCTATGGATCTCGGTTAAGTCCATAGGGAACGATACTCGAGTTAAATTTAACGTTTGTTTCAATTCATCAAACTTGGCCTTGTACTTTCCCGGCCAACAACCATGATGTTGCACCGGCTGCAAAAAGGCAGCCACAGACCACAGAAAGCAATCATTGTCACGATTCTTTATATTGACCACAGCATTTTTCGAAGCTATAGCTGGTGGTGTTTTAATATAGCTAGACCCAGCATTCAACGGGTTGAATTGACAAATGTTGATTTGTAAATGATGAATTTTGTCTAAGGCTAGACCACTCGGTCCTTGTTGCAGTTTATCAAATTTTGATAGCAAGGCATTCACCACGTGGGTTTCATACCACTGTTCCAAATTATGGGCTATGAATAGCTCTTGCATTTTACTGCAAATATAAAATGTCTCTTTATGCTCTACGTCCTTCTTTTTATATATGAAATCACACACCAGTTCTGTATTCACCTTTAAAGCCGTATGCAACCTTTGCGCTGTACAAATTTCAATTTTAAAAATTTCAAAACAAGATTCTAAAAATTCTTTGGGAATCAAACTTTTTCTAACATTGACCACGCGGCCAGAGCACACACGCGATTTGAAACAACTGTTTATGGGTTCCCAAATTAACGTATTCTCAGCAGTAAAAGACATTATTTTGAAAGAACACTCTCACCTGAGTTTAGAAATGTAGACTGTCTGACAATAATCCAAAAAACACACACGTTCCTGGTTATTCACAGAGGTCAAGCGTTTTCCAACACTCTAAAAAGAAATAAAATAAACCACCATAAGTATATCCATTCCATATAGTTTATGCATTTCATAAACAAAACAAAATCAAACAGGTTATATTATATAAAAAAACAAATCTCACCTTGACGTGTAATGCTTTTCTATATTCCCGTCTCGTGGGCTAGTATGGAAATGGTTTTCTTTTCTAGTTGTCCGTTTTTCTCTCTTTCTTTAATATCGTTCACACACACGACAAGTAGGCTATACCGGTTATCTGCAAACAAATAAATAAATAAAATCATTAATTACCTAATCAATAAATAATTGCATGTATTTATATAAAATCAATAAATATATAAATGAATAAATATATACCTACCCCACAACAAGGTTAAGTATTTTCCACCAACACCAAAACTGTTAAACAAGGCCAAGTGTTTCACACAACGCTGTAGCGTGTTCAAAAGTAGTCACATAAGTGCGAGTGGAAATGTCAGCGACATGTCTTTATATATGCTACGTTGCATGTATAATCTTTTTTCCCACGCTTTGAACATTCTCTTATCGTGCACGTGGACAGCTAACGTCCCAGGCGAACACCTGTGCCGGATCAAATTTCACCTGAACTTGCATTTTGTCACGTACGAAGCAAAACAGGATGTGACTTGTTAACAGTTATCGCGCATGTGGACAGATAACGTCCAAGGTGAACACCTGCGGTAGATCAAATGTCACATGAACTTGCATTTTGTCACGTACGAAGCAAGACAGAATGTCACTGGTTTAGCCTACATGTGGTTTCACAAATGTGTGTGCATGCCTTTCGCACTTCCCTGCCAGCACAATGGTCAGATTATTTCACCTTTAAGCGTCTTGGTCATTTTTTCCATTGCACCTGTTGTCAAATCAGATCAACGCCTTCCAATAAGCTCAAATGACCTTCACCTCCTGTAAGTTTGTTTTCTGTACTCGCTTCGACCAACATAGAACCCAGTTCTCATCACCGTTTACACGTCAAAGGTAAAATATCAGGAAAACGCACTCTCGCTCTGTCATACATCGACCCGTCGAAATATCAATTGATCTATTGAACACGGCCACCGTGGTCAGCGACAGGTTCATTGAAACACACACACCCAGCCGTATCGTCTCTCTCAACCACCACGCTTCATAAACATTATAAACAGGTAACGGTAAAGAATTTTTTTTTCAACATGTACGGCGTTAGGCCCTTTGTGAATTAGTTTTTGGAAAAAAATATCTACCACATTTGAAAGGGGGCGTTAGCCCGAGTCCTAGGACACCTCGTACACGTCTCTACGGTTATGGGTTCGTGAGATATCGGCAAAAATCACAAAAAACACGTGTTTACCCCAAAATCGAGTTTCCAATTTTATTAAAAATTATAACGAGTGGTCCATAGCAAAGAGGACATCACCCCGAGTCCTTGGACCTGTCGAACACGCCTCTAGCGTTATTGGTTCGCGAAATATAGCAAAAAGTTTAAAATCACGGTTTTACCCTAAAAAAACCGTGTTTCCAGATTTTCACCGTTTCGACACCTACATTCCCGTAAAGAGCACAACGAGACGAAAAAAACGAATCCAAGCACGCCCTCCTAGCATGGCTCCTTCCATTCCAAGGTCGCAGGGGCTCACAACTTCCTAAGTGAGACAGCTCTCTCACTACCACACTACTGCAGGTTTTCATCCTAGAGACTTGAAATTTATTTTGGGGGTAGAGGGGGTAGGGACCATTGATTTACGTTAAACAATTTTTTTTGTAGAGTTCCTAGTTTCCAAAATATAGGATTTTCAAAATTCGAGTGTTTTCAAAAAAATATAAAAAATAAAAAAGTTTTATTACAAAAAATAAAGGTCATAAAGACTGTTCGTTTGAGCCATGGCACAACGTTCTATCATGTTTGGTTTTCAAACTATCGCCTATTTTCAAAAACGAAAAAGTTTAAAAAATTTTTGAAAAATATAATACATAGTCCATAGGAAAGAGGACGTCAGCCCGAGTCCTAGGACACCACATTTGTCAACATCCGACCATGGGTTCGAGAGAAAAGTCTATTTAAATGTTTCAATTTCGCGCGGCGGCCATGACACTGGTTGGCAACCGCCTTACCCCCCTACTCTCAACCCTCGGAGAAGGCGGATTGAGGGACTTGGAAGGAAGGAGAGCCATGAAAGGCATATAGGAAAGTGAAAGAGGAGAGGGTCCGCCCCAAAGGTAAGGGACAAAAGGGGAAAACGAACCCAGCTCAGGAATCCCTCGGGATCGCCAACTCCCGAACTCACCAGCCGTGAGCCCCTGAGGGTGTAGCATTATCTACGATGCACCAGAAGTGGTGGGGCTACATACATCCTGCCTCCTTAAGGGCCTAGAGCACAAGGCAGGAGGTAAAAGGAAGAGAAAAAGAAGGCTGACCCCTCGCAGAAGGAGGGTATCAGAAAAGATGAGACAAGGGCCAATTAAGGCGGGAAAGGAAGAGACTCCCTAGGCCTCGGATACTCTAATACCGTCGGGGTCAGAAGAGAACAAGAGTTGACCAAGTGAGGTCGACAGGAAATAAGACGGAGAGGAGCCCGGCACAAGTAAGTGGAAGCAATGCCGGACTCAGCTGGGGTCCCGTGGTCGCCAACCCACGTCCCACAAGACGTGAGCCCCTGAGGGGACCCCATAATGGATACTTACGCCAAGCGTACACTCCCCCACACCGCAGACCAAATGATCCCCCACAATTCAGCAGAAATTGCCCTAATTATACAGGACCCCCACCGCACACAAAGTACACCCCTGCCCAACGCGAGCTAGGACCGGAGGAATACCCGCTTCCCGACCACCCTCCACAGGGATCCGGACGTTAATCACCCCAACAAAAGGGAAGGGGATTATTACCCACACCCATATACGAACCCCAGCCAGACAATTGGCGAGGCAATGCGCCCAGGGGACAACCTCGATATCTAGAAAAGCGAGGAAAAACACATCCAAAAAACTACTAAGGTGGCAAGGGAAGACACCCAATAAATCGGAAAACCCTCCCCTACAATTCGCGAAACACAGTGAAACACCCCAAAGAGGGGACCCCCCTTAGGCAAACACCGGGGAGCATCCAACAGGGTAACAAGCCCCCGCAAAGAGACTATTACATACGTCCCAGTAAGTTGACAACTTCCCCAACTCCCGCCTATAAAAACATACTGCAAGAAACCCCTCCCCGATCAGACCTACAGGCACACACGGACAAAGGCGACGGAAACTGTTTATTTCGAGCAGTCAGCTTTCTGATACATCAAGATGAGGATCAACACAAGGATCTTCGAACTAGGACAGTCATGCACATTATGTCCCAGTGGGACGAATACAGGTATTTTCTTGCAGACGGGAACGAAGCATTATTCCCAAACAAATACGCATAGGGGAGTATATGTACAAAGAGGGAACATATGCAGGGGCGACTGAGGTTACTGCATTAGCAAAGATACTCCAACACAATATACATGTATACACAATGGATCGAATGACTCCCACCCTTTCTACGACAGGATTCGATAAACATATGCATTTATTTTTCAAGGGAAGTCCGAATGCGGAACATTACAGTCCCCTAACCCCAAACACACCTCACAAAGCTGGAACCGTCACCCCCGAAAATAGGAAAGGAACTGTTGCGTCCAAACAGAAATTCGGCGGCGAAGTCACATCCCCTAAGGACAATAACATGCAGGCCGCAGATATGCCACATACAGAAATTAAATTCACACCAGTTAAGCCCGCGTGTACAAGCGCACCATCCACTAAACCAGGCACGGAAAAGCCGATAACGTGCATAGACGCTAAAGCGGCTAGCATGACACCACATGAAACTAGATGAGAACTCACACCCGCCCGGGCACATAGAACGCCGAAACCAAGACCAGGGTTCAAATCCATCCATACTAGAACCAGTAAAGAATAACTTTCAATTCGGCGACAACCCAAGAGAAAACTTAGTGTAGCTCACATAACAGTTGAACAAGAAGAAGGAGAATCACGGTTCAAAGTTTTGCCTGACGCAGCCAAACGTGTCCGCTACAGTCAACAGCCCGCCGCTCAACACTCCATCAGCGAGAATGCCAGACCGACAATGCACACAACAATTCAGTCCGCGGTACGGGGTGTCAGACACACTTCCCAGTCTCAAAGTTCCACATCACCTACAGAAACACATGCCCTCAACAATATGCGCATGGCACACGATGGGAACACTATCACGGCATTATCCATACCCGCCAGCATCAACGGGCATAGGATCCACATGTTACTGGATACCGGATCGGCCATATGCTGTATCAGCAATAGGTATATCACCAACGAGCATATATGCAGGGTGCCTAATAACACTCGGCTCGTAGCTGCCAACTCACAGAGCCTTAGCTATCTAGGGATAGCAGATATACGCATCCAAATACACCCATTTGAGGTCAGCCATCCTATGTTTGTTATAAACGATCTATCGGTGCCAGGAATAATTGGTACGAACTTCCTTGATAGGTATGATGCGAACATTAATTTCGTCACCAATGAAATACGCCCGGTAAACGGGGACCTTATAACTGCACATCCGGTAACATACGCGCGAAATTCATACAATCCGCGAGCGCAGCGAGACACACGCACGCACCAGGCCTCTCCGTTGGTCGCAATACCTCCTCAAACCTGCACAGATTCCACAAGGACAACAGGTGAAAACGATAACACACAAGCATTGACCCCAGAGCAGAATAAAAGATTTACGGACCTCTTGGACGAATATAGAGACATTTTTGCTCATTCACTCGCCGACCTCGAGGTGACAAATTTAATCCAACACCATATGGACTTAACTAGTGACACTCCAATCCACCAAGCGCCCTATAAAGTTAGCGCTAAAGAGAGACAGGCTATTGAAACCCAAATTCAGGAGATGTTAGCCGCTATCATCATCACACCTGTCATGTCCGATTACAGTGCCCCAGTTAATCTTACTCGAAAGGCAGATGGTTCGCATCGGTTTTGTACCAATTATCGGCGACTAAACAGACTGATTAAGAGCGATAATTACCCGCTGCCACGTACGGACACTTATCTCGAGACACTCAGCAGGGCTAAGTACTTCTCCATCGTAGACTGTCATTCGGGATTTTATACAATACCTATCTATGAGCCTGATAGGCACAAGCACGCATTCGTCACCGAAAACGGGCTATATACCTACGTGGTTTTACCGATGGGGTTAAAGACCGCTTGCCAAACATTCCAAAAACTCGTAGATAAGGCGTTCGCAGGACTTAAATATCGATTAGTCCTACCATATATAGACGACATAACCATATTTTCCCAAACGTTCGAAGAGCATATATCACACTTGGAAGAAGCTTTTGACAGGATTAGGTACGCTAAATTGAAACTAAAGCCAGCCAAATGTCATTTCGCGAAACAGAATGTACACATTCTAGGCGATATTGTTAGCCAAGAAGGTATCATACCTGGCCCTGCAAAAGTTGCCGCCGTTACCGATATTCCTATGCCGGAGAACATTAAGCAGCTTCGCTCTTTCCTGGGATTGGCCAGCTATTACCGTCGATTCGTCCATAGGTTTGCCCATATATCCAACCCCTTAACCGAATTAACGCACGAGAAGACACCCTTTATAATCACAGAAGTACATAAGGAGGCTTTCCAAACCCTCAAACAATTGCTTCCTACACCACCACTGCTCCAACACTTTCAGGAGGACAGGCCCACATTTGTCCATTCGGCTTAGGAGCAGCACTGTTACAGGAAGATAATGACAAAAACAGCACCCAATAGTGTTTGCAAGCAGAAAACTCACACCGGTTGAGAGTAGATACTCCGCTACGGCAGGGATATGTTAGCATTTTCCTGGGCCGTAAATTACTTCCGGACGTTTTTATACGGCATTCATTTCACCGTGATCACAGACCATGCCAGCCTTCTTTCTTGGGACAAATTTAAGAACCCCAATTCACGGCTTAACCGATTCATTTTTCGGCTGTATGACTAAACATTTGACGTCAAACCCAAAAAAGGTAGTACTCATCTTGACGCGGACGGGCTATCGAGATTACCAGTACTCGATCCGCCCGACGAAAATATTGACCAGAAATGGGATACTTTACCCACCTACCCAATCGCACAATTCGATATGCGACAGGAGCAACTGAACGATCCCCAACTAGGACAAATCAGGATAGCATTGGGTAACCTACACAGGGTAGATAGTAAAACTGCCCGACTATCGCGACGATTATTTATAGATAACGACGACATAATCAGATGCACATCCACAGCCATACATTATGTCACGCCAATCGCCCTTCCAAGAACACTGAAAAATCACATTATGTCGGAACACCATAATCCACCTCTCAGTGGTGCACATTTAGGTGTCCACAAGACGTACCACAGGATTAGGACGAAATATTACTGGGAGATACATCCTCCTTCCCGAGGCGACCCACTTGACTTGACGTTAGTTAGCATGTAAGGTTAAGTAATTTCGGCTATGCGAGGAGCTAGAGACCTGGTTATCACACACAGGTGAAGAAAGAAGAGGATATAATTTCCCGGGCCGTAGACCCCCCGTAGACCAAATCATCAAGAAAGAAGAGGATATAATTTCCCGGGCCGAGGTATGTAGCACCGATAATCTTCTCTGCTCATACCCCCGTAGAACAAAGCATCAAGAAAGAAAATATACGACGAACCTACGATTCTCTCCCTGGCCGAGGTTACAACTACCGTTGAGCGCTCTGGTTGTGCCCCAGGGTAGGAATATATTGATATTGCTTGGATGGCAATATATAAGAGCCAAAAGCGGTCTTACGCAGATGCGTAAGCCCGATTGGAACGGTCCATACCGTTCACGTGAATGTCCTTCACTGGAAGGCCCGTTAGCACAAAGAAATACTAAGGTATAGACAATTTGGATAAAGGAAGTAGTAGCGCAAAGATATAGGAACTGAAGAATAGGGATGAAATGACGCGAAAGTATAGGAAATAAAGAGTAAGGAATAGAGGAATACACAGGTATATACAATAATGAGTAAAGGATGAAGTAGCACAAAGATATAGGAAAGAAATGAATAGGAATAAAGTAAAGTGAAGTTATAGGAAATAATGAGTAAGAAGGCATAAAGAAATACAATGGCATGAAGCATGAAGTAGCACTAGGATAGGAAAAGGATGAATAAGAATAAGGAAATGCGAAGGTATAGGAAATAAGGACTAATGTATAAAACAAACAGGAAGGTATATGAAAGTATAAAATAGCAAATGGCCAGTAATAATTATAATTCTATATTTTATGCTTATATTTATGTATTTCATTTTCAGCGCAGGTTGAAAACCTGAGACGCCGAATCATGACACAGCGCACATAGGGGTACATACTTTGCGCATATGCATAGGGAGTAGCTCCATTTTGGGCACTCGCCGAGATAACCGATTAAAGTGACATAATATGATATATTTTCAGGATGAAATGCTTTTCTGTATACCTCCACAGGATCACCCCGCAGATGCCGAGGGTGGATACCCTCTATTGTGATTTTATGTGTCTTGTATCCCAACAGATGGCGACAGGAAATATCCAATAATAACTGTATTTTTTAATACACAAATTTCCCTTCCCCACATTTCACACTCACACGGCCAATACACAATCCACCACACACACACATGATATATGTTTCCAGACGTACATCCGACCCACGGTGGAGATATACCTATGGGATTTCCCCCCACTGGAGGTCGGATCAACAATAACAATTTAACACCTGTAATGAGAGGTGCACTACGGCCACACAGTTCGCGCCTATTTATGTGAAGGACGAGTTGTGCTGCCAAGATGAATTCGCTTTCCCACAGGGAGCGAGTCATACTATAGTCATACTATAGACATGTAGTACATAGCCTGCAGGTCTTAGATAGTAGTTTACACATAGGTATTAAATAAGAGTGCACACAAAGTAGTGTTATCATTGATAGAGTACGGTATTTTTGTAAATGCAAGAATATAATAGTAATATAGTTGCGCAACTTCGGTATTATTAGAATATTGGTATAGTTAATAGAGTTTTGTTTCAAATGACTACATATGCTATTGTTACGATAAGATTATTGTTGCGAGAATTTAAAATTATTATGATTGATGGTATTGTTACGGTAAGGTTAATGTTGCGAATGTATGAAGATTATGATTAATTGTACACACATTGTTTTCCTTTCTATTCTTTTAAAATCCCTGTTGTCAAAATGTCGTATTTCTTCCCCACAATAAAACACTTATAACTATACTCCCTTAAAATACACCCTGCGACATTTCTTTGATTCTTTCTCTCCACCCTATCTCTTTTACACACGTGCCGGGCACGCGAGGGCAGTTTTTCATCCGCACCGAAGGTACGTTACTTGTATATCCTCCCCCCCAACCCTAGGATGTTTTTTCCTCTCGTTGTGTTCCTGCACCCCTTTAGTTGAATTGATAATGATATGTTTTATGTTTATGATGTATTTACTCTTTTGTTTATGAATGTACTTTGTAATTTGTTACACATGCCAATAGGGACACATGTTGTATCCCGCCAGTGTAATAATGCTATCATTAGAAGGAATATTAGCAAGGCATACATGTAAGCTTCACGACCTAATGTTGCACTTTTGCGAAAATCACTGTAAAGAAATATTGATCCCCTCCCCATGCACACCTACACATGATCGCTGAGCACTACCCGGAAGCACACGCTATAGAAGGCACTTCTACACAGCCTTCAACCTTCGACGATTACTCCCATACTACAAATTTTATATCTACGCCCTTACTCACCTCTATCTTCCACGAGGCTACCCACACACCCCCGACGACGCCACCAATACATTTCCGGACTAAATTCAAAGAAGAGAAGAAAAGAAGATAGAAGAATTCCAAGAAAGAAGAAGATGCCCTATTTTACAAAAACCACCCCCACGTCTTCGTCCAGTTATCGAGGACGATAACTAACCCTACAAAGGGGGTTGTTGTACCCCTATGGTACGCCACCATCATCCCCTAATAATAAAATCCCCGACAAATCCAAATTCCAAACACTTACATTAGAAATCTACAAATACAGTTACAAAATTATAATACCAATAAATTATCACCTCTATGAACTCAAGTAGCCTCGTGTCCCAGCCAACGACCCTAGAGGGGACTATGACTTAGGAGTAATGTACGGATTCCGCAGACGTAGCACGAGACGTCTATAAGAACTCCGGAAGGTCATGCCCCCGGATCAGTCTGTCTAAGTGATACCTACGTGACGAACCGCTGCTGCTAGCTGAAGGGTAAGTGACTCAAGCGATCACTACATGCACAATCACAATACACTCCCATCCCCTGTGCTTGGACTGTAATAATTATCCATTTCTATTATTTGAACTGCTATTTGCAAGCGTACCTCAAAATCGAGGTACACATTAAATTTAAACGTAATAGAAGTCACTGGTCTTGTTCTTTATTTAATTAGCTGATAAGATCCTACCCTCTTAGCTTCCCCCTTAGGTAGGATCTAGAATTAGCTCTACTATTTAATTGCTTCGTGACGTCAGCAGAGCGCCACCGCACAGCGCTGACACAAGCAGGCTACCTGCTAGCTCGCCTGCTTACGACTTGCTTTAAACAACTGGGTACCGCTATCACGCACAGAGTAATAATTAAATTACCTTTCCAAACACACCCTCACCCGGAGGAAAACGGGAAAAAGTAAGAAACCAGATTTGAAGTCACGTTATGTTATGCGCTATGATGTGGGTAAAACACCTATGCATTATTATTATTATTTGTCATGACTTGTCAGGGCTCACACGCAAAGAGAGAACTTGTTTGATGAAATGAGAATTGAAAACATAGAGGATGACCCTTGGCGAGCCAGACAAGACGTCTTATCATCGTACGTGCCTCGCAGGCAGAGAGAGATAACGGCCATTTGTTCGCATGCAGGTGGCTGTTATCTGACCCAGACGTGTAACTCGATATCGCGATGAAGGACATACAGCTCTGTCGAAAAGCTGATCATTGCATTCCCACGCACACTCATGCAGAGTTTGCAAAGCTTGTGAGAATCAGTCTGACTTGTGCGCTCCATGACATCCTACTCGTAGGAACAAAAAAAGTAAAGTGTTTACTTTGCATCTTGTTGAGGAGACATATATGTTCTGAGGGTAAGAGAGACTCATCATTCTTGTGATCATCTTTGAAGGCGACGGATGCAAGTGCCTTATGCTCTTTGTAAAATATTACGTGAACCGCGGCCATACTTGTACTAAGGTAGGTTCATTATTGTTAATTATGACATGATTGTTTTTATTGTTATTTTGTGTATGCATGAAAAGTAAGTTAGTGACTGATGGCATTTTTTGGGATTTCGTTTTTTGCAGATTAAAAAAAACGTCATTAAGTCTGGGAAAGCAGTCACAGAGACAGTGACAGTGACAGTGGCGGCAAAGAGCACATTTGCTGAAAGCATTATAATTCATTATATAGTGAGTACATGTTGTTCCATTTTTTTTGTTGTTGTTGCTAAAAGTATGCCATTTATTTCACGGAAATTTATAAACTTATGGCGTGTATTTATTATTGTTTCTGAATAAAGACGTGTATGGAGTGAACAGGCTTTAAGTACCGTCACGCTTGCGAAATAAAAAAAGGTGAGCTATGAATATAGATTAATTCTTTTCTTTGTAAATGACCTTGTTACTTTTTGACTGAGTGTCTTATCTATGTGTGCACACTTGAAACCTTTGTTTTTAGCAACTCTTATGAATGAATGAATGAATGAATGAATGAATGAATGAATGAATGAATGCACATGTTTAATGTATATAACCATGACTAATAACGGATTGTATTGGTTTTTTTTCCCAGGTAAATCGTTGGAAACAAAAACAAGAGAAACCTTGTCGGTGATACTAAAACTACAGAAACCTTGTTGGAGATCATTTCCTGCTGGGGCCAATTGCTACAACCATTGTGTACCTGTGAGCGTGGTTAGGTGCCAGTCAGTGAAAGCGATAAGTGTGGTCGATTGGAATTGCAGATTTTGGATTAACCTATTCTAAGTTAAGGGTTGCACGTTTATTTGTCCATTTTATAATCATGTCTATATCAGGGAGTGAAGTGTTAGTGTGGCAGCCTTTGGCCAAATGTTTCAAAACGCGAGTTTGCTCCGGCCGAATTTACAATGCGAATCACTGTCTGTTGCCTAAAGATTTTGTGGAATTATGTTTTCCCATTTTTTTGAGTGAATGTGAACAAGGCTTAAGATTGCATCAGGCTTTACAAATAAATTTCGAACTACTATGTGAATTTACGTTGATAAAAAATAATGTTGAAGAGAAACACACCTTCAACCTTTGTACAAAAATGGAGAAAGTACTGATAGCTGATAATTTGGAAACGTGGTATCAGGAGAAAGCTATTCAAGCGCTTATTACTAAATTTGATAAGTTGCAACAGGGTCCCAGTGGCTTGGCCCTCAATAGCATTGCCTATTTGCAAATCAATATTTGTAAATACAATCCATTGAATGCAGGAAGTAGCTATATTGCCACACCGAGCTTTATCGCTTCCAGAAAGACAGTGATCAACATACGCAATAAAGACGATTACTGCTTTTTGTGGAGTATAGTTAGCTGTCTGCAACCCTGTGAAGACACACGTAGTGATAGACCAGGGCAGTACAAAGATGTGTTTAACCACATGAAACAAACTCTCAATCTCGAGCGTGTTTCATTTCCCATGCCTCCAGATAAAATTCATTTATTTGAGAAAGATAATCCAAATTTCTCCTTTATGGTGTATGGCATCGACGGATCCAATATTGTGGGCCCCTTGTATGCCACCAAACAGGTAAAGCAACATCACATTCACCTGCTTTTCCTGTCTGATGAGGATAAAAGCCATTATTGTTGGATAAAGAATTTAGGAAAACTAGTAAGCAGCCAAGTGTCTAATCATGATGGTAAGAAACATATTTGCGAGCGCTGCCTTCAATATTCTACAACTGATGAACTTTTGAAACGACATACGGAAGACTGTGAAGGGCAGACGGCAGTAAAGCTAGTCTTGCCCGAAGGGAATGACGCAGTCTTAAAATTTAAGGCCACTAATAAACAAGACATGGTACCATTTACTGTTTACGCTGATTTTGAGGCCCTTACTGTTCCCATTCAGGGATGTGAACCAAGCCCCCATACAAGCTCAACCTATCCAGTGCAGAAACATGAGCCTTCTGCTGTAGCCTATTATGTTGTCTGTCACTAAGATAATTCACAATGTGAGTATGTAAGTCACAAAGGTCAGGATTGTGCGCGGTGGTTTGTTGATCAAATGGCGGCTTTAGCAGGCAAAGTAGAAACAATTTTGAACAACCCTGAACCAATTCTGATGAATGATGTACAGCAAAGAGAATATGATCAAGCCACCACCTGCCACATATGTGAAAAGCCAATCTTAGGCGGAGAAAAAAAAGTAAGAGACCACTGCCACAGGACCGGGCATTTTAGAGGTGCTGCCCATAACGAATGCAATTTGAAGTACTCTACACCTCGCTTCCTTCCTGTCTTCTTACACAATTTCTCCCGGTATGACCTTCACTTCATTGTAAAACAATTTGCTCATGTAGATAAGAGCAAATTCAGCATTTTGGCTAAGAACCATGAGAGCTTTACCTCACTTTCATGGAGAAAAGGAAGCATGAGCATTCGCTTTCTCGACTCATTCAAGTTTATGTCTAGTTCGCTGGATAGTCTTGTGAAAGGCTTAAGCGAAGATGAGTTGAAACATACCCATTCCCACTTTACGGATATAAATCAATTTAAATTGTGTGTTCGTAAAGGCCATTTTCCTTATGATTATGTGGAAAGTTACGAGGTGCTTGAGGAAACGTCTTTGCCACCAAGAGAAAAATTATTTTCTGAGTTAACTCAAAGCACCATTAGTGAAGAAGACTATGCCCACGCACACCATGTTTGGCGAGTGTTTGGCATAGAAACCATGGGCCAGTATGCTATGCACTACTTAAAACTAGACGTGTTGTTGTTGACAGACGTTTTTGAAACTTTTCTTCACCTATGTTACACGATTTATGGCCTTGACCCCGCCCACTACTATACCAGTCCAGGGTTAAGTTGGGACGCTGACCTAAAATTTACCCAATTTGAGCTTGATTTACTGACGGATCCCGATATGGTACTCATGATGGAAAAAGGGATTCGTGGGGGATTCGTATCGCTCAATCAGCGACATGCCAAGGCAAATAATCATTACATGCCTGATTATTGTCCCGAAGAACCAGAATCCTACCTAATGTATTTCGACGGAAACAATTAATACGGTCACGCTATGAGTCGACCACTACCGTACAGAAACTTTGTCAGGCTGTCTGAGAATGAAATTAAAGATTTTAATGTGCATAGCGCCAGCAAGCAACAGGACGTAGGGTATGTTCTTGACGTTGACTTAGCTTATCCCCCCATCTCGGACAGCGACATGGTGATTTCCCCTTTTGCATAGAGAAAACGGTGCCGCCCGAGAGTAAGGGAAATCATAAGAAATTGATGGGTACCTTGTAAGATAAAAATCACTATGTGTTGCATATTGACATGCCGGTAGAATGTTTAGCCCAGGGCTTAACCCTGAAAAAATCCATAGAGGTATTTCTTTTTGTCAGAAACCGTGGTTGAAACCATACATGGATTTAAATACCAGTCACAGACAAAGTGCCACTCAGCCATTTCAAATCAATTTCTTTAAACTGATGAATAATTGTATCTATGGCAAGAGTTTGGAAAATGTACGGCAGTATAGGGACATTAAGTTGGTCAACACATGGCATGGACAATGGGGAGCTCAAAAATATATTGCAAAACCAAATTTCAAATCTTTAAAAATTATTGATCATGATCTACTGACTATTGAACTTGCCAAAACTAAAGTGGTCATGAATAAGCCTATCTATTTAGGCCAAGTCAATTTAGATTTTTCAAAATTGCACATGTATAAATTCCATTATGGTTTTGCAATACAGCGATTTGGTACCATTTCCTTGTTATATACAGACACGGATAGTTTTATTTACCATATCCGTGACTGTGATCCGTATGTCGTTATCAAACAAAACCCAAAATGGTTTGACACGTCCTCGTTTAGTGAGAAGAACGTGTTCGATATCCCCCGTCTGAACAAAAAAGAAATTGGTTTAATGAAAGATGAGTGTTCAGACACCATGATGACTGAGTTTGTAGGTCTCGCTCCGAAAATGTATAGTTTTCGACAGGTGGATCGATGCGAATCTATGCGAGCCAAAGAGATTAGCCAGCATGTGGTTAAACGACTCTGTGTGAATGATTATTTACATGTCCTTCAGACCCACACAGCCATGGCACATAGTCAGTTTAGGATTCTCTCGAAAAATCATGATTTATTTTTAATGAAGCAGCGAAAACAAACACTCGCTTTGTTAGACGACAAGAGACAGTGGTGTCAGGATATGATGACAAGCGTCCCATTTGGTTATAACCAGTAATGGTTGTAGCTATTGCTGTTGTACAACACGGCAAGTGTTGTTTTGGTTGCTATCAAATGCGAGATGCCATCTTGAGCCTCGGAATTTAAAAAAAATGTAGTGTATCATATAATTTTTGTTTTTTAACCTGTGTGCATGGATGTATGCATGGATGTGTGAATGCCTGTAAATAGTTGTACATAAACTGTATGTCTTGTGCTATTTGCCTGTCAACGCATAAAGAGAGCCATGCATCAACGTTTGCATGGTTCACTGTGCACAGGCTAGATTAAAAACATGTTGGCTTCTTTAGGTTAGGTTAGGAAAAAAAACAAGTAGCCACCCTCACTATTGTTGTCGCTTAGTAGGCCTCATGTTTCAGCAAAGTGTGCACTTTCTCAGTAGGCACAGCTTAATAGGCCACACTAGGTTGTGGCTTAGTAGGCCTCATGCAAGAACAAAAGAATAATAATCTGCTGCTTTTACTGTGGACAAACTCTCACTTTATGGCTAGAGTTATGAGTGGTGATATATTTGAAAACAACACCAGTCCAATATCTGAACAGAAATTGTTTCTTTTCACCTGTTGCATGTTATGTTTGCCGCCTACAGCTAAAGAAGTCAACAGACAGATGGTTATTTATTTGTGTTTTGCTCTTTTTTATTTTCTGTTTGCTATTGACTTAGGGGACAGACAGTGTATATAGTACATAGTATTTTATTCATTCACTTAGTAAACGGCAACGACTACTTTTCAGATTCAATAATGAGCCACGGTGAAGATTGTTTGATCGTCACAAAACACACCACGTTCAATGAATATGCCACGATGGTGTCTCATAATCCTCAACGTGTGGCCTATCCTTCAGAATATAGAAACACGAAAGTACGCATTGATACCACGTTTTATGACAGCATCATTGATCTTGATGATAATGATTATGATTTGTTTCATGACCCAGGGCATCACTTTTGTAAATCCTGTATGCTAAATTTTGGTTTTGAAAATAATGTATCCACGCAAGTGATTCATAACGCATGGTACGGTTTAACCATGAATCAAGTGATTGTTAAATTAGCTGACGAGGATCATTTTGCAGATTTCTGGTGTACAATATGTTCAAAACCCCTGTTTAATGTTTATTTTCCAATAACCTCTCAAATGTTTTGTTTTCATTTTTATAAATTTCCTGCGGAGGAACGAATCACTTCGTATCGACAACAAGCATTTCGCCAACTTTGTCTTAGCTTACCTATCAATCAATATTCGCCTCATAGAATGAGATTTGTTAGAAACTAACAACATCATGTCATGATTATGGCTTTTTTTGTTTACATTCGGCTTTCAGGTGCATACTTGACGTTTAGAATACATTTGGCTATTTTTTTGTTTGTTTTAGTTTATCGTGTATTCACGTTGATGAACACATACACACTGGTTTAAATTTGTAGTTTTGAAATTTGTTTCTTTCTTGGTTTGTTGGATGTAGACATGGTTATTAAATGCATAGCGTGTTAACTTTGCCTTTTATAGGTTACCAACAGCATTCAAATGTTAGCTCTTAGTATCTGTTGACACTATTTATTTAACAAAATGCAGTGTGAATTTGCACAACAACAGGGCAAACGAATACAAGTCATTCGACAAGGGAATGATAGGCTAATTCCCATTCACAACAGAGACATGCATTTACCTCCAAGAGATCTTGAAAATGATTCACACTTAATTTTGATAAAAACATTTCCTATTAAATAATTTCCAAATGTATGTTTTGACTGAAAATGATACAAACATTATTATTATATTTTTGTTAATTTATCCAATACTATCTATCTACAACTTTAGGTCATAAACACTCAGGCTTTAAAAAAACAACAACACACTTTGATGTACAGACAAAGTTATTGTTGTTGACGTTGATGTAATATAAGAACGAGAGTGTTAGAAAGTAACACTCTTTTCTTTGGTTATAGACAACCATGGACGCCTTGAACGCTATTGGTCAAGATTGTGGCTTTGCACGCAAGAAAATGAGTGAATTGCCTACGCAAACACCATTTCGCATACATAAAATTCAAAAACTAAAAACCAAATTTGGTGAACGAGCTCTTTGCATTTGCCAAGACTTTGAGACATTTCTTCCCACACGATTTAATAACCTACCTGATAATGTCATGGAAGATGTCAATTCAAGTATTCACCCTGTCTATTTAATCTATGAGGGTGAAAAAAATAATCGATGCATGGTTCGTTTTGTAAAAATTGAAAACAAATAATCATTGTACGCTAGCCGAGACTTTATGTTTATTCATGCCCTACTCTTCAATAACTATAATAAAATAAAATTATTTTTTGGTGCTCAACAGTTTTTGACGTTTATTAATCGTTGCTCAACGTTTACGATGATAAATAATAATAATAATATTTTTTTTTAACTTGTGCTTAATGGTAGATTTTTTTTTTTGGACCTTTAAGTCATGTCAATACAATGATGTCTATGATGAGCATAGGTGAATGCTAATTTTTGTAAGTTCTCTTAATTGGACATTTTTTAGTCTTAGGCTACGTGAATAGAATCATGCCTATGATGCATGTTTATAATTAGTTTACCTTTTTTAACTTTTCATGTACATAAATAGTTTTTTTTAATAAGTTAAAACGTTATGCACTTAAGGCTCGCATGTTCATTCAGCACTCCCTTATGCACTACAGCCACAAGTAAGAAATAAAAAAGTTAGAGAGACATCTTTTTAACAAGAAATCTATTAGACACTATTTACTAAATAAATAAATAATTTAAAGTTAAAGTCACATTGCCTTTACTGCAGACATGGTTTTGCACTACACCTTTGTTTTGTTTTTCAAATTCTAATAACATGTTATTTTATTCAATAATAAGCGTTTAACAAAAACCTAGTTCTAGAGTAGATAAAGATTTCATACGCCAGTATCACGTACTTTTAAAACATAATTTTGGTTTACCTGTGGTTGCAATGCGTGAGGGGTTGTTAGATCAACAACAAGCGAGCCTTAAGCACATGAAGTTTCAACTTACTTTATGAATAATAATAATAATAATGGACTCTTGTCCATTTTTATTGTTTGTGATTTAAAATAGCATTTATAGCAATTTTTAAGCAATTTTTAATTATTATTATTATTATAATGATTATAATTTATAATGATCAAATTCTAATAACATATTATTTTACTCAATAATAAGCGTTTAACAAAAACCTGGTTCTAGAGTAGATAAAGATTTCATGCTGCCATTCGTGCTGCTAGACTGGCATTTGAAGCTCATGAATAATGATGGACTTTTGTCCTTTTTTGATTGTTTGTGATTTAAAAATAGGGTTAGTACAATTACCATGTATATAATTTTTTATAATAATAATGATGAAACTATTAGTTAAAATGATGGACTCTTGTCCTTTTTTATTGTTTGTGATTGAAAAATAGATTTACTACAATTAGTAATTTTTATAACGATGCACTGCTGTCCCTTTTTTATTGTTTGTCATTTATGTCATTTTATTCCTTTTTATTTATAATTATAATGATGAAACTAAGAGTGAATAATAATAATGGAAAAAAACACAACATGGACTCTTGTCTTTTTATTTATTTTTTGTCATGATAACAGTGATACTATACATTTTTTTAAATAAATTCATTACGTTAAAGTCCATATCTGGATAAAAGTAATTTGCTCTTCATAGCACCAATCACTATAAATGCTGCCATTCGATCTGCTAGACTGGCATCTGAAACTGTTAATCGTTGCTTGGCAATGCTTAACAAGACTTTGTCGGCAATGCGTCTTAGTGTGGGATCACTGTTTTCATAGGCTTTATCGTGATTAAGACATGCATGATCCAAAGCATTGATTCCCATATCCCCTCTCCTCAAACGATCTTCAAGACGAGTACCAGGGCCGCAAAAGCTGTAAGCAGGTAAGTGAGCTTCGAATGGTAAGTTTTTAATGATGTTATCAATAATTCCACGGCCAGTACACCTGGGACATAGAGGTTTCAATCGGTGATAAACACTTTTTTTGTTGTTCTTCTTGTTCTTCCTCTTCTTGTTCTTGCTGTTGTTGTTGTTTTTCGGCGGCTGCTGACGAGCATGGTAGGTGGTGGTTGTTTTCCGCATGACAGCCATGGAATGATGAAACAATGTCTTTACACTGAGTTTTATGACCATGATATAATTTCATTAATTGGCATGTGGCACACTGTCGAATGGAAGGTATTTTTGCCATGGTTAATTGCTTGTGATGGGAAAAATGACTGCATGGTTGCAGTTCACTCAATACAGAGTCGTTAGTCCACTCGGCAGGCGCCTTTTCCCAAATTTCTTTGACAGCGTTGGCAGCAACATAAAAAAGAAATGATTTAGGTAGTGCTAATAATTCTTGTTGTGTAAAGCTAATCAGTTTTTTCTTGCAAACAAAGAACTTTCCAATAGCCTTGTCGATTGTAGTGGCGTCCATGTCTATAACGTTGATGTTATCACCTCACGTGTACACGTCTCACTGCTATCATTGGACGATACACTTTCAGTTTTAATTTTATTGAACAACTCCCAACATGCACTCGTGGTGAGCCAATGAAACAATTGCCATGCATGCGCTAAGGCTTTATTCTGAATATTGTCGCAAGGACAAGTGTCCATGAGCGTTTGCAGGGATGGACAACCCAGATCTAAAAGGTCAATACATTGACAGTGAGAGGGTAGAAATGGTTGAAGCCACTGGCGTTTTTCACTCCCTTTAACAAATAAGACATTGGCCGAGGACAAATGGGCTTTCATGACGATGTCAAGATACTTGTAAGAAATATCACCCTTGTTCCATGCTAACTGCAAATGATTTTCAATCCATTGGCTCTGTTTTTTATCTTTTTCACTAAGCAACTCGAAAGCATAGGGAGGTTTAAACACCAAATGAATAGGGTTAGACACCCAAAACGTACTACAATCGATAAAAGCGACTTCCTTAAATATAAATTTGTAGTCTGCAATTTTAAACCCCTGACAATCCACGATGAGTGTACGCATCATGCTTTTATTTTTACTTGTTACCTCATTGACGTCTAATCAACAACTAACCCATGCCATGGTTTAACATGGCAAAGTCAAAGGACTTTAGAAAAAAAAAGGAACAAATGAATTGAACAACAGCTAAATATTTTTTGAGGTTTTATTCATTAAAAAAACACTTACACTTTTATTACAAAGTTTGTTGGCTTAATTTGGAACAGCATTCAAATGAATAGTTTGCACATACGGTCCACAGGTATCTCCTAGTTTTGCAGGGTCTGGTACAATAACAGGATAATTCAAACTCCATGGAATATTGCCCACATCATAGCGATTGAGTTAAGGGCAGGATGGACTCCATCGCTGATGATCGCTAAAGGGTCGATCCCCTATTTCCCAGTTTCCAATTTCAATGTTGCAAAAAATACACTTGACCACATCCCCACGTTTTAAGTAATAAAATCCGCTCGCAGCCAATACTCCACAATCTATAAAGGGAACTGTCCATGTTTCAAAAGTTTTCAAACGATTAAATTCACATTTTAAATTCCATGGTTTGTCTGTCACGTTGTTGTCGTTGTTGCTGTTGCTTATTGAGGGCCACATGATGTTTGTTGTTGTTGAATGTGCGCACAGTGCCAGAGCACAACAGATACTGTGCATGCAGACGCTTATCATCAATCCTATGAATGATGATCTTTATTTTCCTCGACCACAGATGGCTTACATGCTGGTGACATAATTGGACAAAGGATGATATTTCACTTGTCTAGCATGAATAATCAAACAGTAGGCACTGGTATGGTCTGGGACATTTTCTTGTGTTTCAAAATCTACCCTTAAATGAATGGTGGTGATTTTCATAGATTCTTCTAGATACGAACAGTCGAAAACAATCAGTGGTGCTTTTGCTTTAAACCCTTGTGGCGACAACATAGGACAATCCTGTTTTTCATATTAAGACGATTGAAATTTAGCGAACATGTCATAAAGGGGACAAAACTTATTTTTTGAAAAATTGAGTTCCAACCCCTCATAGGGAAAGCAAACATTATTTAAAAATAGTCGTATATTTCTCAAGTGAATGTGATCAAACAAGGTAACATCTTTGCTTTGTTGGTATTTTCTATTGGTTTGAAAACCAATAATAACATAGAGGGGTCTCTCGGTAGAGCGAGTCGATTTGACACTCCAACTATGTGTGTCTGTGGTAGGTAGCAAGGGGTATTCATGTAGACACCAACTTCGAAAGGCGATAGGCAAGGCTTTATCTTTTTGCACCAAATTTAACATGCTTAGCTTTTTACGATCCGATAGCGTCACATGGGGTACTTTCCATAGTAATCGAAGCAGTTGAATTTTTGAGTCTATCACTTGGTCAGAGGCTCCTTTCAGCGCATTATAATCACTGCGGTCTCTCACCAGATACAAACTTTGTCTTGCGTTTAAAATAATACGCTTGTGATCTTCGGCAAAGCCAAGGAGTAATTTTAAGGGTAGGAAGCCTGTAAAAGTGCCATCGGTATGAACTAGCCAGTTATTGCTACTGTTGGGACACCATCCTGACATAGAAAGCGTTTTACTTTCCTCCTCGCTATAGGATGGATATAATTTCATAAGACTAGTCATGCCCACATTTCGAGTCATATCTATGACTATCATTTATCACATAACGTACTTCAGAAAACAGAAAAGCCAAACCATGATTCGCCAACGCAGACGTTGTGGGTGTGCTGCCATCTACTTTCATCAATTTACCCTCAATTTGAAGGACACTTTCATGAGGTAGAGTAAAAATATCTTGATTGTTAATAACGAATTGAATCTCGTCATTGTTATTCAGTCCTGTTGCTTGAGGTTGATAGGAATGCATATCAATGCGCACGATGCCATCTTCCACTTGTATGGGATTTAACACTTGCAACAGCTCTTTGTTCATGATTGGGGTGTAGCGTATAACCAATGCGTTGTAAGCGTTGTCGGTTTACTCGTGTCAACCGTTTCATACACGGCGGGAAACTAACCGACCTCGTAGACGTTGTTGTTGCTTTAGAGATAAATTTCATAGCGTCTTTAAAACCAACTTGTAGGTCACAGGGGTGTTGGCGTCCAAAGCAAACAGTTGTTGGTTTCTATTCACTAAGCGTAAGGTAATATTACTAATATCACTGACACACACAGGATGATATAGAACCACTGAAGGGTTTTCACGAATAATATAGCCGCAAGGAGAGGTAACAATAAAATCATACAGGGAATGGCTTTGTTCTTGATTCGTAAATACGTCTCTAATAATATTGCAAGTTACAGAAATGTGATGGTCCTCGATGAATTTCACTGGATAATCTGATTCATGGGGATGGTGAGCTGCCAACACTCTTGGTTTAAGTCCTAGTAAAGGACCAATAGAATGAACTCGTGTTTCAAAGTCAATGTTAAACGTAGAGAAAATACGACAGCGATGAGTTATTGTATTGGCTGTAAGTTCAAATTTGTGTGTCCCATCCGCAAATGGTTTGACACCAAATTGTTTTATCATCGACACGCTAATGGCCTCATGCACATCGTCTATGGTATAACCTCCAGGGGGTAGTGTCAACATATAATCATCATAATAAAATTTGTCATTAATATCCAGTTGAATATTGTAAATTCTGTTGTAACTTTCCAAAGAAATTAATCCTAGCGCATAGGATTGTTCTGGTTGCAATTCAATGCGGGGAAAAATCCAGGGACACTTCAGGCCCGCGACTGTGCACGGTAAAGGTCTTGGCGTTGACATTCATAATGATGAAACTGTTGGCTTAACGCGACCTCTTATATAAAAAATGTAAACTCAAACGGCCACACTCTTGACTGTCAAAGGTTTGTTGACGATTCACATTATAGAATATCTTTACCCGGTTTCCCAAATAACGTAGCAACTCGATCGGGGGTGGTAAATTTCCATAACTGTCAAAGTACCATTCTGTGGAACCTTGTTTCACATAGGCTACAAAATGGGTTCCTGGGCCTGCATCATCATCTAAATTCATCATGGCTCGTTCTCCTTTCCACGGTGCTTTGGGTAATTCATTTCGCATAAATACACCTCGAAAATGAGAAATCTTTAGTAGTTTGGCATAGCTTTCCACTTCTTCATGGGTCATGGCATGACGAGGCAGTTGCCTTAAGCGCTTATCGATGATGGATATTTTTTTTCTTAGACCTTGTGGATAAAAGACTGGCTTTAAAGGATTGCCATTTCTAGCTCCCATCGCAATGGCTTCTAACGTTTTATTGTGTCGCTCGCTTTCTTTGAGTTGTTGCTTGCCTGGCTCGACGGCTTTTATGGTTTTCGCTACAGCGCTGGCACCACCCAAAAGGGACCCCTAAGATGCCAACCCTGCAAATAAAGCCGGCAAAAAAACCCCACGCTTAGCAACAGGAATGACTCGCCCACGTTTTTTCTTTCTTCCTTTTCTTTTTATCGATACATGATGCTGCGGTTTCGGAGCTGTAGACAATCGCACCGCTTGTAAAGCTTTTTCGATAGCCACTCTTTTTAGATTATTTTTTTAGTTTTTTTTTAAGTTTTAACACTGGGTGTGAGGCAGATCGACTTGGTTTCCGACCTGGTTTTTTTCTCTTTTTGAGAATTGTTTTTTTTTTCATGTTCATAGCATATCTTGTTTTCACCATGCTCCTACTTGGTGAACCTTTCACAGCAAACATTCGATAACAACTAACGTAGAGAACCTTATTTCATAGCAGTATATTCCAATTCTATATAAAGCGGAAAATCATTCAGCGTTTTCCCAGCTTCCTTTTCCTCAAACGTAAGCATAAGATGAAAGGATAATTCATCTCCAACATTTACCCTTTGATGGTTGTGAGCCAACACTCTATCACCGTTTAGTTGTATTTTTAAATGTTTCTCATCAGGCATGGCATATTTAATATGAATTACACCATCATAATGCAGTCGATAACGACTTAAACCGGAAGCAAGCATATAGGTAAGATCATCATTCACCAGTGGTGGTGGTGGGGAATGGTTTCTGTCATTGTCCAGTTTTTGATTTGACAGGTACACTAAAAATACAGATGGGACAAATTTATAAAGCCTTTTCATTTGATAGGTCACATAACGTTTCGTGCAGACATCATTTTCGTCTCGAGGCTCTTGCACATCAATAATACGATGATGATTGGCTGAATAGCCCTCAGCGGTTAGTCTCGGGGCCATGTGATAGACACTTTGCACTTTGCGATCGACATAGCTTTTTGTTGCCACCTCTCGTGTCCGTTTTGACAAAGAGGCGGCCGTGGCCATGGTTACATGAGCTCTCCCAAACACGTCCATGGTGATAGACGTTAACTAACCTATCCTACTCACCGCTTGCCTATATATATATATATATATATATATATATATATATATATATATAACCTTATACACACATGAAAATAACTCAGTCGTCGACACAATGGAATTAATGAAATAACCCCATGCTTTGCCCGTCTCTGATTTGGTTTCAGAGCTATCACTGTCCGTGTGCGAACCTAAACGTCATGGCACCCTATTCCCATCTACCGTTCGATGTATTATGGTAGGGCCTTCGGGTTGTGGAAAGACCAATGTTTTGATGAACATTATTACCGCGCCTCATGGCCTACGATTTCAAAATATTTCTATTTTTGCCAAATCCTTGTACCAGCCTTTGTACGTGTATCTGGAACAAATTATGTCTTCGTTAAATAAAGAAGCCATGGGCTATTTTACATTCACCTCACCTCAAGATGTCATTCAACCAGACCGCATTCAAACAGATTCCATTATAATTTTTGATGATATTGCCACTCAACGACAGGCCATTATTCAAAAGTATTTTAGTATGGTACGCCATAAACAAGTGGATTGTTTTTATCTGGCTCAGACCTATTCCAAAATCCCCAAACAGTTGATTCGTGACAATGCCAATCTCATCGTTCTCTTCCGCCAAGACTCTAGAAATCTCTATCATATTTTTCAAGATCATGTGAATCCAGATATGTCCTTAACAGCTTTCACGCAATTGTGTGCTTCGTGTTGGAACCATCATCCCCATGCCTGTTTGGTCATAAATAAACAGAGTGAACGATGTGAGGGACGTTAACGCTTGGGTTTTGATCATTTTATTTCTGTTTAAAAAGACCCAGGGTTGGACATTTCCTGTTAGTGTTTCTTTACCTTTACCATGGAGAACGCCATAGGGTACAAGAAACATGTTCAAATCATTCAGCGTATTATTGAGGCACGAAATACGATTCGACATAAATTTCTTGAATTGCAACGTTTAAAAAACGTCAATCCTTTACCCATTATAAAACATGCTCCATCATCGGTTGATCCCATGAGATTCAACCCTAATGCTTCTGCTGCTACTGCTGCTACCTCTCAAACCAAACCCATAACAAGTTCAACATTTACTCAAACAGATTCCACACGACAGGTAAAATCCTCCTCCTCCTCCTCCTCTAATGTTAGTGAACAAGAACATCAAGAACATGAAGAAGAAGAAGAACAACAACAACATGAACAAAGTGAAAGTGAAAGCGAAAGCGTATTTAATCCTGAAAGAAAAAAATCCTCACCCCTTCAACAGTTTCTAAAAACAAAACAAAAATCTTCTGTCATAGCGGCAACACCGTCCTCCTCCACATCGTCTCCGTTTTCACAAGTCTTGGCAACCCCTCAAAATAAAGCTCAACTCAAAAACATTTTAATCAAACATTATGGGGCAATCCTGGAACCATAACTGACCCTTCTATTTATTGGAAAGACAGATACTTCGTATGGTGTTCGCTATGAGAATGATAGTTTTAAAATTGGGGATTCATCCATTAAATTTGCTCGTACGAAAGCTGTCATTAAAAAGTTCAACTATAAATTAACACCAGGTCTGTTAAAGCTGCTATTTTCTCGCACCCCCTCGACACAAGATTTTACGTCCGAGGACCTTGCTAAATATAAATCCATTTTATTAGACACCAAAGCTCACAAAAGAAACTATAAATCCTCTCAGCAGGTCAATGCCAATATATCCCAAAAATATAAAACCATCATTGCAAACATCTTTGGTAAGCAAAAACATCACTATGCCTCTGGTGTAAGGTTTAAGAAATTAAAACCCTACCTAGATATAACCTTTTGGAATAATCCCAATCAGTTAGTAGAGAGCTTATAGTTGCTTCATGCATCAAAACAAGCTGGTCACACTGGACATGAGGCGGAAATCGCCCACATTGAACAACAACTCCGAGATGCTAAAATTATCTTATAAGCCATCACCCATCAAAGTGGGCATCGCTCATGAATTGAATAAACCAGCCCGACGCATTTATGAACGTCGTCGTGTCATTTCCAAAGGAATCGATGAACTTTGGCAGGCAGACCTGGTTGAAATGATTCCTTATTCTAACGTTAACGACGGTGTACGTTATATGTTGACTGCCATTGATGTCTATTCCAAAATGGCTTTTGTTCAACCAGTAAAAAATAAAACTGGTGTCTTAGTCACAAAGGCCTTTCAACATATTATTGAACAATCAAAACATCAACCTCACTTGTTACAAACCGACCAGGGGAAATAATTTTTCAACAAGGATTTCTCCAGTTTTCTCAAATCTAAGGATATTCACCATTATACCACCTATAGCAATCTCAAAGCTAGTGTAGTTGAACTCTTCAATCGAACATTAAAAAGTTATATGTGGAATGAGTTTACAATGCATGATTCCTATCGATGGATAGACTGGTTACCTCAACTTGTGTCTCGCTACAACAACACCATTCATTCCACCATCGGCATGAAACCTCACCTCGTCACCAAGAACCTACCCAGACTCGATAGACTGTTTAACCCTATAAAAAGGGTAGACCCAAGGCGACATCGCCTTAAAATTGGAGATTTTGTTCGCATTAGTAAACATAGAAGTGTGTTTTCAAAATCGTATACTCCACAATGGTCGACAGAAATTTTTAAAATTCGCCAAGTCAAGCTAGGTCAACCAGTGACGTATCTGTTAGAAGATCAGAGCGGTCAACCCATTCAGGGACGATTCTATTATGAAGAAGTGCAAAAAACATTATATCCCAACGATTATCTCATTGAACGAGTAATTAATGTCAAGGTGCAAAATATTTTGTAAAGTGGTTAGGTTTTCCTTCCACGTATAATTCATGGGTCAATAAACATATTTTTTTGTAATAAAACCCTATTTAATTATTTAGAAGAAAAAAAAACATTTCCAAAAAGATGTATCACATGACCTTTCATTATTCCCACCCTTTTGTTTATTACATGTCCAATAACCTCTTTTTCAAGCCCATGCCAATCTTTTATCATGATGTTATACACCGACCCATCGTTTCAAACTTTGCGTTGCATGATGAGTCCATAATGAACCTAGGCTATGACATACACAGTATAAAGCCGCACACTGTATAATGACACCTGCCTCTTATCTCTCTGCTGCGAGGCACGTACGATGATAAGACGTCTTGTCTGGCTCGCCGTAGGTCAGCCTCAATGCTTTCAATTCTCTATTTCATCAAGCAAGTTCTCTCTCTGCGTGTGAGCCCTGACAATTCATGACAATAATAATAATAATAATAATAATGCATAGGTGTTTTACCAACATCAAAGCGCATAGCATAACGTGACTTCAAATCTGGTTTCTTACTTTTTTCCCGTTTTCCTCAACGATCTCCAAAAAAAAAATGACAGAAACCATGAGTTCAGCTTTTCCATACCTACATTCGCGTAAACAGAACAACGACACAAATACATCGACATGCCCGTCATAAAAATCTCCTCATTCGTTTTCCAAATAACGCGAAAATGAACAAACAACACCTTTTCCATAAGAAAACCATGTTTCCAGCTTTTTACCTTTTCCATATCTATATCCCCGTAAAGACAATAAAGAGACGAAAAAAATACTATCACACACGTCATCATAACGTTTTTCAGTTTTTCCAATATTAGGGAAAATCACAAAAACCCATTTTCCATAAAAACCATGTTTCCAGCTTTTTACCTATTCCATACCTACATCTCCGTAAAGAGGACAATGAGACGAACACATACTATCATACACGTCATTCTCACGTTTTCAGTTTTCGCAATATGAGGGAAAATCACCAAAAAAAACATTTTTACATCAAAAACCGTGTTTCCAGCTTTGTACCTTTTCCGTACCTACATCTCCGTAAAGAGGACAATGAGACGAAAACATACTATCACACTCGTCATCCTCACGTTTTCGGTTTTCGCAATATGAGGGAAAATCACAAAAACCCATTTTCCATAAAAAACCATGTTTCCAGCTTTTTACCTATTCCATACCTACATCTCCGTAAAGAGGACAATGAGACGAAAACATACTATCACACACGTCATTTTCACGTTTTCAGTTTTCGCAATATGAGGGAAAATCACAAAAACCCATTTTTACATCAAAAACCGTGTTTCCAGCTTTTTACCTTTTCCGTACCTACATCTCCGTAAATAGGACATTGAGACGAAAAAATACTATCACACACGTCATCATCACGTTTTCCGTTTTCCAAAAATCGGCAAAAATGTGAAAAACGCATTTTTAGACCCAAAACCCTATGTTCACCTTTTCGACACCTACATTCCCGTAAAGAGCACGACGAGACGAAAAAAAAACGAATCCAAGCACGCCCTCCTAGCATGGCTCCTTCCAATCCAAGGTCGCGGGGGCTCACAACTTCCTAAGTGTAGCAGCTCCCCTCCCCCTTACCACGTTTTTATTTTGGGGTGGATATACCCCGTCCATAGAAAAGGAGAGTTCACCTCGAGTCCTACGACAACTCATAGGTTTAAATCCGATTATTGGTTAGCGAAATAGTAAAAAGCCGATGACCTATTAGTTTTTTGGGGTTTATTTCAATACATATTAAAAAATACTCATTTATAAATCATCATTTAAAAAGCCCGCCCTCTTACAAAACTCCTCAATTGCGCATGCATACAAAAAGCACTCATCGCCAAAATGTCAAAAAACAACATGTTTACCCCAAATGGCGTTTCCCAATTCCATCCATTTTAAAAAATAACCTCACCATCACCTAGAGCGGAAAAATACCATCTAAACGACCCCTCACTCGACCCTACTCCTCCCCCACCACCTAACCCTTTCCCAACATAGGCATACATATTCAAGCACGAGCGCGACTTGAGAAAACCAACACTACCCCACTACTCGCGAATGATCTTTTAGTTTTGGTCTTTTAATTAAATAAAGAGGCTATAGGAAAGTAGGCGGCGTCACTACGAGTGTTAGGACACCCTGTATGTTCTAATCCCATGTTTGGTTAGCAAGATATCAGGTTCGGGACCGATACGAGGAGGGTTCAAAAAGAAGTGTAACAGCTCTGTCATCATCCCACTACTTGTAACCTATCTTGTGTTGAATGGACAGGCAGTTTAAAGCACCTTGGATGAATGCGATCTAACTGGTAGTGGGTGTCGCATGGCCTCTTACCGAGATAGATGGAAACTAGGTGGTCCCGTCTTGAGCTACTGTTGCCATGCAGCCAGGAGGGATGCGATCAAGCTGGCAGTGAAAATGCCGCGGTGATCACAGTGCTCTGGACAAAAGGAAGGAAGATTGTAGTTTTACGTGGCCGTGAATCTTGCGATTATGAGCCACGGGACCTCCTTTTTACATGGAATCCGAACCACATGACATGGCATTTCACATCGAAAATCTCACATGCATTGACCGGGAATCGAACCCGGACCGCCTTTGTGAGAGGCATACAGCTAGACCGCTGAGCCACCACGCCCGGTGCAGTGCTTTGGTGCTGTAACCTATCATGTGTTGAATGGACAGGCAGTTTCAAGCAGCCAGGAGGGATGCGGTCCAGCTGGGAGTGAAAATGCAGCCGCGATCAGTGCGTTGGTGCAGTAACCTATCTTGTGTTGAATGGACAGGCAGTTTAAAGCAGCCAGAAGGGATGCGGTCCAAATGGGAGTGAAAATGCAGAGATGATAAGTGCGTGGGTGCTGTAACCTATTTTGTGTTGAATGGACAGACAGTTTAAAGCAGTTTGGAGGCATGCGATCTAGCTGGCAGTGGGTGTAGCATGGAAACTTGGTGGTCCCGTCTCGAGCTACTGTTGCTATGGAGATGGCCGGCCTTGCTGTTACTTCCATCAGTTTATTTTTTGCTTTTATTAGCCTTTGCTTGAGTGCAGAAAGGCCGAAATCATAAGACTGAAAAAAGTTATCGAAAATTCATGTAGCCAGCCGTTCCTTCTGGGTCCTAAACTATGTGTATGCAAAATTTGGTTGAGATTGGTGGAACGGTGTGGATTTGTGTACGGAACAGATCCACCCACCCACTCACCCACATACATACATACATACATACATACATACATACATACAGACTTTCACTTTTATATATAAGATAAGTAGGTTATTAAATTATAAGTTGCTTATTCTTAATTGTTTTTATAGTAATTAAATATGTTATTAAGTTACATTAAATTTTTTCATGCCTATTTTGGTGCCTATTTTACACGTTAGTGCCTATTTACATGAAAATTTTGGCTATTTTAAGAGTCTATATGCCTGCCGATTTAAACTGTTTTTAGTGCCTATAATTCTCGTCTCTAGTCATTACCCACCCGACCGGATATCGTAATCCGACCTACACAGTCGGCTCAGCGACTACCACACTTTCATAGCAACAGATGTTCACTGCAAGTCATGCACCTAAGCACACCTACACATAGCCGTGCGTACTAAACACCATCTGGAGTACACATGTGATATCGCGGAGAGGTGCACTTACCATTGGCCTACCCGCACATACGATAATCACACAGTATTTTAAAACATGACGATGATGATGATGATAATTGTTGTTTTAAGGGGCCTAACATCGAGGTTATCGGCTCCTGATGACATGAAATGGAGTGAAATGAAAGGATGAAGATAAAAAAACAGCTCACTGCTATGGATGAAACGAAAATGATTTAGATAAAATAGACAGTGAGCCCCAACAATTATGCCTTATGTAACAGGGAAAATACATACAAAAATGATGATGATGATGATGAGAATTGTTGTTTTAAGGGGCCTAACATCTAGGCTATCGGCCCCTGATGGTTTCGGTGATCGTGAAGATGAAAATGAAATGTAAACTTAAAACTAAAACTAACTACCAACCTACATACTAGAAGAAGAAATGGAAAACTAAAGGAGAATAAGGCAAATAAAGGACAGGAGGAAAAGAAATGCCCTCAACCCTCGAAGAATGCGGATTGAGGGACTTGGAAGGTAGGAGAGCCATGAAAGGCAGATAGGAAAGTGAAAGAGGAGAGGGTCCGCCCCGAAGGTAAGGGACAAAAGGGGAAAACGGACCCAGCTCAGGAATCCCTCGGGGTCGCCAACTCCCGAACTCACCAGCCGTGAGCCCCTGAGGGTGTAGCATTATCTAGGGTGCACCAGAAGTGGTGGGGCTACATACACCCTGCCTCCTTAAGGGCCTTGAGCACAAGGCAGGAGGTAAAAGGAAAAGAAAAAGAAGGCTGACCCCTCGCAGAAAGAAGGAATCAGAAAAGATGAGACAAGGGCCAATTAAGGCGGGAAAGGAAGAGACTCCCTAGGCCTCGGATACCCTAATACCGTCGGGGTCGGAAGAGAACAAGAGTTGACCAAGTGAGGTCGACAGGAAAGAAGACAGAGAGGAGCCCGGCACAAGTAAGTGGAAGCAATGCCGGACTCAGCTGGGGCCCCGTGGTCGCCAACCCACTTCTCACTAGATGTGAGCCCCTGGGGGGACATACAAAAAGGAACTCAGATTGAAACTACTCACCAAATGGAGAGAGGTAATACGTACATAAGGGAATTTCGAACGAAAATACTCACAAAAGGTATAGATTGAAAAATACGCACAAAATGTAGGTTAAGTCCGAAATACCTACAAAATGCAAGTGAAATCAAAATACTTACAAAATGCAAATGAGATTGAAAATACGCACAAAATGTAATGGAGATTCAAAATACCCACAAAATTGCAATTGAGCCTTAACTACTTGAACAAAGCGGGGTAGGATGAAAATACAAAATGCAATTGAAATTGCTTACAAAATGTATGGTACATTCAAACTTCTCATTAGGATGGACAATACTTAAAAAATGCAATTTAGATTGAAAATAATTACCAAATATAATTTAGATTCAAAATACCCACAAAATTGCAATTGAGACTTAACTACTTGAACAAAGCGGGGTAGGTTGAAAATACAAAATGCAATTGAAATTCAAAAAACTCACAAAAGCCCCGGCCCGGATATTGAAAGACTTACTAAAAAGCAATTTAGATTGTCAATCCTTACAAAATGCAATTGAGATTGAAAAACACTCACAAAATGCAATCTAGATCGAAAAGACTTACAAAATGCAACGTAGATTAAAAATACCTCCAAAAAATCGCTAAAAGGGAATCAAGATACACGGGTAACCAAGTAACAAAAAGAGTGCGGGAATCTGAAAGAGAAAAGGAAATATAAGGAAAAGAGGAGAGGATTGGAGAGGAGAGGGGAGGGGAGAGAGGAGAGGGTCCGCCCCAAAGGGAAGGGACAAAAGGGGAAAACGGATCCAGCTCAGGAATCCCTCGGGGTCGCCAACTCCCGAACTCACCAGCCGTGAGCCCCTGATGGTTGTACTGCCCGGGGGCAGTACCCCCTGAGACCCACCCCACCATCTTTTAGCAAAATTAAGCGCATAGGCAGACCATAAGCCTCATGCATTTCCTCAGACACGAGCGGGCCCGGCATACTGCTGACGGCCACGCTTACGAAATATAAACATAAACACTGTAAATAGAGCGACAACTATGGGGAAATGCTGACCAGGCAGTGGGGGAAGGCCTTAAAACCTAGACCCGGAGGAGCCCCATCATCTGTTCTGTTCTGTTCTGCTCTTGGCCAGCGGCCCTGCCCGACGAGTTCCAGTTCTTCACCAGGTGAGATCTAGCTGTGCTCAGAGTCCTTTATCTTTGTAAAACACCTACCCTGAACGACTGTACACTTTACAAATTGTACTACATTTCATATTTGTTTAAACTCCCCAAGGGGGACATCACATCACATCTACTGACCAATAAACACATGGTCAGTAAACATACACAATTTATTACTAATCACACTCCATTTCACATCCTTATACCCCCACCTGACCTTAGTCATAATTGCCCCTGACCGTAGAGGTCAACAACTACATCGTCAGGTTTTATTGTACTCGAGCACGCGACTCGACTGCAGAGCGCCGAGTCACTGACTCTGCACATTTGCTGAGTTGCTCACTCTACTTAATTGGCAGGCTAGATTAGCAGCCTGCACTTAGACATTCATCCCTTGGCAGGTAATTGCATCCTGCAGAGACGCCCCCAATAGCTTAAGCACTCACACCAACACACTACACTGGTAGTCTCTCCCAACTAAGGGAAACTACCCTCATTCGGAAGCAGTCCTCAAAATTAGCACAGCTACACTACCGTGTTTATCCCACCCACAACCAAGGGATAAAACAGGGTGTAGCATTATCTAGGGTGCACCAGAAGTGGTGGGGCTACATACACATTGTCTCCTTAAGGGCCTCGAGCACAAGGCAGGAGGTAAAAGGAAAAGAAAAAGAAGGATGACCCCTCACAGAAGGAGGGTGTCAGGAAAGATGAGACAAGGGCCAATTAAGGCGGGAAAGGAAGAGACTCCCTAGGCCTCGGATACCCTAATACCGTCGGGGTCGAAAGAGAACAAGAGTTGACCAAGTGAGGTCGACAGGAAAGAAGACTGAGAGGAGCCCGGCACAAGTATGTGGAAGCAATGCCGGACTCAGCTGGGGCCCCGTGGTCGCCAACCCACGTCTCACTAGATGTGAGCCCCTGGGGGATTATTTTAAAAACAAGACACAGTTTCACTCAAACAGTCATGCTCACAGGTATACCCAAGAAACTCAGGAGCCGACCGACTGAAGATTACCTTCCTTTAATATAGGGTCGATGGTATCTCCCAACCCTTATCAAGCTATTATCTACAGCTATAGACGTGCTAGATTTACCACGAAGAACGATACACACATGCAGAAGGTATACGAGTTACGGGATCGAATCCACACCACGGGGAGTTTACAGCCTTGTCCCACTCCACTGACACAAAGTAGACCAATACTCTTACAAGCTTTAGTCCAGATAATTCGTTCACGAATGGCCACAGGGATAGTATATAGTTAACATACTGAATTCCCACTATCCAGCCCACTATACCCTACACCGGAAATACCGGGACCGGGTACATGGTTACAGACACCACAATTACACAGGTTATTAGACCTAAGCATGTCTGGAAACTGCCCAATACAATTACACAAGTTAATAGTCACTGTCAGATAGACACACCATCTATCATTACAATGCAGGCTATTCATAGCAGCCTATTCTATTCCCTATCGCCACACGTTTCATAGTGCACTGCAGCGACATACACACATACTTCCATACCGACATTGCCCGTTGAGACACACGAACAAGACAGGTTCACATACACTCCGATCTTAGCAAGCCACATGACCTTAAAAAGGAGCCGTTCTAGGAGGAAGGAATAGGTACTACTTACCTAGGACAAACAGTATCACATAGAATAAATTCAAACTATACTGGCAAGTACTATTCACTACTCCCAACACACGGACGTGCGCACTTATTATAGGCAGTGATACGCGGTCCATACACGCCATGCCGGAAGCAGTAATGCCACCGCAGCTTCTCAACCCGCGAGTAGCAGGGCCTCCAACACGTACACGCCACATATGGCGCAGAAACTCTCACACACTCCCTTCTATTTTTTCTAGCATGGGATCTTTAATTTTTACTTTTGTTACACGGTAGCATTGACAATACCATAACGACATAGGGACATGCTTTGCAGACAGTTCACCAACAAGGCGTCACCATTTTTAGCCAACGAATAGGGAATTTCAATTAAAATTTAATGATTTCATCCATTATTTAGTCTACGAAGGTCCGGACTCACAGCTAGTCTGTGTGGGTGGGGCTATTCCCCTTACGGCCCATATAGGGATTCATACTATCATATAAACGCCAAGTTATGAACTGCCCGTAATAGACTGCCATATGCCAACATAACATTCAATAATGAAGTAACTACATACGTTAACAAGAGCCACAAGGAACCTTATATCGATCCCATTATATATACCCATTAGATACACACTTTTCACCACAATCATTCGTTGGCCAATGTAGGCATATGCATTTTCATTTAGGCGCCGACATACACCAATGTACATATCCCCATGTGTATATACGTGTTACATTACCGACGAGGCTCTTAATTCTTTCACGTTCTGCGGGGGAGTAGCGTGGTGAGCCACGTCAAAGAGTCTCTTCCCAAAAACAATGTAAAATAAATATCCAGCCATAAATATATATATATATATATATATATATATATATATATATACACACACACAGCTAGCCACAACGTCCATGGCCCATAAGTACTTTACGTTTTCCTAGGGGAGCACTGTAGATACTACATTAAAACAATCCCCCCCTAGAACAATAATGTAAGGTACCTATCAGCCATGTGCGAAGGAACGCGAAGTTTTATAGAAAATGGTAAACGACGGCCCAATGATGCTCTTCATTAAAGCACTAAATATGCACTTGTGAACACAAACATACTATACACGTTAAGGAGACACACTCCCCCTGTTAACACATTCCATTACAGAGCTACAACACACAGCTGTCACTTCCATACAGCTGGTTGTCCGGTAGCCATATCCTACCACGCTACCATACGGACATTCAGGCATTTGCGGAATACAGCAGGAATAGTACAGATTACACATATATATCACTAGTTTATACACACCGAGGGAGCTATCATTGCCCCCATGGCATTTCTACAATGTCCCGGAGTACACGTGACTAGACCACGGAAAGGATTTTTCTACGGGAAACACACATTGCCATACACGCGAACAGGGTCGCAACAGGCCTACTTACAGTGCCAATACCCTATATACAGAGGGCACGGTAGCCCGGTATTTTTATTACAATTTGCTCCGTTTCATCACACTTTAATGACAGAGACTTCCCACAAACGTTCTCCAACTTAGGGAGGAATACTTAGATTTCCCGTTTCATATACACATATACCTACTGCTGTCACACTCACACTCTATCATACACCAGCTATTTTGCATGCTAACTGTGCATAAACGATATAAACTCGTGTCACCAAGCAACACATGCGCTTGTCATTTAATTCGCAAAACGTTGTTGTTTTAAGGGGCCTAACATCTAGGTTATCGGCCCCTGATGGCTTGGGTGATCGTGAAGATGAAAATGAAAAGCGAACTTAAAACTAAAACTAACTACTAACCTACATACTAGAAGAAGAAAATGAAAACTAAAGGAGAATAAGGCAAATAAAGGACAGGAGGAAAAGAAATGCCCTCAACCCTCGAAGAAGGCGGATTGAGGGACTTGGAAGGAAGGAGAGCCATGAAAAGCAGATAGGAAAGTGAAAGAGGAGAGGGTCCGCCCCCAAGGGTAAGGGACAAAAGGGGAAAACGGACCCAGCTCAGGAATCCCCCGGGGTCGCCAACTCCCGAACTCACCAGCCGTGAGCCCCTGAGGGTGTAGCATTATCTAGGGTGCACCAAAAGTGGTGGGGCTACATACACCCGGCCTCCTTGAGGGCCTTAAGCAGAAGGCAGGAGTTAACATGAAAAGAAAAAGAAGGCTGACCCCTCGCAGAAGGAGGGAATCAGAAAAGATGAGACAAGGGCCAATTAAGGCGGGAAAGGAAGAGACTCCCTAGGCCTCGGATACCCTAATACCTTCGGGGTCGGAAGAGAACAAGAGTTGACCAAGTGAGGTCGAGAGGAAAGAAGACAGAGAGGAGCCCGGCACAAGTAAGTGGAAGCAATGCCGGACTCAGCTGGGGCCCCGTGGTCGCCAACCCACAACCCACTAGATGTGAGCCCCTGGGGGGCGTGTTGCACGAGCTGCCGGTCGCCCACGTTAGCAATAATCCAAGTAGCGGCTCAGCTGTTTAGATCCTTCTGCACTAAACCGTCCCTTTGTTCCGATATCACACCCTCGAACTACCCAACCAAACAGCACAATTGGGAGTTCTCCTTTCGAGCCGCGTCCACGCTCTTGGACCGCTCAACCGCCCACACTTCCTACACACAAACCTCCAGCATCCCCAAGGCTCCCATTTCTCATCCCCAGAAATATTACATTGTAGATGGCAGACACTCACGTCCCCTACAATACAAACGTAGACCTGGTAAACCACATGGGCTACTCCAACCAGTTCCAGTAGGTGAGCTATTTCATAGGATCGGTATTGACGTTAAGGGTCCAATTACCGTATCCGACAAAGGCAACATATACATACTTGTAGCGACTGAGTATCTTACACGATACATAATCACCAAAGCAGTCCCGAAGGCCAGTGCTCAACAGATCGCAGAATTTCTAATGGAAATTATCACTAAACATGGTATCTTTCACACATTATTATCTGATAGAGGGACAGTTTTCACATCAAACATCATAACACAGCTCCTCACACTACTTAAGATAAAAGCATATACTACAACCAGTTTCAGCCCTCAGAGCAACGGATTAAGAGAGGCTATGAAAAAAATTATAGGGGGCGCTATTCCGCGATTCACCAATGACGAGGATACTGACTGGGACATTTACCCACAAGCACTAACTTTTAGTTACAATACGTCAGTGTCGCGGGCGACCAAATACACCCCGCATTTTCTTTTACACGGATACCATCCGCGAAGTCCAGTCGATAATATATACATTCCACAGGGCACACTCCCCAGTAACGCGGAACGGTTGCAATATCTACACACAGCGAGAACTACCGCGCGACAAAATATTCGTGCTGCACAAAAGAAGCAAAATTACACTTATGATCCGAAACACAGACACCAGGAATACAAACACGGTCAGCTGATTATGATTTGGTCCCCCACACGTATAAAGAACGTGTCGGAATTCCTAAATCCGAAATGGACAGGTCCAATCAGAGTACATAGAAAGATCTCAGATCTTAATTACATTGTAAATATCCGCTATAACCACAAAATCATTAAAGACACAGTTCACATCCGCCGAAGAAAGCCATATTATACGCGGGAAATGATTCCTAAACCCCGGCCACGCGCAGCTAAGAAACGAAAACGCTAGATGATGATGATAATTGTTGTTTTAAGGGGCCTAACATCGAGGTTATCGGCCCCTAATGATCTGGGTGATGCGAAAATGATAATGAAATGGAAACCAGAACAAAATTATCTGAGACGGAAAATACGTACAAAAAGGAACTCAGATGGAAACAACTCACAATATGGTCTTACAAAAGGGAATTTAGAACGAAAAGGTGCACAAAAAGAATATGATGATGATAATTGTTGTTTTAAGGGGCCTAACATCGAGGTTATCGGCCCCTAATGAAATGGAATGACGTGAAATGAAAGGATGTAGATAAAAACAACTCACTGCCATGGATGAAGCGAAAATGGTGTTTATAAAACAGACAGTGAGCCCCAAAAATTATGCCTTATTTGAATAAAAAGAATAAAAGGCGGATGGTAAAAAAGGATAAAACAAATAAGGCATAGGGAACAATACAATACATAACACAATAAAAAACATAAAACAGATTTAACCACAATTAAAAGTCGTAACTACACCTTAAAACTTAAAAAAGTAACCACTCTCCCTCATGAACCGGATGACGAGGTCAGCTGACGGCTCGTCATCACGGAGAATAAGGGAGAGGGTATTAGGCAGTTTAAGAGTCCTGCGCAGATCGGCCAGATCCACACACTCCAAGAGAAGGTGTGCCACGGTTAGGTGGGCGCCGCAAGTACACACAGGAGGATCTTCTCTCTTTAGCAAGTGGGAGTGCGTAGCAATCCCATGGCCGATCCGGAGTCGACAGAGTACCACAGCTTCCTTCCGGAGAGATCGGAAGGAAGATTTCCACACCTTCGTTGTCTCCTTGATGCCTCTCAGTTTGTTGGGTGGAGGCGTGGCACGCCATGCCTCCTCCCAATGCGACAGGATCGTATGCCGCAACTGAGAGCGCACATCACTAGCAGGCACCTTATACGGTAGCGAGGGCAGTGCGACTGCCTCTCTCGCCGCCTGATCAGCAAGCTCGTTTCCCGCAATACCCATGTGGCTAGGAAGCCACACAAAGGTCACCCCGGTTCCAGCGTTACGCGAACTGACGAGCAGGTCGTGCACACGCTGGACCAACGGGTGCTTCGGGAAACACACATCGATCGCCTGCAGCGCACTCAGAGAGTCAGTACACAAAAGAAAGTGCTGGTGATCGTCTGATAACGTGTACCGCAGAGCCTCTAAGATGGCATAGAGCTCCGCAGTGTACACGCTACACGCCTCGGGAAGTGAAAAGAGAAACCGACGATCCTCAACCACAAATGCACAGCCTACTTTCTCCTTTACCCTCGAACCGTCCGTGAATACAAGCCCTGATCCCGGATACCGTGACACCACGGACTGGAACAACCTCCGATGGACGGAGGAGTCCGTGTCCGACTTGGGGCCGGTGTGCAGATCCAGGATGATATCAGGGCGAGAGACCATCCACGGAGGGGCCTTGCTAGGTACTCGGACGATACAGGAGACAGAAGGAAATCGGAACTGACGGTATAAGTCATCCAAGCGAATCCCCGCCGGCCGAGTGGCTCGGGCGAGCACATCATACAGCCGGCGATTCGGATTGGAAAACAAACATGGATAGCTTGGATGAAGTGGCATCTGTCGAATAGTTGCAGCATAGGTCAGCAGTACTTGTTGGCGCCTCAGGTGTAAAGGAGGTACGCCAGCCTCGGCGAGCAAGCTGACGACTGGGCTTGTCCGAAAGGCACCCGTCGCCAGCCTCACACCGCCGTGGTGGACACTGTCCAGTTTAACAAGCACTCACTTACGGGCCGAACCATATGCTACACTGCCATAATCTAACCTAGATAAAATCAGTGACTTATAAAAGCGCAGGAGCACCACGCGGTCCGCCCCCCATGATGTGCCGCTAAGAAACCGCAACATGTTGAGTTTCTTAGCGCAGGCAGTTTTCAAACACCGCACGTGTGGTTCCCACGTCAATTTCTGATCGAAAAGGAGCCCAAGGAACCGGTACGCAGCAACAACAGGCAAAGCTACATTGCCCAGATAAAGCTCAGGATCTGGATGTAGGGTGCGCTTTCGGCAGAAATGGACAACCGAGGACTTAGCGGTTGAGAATCGAAAGCCATGCTCCCGTGTCCAGCGTTCCACTCTCCGAATAGCTTGTTGTAGCTGTCGTTCAGCGACCGCCATATTTTGCGCACTATAATGTAGAGCAAAGTCGTCTACATATAGCGACGGTACCACTGCTGGACCAGCAGCAGCGACTATACCGTTTATGGCAATCGCAAATAATGTTACGCTAAGCACCGATCCCTGTGGGACTCCGTTCTCCTGTATATGATATTGCGAATATGTTCCCCCTATTCGGACACGGAACAGGCGAAGGGACAGAAAATTCGCAATAAAAACCGGCAAGTTACCTCGGAATTTCCATTGATGCAGGGTAGAGAGGATGCCGTAACGCCAAGTGGTGTCATAGGCCTTCTCGAGGTCAAAGAAAACAGCGACTAGGTGCTGTCTCCGGAGAAAAGCGTCCTGTATGGCAGTCTCCAGGCGTACCAGATGGTCGTTGGTACACCGTGACGCCCTGAAACCACACTGGTATTCAGACAGGAGTCCCCGTTTCTCCAGGACCCACACCAGGCGCCGATTGACCATCCTCTCAAAGAGCTTGCACAAACCGTTTGTGAGACAAATAGGTCTGTAACTCCCTGACAATTTGGGATCCTTATCGGGCTTCAGGATAGGTATAATGATACCTTCCTGCCATTGCGCTGGAAACACACCTTCCAACCAGATACGATTAAACACCCTGAGCAAATAGCGAAAGCTCCCATCGTTAAGGTGTTTAAGCATCTGGTTGTGAATATTATCCGGGCCAGGAGACGTGTCCCTGCAGAGCGCCAGCGCTCCGCGGAGTTCCCACTCCGTAAAGGGCACGTTGTACTCCTCCGAAGCGCGGGAAGCAAAACTAAGATGGAAACGTTCCGCTTCGCGCCTCAGGGCCACGAAGGCAGGGTCATAGTTATCGGAACCGGATATATCCGCAAAATACGAGGCGAGATGGTTTGCAACGCGATAAGGATCTGTAACCAGTTCATTAGCAATGGAAATTCCCGGTACAGTAGAAGATGTCTGAATTCCCGAAATGCGTCGCAGTTTAGTCCACACTTGAGAGGAGGGGGTATGTGCCGTAATAGGAGACACATACCGTTCCCAGGATTGTTTCTTACTCTGGCGAATAAGAATCCGTGCCTTGGCACGGAATTTCTTAAACGCCACCAAATTGGCCATGGTTGGACGCCGACGGTAGTGCTTATGAGCTCGACGACGGTCTCTTATTGCCGCTGCAATATCCTCTGTCCACCAAGGGACGAGTTTGCGACGAGGAGTCCCAGAAAAGGATGGAATGGACTCCTCGGCGGCAGCAAGAAGCACATCGGTGATGTGCTGTACCTCGTCATCGACGCTCCGGCAACCAAGATCAACGAATACAGCTCGTTCTTGAAACGAGGGCCAATTTGCCCGCTTAAGAACCCAACGACTGGGGAACTCAACGGGCGTCTGGTTCAGAAGGGTAAGAACGATCGGGAAATGGTCACTGTCACAGAGGTCATCGTGTACATACCAGCCAAATAAGGGGACCAGCGCACGGCTACACACACTCAAGTCAATGTGTGAGTACGTGCCGTGCGCTAAGCTAAAATGTGTAGCTTCCCCTGTATTTAATAGACATAAATCCAACCCTTGAATTAAGCCTTCCACGTCCCTTCCTCTGGGGCAGGAAGATGGTGATCCCCATTGGGGGTGATGAGAGTTGAAATCACCCACGAGTAGGAAAGGGACTGGAAGTTGATCAACAAGATCTAAGACGTCATTAATATCAAGGGGTTGGTTCGGTGGAAGGTACACGTTACAAACAGTTGTCATAGCAGGCAAGGACACGCGAACTGCAATAGCTTCCAGAGGAGTGGCGATTGGAAACTCCTCACTATAGCAGTCAGAGCGAACGAAGGTACAAACGCCCCCGGAAGCCCGGGCGGCGTCTTGTCGCTCTTTAGAGTATAGTCGGAAACCTCTCAGAACAGTCTCGTGATCAGGTCTGAGGTTTGTTTCCTGTAGGCAGACTATACTCGCCGCGTATTGGGCAATAAGCTGACGGAGCTCTGTCAAATGCCTGTCATAACTGTTACAATTCCACTGTAACAGTGCCATTGTGTGAACTTAGGGAATAAGTTGGAGCAGCAAGCTACTCCAACTTTGACTCTGGAGAATCTACAGTCACTACGTCGACTATAATCTCCATGTCCTCAGGCGAGTTCATGGAGTGACTCGACTCGGTAGATGATTTCCTGGACGCAGTTCGGCGGCGGGGGGATCTCCGTGGGGAGCGCGAAGATCTGGGGGACGAAACGTCCCCAGGCGCAGAAGCATCCGCAGGTGTTGGCGCGGATGGCTTCCCCTTTTTTGGAGAAAGGGAATGCGTAGTGCGGGGTGGGATATAAGGCCGTACGTCACAACGGTAACTTGTAACCTTGACTTTCTCTGGGAGCACCGAAAGCTCAAAGGAAATAATGAAAGCACCAGTATCCACGATTTGACCATTGACCTTGCGCGTAATGCGCCGGACATCAGTCACGTGACGGTGCCGCATATCCTCCTTGAGCTCCTCGTCAGTGTTCAGAATCAGGTCCCGGTGGAAAATAACTCCTCGGACCAGATTCAGGGACGTGTGCTTTTCCACTTTGACGGGAATGTCGCCAAAGTGGTCACATTGCAAAAGTTGTTCAACTTGCTCTCCAGTCCTAGTCTTGAGCAACAAGCTACCGTTCCTCATCTTTTGTACTTTCTCAAGCTCACCATAGACACCTTCTATGTGGCGAGAAAACAAAATACTCTTTACCAGCTTGAAATCACCCCCATCTGTTCTGGTAGCTACCAGAAACTTGGGGTTGTTAGTACCCAGATTTTCACGCACAGATTGTTCCCAGGGGGTTGATCCCCGTAGGGAATCAAATGTTAAAGACTTGGGTGTAGGACCACCCTGTTTGGGTGTACGTCCACCCTGGTTGGGGATTTTTCTTTTAGAACCCATGGCCAGATCATCCTCCCCGAATGTCACCGACATCCGATCACGGGCCGTCACAGTAGGCGCTACCCAGCCAGGGCAAGGCCCGCCTAGCTTGGAAGGCATTGCCCGGGGGTCCGATGTTTTACAATGCCGTATCGGCATGTACCCCTTGGCATATACTGGATTTTACAGCTCAGACATTCGGTTGTGCGGGGACCTGCGTAGTCAGGCGGATACTACTGAACGGGTACATGGCACACCCACCTGTCGGCGCGGCCAAGACCGGAACAGGCTTTTGAGCGTAGTCGCTAGCGTAAGTGGCCCATCCCCTAACAGCACGCACATATAGAAATTTTGGTTGCCAGACCCTGAAAGCAGTGACGGAAAGAAGTGCGATATAACCTAATGAGAGTTATACCGCACGGGTGTATGTCTTTTAGAGCTGACTGTCAAACCCTCGAAAGGGGACCGTTCCGAGAAGCCCTTTTAGTCGCCTTTTACGACTGGTAGGGAGTACCGTGGATGTATTCGCTTCCTCCCACCCACTGGGGGTCCAATTCACAAAACAACGCGGAGTCCTTAAAGTATAGCCAAGGTCGCCCCTTTTAGTCGCCTCTTACGACAGGCAGGGGATACCGTGGGTGTATTCTAAACCCCCCACCCACAGGGGGGACAAAAAGAATACATTGAAAAAAGAACCACAAAACGTAGGCTAGATTCAAAATACGTACACAATGCAATGTAGCGTCGAAATACTTACATAATGCAACTGAAAATCAAAATACTTACAAAATGCAAATGAGATCGAAAATATGTACAAAATGCAATTGAGGTTCAAAATCAAAATACTTACAAAATGCAATTGAAATTGAAAATACACAATGCAATTCAGATTGAAATAAGCCCTATCCCAGTTCCAATCCAAATTATTCACAAAGTGCAATCGAAATTCAAAATCCTTACAAAATGCAATTGAAATTGAAAATGCTTACAAAATGTACGGTAGATTCAAACGACTCATGTGGATTGACAATACTTACAAAAAGCAATTTAGATTGAAAATACTTGACAAATGTAATTTAGATCCAAAATACCCACAACATGCAATTGAGAATCAAAATATGTGCAAAATGCCCACCAAACAAAATGCAATTTTGATTCAAAATTCGTGCGAAATGCGGTTTTGGTTGAAAATACTTACAAAATGCAATTGAAATTCATAATACTCACTAAAAGGCCCCGCAACCTGCATTGAAAGACTTACTAAAAAGCAATTTAGATTGTCAATCTTTACAAAATGCAATTGAGGTTGAAAACAATCGCGAGATGTAATTTAGATCGAAAAAACTTACAAAATGCAACATAGATCAAAAATGCCTTAAAAATCGCTAAAAGGGAATTTAGATACACGGTGAACCAAGTAACAAAAACAGTGCGGGAATCTTAAAGAGAAAAGGAAATAGAAGGAAAAGAGGAGAGGAGAGGGGATGGGAGAGAGGAGAAGGTCCGCCCCAAAGGGAAGGGACAAAAGGGGAAAACGGACCAAGGTCAGGAATCCCTCGGGGTCGCCAACGCCCGAACTCACCAGCCGTGAGCCCCTGAGGGTGTAGCATTATCGACGGTGCACCAGAAGTGGTGGGTCTACATACACCCTGCCTCCTTAAGGGCCTTGTGTACAAGGCAGAAGGTAAAAGGAAAAGAACAAGAAGACTGACCCCTCACAGAAGGAGGGTATCAGGAAAGATGAGACAAGGGCCAATTAAGGCGGGAAAGGAAGAGACTCCCTATGCCTCGGATACCCTAATACCGTCGGGGTCGGAAGAGAACAAGAGTTGACCAAGGAAGGTCGACAGGAAAGAAGAAAGAGAGGAGCCCGACACAAGTAAGTGGAAGCAATGCCGGACTCAGCTGGGGCCCCGTGGTCGCCAACCCACAACCCACTAGATGTGAGCCCCTGGGGGGGAAAACGCTAGATCACATTAAAATCACACAGCTCCTTTCAAACACCTACATCGGTAAGGGAAATGGGATATTAAATCCAGGACTGCGATATTACACAGTAGATGTCACCATATAAGGCACATGCTCGCCAAGACATTTACACATGTATCTACAGGGCAAGACATGTAGAGGTAAGCTGCACATTCACACGAAGCGGCTACACGTGTCTCGCAATCCCGATACGTCCCCAAGAACATAAACGCCAGGGAACAGAAATCGCGATCGTCAAGCACACCACGACATCCCGTCAGTCCATACTCAAAACTAGGTGTCGATGCCATATCCACAGGATAATATTGCAAACATACATTTCCGTTCCCCCAAGCCTCATTTCTAAACTTACAAACACATAGTATCCTACCATTCCATCTACACATAGACCCCCTTCGATGTCATGTCCTCCTAACACAAATGACACGTAGTTCCCACTCATATGCCCGTATCTACCACATACACAGTGCTTTACTCCCAGGTCATCTTCAATCTTCTATACACTTATACTCTATTAACACTCCGGATGCACGTAGAAAGCATTTTTTTCATCGAACATTAACCACAAGTGGATGCCGAAGGATAATCATGAATTTATGCTACAGCATGGACTTCGAATGGGTTAAGCCCATATACACATACATATGAGGGGTCTAGATGCAAAACCGTCTATCTCCATTTTTTTTTTGTAAACATGAGTTATGGTTGGAGTACCATTCTACGAGACTTTAGTGATCTGTTTATAAACTTGTTTGGTTGCAAATCTAGCTATATCCCCTTCAAAAAGAGGGTGAAAATAGTGGTTAGTTGCAAACCAGGCAATCTCCGCATGGCGTTGAGGTGCAGAACCGTCTATCTCCATGGCTCAACATGACTCAACAAAACCACGCTATCCTGTGGCATTATGATGACATGTTTGTGACATTAGCGCTCCTACGGCCATAAGCGTCACCAGATAGCAGTTAAGTAGTCACGTTGGCAGTCTAGCGTAAGGTCTGTGGATCGTTGTTATGAGCTAGGGAATAGCGTGTGAAGTTTGTTGGGAGAGTAACGACCTGATTGTAATTACTGTGTCTAATAATAACAGAAAAAGGTCATGGAGATCAATGCCGAGCCCATTTCACCAACCAAGGCAAGAAAGAGGCAAAGGCAACATGAGAAATGGAAGAGGAATATCACAAAGCAAAAGCGGTTAGTGTCTTTTATAGTGTACAGCCCGGGGGGCAGTACCCCCTGAGAGCCACCCCGCCATCTTTCGCCAAAACCACCCCAACTGGAAACACCATAACTCCAGGACATATCTCTACACAGCAAGCGACGGCCACCTAAGCCTAGGAGGTTAGCCAACTAATTGCAAAACATACACAAACATTTACACTAACAAATATCTGGGGCAGCTATATTGACGCAATGCTGACCAAGCAGCGCCGCAACGTACAAGAACGGAGCCCAGAATGGAAGGATTATCTGTTATGTAGTGTTCTTCGCCAGCGGCCCTGTCCGACGTCCATTCTACACCAGGTGAGAATCCAGCTTGTGCTCAGAATCCTTTATTTTGTAAAACACCTACCCTGACACTTTGTACTACATTTATATCTGTTCAAACTCCCCAAGAGGGACATACCATTACATCAAGTGGCCATTAAATACTTGGTCAGTAAGCTACACTTGTATTACTGATTACACTCCACTTCACATCCTCATACCCCACCTGACCTTAGCCATAAGTGCCCCTGACCGTAGCGGTCAGTAATTGCTTCGTCAGACTCCATTATACTCACAGCACGCGACTCGACTGCCGAGCGTCGAGCCGCTGAATCGGCACGTTTATTGAATTACTCATTCCGCTCAGCTGGCAGGCCAGTTTAGTAGCTTGCACTTAAACATTCATCCCCTAGCAAATACATGCATCTTGCAGGGACGCCCCCAAGAGATTAAACACTAACACCAACACACTACACTAGTAGTCTCTCCCAACCACGGGAAGCTACTCTCATCCAGAAATAGCCTTCTAAATTAGCACACTGACACAACCGTGTTTTATCCCAACTACCCCCAACCAAGGGATTAAAACATATTTGGTGGAGGCGCTGCTACCACGCACAATAAGGGTAGGGACTGAAACAACGAGCCCCCGTGGTAGAACGACCCGTACCGCAAACAGCCAAGCGAAATAACGATTTTTTTTTCTTCTCAGAATACGCCCCACATTTTACCTTAATTTGACAGGGATTTACATTATTAAAACCACCCACCCTCCCTAGGAAGAACCCTCAGATTTATTACACTAACAGCCAAACACACGTAAATCAAAATGGCCCCATTATACCGTTTGGCCATGCTAAGAAACATTGCGGAGTTCCAGGACCTAATCGCCTGGCATAAAGTCTTCGCAACAAGGCAGCATTACCTGCAGAAATATCAACAGCTCCTACACGCACAGTACATTCGCGTAATCAAGACACTTGTCCGACCAAGGAGCACGGCTCAGAATAGGAAAATGAGAGCCAAAGTTCCCACCCTTCGCAGACAACTGAATCGCTCCCATTGGAGACTACACTGTTTACACGACGTAATGTTCCAACAGTATAATGCACTTAGGGAACAACACAAATATATAGGGACTTGTGGGACAAAGGTCGCTGAGCAGGCCATACGCCTTAACAGGGAGTATGCCCAAATTTGGGATGATTACCACGAACTCCAAGCCAACAAGGCCATTTTTGAGTTTTCGGCAGGGCCACCAACCCAGCTGGGAGAGGACATAGGCGTAGATACGCTGACTCGGCAATTCGCGAGGATGTCCATCTCTACACCTAGCAAAACACAGGGGAAGGAGTTCGCCGTGGTCACAGTTCAGAAAACGGCCAGGTTAGGCTCTAACACACCAAAGGGGCACTCGAATACATCAGCACAATTCACAGCACCAGTTCAGAAGACTATTAGGCCGGGATGGAGGCAGACACAAAGGAAGGAGTCTACCGTGGCCATAGGCCAGAAATCGGTCAGACTACCCTCCAACACATTGCCAGGGCAATCACAGACAAATACACGACCCTTACCGCCAGTTCAGAGGGCGATTTCGCCAGAGCGGAGGCGGACACTAACATGTGCACCCCCAGTACAAATGCATAAGAGGGTGTTGCCTTCAGCCCCTCAGGGTGCAAAACGCACGCCCGTGCACACTGACCAGCCACAAACACACAATACACGGGGCATAAGAAAGGTTTTATTACCTACCCCACGAGGCCAGGCTGACAGGAGGACACACACCCCTATAGACACTGCCAGGGTAGCGCGGCACGCAATCAGCCCCTCAGGCAACAAGCACACTCAGGCCAATATCGAGGCACTACGGTGAACGTAGACCCAGACTTTCTTTGCTACAAACCCCTCAAGAAAATAGTAAAGAAGCACCCCAATTGGTATCAGGGGCCTATGCCTTAGTGACAGGGCGAAAGTATTCACCTTCTCGAGCAATGGCGCTCGGACGTGGATAACAACTTTCGCTATGAAAAATCCACTCTTCCCATAATGGAAAGCGGCCTAGGAAAAAGACAACTCACATGGCATAATAAAATTGAAGCCAGGGCTGTAGACACAGTGATAGACAATTCCACGGACGGCACCTCATAAACAACATAAATCACAACCATAGGCGCCCATAGACGCAATTTTTCCCATATGTATTAGAATCATGCACGCACAGAAGGATTTATATTATATGTATAGGTACTTACAGATCATGATGTACATGTCTTAAATAGACACCAGGGTTTGTATATAACATACACTAATGTCACTCGCATCACAAGTATACACAAGGGTAGGTTCTTTTACATGCAGGAAACACATAAATTGACAAGATAAACCAGGGATAGCGGCATAGAATATAGCCCTTATTGAAAAGGCCGAATATGCGAAGAAGGGTAGGGACTCGCATGAGACCGAACCCAGGCTCCCAAAGAGGACCAACACACATCCACGCGCACGGCAATGGAAAACACATAATTATACAGCTTCTCATAGGCACTATCCTTCACTCACACAGAACCATACTATAAGACATGTTTCCCAGATGTCATAGACAAGGTATCCTGTAAGGGAGAATATACCTTATAAATGCATAAATGTAAGAAGGGAATGAACATTTTATGTTATATTACTATGTCACATTGTAAGACACTGCGCAAAATGTGCGCCGCAGGACGGGAAAATTTTTCTCATCCCCTTCGACAGTTGCTAAGCCAAGTGGGAACACCATAGAGTGAAATCCCAGACTTTGGGAAAATGAAAATCCACAGCCTGCTTCCAGTCTCCGACCGGGTCAGGAATGGGATGAATGAAGCCCCCATCTAGCGGCGAGGATATGAACTGTGCAGGCTGCCGAGGCCTGACGCACTCCTCTGGGGCAATGATTAAATGAATGACAGATGAAATGAAATGATAGTGGAGAGTGTTGCTGGAATGAAATTCTGACAGGGAAAACCGGAGTACCCGGAGAAAAACCTGTCTGCCTCCGGTTTGTCCAGCACAGATCTCACATGGAGTGACCGGGATTTGAACCACGGACCCAGCGGTGAGAGGCCGGCGTGCTGCCGCCTAAGCCACGGAGGCTTCCCAGACTATGGGAAAACCCACATATTTCCGGAAGGCACACAGTAAGCTCAACCACCACAAACATCAGTAACACTGAAAAAACTGTGCCAGAGACACAGGCCAAAGGGCAACATGAATGAGTATCCTGAACAAAGACGGTCTCAAACCCGTGACCTTCTGAATACCAGGAGCGCAAGGTCGGGTAGCCATCCAATTGAAGGATACAGCGATAAGGGACAGTCACACTAACAGGAATATATTCGCATCAGGTATACAATATCACAAAATATGGGAACACAATATATGAACAGAGGTAGGTTCTTTTCCATGACGGGAAGCCTAAGGCACATCATATATGCTCACAATAGAAGAGCGTGTCACCAAACCCACACACACGTGCTTAACACATGCAGACCGCCAGACCAGTAGCAGGTAATGCCCACGTCAGTGAAACTTGACACTATCGCAGTCAGCGATAAGACATAATGGGACAGCCGACCTTCGCAAGCAGCACACAGCCTAGAAGCGCTCTCGCTTTGGAAGGTACACACACAATCATTCACGCCATTTTCAAAGCCGTATAACTCCCGTAGTGAAATACGAGGGACGTTCCGAAACACACAAGACACGCACACTTAACGTACATCTTCGCATGCGTGTTTCAAACACACAATATACGCCACGGTACATAAAACCCAGAAAATATGGTCCCAAGGCATTAGCCCAGGCATTAGCCTAAAGCAGATGCATTGCACTAACGCCCTATACAAGCACATAAACGATTGAGCCACACAATCATGAACACAGGAAGGTTCTTTAACAACATACATACATACATACATACATACATACATACAGGAGCGTAGATTCGTTCCAATGTACTCGCTACAACAGCCTACTCAGGGCATTAGCGACCCCGGGACTACCAATAGGGGGCGTACCGAGAACGCCAGGCTTCTACGGGGACCACAAGACATTTTCTTTTTGAACCATAGGGCCCGACACCTGAATACGGGGGACACCACGCTCACAGACAATTTCTCACACAAAAGAGGTAACACCGCATATTGGGCCAAAAATCATGGCAAACTTGGATTACCCCGAACACAGGCAATAGACTTGCTATACACAAATTATAGACAATTACATAAAACAGAGGATTTACGGAAGAAAAGTCCACACAACATTGGTAGCGAAAACATGACAGGTTAACACATTGGCCCTCCTAGAATGTAAAACAATGTCAACATACGGACAATGGCGAAAGTCACGTTTCATTAGCCTTCATACATAACATTAGAAACTTCCTACAAACAAGGACACAAAAACGAATACAACAAAACACTGAGTTGCGAATTCCTGCGCATTGCAACACTGTTGCCGGTAGACATTTTTTTTTTCATAACCAGACGTGACAAGGACGCGCAAACATGATGACACGGAACAAAAATCAACAACAATAATAACATACAGTGACACGGATGTTGACACAGGATTCAGCGCTATTACAATAGGCCTGGCATCCAGTAATGTACAAATACTATAGGCCGGATTCATCTTAGGAACACAGGAGCATGTATACAAGGATATTAACACGCAATAAGCGACACCCGACGATTAACCACGCGCCACGAGATAAGCCTCCTCCGATAACGTCCCACGCGCCAGCGTGCGGCAGCGGTACGCGACTTCACACGCAGCCGCGCTAATTACAGCCACGGGCACCTCCTGCCTACACGCGCCCAACAATCAGGGGCGGATATAGACAGCGTCCATGAGAGAACAACCCCCCCCCCCCAATAACTTATTTCCTTGTTGTTTAACCATTATAGGCGATCAGGCCATGACAATTCATACTTACAGTCACTTGCTACTCTAACGTTATGAACACGAAACTAGATTAGGCCGTGACGTCACAGCGTCACTGCACCCCAACCTCCTAAGGGCAGCCCGAAGGCGGCGCCCACAGACACAAACATTTTTACTCAACGTGGGTATCACAGACCCACAGGCAGTCCACAGACTGGTAGATGTTTACGGCATCTCAATTCCACCAGTGTACATCCCAAGGAAAGATAGAGAGCACATCTTGACCAAGAGAGGATCACACACCACGACAGGAGCAGAGATGGATAGTGCCATCAGGATGGCCAAGATACCAACTACGGGCACCATTCCAGCACCCTTCTCCCTACATAACCTGTCACCTACAACACTATCCAACACAAACATACAGACACATAAAAACAGCTAGACTACATTCCAAAATATACATCGGGGTTGATAGACTTCATGCGTCTAAACAAATTCAGGTATGCTATACCTTGGCCCCAAATGCCTACACCCGAGTATTAGGGGTGAGTCGGAAACAATATCAAGCGTAATGCACATCTCTATGTAAAGAGATGAGGCCACATTTATACTAACAACTATTTTTTTTATTAAATAATCCCGCATGCAAGGGACATAGAATTATTATACCTCGACCGATGCTTTATCCTCAAGTGAGAGCGGGTACGCCTCATATCCATCCCCATGCATGGAATTTCCTATCCACATACCAGGGTTTATTATTATTACACCTGCATGGCACTTTTAAAATTTTTTTGCACACTTGGGAAAAATCTACCCCGTCCACTCACTGTAAAGACCTCCTAGCAGCATCACCGGCTCCTGGCCACCATTAACATGGAGACCGACGATGCACGACCCCCTCCTACCGCGCTATAAGCCCATTCAGCAAATAACACCCCCGGATCCTAATAACAGGGACCCAACACCCTACAAACCCACTAACGCCCCCAGGAAATTACCAAGGCATTACCGCTGGAAATCCGACATGGCAATTACAAGCCTAAAGTAGACAATGCATTTAGAAGATCCTACAACCCCGGAACACTTAAAATTTTACATAATTACATGGTAAATTATTTACATATCACACTTATTAAAAAAAAGGAATCTGATATCACACTGGATGGTGATGAGAGTGTAAATGGAAGGCAGAGACGCCACACAAGAACAGAGCTGGAGAAGGCGATGATGAGGCCTGACCCAGTTGACTGAATGACTGACAGACGAACCTAGAGACGACCATATCTGGACTAGACATCTAATTAGTATGTAACCTAAGTAGAGCTTCTATGGCGGGAAGTTAGCCTTCCACTCGCGGAAATGAAGAAGGATCTCAGGATTCAGCGGGACCAATCCTAGATCCGCCAAGTCCTCGTCCCGCGAGACGAGGTGAAGACGACCATATATATAATAACAAATGCATTATAAATAATGCATATGGAATGAATGCAATCATTCGGTCCCGTGCCCACATAAATGGATGACACCGAGTCTCCAGAGCGTAAATGGTCACGCACCGGGCGGCCAGAGATATTAAATAGGTATGCAACGGGCTGCCAAAAGGGGTTTCGTGGGCAACCCAGCAATAAATATAAACAGATGATAAATGGCGAATAATGCCAACACAGGCAGGTATAAAAGCGACGAACAGGATAGCCGAGCGAGGCGTTTGCTCTTTAGCAGCGCAGTCGCCCAGGTCTTTATTAATTACTAATAAGGTAATGTCGACAATTAGTATTAAGACGGAGGGGACTACGAGCCATTGCCGGGTTCCGGTCCCGACAATAGGTTACAAGGGCCCCTGGAAGAGAAATCGACCGGACGAGCCTCCATCAAAATTCTAGCGTATAGGTCACAGTGCCATTTAAAAGGCAACTTAGATTTAAGCAAATTTAATAAGCACTGTTGCAAAACAGTAGCTACAGCACATTTCGGCATTAGGGTAAGGTCCACCTCGGCATGTATATACAGGATATTTTTTCATTTAGTATTAATTAATATAATTTAGGTCAAACTTTTTTTAAAATCAAGATAAGAGCGTCCGGCACCTGGCAACTAAAAATCGTTACCAGGGTAAGTCCGACAATATATAGCGAAAACGCACGTATGCAACGCGAACGCGACACACAGCGTTCGGCACCTGGCAACTAAAATCCGTTACCAGGGTAAGCCCGACAATACATAGGATAAATACGATTATAGGCGCACCAAGGGCGGTGGCACAGGAGCCAGCCGACCCATACAACAGCGATAATCGCGACAGCTCGGTACAGCAACCAAGGCTGACCGGCCACAGCGGTGCGAGAGAAAATTTATGGCCAAGGGTATTTCATAAAATATGTATTTGAATTTCAGAGAAAGAGCTCCATCGATACGGCAGAGATCGTCAAAGACCATGGTCACAGTTGTAACAGATTTGATACACTACACCGCCCTATAGCGGGCTACACACACAAATACACGGAGAAAAGCGGAAGGATACAGACAGGATGGTAAGATCCAGTCGGCTCAGGCTAAATTAGACTTAAGGGGCGTTACACTTAGTCTATATAATAAGCGCAGTGAGGGAACCGATATATATATACATGTACTGTAATCATAATAACATAATCCACTTTCAGGAATGCAGGAAAGTCAGGAAGCAACGGCATGCACAGAACCACATATGAAATGGCCATTAATGCATTTTATTTTACAGAGGACGAGGAGCATAAACATGTATATTGTAAATATATTTCCAACAATGAATTACACTACTTATCTCTCACACACAAACCCACTGATCTTCGTCATTTTTCAGTCGCACCCCTAAAGGTGACGACGCCGCGGCCAGCAACGTAAGGTGACCGTGGGGCACCGAGCAATGCTGACGCAATTACAGATATGAAACCGCTTAAATAATGGGCGACATGCGATGGCCAGGAATGGTACAATCTTGTAAGTGCCAAATCTAGCCATCAAGGTGAATTCTTCCACCCAAGGAGGGAAATTCACGACAACAGGTGAACGGTTTAGCCACTAAAGCACAGTGGCAGGTCAAAGGCCACAGATGAGTGGCACAAGGAGAAGGTGGCCAAGAAGGAACAGCGCTATGGCCACATACACAGGAAAAAGCGCTATGGCCACATACACAGGAAAAAGATACTCATGAGGTTTAGTAATAATAATAATATAATTAAGGCCAGAACATAAGGATTGTAATAAAAATTGTAACAAATTATAAAACCATCACAGTGTACAGGCCCCGGGGGGGCTGCACCCCCTGAAAGCCACCCCCATCATCTATTAAAACCACCCCTAACTGGCAAACAGCATAAGTCCAGAACAGTACTTTTTACACAGCAAGGGCGGCCGACCAGCTCGGGAGGCTAGCCAACCACTTGCATCACACTCATAAACATCTACACTATAACTAACTGGGGCAGCTATGTCAATGGAATGCTGACTGTGCAACGGCAGGACCTATAAGAAGTGAGGCCTTTTGGGAACTGTATCTGTCATACAGTGTGTGTCGCCGAAGGCTCTGCTCCAGCTACTATCATCAGGTGAGCATCAGCAAGTGTTCAGATATCCTATACTTTGTAAAACCCATCCACAAACTTGTACACTTAACTTGTACCATTATTTACATTCCCCTAAAAGGGACTTACAATTTCATACTCACTGGCCAATAAACACTTGGTCAGTAATCTACACATTGCATTCATAATTACACGCCTCTTTACATCCTAATACCCTTCCTGACTCTCGTCATGATTGACCGTGACTAGTAGCCAGTAATCGCCTGCTCAGGTTCCATTGTGTTTCCCGCAGCGACTCGACTGCGTAGGTAGCGAGCCGCCGGCATAGCTGACATCAGCACGTCTGTTATATAACTTATTCCAACCAGCTGGGAGGCAGGTACGTTAACCTGCGTCCAGAGGCTCATCCCCTAAGCGACACTTACGTCTTTATAGAAGCACCCCCTAGCATTTTAACACCAAACAACACTCTACACTGGTAAGCTTACCCAGCTACGGGAAGCTGCCCTCTCTAGGAAGCACCTTCCAAATTAGTACAATAACATATATGTTTTAGCCCTAACCAACCACCCAACTAAGGGATCTAAAACAAATTGGTGGAGGCCGGGTACCACGCACAGTAAAAAAAAAGGGCTCATACAACGAGTTCTCGTGGTAGAAACGGTCCGTACCGCATACAGCCAAGCGAAAGAGTTAAAAAAAATTATTGACAGAAAGCATGATTTTTGCTTCACACTAGCTACACTAGCTACACAAGGGAATTTTTTTCCAAACCAACCCCCACCCCCTCGAAAGAGTCAGAAATTGCGTACGCATTTCTCCTTACACTCACCCGTAACGCAGAATGGCACCACGTGCAGAAGCAACAGAGATTGTAAGCCATAGAGGCAATAGGGATACACCGATACTATTAGCATTATTGCTAAGGTGCCAAAGGCATATACAAAGGCGACAGACACAAATACGGGCACTTCAAACAAAAGTCGGGGCAATACAGGGCAAACAGTCATACACTCCGTCAGAGGGTAGGACAACTCGACTGAGATGCGCGCACAAGCACTTAAGGCACATACATGAACACCTCAATAGGAGCCATGTCCAAAGGAACAGAATATACGACCAATTAATCACCACACATGGTCCTGTAATAGATAACGCAGCCCTCGAAAGAGTGAGGGTGCACTACACAATTTTACACACTCAATACAGGGAGCTCATTCGAGAACAAGCGTTTCTCCAACTGGCGGCCACTGAACTGTATAGGACACAAGCAAATTGACACAACAGTTTGCCAACGGGCCATGAGCCTCAATAGGCAGTACTCCCAAATTTGGGGAGGAATATAAGGAAATCCAGGCGAACAAGGCCATTTTTGAGTTCATGGCAGGGCCGCCAGCCCAGCCGAGAGAGGACATAAGCGTAGATACGCTAACTCGGCAATTTGCGAGGATGTCCCTCTCGCCACGTACTGACACACAAGGGAAGGAGTTCACCGTGGCCACAGTCCAGAAGACGGCCAGGTTAGACTCCAACACACTGCAGGGCCAAAGTCACAACAATACACGTCCCTCAGCTCCGGATCGGAAGGCAATTTTGCCAAACCGAGGAGCAGAACCTAGGCCAACCCCCTCAAATCGGACAAACGAGAGGGAGTTGACGCCAGGACCCTCGAGTACACGTGACATAACAGGGAGAAAACGGGAGGTAACCACGTCATGGGCTGAGAACGTACAGCCCGCCCTACAGCACATTAAGCCCACACACACCTACACAAATAGGCAAACACAAGGGCAGGAGAGTACCGTGGCCATAGGCCAGAAATCGGGTAGACTACACTCCACTACATCGCCAGGGCAAACACAGGCAATCACACAGCCTTTACCGCTAGTTCAAAGGCCAAGTTTGCCAGAACGGAAGCGGGCACCGGCATGTGTACCCCAGGTGCGAATGCATAAGAGGGTGTGCCTTCAGGCCCTCAGGGTGCACAACACACACCTCCACACTCTGCCCAGGCGCAGACACACAGTACACGGGGTATAAGAAAGGTCTTATTGCCTACCCCCCCCCCCCCGAGACCGGGCAGTCAAGAATATACACACCCCCATAAACTCTACATCTTTGGGGGGCTCTTATAGCTTTGGTGTGCACGGTCGGCGGATTCCTACATTCCTCCCGTGTCGTACACCTTCCTCAGGTCGTTACCTTTGGTACGAGCCTACCTGACTTCCTGAGTTTGCTACTTGTGTTCTTCATGTAATTTTGTAGGTGGTATTTTATTAGAATCTTATATCAGAAGTCTGTAGTTTTATGAATTTGTGTATTTTCCTTAAGGGATGGTATAGCGTACCCTAGGGGTACAACAACCCCCTTTGTAGGGTTAGTTATCGACCTCGATAACTGGACGAAAACGTGGGGTGGTATTTTGAAAAATAAGTCATCATCTTCTTTCTTGACAATCTTCTATCTTCTGCTCTTCTCTTCTTTTCTTCTTTTAATTTAGGTCATCGTTGTATTGTTGGTGTCGTAGCGGCCCGGAGACACTCGTGTATAGACACAGCCAAGTACCACTAACAGGGATATATTCGACCCACGCTTACATTAACACAAAACTTGGGGACACGAATGTATTTAATGGAAGGTTCTTGTCCATTACGGAAAGCCATGCTCACAACAACGGAGCGAGCAATCAGGCTTCCACATACACACGTGCTGGACACAGGAACATTGTCAGACAAGTAATAGATAGTGCACACGTCAATGTAATTAGATACTATCGCCGTCAGCGATAAAACACCCGTGACTGGGCGACCTTCAATAGATACGGACAGCCAACATGCACGCAGCTCTGAAGGTAGAAGACACCATCATTTACGGGAGTTTCAAATCCCTATAACTGCCAAATTACACTACGAGGAGAATTCCAAAAGACCCACATTTTTCACGCCAAAGCGTATTTTCATCTGCGCGCCACAAATTCACGATACACGTGCCAGGGGACATACAGCACGAAAAATCGTAACACCAGCACCTTATACCAAGGAGGGTGCGAACTCACGACCACACAACACAGTCGTGCCAAAAACAAACTAACCAACGTTATTTTTGGCGCGAAAAACACAATCAAAAGCCACACTGGGGACAATCAAATCCCAACAGACAACGCAGACATAGAACACAGAGAACTACATGGGATGGCGGGTCCGAATGCCCAGCAAAAATCGGACGCCATGGAAAACAAAAATCCAGAATCACAATTACACTGAAATTGGCCCCAGACAAGCACATAAGTGGGTCAGATACATGTCCATAGTCACAGGAAGGTTCTTTTCCCATACATAATGGAGCACAGATTCGCCCCAGGGTACTCGCTGCAACAGCCTACCTCGGCATTGGCGACCCAGGAATTCCCAACAAGAGGGCGCACCGAAAATTCTAGGCCTCCAAGGGGATCACAATATACTTCCCAGACATGGATTACACATAGTTACACAAGACAGAGGTCTTGCTGAAAACAGCGTACACACAACATCGGTAGGCAAAAACGGGACAGATTAGCACACTGGCACTCCCGGAATCCCAAACAATGACAACATGCCGACATTCGCAAAAATCACGTTCCGGCAGCCGACATACGTAACGTCAGAATCTGCCATTACACAAGCAAAACACTGACTTGCGAATTCCCGAAGCATTGCAACACTGCGGTCGGCAGACACTATTGTTACAACAGACATAACACTTAGTAATGTACAGACACGTTAGGCCGGATTTATCATAGGACCACAGAAGCTTGTTTACAAACACGATAACAGATTACACGAGCCGGCTGGCAATTAGCATCATGACACGATAAGACGTATCCGATAAGCGGCACGCGCGACAGCGCGCTGCAGCGGAACGTCACTACAGTCACGCAAGCCTCAGTAATCACAGCCACGGGCACCTACTCCTCCGCGCTCACTAATCAGGGGCGAATACAGACAGGGGCTCTGAAGGAGCAGACCTCCCCAATAACTACTCCTCTTTTTATTTTTAATCCCAAAACCATCACAGGCGATCAGGACATGACCAGTCACACTACAACCACGTATTACATTAACATTACAAATGAGAGACCAGATTAGGCTGTGACGTCATAGCGTCACCATACTTTACTATCCCCAAGAGCGGATAGAAAACAGACATTGACCAAGTGAGGATGACAGGAGCAGAGACGGATGGTACCAGCGAGATAGCCTATTTACCACCCTCAGGCTACTATTATACCACCTTTTTCCTTCCATAACCTTGTCATTCAGTACATTAGCCAACACAGACATACAGACACAATAAAAACAGCTACACTACATGACAAAATATACTTCGGGGTTGATAGACTTCATGCGTTTAAAGAGAGGGCTCACTACGCCCTGGCTCTCAATGCTAACACCTGAGTATTAGGGGTGTGTCGGAAAGAATGGCAAGCGTAATGTACATCTGTAAGCAAGAGATGAGGCCAAATTTATATTAACAATTCTTTTTTATTAAATAATCCCGCATGAAAGGGACATAGTATTATTACGCCTCAACCGATACCTATCCTTAAATGAGAGCAGATACGCCTCATATCCAGACACATGCATGGAATATCCCACCCACATATCAAGGGTTATTATTATTGAACCTGCATGACACTTTGAGAAAATTTTTGCAAACCTGGGAAATACCTACCCCCGTCCACTCACTGTAGAAGCATCCTGATAGCATCACCGGCCCCAGGCCACCATTAACATGGAGCCCAAGATGCGCAACCCCCTCCTACCATGCTTTAAGCCTATTCAACAGATAACAACTCCCGGAGCCCAATAACAGGGAACCCAACGCCATAAAACCCTATTAACGCCTCCATGAAAAGTAACAAGGCATTACAGCTGGAAGTCCGACATAGCACAGTAGACCTGAAGTAGTCTATGCATTTAGAAGATTCTACAACCCCAGAACACTTAAAAATTTTACATTTTCTACACAATAAATTATTTACACAGCACACTCATTTTTTATATAATAAAAAAGGAATCTGTGACACGCTGAATGATGATGACAGCGTAAGCGGAAGGCCAGAGGCACCACACAGGAGCAAAGCTGGGGAAGGCGATGATAAGCCCTACCCCAGTTGGCTCACTGACCCAAACCAATAAAAGACGAACTACGTAAGGTCGAAGCGCCGATGACCTAGCACGGGCAAACGTCGGAGTCCTGGAAGGCCTAGCCTGCCCCCGGGACAAAGAAAAGTTACACCCACTATGTGCTACGGACATCGATGCCAGACCTGCAGGGGAGACTTTCTAAGGATGGTGGGAGACATAGCCAGCTCCACACCGGACTCAGGAGATGACCCTAGGGACGACCAAATCACGACTAGACTATTAGTTAGCATGTAAGTAAGTAGAACTTCCAGGGCGGGAAGTTATTCTCCTACGTGCAGGAGTGAAGCAGGATCTTAGGGTTCAGGTAGACCAACCCAATGCCAATATGGGCGAAGAGGACCCCGGACGCCACCATTCCCGGAGGATATTATTACTGCCAATATGGGCGAAGAGGACCCCGGACGCCACCATTCCCGGAGGGTATTATTTTATCGGACGATATCCAACGCCCACATAAATGGCTGACAACGGGTCACCAGAGCTTAAATGGTGACGCATCGGGCAGCCAAAGATATTAAATGAGGAGCATTGCGAGCACTCAAAGGGGTTACAGTGGGCAGACCCAACAAAAATGAACACATCAATGACAACATGCAAATACAACGGCAATGAACAGGCAAGTACAACGGGCGATGCGGTTTGCTTTGTGGCACCGTAGTCGCCTGCAACTTTATTAATACTAATTAGTAAGCATTAATATTAATGTCGACAACTAGTTATTAAGGGGAGCACCCCACAAAACACATGGGTGACAATGTGCAAGGGAGGTCAATAGGTAGGGGTAACTCCTTCTAGGCGCAAGGTAATTCCAAACTACTATACGTACGAGTCCAATGGAGGATCCGTGTTGAGCATGAAACGTAGTACCCAAACCACAATCTGCATGCGTAGTCACTCGGATTACCGACACCACACTGCAAATTGGGCGAAGGTCCCTGGGTACTATACGCATGCTCGCATATTTCGATAGTCAAAGGCGCAGGTAAGCCCTAGGAGGCACCCGTAATCCCAATACCTCCCTATACATTGCATGCCATCGAAATTTTAGCATGAAAGACAGTTGCATTTTACACGCAACTTAGAATTAAGCAAATTTACCAACCGCTGTGGTAAATAATAGCACAGCATATTTCGGCAATAGACTAAGTTCAACCATCGGCTTATAAATATCAAACATTTTTTTTACTTATCATAATTAAGGTAAAATCTCTCGGCACCTGGCAACCAAAAACCGGTACCAGGGTAAGCCCGATAATATAACACAATAGGATAAAATACGTTAGATTAACTAGGTTAACTAAGATTACGATAAGCACTTTAAGGGTAAGGAAAAACATTACGGCACCGTCTAGGGTAAGCCCGATCATACATTAGGAAAAACAAACATATGCAAGGAGACCATGACATTAATAGTGGCCAAAGGTTAACACTAATCATGTCATTTATTCCAGAGGAAAAAGAGCTTCAGCCAGTCAACACACTGACACAGGAGCCGATATAAAGAATATGCAATATTGTACAGAACCCCAGGGGTATGCACCCCTTGGAGACCATCCCCCCATCATCTACTTAAATCTCCTAACTGGCAATCCTTGTAAAGCCAGACCAACATCTATCAAAACCGCAAGGACAGCTTGCAATCCTGGAAAGCTGGCCCAATCCTTGCACAACTACTACAAACATCGACACACTATTAACTAGGGCAGCTATGCCATCACAATGCTGACAGCATAGCGCCGAAGAGTATAAGAAGGCGTCTTAATCAGGTCAAGCTCTCAATCAATTATCAGTTTTATAGTGTGACGGCCGAAGGCTACGCTGGTATCATCAGGTGAGTGAGTCAGAACGTGTTCAGAATCCTATAACTTTGTAACCTTACTCCCAATTTGTATAGACAAGTTTGTACACATTGTAACATCACCACATCCCTTAAAAGGGACTCACATATCCATTATTACTGACCAATAAACACTTGGTCAGTACATACACCTGCATTACTGTTTACACGCTTCTTCACGCCCTAACTCCCTTCCTGAAATCTCCGTCACTATTAGACGTGACTTATAGTAGCCAGAAACTTGCTAGTGCAAGCAACATCGTATTCCCGTACCGGCCGGCTTGCTAGCAGCGGCCCGCGCCATATAGCTGACACGTACAAGTCGATTATCTAACCAGACAGCTGGGCGACCAGCACGGTGACCCTTGCATTGAGTTCCATCCCCTAAAACACTCCTACGTTATTTATAGGAGCGCCCCAACACTAACACAACACTCTACACTGGTCAGCTTGCCCGACTACGGGAAGCTACCCCCTTTTAGACACCTTCTTCTAAATCAACACAATAACTCTTCCGTTTTAGATCCTACCACCCCCAAATAAAGGGATCTAAAACAGATGGTGGAGGCGGGGTACTACGCACAGTAGAACAGGACTCAACCAACGAGCCCTCGTAGTAAAAACGACCCCTTCCGTACCGCAAAAAAGCCAAGCAAAATTGTGAATGTTTTTTCCTAGACGAGAGCAGCATTTTTGCTCCGTACTACTTACACTGGGAATTTTTTCTCCCAAACCAACCCCCCAGCCCAAGAAGGAATCAGAGAGAATAAGAATACACTGACAAACACGCACAGTTACAGTTTTTTTTTCTTTTTCTTAGAAGACGCATACATTTCATTTAGAATGGCACCTCATGCAGAAACAACAGAGATTGTAAAACATGGAGCCAATAGGGGTACGACAACAATACTTACACTACTACTCACCCTCATGGTCAGCGGGAACCTCACAAGCGCCTTAAAACAAGCCCCAAGAGGGGCGAGGGTAAAGATTACCCCCGGCGTCCATTGGAAACACATACGGGGGCAGACGGTTTATCAGGCCAATATACCCATCACCTATGACGTACCGGTAAAACAGGAATACGTACCGGTACCGTCGCCTACACTAGATGATGGCCACAAATCCCAAATGTACTCACTATGGGAGGCCATCGAACAAGCACTCAACATACACGGTGATACAGAACAACTCCGAGGGACATCCACCCCTGTGCAGACTATGCGGGGGAGGGATAGGAGAGAACTAACATTTATAGGGAACTTCTTACAATACTGCTGCGGCGTTGCTACAGAGGAAGACAGTAAAACATTACGAATGACGCAGCAGCAAATCGCGAGCTACACAGACAACTTAGGTAAAATGATCCACGCGAACCACAAGGACTTAACCGAGACTACACTTAAGCTAAACAATTGGACACATACGGTACACGACTCTATTGCCACAATCACGGAACAAATACAAGCACTTGCGAATGCAACCCGAGCAAACAAAGAGGCGCAAGACACTATACTGGCTTCCACGGCCCAGATGGCTATGGGAAATGCCATAAGTATTTACAATGCCATCATGAGCATGCACAGACAGCAAGATTTAATGGCATGCAGACAACACAAGATACCCGAAAACACCATACACACAAGCATCCTGCGAGATGATCTAACTAACCTCCAACACAAACTCGCAAAACACAATTACCAACTAGCCACTTCCATCGAACAAATAAGCTGGTATTACACGAAGCCAATATGCTCGTGCATATACCATGCTAACAGGTTACACATTAAAATCAACATACCTATAATCGAGGAAAACGCGCAGTGGAATCTATTCGAATACATTCCCATACCGTACAAGTGGCTAGGGGGCACATGCACACTCATACACGAACCGACGCTGCTGGCGGTTAATGGCCACGACACTCGGGTACTAACAGGGAATGCGCTACATGACTGCATTACACAGATAAATGCGCTCTGTTACATACCTCGGTTCCAAGAGGTGACCACAATCCAGCCTGCTTGTGCTGTCCACCTTTACAATAACGCGCCAACTGACAAAATACTGGAATCCTGCGCATATAGATGCGACGAAGGATCGCAGAGAGCCCTTATCACACAGATTGATATGGACAAGTTTATTGTTACAAATCCTACGGCGGAAATGGGTACCCAATGCCCAGAAGGAAGGACAACCCTACTGCACCCACACACGGAGGCACCGCCAGGGGCTCTAGAGATACACCTCCCATGCAATTGCCAACTTGTAGAGGGCGACATCATCCTGATACCCCAGGCGTTTCCGTGTGACGCCAAAATGGTAAAGGAATTAGCCATTACACACACACTGCCGGCGGCATGGACTAAACAAATACAATTGCAACTACACGACTTTGAACCCTTACAGACAAAGCCGTTATGGTATGATAACATAACGGCCATACTCAATTCCAACTGGTCATCAGTCATTCCGACATTCAATGTAACAGAAACACCTTTTAGACATCACAAACAGCCCCTACAGATACCAGGACTTCACCAATCCTGGTATGACCTAGATACAACGACAACTTCCACTATAGCATGGAACGCCGGAATGACCGTGGTAATTATTTACATGTTAGCCAGACAGATGGCAATGGCTAGAGACATCCGGCGGTTACACGCGCATAGAGCAAATACATGAGACAGAACACACTCGAACACACACACGAGTAACAGGCGAAAACCCTGGTTAAGGTAGCTAATATGGATGTCCCTCTTACACAGATAGGCAAACGCAATGGCAGGAGTCTGCCGTGGCTACAGGCCAGAAAGCGGCCAGGCTACACGCCACCAAATTGCCAGTGCAAGGACAGGCCATTAAGCGACCTATACCGCCAGTTCAAAGAGCAAGTTTGCCAGAACGAAGGCGAACACCGGCATTAGTACCCCAGGTGCGAATGCATAAGAGGGTGTTGCATTCAGTCCCTCAGGATGCACGATACACGCCTGCACATTGTGACCACGCACTCACACACAATACACGGGGTGCAGGAAAGGCGTTATTACCTACCCCACAAAACCACTCAGGCAAAAACACACACACACCCGGAAACTCTACTAGGGTAGCGCAGAGCGCATGTAGACCCTCGAAAACAGGCACACTCAAACCTACAGACACGCGCTACGGTGGAAGTAGGCCCAGGCTTACTTTGCTACAAAATCCCCCGAAAAATGGCAAAGAAGCGCCTCAGTGGATTTCAGGGGCCTATAATCTCATAGCAGGGCAGAACCCTTCACCTTTCCGAGCAAGGACGCTCGGACCGGAGTAACGACTTCCACCAGGGACACAGAAACAAGCTAATATCACTTGAACCTATAGTAGGGACATACATACAGACTCACTAAAGAAAACGGCATATTTTTTTTCCACGTATATGCAGTACAACATGGCTAAACCAAAGATGTATAATTCTAAATCCTTCTTGATTTTTATTTTGGGCACCTAGCATTTTTTCTTCTCAGGCCATCAATGGTTACTGAACATAGGGTCCATATTATAACTTGGATAACGTAAAGTGCTAATATCCAAAGCCAAGTAGAAGCCCATCAGGTGAGCTACGCGGCTTAAGGCCGGAAAGAGATATTCCGAACACAGCTTAAGCAATAAAACACAGCATAGAGCTTAAGCGGGTCTTTCTAGGTGGAAATGACTAAATGTTCTATGTTCCGGTCCAACAGTTTGATAGATTCCCTTGTGACGGGTGAGAACCCTCATTGCAACAAGAATTAAGAATCTCAAACTATTTCCCAAAAGTGGTAGATTTCCCTGAGACGTAACTAGATTACTATAGTGCTAACGTCACCTACTAGGTGGATAGTACGATCAGGACCTACTTACCATTTTTAAGCATTTTTTTTCATAGTGTTTACGACATAATTGTGACAGACTATCGCCGTCGGGCAACCCGCTTTAATCACCATAAAGCAGGATGCAGGCGAGATACAGTATATTTTTTATACCTTTTCAAAGTGCTCTCTTAATACGGAGCGGAGATAGCTCATTTTTTTCTCTTCTCTGCCTCAGTCATTAGGCCCGATGAAGGAAAAATTGGCCAAGTTGAACTATATATATTGCATACATAGGTACACGTGACACGTTACACTGCCTGTAATATGACTTTTTTCTCACTTCCACAACAGCACGCAAGCTAAAACGCTAACACACCGTAGGATGAAAATCCCAGACTTTGGGAAACCCTGCACATTTTTGGAAATCACACAATAGTACAAGAAATAGCCTTCGAACCTCACTGACCGAACCGGGATACGATCCTAACACTACCAAACTGTCCCGGAGACAAAACATGAATAGCGCCAGAAACAATTACTCTGGGCAAAAGACGGTCTCCAAACCCGCAACCTTCTGAATACCAGGAACATAAGGTCGGGTAGCTATCCAATTACAGGATAGAAAATCAGGAAGCTAAAATAGATTGGGACAGTTCCACTAACATTGTCATAAATGAAAAACAACAAAATCGCCTCCGGCATCTAGTCACCAAACACGCGACTAGCGGCCCGGAGACACTCGTGTATAACGACATTTTGAACAATGGATAGGAATATACTTGACCCACGTTACAAGTCAACACAACACTTGGGAACACAAAGGTGGTTAATAGAAGGTTATTTTGCATTACGAAGAGCCTGCCCGCAATTACAAGAGACAGCAATCAGGTTCCCACATACGCGTGCCGGAAACAAGAGCATGGACAGAACATAAAACAAATGAGAGCTCACGACATTGTAATTCTACACTGTCAGCGATAAGGCACGCATGACTGGCTGACCTTCACGCATACAGACGAACTAAGCCAGCTCCAAGTGGACAGGAAAGACGCGTTCATTCACGGCAGATTCAAACACCTCAGAACTCCACAAATTACACTACGAGGAGAAGTCAAAAACATACAAACTCTGCACAGGTATGCGTACTTTCGTTTGCGCATTGCACATACACGGGGAACGTGCCATAATATGGACGGCACAAATACCGTCGTAACAAGCCTTTACAGCACCCCGGGTCCGAACCCATGATCACACACCACGCTCGTACCAAAAACTAAATATCCAACGGTATTTTGGTACGAGAAACACAATCAAAATACATACAAGGAGCGCACAAAACATGAACAACGCAGGCATATAACACAGAGAATGACATGAGATCACGGGTTCCAATCCCAGTAAACATTAGACACCAGGGAAAGCAATCACCCAGGCTGCCAACCACACCGAAATTGGCCCATACAAATACCTGACCAGATAATACTACATTCCCTTCGGCCAAAGGCCAGGCATAGAATTTCAGTGACACCTGACAGGGAAAATTGACTTCCCAGACACAGGCATAGAAATTTCATAAGACAAAGGTCTTACGGAATAGTGACCACACAATAGTATTAGCAAATAGTACGAATTGCTACATTAAGTCCGCCAGGAATCTAAAACAATGACAACACTTGCATACGTGCAGGAAAGCACATGCCAGCGGATGACATACATAACATCCCAGCCTGACATTACACATACAAACTGCTGACTGGCAGACTTCGTCACATTGCCATATCGATGGTGACAAGACACTATTGTTTACCGGCATTGACCATGACATTAAAAACGCAAAACAATCATAATAACATACATTTTTTTTAACACTGCAAAAGCATGTAGCAATGGACAAGACGTTGACAGGCCACGGGCACCTCCTGCCCATACACGCGATACATTACAACTTAGCCTGTAACAGACCAAGCGTCGGCATGGTGTAGCGGAACATAGGCACACACACACGCGCTCACTAATTAGAAGCGAACACAGACAGGGGCTCTGAGGAAACAAGACCCCCCCCCAATAACTTCTTTTCGCGATTCTATTCCTAAAATAAATCATTCCAGGCAATTAGGACATGGCCAGTCGCACCACGACCACTGGCCACATTCACACTACAAATGGCAGACCAGATTAGGTCGTGAAGCTTTACTATCCCAAGGCGCGGATAGAAAGCAAACATGGACCAAGGGAGGATGACAGGAGAACAGGCTACCAGCGTACCACCTTCCTCCCTACCAATAACCTTCTCACGTCCAACATAACCAACGCAGACACATGAACACGACCAAAACAGCTACACTACATTACAGAGTATACACAAGGGGTTGATAGACTTCATGCGTCTAAAGAGAAGGCCTACTACGCCTTGGATCACGATGCTACCACCTGAGTATTAGGGGTGGGTCGGCAAACATTAAATAAGCATAATGCGCATCTCCAAATGAGAGATGAGGCCACAATTATATATATTAACCACTTTTTGTTAATTAAATACTCCCGCATGACAGGAATATATTGGTATTATGCCTCAACCTACACCTATCCGTACATGAGTGCAGACGCCTCATATCCAGATACATGCATGAGTATCCCATCCATTTACCAGGGGTATTACTATCAAACCTGCATGGAATTTTCATATCTTTGCAATCCCGGGAATTACCTGCCCCAGTCCACTCATTGTAGGAGCACTCCTAGTAGCATTACCGGCTCAAGGCCACCATTTATTTGAGCCCAAAGATGCATAACCTCTTCCTACCATGCTTTCAGCCCACGCTACAAATAACTACCCCCCAGAGCCTAATAACAGGGTACCTGACGTCATAGACCCTACTAACACCTCCATAAAGGGTTAACAGAGCATTATTGCTGGAAAGCTGACGTAGCAATTGTAGACCAGAAGTAGTCTATGTACTTAGAAGCCTTACAACCCCATAACACTGGAAATATTTTACATTTTACATTTTTACATCATTTACAAAGGTTACGCCCATATTTTTTTAAAGGTAAAGGAATCTGAAACACTCTGATGGATGATAGCGGCATAAGCCGAAGGCCAGAGGCACCACACTGGAGCAGAGCTGGGGAAGGTGACGTGGACCCTTACCCCAGTTGGCTCAACAGCTCAGTGACCTCACTTAACTTGACGGCTAGACCAAACAGACGAACCACGTAAGGTCAAAGCATTCGTGACCTGGCACGGGCAAACATCGAGATCTAGGGGTGCATATAGCTTATCCCCCTTGTCGGAGACGGTTACACCCTCTATGTGCCACGGTCGTCGAAGCCAAGACCTGCAGGGAGACTTTCTGAGAATGGCGGGAGAAATAGCTCACTCAGCGCCGGACTCGAGAGCTATCCCTAGAGACGACCCATATTATGACTAGACTTTTAATAAAATTTAAATAAGTAGGACTTCCATGGCGGGGAGTCAGACTCCTATTCGTCAGGAGTGAAGCAGGATCCTAGGGTTCAGCAGGACCAATCCTAGATCCGACAAGTCCTTACCCCGCGAGGCGAAGGTGAAGACTACGACGTTAATAAATAATGAAGAATGAAATATGAATATATATATGGAATGTACGCGCTCATTCGGTCCTGCGCCCACGTAAATGGATGACAACGGGTCGCCAGAGATCTTAAATGAGTAGCATAGCGGGCACTCAAAGGGGTTCAGTGGGCCAACCCAGCAATGCCAACAATGGCGAAGAAAATATAATTGCGGCCAACAATGGCGGAGGATATAATTGCGGCCAATAAAGGCGAAGAGATTACTACCACTGCGTAAAGCACACACACTACGATTGCCAATAAAGGCGAAAATAATATTATGCCATTGGACGACAATGTCCAATGCCCACATAAATGGCGACGCAGCGGACAGTCAATGGGCATTAAGAGAGGGGCATTGCGGGCACCTCATATGAGCCAAAGTGGGCGGCTCAACTACGACAACGATGAACGATAACGGTAATGAGCGGGAAGGCACAGCAGGCGAAACGGTTTACTCATGGGCACCGTAAGTCGCCTGCGACTAGATTAGTACTAGTAATAGACGTCGACACCTAGAATTAAGGGAACGGAATCCGGCGACCCTAGAGACAACCGGTGTTTCTAGGACTCGTACGGGTGGTGTCCTGAGGAAGTAAATTGCCTCAGGCGATCGTTCTGGTCCAAATTTTAGCTGTAAGATAGTTGCACTTCGGTACGCAACTTAGGATTAAGCAAATTCACTAACCGCTGTTGCTAATAATAGCACAGCACATTTCGGCAATAGAATAAGGCCAACCTTTCGGTTTAGCAATAGCAGCCGGTTTTTTTTTATTAATAAGTTAGATAAGTAGTGGTAAGATAACGCCGCTCGGCGCCTGATGACCTACAAACCCGGCATCAGGGTAAGTCCGACAACTCATGATAAGTCATGATAATTCGTTGTAATATAGCATAAGCCTACATTTAAGGCAATTTTTTTATTATATATATGGATTGCGGTAGAATATCTCGGCACTTGGTGACTAAAAATCCGTTACCAAGGTAAGCCCGACAACACTAGGCTAAGATAGGTTAACATAGGCTAACCTAGAAGTAAGTTAGACTTCAGTGGCGCCACACTTAATTTTATAAATTAAGCGCTGCCACGAAAATATCATATATAATATATTGTAATGTATTGTCATGTATTGCTAACAACTAATCCGCTTTCCCAAACACAGGAAACCCAGGGAGCAACGCGTCCACAGATATACACAACAGAAAAAGAGTTGCCATTAATACATTTTTTTACATATAACAAGGAGCATGAGCATGTCTATTGTAAATATATTTCCCAAACCAAATTACACATACCCTTATCTCTGTCACACAAACACACTACTCCTCATCATTTTTCAGTCGCGCCAATAAGGTGACGGCGCCGCGATCAGCGACGTAAGGTGACGTGGGGCACCGAGCGACGCTGACGCAAACACACGTATGGATACGCTTCAATAATAAGCAATATACGGTAGCCAGGGGCGGTGCAGAGATTGTGAGCACCTACCCTCGCGGCCAAGGTGAATTTTTCCACCCACGGGGAAAATTTGCGACAGGTAAGGTTAACAGCACGACCACTAACCCACAGCCATAGGTGAGAGGTACCTACAGCTCAGCGAATAGCAAAGTGAAGGGAGAATGAGTCGACAGAGGAGAGCGCTACAGAAGGCCTAGAGAATGGGACGAGGTACCAGGCTCATGAGCAAACCGGTCTAGTAATAAGGTTATTATTTTATGTTATATCATGCTTGTAAAATAAAATGTAAACCCAAAGCGTACACAAATATATATTAATGCTCAAGTGTACGCCTACGCACATAAACTTACAATATGTCACGCCATTCAACACTGCCATAATGGCAACACTGAATACACGGTTTTGTTTTTTCCTTTCTACTCTACTAACGCCCAAATTTGTGAGGGTGTTCCGTTTTATCCCAAACCAATAAATGCACTTTGAATATTTCCCTTAAATTATACCCTGGAACACCCATTTTTTCTATTCTCTTCTATCTTTCTTATTGCAGGGAGCACTTTTTCCCCAAAATAAAGCCAGACGGCACAATTCCTCGTCTAGCTGGGTTTTTCCTCCCTGCACAACAATGTAACGGATAACTATCAAAACCATGTTTTTTTTCTTCTTTGTGAAACTTGCAATATGCCAACAATGGCAATGTCAATTTTTTTTCTCAATGTCAATGTCAGTGTTATATATATATATCTGTACATCCCATAACCCTCCCCTCTGAACACGAGCTGATCTCACGCACACACATCACCACACGACGACGACGACGACGACGAGGAAGACATCTACAAGACGATACGAGGGGACTTCAAAAATAACCACATCGTCTACATCTATAACATCAACATCCCAACCCCAAGTTCCGTTCCCGTTCGCGGGGACGCAAACTAAATAGAGAAAGAGGCTTGTACAGTACCCCAGGGGTATGCACCCCTTGGAGACCATCCCCCCATCATCTACTTAAATCTCCTAACTGGCAATCCTTGTAAAGCCAGACCAACATCTATCAAAACCGCAAGGACAGCTTGCAATCCTGGAAAGCTGGCCCAATCCTTGCACAACTACTACAAACATCGACACACTATTAACTAGGACAGCTATGCCATCACAATGCTGACAGCATAGCGCCGAAGAGTATAAGAAGGCGTCTTAATCAGGTCAAGCTCTCAATCAATTATCAGTTTTATAGTGTGACGGCCGAAGGCTACGCTGGTATCATCAGGTGAGTGAGTCAGAACGTGTTCAGAATCCTATAACTTTGTAACCTTACTCCCAATTTGTATAGACAAGTTTTTACACATTGTAACATCACCACATCCCTTAAAAGGGACTCACATATCCATTATTACTGACCAATAAACACTTGGTCAGTACATACACCTGCATTACTGTTTACACGCTTCTTCACGCCCTAACTCCCTTCCTGAACTCTCCGTCACTATTAGACGTGACTTATAGTAGCCAGATACTTGCTAGTGCAAGCAACATCGTATTCCCGTACCGGCCGGCTTGCTAGCAGCGGCCCGCGCCATATAGCTGACACGTACAAGTCGATTATCTAACCAGACAGCTGGGCGACCAGCACGGTGACCCTTGCATTGAGTTCCATCCCCTAAAACACTCCTACGTTATTTATAGGAGCGCCCCAACACTAACACAACACTCTACACTGGTCAGCTTGCCCGACTACGGGAAGCTACCCCCTTTTAGACACCTTCTTCTAAATCAACACAATAACTCTTCCGTTTTAGATCCTACCACCCCCAAATAAAGGGATCTAAAACAATATTCACATGTTTTTTTAACCTCTCCATTTTTCAGGCGTCGTCACCAGACATATGTCACTGGTGACAATGATTTCACTGCCATACAGCAGTAACATGTTATTTGTGCCATGCTATAATTGTGTACCACCTTTACTCACTAATTTGTATTTGTAATTTTTATCCATTCTCACACAATCCAACACATTCACCACCATTCTTTTACAGCTACACTCCAGAAATCTGAACAGCAGGGTTGATACCTGTGGGGTATCAGGCTTGCTGACAGATCAACATAAACAAAGAAAATAAAACGTCAAAGATGCGACGCAACATACGGCAATGAGGGCGCAACCGATGTGTGGCGGCGACTCTCACTGTCAAGTGTGAAGGCATTCGCCCACAGAGAATGATTCACAAGATAGGGGTATATATCAGCGGCACGACCACTAAACTGCACCGGGAAACGGCCGGACAGGATTAGCCGTGGGACGGCACATAAATACAAAGGGTAGCGTGCACGCAAGGTACAATAGACACGGCCGTCTAGGTATAACATAATTAATAATTAAGATAGATATAGGTAAATAATGTAATAGAAAATACTGTAATATTGTTAAAAGGCACCGCATACAAAATTATTACCAATGATGCCACACATTGTGAATACACATATTTTTATCACACACATGTACACAATAATTATGCTTTTGTATCTTTCATTTTTCTTCCTTCTAACGTCCAAATTTGTGAAGGTGTCCCGTTTTACCCCAGCAAAATAAATTATATTTTACGTATTCCTTTAACTTATACCTTGGGACACCTATTTTTTCTATTTCTTCCATCTTTCACATTGCAGGGAGCAATTTTTCCCCCAATACAGCGCCGGACGGCACAATCACCCGTCCAGCCCTGGGTTTTTTCCTCCCTGCACAATACCAATACATACATCATGGCTAAACCATATATTTTTTGTTGTTGTTGTACTTTTCAATATTTCAATGTCAGGTTTTTTATGAACTGTTTTAAATTATCACATGTATATGCATATATCCCAAAACCTACCCCTCTGAACACAAGCCGATCTCGCATCTACACGACATCGCTACATCAACACGACATCACTACCACCACACGACATCAACCCAGAAGAAACGACGAAGGGATACAAGGAGGATTCAACAACGACCTACTACATCAACTCCCCCACTCCACGTTCCGTTCCCGTTCGCGGGGACGCGAACTAATCAAAGGAAGAGACTTGTACAGGCCCCGGGGGGCTGCACCCCCTGAAAGCCACACCCCATCATCTATTAAAACCACCCCTAACTGGCAAACATCATAAGTCCAGAACAGTACATTTTACACAGCAAGAGCGGCCGAACAGCTCGGGAGGCTAGCCAACCACTTACATCACACTCATAAACATCTACACTATAACTAACTGGGGCAGCTATGTCAATGGAATGCTGACTGTGCAACGGCAGGACCTATAAGAAGTGAGGCCTTTTGGGAACTGTATCTGTCATACAGTGTGTGTCGCCGAAGGCTCTGCTCCAGCTACTATCATCAGGTGAGCATCAGCAAGTGTTCAGATATCCTATACTTTGTAAAACCCATCCACAAACTTGTACACTTAACTTGTACCATTATTTACATTCCCCTAAAAGGGACTTACAATTTCATACTCACTGGCCAATAAACACTTGGTCAGTAATCTACACATTGCATTCATAATTACACGCCTCTTTACATCCTAATACCCTTCCTGACTCTCGTCACGATTGACCGTGACTAGTAGCCAGTAATTGCCTGCTCAGGTTCCATTGTGTTTCCCGCAGCAACTCGACTGCGTAGGCAGCGAGCCGCCGGCATAGCTGACATCAGCACGTCTGTTATATAACTTATTCCAACCAGCTGGGAGGCAGGTACGTTAACCTGCGTCCAGAGGCTCATCCCCTAAGCGACACTTACGTCTTTATAGAAGCACCCCCTAGCATTTTAACACCAAACAACACTCTACACTGGTAAGCTTACCCAGCTACGGGAAGCTGCCCTCTCTAGGAATCACCTTCCAAATTAGTACAATAACATATATGTTTTAGCCCTAACCAACCCAACTAAGGGATCTAAAACAACAGCATGAGAAATATGGAGACTACACACAAAATACTGCAACATTCTAACACCATCCACACTGTAAAACACTTTTGTTTCTTTTCTTTCCATCCTAATAACGACAAAATTTGTGAAGGTGTCCCGTTTCATCCCAACACAATAAACCATTTAATATATATTCCTTTAACTTATTCCCTGGGGCACCTGTTTTTTCTATTTTCTTCCATCTTTTATACAATGCCTTGCAGGGAGCAATTTTTTTTCCACACAGCGCCGGACGGCACAACCACCCGTCCAACCATGTTTTTTCCTTCCTGCATAGCACCAATATATATATATATATATATATATATATATATATATATATACATATATTTCTCCCTGATTTCGTTAAACGGCAATAACGTCAAGAATTTTTTATGTACGTATTTCAAATGTCAACTTTTACGATGATTAATTCTAGATGAACAATAAACTATGTATAACTATGTATACCCAAAACCTACCCCTCTGAGCACACGCTAGACTCACATCACCACGACATCGATACACCTACACGACACCGACACGGAAGACGAAGAAGAAGTGGTTCGAGGAGAAAACAAGAAGAAATCACAACGACACGCCTACTCTACTTCCCGTTCGCGAGGACGCGAGCTAATCGATGAGGGGGACTTGTACAGCCCGGGGGGCAGTACCCCCTGAGAGCCACCCCGCCATCTTTCGCCAAAACCACCCCAACTGGAAACACCATAACTCCAGGACATATCTCTACACAGCAAGCGGCGGCCACCTAAGCCTAGGAGGTTAGCCAACTACTTGCAAAACATACACACACATTTACACTAACAACTATCTGGGGCAGCTACATTGACGCAATGCTGACCAAGCAGCGCCGCAACGTATAAGAACGGAGCCCAGAATGGAAGGATTATCTGTTCTGTAGTATTCTTCGCCAGCTGCCCTGTCAGACGTCCGTTCTACACCAGGTGAGAATCCAGCTTGTGCTCAGAATCCTTTATTTTGTAAAACACCTACCCTGACACTTTGTACTACATTTATATCTGTTCAAACTCCCCAAGAGGGACATACCATTACATCAAGTGGCCATTAAATACTTGGTCAGTAAGCTACACTTGTATTACTGATTACACTCCACTTCACATCCTCATACCCCACCTGACCTTAGCCATAAGTGTCCCTGACCGTAGCGGTCAGTAATTGCTTCGTCAGACTCCATTATACTCACAGCACGCGACTCGACTGCCGAGCGTCGAGCCGCTGAATCGGCACATTTATTGAATTACTCATTCCGCTCAGCTGGCAGGCCAGTTTAGTAGCTTGCACTTAAACATTCATCCCCTAGCAAATACTTGCATCTTGCAGGGACGCCCCCAAGAGATTAAACACTAACACCAACACACTACATTAGTAGTCTCTCCCAACCACGGGAAGCTACTCTCATCCAGAAATAGCCTTCTAAATTAGCACACTGACACAACCGTGTTTTATCCCAACTACCCGCAACCAAGGGATTAAAACAATAGCATACTTTGATTTACGGTGTGCGTAGTGTCAACGTTGTTTGAAACAATTCTCGGTAGACTTAAAATATGACACCAAAGTAAGAAATGGAATGTGTAAAAGATCGTTTGTGTCTGTCCATAGGTATGGTGCCACATTCCCGCCCACCATTCCTGAGTGCGGACATTCGACCCATGCTTATCGCTGCTCGACCCTAACAATAGGCGAGATCACCGATTTTCATAAGCTGTTCTATGCTACACAGAATAAACAGATGCAAGATTCGTTCCTATTACGGTACTGCAGAAGTACCGACTGCAGGCGTAGGCGCACCAAAAATGAAACCCATGCTCCAAAAGTGTCAAAAATACAGAGTTATGTTAGGAATGGACGAAATGAACACGTGCCTGTCTGTCAAGCATCATTCATAAAAATACTACACATTACAAAACACAGACTGCAGTTTGTCACTAAAAATTGTGCAGCAACAGGGAATTCACCAAAAGAAAGAAGAGGAGGAGATCACACCAGCCACAGGTATCGCACCAAGAGGGTATCGGTGGTAAGCTTTATAAGGAAATTTACGTGTGTAGGTGCACATTATACGAGATTGGCAACAAATGTCAGACGATACTTGCCATCCGATTTAAATATCTGAAGGATGTGGCGGATGTATAACAGCGAAACACAACGAACAACTTTAAAAGTCAAAGAATCTTTTTTTCCGCGGTGTGTTCAATAGATCATTCAATCTGAGCTTCGGAACCCCTCATACTGATATATGTTGCACCTGCTTGAGTTTAGATGAATAAATTAAAAGTGATGTAGATCCAGCCTAGAAAAGTGAACTTTGTATTGAAAAACGCGTTCATAGTTTAAGAGCAAAGGCGTTTTATTCATTACTTCGAGAGGACGAATAGTCTCCTCATCTTGAGCTTCGACTGTCAGCAAAATCAAGTTTTGCCTAAGTTACCTGATCAGTCCGCTTACTACAGCCGGCAATTGTCTCTTTATAACCTGTGCTTTGTACAAGGTTCTTCTAGGGACAATGAGACAGTGGATAAGACTTTTATGTACACATGGACAGAAAACGAGTATCACAAGGGTTCCAGTGAGGTCGCCACTGCCGTCTATCACAAACTCAACCATACGGACTTCTCTGGCATAAAAACACTGCGACTAGTATGCGACGGGTGCGGGGATGGGGGCAGAATAAGAATCGCATCATCATCGCAGCATGCGCTACATGGTTTCTGAATGCACCCCGTACACTGACGTCCATCGAAGCGATATACCCATTAACAGGACATTCCTTCTTGCCTAGTGGTCGAGTGTTTGGCAGAATTGAGCAGGTATTAAGAAAAAGGGAAACTGTCATGATGATGATGATAATTGTTGTTTTAAGGGGCCTAACATCTAGGTTATCGGCCCCTGATGGTTTGGGTGATCGTGAAGATGAAAATGAAAAGCGAACTTAAAACTAAAACTAACTACTAACCTACATACTAGGAGAAGAAATGGAAAACTAAAGGAGGATAAGGCAAATAAAATGACAGAAGGAAAAGAAATGCCCTCAACCCTCGGAGAAGGCGGATTGAGGGACTTGGAAGGAAGGAGAGCCATGAAAGGCATATAGGAAAGTGAAAGAGGAGAGGGTCCGCCCCAAAGGTAAGGGACAAAAGGGGAAAACGGACCCAGCTCAGGAATCCCTCGGGGTCGCCAACTCCCGAACTCACCAGCCGTGAGCCCCTGAGGGTGTAGCATTATCTAGGGTGCACCAAAAGTGGTGGGGCTACATACACCCTGCCTCCTTAAGGGCCTAGGGCACAAGGCAGGAGGTAAAAGGAAGAGAAAAAGAAGGCTGACCCCTCGCAGAAGGAGGGTATCAGAAAAGATGAGACAAGGGCCAATTAAGGCGGGAAAGGAAGAGACTCCCTAGGCCTCGGATACCCTAATACCGTCGGGGTCAGAAGAGAACAAGAGTTGACCAAGTGAGGTCGACAGGAAAGAAGACAGAGAGGAGCCCGGCACAAGTAAGTGGAAGCAATGCCGGACTCAGCTGGGGCCCCGTGGTCGCCAACCCACGCCCACAAGATGTGAGCCCCTGGGGGAGGAAACCGTCACAAATTCGAATGAGTACAAAAACATTTTTGAAAGATTTGGGACGTTATTGAAATGGTAAATGACTGACTAGTCTCTGACTGGAAGACAGAAGCAAATAAGGTGTTCAAAATCACTGGCTCGCGGCACTTCAAATTTAATGTTAGTAAGCGTTTCATTATAACAAGGTCCAAAACAAATCCCATGAATAACGTGTTAGTCCGTGGCAAAAAATGTTTGTAAATCAGGCAAGAATGTGGGAATGATTAATCCAGCCGTAATCAGGAAGGATGTTGAAGTTAACCCTTTGAAATTACGGGACGTTACTAAATTGTTTGCTGAACACTACGGTGACCAATGGAAAACCCTCAAAGACCTACGATTTTTCGCCGACTTGATCGAGATCAAGCAAGATGAAGCAAACCATGACGAAGGAACCGAGGGACTTATTGAAGAATATGGCTTGGAGGAAACTGAGGATCTCATTGTTTAAACACATTTGTTGTCAAAAATTGTACTATACCATAATTCCATACAATAGAACAAAAATACTTTTCTCTCCAGTGTAAATTTTCTTATTTCACCTTTTTCAATCCCGATTCCAGGTATTCCGGCAAAACAATCGATGCTATACTTGTATTTTCAGTGGGTGAGATGCAAAACCGGCAATCTCCAATTTTTATTCCCCCTATTAATATGTTATCTCATATTCTAGATTGTTCATGTGCTTAATGTCATTTATAAAACGAGCAATACATTATAGAGCAATAACCATAATATTATATCACTTAGTTACCGAGGTATAGGAAATTCGACTCTCCTGTAAAATTAGTCAATGGAGATTGCCGGTTTTGCATCTAGACCCTCATATATATATTTTGTCTTGTTAACCATAATTTAGCGATTTTGCATGTATTGAATAAGCAATGTGCCTACCCTAACACCCACCCCTCTGAGAGCACACTCTACCTACACACCACCAAGGAACTGCTGGACCCACAACTTCGCAACGTCCACACCGTACGAGAGGAAGTAGAGGAAAAAGAAGAAGAAGAAGGAAGACAACACCACAGCCACCCTTACACTAATACCAGTTTCTGGGGACAGAATCTAAACACCGACGAGGTGTTGTTATGCCCCAGAGGGCATACACCCTCAGGACATACACCCCCAAGGGAGATGTGGCTTACGCCACTGAACCCACACACACCCATAATCTGGACAGCTACAGATACATCTACAACTACTCTACAGGGACGACGCGTCTTTCATAACATCAAACACCCTCCTCTGTCCCAAAACCACCCCAGCTGGAGATACAATAAAATCCAGAACACCATCTTAACACAGCAAGCAGGCGGCCACCTATTACATGAGGTTGGCCAAGAGCTAGCGCCACACACATACAATTTATACTTAGAAGTATTTGGGACGACAACATGTGAAGTAATACCGAGTCAGCAATGCCGAAAGACATAAAAGAGAGTCCCCGAATGGACTGTGGGTCTGTCGCTGCCCGAGACCACGCCGGTTTGGTTCCTGATTCTCACCTGAAGGTAAGTGTGTTCTCAGACTCCTAAACATTACAGTTGTAATCCCATCACTTCACACCCCCAATTGTTACATTGTTACAAATTACATTGTGGTACACAATCCCGAAACAAAAGGACATCATTCATCACAGTACTGATCTAATAAACCATTGGTCAGTACCTCTACACGTTTGCTATCACTAACTCCACTAAACTTGTCTTTACATCCCAACTCCCCACCTGGCATTCCTAATTACCCGTGACCGCTAATTACATAAGTGCTCTGTAAGTAATTTCCATTGTGCTAACCTTGGAGAGCTCAGGCCACCAGGCAGTACAGCAAGCTCAGCAGGTAGGCTCATAGCACTCACCCCATTGTTTTTTCAGCACAGCTATTAGTTCCCTCTCGATCGCGCAACCCTCGAGGGGCGATCACACCCATTTAGAGCTAACCCCCATTTTCCCCACATCCCGTTACAGACATTTACACTCGCAGTTTCCGCACATACGCGGAAACTTGCACCATTTGGACAGCACCCCTAAATTAAACATTTTACACCCCTTTGTCCGTCCCTCCCCCCACCCCCGGACAGAACAATATGTTCGGGCCGAATTTATAATGTGAAACACTGCCTATCCCCTAAAGAATTTGTTGAATCGTGTTTGTCTATATTTATGATTGAAAGCAAGCAGGGCTTACCATCGCATCACGCCCTAAAAATAAATTTCGAGCTACTATGTGAATTTATGTTAATCAAAATTAATTTTGAAGAAAATCATATGTTTAATCTTTGTACAAAAATTGAGAAATTACTGATATCCGATAATTTAGAAATGCGGTATCAGGAAAATGATATTAATGGACTTATCAGTAAATTTGATAAGTTACAAGACGGACCAAGTGGCCTGGCTCTGAATAGCATTGCGTATTTGCAAATTAATATTTGTAAATACAATCAATTAAATGCAGGAAGTAGCTATATTCCCACTCCGAGCATTATTGCTTCGAGAAAGGCAGTGATCAATGTACGGAACACAGACGATCATTGCTTTTTATGGAGTGTGGCTAGTTGCCTGCAACCCTGTCAAGAAAGAAATGGTCATACACCAGGAAAGTACAAAGCTATGTTTAACCACTTAAAGCAAACTCTGAATCTAGAGCGTGTTTCATTCCCCATGTCTTTAGATAAAATTCATTTGTTTGAGAAAGATAATCCAAATTTCTCATTCATGGTATATGGCGTTGTGGGAAGCAACATTGTAGGTCCCTTGTATGCCACCAAAGTGACAAAACAATACCATATTCACTTATTATTTTTGTCTCATGGGGATAAAAATCACTATTGTTGGATAAAGAATTTAGGAAAACTAGTAAGCAGCCAAGTAAGCCTCCGTGGCTTAGGCGGCAGCACGCCGGCCTCTCACCGCTGGGTCTGTGGTTCAAATCCCGGTCACTCCATGTGAGATCTGGGCTGGACAAAACGGAGGCAGACAGGTTTTTCTCCGGGTACTCCGGTTTTCCCTGTCAAAATTTCATTCCAGCAACACTCTCCACTATCATTTCATTTCATCTGTCATTCATTTAATCATTTCCCCAGAGGAGTGCGTCAGGCCTCGGCAGCCGGCACAGTTCATATCCTCGCCGCTTGATTGGGGGCTTCATTCATTCCATTCCTGACCCGGTCGGAGACTGGAAGCAGGCTGTGGATTTTCATTTTCAGTAAGCAGCCAAGTGTCTAACCATGATGGTAAGATACATATTTATGAGAGCTGCTTTCAGTATTTTACAACTGATGGACTTTTGAAACGACATACGGAAGACTGGGAAGGGCAGGCAGCAGTCTTTCCCGAAGGGAATGACGCAGTCTGAAAATTTAAGGCCACTAATAAACAAGTTATGATACCATTTACTGTTTATAATGATTTTGAGGACCTTACTGTTCCCCTTCAGGGATGTGAACCCAGCCCCCATACAAGCTCAACTATCCAGTGCAGCAACATGAGCCTCTTGCTGTAGGCTATTATGTTGTCTGTCACTACGATAAATCCCAATGTGAGTATGTAAGTCACAAAGGTTCGGATTGTGCGCGGTGGTTTGTAGATCAAATGGCGGCTTTAGCGGGCAATGTAGAAAATATTTTGAACAGCACTGTACCAATTCAGATGAATGACATACAGCAAAAAGAATATGATCAAGCCACCACCTGCCACATATTCGAAAAGCCTATTTTAGACGGAGAAAAAAGTAAGAGATCACTGCCACAGGACAGGGCATTTTAGAGGTGCCGCCCATAAGGAATGCAATTTGAAGTATTCTACACCTCGCTTCCTCCCCGTCTTCTTACATAACTTCTATCGCTACGACCTTCAGTTCATTGTTAAAGAATTTGCTCATGTAGATAAGAGCAAATAAGATCAGAGAAGCTTCGCTTCATCCCTAAGACCTCACGCACCTCTAAGGAAATGTGTCCTACGCCCCTGAACCTGCAGGCGGCCACACATACACACATCCCTCAACGGAAACCCCATCAACAATGTGCCCAACATCTTACACCAGTTTCTCCCCATAACCACCCCTTTGGCTGAAGCCAACAGCCGGCCATACAATTTTATTACACGCAGCTAGGCAGAGTTGAAGTCTCAGCTCTTACCTAACAAGTTGCATAATCCACACACACTTACACGGGAGCTAACTGGAGCATCAACAAGAGTGAGTAAACGTTCACTCAGCAAGTCCAAAACTATAAGAAAGGGACCCGACCGAACCCATTGTCTATCGCGGCCGGTGGCTCTGCTGGCCTGGTTCCCGATCATCGCCTGAAGGTAAGGTGTTCTCAGATTCCTTAAACACATTACATTTGTGATCCTACCACTTTACACACTTATTATTACTCTGTCACCAATTACATTGTGTTACACGCTCCCACACACAAAGGGATATCTCACACCACAGTGCTCGTCCAATAAACCATTGACCAGTACTCCTTCTCACTTGTTATCACTGAAACCCTTACACTTGTCTTCACGTTCCAACTCCCCGCCTGACATTCCTAATTGCCCGTGACCGTCAATTATATTAGTGCTAAGTAAAGATTTCCATTGTGCTAACATAGAAGAACGCCAGCTGCCAGGCAGTCCGGCCAACTCAGCAGGTAGGCTCATAACACACACACGATTGTTTGTTCAGCGCTGCAATCATGATCGCGCATGCCTTGAGACCGATCAGACCCCTTTAGAGTTAACCCCCATTTCACGCACATTCCCTTACAAACACCCACACTCGCAGTTACCGCACATACGGGGAAACCTGCACCTATTTTGGACACCACTCCTAAATTTGACATTTCACAACCCTCGTTCGTCCATCCCATCTCACCCCCCGGGTAGAACAGTATGTAAGTCACAAAGATTGATTAAATGCCGGCTTTAAAGGGCAAAGTAGAAAATATTTTGAACAACACTGTACCAATTCAGGTGAATGATATACAGCAAAAAGAATACGATCAAGCCACCACCTGCCACATATGCGAAAAGCCGATTTTAGACGGAGAAAAAAAGTAAGAGTCACTGCCACAGGACATGGCATTTTAGATGATGATGATGATGATAATTCTTCTTTTAAGGGGTCTAACATCTAGGTTATCGGCCCCTAATGGTTTGCGTGAGAGTGAAAGATGATGATGATAATTGTTGTTTTAAGGGGCCTAACATCTAGGTTATCGGCCCCTAATGATCTGGGTGATAGCGAAAATAGGAAGGAAATGGAAACCAGAACGAAAATTATGTGAGACGGAAAATACGTACTATGAGAAACTCAGATGGAAACAACTCACAATATGGTGCTAAAAAGGGAATTTAGAACGAAAAGATTCACAAAAAGAATAGATTGAAAAAGACACACAATACGTAGGCTAGATTCAAAATACGTACAAAATGCAATGTAGCGTCGAAATACTTACAAAATGCAACTGAAATTCAAAATATTTACAAAATGCAAATGAGACCGAAAATAAGTACAAAATGCAATTGAGGTTCAAAATACTTACAAAATGCAATTGAAATTGAAAATACACAAAGCAATTCAGATTGAAATATCCCAGTTCCAATCCAAATCATTCGCAAAGTGCAATTGAAATTCAAGATACTTACAAAATACAATTGAAATTGAAAATGCTTACAAAATGTACGGTAGATTCAACCCACTCATGTGGATTGACATTACTTACAAAATGAAATTTAGATTGAAAATACATGACAAAATGAAATTTAGATTCAAAAAACTCCAAAATTCAATTGAGAATCAAAATATTTGCAAAATGCCCGCCAAACAAAAAGCAATTTAGATTCAAAATTCTTGCGAAATGCGGTTTAGGTTGAAAATGCAAAATGCGCTTGAAATTCAATAATCTTACTAAAATGTCCTGCGCCTACATTGAAAGACTTAATAAAAAGCAATTTAGATTGCCAATCTTTACAAAATGCAATTGAGGTTGAAAAAAATCGCGAGATGTAATTTAGATAGAAAAAACTTACAAAATGCAACGTAGATTAAAATGCCTTAAAATCGCTAAAAGGGAATTTAGATACACGGTGAACCAAGTAAAAAAAACAGTGCGGGAATCTTATAGAGAAACGGAAAAATAAGGAAAAGAGGAGAGGAGAGAGAGGAGAGGGTCCGCCCCAAAGGTAAGGGACAAAAGGGGAAAACGGACCCGGCTCAGCAATCCCTCGGAGTCGCCAACTTCCGAACTCACCAGCCGTGAGCCCTTGAGGGTGTAGCATTATCTAGGGTGCACCAGAAGTGGTGGGGCTATATACACCCTGCCTCCTTAAGGGCCTTGAGCACAAGGCAGTGGGTAAAAGGAAAAGGAAAAGGCTGACCCCTCACAGAAGGAGGGAATCTGGAAATATGAGACAAGGGCGAGTTAAGACGGGAAAGTGAAAGACTCCCTAGGTCTCGGATACCCTAATACCGTCGGGGTCGGAAGAGAACAAGAGTTGACCAAGGGAGGTCGACATGAAAGAAGACATAGAGGAGCCCGGCACAAGTAAGGGGAAGCAATGCCGGACTCAGCTGATGTCCCGTGGTCGCCAACCCACGTCCCACTAGATGTGAGCCCCTGAGGGAGGCATTTTAGAGGTGCCGCCCATAGGGAATGCAATTTGAAGTATTCTACACCTCGCTTCATCCCCGTCTTCTTACACAATTTCTCTCGCTACGACCTTCAGTTCATTATTAAAGAATTTGCTCATGTAGATAAGAGCAAATTCACCATATTGGCTAAGAACCATGAGAGCTTCACTTCTCTTTCATGGAGAAAAGGAATGATGAGCATTCGTTTTCTCGACTCATTCAAGATTATGTCTTGTTCGTTGGATAGCCTTGTGAAAGGGCTAAGCGAAGATGAGTTGAAGCATACCCATTCCGACTTTACGGAAACAATATGATGATGAAGCTAATTGTTGTTTTAAGGGGCCTAACATCTAGGTTATCGGTCCCTGATGGTTTGGGTGATCGTGAAGATGATAATAAAATGCAGACATAAAACTAGAACCAACTACTAACCTTCACACTAGAAAACGAAATGGAAAACTAAAGGAGAATATGGCAAATAAAGGACAGGAGGGAAATAAATGCCCTCAACCCTCGAAGAAGGCGGATTGAGGGACTTGAAAGGAAGGAGAGCCATGAAAGGCAGATAGGAAAGTGAAAGAGGAGAGGGTCCACCCCAAAAGTAAGGGACAAAAGGGGAAAACGGACCCAGCTCAGGAATCCCTCGGGGTCGCCAAATCCCGAACTCACCAGCCGTGAGCCCCTGAGGGTGTAGCATTATCTAGGGTGCACCAAAAGTGGAGGGGCTACATACACCCGGCCTCCTTGAGGGCCTCAAGTAGAAGGCAGGAGATAACATGAAAATAAAAAGAAGGCTGACCCCTCGCAGAAGGAGGGAATCAGAAAAGATGAGACAAGGGCCAATTAAGGCGGGAAAGGAAGAGACTCCCTAGGCCTCGGATACCCTAATACCGTCGGGGTCGGAAGAGAACAAGAGTTGAGCAAGTGAGGTCGACAGGAAAGAAGACAGAGAGGAGCCCGGCACAAGTAAGTGGAAGCAATACAGGACTCAGCTGGGGCCCCGTGGCCGCCAACCCACATCCCTCTTGATGTGAGCCCCTGGGGGGCACACCCTAGGACCTTAGCGCCTATTACGGCCAGCAACAGTCCTAAGGCACGCCGAAAAGCCGTACTAGTGTACAGGCATATATACCCCCAGTGGAGCCACACCGGCTCAAGCACAAAATCACACTCTTACAAACGCCCTGTAAACAGGATAAAGCCCCTGAGTGGATCCCAGGCGCTAAAGTTGCTTTAGCTATCCGTGAGCAGAGGAGATACGCCTCACAGTAAGAGACGACTTATGGCTTAGCATTGGAAGACACATAACGAGAATCCCAAGCCAATTTTTATTCTAAAACACACCATTTATGAATAATTAGAAGGCAAGACATGTAAGGCACGCTGCGCCTGCAGCAGCTACACGTATCTCCACGTCTACCCAGTCCCCAGAGCCACGAAACAAAAAAGCGTTAGGTCACCAGTGTAAGGCTTTAAAATATATTTCTACCACACATTTATCAAACCAAGGACCGTACGAGTCGAACAAGCACCCTATGCGCTATGGCATCTGGTAGCCATGCTCACGACTATCGGTCACCGACAGTTCCCCACAGTGCATAAACACGAGTCATAGTTATAAGATTGCATGTTTAGTTATAACCAATACAATAATGTGTACCATGTTATATTTATTATGTCTCATGCCTTTCTGTGATAATGAATTCTGTTCGCACACACTAGCTTAAGAAAGGTCGGAACAATGTAACACATGTCTCTATAGCAGCTGATAACATAGGTCAATTACACGCCACAGGATACACTTTGCCAGCACAGCACATTGAGTCAGCAAGTAACACATCCAGAGCAGAAAACAGGCCTGGCGCAACACGTGCCAACGACCATGCTTGCATAACCAGGCGTGCTCTCGTACATTCACATGAAGGCCACGCGAAAGAACGCGCCAAGACTTACTTATTGTCAGTGCCTACACATACAATACTAATCACATTTTAGTTAGACGAGGAGTATAAACAACGAACATTTATACACACAGTCCAGGTCCTTTCGTTGCCCGACGATAGATTCAATCCCTTACTGTAGGATATAGGGCGTACAAATCCTTCCACACGATACCTATATACTTATGACATTACAGAAATCAGAATGGTCTATACACCCGTGAGTTGACCGATTGAAGATTATATGTCCTTAGAATCACGATTAATAACACACTACTGTATCACCACAGATACTTCTTCGTTCATGGCGATAGGTATACAATAGAGTTATTACAAGAGAGGGTAGGACGCGCAGACATTCTATCCGCACAAGCCCATGGTTTCACAACTCGCGAAAGCACATCCATCTCAGAAGAGATCGCGCCTTTCTTTAAAAGCACTTTCGCTTATTACCATAATATATTGATAAGATTTATACCATACTCTGGCCATACATAAGTTTCCATACGCGGTTTACAATTCTTTGCCTGGACACCGCAATGGCACAGGTTAGCAGCATTACAAACATACAGTGGCCTAGCATCCACAATAAGACAGGTTAGCGGCCTTTCTATAATGCAACGAAATATTCGTACAATAACACAGATTAGCGGCCTTTCGCAAAGGCACAGACATAGTCGTACAATAACACAGGTTAGCGGCCTTCCCTACAGGCCAAAGCGTATTAACACTAATGACATAATGTAGCGACATTCGATTTAATTCCGCACACAATCTCACTATTACACAAGTTGGTTACTACCACTACGGCCAGCAGAATTTGATACAATTACACAGGTTATCATACCGTTCGAGCATTAGACTCCATAGGTCATCTGAACACACAATTAGGAGGCACTTGGATTAAGGATAACTTATACTTACGTAGATTACATTTCCCATACACTGTAATCCAGGCTACATCCTTTAATATATCTCAATCACTTCTCACACTCAGTACTGCAAACTGCTCATAAGCAGTGATGCACGCTCCGCACACAATGCCGGAAGCGAGGTTTGCGCACACAGCATCTCGACTTACGAGACGCAGGGACTCCAAAACTCACACGTCACGTACGGCACTCATGCCGTTCTCACATACTCCTTTTTATATATTTTTTTTCTCCTCACAGGGGATCTTCAACTTTTATTTCTATTTAACAGTGGCATTGACCACACAATACCGTCATAGAGACAGACAGGATGAACAGTTTTCCCTCGAGGCGACTTCATCATTAGTCGATTGAGTAGGGACTCCATTCAATTTATAATTATAATTATAATCATGTCATTCAAGCCGACGACCGACTGGACTCCTAGGTAATCTAGGGGATTGGGGCCACACCGCTAACAGTCAACGTAGGAAACCATTTATCACCCTTCCGCTAAGTATAAACTGTTCTTCATGACCTGCTATATGCCGACATGATATTCGATAATAAATTCACGAAGTCACTTCATAAGTGCCACAAGGCTCCAATGGGACCACAAGTCCTTATATAGATCCCCTTTAATTAATATCTAGCCAACAGATACACGCTTGTCGTCAAGGTCATAAGTTGGCCACATGGAAATTTCGTATTTTCGTTTTGAGGCAGCGTAACACAACGTTATACATATCACTATATAATCCATCAGCGTCACATTGACGCCATGGCCCATAAATGTCCTAAAGTAAACCTAGGCGAGTTATGCCAAGGGTAAATTAACTTCTAACCTCCTAGGACAACACTCTAGGATGCGTATCAGCCATGAGCGCATAGATAATTCAGGCAGCCACTACGTCAATGGTCCATAGTTGTCCTAAAGTAAACATAGGCGAATTATGCCAAGGGTAAATTAACTTCTACCCTCCTAGGTCCACGATACAGAATAAGTATCGACCATGGGCATAGAGCTGCCAAATTTTATAGGACGCGGTTAACAAAGGCCCAATGATTTTATTTTATATAAACATTAAATATCCACTTGAGTCCGCAAACATGTGATACGCAATAGAAATACATCTTCTCCACACCAACACATTACGTTATGGGACTACAACATACAGCTCCCCCTTCCATACCGCAGGATGCCCGGTAAATGTAGCCCATTTTTGCTACTCCACGGACATTCCGACATTTGCGGAATACAATATTCGCTCTGGATATACATATTACTGCGCCCCGCATTATTTTTTCATTTTCCCGAAGTAAGTGGGACAAACCACGGAAACACTTTTCCTACAGAGTGACACCCAACATTGTTACATCCACATAGAATCGCCATATGCTTCCATACATTCACAGTACACTCTAGTACACTCTGTACATTAGGTACAAGAAACCAAGTATTTTTTTCATATATCATTTTGCATTTTCCCGAAGTAAGGGGGATCAAACCACGGAAACACTTTTCCTACAGAGTGACACCCAACATTTTTACATCCGCATGGAATCGCCACAGGCTTCCATACGTTCACAGTACACTACAGTATACTCCATAAATTGGGTACAAGAAGCCCAGTATTTTCTTAAATATATCATTTGCCCCATTTGAGTACCCTATGATGACAGCGTCATCCCACCATTGTTCCCCACCGGAGGAACATGCTTTATTTCCCGATACGCAGACGAGAAGTCACTGACTTATACGAAGTTTATATCCTACACAGGATGTCTAGCATGCGACAATGCGTACTTGGCAAACATCCCAGTCAAGGCCCATCACGTGGATTTGACAATTCATTCACTGTATGGCAAAAAACCGCCATGCACTAAACTCACTCCTAGCACTCAGATCCAATCAGAGTAGCGCGCCGATAAACATTACTCCCACGGAGTACGCCGGCCAATGAGCACCGCATGTTCCGCCTAGCGGTAGCCGATATCTGACACCTTACGTACACACACATTATCTCAAGTCACACCTCCCACGCGACAAGTAACCCGCAAGCAGCCATTATTTGTACCATCCAATCGCACTCTCGCACGCTGAATTCAAATGACGGTGCGGTCGGAACATACGATTCTCGGGGTATACCATACATACCAGGGTAGCCAAACATTTTATTTACGCTCAGCCCTTTCATCACTCACTACTTAACACCGGGCCAGCATATTTCACGGCAGGAGCCATTGTTATCGATGCTAAATACGGAGCGCCTCTTTACACAGATGCACTTTCTTTTATTTATTCATCGGTCTCCAGTAAACATTTGCCCTCGAAGACACCCTTATATAGACACCGCCCTCCGACATACGCAGACACGGGCACTTCCCCGTGACACTACAGATAAATGGATATACTTCCCACTCAGGAGGTTTTATTTTATTTTATTCGCGGCACAGCGATCTTGGGCAAGATATTCCCTTCCAGGCTCGGACGAGCAATCTCGTCTACAGCGGTGGCGCATTAATATTCCCGCCACGCGCATTTTACCCCTCTTGAATTCCCCAGTTAAAACACCACATCTATTGAAATTTTTAGCCCCATTTAACACATAGCTGGCATTCATATATACCGTCCCCCCAAATACTAGAATGGCTATACACACTTATGGATCCCCCCCACATTTCCGCAGGGCGGATAAGATATTTTTAAAGCAATAAGCCCCCTCCTATAGGACGGACTTAATCCACACATCCCGTGCACAAAGGTGCAGCCTACTTTAGGATATATATATAAGACAGAATCCTTAGGATAAGGGATTTAGTTATTTAATCATAACAGATGACCAGTTTTAGGATATAGGCTTCATAGTATGTAAGTATACATTATATATTATACGAGTGCAGACAGCAGTATATTATTAGTATGGCCACAGATGCCATACATCACGACTAATGCATCCAATCTTGATAGCACGTCTCCCTCCCACCACACATTGTTAACACTCTACAATTACACATTTTTACACTTGTTCCCTATTAATGCACGGCACTGGTAATCATGCAATTACCAGGGTGAACGGCATGCTTTATCGCTCATGGCTAAATGTTAATAAACATCCGGAATTATAAAGCTAACAGCTTAGCGTCCCAGGCATCTCCTGATAACACCAGTCCATGAAATGTTTTATTTTTACCCTGCATTTTTACCTTGCATGCAAATTTAGAGAATATGTGTCACCCTACCTCCTTCAGTACGGTATCTAACAACCACACTGAACACCCAGTACCGAACCCAATAAGATCCTCACCCGCACCGGTCGAGCGATCCTTCCATTTAACGTTTTCCGACATCCCCATAGGACCACGATTCCTTGGCCTCATCTCACCATCCATTTACCCGTTACTTACGAAATCTAACATGCTTACAGCTTTCCAATAACACGGAAACACCCTTCCAAATCCTTGACTTACCCACTAACATGTGAGAGGGGATAACACGCAGCTGAAATTAGCTAGACATCTGAAAGCCAAACCCACCCACCTACCCCAATGGAAGCGATCAATACAGACAATGCACCAAAAGTAGCTAACACATCCATTCCCCTAATGCCCACTCCTATTAGAAGGGGACTGCCGTGGCCATGCCACATCCGCAGCTCGGCATCGGGAACGAGACACACGCAAACACAGTCCCTACGCCGCGTAAAAATATTTCCTTCCCCACGCTTCCATTATGCCCTAGGACCTTAGCGCCTTTTCCGGCCAGCAACGGTCCTAAGGTACGCCGAAAAGCCATATTAATTCACCGCCCCATTCCGATCACAATCCCGAAAATAGAAGGTAGACTACACAAACCTAAAATTAACCTTCTCCAAACGCCTCGCACGGAAAGTGCATCCCTTGAGTGGATACCAGGTGCAAAAGCCGCTTTGGCAATCCAAGGGAGACGGTGCCATTACTTGCGATAGATAGAATTTGAAATTGCCAATTTAGAACACGTTATTTTTATATAATTGGAGGTACACTGAATTATAATACCAGTAAACCAGAACACGTAATAGCCTTACGCATAATATAACTCGCTTCCTAAGCCAATTTTCCTTTCACACACAACATTTAAGTGTAAGTAGAGGATAAGAAATGTCGAGGAAGGCTCCGCTTGCAGCAGTCCCACGTAGGCTATCTCCACGTTTCCCCAGTCCCCAGAGCCATAGGAAACGAAAGCATTAAATCACCAGTCTCAGGGAGTACACTATATTTTTCCCACACATAGATCAAACCCAGGACCATATGAATCAAAACCAGCGTCCTGTGCGCTATGGCATTTAGTAGCCATGCTTACAACTAGCAGTCACCGAGAGTTTCCAACACTGCATGACACGAAGCTTAATTATAAGTTGCATGTTTAGTTATAAATGATATAATAATGTGTACCAGGTTATATTTCTTGTGTCCTATGTCTTTCTAGTATAATGAATTATGTTCACACACACTAATTTAAGATAGATCAAGGCTAGATATATATTACTAGCACATATGGCTGACATTCCCCTTACATCCCCATGAACAAGGTACGCCAAATAAGCATTGGCAATAGCGCCAATTGCACTATGGCATCTAGTAACCACAGTCTGAAACAGAGGTCAACACCAATCCCAATTTGGCCCCACACCATAAGTAGTCTTCAGTTGCAGAATTTCAAATAGGAGATACCGACTTAACATTATTAATAATAGGTCCATATTTATAATATGTAAAGTGCATACATGTTTTTACGAGTAATATATTGTTGTACCCCTAGGGTACGCTACCCCCATCCCCGAAGCAAAATCTCCAAATCACCAAAATTACAAACTTTAATCTAAGAAAACCTATAAATTACAACTTATACATTACATGACTGATAATCAGAACACACATGAACTCAAGTAGCCTCGTAGCCCAGGCAATGACCCGGGAAAGGTGCACGACTCGGTAGGAATGTAAGGATTCCGCCGAGCGAGCATACAAAAGGTATAAGAACCCCAGAGGTCAGGAACTCAGGATCAATCAGTCACCATTCAATCACTTGATTAGTGCACCGACGTGACGAACCTTTTCTGTCGGCTGGACGGGTAAGTGTTAAGCGATCACCACACTTAAACACCACACTACACACTCACATCCCCCCTGTGCTTGGACTGTGATTATCTTTATTAATTATTAATTGAACTGCTAGCTCTATCAGTGTACCTCCAGATCGAGGTGCACATTAAATTCAGAAACAATAGAAGCCATTGGTTTTATTAATTCTTATTCATTTATTTATTTAGTTAGACTTCTCTTTAGGTAGGACTTAGAATTAGCCTTACTGTGTACTTGTTTAATTGCTTCTTATAGTCAGCTGAGCACGGTTGCTCCAAGCTGACACTAGCGAATTCTCCGTTTACTCGCTTGCATACGACTCGCAGTAGACCGCGTGGCGCAGCAGTTGCACTCTGCGTAATAACTTAATAGCTCTTGAAAACTACCCCTTCACCTAGAACTACCCCGTCAAACAGTACATTGGGGAGTTATCCTTACTGATCGCACTGTCGGTCTTCATTCATAAAACACTCCCAACCTCTTACAGCATTTGCCAAGCTCGCCCCTATTTTAGACTATTTTCACCCTCTAGATTAGTTATTTGTACAGGCATCCCTCACAGGAACCTTACAAATTGATGGAGGCGCAGAGTACCGCGACGTTGTATTAAAACAACGTCAGAGGGGGTTCAGACAACGAATCTCCGCGGAAAAGATCCCTAACTAGCCAAGCTAACGCCACCCAAAATTGGGAAAATTTTTTGAGACAAGGAATAGATAAAATATTTATACCCAACCCAAGCCCTTCCCGATAGATAATACATTTTAAACGCCACCCTTACCTAGTCACACACAGTTTATATCCCCATAGATACGCCCTTACAGAAGGACGTACACTAGAAATTCATGCTTAAATTTCAAGAGCCTAGTAAGATCAGGCGTGTGTTTAGAGACACAGCACACACCCTAGCCGCTGCCACCAGACCCCTACGCCCTAAAATACTGGTTAAGAACCCTGACCTAATAACAGAACATAACGTAGGCCAATTACTTAGCGAACTTGAGGACGTAGTGATAAATATTAAACTCAAATACCCAAAGGCAATCAGACAACGTCCCACCACACGAGCACAGACACAGAACGCCCAACAGTCGCCCCCAAATAACGCTGATAGTGACGACTTAACCCCCACATTACCACACGCTTTATTACAACACCTTAGTGACACGCAGCAGACCTACAACGGGTTGCAGGTCCTGTTACAACAGTTAGACGGGGTTCCACACAATTCCTCAAACGGGAAACTATTTGCAGATATAAACACCATTGCATTAACTCTAGGCGGACAAATTAACAAGGCGCTTTCCGCACTACAGGCGGTTAATATTGAGCACAATTTGTCACTGGATAATATCCAGGGTACGGAGCAATTTAATCCTCAGGACGCTCCACACTCTACCCCTAACCACCCAGGCACTTCCCGAAGCGGGAATACCTATATCACACCAATTCAAGTTCACCACCAACCCCTAAGCCACGCACACTCTAAAGTTGCATTACAGAACGGCGACTTAGATTCCCCAGTTGAGCGTACCCCCTTATTTACCCCCAACACTTCATACAGCGCGGATATGGCAATGCCTACGAAGTATCCAATGATACAACCCAATAAATACACTGGTGATAAGCAGGACCCCGAGGAATATCTGAGAGCCTTCAATCGAACGGCTAAGATTAATGGTTGGACAGCGGAGGATAAAAAACGCCTCTTACCAGCCTACCTCACTAAATCGGCCCTCACATGGTATGAACTCCATGAAGCCACCTTGGCCGATGCCACGTGGGAACAATTTTCAGCTGCCCTCGTCGATACATTTCAGTTGACACCTGATGAGGATGATTTGTACGAAAAAATACGCGCTCACACACAAGGTCCCACGGAAGGCACACAGGCGTACATTAATGCCAAATTATTAATGTGCGAAAGATACAATAGGGACATGCCAGACAAGCTAAAAGTACGGCTCCTTATGCAAGGTATGCGCCCTACCTTAGTGGAAAAGCTATGTACACTGCAAAGCAACACAGTGCTTGAATTGCAGGCAAACATTAAATTCATCGAAGAGGGCAATAAGATGACACAAAAAGCCGTGGATCAGCACATCCGTACAGATAACGGGGATTTGCATCAACAGATCCGCGATCTGACTAAACAGATGCAGGAGATGCAGATTACGGCCATCCACGCTAGCCCTAAAGCTCGCCCTCGGAGGGATGAACATAGGGATACATGGCGATTACCAAGGGGAAATCAACAGGGTCAGAGTAAACCCACCCACCCCCATTGGCGCAACTTACCCCCGGTAAGAGAGGCGAATTATTATTCGCAATACCAGGAGGAAGTGCCACGCCGTAACGATTCCCATCCCTTCCCACACACACAGTATCTGGCAAATACTCGCCCACGCGGCAATCCATCCCCAGACCACACACCAAACCGTCATCCCCAATATAGGGACGACCGAAACTGGCACCGTAACCAGAACGCCAGATATACACAACCACCCAATGCCCCTCAATATCGTCGGCCAAACACTCCCCCGCAGCAGGAGCGGTATGAGCCTCAATATGAAAGGCCTCCCCCAGTATACCCTCCATACGTCCCTGTACAAAGAGAAAGAGGACCGGAAGACTATCCGCTGCCCGACCACCCTCCACGGGATTCACGAAGGCGATCACCCTCGCGTGATAGTCGCGGCTTACTCCCCAACCCCCAATATCAGCCCCGGCCAAACAACTGGCGAAACGAGGCGCCCAGGGGACAGCCTTGTTATACAGATAACAGAGGGTATTCCCAGCCAAAAAACTTTTAGCTAGGGAAGGGCCAACACCCACACAATCGGATAACCCTTCCCCGATAACCAATAATCATTCAAGTCAATCCTCGAAAAGTAATTCCCCTGTTAGAGCCAGTAAGCCGAAAGTCCCCCCAACTTTCGCACGCCAGAATACGGAGCAGGAAATCCCTCCCCGATCGCAGCTCCAGGAACATACGGTCAAAGGGGATGGTAATTGCCTTTTTAGAGCACTTAGTTTCCTGATCCATAAAACTGAGGACCAGCATAAAGATCTCAGAACACAGCTGGTCATGTATGTCATGGTACACTGGGACGAATACAAGTATTTCCTCGCCGACGGTAATGATGCCTCATTCCCCAATAAATATGCATATGGGGATTATATGCACCGAGATGGCAATTACGCGGGTGAAACAGAGGTTACCGTCCTAGGCCACGTCCTTAAGACAAACATCCATGTCTACACACTGGACAAGATGGAACCAACTTTTTCTACCGTAGGATATGACAAAAACCTACACCTTTTGTTCACGGGTAATCCAAATGCGGGTCACTACAGCCCTCTCACCAACACATCACTTCACAAACCTCAACCATCCGCCCCTCAGATTCGGAAAAAGCAAACTAAGGGCATATTAAAAACAGTAATAACATTACGACCCCTCAAGACGTTTCCACAAACAGCGTAGTTAAGGTACCCGAGGTACGCCCACCCACATTGATTCCACCCGTGGACACAAGCGGCCCGACCACTAAACCAGGTGCGACAAAGCCGGTGACTTGTATTGCCACTGGCGCAAGTAAATTATTTTCACCGACAACCGGCTGTAAACCCACGACCACTCACACACACCGGCCTTTTAGAACACCCCTGCTGAGGCCAGGATTAATATCACGAGACAGAAAACATAATTCTAGATATTTATCGAGCCACCGAAAGCTCAAGAGAAAGTTTCGGACAATACACATGGCAGATAGGCATGACACAGCTGAAGTGCGAATCCCAGTTTCACGGGACTCAGCAAAGCGTGTCAGGTTCAGTGATCAGGCCAACCACACCGCGTTTGCTCAACACACGTAACAAACCGGTAGAACACACAGTCTCGCAGGATGCGATAGAAAACGATCAAAATGAATCACCGTCACAAGATCCCACTGCACCAATAATTACATACACTCTTAACAACATGTATACTGCACAAGATGGACACAATATTACAGCTCTCTCTAGCCCGGCCAAAATTAACGGGTACCAAATTCAAATTTTAATTGATACCGGGTCAGCTATTTGCTATGTAAGCAGTAAGTTCATTAACGGCGAGCGCATACATAGGATGCCTATCAACACTTGCCTTGTGGCTGCTAATTCACAAACCATTTCATGCTTAGGCATTACCGATGTACATTTACAGATAGGTTCCTTTGAAACTAGCTTTCCCATGTTCGTAATTAAGGATCTTTCCGTCCCGGGCATTATCGGCACGAACGTTCTTGCCAAGTTCGAAGCCAACATTAGCTTTGTCACTAATTACATACGATTAGTGAACGGAGACCTTATTACCACACACCCAATATCATACGCCAGGAACACATACAATCCACGAGCGCAGCGAGACACGCAAGCGCACCAGGTCTCTCCGTTGGTTACCATAGCACCGCCAACGAACTCAAGTGCTGACACAAACACGCCCGCCACTGGGGAAACACAGTCACTAACCCCAGAGTAAAATACAAAGCTTGAAAATCTATTACAAAAATACCAGGACATTTTTGCACATTCCCTTGCAGATTTAGAGGTGACCGATTTAATTCACCACCGTGTTGAATTAACCAGTGATGCTCCCGTTCACCAGGCACCTTACAAAGTTAGCGCCAAAGAGAGACAAGCCATAGAGACACAAATTCAGGAGATGCTGGAAGCCGGCATCATCCACCCTATCGTGTCGAACAATAGTGCACCGGTACTCCTTACCCGAAAACCGGATGGTTCCCATAGATTTTGCACAGATTATCGGCGCCTTAATAGAATCATTAAGAGTGACAATTACCCGCTACCGCGCACAGACACTAACCTAGAGACCTTTAGCGGAGCAAAGTATTTCTCGATAATGGACTGTTATTCCGGATTTTACTCAATCCCTGTCCATAAACCCGATAGGCATAAGTTGGCATTTGTTACCAAAAACGGCCTCTACGGTTACGCCGAACTGCCCATGGGTTTAAAGAATGCCAGTCAAACATTCCAGAAATTGGTAGACAAGGCATTCGCAGGCCTCAAATACCGCTCGGTATTAACCTACATAGATGACATAACAGTCTTCTCACAAACCTTCGAAGAACACATTATACACTTGACCGAAGCTTTTGACAGGATTAGGCACGCTAAATTAAAGCTAAAACCATCCAAATGTCAATTTGCAAAAACGAAGGTCCACATTCTCGGTCGCATTGTTAGCCGCGACGGCATCACACCTGACCCTGCCAAAATCGCCGCCATTACCGACATTCCAATGCCGGAAAACAAAAACAGTTACGTTCTTTTATGGGTTTCGCGAGTTATTATCGTCGATTCATTCACGGATTTGCACAGATAGCTAACCCCCTCACCGAGCTTACACACGAGAAAACACCCTTCATAGTTACAGAAATACATAAAGAGTCTTTCAATAAACTTAAACACTTACACACTACACCGCCCCTGCTCCAGCATTTTCAAGAAGGTAGACCCACTTTCGGACACGTGGATGCAAGCCAATTTGGCATCGGGGCAGCCCTATTACAAGAAGCCGACGATGGCAAACAACACCCGATTACATACGCTAGCCGAAAACTTACACCGGTAGAAACTAGATATTCCGCGACCGAAAGAGAGATGCTTGCATTCTCTTGGGCCGTAAATTACTTCCGAACATACCTGTATGGTATACACTTTACGGTAGTTACGGATCACGCCAGCCTTCTTTACTGGGATAAATTTAAAAATCCCAATTCCCGGCTTAACAGATTTATATTTAAATTGTATGATTACACATTTGAGGTTAAACATAAGAAAGGTAAGGCACACCTTGATGCAGTCGGTCTCTCGAGACTACCTGTACTCGAACCACCGGACGAGGATAGTAATCATGTTTGGGATTCTTTACCCACATTTGCTGTCACTCACATTGATATAAAACAGGAGCAAGTAAACGATCCCCAATTGGGACAAATTAGAATTGCTCTACAGGATAGTAAATCTGCCCGCTTATCACGTAGATTTTTTTATCGATAAGGACGATATCCTTAGGTGCAAACCCACGGCCACACATGACGTCACACCCGTTTCCCTTCCCACTACACTCCGAAACCACGTAATGACGGAATATCACTGTACACCCCTTAACGGCGCACATTTTGGAGTTCATAAAACATTTTGCGCATTCGCAATAAATATTACTGGGAAAATATGAAAAATGATATTACAGAGTTCATTAAAACTTGCCACACATGCCAGAGATACAAACACCGCCCTGGTAAACCCCATGGATTACTCCACCCCATCCCTGTAGGTGAACTTTTCCACCGCATAGGTATTGACGTAAAGGGTCCAATTACAACATCAGACAAAGGTAATAAATACATATTGGTAGCAACCGAATACCTCACCCGGTACATCATCACCAAAGCGGTCCCAAAAGCTAGCGCACATCAAATTGCAGAGTTCCCCATGGAAATAATTACCATGTATGGTATTTTCCACACATTATTATCCGACAGAGGAACAGTTTTTACGTCGAATGTCATTACACAGCTCCTTAAATTGCTTCAAATTAAAGCCTACACAACCACTAGTTTCAGCCCTCAGACGAATGGGTTGACTGAGGCTATGAACAAAATCCTTGGCAGCGCGATAGCCCGTTTTACTAACGACAAGGGCACGGACTGGGATAATTACCTCCCAGCAGTAACATTTAGTTACAACACATCCGTGTCGCAGGCGACCAAACACACCCCACATTTTCTCTTACACGGATACCATCCGCGCAGTCCGATCGACAACATTTACATCCCACAGGACACACTCCCTAGCAACGCTGAAAGGTTGCAATACTTACGCACACCCGTGATACCGCGCGACATAATATCCGCACCTCACAAAACAGGCAGAAAATAACATATGATAAAGCTCACAGACACCAGGAATTCAAACCCGGACAGCTCATTATGATATGGTCACCCACTCGCATTAAGAACGTGTCCGAATTCCTAATCCCGAAATGGACAGGTCCGTTTAGAATCCAGAGAAAAATTTCGGACCTAAACTACGTTGTCAACATTCGGCACAACCACAAAATTATTAAAGATACGGTTCATGTACGACGTATGAAACCATACCATTCACGAAAAACCACCCCCACGCCTCAACCCCCCGCGGCTAAGAAACGAAAGCGTTAGATCATGAGCGGCAGGGGGACAAAACATATTTTTCCCAAACACAATTCGAACCCAGGGATATATAAAGTATAACAAGCGCCCTACGCGCTATGGCATTTAGAAGCCATGCTCACAACTAGCAGTCACCGACAACTCCCAACACTGCATGATACGAGGATTAATTATGAATTGCATGTATAGTTGTAAGATGATGATGATGATGATGATAATTGTTGTTTTAAGGGGCCTAACATCTAGGCTATCGGCCCCTGATGGTTTCGGTGATCGTGAAGATGAAAATGAAATGTAAACTTAAAACTAAAACTAACTACCAACCTACATACTAGAAGAAGAAATGGAAAACTAAAGGAGAATAAGGCAAATAAAGGACAGGAAGAAAAGAAATGCCCTCAACCCTCGAAAAATGCGGATTGAGGGACTTGGAAGGAAGGAGAGCCATGCAAGGCAGATAGGAAAGTGAAAGAGGAGAGGGTCCGCCCCGAAGGTAAGGGACAAACGGGGAAAATGGTCCCAGCTCAGGAATCCCTCGGGGTCGCCAACTCCCGAACTCACCAGCCATGAGCCCCTGAGGGTGTAACATTATCTAGGGTGCACCAAACGTGGTGGGGCTACATACACCAGGCCTCCTTGAGGGCCTTGAGCAGAAGGCAGGAGATAACAGGAAAAGAAAAAGAAGGCTGACCCCTCGCAGAAGGAGGGAATCAGAAAAGATGAGACAAGGGCCAATTAAGGCGGGAAAGGAAGAGACTCCCTAGGCCTCGGATACCCTAATACCGTCGGGGTCGGAAGAGAACAAGAGTTGACCAAGTGAGGTCGACAGGAAAGAAGAAAGAGAGGAGCACGGCACGAGTAAGTGGAAGCAATGCTGGACTCAGCTGGGGTCCCGTGGTCGCCAACCCACTTCCCACGTATAGTTGTAAGCGGTATAATAAGGTATACCAGGTTATATTTCTTGTGAACTATGTTTGGGTAAAAATAATAAATTTTGTTAACATACACTGGCCGCAAATAGAACACGGCTAGATACATATTTAGCAGTACATATGCCCAACACTTCCCATAGATTCCCATAAACAAAATACTGTACAGCCCCCCAGGGGTATGCACCCCCTGGAGGCCATGCCCCCATCATCTATCTAAATCACCCCTAACTGGAAACCCTTGTAAGTCCAGACCAACATCTATTAACACCGCAAGGACAGCTAACCGTTCTGGAAAGCTGGCCCAATCCTTGCATCACTACCACAAACAGCGACACACAATTAACTGGGGCATCTATGCCATCAGAATGTCGACGAAGCAACGCCGAAGAATATAAGAGGGAGTCTTAAGGATGTCAAGCTCTCTCAATTACCAGTCTTACAGTGCGTCGGCTGGAGGCTATCGCTGGTATCATCAGGTGAGTCAGCAAGTGTTCAGAATCCTGTAACTTTGTAACCTTTACCCACAATTTGTATACACAAGTTTGTACACATTGTAACATTTACTACATCCCCTAGAAGGGACTCACAATTCCATATTACTGACCAATAAACACTTGGTCAGTACGCTACACCTGTATTACTATTTTACACGCCTCCTCATGACCTAAAGTCCATCCTGAATCCTCCGTCACGATTAGACGTGACTTACAGTAGCCAGATACTTGCTAGCGCAAGTATCATTGTATTCCCGCATAGGCCCGACTGCTAAGAGCAGCGCGTGCCGAAACGCTGACGCGTGCACACCGGTTATATAACCAGCCAGCCAGCCAGCCAGCTGGGAGACCAGCGCGTTGACCTGTACGCTAAGTTCCATCCCCTAAAATACACCTACATCTTTTATAGGAGCACCCTAACACTAAACAACACTCTACACTGGTCAGCTTGCCCGACTACGGGAAGCTACCCCCTTTTAGGCACTTCCTCATAAATTAACACAATAACTCTTCCGTTTTAGATCCAACCACCCCCAAATAAGGGATCTAAAACAGATGGTGGAGGCCGGGTACCACGCACAGTAAAATAGGACTCATACAACGAGTTCTCGTGGTCAAAAACGGCCCGTACCGCCAATAGCCAAGCGAGACTGAATTTTTTTTTTCATATTACGTCATACATTTTTTTTATATATAGGAGTTTGTATTATTACACCAACCCCCATTCGCCCCATAGTGCGAAGTCGGTGGAAATTAAATGTCCACATTTAAACCTACACTAAGAGACTTTGCGCACCATTTGTCGGCTAGTACGACTCCACTCCTGCCGAAGCTAAAAATTAAGAACGGTGACTTAATAACTGACCAGACTGCAGTACAACTTCTTAGGGAACTCGAATTCAAGACATCAGAGATCCGCGCTCAACACCCTGCAGCAGCAGCACAAGTTATACACTTTACACGATCCCAGGCTAGTGAACACAGACAGGAGTCACCAGTATCCTGCGCTAGTGAAGTAGATTGCCTGCCAACACTCCATCCCCTATTGTTGCAGCAACTGAAAATCACAGAGCAGAAAACTAATAATCTGCTCGAGCGCATTACAGAGCTACTAGAGACAGACACTATCAAGTCAAATAATCATACGACAGAAGCAGTTCTTGACATCCACACTATTCTGGAAACTGTGAAGCAGGACTTAGACAGGACTGTACACATAGTTAAATCCACACAGTACGACAACACACCATCACTCAGTAGAGACATATCAGGTGACGAGCCACCTGGTAACATAACACAGGTGTCGTACACGGGAAGCGAGGCTAATTCCCCTCTAAATAGCCCAAACACCTCGGCACACGATAGTGGTGCGAACAGCATAGACAGACCGGAATCACTAGACAGCCAACGAGACACTGCCGAAAACGAAATGAACAGACACACGGAGTACCCCATGATCCACCCCACAAAGTTCGCGGGGGAAGGCCAGGATCCCGTGGAATACCTCAAGGCCTTCAATAGAACGGCCCGGATCAATGGTTGGAGCGAGGAAGTTAGGAAACGGCTCCTTCCTGCATACCTCACAAAGGCGGCAATGATATGGTATGAGCTCCATGAGGACACACTAGAAGCTGCCACATGGGAGGAAACCGCTTTACTCTTGAAGAATGAGTTCCAGCTCATAACAGACGATGACGATCTCTATGACCAAATTAGACAGAGGTCACAGGGACCCAAAGAAAGCGCCCAGGCATACATCAACGTAAAGTTGATAATGTGCGACAAGTACAATGCAGCCATGACGAACAAACAGAAAGTCAAGCTGTTAATGCAGGGCCTCAGACCAGCCATAGTGGAAAAGCTGTGTATAATGAACAACCCCACGGTCCAACATATGTTAAACAACATAAAGACCATAGAAGAGGGGAGAAAGATCACGGAAAAGGCTACGGAAAAAGCCGTGGATCTGCACTTCCAAACACAAAAAGACGACACTAACGACAAAATGGACGAATTAGTGGACAGAATGGAGAAACTGACCATAGCTGCCATCCAAGCAGGCGGGAGACCGCTAAGGGATGAGCACGCAGACACACAAGGGCGCTATTATCCTGAGACGGACAGGGGGTACACAGAAAGGACACGCTACAGGAGGGAGGAAAATTACAACCCTCCACAGCGGCCAACAACACCCCACGCACAGGACAGGCCACACTACCCTCCTCGATATTCACCAGTATCGTACACGGACACAGAGCCGACATACCCTTCGCGGCGATCACCATCCCCGTATACACAGGAATACTACCCTGAGGAGTACGAGCACGACATCCCCCGACGAAACAGCCCGCCACCAAATAGACAGTCCTACGCACCCCCACAATACAGGGCAGACAGGGAGTACCGGGAGAACTCGCCCCCACGCAGGCAAGGCTATGCAGCCCCGCAGTACAGGGGAAATGGGGAATATCGGGAGAACCCGACCCCGCGCAGGCAAAGCTATGCACCCCCACAGTACAGGGGAAATGGGGACAGGCGAGGAAACCCAACCCCGACCAGACAGGGGTATGCAGCTGCCCAGTACAGGGAACAGGGGAATCGACGGGAAAACCCGCCCCCGCAGCAGCAGATATACACCCCACCCTGGCGGAAACAGGAAAACAGACCCTCGGGCAATAACAGACAGGGAAGAAAACCCACAAGGGGACGGGACAACAGCGATAAGTACACAAAGGGCCCGGAACACTACCCCCTCCCCGACGAACACCCGAGGGAGTTCAGGGATGAGACACCCCGCCGGACAGACAGGGGGGCAATACTCCCCACACCTAGCCACACACCGCAGGTGGGGAGCTGGCGCAGCCACCCCGAGGGGGGGCGCACATACAGTACAGGCAGGCGTACACCTACGTTCCAAAAAACGCCTAGACGGGGAGACTCGGCCAGCTGATGAAGCAGCTGAGGTTCCTCCCCCAACACAACACAAGAAAGGCCCTTCCCCTAAGCAAACTCGCAAGAGTAAGGGGAAGAAGCAGCCAGCTAAAGCTAAGGCTGACGATCCGCCCCCGGACCGTTTCCAAACACATCCCGTGCAAGGAGACGGCAACTGTCTGTTTAGGGCCATGAGCTTCCTAATCCGGAATACCGAGGATTATCATGGGGACTACAGACAGAAAACGGTCAAACATATCCTGGCCAACTGGAAAGAGTACCGAGACTTTGTGTCGGACGATCGGGAAAACCCATTCCAGACCGGGGCGGATTACAGAAAATACATGGGTAGGGACGGCACGTATGCCAGTGCCGTAGAGGTGACCGCTCTCGGCAAGGTGCTGCAAGCCAACATCCATGTATACACTGATGTGCACTCGCCTCCGCTATTTTCCACTGCGGGATTCGACAGGGACCTGCATGTACTTTTTACAGGAAACGCTAAGGCGGCACATTATACACCCCTCATAATCACACGCAAACAGCCTGAGAACACACCCACACCCTCCAAACAGAAAGCCATACCCCCTACATCACAACGCAGGGTAGGAATTGACCACACGCAGGCGCAGGACGCGAGCTCGCTCGGCACTGGGAAGCCAGCAACAGGAGTCGAACTCGCGACCGCCTGGAACAAGGAACGGGGTAACAAGGGCAAGCTCGGGGTCACGTTCGCAGACACACCTTCCCGAGAGGAAGGAAACAACAACAACACAACTACACGAAGGCTGGGAGCGATTAATACATTAAACGTTCGCCAGCAAACTTCCATTCTAACAGCGAGGCCGATTAAGAGAGCTGGCAAAGTATTGGGTGAGCGCACTTTGCTGACTGAGGCAATGCACTCGGGACAGGAAGCAGACCTAGAGGCTAAGCGTGCCCGATACGATAAGCGGCCCGCTCCATGCCTTCACAGTACACATGTCACTCCGGTAACAACAACAACAACAACTACATACATCTTACATAACACATCGGTGCAGGGCAGTGGATTTCAGGTATCGGCCCTCACGATACACGCCACCATAAATGGCCACAGAGTGCAGGCCCTAATTGACACCGGGGCAGCAGTAAGTTGTGTTAATAGGAGACACGTTACCGAAGCCCAAATACACGGTGTCACGGGTGAAATCCGGCTGGTAGCGGCCAATGCCCAGACGCTAGAAAACGCGGGGGTGGCAAACATACATCTTAGGATAGACCATTTTGCCACAACGCATCCCATGTTCGTTATAGAACATCTTTCTGCGTCAGCCATAATTGGCATGGATTTTCTCGCTAGATATGAGGCTAGCATAAATTTCGCTAGCGGTCAGATGCTTTTAAAGCACGACCAGAGGCTCACCACACATCCCATGATATACACCAGGAACACAGATGGGAATCGAGCGGAGCGAGAAAATCACGAGCACCAAGCCTCTGCACTGCATACTATCAGCCAACACACAGACACACACACAGATAAGGCGGCCAACCAGAACCACAGGCAGGACCTGACTCCGGAGCAAAATAAAAGGCTCACGGAGCTCCTGGAGACCAACAGGGATATTTTTGCCCATTCAATGAAGGATCTCGCTGTGACAGACCTCATTGAACACCATGTCACACTCACTAGTGACCGGCCAGTACACCAGCCTCCCTTCAGAGTGAGCCAGAAGGAGAGACACGCCATCGACGCTCAGATCTCAGAGATGCTCGAGGCAGGGGTCATTGTTCCCGTTATTTCAAACTACAGCTCACCAGTTCTGCTGACCAAAAAAAGGGACGGATCTCACAGATTTTGTACTGACTACAGGAGGCTCAATAAGTTAGTCGAAAATGATAGTTATCCACTACCAAGGGCGGACACCTATTTGGACGCCCTTGGCGGAGCTAGCTGGTTCAGTTCGATGGATTGCTATAGTGGATTCTATTCAATCCCCGTCTATGAACCAGATAGGCACAAGCTGGCGTTCGTTACAGAGAACGGGCTATATACCTACACAAGGTTACCCATGGGCCTCCGTAACGCCAGCCAAACCTTCCAAAAGCTGGTGGATAAGACATTTTCAGGGCTTAAGTGGCGTTCCGTACTAGTGTACGTGGACGACATAACAGTTTTCTCCAATACCTTCGACGAACATATCGTACACTTGGAGGAGGCTTTCGCAAGGATCAGAGAGGCCAAGTTAATGCTTAAACCTGCGAAATGTCAATTTGCCAGACAGCAAATTAACATATTGGGCCACATTGTAAACAGAGAGGGCATTATTCCCGACCCAGCTAAGACTGACGCAATAACGGGCATCCCGATGCCCACAAATTTGAAACAATTGCGCAGTTTTATTGGTTTGGCATCGTATTACCGGAAGTATATCTACAGGTTTGCACACATCGCCCATCCCCTAACTGAGCTCACACGTGAAAAAACGCCCTTCAGCATCAAGCAGGAACACATAGATGCCTTCAACACACTGAAGCAACTATTGACCTCACCACCATTACTGCAACACTTCCACAGTGATAGGCCCACATTTTTACACGTGGATGCCAGCCTGTATGGGCTGGGGGCAGCCCTACTGCAGGAAGACGCAGAAGGGCGCATACGGCCCGTCGCTTACGCTAGCAGGAAGCTAACGGCCGTTGAGACTAGATACTCTGCCACAGAGCGGGAAATGCTGGCATTTTCGTGGGGAGTGAACTATTTCAGGGTATACTTATATGGTATCAAGTTCACAGTAGTGACTGACCACGCGAGCTTGCTTTTTTGGGACAAATTTAAAAACCCAAATTCGCGGCTCAACAGGTTTATATTCCGCCAGTATGAATATGACTTCGTGGTCAAACACAAGAAAGGCACTACACACCTGGACGCAGATGGGTTGTCTAGGCTGCCAGTAGCCGATCCCCCGGATGACAGTAAGGACCACGACTGGGACGACATGCCCACTTTTGCCCTGACGGTGATTAACATCAAACAGGAGCAAGAAAGTGATCCGTACTTGAAACAGATTCTATTGGCACTAGAAAACTTGGATAAAGTGGACTCCAAGACAGCACGGCTGTCTAGGCGATTTTTCCTAGACAAAGACGGGGTACTGAAATTTAAGCCCACAGCCATGCACGATAACGCACCCATAGCGGTTCCGGAGCCATTGAAAGAAAATATAATGATCGGACACCACAATAGCCCAATGGCAGGGGCTCATTTGGGTACACATAAAACATACCTTAGAATCCGTGACAAGTATTATTGGGTAAACATGAAGGTCGATGTAGATACCTTTGTAAAGACATGTCACACTTGCCAACGATTCAAAACAAGACCTGGCAAGCCTCATGGACTACTCAACCCAATTCCCGTGGGAGAGTTATTTCACAGAGTCGGGATAGATGTGAAAGGCCCCATTACGACAAGTCAGAAAGGTAATAAATATATCCTGGTGGCCACTGAGTATCTCACACGATACATGATTACGAAAGCTGTTCCCAAAGCAGACACGAACAGCATAGCCGAATTCCTATTTGATATAGTCACACGATACGGCCTATTCCAAACCTTATTATCCGACAGAGGTACTATTTTCACCTCGAGAGTGCTCCAACAGTTTCTGGAGATACTCAGGATTAAGGCATACACTACCACGAGTTTTTCCCCGCAAACCAACGGACTCACGGAGAGTATGAATAAAATACTCGGAATAGCGTTGGCTAAATTCACAGAGGACGCAGGAACAGACTGGGATGAATACCTGCAACCCATTACTTTTAGTTATAATACCTCTATATCCACGGCTACGAAACACTCTCCACACTTCCTACTGCACGGATACACACCCAGAAGTCCCATAGATAATATATGTATCCCACAGGACACTCACACGGACAACGCTGCCCGGCTACAGCACTTACAGATAGCGCGAATGAACGCTAGAAAGAACATAGCCGCGGCGCAGAAGAAACAAAAAGAACGGTACGATCGGCACAGAAAGACCGTGGAATACACACCCGGGCAATTGGTCATGGTCTCCAATTCCGCCCGTAAGAAAAATGTGTCTGAGTTCCTCTTGCCACGTTGGTCAGGTCCCTTTAAAGTCTGCAGGAAGGTATCTGGCCTAAACTATATCGTTATCGTGCGCCATGGACGTAAGCTCATTAAAGACACTATTCATGCCCGCCGTATGAAGGCATATCATACACGCAAAGCTCCCAAACCTACACGCACAGGCGGAAACACTGCCAAAAGGAATGGAAGTAATCCCACTGGCAGACGTGGAAAGAAGGCCAAGAAATAGCCTTCGGACCTCACTGACCGCGCCGGGATACGATCCTAACACTCGACAGAACTGTCCCGGAGACACTGCCTAGAATGGCGCCAGAATCAATTACTCTGGTTAAAAGACGGTCTCAAAACCCGCAACCTTCTGAATACCAGGAATGTCAGGTCGGGTAGCTATCCGGTTGCAGGATAGAAGAGTAGGCAGCTAAGACAGATTGGGACAGTTCCACTAACAGAGGTTCATAAATGAAAAACAACAAAATCGCCTCCGGCACATAGTCACCAAACACGCGACTAGCGGCCCGAAGACACTCGTGTATAACGACATTTTGTACAATGGAGAGGGTTATACTCGACCCACGCTACACTAACACAAAAATTTGGGGACACGAATGTAGTTAGTGAGAGGTTCTTTTGCATTACGGAGAGCCTGCCCGCAATTACAAGAGACAGCAATCAAGTTCACACGTACACGTGCCGCGAACAAGAGCATGGGCAGAACATAAACAAATGAGAGCGCACGACATTGTAATTCTACACTACCACTGTCAGCGATAAGGCCCGCATGACTGGCCGACCTTCACGCATACAGACGAACTAAGCCAGCTCCAAGTGGACAGGAAAGACGCGTTCATTCACGCCGAGTCCAAACACCTCATAACTCCCCAAATTACACTACGAGGAGAATTCAAAAACACACAAACTCTTCACAGGAATGCGTACTCCCATTTGCGCATTGCAAATACACGGTACATGTGCCATAATATGTACGGCACAGATAGCGTCGTAACAAGCCTTTACACTAGGCCGGGTCCGAACCCATGATCACACACCACACTCGTACCAAAAACTAACTAACCAACGGTATTTTTGGTACGAGAGACACAAGCAAAAACCACACTGAGGACACCTCCATCCCTGAAACACAACGCAGACATAAAACACAGAGAATTACATAGATCACGGGTCCAAATCCCAGCAAAAATTGGGCAAATGAAAAACAACTATCCAGGCTTCCAATCACACTGAAATTGGCCCATACAACTACACAACCAGATAATACCACATTTCCTTCGGCCAAAAGCCAGGCATAAACTTTCAATTACACCTGACATGGAAAATACATTTCCCAGACACAGGCATAGAAATTTCGTAAGACAAAGGTCTTATGAAATAGTGGCCACACAACAGTACTTGCTATTGCTACACTAGTAGGCCCGGAATCTAGAACAATGACAACACTCGCATACGTGCAAGAAAGCACGTGCCGACAGCTGACATGCATAACGTCCGAGCCTGCCATTACACATACAAACCGCTGACTTGCAGATTTCTTCACATCACAATACTGCTGGTGACAGACACTATTGTTGTATCGGCATTGACCATGAAATTACAAGCACAAAACAATCTTCATGCCACACATTTTTTTAACACGCAAAAACAATTGTGACATTTAGCAATGGACAGACGTGACAGACCGGGACTTATCTTGGGCCCATAGGAGCACGTTCGCAAAGAACGTTGACAGGCCACGGGCACCTCCTGCCCATACACGCGATACACATTACGACTTAGCCTGTAACAGACCAACCGTCCGCATGGTGTAGCGGAACATAGTCGCACACACACGCGCTCACTAATCAGGAGCGAACACAGACAGGGGCTCTGAGGAAACAAGACCTCCCCCCTAATAACTTCCTTTCGCGATTTTATTTCTAAAATAAATCATTCCAGGCGATTAGGACATGGCCAGTCGCACTACGACCACTGGCCACACTCACACTACAAATGGCCGACAAATCCTCCATCAGGATAAGTCCGATAACACATTACAATACATTAGAATACACGATAATACATTAGCATAAGTATAATTAAGGTAGAATATATCGGCACCCGGTAACCAAAATTCCGCTACCGGGGTAAGACCGACAACACATTAAGAAACGGCATTACGGCACCGTATAGGGTAAGCCCGGCCATACACCGATTAACATTAACCATGCCATTTTTTTCCACAGGTCAAAGGAGCTTCAGACTGTGGACAGACTACCACAGGAAGCGGCATAGAAAATAGGCACTATTTAAATGTTATATTAACCTCTCTATTTTTTTTTCAGGCATCGTCACCAGGAATATGGCACTGGTGACTATGATTTTGCTGCCATATAGCGGCAGCATGCTATTAATGCCGTCTTATTATTGTATTACACCTGTGCGCACTAATTTATATTAAATATTCATCTTCACTTACAGGATCACCACATTTTTACACCTACACTTTAAAAATCTGCACAGCAGGAATGGTGCCTGTGGGGTATCAGGCTCGCTGGCAGATCAACATACACAAAATACATAAGGCGTCAAAAATGCGGCGCAAAATTACGGCAATGAGGGCGCAACCGATTTGTGGCGGCGACTCTCATTGTCAAGTGTGAAAGCATTCACCCACAGGGAATGCTTCACAGATTAGGGATTAAGGATACATTGCAAGCGGTACGACCACTAAACCGTACCAGGAAGTGGCCGTACAGGATTAGCCGTGAGACGGCAAGCGTACAAACGAGTAGCGTGCACGCGAGGTACCAAAAACTAGAATTATAAGGGATTAGCGCGCTTAAGTTAGACATAAGGTCATTGTAATTGATAATTTTAAAGGGTAACTTAATACAAATTCATGCGCCCACGGGCAATTATTCCACTAGACATAAGATCATTGTAATTGTAATTGATAATTTTAAAGAGTAACTTAATACAACTTCATGCGCCCACGGGCAATTATTCCACTAGAAATCAATAATATTCCTAAATGTCAACATATGAACATCGCAACATAGCACATTAAAAGGTATACTTTTCTGTTTGTTTGTTAAAATCACATGTACACAATGTCTATGATTTGTTTTCTTTCCTTTTTCTTTCCTCTAACTTCCCCATTTGTCAGGGTGTTCCGTTTTATCCCAAATCAATAAATGCATTTTGAATATTTCCCTTAAATTATACCCTGGAACACCCATTTTTTCTATTTTCTTCTACCTTTCTCATTGCAGGGAGCACTTTTTCCCTAAGATAGGGCGGACGACGCAATCATCCGTCCGGCCCTGGGTTTTTTTCCTCCCTGCACAACAATGTACCGAATAACTATCAACACCATGTATTTTTTTCCTTCAAACTTTCAAAATGTCAATATCGATTTTTTTTTCATGCAATATTTTTATAATGTCTATGCCAATGTCAATGTTATATATATATATATATATGTATATCCCATAACCCTCCCCTCTGAACACGAGCTGATCTCACACCTACACAGCAACACGACATCACAACATCATACGAAGAAGAGGACACCAACAGAAGATACGAGGGGGCTTCAAGAACAACCACATCAACTACATCTATTACATCAACATCCCAACCCCTAGTTCCGTTCCCGTTCGCGGGGACGCGAACTAAATAGGGGAAGAGGCTTGTACAGCCCCCCAGGGGTATGCACCCCCTGGAGGCCATCCCCCCATCATCTATCTAAATCACCCCTAACTGGCAACCCTTGTAAGTCCAGACCAACATCTATTAACACCGCAAGGACAGCTAACCGTTCTGGAAAGCTGGCCCAATCCTTGCATCACTACCACAAACAGCGACACACAATTAACTGGGGCATCTATGCCATCAGAATGTCGACGAAGCAACGCCGAAGAATATAAGAGGGAGTCTTAAGGAGGTCAAGCTCTCTCAATTACCAGTCTTACAGTGCGTCGGCTGGAGGCTATCGCTGGTATCATCAGGTGAGTCAGCAAGTGTTCAGAATCCTGTAACTTTGTAACCTTTACCCACAATTTGTATACACAAGTTTGTACACATTGTAACATTTACTACATCCCCTAGAAGGGACTCACAATTCCATATTACTGACCAATAAACACTTGGTCAGTACGCTACACCTGTATTACTATTTTACACGCCTCCTCACGACCTAAAGTCCATCCTGAATCCTCCGTCACGATTAGACGTGACTTACAGTAGCCAGATACTTGCTAGCGCAAGTATCATTGTATTCCCGCATAGGCCCGACTGCTAAGAGCAGCGCGTGCCGAAACGCTGACGCGTGCACACCGGTTATATAACCAGCCAGCCAGCCAGCTGGAAGACCAGCGCGTTGACCTGTACGCTAAGTTCCATCCCCTAAAATACACCTACATCTTTTATAGGAGCACCCTAACACTAAACAACACTCTACACTGGTCAGCTTGCCCGACTACGGGAAGCTACCCCCTTTTAGGCACTTCCTCATAAATTAACACAATAACTCTTCCGTTTTAGATCCAACCACCCACAAATAAGGGATCTAAAACAATACGCCAAATAAACCTTGGCAATAGCGCCAAGTATAAAGTGGCATCTGGTAACCACAGTCAGAAATAGTGGTCACCACAAATCCCGATTTGGCCTAACAACATAACTAGGCTTTAATTATAAAATTCCACATAGGACATACCGACATAATATTCTTGATAATAATTATACATTTATAGTAAATAAAGTGCATAAATGTTTTTGCAGACAATACATTGTAGGCAGAATCTTGCACGTGTCATATAAAATGCACGGCAAACGAGGTCGAGCCTCTGCCGTAACATGCGGAAGTAACAGGAAACGGAACGCTCCGTCAGCGATACACGCTCACTCCCTAGCAACAGTGATTTACGCAGTCACGTAGAATACCACACTCACACATGGCCGTGCGATACAAAGGGTCAATTACCCACATGAAGGCCACAGCAGGATTTCTTTATTATAGGAAAATGTCTACACACTAAACATTAATACAAATTCATAAATAGCGCACATTTTTTTACCTAATTATTCGCATTTAGATTTTCACACACATGGTCACAACCATTAAGCGACCGATGACCAATTCCGATAGAGGTAATACATGTTAGCCGATTCCATATATTTCCCATAACACTATAGGAAATAACACTCCCATGGATCGTGAACACTTATAAGAGATTAATACACAATATTTTACTTGTACAATTTTAGAAAGTGCACGGATTCCAATAATCACCCCATATTAAGGAGGGATAACAGGCCGATACGCTACATTGTCAGAGAATAGGCAAATAAAATAGTACATAGGGCCTAACATACTACATTACAATACATTAATACGATTTCTCTAACGAACGCCATTATTCCCGTGATAGCGAAAGTACAGACAATACAATAACACACGTTAGCCGCAGTGCATACACACGATGAACACAGGTTAGCGGCATTTCTAGGATGAAACGCAATACTTCTACACTCAAGCAGGTAAACGACATTTCGCACAGGCATAAAAGTAGACACACAATAACACAGGTTAGCGAATTTTACTGCCAATGCAGAGTAATACTTATAACAGAATATAGCAACACTTAGTATCATTACGCACACAATTGCGATGGTACACAGGTGGATTTTTACCACCACAGCCAATAGGAAGTGACACAATAACACAGGTTATTATACCGTCACAGTGAACACCATATATAGGTCAGCTGAACACACAGTTAGGTAACACTGGGAAAGAAGTTGGCGTATACTTACGCGTAATACATATTATCCAATACACTGTAATCCACAAGATGTTTTTAATCATTAATATTAATTTACTTCACACAGGCTACTTAGTAAGGCAAGCCTCCACACAGACACTCAGTCGTGTTCTGCAGGCAAGGGGGATGCTTGCGTCCACAGATTACCGACACCCGAGACGAAAGTACGCCACAACTCACGCAGCGCATCTGACGTCAACACATACTCTGTTCCATATCTTTTTACCCTCACAGGGGAGCTTTCAAATATTTATTTTTTCTAGATCAAAGTGGAATTGACCACCAAATACCGTCATATAAGACAGCCAAAATGAACAGTTTTCATACAAAGCGAAATATTATCATTAGTCGACGGAGTAGGAAAATCATTTGAATTACAAAAAAATAAAATAATGATCATCACATAATATTAGCCTACGACCGACTGGACGACTAGATAAAGTCTAGACGCTTGGAGCCACTCCTCTCACAGTCTACGTAGAAACTCATCTATCATCCGTATGCTAAGTACAAACTGTTCGTAAGTGTCTACTTGATTACGAAATGATAATCATAATTAAATAAAATACTTTAATATCTTCATAAATGCCACAAGGCTCCAAGAGGACCACAAATCCTTGCATAGATCCCCTCTAGTTTACATCTACACAATAGATAAACAATTAACATTACGATCATCAGTTGGCCATAGTAAATTTACATATTTTCATTTTGAGGCAACGTGATACGACATGGCACATACATACATGTATGTCCATCAGTAACACAGTAACGCCATGGCCCATAAATGTCCTACAGTAGACCTAAGGCGTGAGTAAGTCTAAAGCAGGTGTGTGCCTACTTTCCTGGGTCAAAACACTATAGGATAGATATCAGCTGTGAGCGTATAGACGTAAACATATTCGGCAATAAATACGTTAAATGGTCAATAGCTATTCTACGTTTTCCTAAGGCGTAAAAGTCAAGAGCAGGGGTTAGCCTACCCTCCTGGGATTACGATAAGGAATGAGTATCGACCATAAACATAATCATGCCGAATTTTATAGGTAATGATTAGTAAAGTCCCGATGATTTTATTTAATATAAAACGAATAAATATACACTTGATCTCACAAACAGAATATACAAAATAGGAATACGTCATCTTTACACAAACACATTCGGTCAAGAGAATACATTATATAATTCTCACTGCCATGCAGCAGAATGCCCAATGAAAGGAGCCCATTATTCGTTTAAACTCTTGCGAGGTTCGCTTTGAGTGTTTAAAACCATAGAGCTAGCAACACGACGTTCACTAGACCTAGTTGGGTAACCAGTAGAGTTTGATTTAAATTTAGATGAGCTGGACCCGGGTTTTTGGGTATTAGACGCTAAGCGTTCGCTTTTAGGTTTGATAGACATTAATTCAAATTTGGAACTCGGGGAAGAGGGTTCACTTTGATTAGCTAGAGCGGTTAAGAGTTGGCATCTAGCGTTTATAAAAGTGACTAAATGCTCGTAAGAGTAGTCGTCTTCTTTAGAAAGTTCAATTTCCCAAGCTTTGAGGGTAGCAGCATCAACTTTAGAAACCACTAAATGTATTAGTTAAGTATCCCAATGTTCAGTAGGTTGATCTAATTGGGACAAAGCCTTAACGTGAAGTTGTGTAGTATCAACTAGAGTACGCAAACTAGTGACCTCATTGTGCTGTGACGCAGGTAGGTTGAATAGAGCCTTCATATGGCGTTGAATACGTAACCGTAAATTTCCATATCTTTCTTTTAATAAGTTAAAGGCAATGGGGGTAATTTTCGGCACGTAGAGGAAGTGCTTCGACTAACTGCAAAGCTTGACCTCGGAGGATAGATCTCAAGTAATGAAACTTGTAAATGACTTGAATGTCTTCATTGTCATGAACAAGGGAGCAAAATAATTCATAGAAAGAATCCCAAGTAGATTCATCTCCAGAGAAATGGGGTAAATCAATTTTAGGTAAAATTGGTTTGGGATTATGAGAACCATCACGGAAAGAAGTTTGTGGTTCGTGAAGGGAACCAAGAACAGAAGCGTCCTTTTTCTGCTCCTCTTCGAGTTGGCGTATTATTTTGAAAGCAGAACCTATGCCTTCGTAATATTGGTTTTCTACTTCGACTCGATCTTCGGTTTGATTGAGCATACAAGTTTCTATTTCAGTTTGAATGTTACAATAATTTTCATAAGAACGTTCAAAATCCCTTACACGATGTTTCAACAAGTCTAATTGAGCTTCTGAGGGATCTAACTCTTTAATGTACTTTCTGAATCGGGTAATTTGCCCTTTATAGGATGCTCGTTTGGAAGTAAGTTTTTCATCCTTATCCTTTTCAGTAGGAGCCATGCTAAAGATGATGATGATGATAATTGTTGTTTTAAGGGGCCTAACATCTAGGTTATCGGCCCCTGATGGTTTGGGTGATCGTGAAGATGAAAATGAAAAGCGAACTTAAAACTAAAACTAACTACCAACCTACATACTAGAAGAAGAAATGGAAAAACAAAAGGAGAATAAGGCAAATAAAGGACAGGAGGAAAAGAAATGCCCTCAACCCTCGAAGAAGGCGGATAGAGGGACTTGGAAGGAAGGAGAGCCATGAAAGGCAGATAGGAAAGTGAAAGAGGGTCCGCCCCAAAGGTAAGGGACAAAAAGGGAAAACGGACCCAGCTCAGGAATCCCTCGGGGTCGCCAACTCCCGAACTCACCAGCCGTGAGCCCCTGAGGGTGTAGCATTATTTAGGGTGCACCAAAAGTGGTGGAGCTACATACACCCGGCCTCCTTGAGGGCCTTAAGCAGAAGGCAGGAGATAACATGAAAAGAAAAAGAAGGCTGACCCCTCGCAGAAGGAGGGAATCAGGAAAGATGAGACAAGGGCCAATTAAGGCGGGAAAGGAAGTGACTCCCTAGGCCTCGGATACCCTAATACCGTCGGGGTCGGAAGAGAACAAGAGTTGACCAAGGGAGGTCGACAGGAAAGAAGACAGAGAGGAGCCCGGCACAAGTAAGTGGAAGCAATGCCGGACTCAGCTGGGGCCCCGTGGTCGCCAACCCACGCCCACTAGATGTGAGCCCCTGGGGGCCCATGCTAAAGAAAATAGATTGAAATGTAACTCACGAAACTGTGGAACCTTGGAAATGCTGTCAAGCTGGCAGCAGCAAATGAGTAGAAAGAACGGGACACACCAAAGGAGACAGGAGCGGCCCCTTTCCCCTTCACAGGCTTTGCACGATGTGGTTATAGCTGAAAGATTCAAAGCAGATATTAATAATTTTCAAGGTATTGTCAAATGACACTTTTAAAAAGAATAAGAATAGAAAATGGACTCTCCCGGGTTTCGGGGACCAAATTTTGGGTAGATTATTGGCTGAGGAATAACCTAACCACCAAGGGAAGATGATTAAGAAAAGGAGATAGGTTTCGGACTGGAGAAAAAGGATAGAAAAATAGGAGGAGAATCACACAAAAGTTATAAATTTAACCTTTAATGCACTTAGAGGCGGTTTCCACTGAAAATCCGTTCTCTGATACCTAAAATGGGTAAGAGCTTGGTCTAAGCTGACGGGAAATACAGCTAGGACTTGGGCGGTTTGCAAGAGAGTGGCCTTAGTATATTCCCTCTCAAGCAGGCATAAGACTACTATGAGGAAGGGTGTTGGTCTGGCAAGACTGAGAGTAACAGATTTATTGTATGTCTGTTCAAAGAAATTCGTTTTTGCAAAGTAATTCGAAGGATGCCAATAATTTGAATCAGGTTTGGTATTTCCAGTTTTCGAAGTTGTAGAGTTCCTGAAAAAGCGACCAAGTGCTTCCAAGAAGGATAATGATAAAAAATTATACCTTGGGGAGTAATTTTGGGAAGTGGACCAATGGTTGCATTTGGAAATGGCTAAGCTTTTACTCAGCAAGGAGCCGGCTAAAAGTTTAGACAAAAAGAAACACGTATCTTTTGGAAAACTAACCATTAAGTTTTCGGAGAGGATCTCCACAAGCAGGTAGCTGGCGTAGCGAGCTTTACTTGCCTTACTGGCCAGTTAGGAATAGCTTTTAAAGCTAAGAGAAACTTTGACGAGATTACCACTAAGAGTTCTTGCTCAAATGCAACGAGTGGTGAAAGCCCTATTAATAGATTTAATGGCATTGAGTAGGGAGAGCCAAGGAGGACAGGATCTTACCTAAACGTTGTACTAGAAAAATGAGAAAGCGAAAAGAAACGCTTAATTTATTTAACAATTCAAAAGAAGTTGATAACTTTAACAAATATATATTTTCAATTTGGTTAACAATTTTGGGGTCACAGACCTCAGAAAACATTGAACGTTTGCTCCAGGCACTTAACAATTCTTTAGGTTTCAAACCTTATATATGTACTAAAATCTTTGTAAGATTTAAAAAAGACAAATGAAGTGATTACAGTTTAAACATTCAATTGAGTACAAGGAGTGTACTTTACGAAATTTCCAGGTAACTATTTTAGAAAAAAGTTACAACTTCGAAAATAACAATAAGAAAAACGTGAAGAATAAGATAGAAGTTCCTACAACTTCTTATATTTAAGCTGAATTAATTTTGGTTAATACACAAATAAGGGCAGGTCACTTACTGTGAAACCTGAAGAGAAAATCAAAAGGAAGGTTCTCGACCTCCTATGTTTAAGTAGGAATCACGAGCCAAATGGGGCAGTTTCCATTTCGTGAGACCTAGAAATAACTCACTCAAGAGATGAAAGAATTGTTTTTCCTGATTATAAGGTAGAAACAATGTAAGTTTGAACCGTGTATAAAACACGTAGTTATACAGAAATTAATTAATGATAAACAAACAAGATGGAAGGGCACTTCGTTAGAGTGACACCTTATTGGAAATGATCCAGATTTATAATTTTATTAATATGGTTTGTTAGTAGAGGGTTTAGGAAAGATCGATTGGGATTGAGGATAAATGTTCATGGCCTTATTTAATGTAAACGGACGATCGCGACGCGGATGAAATGCTGAAAGCACTGTTTCTCACTATTGTTTGTTGAATAGCTGAAAAGTTCACTGTAGTAACACGAAAGTTTATGGGAAAGAAAGTTATTGCAATGATGAAAATAACTGGTTGCACTAGGTCGGCGAGCGTCTACTTCTTGAGAAGTTTGTGAATTACAATTAAATGCGCCATAGAACATTCCAGCGGTGGAAGAAAATTCGCTATTGCAGTAATTTATAATGAAGATTCCTCTTTTTAAATAGTATTCCCACAAGTGAGTGAAAAATACATGACGGCAAGACTTGTAGATAAAGTACAGGATCTGGAAGGTTCCAGAACAGTCCTAATAGAAGAATGGGGCCAAAGTTAATCCAGCGGAGGAACTAGCTTGGTGATTTATAGACAGCGGGTATTAGATAATATCCCACGTGGTGAGAAGATTTCTCATTTAATTAGCTTAAGAAAAGCTACTTTCTATTAAGGTTGGCTTAGACAGACAAAAGCTCAACATGGCAAATCCCGCGAAGAATGATTACCGCCCCAAATAAGTAATCTCACGCTGTCTATAAAATAATCAATAAAAGCATGTAGAGAATAAAACTGATGAAGATGAGGTTAAAACCTTAAAGCTGTACTTATCTTGGTTGCATGTCGAAGGTGAAGTTCCCTTTGACGGATACCTAATGTGCCAACATGGCGTAGAGAGTAGAGAGTGCCTCTTGATTTGAGGAGACTGGCTCTAGTTGAGCCTTAACTGACCGAGTCAACTGCCGACTTACAAGTGAGACCTGCTCAGCAAAGCGCGGAGGGTCCAAGGAAGGGAAAGAGTGGGGGTAGGAGACAAAAGGAATACATATCAGAATAACCAACATAAGAAATTAAATTCTCTTGAGGAGATGGTCTTCAAAGAGTTGATAGCAGGCGATACTAGCACGGCATGGTGAGTGAAAAATTAAACAAAGTTCTCTTGCTATGGAGATAATAGCTGGCGATGGTAACGAAATCTGGTGGCCAGATGGATAAGTAAATCCTCTTGCACCAGGAAGAATTGAGGAGCTTCAGAGATTTGCTGCTAGATGACGCTAGGTGGGTCATGGAAGATATATATCTAGAACAGACTCACAAAAGATATAAGCGACATGACAATCAAAGAGAAAATAGAAGATCACTGTTGGTGTTTGATAAAGAGGAAGGAATGAACAAGCAAAGAGCATTAAACTTTATATTCTCTCGTACCGTGTATTCCAAGAATACACCAATAGGACAACACGAGCATGTCTCCGTGACCACAGAGATATATAAATCCAATTCCCAGTTAGGAATTTTTTTTAGGTACAGCGATATTATATAAATACTATTTTTCAGAGTTAGACGAGCATAGTTGTTTCAAGTGACAGCACGTTAATATAACCCCCGTGCATTTTACCCCTTTTGAAATCCATAATTAAAATTCCACACATAGGGGTATTTATGGCCTTGTTTAACATATAGATGGCATTTATATACACCATCCTCCCAGATAATAAAATGGTAATACACACTTATGACTCCCCCTCATTCCCATAGGGTGGATAGTATATTATATATTTTTTTTGCAGCGATCAGCCCCATTATAGGAGGGACTAACGCCACACATATAGTGCGCTGCAATATAACCTGGTTTAGAATACCTATACGTAGTATCTCTAAACAATATATATAGACAATATATCTAAACAGTATCTATAGGTAGTATCTATAAACAATATATCTAGACTCTAGACAGAATTTATAGACAGTATCACTAGTCAACAGCTCTAGACAGTATCTCTAGACAATACCTCTAGTTAAGGGATCATGCTATATCATAATAATAGATGACCAGTTTTTCAAGCTAGACTATATAGCCCATAAGTCTAGTACATATATTACGAGCATGAACAGCAGTCGCATATTATTATTATTATGGCGACAGGTGCCATATATTACGACTAGTGTGTCCAAGCCGCAAAGCACAGTTCCCTCCCAAGATACACATTAAACACTATACAGATAACACTTGTACACGTATCCCCTATTAATGCGAGGCACTTGGTAATCCTGCAATTACCAGGGTGTACACCATGCCTTATCGCTCGTGGTTGTATGTTAATCAACATTCGGAACCTTAGAGTTAACAGCTAGCGTTCCAGGCTTAACCCGCTAACACAAGTGCATGCAATAATACATTTTATCACCAATGTTTTCACCCTGCATGTTAATTAAAAGCATAAATGCTAACCTACTTCCTTCAGCACGGTGCCTAACAACCAACGCTGAACACCCAGATCCTACACAATAAAATCCTCACCTACACCGGTCGAGAATTCCTACCAATTAACGTCTCCATACATCCCTATAGGACCACGATTCCTTGAACCTCTCTTACCATCCCGTTACCAATAATTAAAATTTTTTAACATACCTACAACTGCCCAATAACACGGGAATACCATTCCAAATCCCTCACTTACCTACTAACATGTGAGAAGGAAAAATACGCAGCTGATATTAGCTGGAAATCCGACGGACCAGGCGCAAAGATAGTGCACCGTGCCGCCACAATTGTCCCCCCACCCCCGTATAACCACAACACCATAAAACAACATAATACCGCTTGACACTTATTCTTCATGGTTTACGCACGGAGATGCACTTAAATGAATGTGAGAATATTTTCCAGGTGAAAATGGATGTTGATGAATTGATAAATTGTACCCAAGACATGACATGACGAGACTTCGACGTTGACGACCGACGAGAGGTCATAGTGGTGACGCGTTAGGGTAGGCAAGCGCCTGTGTTGGGGGAAGTACCTAGCCTGTCTCCCCTAAGAAAACACAGGGTCCGTTACAACATTTCTTATGCCCTAACGTCGTCTAAACTATACCTACGGACGGAGGTCTAATACTTCCTCCTTCCCAAGACGACCCCTAGGACGTAACGTTAGTTAGTAAGTAAAATTAAGTAGATGCTCTACAATAGGAGCAAAGTCCTGCAGCGGCAGGTAAATAGGAAGAATATGAGTGATTATGAAGTGAAATAATGAATTAAGGGTATAAGGAAATAAGGAAATAAGGAGATAGTGACAGAATATGATAATGAAAGGGTACAAGGAAATAAAGAGATAGTGACAGAATATGATAATAAAAGGATACAAGGAAATAAGAGAATGGTAACAGAATATAAGAAATGAAATGATACAATAATGAAATGAAATACTGAAATAATGAAATAATGAACGATCCTCTCCCTGGCCGAGGTTACAGTTAAGTTACTACTGTGCCCCACGGAGAGAAATATACTGATATATATGAAACAATGAAACTACAATGAAATAATGAAACTACGATTCTTTTCCCTGGCCGAGGTTACAGACATTATTGTGCCTCAGGAAGAAGAATATTGATATTGCATAAGTGGCAATATAAGAGGCGTCGAGACCGGACACAGCGCAGATAGGGGTGCAATTTGCTCATGTAGCATAGACCAAGGATGCCAATGCGCGTGGGAGGTCACTACGGAGGTAACTCCTAGTGCAGGCTATGTAAGAGTAAACCAAACCACTATACGTATGGGTCAACTGGGTAAGCCGCTTTGAACAGAAACCGTAGTTTCTCCATACCACAATCTGCATTCGTAGTCACTCGGGTTACCGATACTACATTGCAAATTGGACGAAGGTCACTAGGATTACTATACGTACTTAATGCCCCATACCATGTTACGTATTTGGCTGGTCCACTGGCAAGGAAAGTCCTTCTAGGCTCTCTTAGTTCCAATACCACCCTGCGTATTGGACAGACCTTGGTTCAATTACACCATCATATGAAACCGTGTTTTTTACGGCATAAAGGCAAAAGAATGTATCTCGTGAGTAAAATTATGCAACCCAGACATACTGTTAGTAATTAAAGATATGAGCGCTGAATCCGATCTTGCACACGCCAGATAGGAATAAAGTACAGTGAAGTTATAGGACACAATGAGTAAGAAAGAATAAAGAAAGACAAAGGTACACACAATAATGAACGAAGGGAGAGGTAGAGCAATGATATAGAACAGAAATAAATAGGAGTAAAGTACAGTGAAGTTATAGGATATAATGAGTAAGAAAGAATAAAGTAAAACAAAGGTGAATACAATAATGAACGAAGGAAAAGGTAGAGCAATGATATAGAACAGAAATAAATAGGAGTAAAGTACAGTGAAGTTATAGGATATAATGAGTAAGAAAGAATAAAGTAAAACAAAGGTGAATACAATAATGAACGAAGGAAAAGGTAGAGCAATGATATAGAACAGAAATAAATAGGAGTAAAGTACAGTGAAGTTATAGGATGTAATGAGTAAGAAAGAATAAAGAAAGACAAAGGTGAATACAATAATGAACGAAGGAAAAGGTAGAGCAATGATATAGAACAAAAATAAATAGGAGTAAAGTACTGTGAAGTTATAAGAGATAATGAGTAAGAAGGAATAAAGAAATACAAATATATACCCAGTAAGGAATAAAGGTTGAAGTAATACAAGGTTATAGGAGAAAGAGGAATGAGTATAAGGAAATACAAAGGTACAAAGAAAGTAAATAACAAATGGCCAATAGTAATTAGAAATCTGTAATTTATAATCATAAATATGCATTTACTTTTCAGCGCAGGTTAAGAACCTGAGGCGCTGATACCAGACACAGCGCACATGGAGGTGCACACTTTGAAGGCATGCATCGGGAGTAGCTCCATTTTGGGCGCTCGCCGAAACTAATAATAACAATGGTAAAATGTGATTTAATGAATAAATGCACTGTTTCTCTATATGCCTCCACAGGTTAATCCCACAGAGGACGAGGGTAAATACCCTCTAAAATAATAAATTTACATATGTATTTTGGATTCCCACAAAATTGTTACTAATTTTATGCACTAACAATGTTTTTTTGGTTTTACACAAATTGCCCGCCCCCACATTTTATACTCACACGGCCGACACACAGTCCCCCCCACATAATACCCATTTTCAGGCGAACATCCGAACCACAGCGGAGATATACCTGTGGGATATCCTCCACTGGAGGTCGGATCAACAAATAAAATTGACACCTAAAATGAGAGGTGCATTACGGCCACACAACTCGCGCCTATCTCTGTAAAGGACGAGTTGTGCAGCCAAGATGACTTCGCTCGCCCACAGGGAGCAAGCCATACAATAGAATATATATTATAGACGAGTAGCATATAACCTGCAGGTAATAGGTAATACGTTATGATTAAATATTAAGTTAGAGTGCACTCACCATAATAATAACGGGTATAGAATACGATATTAATAATGGTATAGTTGCGCAACGACGGTAGTAACAGAATATATAATTGAAAGAAGTTGATTTTGTTATTATAGAATGTTAACATAATTAAGGGAAATTGGTTTTGTTATTATAGAAGGTTTATATAATTAAGAGAATTTGGTTTTGTTTTTATGGAATAGTGATATAATTAACAGAGTTTTGTTTTATTTTTAATGGTTCTAATGCTTATAAATAATATGATGACAGGAATTTTTTTTTGGAAAATATTTAAAAAATGTTGTTACTATTTAGACAAATATTGCAAAGAAATGACAACATATGGATGATTTTATGATACACATTGTTTTTCCCTTTCTATTCTTCTAAATTCCACATTGTAAAAATGTCGCATTTCTCCCAAACAATAAAACACTTTTAAATTTAACCCTTTAATTACACCTTGCGACATTTATTTCATTCTGTCTCTATACTCTATCCCTTTTACACACATGCAGGGCACGCGAGGGCAGTTTTTCATCCACACCGGAGGTACGTTAATTATATATGTATCAATCACCTCCCCCCCCCAACCCTCGGATGTTTTTTTCCTGCACCCCTTAAATTACATTGTTGAAATTGAAATATTTATATTATGTACTGTTTTGGTTAACAAGTTATTATGTTTTTGTATTACACATACTATAGGGATCAATGTTATATCCCGTCAAGTAAAAGATATCATATGAAAAAAAGTAAGCTTCACACCCCATTGTTGAACTTAAAGAAAAAGAGATGTAAAGAAATATAGTTCCCCTCACCACAAACAATTACACGTGATCGCTAAGCACACCCGGACACCCAATCATAAGAAGGCACACTTATTCAGCCTTCAAATTTCGACATTTACCAATATATCACTAAATTCATATCTACCCCCTGACTTACCCCTATCTTCCACGAGGCTACCAACGCACCCCCTACGACACCAACCATACAAATACGACCTAAATTAAAAGAAGAAAAGAAGAGAAGAACAGAAGACAGAAGAATATCAAGAAAGAAGAAGATGTCCTATTTTTTTTAAACCACCCCCACGTCTTCGTCCAGTTATCGAGGACGATAACTAACCCTACAAAGGGGGTTGTTGTACCCCTAGGGTACGCTACCCCCATCCCCTAAGCAAAATCTCCAAATCACCAAAATTACAAATTTTAATCTAAGAAAACCTATAAATTACAACTTATAAATTACATGACTGATAATCAGAACACACATGAACTCAAGTAGCCTCGTAGCCCAAACAATGACCCGGGAAAGGTGCACGACTCGGTAGGAATGTAAGGATTCCGCTGAGCGAGCACACAAAAGGTATAAGAACCCCAGAGGTCAGGAACTCTGGATCATTCAGTCACCATTCAATCACTAGATTAGTGCACCGACGTGACGAACCTTTGCTGTCGGCTGGACGGGTAAGTGGTAAGCGATCACCACACTTAAACTCCGCACTACACACTCACATCCCCCTGTGCTTGGACTGTGATTATCTTTATTAATTATTAATTGAACTGCTAGCTCTATCAGTGTACCTCCAGATCGAGGTGCACATTAAATTCAGAAACAATAGGAGCCACTGGTCTTATTCATTTATTTATTTAGTTAGTAAGATCCTACCCTATTTGACTCCTCTTTAGGTAGGACTTAGAATTAGCCTTACTGTGTACTTGTTTAATTGCTTCTTGTAGTCAGCTGATCACGGTTGCTCCAAGCTGACACTAGCGAATTCTCCGTTTACTCGCTTGCATACGACTCGCAGTAGACCGCGTGGCGCAGCAGTTGCACTCTGCGTAATAACTCAATAGCTCTTGTAAACTACCCCTTCACCTAGAACTACCCCGTCAAACAGTACATTGGGGAGTTATCCTTACTGATCGCACTGTCGGTCTTCATTCATAAAACACTCCCAACCTCTTACAGCCTTTGCCAAGCTCGCCCCCTATTTTAGACTATTTTCACCCCCTAGATTAGTTATTTGTACAGACATCCCTCACAGGAACCTTACAAATTAAATTAAAAGAAGAAAAGAAGAGAAGAACGGAAGACAGAAGAATATCAAGAAAGAAGATGTCCTATTTTTTCAAAAACCACCCCCACGTATTCGTCCAGTTATCGAGGACGATAACTAACCCTACAAAGGGGGTTGTTGTACCCCTAGGGTACGCTACCCCCATCCCCTAAGCAAAATCTCCAAATCACCAAAATTACAAACTTTAATCTAAGAAAACCTATAAATTGCAACTTATAAATTACATGAGTGATAATCAGAACACACATGAACTCAAGTAGCCTCGTAGCCCAGGCAATGACCCGGGAAAGGTGCACGACTCGGTAGGAATGTAAGGATTCCGCCGAGCGAGCACACAAAAGGTATAAGAACCCCAGAGGTCAGGAACTCTGGATCAATCAGTCACCATTCAATCATTTGATTAGTGCACCGACGTGACGAACCTTTGCTGTCGGCTGGACGGGTAAGTGGTAAGCGATCACCAAACTTAAACACCACACTACACACTCACATCCCCCCTGTGCTTGGACTGTGATTATCTTTATTAATTATTAATTGAACTGCTAGCTCTATCAGTGTACCTCCAGATCGAGGTGCACATTAAATTCAGAAACAATGGAAGCCACTGGTCTTATTCATTTATTTATTTAGTTAGTAAGATCCTACCCTATTAGACTCCTCTTTAGGTAGGACGTAGAATTAGCCTTACTGTGTACTTGTTTAATTGCTTCTTGTAATCAACTGAGCACGGTTGCTCCAAGCTGACACTAGCGAATTCTCCGTTTACTCGCTTGCATACGATTCGCAGTAGACCGCGTGGCGCAGCAGTTGCACTCTGCGTAATAACTTAATAGCTCTTGTAAACTACCCCTTCACGTAGAACTACCCCGTCAAACAGTACATTGGGGAGTTATCCTTACTGATCGCACTGTCGGTCTTCATTCATAAAACACTCCCAACCTCTTACAGCATTTGCCAAGCTCGCCCCTATTTTAGACTATTTTCACCCTCTAGATTAGTTATTTGTACAGGTATCCCTCACAGGAACCTTACAATATTGTAGACAAGACCTTGCACATGTAGTACATATTGCACAGCAAGCCAGGTCAATCCTCTGTCCCAACATACGGACGTAACGAGAGCCGTAATGCTCAATCAGCGATACACGACTCATGCAAAGCAACAGCCTTTTCCGCCCAGTCACGTAGACTACCACGCTCATACATGGCCGTGCGTAACACGGAACAATTAACACACATGGAGGACACATAGCAAACCACGGAAAGATCCCTTTACCATAGAAAGATATTTAAACACTTTATATTCATACAAGCTTATACACAACGCACATTTTAACCTACTTAACCGCATTTATATTTCCATACACGGTCACGAGCATTAGGCGACCGACTGAAGATCAACTCACCTGTCATAAGGGACGATACGGTAACGTGCCCTACCCACACAAATATAATCACAGAACACAGTTGAGGAGCACCAATATATAACTTAATTGTTTATATATATATACCTTCGGCAGCGACCGATAACAAATTCCGACAGATGTAATAATTAATAGGCGCATAAATACATTTCCCATAACACTAGAGGGACTAACACTCCCATGGCTAATGACCACATTTAGGAGATTAATACACAACATTTTTACTCACACCACTTTGGAAAGTGCACGGATTCCAACAGTCACCCCATATTAAGGCGGGATGACAGGCCGATACATTACATTATCACAGAATAGGCCAATAAGTTCACATAGGGCCAAATATAATACATTACGGCCGATACAATACAATTTCAATAGCGAACGCCGTTACTCCAGCAGTAGCGAAAGCACATACAGAGTTACAGACAACACAATAACACAGGTTATCCGCAGTGCATACGCACAATGGCCTAACATATACAGGAACACAGGATAGCGGCATTTTGCCAATGGAACGCAATACTCATACACTAACGCAGATTAGCGACCTTTCGCAAAGGCATAGAAGTAGACATACAACAACACAGGTTAGCGGATTTCCCTATAGGCCAGAGCAGATTAACACTCATGACAGGATATAGCCACACTTAGTATCATTCCGCACACAATTGCGCTAGTACACAGGTAGATTACTACCACTACAGCCAATACGATTTGACACAATCACACAGGTTATCACACCGTCTCCGTGTCAGCATATATAGGTCAGCTGAAGAAACAGTTAGGAAACACTGGGAATAAGGTTGACTTATACTTAATCATATTACTTATCCCATACACTGTAATCCAAGAGATATTCTTTAATACATATAAAATCACTTCACATACTAAGTATTGCAAACTGCATACAGACAGTGAGTCGCGCTCTGCATGCAATGCCGGATGCGAGAAATGCGCACACAGATTCTCGACACGCGAGACGCCAGAACTCCAAGACTCACAAGTTATAGACAGCACGCATCACGTTAACACATACTCCTTTCCACATATTTTTCTCCTCACAGGGGATCTTTTAAAAATTTATTTTCTAGATCACAGTGGCATTGACCACCAAGTACCGTCAAAAAGACAGACAAAATGAACAGTTTCCCCACGAGGCGACCCTCCATCTTAGTCGACGGAGCAGGGAAATCATTTAAATTACAATTATAATTATAATCATCTCATCCTAGACGACAACCGATTGGACTCCTAGAAATGTTTAGGGGATTGGGGTATCCCCCTAACAGTCGACTTAGGAATCCATTTATCATCCTTACGCTAAGTACAAACTGTTCATATTGATCTACTAAATGATGAAATGATATTCGTTTCACAAGTAATTTCATAAGTGCCACAAGGCTCCAACAAATCCATATATATAGATCCCCTTTAATTCATTTCTACACAGTAGATACACACTTAGCATTACAATCATAAGTTGGCCACATTAAACTTACATATTTTCGTTTTGAGGCAACGTGACACGACATGGCACATACATATATATATGTCCATTAGTAGCACAATAACGCCATGGCCCATAAATGTCATACAGTCGACTTAAGGCGTTCTTAAGGCAAAGGCAGGTTCAGTCCTACTTTCATGGGTCAAAACACTCTAGGATGAGTATCAGCCATGAGCGCATGGATATAAATATATTCGTCAACTAATACGTTAATGGTTCATAGCAATTCTACGTTTTCCTAAGGCGTAAAGCAAGTCAAGAGCATGTGATAGCCTACCCTCCTGGGATCACGATAAGGAATAAGTATCGACCATAGACATAGTCATGCCGAATTTTATAGATAACGACTAACACAGGTCCGATGATTTTATTTAATATATAAAGACTAAATATCCTCTTGATTCCACAAACATCGTATACGAAATAGGAATACATCATCTACACACCAACACATTCAGTTCTGGGAATACGCTGTATAAATCTCACTTCCATACAGCAGAATGCCCGGTAGATGTAGCACATTATGCTACTACACGGACAATCCAACATGCGGAATACAACATTCACTTTAAATATACATATTACTGCGCCCCACCTTATTTTTTCATTTTCCCGGAGTAGGCGGGAGTAAACCACTGAAACACTTTTTTACAGAATGACAAATAACATTTTTACAGCCACAAGAAGTTGCCATACGCTTCCGGACATGCATAATACACTCCAGCATATTCCATAAATGGTATACAAGAAGCACAGTAGTTATATATATATATCATTTGCCACATTTAAGTACACTATGATGACAGCGGAATCCCATTAGAATTCCCCAACAGAAGGACATGCGTAGCTTCCCGATACACTGACGGACAGTCAATAGCCTACACCCAGATTACATAATACACAGGCTGTATAGCCTTTGACGATGCATAATTGAGGACCACTCCCTTTGACACACACGTGCTTATGACAGTTCATTTACTGTGCTTGACACCCATTCTTAGAGCTCAGGTCCAATCAGAATACCGCCACGATAAACATGATCTACTACAGCCCGCCAGCCAATCAACGCTTCAGGTACCGCCTCGCAGTAGCCGATACCTGATAACTTTCGTATACACACGTTATCACAGGCCACACCTCTCACGTGACGAGTAACTAGCAGGCAGCCATAATAGATATACTCTCGCGCGCTGAATTCAAACGACAGTAAGGGCGAGACATATAATTCTCGGAATATACTATACACACTAGGTTAACCAAATATTTTTCTTTCAGTTCACCCCCTTCATCCCTCAATACTTAATACCGGCACAGCATTTTTCACGGCAAAAAGCCAGTATTATCGGTGATATTCACACAGCGCCGCGTAACACAAAATACACCGTATTTTACCTTTCAGCGGGCTTTAATATGCTTTTGCACTCGAATACAACCTTATATAGACACACTATCCAACATAGGAAAACACGAGCATGCCTCCGTGACCCTATAAATATATAAATCTATTTCCCATTTAGGAGATTTAATTTATTTTATTCGCGTTACAGGATATTGAACAAAATATTCTCTTCCAGATTTGGACGAGCAAACTTATTTGAAGCGATAGCGCATTAATATCCCCCCCCACGCATTTTACCTCTCTTGAACTCCATAATTAAAATGCCACATTTAGTGGAATTTCTAGCCCCATTTCCCACATAGATGGCATTCACATATACCATCCCCCCAACTAATAGAATGGCAATACACACTTATGGATCCCCCACATTTCCGTAGGGTGGATAGGATATTTTTTGCAGCAATAAGCCCTCCTATAGGAAGGACTTAGGCCACACATATAGTGCGCTGAGATGTAACCTGGTTTAGAATATATATATACATATAAGATAGTATCTCTAAGTTAAGGGATCATGTTATGTAATAATCCTAAATGACCAGCTTTGAGATATAGGCTCCATAGTATATAAATCTAGAGAATATATTTTACGAGTATGGACAGCAGTCTAACATTATTATTATGGCCCCAGATGCCATATATTGCAACTAGTGCGTCCAAGCTTAACAGCACATCTCCCTCCCAAGAGACATATTAACACTCTACAGTTACACACTTGTACAATTGTTCCCTATTAAAGCACGGCACTTGGTAATCATGCAATTACCAGGGTGTACGCCATGATTTATCGCTCGTGGCTAAATGTTAATCAACATTCGGAACTTTAAAGCTTAGCGTCCCAGGCTTAACCCGCTAACACCAGTGCATGCATTGTTTTATTTTTATAACCAACATTTTTACCCTGCATGCCAGTTCAGTGCATAAATGCCAACCTAACTCCTTCAGCACGGTACCTAACAACCACGCTGAACACCCAGTTCCTAACCAATAAAATCCTCACCCACACCGGTCGAGAGATCCAACCACTTAACGTTTCCCAACATCCCCATAGGACCACGATTCCTTGGCCCTATCTTACCATCCATTTACCGATACTTACAAAGTTCTAACACACTTACAACTGCCCATTAACACGGGAATACCCTTCACATCCTTAACTTACCCAATAACATGTGAGAGGGAATTATACGCAGCTGACATTAGCTGGATATCCGACAAGCCAGGCGCATCTTAAGTGCACTGTGCCACCACAGTTATCCCCCCCGTATAACTATGACGCCCCACACAACACAATACCGCTTGACACTCTCTTTTCATGGTTTGTGCACGGAGGTGCACTATAATAGATGTGACCCTATTTTCCAGGGGAAAATAGGTATTGGTAAGTTGTACCCAGGACTGATGGCAAGGATAGCCCAGGACCTGACATGATATGACCTTGACGTTGACGACCGACGGGAGGTCATAGTGGTGACGTGTTAGGGTGGGCAAGCGCCCGTGCTCGAGGATGTACCTAGCCTGTCTCCCACAGCACGGGGTCCGTTATACCCATTTTTATGGCTTAACGTCGTCTAAGCTATACCTGCGGATGGAGGCTTGATGGTTCGATAAGGGGAGTAAATACCCCCACATCGGACAGGATACATCCTCCTCCCCAAGACGATCCACTTGACTTGACGATAGTTAGTACGTAAGGTTAAGTAATTTCGGCTCTATGCGCGGAGCTAGAGACCTGGTTATCACACACAGGTGAAGAAAGAAGAGGATATAATTTCCCGGGCCGAGGTATGTTCTCTGCTCATGCCCCCGTTGACCAAAGCATCAAGAAAGAAGAAAATATACGACGAATCTACGATTCTCTCCCTGGCCGAGGTTACAACTACTGTTGTGCCCCAAGGGGAGGAATATATTGATATTGCCTAAGTGGCAATATATGAGCGCCAAATGCGGTCTTACGCAGATGCGTAAGCCCGATCCGAACGGTCCATACCGTTCACGTGATTGTCCTTCAATGGAAGGGACGATAGCATATTGGAACGGTCCATACTGTTCACGTGATTATCCTTCAATGGAAGCGACGATAGCATATTGGAACGGTCCATACCGTTCACATGAGTGTCCTTCAATGGAAGGGTCAATAGCACAAAGAAGTACTAAGGTATAGATAATATTGGTTAAAGGAAGAAGTAGCGCAAAGATATAGGAAGTGAAAAATAGGAATAAAGTAAAGTGAAGTTATAGGAAATAATGAGTAAGAAGGAATAAAGAAATACAAAGATATAGCCAATAAGGAATAAAGGATGAAGTAGCACAAAGATATAGGAAGTGAAGAATAGGAATTAAGTAAAGTCAAATTATAGGAAATAATGAGTAAGAAGGAATTAAGAAATACAAAGTTATAGCCAATAAGGATAAAGGATGAAGTAGCACAAGGATATAGGAAAAGGATGAATAAGAATAAGGACATGCGAAGGTATAGAAAATAAGGACTAATGTATAAAACAAACAGGAAGGTATATGAACGTATAAAATAACTAATGACCAGTAGTAATTATAAGTCTATGTTTTATGCTTATATTTCTGTATTAATTTTTCAGCGCAGGTTGCAAACCTGAGGCGCCGAATCCGGACACAGCGCACATAGTGGTGCATACTTTGCATCGGGAGTAGCTCCATTTTGGGCACTCGCCGAGATTACCGATGAAAGTGACAAAATGTGATATATTTGCCAGATGAAATGTTTTTCTGTATACCTCCACAGGTTCACCCCACAGATGCCGAGGGTAGATACCCTCTATTATGATTTTATATGTCTTTTTGGTCCCAACAGATGGCGACGTGATATATGCAATAATAATATATATTTTTACTACACAAATTTCCCGCCTCCACATTTCACACTCACACGGCCAATACACAATCCCCCCACACATGATTCATGTTTCCAGGCGAACGTCCGAACCACGGTGGAGATATACCTGTGGGATATCCCCCCACTGGAGGTCGGATCAACAATAAACAATTTGACACCTATAATGAGAGGTGCACTACGGCCACACAGCTCGCGCCTATTTCTGTAAAGGACGAGTTGTGCAGCCAAGATGACTTCGCTTTCCCACAGGGAGCGAGTCATACTATAGTCCTACTATAGACATGTAGTACATAGCCTGCAGGTCTTAGATAGTAGTTTACACATAGGTATTAAGTAAGAGTGCACTCGAAGTAGTGTTAGCATTCATAGATTACGGTATTTTTTATAAATGAAAGAATATAACAGTAATATAGTTGCGCAGCTTCGGTATTAGTAGAATATGAGTATAGTTATTAGAGTTTTGTTTTCAATGACTACATATGGTATTGTTGCGTTGAGATTATTGTTGCGAGCATTTAAGATTATTATTATTGATGGTATTGCTCAGATAAGGTTAAGATGCGTATGCATGAAGGTATTATGATTGTTTTTTATACACATTGTTTTTCCTTTCTATTGTCTTAAAATCGCCGTTGTAAAAATGTAGTATTTCTTCCCCACAATAAAACACATAACTATATTCCCTTAAAATACACCCTGCGACATTTCTTTCATTCTTTCTCTCCACCCTATCTCTTTTACACACGTGCAGGGCACGCGAGGGCAGTTTTTCATCCGCACCGGTGGTACGTTGCTTATATATCCTCCCCACCACACCTAGGATGTTTTTTCATCTCGTTGTGTTCCTGCACCCCTTTAGTTGATTTGATAATGATATGTTTTATGTTTATGATGTATTTACTGTTTTGTTTATGAATGTATTTTATAATTTGTCACACATGCCAATAGGGACACATGTTGTATCCCGCCAGGTTAACAATGTTATCATTAGAAGGAATATTAACAAACCCTACATATAGGCTTCACGACCAAATGTTGCACTTTTTTGAAAATCACTGTAAAGAAATATTGTTACCCTCACCATACACACTTACACATGATCGCTGAGCACTACCCGGAGGCACACACTATAGAAGGCACTTATACACAGCCTTCAACCTTCGACGATTACTCCTATATTACAATTTCCATATCTACCCCCTTACTCACCCCTATCTTCCACGAGGCTACACACACCCCCGACGACGCCACCCATACATTTACGGAGTAAATTAAAAGAAGAAGAGAAGAGAAGAAAAAAAGATAGAAGAATTCCAAGAAAGAATAAGATGCCCTATTTTACAAAAACCACCCCCACGTCTTCGTCCAGTTATCGAGGACGATAACTAACCCTACAAAGGGGGTTGTTGTTCCCCTAGGGTACGCCACTCTCATCACCTAAATAATAAAATCCCCGACAAACCCAAATTCCAAGCAATTACTTTAGAAACCTACAAATACAATTACAATGCTGATGATGATGATGATAATTGTTGTTTTAAGGGGCCTAACATCTAGGTTATCGGCCCCTGATGGTTTGGGTGATCATGAAGATGAAAATGAAAAGCGAACTTAAAACTAAAACTAACCACTAACCTACATACTAGAAGAAGAAATGGAAAACTTAAGGAGAATAAGGCAAATAAAGGACAGGAGGAAAAGAAATGCCCTCAACCCTCGAAGAAGGCGGATTGAGGGACTTGGAAGGAAGGAGAGCCATGAAAGGCAGATAGGAAAGTGAAAGAGGAGAGGGTCCGCCCCAAAGGTAAGGGACAAAAAGGGAAAACGGACCCAGCTCAGGAATCCCTCGGGGTCGCCAACTCCCGAACTCACCAGCCGTGAGCCCCTGAGGGTGTAGCATTATCTAGGGTGCACCAAAAGTGGTGGGGCTACATACACCCGGCCTCCTTGAGGGCCTTAAGCAGAAGGCAGGAGATAACATGAAAAGAAAAAGAAGGCTGACCCCTCGCAGAAGGAGGGAATCAGAAAAGATGAGACAAGGGCCAATTAAGGCGGGAAAGGAAGTGACTCCCTAGGCCTCGGATGCCCTAATACCGTCGGGGTCGGAAGAGAACAAGAGTTGACCAAGTGAGGTCGACAGGAAAGAAGACAGAGAGGAGCCCGGCACAAGTAAGTGGAAGCAATGCCAGGCTCAGCTGGGGCCCCGTGGTCGCCAACCCACGCCCACTAGATGTGAGCCCCTGGGGGGAATTACAATGCCATGTTTAACCGAACACTAAACAGGCAAGGCCCACTAATAACGAACAGGACTCAATAAGCAGCGTAGTAGAGGTAAGAGGGCAGTAAACAAACAAGTTGCAACGTGCAGTCTGACTCATGCAGACAGCCAAGCGGCCGAGTCACCACACCACGCTATACGCGGCTGCCCGGCGGGATGCACGGTGTCCGCTACTGTTCATCGCTCTGTGAAGCCATCGTGTTAACAAATATATTTTGTAGACCCATAACGTTAAAGATAATAACAGTAGCTAAACATTTTAATCGAACATATTTTTTCTACGACATAAGGGTAAATAGTTATAATTAGTATAAATTACTTTTTGTTTTTTGCAATGACAGTGTTCTGCATATATTAATGTATTATGGCGATAATAGGTTGTCTACATAAAAATTTATACTTAAATGAATTGTTAAAAATATTGTATGGAGTAAAATAAAAAAACAACCACGTCTGTAGCTTTATTAGTTTTCGAGCTGTAAGCATTTAACCATAGTACTGCTCTAGCAAGGTATAGGAGGGGGTGGGGGGAAAGCAAGAGGGGTGGGGGTCGGGACTTTGTAATTTTTGGCTATTTACTTTGTATACTAACATCCTGCAAAAATTCAGCTTTCCTCAAATTAGTTGCGACAAAGCGTATATTTTTACCTTTATTGACTGGGCTATTATTCCCCCGATCTTAGACAGCGACATGGTGATTTCTCATTTTGTATAGAGAAAATGGTGCCGCCCGAGAGTAAGGGTAATGATAAAAAAAAATGATGGGCACCTCGTATGACAAAAATCACAATATATTGCATATTGATATGACGGTAGAATGTTTAGCCCAGGGCTTAACCCTGAAAAAAAAATCCATAGAGGTATCTCTTTCTGTCAGAAACGGTGGTTGAAACCGTACATGGATTTATATACTAGTCACTGACAAAGTGCCACTCAGCCATTTCAAATCATCTTTTTAAACTGATGAATAATTCTATTTATGGCAAGGGTCTGGAAAATAAACGTCAGTATAGGGACATTAAATTGGTCAACACATGGCATGGACAATGGACTGCTCAAAAATGTATTGCTAAACCAAATTTCAAATCATTGAACGTTATTAATCATGATCTAGTCACTATTGAAATTGCTAAAACTAAAGTGGTAATGAATAAACTAATTTATTTAGGCCATGTCATTTTAGATTTTTCTAAATTGCACATGTATCAATTTCATTATGGTTTTTCAATGCGGCAATTTGGTACAATTTCCTGGTTATATACAGACACGGATAGTTTCATTTACCATAGCCGTGACTGTAATCCATATGTCGTTATGAAAGAAAACACAAAATGGTTTGACACGTCATCGTTTTGTGAGAATAACGTGTTCGATATCCCTCGTCTGAACAAAAAAGAAATTGGTTTAATGAAAGATGAGTGTTCAGACACCATGATGTTAGAGTTTGTAGGTCTCGCGCCGAAAATGTATAGTTTTTGACAGATGAATCAATGTGAATCTATGCGAGCCAAATGAATTAGTCAACACGTGGTTAAAGCCTTTGTGTGGATGATTATGTACACGTCCTTCAGTCCCACACAGGCATGTCTCATAGTCGGATGATGATGATGACGATAATTGTTGTTTTAAGGGGCCTAACATTGTCTCATAATCAGTTTAGGACTGTCTAAAAACCATAATTTATTTTTAATGAAACAGCGAAAACAAACACTTGCTTTGTTGGATGATAAAAGGCAGTGGTGTCAGGATAAGATGACAAGCGTTCCCTTTGGTTCCAACCAGTAATGGTTCTTGCTATTGTTATTGTACAATACGGCAAGTGTTTGGTTTTGTGGCTATCACGTGTGTAATGAGATGTTGAGCCTTGGAATAAAAATAAAAAATTGTAATGTATCATATATTTTTTGTTTTTTAACCCGTGTGCATGGATGTATGCAAGTATATGTGAAGGGATGTAAATAATTTTATATAAACTATATGTATGTATGTATAAACTGTATGTCAACGCATAAATAGAGGCATGCATCAACGTTTGCATGCCTCACTGTGCACAGGCTAGATTAAAACATGTTGGCTTTTTTGGATAGTGGCTTAATATGCCTCATGTTTCAGCAAAGTGACCATTCGCCCTCAGTAGGCATGAAGCATAATAGGCATCACTAAAATGTGGCTTAATAAGCCTCATGTTTGAGCAAACTGACCACCCACCCTCAGTAGACATATGGCTAAATAGGCCTCACTAGGTGCTGGCTTAATAAGCCTCATGTTTGAGCAAACTGACCGCCCACCCTCAGTAGGCATGCAGCTTAATAGGTCTCACAATGTTGTGGCTTAATAAGCCTCATGTTTCAGCAAACTGACCACCCACCCTCAGTAGACGTGCGGCTTAATAGGCCTCACTAGGTTAATAGACCTGATGCAAGAACAAAAAAATATTTCTTACTTTTATTGTGGACAAACACACTTAATGAATAGTGTTATGAGTGGTGATGTATTACAAAACAACACCAGACGAATATCTGAACAGAAATTGATTTTAAAAATAATGCATAAAAAAGTCAACAGACAGATGGTTATTTGTTTATTTTGTGTTTTGCTTATTTTTTCTTTTCGATTTGCTATTCACTTAGGGGACAGACAGTGTAAAAATTCACAGTTTTTTTAATATATATTCTTAGCAAAACGTCTATAACTACATTTCAGATTCAATGATGAGCCATTATGAACATTCTTTTATTTTCACTAAACACACTACGTTCGATGAATATGCAACGATGGTAAATTATAATCCACAACGTGTGGCCTATCCTTCAGAGTATAGAAACACTAAAGTGCGCATTGATACCACTTGTTATAGCAGCTTCATTGATGATGATGATGATGATGATGATGATGATGATGATGTCTTGTTTCATGATTCAAGTCAGCACTAATGCAAATCCTGTATGTTAAATTTTGGTTTTCAAAATAATGTATGTACGGAAGTGATTCATAAATCATGGTGTGGTTTAACGATGAAACAAGTCATTGTTAAATTAGCGGATGAGAATTGTTTTCTAGATTTTTGATGCACGTTATGGGCAAAGCCTCTGATTAATGTTTATTTTCCACTAACGTCAAATATGCTTTGTTTTCACTTTTATAATTCCCTGCTGAGGAAGGAACCACTTCGTATCGGCAACAAGCATTTCGTCAAATTTATTTTACGTTACCTATGAATCAATATTCGCCACTTAGAATACGGTCTATTAGAAACTAACAACAACAATATGTGATACATATGTTGTTTATTTTGTTTCATTCGGCTTTTAGGAACATACTTTAATTTGAAAAAAGGCATTTGGTTATTTTTTTAGTTTATAATGTATTCATGTTTATGGAAACACAAACCCTGGTTTAAATTTGTATTGTTTTTCTTGTTTCTTGGATGGTTAATAAATTGCATGGTATGTTAACTTTACCTTATAGGCAGCCATTAGTATGCAGTTGTTTGTTTATAGTATCTGTGCATACTATTTTTTATTTTAACAGTATGCAGTGCGAATTTGCACGCCGACAGGGGATTCATATACGACTCATTGAACAAGGAGATTATATACTAATACCTATTGACAACAGAGGCATACATTTACCTCCAAGCGATCTTGAAAATGATTCACACTTAATCTTTATAAAACATTTTCTATTAAATAATTTTCAAATTCATGTTTTGGCTGAAAACGATGAAAATGAATTTCAACTTTTAGAAGTAGGCTACACAGTGTGGGACAATCATTTGTTTGTTTTATATGCGTTTTACCGAAAGGTAATACAGTGGTCGTGTGAACATTGTCCACAGGCCTACGTTTTTGTTAATTTGTCGGGTAAACTGTTGCCACAAATTCTTGAACCACCCATATATGATAATATGAATCATGACATGTTATTATTATTATTATTATTATTATTATTATTATTAACGTTGCAAATTTTGTTAATTATCCTTTTAGAAAAAATGTATGAAGCCCTTTGCTCAGTCGTTCAAGATCAGTTACTGATGATACAACATAAACAAGTCTTAGTTGTACCCATACAAAAACAGGCCTAGCTGGTAATCATCCTTTAAACCAAAACTTTATTTTCGATTTTATAGACGTGACAGCCCCACTATTTTTAATTAAAAATGATGGTGATTTAATATCATTTACATATTTGCCAGATTTTGAAAAAAAGTTTCGTCACTGGCAATGGTTTAGAGTTTTGTGCCACTTTATTAGCAGATGTGCAAGTGATTCAACCCTATTCCTATAAATACGTTTTAATTAACTTGTCTAGTGATGCTCTAGCACATTATTGATGTGATTCAACAATCCTCTCTACCCTATGGTAGGAACCAACTATGCTTTTTAAATCAAAATTTAAAACTAGGTCTTGGTTTATTTATAGCTTTAAAAAATAGTTTAAAATCTTGGCTTAGTTTTATTTTGTTCTTTCTTTTAGAGACCATGAACATGTATCATAATATGAATCATCATATTGCAAACAGCCTAGTTTATATTCAGCAAACACAGTTGTTGCTTCTTCCAGTGTTAAGAACCACTTGTTTTGACGGACGTGATCCGTGGCAAGAAATTCATCAAGCACTTTTAATGGACGTCATACGCAGCAAAACACAAATTTTTCTTATCGATAATGATTGTCATTTACAACAGTATACCTATTTATGTCATGTGGACCATGAAACACAAAACAATTGGTTGTTGATGTTGGTTCAACAGTTATCGCGTACCTCATCATCTAAATTGATCACGGCTCGTTCTTCTTTCCACGGTGTTTGGGTAATTCATTTCGCATAAATACACCTCGAAAATGAGAAAAGTTTAGTTGTTTGGCATAGCATTCCACTTGTTCAAGGGTCATGGCATGACGAGCAGTTGCCTTAAGCGCTTATCAAAGATGGACATTTTTTTTCGTAGACGATAAAACACTGGCTTTAAAGCATTGCCATTTCTAGCGCCCATAGCAATGGCATCTAACGTTTTATTGTGTCGCTCGCTTTCCTTGAGTTGTTGCTTGCTTTGTTCCATGGCTTTCATGGTTTTCGCCACGGCAGTGGCACCACCCAAAAGCGAGCCCAAAGCTGCCAATCCCGCAAATAAAGCCGGCAAAAAAAACCGCTTAGCAACAGGAATGACTCGCCCACTTCTTTTCTTTATTTCTTTTCTTTTTATCGATGCATTATGGTGGGATTTTGGTGTTATAGACAATCGCACTGCCTGTAATGCTTTTTCGATAGCCACTTTTTTTATTAGTTTTAACACCGGGTGTGAGTCAGATCGACGTGGTTTCCGGCCTGGTTTTTTCTCCTTTTGAGATTTTTTTTTCATGTTCATTCCGTGTCTTTCTTCACCATGGTGCTACTTGGTGAACCTTTCACAGCAAACATTTGATAACAACTAACGTAGAGAACCTTATTTCATAGCGGTATATTCCAATTCTATAGAAAGCGGAAAATCATTCACCGTTTTCCCAGCATCCTTTTCCTCAAACGTAAGCATAAGATGAAAGGATAATTCATCTCCAACATTTACTGTTATGGTTGTGGACCAACAGTCTATCACAGTTTATTTGTATTTTTAAATGTTTCTCATCAGGCATCGCATATTTAATATGAATCACGCCATCATAATGCAATCGATAATGACTTAAACCGGAAGCAAGCATATAGGTAAGTCCATCATTCACCTGTGGTGGTGGTGGGGAATGGTTTCTGTCATTGTCCAGTTTTTTATTTGACAGATACACTAAAAATACTCATGGGACAAATTTTTAAAGCCTTTTCATTTGGTAGGTGACGTAACGTTTCGTGCAGACGTCATTTTCGTCTCGAGGCTCTTGCACATCAATAATACGATGATGATTGGCTGAATAGCCCTCAGCGGTTAGTCTTGGGGCCATGTGATAGACACTTTGCACTTTGCGAACGACATAGCATTTTGTTGCCACCTCTCGAGACTGTTTTGACTAAGAGGCGGTCGTGGCCATGGTAACACGAGCTCGCCCAAACACGACCATGGTGATAGACGTTAACTAACCTATCCTACTCACCGTTTGCCTATAAATAAACCTTATACACATGTCAAAAAACTCAGTCATCGTCACTCTGGAATTAATGAAACAACCCCATGCTTTGCCCGTCTCTGATTTAGTTTCAGAGCTATCACTGTCCGTGTGCGAACCTAAACGTCATGGCACCCTATTCCCTTCTACCAATCGATGTTTTATGGTGGGGCCTTCGGGCTGTGGAAAGACCAATGTTTTGCTGAACATTATTACCGCGCCTCATGGCCTACGATTTCAAAATATTTGTATTATTGCCAAATCCTTGTACCAACCTCTGTACGAGCATCTGGAACAAATTATGTCTTCATTAAATGAAGAAGCCATGGGCTATTTTACATTCACCTCACCTCAAGATGTCATTCAACCAGACCGCATTCAACCAGATTCCATTATAATTTTTGATGGTATTGCCACTCAACGACAGGCCATTATTCAAGAGTATTTTAGTATGGGACGCCATAAACAAGTGGATTGTTTTTATCTGGCTCAGACCTATTCCAAAATCCCCCAACAGTTGATTCGTGACAATGCCAATCTCATCGTTCTCTTTCGCCACGACTCTAGAAATCTCTGTCATATTTTTCAAGATCATGCGAATCCAGATATGTCCTTCACAGCTTTCACGCAATTGTGTGCCTCGTGTTGGAACCATCATCCCATGCCTGTTTGGTCATTAATAAACAGAGTGAACGATGTGAGGTACGTTATCGCTTGGGTTTTGATCATTTTATTTCTGTTTAAAAATACCCAGGGTTTGACATTTCCTGTTAGTGTGTCTTTCTTTACCTTCACCATGGCGAGCGCCATAGGGTACAAGAAACATGTTCAAATCATGCAGCGTATTATTGAGGCAAGAAATACGATTCGACAGAAATTTCGTGAATTACAACGTTTAAAGAACGTCAATACTTTACCCATGATAAAACATGTTCCATCATCGGTTGATCCCATGAGGTTCAAACCAAATGGTTCTGCTGCTACTGCTGCTGCTGCTACCTCTCAAACCAAACCCTTAACAAGTTCAAAATTTACTCAAACAGATTCCACACGACAGGTAAACTCCTCCTCCTCTTCCTCCTCCAATGTTAGTGAACAAGAACATGAACATGGACAAAGTGAAAGTGGAAGCGAAACCGTTAGTCCTGAAAGAAGAAAAAAATCCTCACCCCTTCAACAGTTTCTGAAAACAAATCAAAACCCATCCGTCCTAGCAGGAACACCATCCTCCTCCATATCGTCTCCGATTTCCCAAGACTTGGCCACTCCTCAAAATAAAGCTCAACTCACAAACATTTTAATCAATCATTATGGGGCAACACTGGAACCGTATTTGACCCTTCTATTTATTGGAAAGACAGATACCACGTATGGAATTCGTTATGAGAGTGATAGTTTTAAAATTAGGGATTCATCCATTAAATTTGCTCGTAATAAATCTGTCATTAAAAAGCTCAACTATAAATTAACACCAAGACTGTTAAAGCTGCTATTCTCTCGCACCCCCTCTCTACAAGATTTTACGTCCGAGGACCTTGCTAAATATAAATCCATTTTATTAGACACCAACGCTCACAAAAGAAACTATAAATCCTCTCAGCAGCTCAATGCCAATATATCCCAAAAATAAAACCATTATTGCAAACATGTTTGGTAAGTGAAAACGCCACTCTGCCTCTGGTGTAAGGTTTAAGAAATTAAAACCCTACATAGATATAACCTATTGGAATAATCCCAATCAGTTAGTAGAGCGCTTATACTTGCTTCATGCGTCAAAACAAGCCGGGCACACAGGACATGAGGCAGAAATCGCCCACACTGAACAACAACTCAGAGATGACCAAATTATCTTATAAGCCATCCCCCATCAAAGTGGGCATCGCTCATGAATTGCATAAACCAGCCCGACGCATTTATGAACGCCGTAGTGTCATTTCCAAAGGAATCGATGAACTTTGGCAGGCACACTTGGTTGAAATGATACCATATTCTAACGTTAACGATGGCATACACTATATGTTGACCGTCATTGATGTCTATTCCAAAATGGCCTTTGTTCAACCAGTAAAAAATAAAACTGGTGTCTTAGTCACAAAGGCCTTTCAACATATTATTAAACAATCAAAACGTCAACCTCACGTGTTACACACCGACCAGCGCAAATAATTTTTCATCAAGGATTTCTCCAGTTTTCTCAAATCTAAGAATATTCACCATTACACCTCATACTAGCCAAGCAAACGCCACCCAAAATTAGGAAAAGAATTTTGAAATAAGGGTCCAGCAAGATTTTTATACCCACCCAGACCAGCCCTAACAGAAATACGTTCATTAACGCCACCCTTATAAAATAATCAGCCACTTGAAACCCCACATTTGCTACGCCCACACTATATAGTTCATAAAGGGTCACATTAGTTAGTTGCCCACACACTTCGATCCCCAGTACCTGATATAGTAGTGTAATACTAATATTTCATTTGCTACCCCCTTTTTACACCATGGCCCCTCATGCCGAAACACCTACTTCACAAGGGAGGGTGCACCATAGTAATACAAATAGAAGTTCCGAGTTATTCTTTTTTCTTTGACGAATGCTAAAGGTGCAATTCCGCATCCAAGCGATGCAGGCAAGGGTAAGTGCGGCACAGATTAAGTACATCCGCACCCCCAACGATAGGCGTAAGACACTCCTCACCCGGGCACACCGGAGTCTACACACGATCCACAGGGCGCTACAGGAAAAACACACGAAAACACTGAGGATACATACCCAAATGGATAGGGTCTATGGTCACCTCAATTATACAGCACACCTTCAACACATTAAGGCGCAATATGTGAGGCTGGATAACCATTTCGAAAATCGGCGGCTGAGCGCCCAATTGCTACAGATATACCAAATTACTTCCCAGTAGGAAATACAGCGGGCATAATCAGTAAAATTTTTTGCCACACACAATAACATGCTCAGTATAAACCAATAGCGGCATACATTTCCACCCCTGTGGACAAATAATTAAATTCACGCAGTTATACTCCTCTTCTCACACCTCAAGGAGAATACTGCCACCGCGACAGTAACGGAACAGGCCAGGGCATTCGCCCGGCAATACGCCGAGATATGGCAGCGTTTCCGTCAGCCACAGGCACACTTTCTTACATTTGAGCTACCCCAATGGAAGCGATCAATACAGACAATGCACCAAAAGTAGCTAACACATCCATTCCCCTAATGCCCACTCCTATTAGGAAGGAGACATGCCACATCCAAAGCTCGCCATGGGGAACGAGAAACACGCAGTCCCTATGCCGCGTAGTAACATTTCCATCCCTAAGCTTCAATTAGGCCCTAGGACCTTAGCGCCTATTTCGGCTAGCAACAGTCCTAAGGTACGCCCAAAAGCCATATTAATTCACCGCACCATTCCGATCACAATCCCCAAAATAGAAGGTAGGCTACACAAACCCAGGATCACCCTTCTCCAAAGGCCTCGCACGAAGAATGCATCCCTTGAGTGGATACCAGGTGCAAAAGCCGCTTTGGCAATCCGAGGGAGACGATGCCATTATTTGAGATAGATAAAAATCGAAATTGCCAACTCAGAACACATTATTTATACATAATTAAAAGTACACTCAATTACAATACCAGTAAACCAGACCACGTAATAGCCATACGCATAATATAACTCGCTTTCATAGCGAATTTTTCTTTCAGACACAATATTTAGGTGTAAGTAGAGGATAAGAAATGTCGAGGTACGCTCCGCTCGCAGCAGTCCCACATAGGCTATATCCACATTTCCCCAGTCCCCAGAGCCATAGGAAACGAAAGCATTTAATCACCATTATTAGGGAGTAGAAAAATATATTTTTCCCACACATAGTTCGAACCCAGGAACATATAAATTAAAACAAGCGCCCTCCGCGCTATGGCATTTAGTAGCCATGCTCACAACTAACAGTCACCGACAGTTCCCAACACTGCATGATACGAAGCTTAGTTATAAGTTGCATGTTTAGTTGTAAATGATATAATAATGTATACCAGGTTATATTTCTTGTGTACTATGTCTTTATAGAATAATACATTTTGTTCACACACACTAGCTTCAGATAGAACACGGCTAGATATATATTTAGTAGTACATATGCCTCACATTTCCCATAGGTCCCCAGAGACAAGGTACGCCAAATAAACATTGGCAATAGCGCCAAGTGCAATATGGCATCTAGTAACCACAATCTGAAATAGTGGTCAATACCAATCCAGGTTTGGCCCCACAATATAATTAGTCTTCACTTTTAAAATTCCACATAGGAGATACCGAAGTAACATTCTTAATAATAGTTCTATATTTATAATATGTTAAGTGCATAAATGTTTTTGCAGATAATATACTGTAGACAGGATCTTGCACATGTCATATACAGTGCACGGCAAACGAGGTCAATCCTCTATCCTAACATACGGATGTAACAAGAGACGTATTGCTAAGTCAGCCATACACGATACCTGCCCAGCAACAGTCTTTTCCGCCCAGTCACGTAGAATACAACGCTCATACATGGCCGTGCGATACAAGGGTCAATTACACATATGGAGGCCACATGGCAAACCACAGAAGGATTCATTTACCATAGGAAGATGTCTACACACTTCACATTAATACAAACTTATAAATAGTGTACAGCCCGGGGGGGGGGGCAGTACCCCTGAGAGCCACCCCCCCTTCTTTTACCAAAACCACCCCAACTGGAAACACCATACTTCCAGGACATATCTATACACAGCAAGCGGCGGCCGCCTAAGCCTAGGAGGTTAGCCAACTGGTTGCAAAACCTACACAAACATTTTCACTAACAACTATCTGGGGCAGCTACATTGACGCAATGCTGACCAAGCAGCGCCGAAAGGTATATGAATGGAGTCCAGATTGGAGCCATTATCTGTTCTACTCTGTGCTTCGCCAGCGGCCCTGTCCGCCGACTGTTCCAGCTTATCACCAGGTGAGATTCAGCTCGTGCTCAGACCCCTTTATTTTGTAAACACCTACCCTAAACTTGTACACCTCACGGATTGTATGCCATACTTGTCTAAACTCCCCAAGAGGGACACCAAACTACATCTACTGACCAATAAATACATGGTCAGTAAGCTACACTTGTATTACTGATTACACTCCACTTCACATCCTCATACCCTACCTGACCTTCGTCACAATTGCCCGTGACCGTAGGAGCCAGTAATTGCTTCGTTAGACTCCATTGTACTCACAGCACGCGACTGCATAGCGTCGAGCCGCTGACTTAGCACATCCATTGAATTGCTCATTCGGCTCAGCTGGCAGGCCAGTTTAGTAGCCTGCACTTAGAGATCCATCCCCTAGCAGATACTTGCATCTTGCAGGGACACCCCTAAGAGATTAAACACTAAACACCAACACCCTACACTAGTAAGCTCTCCCAGCCACGGGAAGCTACTCTCATCCAGGAATAGCCTTCTAAATTAGCACAGTGACACAACCGTGTTTTATCCCAACACCCCCCCCCCCAACCAAGGGATTAAAACATATTTGGTGGAGGCGCTGCTACCACGCACAATAAGGGTAGGAATCAAACAACGAGCCCTCGTGGTAGAACGATCCGTACCGCAAATAGCCGAGCGAGACTAAGTTTTTTCTTTCTCCCAAAATACTGTACAGTCTGCACCCCCTGGAGGCCATCCCCCCCATCATCTATTTAAACCACCCCTAACTGGCAAATCTCGTAAGTCCAGGACAACATCTTTAACACCGCAAGGGCAGCTAACCAGCCTGGAAAGCTTGCCAAATACTTGCATCACACCACAAACAGCTACACATAATTAACTGGGGCATCTATGCCAGCGGAATGCTGACAGCACAACACCGAAGACTATAAGAGGAGGCCTTAAGGAGGACAGCCCTCTCTCAATTACCAGTTATACAGTGCGTCCGCCGAAGGCCCTAGCCGTTATCATCAGGTGAGTCAGCAGTGTTCAGAGTTCCTATATTTTGTGACCTACCTCACAGACTTGTACACTTATACTTATAAGATTCATTACATTCCCTTAAAAGGGGACTCATAATTTCATACATCACTGACCAATAAATACTTGGTCAGTACACTACACTTGTCTTACTGTTTACACGCCTCTTTACGTCCTAAAGTCCTTCCTGATTTCCGTCACGATCAGCCGTGACATACAGTAGCCAAATAGTTGCTAGCGCAAGCTTCATTGCACTTCACGCAGCGGCCCGACTGCTAGAGCATCGAGCCGCAACATCGCTGACGCACGCACGTCGGTTATATAACTCCAACCAGCTGAGCGGCCAGTACGTTCACCTGTACACAAAGTTTCATCCCCTGAAATACACCTGCGTCTTTATAGGAGCATCCCCTAGCATCCTAACACTAAACAACACTCTACACTGGTCAGCTTACCCAGCTACGGGAAGCTACCCCCTCCTAGGCATCACTTTATAAATTAACACAATAACACATCCGTTCTAGATCCAACTACCCCCAACTAAGGGATCTAAAACAGATTGGTGGAGGCTGGGTACCACGCACAGTAAAATAGGGCTCATACAACTAGTTCTCGTGGTCAAAACGGTCCGTACCGCATATAGCCAAGCGAAATTGTGAATTTTTTTTTCTCAGACAGAAAGCAGTTTTTTTGCTTCGCGCTAGCTACACAGGGAATTTTTTCTCCCATATCCACCCCCACCCCCTGGAAAGAGTCAGAAATTGCGTACACATATCTCCTTACACTCACCCTTAACGTAGAATGGCACCTCATGCAGAAGCAACAGGGATTGTCAGCCATAGAGCCAATAGGGGCACAACAATACTATTTATATTACTACTCACCCTCATGGTTAGCGGGATCCTCACATGCGCCTTAAAACAAGCCCCAAGAGGGCCGAGAGTAAAAATTACCCCCGGCGTGCATTGGAAACACATACGGGGACAGACGGTCTATCAGGGCAATATACCCATCACTTACGACGTGCCGGTAAAACAAGAATACATACCGGTACCGTCGCCTACACTAGAGGATGGCCACAAATCCCAAATATACTCACTATGGGAGGCCATTGAACAGACGCTCAACATACACGGCGATATAGAACAACTCCAAGGGACATCCACCCCCATGCAGACTATGCGGGGGAGGGATAGGAGAGAATTAACATTTATAGGGAACTTCTTACAATACTGCTGCGGCGTTGCTACAGAGGAAGATAGTAAAACGTTACGGATGACGCAGCAGCAAATCGCGAGCTACACAGAGACATTAAGCAAAATGATCAACGCGAACAACAAGGACTTGACCGAGACCACACTCAAATTAAACAATTGGGCACACACAGTACACGACTCCATTACCACAATTGCCGAACAAATAAAAACACTTGCGAATGCGACCCGAGCAGGTAAAGAGGCGCAGGACACTATACTGGCTTCCACGGCCCAGATGGCTATGGGAAACGCCATAAGTATTTACAATGCCATCATGAGCATGCACAGACAGCAAGATTTAATGGCATGCAGACAACACAAAATACCGGAAAACACTATACACACAAGCACCCTGCGCGACGATTTAACTAGGCTCCAACACAAACTCGAAAATCACAATTACCAACTAGCCACTTCAATCGAACAAATAAGCTGGTATTACACGAAGCCAATATGCTCGTGCATATACCATGCTAACAGACTACACATAAAAATCAACATACCTATAATCCAGAAAAACGCGCGGTGGAATCTATTTGAACACATTCCCATACCATACAAGTGGCTAGGGGGTACGTGCACATTGACACACGAACCAACGTTGCTGGCAGTTAACGGCCGCGACATTCGTGTATTAACAGGGAATGCGCTACATGACTGCATTACGCAGATAAATGCGCTCTGTTACATACCGCGGTTCCAAGAGGTGGCCACAATCCAGCCTGCTTGCGCCGTCAATCTTTACAACAACGCGCCAACAGACAAAATAATGGAATCCTGCGCATATAGATGCGACGAAGGATCGCAGACAGCCTTTATCACACAGATTGATATGGATAAGTTTGTCGTTACAAATCCTACGGCGGAAATGGGTATCCAATGCCCAGAAGGAAGGACAACCCTACTACACCCACACACGGAGGCACCGCCAGGGGCTCTAGAGATACACCTCCCATGCGATTGCCAACTCATGGAGGGCGACATCATCCTGATACCACAGGCGTTTCCGTGTGACGCCAAAATGGTAAAGGAATTGGCCATTACACACACACTACCGGCGGCATGGACAAAACAAATACAATTACAACTACACGATTTTGAGCCCTTACAGACGAAGCCGTTGTGGTATGATAACATAACGGCGATACTCAATGCCAACTGGTCATCGGTCATTCCGACATTCAATGTAACACAAACACCTTTTAAGCATCACAGACAGCCCATACAGATACCAGGACTTCACAAATCCTGGTACGACATAGACACAACAACAACTACCACTATAGCATGGAACGCCGGAATGACCATAGTTATTATTTACATGTTAGCCAAACAGATGGCAATGGCTAGAGACATCCGACGATTACACGCGCCTGGAGCGAATACATGAAACGGAGCACCCTCGCATACACACACGGTTAACATGCGAAAACCCTGATTGAAGTAACTAACATGGTGTTCCTCTCACGCACTTACAAACACAATGGCAGGAGTCTGCCGTGGCCACAGGCCAGGAAGCGGTCAGACTACACGCCACTACATCGCTAGGGCATACACAGGCCAACAAACGGCCTTTGCCGCTAGTCCAAAGGGCAATTTTGCCAGGACGAAAGCGGGCACCGGCAACTGTACCCCAGGTGCGTATGCATAAGAGGGTGTTGCCTACAGGCCCTCAGGATGCGCAACACACCCGCACACTCTGACCAGGCGCTAACACACGGTACACAGGGCATAAGAAAGGTCCTATTGCCTACCCCACAGAACAGGTCAGTCAAAAATCCACACACCCCCGTAAACTCTACTAGGGTAGCGCAGAGCGCAAGTAGTTCCTCGAACACAGGCACACTCAGACCAACGGTCATGCGCTACGGTGAAAGTAGGCCCAGACTTACTTTGCTAGAAATTCCGCCGGAAAATAGTAAAGGAGTACCTCAGTGGATTTCAGGTGCCTACGCCCTAGTAACTGGGCGAAAGTGTTCACCTTTCAGAGCAAGGACGCTCGGACGGGAATAACGACTTCCACCAGGGACACAAAAAATAAACTAATATCACTTGCACCTGCATTATAGGTACACGTAAGCTCGTTTACACTGAGAAATACGACAACAGACAAACAGAGACTCACAAACATAAACTGCACATTTTTTTTCATGTATATGCAGTGCAACAAGGCTAAATCAGAAGTGCATAATTCTAAATCCTTCTTGGTTTTTTTTTTGGCCCCTAGCATTTTTTTTCTCAGGCCATCAATGGGTATTGATCATAGTTGGGCCACACCATAACTAGGATAACGTCAAGTTTCTAATATCCAAAGCCAAGCGGAAGCCAATCAGGCGAGCCACGCGGCTTCAGGCCGGAAAGGGCTATTCCGAACACAGCTTAAGCATCAAATCACAGCATAGAGCTTAGGCGGATCTTTCTAAGTAGAAATGACTAAGTGTTCTATGTTCCGGTCCCACAGTTTGATAGATTCTCTTGTGACGGGCGAGAGCCATAACCGTGGCAAGAATTAAGAATCGCAAACAATTTTTAAAAATTTGGTAAGGTGTGCTTTAACCAACAGAAGAGACCAATTGCACACCGGGGCGAAACACTGTCATTTTGTTGAGTTATGCCGGAACATTTAGCACAATTTCTGTTTAAGTATATAATGGTTCAACGGACAATACGTATTTTTCTTTTGAAAATTATATATTCAATGCCAAGGTAAGGTTATAATTGCTTTGGAGTGGAGTTTCGACTCCCATAGTGCACTGGCTTTGCTCGTGACGTGGATACACATGTATCAAATACGTCTTGCAATGGCCTTCCCAGTGTGTACTAGACAGTGTCGGTAGATTCCCCTGAGACGTAACTAGATTACTGTAGTACTAACGTCACCAAATAGGTGAATACTACACTCAGGTCCTACTTCTCATTTTTAAACATTTTTGATATTGTTTACGACACAATTTTTACAGACTATCGCCGCCCGGCAACCCGCTTTAATAAGCATAAAGCAGTGTGCAGGCGAGATACAATATAGTTTTTCTATTTTTTTCCAAAGTGCTCTCTTAATTCGGAGCGGGGCATAACTCATTTTTTTTTGCCTCACGCATCAATCCCGAGAAAGGAAGGTGGCAAAGTTGAACTGTATGTATTTAATCCATAGGCATACGTGACACATTACACTGCCTATAACATGACTTTTTCTCACCTCCATAACAACACGCAAGCTAAAACGCAAACACACCATAGGGAGAAAATCCCAGACTTTGGGAAACCCTACATATTTTTGGAAGACACACAGTCAATTTACATTGCCACATAACAGTAATACACTACCAAACTGTCCCGGAGACACAGCCTAGAATGGCACCAGAAACAATTATTCTGGTTAAAGACGGTCTCAAAACCCGCAAACTTCTGAATACCAGGAATGTAAGGTCGGGTAGCTATCCAGTTGCAGGATAGGAAACTAAGGAATCTAAAACAGATTGGTTGCAGGGTAGGAAAGTATGGGATCTAAAACAGATTGGGACAGTTCTACTAACAGATGTTCATAAGCGGAAAACAACAAAATCACCTCCGGCACCTAGTCACCAAACACGCGACTAGCGGTCCGGAGACACGCGTGCATAATGACATTTTGTACCATTGATAGGGACATATTCGACCCACGTCAGAGTTAACACAAAATTTGAGGGACACGAATATAGGTAATGAATGGTTCTTTTGCATTGCGGAAAGCCTCACCCGCAATCACAGAGACAGCACTCAAGTTCACACATACACGTGCCGGAAACATGAGCATGGTCAGGACAAGTAACAAATGAGTGCGCACGCCATTGTAATTCAACACTAACGCTGTCAGCGATAAGACCCGCGTGACTGGGCGACCTTCACGCATACAGACGGACTAAGCCAACTCCAAGTGAACAGGAACAAACGTCATCATTCACGTCAGATCCAAAGACCTCATAACTCCCCAAATTACACTACGAGGAGAATTCAAAAATACACAAACTCCTCACAAGAATGCGTATTCTCATCTGCGCATTTCAAATACACGGTACATGTGCTATGGTATACACGGCATAGATATTGTCATACCAGGTATTTACAGTAAGCCGGGTCCGAACTCATAATCACACACCACACTCGTACCAAAAACTAACTAACCAACGGTATTTTTGGTACGAGAGACACAAGCAAGAACCACACTGAGGACACCTCAATCCCAAAAACACAACGCAGACACAGAACACAGAGAATTACATGAGATCACGGGTCCAAATCCCAGTAAAAATTGGACACCATGGAAAACAACTATCCAGGCTTCCAATCACACCGACATCGGCCCATACAAGTACATAAACAGGGAATACCACATTTCCTTCGGCCAAACACCGTGCATAAATTTCAATTACACCTGACATAGAAAATAGATTTCCCAGACACAGGTATGAAAATTTCGTAAGGCAAAAGTCTTATGGAATAGTGGCCACACAACAGTACTAGCTAAATAGGACGAATTGCTACATTGGTCCGCCCGGAATACCGAACAGTGACAACACTCACACACAGGCGAAAAGGCACGTACACAAACAAATGAAAGCACAACATGACGAAAATACTGACATGCAGGTTTCACCGCATTGCCACACGCTGCCGACAGACACAATTGTTATATCGGCAGTGACCGTGAAAGCACAAGCGCAAAGCAACCATAATGCCACACATTTTTTTAGCACTGCAAAAACAATTGTGACATTTAGAAACATATAGACATCTTTAACACCGGACTTATCGTAGGGCCATAGGGACATATCTCAAAGACGTTGACAAGTTGCCCACACCATCTGACACTCAGACACGCGATACACATTAGGACTTAGCCTATAACAGGCCAACCGTCCGCGTGGTGTAGCGGAACATAATCACACACACACGCGCTCACTAATCAGGAGCGAACACAGACAGGGGCTCTGAGGAAACAAGACCCCCCCGTAATAACTTCCTTTTTCGATTTTAGTTCTCAAAAATCATTACAGGCTATCAAGACATGGACCAAGGGAGAATGACAGAAGCATAGGTGGATAATCCCAGCGGGATTACCGACATACCACCGACAGGCTACCATTTTTAATACCTAATTCCCCTTCCATGACCTTCCCACGTCCAACATGACCAACACAGACATACAGACACGATGAAAACAGCTACACTGCATGACAAAATATACATCGGGGTTGATAGACTTCATGCGTTTAAAGAGAGGGCTTACTACGCCCTGGACCCCAATGCTAACACCCGAGTATTAGGGGTGTGTCGGACAACGATAATTAAGCGTAATGCGCATCTCTAAGTGAGAGATGAGGCCAACTTTACATATTAACAATTCTTTTTTTTTTCTGTTAAATAATCCCGCATGAAAGGGACATATTATTATTACCCCTCACCCTATACCTATCCTTACATGAGTGCGGATATGCCTCATATCCAGATACATGCATGGAGTATCCCATCCATATACCCAGGGTTATTACTACCAAACCTGCATGGCACTTTATAAAACTTTTTGCAATCCCGGGAAATACCTGCCCCCGTCCACTCATTGTAAGAGCAATCCTGGTAGCATCACCGGCTTCAGGCCACCATTTATAATGGAGCCCAAATATGCGCAACCTCTTCCTACCTTGCTTCAAGCCTATTCAACGAATAACGACCTCCGTATCCTAATAACAGGGAACCTAACGCCGTTAACCCTACTAACGCCTCCATCAAAGTCAACAGAGCATTATCGCTGGAAATCCGACGTAGCAACAGGAGGCCTAAAGTAGTCTATGCACTTAGAAGTTCTACAACCCCACAACACTTGAAAAATTTTACATTTTATACAAAATAAATTATTTACACAGGTTACGCCTATATTTTTTACATGAAAGGAATCTGATAACACTCTGATTGGTGATAGCGGCACAAGCCGAAGGCCAAAGGCACCACACTGGAGCAGAGCTGGGGAAGATGATGTTGACCCTTACCCCAGTTGGCTCAACAGCTTAGTGACCCTAGTAACTTAACGACTAGACCAAACAGACGAACCACGTAAGGTTGAGGCACTCACGGCCTGGCGCGGGCAAGCTTCGGAATCCTAGGTATGCCTAGCCTGCCCCTGGGAGGAAGAGATGCTACACCCACCATGTGCCACCGTCGTCGAAGCCAAGACCTGCAGGGGAGACTTTCTGACGATGGTGGGAGAAATAGCTAGCTCCACGCCGGACCCAGGAGTTGACCCTAGGGACGACCAAACTAGGACTAGACTCTTAGTTAATTATAAGTAAGTAGGGCTTCTACAGCGGGAAGCAAGACTCCTACGCGCGGGAGTGAAGTATTATTGCGGCCAACAGTGGCGAATAGATTATTATTACTGCGAAAAGCATACTACGGTTGCCAATAAAGGCGAAGAGATTATTATTACTGCGAATAAACGCGAAAAGAATACTACTATTGCCAATGAAGGCGAAGATAATATTATGCCATTGGACGACGTCCAATGCCCACATAAATGGCAACGCAGCGGGCAGCCTAGGGCATTAAATGAGTAGCATAGCGAGCAACTCATAGGGGTTAAAGTGGGCGACCCAACTACGACAACGTATGAAAGACAACGGTAATGAGCACAAAGATACAGCAGGCGAGACGGTTTGCTTTGTGGCACCGTAAGCCGCCTGAGACTATATTAGTACTAGTTAGTAAGACCTAGAATAGACGTCGACAACTAGAATTAAGGGGGCGGAATCCGGCGGCTCTAGAGACAACCGGTGTTTCTAGAATACGTACGGGTGGTGATCTGAGGACGTAAATTGCTTCAGGCGATCGCCCTGGTCAAAATTTAGCGAGTAAGACAGTTGCACTTTGGTACGCAACTTAGGATTAAGCAAATTCACTAACCGCTGATGCTAAATAATAGCACAGCACATTTCGGCAATAGAGTAAGGCCACCCATTCGGCTTAGTAATAGCAACCATTTTTTTTCTACCATAAGTTAGATAAATAGTGTTAAGATAACGCCGCTCGGCACCTGATGACCGACAAACCCGTCATCAGGGTAAGTCCGATAATACATTATAATATATTAAAATAAGTATAATTGAGGTAGAATATATCGGCACCCGGTAACCAAAATTCCGCTACCGGGGTAAGGCCGACAACACATTAGGACAACATAGTAATATGAATAATATTAAGGTGATACATTAAGTAGATTAACTAGATTAACTAGGTTATATAAACACACTGAGCATAAGAAACGACATTACGGCACCGTATAGGGTAAGCCCGGGCATACATCAAATAACACTAATCATGCCATTTTTTTTTTCACAGGGAAAACGAGCTTCAGACTGTGGACACACTGCCACAGGAAGCGGCATAGAAAATATGCAATATGTATATGTTTTCTAAACCTCTCCATTTTTTTCAGGCATCGTCACCAGGAATATGGCACTGGTGACTATTATTTCGCTGCCATATAGCAGCAGCATCCTATTTGTGCCATCATATTACAGTATTCCACCTTTGCGCATTAATTTGTATTTAATATTCGTATTCATCCTCACTCACATACTCACCACATTTTTTTACAGCTACACAACAAAAATCTGCACAGCAGGGCTGATACCTGTGGGGTATCAGGCTCGCTGGCAGATCAACGTAAACAAGAAAAACATAAGGCGTAAAAAATGGGGCGCAAATTACGGCAATGAGGGCGCAACCGACTTGTGGCGGCGACTCTCAATGTCAAGTGTGAAGGCATTCGCCCACAGGGAATGCTTCACAGATTAAGGATACATTTCAAGCGGTACGACCACTAAACCATACCAGGAAGTGGCCGTACAGGATTAGCCGTGAGACGGCGCATACGTACAAAGGAGTAGCGTGCACGCGAGGTAACATATAAACTAGGAGCATAGAAAATTAGCGCGCTTAAGCTAGATATAAGACAATTGTAATTCATAATTGTAAAAGGGTAACTTAACATACATTAATGCGCCCACGGGCAAGCATTCTACTATAAACATATAAATAATACCTCGCACCCCCACATTGTCTACGGAGGTGATAAATGATATTCCTCAACGTTAATACGTTAATACATGCACATCTCAATATAACACATTAAACGGTATACTCTTTTAAGAGCACATGTACACCATGTTTAAGATTTGTTTTTCTTTCATTTTTCTTTCTTCTAACTTCCGAACTTGTAAAGGTGTTCCGTTTCATCCCAACGCAATAAACACATTTTGAATATTTCCCTTAACTTATACCCTGGAACACCTATTTGTCTACTTCTTCTATCTTTCTCATTGCAGGGAGCAATTTTTTCCCTAAGATAGAGCGGACACAAGCATCCGTCCAGCCCTGGTTTTTTTCCCTCCCTGCACAACAATATATCGCATAATTATCAAAACCATTTATTTTTTTCTGAAACTTTCAATATGTCAATGTCAATTTTTCTCATGCACTATTTTTACAATGTCAATGTCAATTTCATATATATGTATATCCCATAACCCACCCCTCTGAACACGAGCTGATCTCACACCTATACATCAACACGACATCATCACATCTATACGACGAAGAAGACACCAACAGGAGATACAAGGAAGACTCAAGAACAAACTGCTACATCGACATCCCAACCTCACGTTCCGTTCCCGTTCGCGGGGACGCGAACTAAATAGAGGAAGAGGCTTGTACAGTCCCCCAGGGGTCTGCACCCCCTGGAGGCCATCCCCCCCATCATCTATTTAAACCACCCCTAACTGGCAAATCTCGTAAGTCCAGGACAACATCTTTAACACCGCAAGGGCAGCTAACCAGCCTGGAAAGCTTGCCAAATACTTGCATCACACCACAAACAGCTACACATAATTAACTGGGGCATCTATGCCCGCGGAATGCTGACAGCACAACACCGAAGACTATAAGAGGAGGCCTTAAGGAGGACAGCCCTCTCTCAATTACCAGTTATACAGTGCGTCCGCCGAAGGCCCTAGCCGTTATCATCAGGTGAGTCAGCAGTGTTCAGAGTTCCTATATTTTGTGACCTACCTCACAGACTTGTACACTTATACTTATAAGATCCATTACATTCCCTTAAAAGGGGACTCATAATTTCATACATCACTGACCAATAAATACTTGGTCAGTACACTACACTTGTCTTACTGTTTACACGCCTCTTTGCGTCCTAAAGTCCTTCCTGATTTCCGTCACGATCAGCCGTGACATACAGTTGCCAAATAGTTGCTAGCGCAAGCTTCATTGCACTTCACGCAGCGGCCCGACTGCCAGAGCATCGAGCCGCAACATCGCTGACGCACGCACGTCGGTTATATAACTCCAACCAGCTGAGCGGCCAGTACGTTCACCTGTACACAAAGTTTCATCCCCTGAAATACACCTGCGTCTTTATAGGAGCATCCCTTAGCATCCTAACACTAAACAACACTCTACACTGGTCAGCTTACCCAGCTACGGGAAGCTACCCCCACCTAGGCATCACTTTATAAATTAACACAATAACACATCCGTTCTAGATCCAACTACCCCCAACTAAGGGATCTAAAACAATACGTCCCACACTTTTCTTTTTATCCACCCCTTTTTATTACACGGGGATTTGTATTATTACACCCACCCCCACCCTACACATAGTGCAAGGTCGGTGGAAATTAAATGACCACGTTCAGAACCACACTAAGGGACTTTGCGCAACATTTGTCGGCTAGCACAACTCCACTCCTGCCGAAGTTAAAAATTAAGAACGGTGACATGAAAACTGAACAGACTGCGATACAACTCCTTAAGGACCTCGAATTAAAGGCATTGGAAATCCGCGATCAACACCCTGCAGCGGCAGCACAAGTCACACATTTTACACGATCCCAGGCCAGTGCGCACGGACAAGAATCACCAATATCTAGCGCTAGTGAAGCAGATTGCTTGCCAACACTCCACCCCCTATTACTGCAGCAACTGCAAATCACAGAGCAGAAGACTAATAATCTGCTCGCGCGCATCACAAAGTTACTGGATACAGCCGCTGTTAAGGCAGACAATCACACGACAGAGGCAGTCCTAGATATACATACTATTTTGGAAACAGTGAAACAGGATCTAGACAGGACAGTAGAAGTAGTGAAGTCCACACAGTACGACATCACACCTTCGTTAGTGACGATATATCAGGTGACGAGCCACCTGGTAACGTAACACACGTGTCATACACGGGGAGTGAGGCTAATTCCCCTCAAAACAACACAAACACCTTGTCACACGATAGCAGTGCGAACAGCGTAAACGGATTAGAATCCTTACACGGCCAACGAGAGATAAACGAACAGGAAATGAACAGGCACACAGAATACCCCATTATCCACTCCACAAAGTTCACGGGGGAAGGCCAGGATCCCGAGGAATACCTCAAGGCCTTCAATAGAACGGCTCGGATCAATGGCTGGAGCGACGAAATCAGGAAACGGCTCCTCCCTGCATAACTCACGAAGGCGGCCATGACATGGTACGAGCTCCATGAGGACAATCTGGAAGATGCCACATGGGAGGAAATCACTTTGTTGATGAAAAGTGAATTCCAGCTCATACCAGATGATGAAGACCTGTATGACCAAATTTGACAGAGGTCACAAGGACCTAAAGAGAGCGCACAGTCATACGTAAACGCAAAACTGCTGATGTGCGACAAATATAACGCAGCCATGACGAATAAGCAAAAAGTTAAGCTGCTAATGCAGGGCCTTAGACCATCCATCGTGGACAAGTTATGCATCATGAATAACCCCACGGTCCAACACATGCTAAACAATATTAAAACAATAGAGGCAGGGAAAAAGATCACGGAAAAAGCTACGGAGAATCCGTGAATCAGCATTTTCATCCACAAAAGGACGATACCAGCCAGAAGATGGATGAATTAGTGGACAGGATGGAGAAGCTAACGATAGCTGCCATCCAAGCAGGCGGGAGACCGCTTAGGGATGAACACACGGACACGGAAGAGCTCTATTATCCCGAAAGGGACAGGGGGTACACGGAAAGGGGACTCTACGAGAGGGAGAAAACATACTACCCTCCACAGCGGTCAACAACACCACATACACAGGACAGGCCACACTACCCTCCGCGGTACTCACCGGTCTCATACTCACACGTAGAGCCAACATACCCCTCACGACGACCATCATCCCCGTACACACCGGAGTACTACCCTGAAGAGTACGACCACAGCATCCCCCGGCGAAGCAGCCCGCCACCGAGCAGACAGGGCTATGTTGCCCCACAATACAGGGGAAACGGGGAGTATCGGGAAAACCCGCCCCCAAGCAGGCAAGGCTATGCAGCCCCACAATATTGTACAGTACCCCATGGGTATGCACCCCTTGGAGACCATCCCCCCATCATCTATTTAAATCTCCTAACTGGCAATCCTTGTAAGTCCAGACCAACATCTACTAACACCGCAAGGACAGCTAGCCATTCTGGAAAGCTGGCCCAATCCTTGCATCACTACCACAAAACAGCGACACACAATTAACTAGGACATCTATTCAGCACAATGCTGACAGCACAGCGCCGAAGAATATAAGAGGGCGTCTTAAGGAGGTCAAGCTCTCAATTATCAGTCTTACAGTGTGGCGGCCCGAGGCTATGCTGGTATCATCAGGTGAGTGAGTCAGCAGGTGTTCAGAATCCTATAACTTTGTAACCTTACCCCCAATTTGTATAGACAAGTTTGTACACGTTGTAACATCACTACATCCCTTAAAAGGGACTCATAACTCCATTATTACTGACCAATAAACACTTGGTCAGTACAACACACCTGTATTACTATTTTACACGCCTCTTCACGACCTAAAGTCCATCCTGAATCCTCCGTCACTATTAGACGTGACTTACAGTAGCCAGATACTTGCTAGTGCAAGCATCATTGTATTCCCGTACCGGCCTGACTGCCAGGAGCGGCACGCGCCATATAGCTGACGCGAGCAAGTCGATTATCTAACCAGCCAGCTGGGCGACCAACGCGTTGACCTGTACGCTAAGTCCATCCCCTAAAATACACCTAGATCTTTTATAAGAGCAACCCCTAGCACCTTAACACTAAACAACACTCTACACTGGTCAGCTTGCCCGACTACGGGAAGCTACCCCCTTTTTGGCACTTCTTTATAAATTAACACAATAACTCTTCCGTTTTAGATCCAACCACCCCCCAATAAGGGATCTAAAACAGATGGTGGAGGCGCCTCTACTACGCACAGTAAAATAGGACTCGACCAACGAGCCCTCGTAGTAGAAACGACCCCTTCCGTACCGCAAACAGCCAAGCAAAAATCGTGAATTTTTTTCCCAGACAGAGAGCAGCATTTTTGCTCCGTACTACTTACACAGGGAATTTTTTCTCCCAAACCAACCCCCCAGCCCCAGAAGGAATCAGAGAAAATAAGAATACACTGACAAACACGCACAGTTTTTTTTCTTAGAAGACGCATACATTTCATTTAGAATGGCACCTCATACAGAAACAACAGAGATTGTAAGCCATAGAGGCAGTAGGGGTACGCCAATATTATTAGCATTATTATTCAGATGCCAGAGGCACATACAAAGCCGGCAAACACAGATACGGGCACTCCAAACAAAAATCGGGGCAATACAGGGCAAACAGCCATACACTCCGTCAGAGGGTACGACAGCGCGATTAAGATGCGCACATACGCTCTTGAGGCACATACATGAACACCTCAATAGGATCCATATCCAAATGCACGGAATACACGACCAATTGATCACCACACATGGTCCCGTAATAAATAATGCAACCCTCGACAGGTTGAGGGTGCACTACACGATTTTACACACCCAGTACAAGGAGTTAATTCGCGAACAGGCGTTTCTCCAACTGGCGGCCACAAAACTATACAGAGCACAAGCACACTGATACAACAATTTGCCAGCAGGCCATGAGCCTCAACAGGCAGTACGCCCAAATTTGGGGCGGACATAAGGAAACCCAGGCTCACTAAACCATCTTTGAGTACATGGCAGGGCCACAAGCCCAGCGGGAGAGGACATAAGCGTAGACACGCTAACTCGGCTATTTGCGAGGATGTCCCTCTCGCCATGTACTGCCACACATGGGAAGGAGGACACCATGGCCACAGTCCAGGAGACGGCCAGGTTAGACTCCAATACACTGCGGGGACAAGCTTACACCAATACACATCCCTTAGCTCCGGTTCGGAAGGCAATTTTGCCAAACCGAGCAGCAGACCCTAGGCCAACCCCCTCGCAACGGACGAACGAGAGGGAGTTGAAGCCAGGACCCTCAGACACACATAGCATGACAGGGAGACAACGGGAGGTAACCACGTCATGAGCTGAGGACGTAGAGCCCGCCCTACAGCACATTGAGCCTACACACAGCCACACAGATAGGCAAACACAATGGCAGGAGTCTGCCGTGGCCACAGGCCAGAAAGCGGTCAGGCTACACGCCACCACATTGCCAGTGCAAAGACAGGCAATTAAGCGACCTTTACCGCCAGTTCAAAGGGCAAGGTTGCCAGAACGGAGGCGAACACCGGCATTCGTACCCCAGGTGCGAACGCATAAGAGGGTGTTGCATTCAGTCCCTCAGGATGCACGATACACGCCTGCACATTGTGACCACGCACTCACACACGGTACACGGGGTACAGGAAAGGTGTTATTACCTACCCCACAAAACCACTCAGGCAAAAATACACACACCCCCGTAAACTCTACTAGGGTAGCGCAGAGCGCAATTAGGCCCTCGAATACAGGCACACTCAAACCTACAGACACGCGCTACGGTGGAAGTAGGCCCAGGCTTACTTTCCTACAAACTCCCCCGAAAAATGGCAAAGAAGCGCCTCAGTGGATTTCAGGGGCCTATAATCTCATAACAGGGCAGAACCCTTCACCTTTCCGAGCAAGGACGCTCGGACGAGAATAACGACTTCCACCAGGGACACAGAAATAAGCTAATATCACTTGAACCTATATTAGGGACACACATAAGCTCGTTTACACGGGAGAAATGCGCCAATAAATACATACAGACTCACTAACATAAACGGTACATTTTTTTTTGCATCTATATGCAGTACAACAGGGCTAAACCAAAGATGTATAAGTCTAAATTCTTCTTGATTTTTTTGAGCACCTAGCATTTTTTTTCTCAGGCCATCAATGGTTACTGAACATAGGGTCCATATTATAACTCAGATAGCGTAAAGTTTTTAATATCCAAAGCCAAGCGGAAGCCCATCAGGTGAGCCACGCGGCTTGAGGCCGGAAAAAGCTATTTTGAACACAGCTTAAGCAATAAAACACAGCATAGAGCTTAAGCGAGTCTTTCTAGATGGAAATGACTAAATGTTCTATGTTCCGGTCCCACAGTTTGATAGATTCCCTTGTGACGGGCGAGAGCCCTCATTGTAGCAAGAATTAAGAATCTCAAACTATTTTTCAAAAGTGGTAGATTTCCCTGAGACGTAACTAGATTACTATAGTACTAACGTCACCAACTAGGTGGATAGTACGCTCAGGTACTAATTACCATTTTTAAGCATTTTTCATAGTGTTTACGACACAATTTTAACAGACTATCGCCGTCGGGCAACCCGCTTTAATCAGCATAAAGCAGGATGCAGGCGAGATACAATATATTTTTTATACCTTTTCAAAGTGCTCTCTTAATACGGAGCGGGGCATAGCTCATTTTTTCCCCTCTCCCTGCCTCAGTCATTAGGCCCGATGAAGGAAAAATTGGCCAAGTTGAAATATATATATTGCATCCATAGGCATACATGACACGTTACACTGCCTATAATATGACTTTTTTCTCACTTCCACAACAACACGCAAGCTAAAACGCTAACACACCGTAGGATGAAAATCCCAGACTTTGGGAAACCCTGCACATTTTTGGAAGTCACACAATCAGTTTACATTGCCACATGACAGTAAAACACTATCAGAAGGAAGGGAAGTAATCCCACTGGCAGACGTGGAAAGAAGGCCAAGAAATAGCCTTCAGACCTCACTGACCGCACCGGGATACGATCCTAACACTACCAAACTGTCCCGGAGACACAACCTGAATAGCGCCAGAAACAATTACTCTGGGTAAAAGACGGTCTCAAAACCCGCAATCTTCTGAATACCAGGAACATAAGGTCGGGTAGCTATCCAGTTCTAGGATAGAAAAGTAGGAAGCTAAAATAGATTGGGACAGTTCCACTAACAATGTCATAAATGAAAAAACAACAAAATCGCCTCCGGCACATAGTCACCAAACAGGCGACTAGCGGCCCGGAGACACTCGTGTATAACGACATTTTGTACAACGGATAGGGACATACTCGAACCACGTCACAGTAACACAAAATTTAGGGACACAAATGTAGTTAATGAGAGGTTCTTTTACAGTGCGGCCAATGCATGTGAGACTTTCGAAGTGAAATGCCATGGCCTGTGGTTTGGATTCTACGTAAAACGGAAATCCCGTGGCTCATGATCTACAGATTAACGGTCACGTTAAACTACAAGTTTCCTTCCTTTTTTTAAAGTGCGGAAAGCACTACTCACAGTCACAGAGAGCAAGCCGATTAGACACACATGTGCCGGACACAAAGCATTATCAAAACAAGTAACAAGCGAGCGCGCACGACATGGTAATTCAATACTGACACACTCAGCGATAACACAAGTCTCATGGGTAACCTGCACGCTTACAGACAGCAATATGCTAGCAGCTCTCAGAGCAGAACATACGGCATCATTTAAGCCGAGTCCAAACACCTCATAACTCACAAATTACACTACGAGGAGAATTCAAAAACATACAAACTCTTCGTAGGTATGCGTACTTTCATTTGCGCATTGCAAATACACGGGGAATGTGCCATAATATATACGGCACAAATAGCGGCATACCAAGTATTTACAGCACCCCAGGTCCGAACCCATGATCACACACCACACTCGTACCAAAAACTAACTAGCCAACGGTATTTTTGGTACGAGAAACACCAGCAAAAACCACACTGAGGACACCTCAATCCCTGAAACACAACACAGACATAGAACACAGAGAATGACATAAAATCACGGGTTCAAATCCCAGCGAAAATCGGACACCAGGAAAACAGCTATCCAGGCTTCCAATCACACCAAAATTGGCCCATACAACTACAGAACCAGATAATACCACATTTCCTTCGGCCAAAAGCCAGGCATAGAATTTCAGTGACACCTGACAGGGAAAATAGATTTCCCAGACACAAGTATAGAAATTTCGTAAGACAAAGGTCTTACGGAATAGTGACCACACAATAGTATTAGCAAATAGTACGAATTGCTACATTAGTCCGCCAGGAATCTAGAACAATGACAACACCCTCATACGTGCAGGAAAGCACATGCCGGCGGATGACATACATAACATCCCAGCCTGCCATTACACATACAAACTGCTGACTTGCAGACTTCGTCACATTGCAATACCGCTGGTGACAAGACACTATTGTTTATCGGCATTGACCATGAAATTACAAACGCAAAACAATCATAATACCATACATTTTTTTTAACACTGCAAAAGCATTTAGAAATGGACAAGAGGTGACAGATCGAAACTTATCTTGGGCCCATAGGAGCACGTTCTCAAAGACGTTGACAGGCCACGGGCACCTCCTGCCCACACACGCGATACACATTACGACTTAGCCTGTAACAGACCAACCGTCCGCGTGGTGTAGCGGAACATAGGCACACACACACGCGCTCACTAATTAGAAGCGAACACATACAGGGGCTCTGAGGAAACAGGACCTCCCCCCCAATAACTTCCTTTCTGGATTTCAGTTTTCAAAAATCATTACAGGCGATTAGGGCATGGCCAGTCGCACTACGACCACTGGCCACATTCACACTACAGATGGCAGACCAGATTACGTCGTGACGTCACAGCGTCACGACGCTTTACTATCCCAAGAAGCGGATAGCGGGCAGACATGGACAAAGGGAGGATGACAGGGGCACAGGCTACCATCGTACCACCTTACGCCCCTCCAATAACCTTCCCACATCCTACACGACCAACGCAGACACATGAACACGATCAAAACAGCTACACTACATTACAAAGCATACACAGGGGTTGATAGACTTCGTGCGTCTAAAGAGAAGGCTTACTACGCCTTGGATCACGATGCTACCACCTGAGTTTTAGGGGTGGGTCGGCAAACATCAAATAAACATAATGCGCATCTCCAAATGAGAGATGAGGCCACAGTTATATATATTAACCATTTTTTGTTAATTAAATACTCCCTCATGACAGGAATATATTAGTATTATGCCTCACCCTACACCTATCCGTACATGAGTGCAGATGCCTCATATCCAGATACATGCATGAGTATCCCATCAATTTACCAGGGATATTACTATCAAACCTGCATGGAATTTTCATATTTTTGCAATCCCGGGAATAACACCCCAGTCCACTCATTGTAGGAGCAGTCCTAGTAGCATTACCGGCTCAAGACCACCATGTATTTGAGCCCAAAGATGCACAACCTCTTCCTACCATGCTTTCAGCCCACTCTACAAATAACTACCCCCAGATCCTAATAACAGGGTACCTGACATCACAGACCCTACTAACACCTCCATGAAGGGTTAACAGAGCATTATCGCTGGACAGCCGACGTAGCGCAGTGGACCTAAAGTAGTCTATGCACTTAGAAGCTCTACAACCCCACAACACTGGAAATATTTTAAATTTTACACAAAAATTAAATTATTTACACAGGTTACGCCCATATTTTTTTTTTTTTTTGCAAAGGAATCTGAAACACTCTGATTGGTGATAACGGCATAAGCCGAAGGCCAGAGGCACCACACTGGAGCAGAGCTGGGGAAGGTGATGATGACGCTTATCCCCAGTTGGCTCAACAAATCACTGACCCGACCGAACAGACGAACCACGTAAGGTTGAGGCACTCGCGGCGTGGCCGGGCAAGCTCTGGAATCCTAGGTGCACCTAAACTGCCCCTGGGAGGAAGGGATGCTACACCCACTCTGTGCCACGGTCAGCGACGCCAAGACCTGCAGGGAAGTCTTTCTGAGGATGGTGGGAGAAATAGCTCACTCCGCGCCGGACTCAGGGGATGACCCTAGAGACGACCCCATTATGACTAGACTTCTAGCTAAAATTAAGTAAGTAGGGCTTCTACAGCGGGAAGCAAGACTCCTGTGCGCTGGAGTGAAATATTATTGCGAAAAGCATACTACTGCGGCCGATAAAGGCGAAGAGAAATATTATTGCGAAAAGCGTACTACTGCGGCCGATAAAGGCGAAGAGATTCTTATACTGCGAAAAGCAGACTACGATTGCCAATACAGGCGAAGAGGACCCCGGACGCCACCATTCCCGGAGGATATTATTACTGCCAATACGGGCGAAGAGGACCCCGGACGCCACCATTCCCGGAGGATACTACGATTGCCAATGAAGGCGAAGATAACATTATGCCATTGGACGATGTCCAATGCCCACATAAATGGCGACGCAGCGGGCAGTCAGAGGGCATTAAATAGACATGCAACGAGCTGTCTACAGGGGTTACAGTGGGCAGACCCAACTATGACAACATATGGAGAACAATGGCAACGAGCAGGATGGTACAGCAGGCGGAACGTTTTGCTTTGTGGCAACGTAAGCCGCCTGTGACTAGGTTAATACTAGTTCATAATCACCTAGAATAGACGTCGACAACTAGAATTAAGGGGGCGGAATCCGGCGATTCTAGAGACAACCGGTGTTTCTAGGACTCGTGCGGGTGGTGATCTGGGGAGGGTCAAACCTGCCCCGGGCGATCGCCCTAGTCGAAATTTTAGCTGTAAGACAGTTGCATTTGATACGCAACTTAGAATTAAGCAAATTTATTAACCGCTGTTGCCAGGTAATGGCACAGCACATTTCGGCATTAGAGTAAGGCCATCCATTCGGCTTAATAGTAGTAGCCATTTTTTTTAAATCATAATTAAGATAGAATATCTCGGCACCCGGTAACCACAATTCCGCTACCGGGGTAAGACAGACAACACATTAAGATAACACATTATAATACAATAGATTAAGATAGAATATCTCGGCACCCGGTAACCACAATTCCGCTACCGGAGTAAGACCGACAACACATTAAGATAACACATTATAATACAATAGATTAAGATAGAATATCTCGGCACCCGGTAACTAACAATTCGCTACCGGGATAAGCCCGATAACATAGTACGATAAATGGTGTTAGGATAATATATTAGGTTAGACAACACTAGATTAAGGCGATATTTGGAGCCACTTTTCATATCTATAGTCTATAAGTAGACATAAGGTTAGTGGCAGACAGGAGTACACTAGCACGTTGGTAGACAGGAGTAAAACAATTTCATATGGACAGGGATATTAATCTTATATTTGCTTGATTCACAGCCATAAGTATGGACAATATTTTTATCAGCGTAGAGAGTGGCGCCAATATGGGCACTCTCTAGATTTCTTATGGATATATCATTGCTATTGTTATGCTTATATATATATACCATGTTACATTCTCTTGCATCCTGCTAGGTATCGGTCCAGCGCCGACAACCGACCAATGGGTACCGGCAGCCGCTACCAGGTAGCAACCCTGGGTTGAGCACCAGGCTCATGATACCATGTTTTACAGGCCGCATAACAAGGGTGAACACCCCATATATACACATACATGTCATTAATTTATTTTCTTTACCAACAGGTGGCGACATTGTATATAGCCCCCTGTAAATATTTTGCCCACGCCCATACACGTCTTGACAACCCCCACTCACACACACAATTTCCTCCCTTCTACACACATCTTGCTTACAGGTAATAAATCCGCACCACGGGGGAGATATGCCTGTGGGATATACCCTACCGCAGGTCGGATCAACATTTAGTAAACATCTCACCTAACATGAGAGGTGACATACGGCCACACAACGCGGACTCCTTATGTACAGGACGGGTTGTGTCGCCATGATAGCCGCGCCCACCCACAGGGGGCAAAGCTATTAGCATAAATTGTAGTTAGAAAGGATAACAATGAGGTACCATATAAACTAGAATTATAAGAAATTTAGCGCGCTTAAGTTAGTCCATAAGATAATTGTAATTGATAAATGTAAGATTATAACTTAATGCGCCCACGGGCAATTATTCTCCTACAAATGTACAAAGAATACTCCGCACCCCCACATTGTCTGCGGAGGTGACAAATGATATGCATACACCTTAATATATGCACATCTCAAAATCACATTAAACAGTATACTATTTTTTAAGATTACATGTACACAATGTCTGTGATTTGTTTTCTTTCATTTTTCTTTCTTCTAACTTCCCCATTTGTCAGGGTGTTCCGTTTTATCCCAAACCAATAAATGCCTTTTGAATATTTCCCTTAAATTATACCCGGGAACACCCATTTTTTCTATTTTCTTCTACCTTTCTTATTGCAGGGAGCACTTTTTCCCTAAGATAGGGCGGACGACGCAATCATCCGTTCGGCCCTGGGTTTTTTTCCTCCCTGCACATCAATGTACCATCAGCACCATGTATTTTTTTTCCATCAAACTTCCAAAATGCCAATGTCGATTTCTGTTGCAATATTTTTATGCCAATGTCAATGTTATGTATATATGTATATCCCATAACCCTCCCCTCTGAACACGAGCTGATCTCACGCACACACATCAACACGACATCACCACACGACGACGACGACGACGACGACGAGGAAGACATCTACAGAAGATACGAGGGGACTTCAAAAACAACCACATCGACTACATCTATAACATCAACATCCCAACCCCAAGTTCCGTTCCCGTTCGCGGGGACGCAAACTAAATAGGGGAAGAGGATTGTACAGTACCCCAGGGGTATGCACCCCTTGGAGACCATCCCCCCATCATCTATTTAAATCTCCTAACTGGCAATCCTTGTAAGTCCAGACCAACATCTACTAACACCGCAAGGACAGCTAGCCATTCTGGAAAGCTGGCCCAATCCTTGCATCACTACCACAAAACAGCGACACACAATTAACTAGGACATCTATTCAGCACAATGCTGACAGCACAGCGCCGAAGAATATAAGAGGGCGTCTTAAGGAGGTCAAGCTCTCAATTATCAGTCTTACAGTGTGGCGGCCCGAGGCTATGCTGGTATCATCAGGTGAGTGAGTCAGCAGGTGTTCAGAATCCTATAACTTTGCAACCTTACCCCCAATTTGTATAGACAAGTTTGTACACGTTGTAACATCACTACATCCCTTAAAAGGGACTCATAACTCCATTATTACTGACCAATAAACACTTGGTCAGTACAACACACCTGTATTACTATTTTACACGCCTCTTCACGACCTAAAGTCCATCCTGAATCCTCCGTCACTATTAGACGTGACTTACAGTAGCCAGATACTTGCTAGTGCAAGCATCATTGTATTCCCGTACCGGCCTGACTGCCAGGAGCGGCACGCGCCATATAGCTGACGCGTGCAAGTCGATTATCTAACCAGCCAGCTGGGCGACCAGCGCGTTGACCTGTACGCTAAGTCCATCCCCTAAAATACACCTAGATCTTTTATAAGAGCAACCCCTAGCACCCTAACACTAAACAACACTCTACTCTGGTCAGCTTGCCCGACTACGGGAAGCTACCCCCTTTTTGGCACTTCTTTATAAATTAACACAATAACTCTTCCGTTTTAGATCCAACCACCCCCCAATAAGGGATCTAAAACAATATAGGGGAAATGGGGACTATCGGGAGAACCCGCCCCCACGCAGGCAAGGCTATGCATCCCCCCAGTATAGGGGAAATGGGGACTATCGGGGAAACCGACCCCCAATCAGGCAAGATTATGCATCCCCACAACACAGGGGAAACGGGGAGTACCGGGAGAACCCACCCCCAGGCAGACAGGGATATGCACCCTCCCAGTACAGGGAAAAAGGGAATCGCCGGGAAAACCCGCCCCCGCAGCAGCAGACGTACACCCCAACCTGGCGGAGACAAGAAAACAGACCACCGGGCAACAACCGCAAGACAACAAACCCACAAAAAGGACGGGAAACCAGGGACACGTACACAAAGGGCCCAGAACACTATCCACTCCCCCGACGAATACCCGAGGGAGTTTAGGGATGAGGCACCCCGCCGGGCAGACAGGGGGCAATACTTCCCACACCCAGTTACCCACCGCAAGCGGGGAGTTGGCGCAGCCGCCCCGAGGGGGGGGGCATACATACAGCACAAGGAGACGAACGCCCACGTTTCCAAAAAACGCCTAGACGGGGAGGTTCAGCCAGCTGAAAAAGCGGCAGAGGTTCCACCCCTAATACAACACCAGAGAGGCCCCTCACCTAAACAGACTCGTAAGAGCAAGGGGAAGAAGCAGCCAACTAAAGCCAAGGCTGACGATCCGCCCCCGGACCGGGATTTTGTATCGGACGAGCGGGAAAACCCATTCCAGACAGGGGCAGACTACCAAAGATACATGGGTAGGGATGGTACCTATGCCGGCGCCGTAGAGGTGACCGCTCTCGGCAAGGTACTTGAAACAAACATACACGTATACACTGACGTACACTCGCCCCCACTATTCATAACCGCGGGATTTGACTGGGCCCTGCACATACTATTTACGGGGAACCCTAGGGCGGGACACTATACGCCCCTCACAATCACGCGCGAACAAGACGAAGGAAAATCCACACCCTCCAGACGGGAAACCATACCCCCTACACCACAACACGGGGCGGGAAGTGACCCCACACAGGCGCAGGACGCGAGCTCACTTGGCATAGGGGAGCCAGCAACAGGAGTCGAACTCGCGACCACCTGGAACAAAAAACGAGGTCATAAGTGCAAACGTAGGGTTAGGTTTGCAGACACACCCTCCCAGGAAGGAGAAAGGAACAACACACCTACACAAAAACTGGGAACTGTCAACACATTAAACGTTCACCAGAATCCCTCTATTTTCACAGCGCGGGCAGTGAAGAGAGCAGGCAGTGTACTGAATGGGCACATTTCGCTGACCGAGACAAAGAGCTCGAGCCAGGAAGTAAGCCGAGAGGCCAAGCGTGCCAAGTACAATAAGCGGCCAGCTCCATGCCTTTTCAGCACAAATGTTACGCAGGGCATCAACACTGGCGCACACAGTGACAAGGACATTACGCCAGTAGCAACAACAACAACATACACCCTATACAACACAACTTTGCAGGGCAAAGGACTCCAGTACACGCCAGCATAAATGGCCACAGGGTGCAAGCCCTAATTGACACTGGCGCAGCGGTAAGCTGTGTTAACAGAAAACACGTTACCGAAGGGCAGATACACGGCTGGTAGCGGCCAATGCTCAGACGCTAGAAAACACGGGGGTGGCAAACATACACCTCAGGCTAGACCATTTTGCCACAACACACCCCATGTTCGTTATAGAACATCTTTCTGCGTCAGCAATAATTGGCATGGATTTCCTCGCCAAGTATGAAGCTAGCATAAATTTTGCTAGCGGCAAGATGCTTCTAATGCATGACCAAAGGCTCACCACACATCCCATGATATACACCAGAAGCACAGATGGGATTCGAGCGGAGCGAGAAATCCACGAGCACCAGGCCTCTACATTGAACACAATCAGCAAACACACAGACACACACACAGATAAGACGGTCAATCAGACTCACAGACAGGACCTGACACCGGAGCAAAATAAAAGGCTCGCGGAGCTCCTGAAAGCCAATAGGGATATCTTTGCCCATTCACTGAAGGATCTCGCAGTGACAGACCTTATCGAGCATCATGTCACACTCACCAGTGACCGGCCAGTCCACCAGCCCCCCTTCAGGGTGAGTCAGAAGGAGAGGCACGCCATCGACACTCAGATCACAGAGATGCTCGAGGCGGGGGTCATAGTGCCAGTGATCTCGAACTACAGTGCTCCGGTCTTGCTGACCAAGAAACGGGATGGTTCCCACAGGTTATGTACTGATTACCGTAGGCTCAATAAGTTAGTCGAAAATTACAGTTATCCATTACCAAGGGCCGACACCTATTTGGATGCCCTCGGTGGGGCTAGCTGGTTCAGTTCGATGGATTGTTATAGTGGATTCTATTCAATCCCCGTCTATGAACCGGACAGGCACAAGCTGGTGTTCGTTACAGAAAACGGCCTCTATACCTACACAAGGTTACCAATGGGCCTCCGTAACGCTAGCCAGACCTTCCAAAAGCTAGTGGATAAAACATTTTCAGGGCTAAAATGGCGCTCAGTGCTAGTCTACGGGGATGACATAACGGTCTTCTCCAACACCATTGACGAGCATCTCGTACACTTGGAGGAGGCTTTTGCAAGGATCAGAGAGGCCAAATTAAGGCTTAAACCTGCGAAATGTCATTTCGCCAGACAGCAGATTAACATATTGGGCCATATTGTCAATAGAGAGGGTATTATTCCCGACCCAGCGAAGACTGACGCAATAACGGGCATCCAAATGCCCACAAATTTGAAACAATTGCGCAGCTTCATTGGTCTCGCCTCTTATTACAGAAAGTACATCCACAGGTTCGCGCACATCGCCCATCCCCTAACCGAACTCACACGTGAGAAGACGCCCTTCAACATTAAACAGGAACATATAGACGCTTTCAACTCACTGAAGCAACTATTGACCACACCACCATTACTGCAACACTTCCATAGTGATAGGCCCACATTTTTACACGTGGACGCCAGCCAGTACGGGCTGGGAGCGGCCCTATTACAGGAAGATGCAGAAGGGCGCATACGGCCCATAGCTTATGCTAGCAGAAAATTAACGGCCGTCGAAATTAGATACTCTGCCACAGAGCGGGAAATGCTGGCATTTTCATGGGGAGTGAACTACTTTCGGGTATACCTCTATGGTATCCAGTTCACGGTAGTGACTGACCACGCGAGCCTGCTTATTTGGGACAAATTCAAAACCCCAAATTCGCGGCTCAATAGGTTTATATTCCGCCTGTATGAATATAACTTCGTGGTCAAGCTCAAGAAAGGCGCTACACACCTAGATGCAGATGGGTTGTCTGGGCTGCCAGTAGCCGATCCCCCAGATGACAGTAAGGACCACGAATGGGACGACATGCCCACTTTTGCCCTGACGGTGGTTAACATAAAGCAGGAGCAAGAACGTGATCCATACTTGAAACAGATTCTAATGGCACTAGAAAACTTGGATAAGGCGATTTTTTCTAGACAAAGACGGGGTACTGAAATTTAAACCCACAGCCATGCACGATAATGCACCTATAGCGGTTCCGGATTCATTGAAAGAGAGTATCATGACCGGACACCATAATAGCCCAATGGCAGGGGCACATTTGGGTACGCATAAAACATACCATAGAATCCGGGACAAGTATTACTGGGTAAACATGAAGGCCGACATAGACACCTTCGTAAAGACATGTGGTGTATTCTTGGAATACACGGTATGAGAGAATATAAAGTTTAATGCTCTTTGCTTGTTCATTCCTTCCTCTTTATCAAACACCAACAGTGATCTTCTATTTTCTCTTTGATGGTCATGTCGCTTATATCTTTTGTGAATCTGTTCTAGAAATATATCTTCCATGACCCTCCTAGCGTCATCTAGCAGCGAATCTCTGAAGCTCCTCAATTCTTCCTGGTGCAAGAGGACTTCCTTTTCCATCTGGCCACCAGATCTCGTTGCCATCGCCAGCTATTATCTCCATGAGCAAGAGAACTTCGTCTACTTTTTCACTCACCGTGCTGTGCTAGTATCGCCTGCTATCAACTCTTTGAAGACCATCTCCTCAAGAGAATTTAATTTCTTATGTTGGTTATTCTGATATGTATTCCTTTTGTCTCCTACCCCCACTCCTTTCCCTTCCTTGGACTCTCTGTGCTTCGCTGAGTGGGCCTCACTTGTAAGTCGGCAGTTGACTCGGTCAGTCAAGGCTCAACCAGAGCCAGTCTCCTCAAACCAAGAGGCACTCTCTACTCTCTACGCCATGTTGGCACATTAGGTATCCGTCAAAGGGAACTTAACCTTCGCCATGCAACCAAGATAAGTACAGCTTTAAGGTTTTAACCTCATCTTCATCAGTCTTATTCTCTACATGCTTTTATTGATTATTTTATAGACAGCGTGAGATTACTTATTTAGGGCGGTAATCATTCTCCGCGGGATTTACCATGTTGAGCTTTTGTCTGTCTAAGCCAACCTTAACAGAAAGTAGCTTTTCTTAATCTTTAAATGAGAAATCTTCTCACCACGTGGGATATTATTTAATACCCGCTGTCTATAAATCGATGATGATAATTGTTGTTTTAAGGGGACTAACATCGAGGTTATCGGCCCCTAATGAAATGAAATGACGTGAAATGAAAGGATGTAGATAAAAACAACTCACTGCCATGGATGAAGCGAAAATGGTGTTTATAAAACGGACAGTGAGCCCCAAAAAAATTATGCCTTATTTGAATAAAAAGAATAAAAGGCGGATGTTAAAAAAGGATAAAACAAATAAGGCATAGTGAACAATACAAGACATAACACAATAAAAAACATAAAGCAGATTTAACCACAATTATGATGATGATGATAATTGTTGTTTTAAGGGGCCTAACATCTAGGTTATCGGCCCCTGATGGTTTGGGTGATCGTGAAGATGAAAATGAAAAGCGAACTTAAAACTAAAACTAACTACTAATCTACATACTAGAAGAAGAAATGGAAAACTAAAGGAGAATAAGGCAAATAAAAAGACAGAAGGAAAAGAAATGCCCTCAACCCTCGGAGAAGGCGGATTTAGGGACTTGGAAGGAAGGAGAGCCATGAAAGGCATATAGGAAAGTGAAAGAGGAGAGGGTCCGCCCCAAAGGTAAGGGACAAAAGGGGAAAACGGACCCAGCTCAGGAATCCCTCGGGGTCGCCAACTCCCGAACTCACCAGCCGTGAGCCCCTGAGGGTGTAGCATTATCTAGGGTGCACCAGAAGTGGTGGGGCTACATACACCCTGCCTCCGTAAGGGCCTAGAGCACAAGTCAGGAGGTAAAAGGAAGAGAAAAAGAAGGCTGACCCCTCGCAGAAGGAGGGTATCAGAAAAGATGAGACAAGGGCCAATTAAGGCGGGAAAGGAAGAAACTCCCTAGGCCTCGGATACCCTAATACCGTCGGGGTCAGAATAGAACAAGAGTTGACCAAGTGAGGTCGACAGGAAAGAAGACAGAGAGGTGATGATGATGATGATAATTGTTGTTTTAAGGGGCCTAACATCTAGGTTATCGGCCCCTGATGGTTTGGGTGATCGTGAAGATGAAAATGAAAAGCGAACTTAAAACTAAAACAAACTAATAACATACATACTAGAAGAAGAAAGGGAAAAATAAAGGAGAATAAGGCAAATAAAAGGACAGAAGGAAAAGAAATGCCCTCAACCCTCGGAGAAGGCGGATTGAGGGACTTGGAAGGAAGGAGAGCCATGAAAGGCAGATAGGAAAGTGAAAGAGGAGAGGGTCCGCCCCAAAGGTAAGGGACAAAAGGGGAAAACGGACCCAGCTCAGGAATCCCTCGGGGTCGCCAACTCCCGAACTCACCAGCCGTGAGCCCCTGAGGGTGTAGCATTATCTAGGGTGCACCAGAAGTGGTGGGGCTACATACACCCTGCCTCCTTAAGGGCCTAGAGCACAAGGCAGGAGGTAAAAGGAAGAGAAAAAGAAGGCTGACCCCTCGCAGAAGGAGGGTATCAGAAAAGATGAGACAAGGGCCAATTAAGGCGGGAAAGGAAGAGACTCCCTAGGCCTCGGATACCCTAATACCGTCGGGGTCAGAAGAGAACAAGAGTTGACCAAGTGATGATGATGATGATGATAATTGTTGTTTTAAGGGGCCTAACATCGAGGTTATCGGCCCCTGATGGTTTGGGTGATCGTGAAGATGAAAATGAAAAGCGAAATTAAAACTAAAACTAACTACTAACCTACATACTAGAAGAAGAAATGGAAAACTAAAGGAGAATAAGGCAAATAAAAGGACAGAAGGAAAAGAAATGCCCTCAAACCTCGGAGAAGGCGGATTGAGGGACTTGGAAGGAAGGAGAGCCATGAAAGGCATATAGGAAAGTGAAAGAGGAGAGGGTCCGCCGCAAAGGTAAGGGACAAAAGGGGAAAACGGACCCAGCTCAGGAATCCCTCGGGGTCGCCAACTCCCGAACTCACCAGCCGTGAGCCCCTGAGGGTGTAGCATTATCTAGGGCGCACCAGAAGTGGTGGGGCTACATACACCCTGCCTCCTTAAGGGCCTAGAGCACAAGGCAGGAGGTAAAAGGAAGAGAAAAAGAAGGCTGACCCCTCGCAGAAGGAGGGTATCAGAAAAGATGAGACAAGGGCCAATTAAGGCGGGAAAGGAAGAGACTCCCTAGGCCTCGGATACCCTAATACCATCGGGGTCGGAAGAGAACAGGAGTTGACCAAGTGAGGTCGACAGGAAAGAAGACAGAGAGGAGCCCGGCACAAGTAAGTGGAAGCAATGCCAGACTCAGCTGGGGCCCCGTGGTCGCTAACCCACGCCCACAAGATGTGAGCCCCTGGGGGATAACCAGAATTAAAAGTCGTAACTACACATTAAAACTTAAAAAAGTAACCACTCTCCCCCATGAACCGGATGACGAGGTCAGCTGACGGCCCGTCATCACGGAGAATAAGGGAGAGGGTATTAGGCAGTTTAAGAGTCCTGTGCAGATCGGCCAGATCCACACACTCCAAGAGAAGGTGTGCCACGGTTAGGTGGGCGCCGCAAGTACACACAGGGGGATCTTCTCGCTTCAGCAAGTGGGAGTGCGTAGCAATCCCATGGCCGATCCGGAGTCGACAGAGTACCACAGCTTCCTTCCGGAGAAATCGGAAGGAAGATTTCCACACCTTCGTTGTCTCCTTGATGCCTCTCAGTTTGTTGGGTGGAGGCGTGGCACGCCATGCTTCCTCCCAATGCGACAGGATCGAATGTCGCAACTGAGACCGCACATCACTAGCAGGCACCTTATATGGTAGCGAAGGCAGTGCGACTGCCTCTCTCGCCGCCTGATCAGCAAGCTCGTTTCCCGCAATACCCATGTGGCTAGAAAGCCACACAAAGGACACCCCGGTCCCAGCGGAACGCGAAATGACGAGCAGGTCGTGCACACGCTGGACCAACGGGTGCTTCGGGAAAAACACATCGATCGCTTGCAGCGCACTCAGAGAGTCAGTACACACAAGAAAGTACTGGTGATCGTCTGATAACGTGTACCGCAGAGCCTCTAAGATGGGTAATAATGATGATGATAATTGTTGTTTTAAGGGGCCTAACATCTAGGTTATCGGCCCCTGATGGTTTGGGTGATCGTGAAGATGAAAATGATGATGATGATGATGATAATTGTTGTTTTAAGGGGCCTAACATCGAGGTTATCGGCCCCTAATGATCTGGGTGATAGCGAAAATGATAATGAAATGGAAACCAGAACAAAATTATCGAAGACTGAAAATACGTACAAAAAGGAACTCACATGGAAACAACTCACAATATGGTCCTACAAAAGGGAATTTAGAACGAAAAGTTGCACAAAAAGAAGAGATTGAAAAAGACCCACAAAACGTAGGCTAGATTCAAAATACGTACAAAATGCAAAGTAGCGCCGAAATACTTACAAAATGCAACTGAAATTCAAAATACTTACAAAATGCAAATGAGATCGAAAGTACGTACAAAATGCAATTGAGGTTCAAAATACTTACAAAATGCAATTGAAATTGAAAATACACAATGCAATTCAGATTGAAATATCCCAGTTCCAATCCGAATTATTCACAAAGTGCAATTGAAATTCAAAATACTTACAAAATGCAATTGAAATTGAAAATGCTTACAAAATGTACGGTAGATTCAAACGACTCATGTAGATTGACAATACTTACAAAAAGCAATTTAGATTGAAAATACTTGACAAATGTAATTTAGATTCAAAATACCCACAAAATGCAATTGAGAATCAAAATATGTGCAAAATGCCCACCAAACAAAATGCAATTTAGATTCAAAATTCGTGCGAAATGCGGTTTTGGTTGAAAATACTTACAAAATGCAATTGAAATGCAAAATACTCACTAAAATGCCCTGACGCCTGCATTGAAAGACTTACTAAAAAGCAATTTAGATTGTCAATCTTTACAAAATGCAATTGAGGTTGAAAACAATCGCGAGATGTAATTTAGATCGAAGAGACTTACAAAATGCAACATAGATCAAAAATGCCTTTAAAAAAATGGTAAAAAGGGAATTTAGATACACGGTGATTCGAGTAACAAAAACAGTGCGGGAATCTTAAAGAGAAAAGGAAATAGAAGGAAAAGAGGTGAGGAGAGGGGAGAGAGGAGAAGGTCCGCCCCAAAGGGAAGGGACAAAAGGGGGAAACGGACCCAGCTGAGGAATCCCTCGGGGTCGCCAACTCCCGAACTCACCAGCCGTGAGCCCCTGAGGGTGTAGCATTATCTAGGGTGCACCAGAAGTGGTGGGGCTACATACACCCTGCCTCCTTAAGGGCCTAGAGCACAAGGCAGGAGGTAAAGGGAAGAGAAAAAGAAGGCTGACCCCTCGCAGAAGGAGGGTATCAGAAAAGATGAGACAAGGGCCAATTAAGGCGGGAAAGGAAGAGACTCCCTAGGCCTCGGATACCCTAATACCGTCGGGGTCAGAAGAGAACAAGAGTTGACCAAGTGAGGTCGACAGGAAAGAAGACAGAGAGGAGCCCGGCACAAGTAAGGGGAAGCAATGCCGGACTAAGCTGGGGCCCCGTGGTCGCCAACCCACGCCCACAAGATGTGAGCCCCTGGGGGCAGATGAAAATGAAAAGCGAACTTAAAACTAAAACTAACTACTAACCTACATACTAGAAGAAGAAATGGAAAACTAAAGGAGAATAGGGCAAATAAAGGACAGGAGGAAAAGAAATGCCCTCAACCCTCGAAGAAGGCGGATTGAGGGACTTGGAAGGAAGGAGAGCCATGAAAGGCAGATAGGAAAGTGAAAGAGGACAGGGTCAGCCCCAAAGGTAAGGGACAAAAAGGGAAAACGGACCTAGCTCAGGAATCCCTCGGGGTCGCCAGCTCCCGAACTCACCAGCCATGAGCCCCTGAGGGTGTAGCATTATCTAGGGTGCACCAAAAGTGGTGGGGCTACATACACCCGGCCTCCTTGAGGGCCTTAAGCAGAAGGCAGGAGATAACATGAAAAGAAAAAGAAGGCTGACCCCTCGCAGAAGGAGGGAATCAGAAAAGAGGAGACAAGGGCCAATTAAGGCGGGAAAGGAAGTGACTCCTTAGGCCTCGGATACCCTAATACCGTCGGGGTCGGAAGAGAACAAGAGTTGACCAAGTGAGGTCGACAGGAAAGAAGACGGAGAGGAGCCCGGCACAAGTAAGTGGAAGCAATGCCGCCTCTAAGATGGCATAGAGCTCCGCTGTGTACACGCCACAGGCATCGGGAAGTGAAAAAAGAAACCGACGACCTTCAACCACAAATGCACAGCCTAGTTTCTCGTTCACCCTCGATCCGCCCGTGAATACAAGCCCTGAACCGGGATACCGGCTCAAAACGGACTGGAACAGCCTCCGATGGACGGAGGAGTTAGTGTCCGACTTGGGGCCGGTGTGCAGATCCAGGATGATATCAGGGCGAGAGACCATCCACGGAGGGGCCTTGCTAGGTACTCGGACGATACAGGAGACAGAAGGAAATCGGAACTGACGGTATAAGTCATCCAAGCGAATCCCCGCCGGCCGAGTGGCTCGGGCGAGCGCATCATACAGCCGGCGATTCGGATTGGAAAACAAACATGGATAGCTTGGATGAAGGGGAATCTGTCGAATAGTTGCAGCATAGGTCAGCAGTACTTGTTGGCGCCTCAGGTGTAAAGGAGGTACGCCAGCCTTGGCGAGCAAGCTGACGACTGGGCTCGTCCGAAAGGCACCCTTCGCCAGCCTCACTCCGCCGTGGTGGACACTGTCCAGTTTAACAAGCACTGACTTACGGGCCGAACCATATGCTACACTGCCATAATCCAATCGAGATAAAATCAGAGCCTTATAAAAGCGTAGGAGCACCGCGCGGTCCGCCCCCCATGATGTGCCGCTACGAAACCGCAACATGTTGAGTTTCTTAGCACAGGTAGTTTTCAAACACCGCACGTGTGGCTCCCACGTCAATTTCTGATCGAAAAGGAGCCCAAGGAACCGGTACGCAGCAACGACCGGCAAAGCTACATCGCCCAGATAAAGCTCAGGATCAGGATGGAGAGTGCGCTTTCGGCAGAAATGGACAACCGAGGACTTAGCGGTAGAGAATCGAAAGCCATGCTCTAGTGTCCAGCGTTCCACTCTCCGAATAGCTTGTTGTAGCTGTCGTTCAGCGACCACCATATTTTGCGCACTATAATGTAGAGCGAAGTCGTCTACATATAGCGACGGTACCACTGCTGGACCAGCAGCAGCGACTATACCGTTTATGGCAATCGCAAATAATGTTACGCTAAGCACCGATCCCTGTGGGACTCCGTTTTCCTGTATATGATATTGCGAATATGTCCCCCCTATTCGGACACGGAACAGGCGAAGGGACAGAAAATTCGCAATAAAAACCGGCAAGTTACCTCGGAATTTCCATTGATGCAGGGTAGAGAGGATGCCGTAACGCCAAGTGGTGTCATAGGCCTTCTCGAGATAAAAAAAAAAACAGCGACTAGGTGCTGTCTCCGGAGAAAAGCGTCCTGTATGGCGGTCTCCAGGCGTACCAGATGGTCGTTGGTACACCGAGACGCCCTGAAACCACACTGGTATTCAGACAGGAGTCCCCGTTTCTCCAGGACCCACACTAGGCGCCGATTGACCATCCTCTCAAAGAGCTTGCACAGACCGTTAGTGAGACAAATAGGTCTGTAACTCCCTGTCAATTTGGGATCCTTATCGGGCTTCTGGATAGGTATAAAGATACCTTCCTGCCATTGCGCTGGAAACACACCTTCCAACCAGAAACGATTAAACACCCTGAGCAAATAACGAATCCTCTCATCGTTATGATGATGATAATTGTTGTTTTAAGGGGCCTAACATCTAGGTTATCGGCCCCTGATGGTTTGGGTGATCGTGAAGATGAAAATGAAAATGAAAAGCGAACTTAAAACTAAAACTAACTACTAACCTACATACTAGAAGAAGAAATGGAAAACTAAAGGAGAATAAGGCAAATAAAAGGACAGAAGGAAAAGAAATGCCCTCAACCCTCGGAGAAGGCGGATTGAGGGACTTGGAAGGAAGGAGAGCCATGAAAGGCATATAGGAAAGTGAAAGAGGAGAGGGTCCGCCCCAAAGGTAAGGGACAAAAGGGGAAAACGGACCCAGCTCAGGAATCCCTCGGGGTCGCCAACTCCCGAACTCACCAGCCGTGAGCCCCTGAGGGTGTAGCATTATCTAGGGTGCACCAGAAGTGGTGGGGCTACATACACCCTGCCTCCTTAAGGGCCTAGAGCACAAGGCAGGAGGTAAAAGGAAGAGAAAAAGAAGGCTGACCCCTCGCAGAAGGAGGGTATCAGAAAAGATGAGACAAGGGCCAATTAAGGCGGGAAAGGAAGAGACTCCCTAGGCCTCGGATACCCTAATACCGTCGGGGTCAGAAGAGAACAAGAGTTGACCAAGTGAGGTCGACAGGAAAGAAGACAGAGAGGAGCCCGGCACAAGTAAGTGGAAGCAATGCCGGACTCAGCTGGAGCCCCGTGGTCGCCAACCCACGCTCACAAGATGTGAGCCCCTGGGGGATCTCATCGTTAAGGTGTTTAAGCATCTGGTTGTGAATATTATCCGGGCCAGGAGACGTGTCCCTGCAGAGCGCCAGCGCTCCGCGGAGTTCCCACTCCGTAAAGGGCACGTTGTACTCCTCCGAAGCGCGGGAAGCAAAACTAAGATGGAAACGTTCCGCTTCGCGCTTCAGGGCCACGAAGGCAGGGTCATAGTTATCGGAACCGGATATATCCGCAAAATACGAGGCGAGATGGTTTGCAACGCGATAAGGATCTGTAACCAATTCATTATCAATGGAAATTCCCGGTACAGTAGAAGATGTCTGAATTCCCGAAATGCGTCGTAGTTTAGTCCACACTTGAGAGGAGGGGGTATGTGCCGTAATAGAAGACACATACCGTTCCCAGGATTGTTTCTTACTCTGGCGAATAAGAATTCGTGCCTTGGCACGAAATTTCTTAAACGCCACCAAATTGGCCATGGTTGGACGCCGACGGTAGTGCTTATGAGCTCGACGACGGTCTCTTATTGCCGCTGCAATATCCTCTGTCCACCAAGGGACGAGTTTGCGACGAGGAGTCCCAGAAAAGGATGGAATGGACTCTTCGGCGGCAGCAAGAAGCACATCGGTGATGTGCTGTACCTCGTCATCGACGCTCCTGCAACCAAGATCAACGAACACAGCTCGTTCTTGATACGAGGACCAATTTGCCCGCTTAAGCACCCAACGACTGGGGAACTCCACGGGCTTCAGGTTCAGAAGTGTAAGAACGATCTGGAAATGGTCACTGTCACAGAGGTCGTCGTGTACATTCCAACCAAATAGGGGGACCAGCGCACGGCTACACACACTCAAGTCAATGTGTGAGTACGTGCCGTGCGCTAAGCTAAAATGTGTAGCTTCCCCTGTATTTAATAGACATAAATCCATCCCTTGAATTAAGCCCTCCACGTCCCTTCCTCTGGGGCAGGAAGATGGTAATCCCCTGTGGGGGTGATGAGAGTTGAAATCACCCACGAGTAGGAAAGGGACTGGAAGTTGATCAACAAGATCAAATACGTCATTAATATTAAGGGGCTGGTTCGGTGGAAGGTACACGTTACATACAGTTGTCATAGCAGGCAAGGACACGCGAACTGCAATAGCTTCCAGAGTTGTGTCGAGTGGAAACTCCTCACTATAGCAGTCAGAGCGAACGAAGGTACAAACGCCCCCGGAAGCCCGGGCGGCGTCTTGTCGCTCTTTAGAGTATAGTCCGAAACCTCTCAGAACAGTCTCGTGATCAGGTCTGAGGTTCGTTTCCTGTAGGCAGACTATACTCGCTGCGTATTGGGCAATAAGCTGACGGAGCTCTGTCAAATGCCTGTCATAACTGTTACAATTCCACTGTAACAGTGCCATTGTGTGGACTTAGGGAATAAGTTGGAGCAGCAAGCTACAACTTAGACTCTGGAGGATCATCATCCACTACGTCGACTATAATCTCCATGTCCTCAGGCGAGGTCATGGAGTGACTCGACTCGGTGGAAGATTTCCTAGACGCAGTTCGGCGGCGGGGGGAACTCCGTGGGGAGCGCGTAGATCTGGGGACCGAAACGTCCCCAGGCGCAGAAGCATCCGCAGGTGTGGGCGCGGATGGCTTCCCCTTTTTTGGAGAAAGGGAATGCGTAGTGCGGGGTCCCTTCTTACCCGCCTCTTTGAGATATATAGACGGGTCAGGAGCCGAATTCCTGACCCTGGTCGACGAAGCCGCCTCCGCCGGCTTCGGCGCGGCTTTCGCCGACCGTTTGGGTGGGGAGAAAGTCTTCGACTTCCTCCCGAATGGGGAGTAAGTCTGCAACTTCCTCCCCTGCTGTGCGGGAGGAGCAGCCTTCGCTCGCACAGCCTTCGTGCTGGCCGAAGGTGGAGTTGAAGTCACCTTCGGGCTTTCCGTTATAATCTTAGGAGCTGGTTTCGGAACAGGAAACTCAGTTGCAGGTTTCACAGCTGGTACAAAAGATGAGGTAGCCGGGACCAAATTTGGTATTATGGCTCTATAATCAATCGTTGGAGAAGGCGAAGTCGTGGTACGGTACTTCTTGCGGGCCTCCTGGTATGTGAGACCATCCAGGGTTTTGATCTCCTGGATTTTCTTCTCACTCAGGAAGACAGGGCAGTTCCTGTCCCGAGGAGAATGAAATCCAGGGCAATTAGTGCACTGATAAGGTGTTGTGCACTCTTCCGCTTCGTGTGGTACCTTACCGCATGTTCCGCAGATTGCGGGGCTCGAGCATCGGGATAACATGTGCCCGAACTTCTGGCACTTATAACACCTCATTGGTGGAGGGATATAAGGCCGAACGTCACAACGGTGACTTATATCCTTGACTCTCTCCGGAAGCACCGAAAGCTCAAAGGAAATAATGAAAGCACCAGTATCCACGATTTGACCATTGACCTTGCGCGTAATGCGCCGGACATCAGTCACGTGACGGTGCCGCATATCCTCCTTGAGCTCCTCGTCAGTGTTCAGAATCAGGTCCCGGTGGAAAATAACTCCTTGGACCAGATTCAGGGACGTGTGCTTTTCCACTTTGACGGGAATGTCGCCAAAGTGGTCACATTGCAAAAGTTGTTCAACTTGATCTCCAGTCCTAGTCTTGAGCAACAAGCTACCGTTCCTCATCTTTTGTACTTTCTCAAGCTCACCATAGACACCTTTTATGTGGCGAGAAAACAAAATACTCTTTACCAGCTTGAAATCACCCCCATCTGTTCTGGTAGCTACCAGAAACTTGGGGGTGTTAGCACCCAGATTTTCACGCACAGATTGTTCCCAGGGGGTTGATCCCCGTAGGGAATCAAATGTTAAAGACTTGGGTGTAGGACCACCCTGTTTGGGTGTAGGACCACCCTGGTTGAGGATTATTCTTTTTGAACCCATGGCCAGATCATCCTCCCCGAATGCCACCGACATCCGATCACGGGCCGTCACAGTAGGCGCTACCCAGCCAGGGCAAGGCCCGCCTAGCTTGGAAGGCATTGCCCGGGGGTCCGATGTTTTACAATGCCGTATCGGCATGTACCCCTTGGCATATACTGGATTTTGCAGCTCAGACATTCGGCTGTGCGGGGACCTGCGTAGTCAGGCGGATACTACTGAACGGGTACATGGCACACCCACCTGTCGGCGCGGCCAAGACCGGAACTGGCTTTCGAGCGTAGTCGCTAGCGTAAGTGGCCCATCCCCTAACAGCACGCACATATAGAAATTTTGGTTGCCAGACCCTGAAAGCAGTGACGGAAAGAAGTGCGATAACACCTAATGAGAGTTATACCGCACGGGTGTATGTCTTTTAGAGCTGACTGTCAAACCCTCGAAAGGGGACCGTTCCGAGAAGCCCTTTTAGTCGCCTTTTACGAATGGCAGGGAGTACCGTGGATGTATTCGCTTCCTTCCACCCACTGGGGGTCCAATTCACAAAACAACGCGGAGTCCTTAAAGTATAGCCAAGGTCGCCCCTTTTAGTCGCCTCTTACGACAGGCAGGGGATACCGTGGGTGTATTCTAAACCCCTCACCCACAGGGGGATGTCTATAAATCACCAAACTAGTTCCTCCGCTGGATTAACTTTGGCCCCATTCTTCTATTAAGATCGTTCTGGAACCTTCCAGATCCTGTACTTTATCTACAAGTCCTGCCGTCATGTATTTTTCACTCACTTGTGAGAATACTATTTAAAATTGAAGAATCTCACTTCTGAATTAAAGCTCAATAGCGAATTTTCTTCCACCGTTGGAATGTTCTATGGCGCATTTAATTGTAATCCTCAACTTTCTCAAGCAATAGACTTTCGCCTATCTAGTGCAACCAGTCCTTTTTCATCATTGCAATAACTTTCTTTGCCATAAACTTTCGTGTTACTACAGTGAATTTTTCATCTATTCAAAAGACTATAGTGAAAACTAGTGCTTGCCCAACTTTTCTACCGCGTCGCGATCGTCCGTTTACATTAAATAAGGCCATGAACATTTATCCTCAATCCCAATCGATCTTTCCTAAACCTTCTACTAACAAACCATATTAATAAAATTATAACTCTGGATCATTTCCAATAAGGTGTCACTCTAACGAAGTGCCCTTCCATCTTGTTTGTTTATCATTAATTAATTTCTGTATAACTACGTGTTTTATACACGGTTCAAGCTTACATTGTTTCTACCTTATAATCAGGGAAAACAATTCTTTCAACTCTTGAGTGAGTTATTTCTAGGTCTCGCGAAATGGAAACTGCCCCATTTGGCTCGTGATTCCTACTTAAACATAGGAGGTTGAGAACCTTCCTTTTGATTCTCTCTTCAGGTTTCACAGTAAGTGACTTGCCCTTATTTGTATATTAACCAAAAGTAATTCAGCTTAAATATAAGAAGTTGTAGGAACTTCTATCTTATTCTTCATGTTTTTCTTATTGTTATTTTCGAAGTTGTAACTTTTTTCTAAAATAGTTACCTGGAAATTTCTTAAAGTACACTCCTTGTACTCAATTGAATGTTTAAACTTTAATCACTTCATTTGTCTTTTTTAAATCTTACAAAGATTTTAGTACATAAAACCTAAAGAATTGTTAAGTGTCTGGAGCAAACGTCAAATGTTTTCTGAGGTCTGTGACCCCAAAATTGTTAACCAAATTGAAAACATATATTTGTTAAAGTTATCAACTTCTTTTGAATTGTTAAATAAATTAAGCGTTTCTTTTCGCTTTTTCATTTTTCTAGTACAACGGTTAGGCAAGATCCTGTCCTCCTTGGCTCTCCCTACTCAATGCCATTAAATCTATTAATAGGGCTTTCACCACTCGTTGCATTTGAGCAAGAACTCTTAGTGGTAATCTCGTTAAAGTTTCTCTTAGCTTTAATAGCTAATTCTAACTGGCCAGTAAGGCAAGTAAAGCTCGCTACGCCAGCTACCTGCTTGTGGAGATCCTCTCCGAAAACTTATGGTTGGTTTTCCAAAAGATAAGTGTTTCTTTTTGTCTAAACTTTTAGCCGGCTCCTTGCTGAGTAAAAGCTTAGCCATTTCCAAATGCAACCATTGGTTCACTTACCAAAATTACTCCCCAAGGTATAATTTTTTATCACTATCCTTCCTGGAAGCACTTGGTCGCTTTTTCAGGAACTCTATAACTTCGAAAACTGGAAATACCAAACTTGATTCAAATTATTGGCATTTTTCGAATTACTTTGCAAAAACGAATTTCTTTGAACAGACATACAATAAATCTGTTACTCTCAGTCTTGCCAGACCATCACCCTTCCCCATAGTAGGCATATGCATGCTTGAGAGGGAATACGCTAAAGCCTTTCTCTGGCAAACCGCCCAAGTCCTAGCTGTGGTTCCCGTCAGCTTCGACCAGGTCCTTACCCACTTTAGGTATCAGAGAGCGGATTTTCGGTGGCAACCGCCTCTAAGTGCATTAAAGGTTAAATTTATAACTTTTGTGTGACTCTCCTCCTATTTTTCTATCCTTTTTCTCCAGTCCGAAACCTATCTCCTTTTCTTAATCATCTTCCCTTGGTGGTTAGGTTATTCCTCAGCCAATAATCTACCCAACATGTCACACTTGCCAGCGATTTAAAGCAAGACCTGGCAAGCCCCATGGATTACTCAACCCTGTTCCCGTAGGAGAGCTATTCCATAGAGTCGGGATACATGTGATGATGATGATGATAATTGTTGTTTTAAGGAGCCTAACATCTAGGTTATCGGCCCCTGATGGTTTGGGTGATCGTGAAGATGAAAATGAAAAGTGAACTTAAAACTAAAACTAACTAATAACCTACATACTAGAAGAAGAAATGGAAAACTAAAGGAAAATAAGGCAAATAAAAGGACAGAAGGAAAAGAAATGCCCTCAACCCTCGGAGAAGGCGGATTGAGGGACTTGGAAGGAAGGAGAGCCATGAAAGGCATATAGGAAAGTGAAAGAGGAGAGGGTCCGCCCCAAAGGTAAGGGACAAAAGGGGAAAACGGACCCAGCTCAGGAATCCCTCGGGGTCGCCAACTCCCGAACTCACCAGCCGTGAGCCCCTGAGGGTGTAGCATTATCTAGGGTGCACCAGAAGTGGTGGGGCTACATACACCCTGCCTCCTTAAGGGCCAAGAGCACAAGGCAGGAGGTAAAAGGAAGAGAAAAAGAAGGCTGACCCCTCGCAGAAGGAGGGTATCAGAAAAGACGAGACAAGGGCCAATTAAGGCGGGAAAGGAAGAGACTCCCTAGGCCTCGGATACCCTAATACCTTCGGGGTCAGAAGAGAACAAGAGTTGACCAAGTGAGGTCGACAGGAAAGAAGAAGGAGAGGAACCCGGCACAAGTAAGTGGAAGCAATGCCGGACTCAGCTGGGGCCCCGTGGTCGCCAACCCACGCCCACAAGATGTGAGCCCCTGGGGGAGGATAGATGTGAAAGGCCCCATCACTACATCCGAAAAAGGTAATAAATATATACTTGTGGCCACAGAGTATCTCACCCGGTATATGATAACAAAGGCTGTTCCCAAAGAAGACACGAACAGCATAGTCGAATTCCTAATTGACATAGTCACGCGATATGGCCTATTCCAAACCCTACTATCCGATAGAGGGACTATTTTCACCTCGAGAGTGCTCCAACAGTTTTTGGAGGTACTCAGGATAAGGGCATACACGACCACGAGTTTTTCCCCACAAACCAATGGACTCACGGAAAGTATGAATAAAATAATTGGAATAGCGTTGGCCAAGTTCACGGGGGACACAGGGACAGACTGGCATAATTATTTGCAGCCCATTACATTCAGCTACAATACTTCTATATCCACGGCCACAAAACACTCTCCACACTTCCTGTAGCACGGATATACACCTAGAAGTCCCATAGATAACATATGCATCCCACAGGACACTCTCCAGACAACGCATCCCGGCTAGAGCACCTGCAGATAGCTCGCATGGACGCCAGAAAGAACATAGCCGCGGCACAGAAAAACAAAAAGAACGGTACGACCGGCAAAGGAAGACCGTAGAATACACACCCGGGCAATTGGTTATGGTTTCCAATTCCGCCCGTAAGAAAAATGTGTCCGGGTTCCTCCTACCACGTTGGACAGGTCCCTTAAAAGTCTGCAGGAAGGTATCTGACCTAAACTATATAGTAAACGTGCGCCATGGACGCAAACTCATCAAGGACACTATACACGCCCGCCGTATGAAGGCATATCACACCCGGAAAACAACACCTACACGTACAGGCGGGAACACTGCCAAAAGAAAGGGAAATGACTCCACTGGCAGACGTGAAAAGAAAGCCAAGAAGTAGCCTTCGAACCCCGATGACCTCACCGGGATACGATCTTAACACTGACAAAACTGTCCCGGAGACACAAGCCCAAAAGGCAACAGGAATGATTACCCTGAACAAAGACGGTCTCGAACCCGCGACCTTCTGAATACCAGGAATGCAAGGTCGGGTAACTATCCAATTGGAGGATAGAGCAATAAGGGACAGTCACACTAACAGGAATATATTCACCTCAGGTATACAATATCACAAAATTTGGGGACACAATATATGAACAGAGGTAGGTTCTTTTCCATTACGAGGAACCCAAGGCACACTGTATATGCAGACATTAGAAAGGCGCGTCAGCAAACTTACGCACATTGTCTCGACACATGTGGCAAGCAGGCCGCCAGACAGGCAAGCAAGTACTTCCTACACAATTGAAACTTAATACTATCGCCCGTCAGCGATAACACACACATGAGCATGCGACCTTCACCAGCAGAAGACAGCCTAGAAGCACTTTTCGCTTTGGAAGGTACACACACAATCATTCACGCCATTTTTCAAAGCCGGATAACTCCCGAAATTTAGGTACGAGGGTCGTCCCGAGTAACACAAAACACTCACACTAACGTAAATTTTCATACGCGTGTCTCAAACACACAATACACGCGCCATGGTACATAACACACAGAAATTGTAGTACCGAGGCCTTAGACCAAGGCATGGGCGAACACACAGAAACACGATACAAACGTGCCAAAAAAGAAGCTAGCCAATGGCATTTTTGGCACGACAATACAATCAGAGGCCACACTAGGGACGCACAAAATCCCAACAGACAACGCAGACATAAAAAACGGAGCGCCACACGAGATCACGGGTCCGAATGCCCAATAAAAACGGACGCCGTGGAAAACAACAATCCAGATAGACCCATTCACAGGGGAAAATGTATTCCCACTTAGACGGAAATTGGCCAAAATTAAGGCACTCCGCAGTTACGTCCTAATAAAAACCAGGAATATGGACGCGGGAACAGACAATTACACGGGCAGCATCCCACAAACAGCATGCATACACCATCCCCTACAGAAAGAAAACATAGGGTCCCATGCAGACACTGTGCCCCATACAGTAGAGCCAAGAGTGAAAATAGGCATACGAATATTTAAATTACATCCATATAAATGGCATACTATCACTGTACACGCTGTAAACATACACTAGACGGGGCAAATGCATTGCAATAGTGCCCTATACAAGCACATAAGCGGTTGAGGAACACAAACATGAACACAGGAAGGTTCTTTAACATACATACAGGAGCATAGATTCTTTCCAAGGTACTCGCTACAACACCCTACTTTGGGCATAAGCGAACCCGGGACTACCAATAGGGGCGTACCGAGAACGCTGGGCCTCTACAGAGACCACAAGACACTTTCCTTTGAGCCATAGCGCCCGAAACCTAAATACGGGGGACGCCACTCTCACAGACACAAAACAGGTAACACCACATTTCTACGGCCAAAAAGCAGGGCAAATTTGGATTACCCCGAACATAGGCAATAGACTTGCTAGACACAAATCACAGACAATTACACAAGGCAGAGGTCTTGCGGAAGAAAAGTCCACACAACATTGGTAGCGAAAACACGACAGGTTAACACATTGGCCCTCCCAGAATGTAAAACAATGTCAACATACAAACAATGGCAAAAGTGACGTTTCATTAGCCTTCATACATAACATTAGAGACTTCCTACAAACAAGGACACAAAAACGGATACCACAAAACACTGAGTTGCGGATCAGCGAATTCCAGCGCGTTGCAACACATTATTGCCGGTAGACATTCCCACCGTAGCCAGACGTGACAATGACACGCAATCATGATGACACTATCATACAAAACAAACAATAATAATAGCATACATTTGACAAAGGATTCAGCGCTATTACAATAGGCCTGGCATTTAGTAATGTACAGATACTATAGGCCGGATTTATCTTAGGAACACAGGAGCATGTATACAAGGACGTTAACACGCAATAAGCGACACCCGACGATTAGCCACGCGACACGAGATAGGCCTCCTCCGATAACAGCCCACGCAGCCGCACTAATTACAGCCACGGGCACCTCCTGCCCACACGCGCCCAACAATTAGGGGCGGATACAGACAGCGTCCATGGGGGAACAACCCCCCCCCTAATAACTTCTTTTCTTGTTTTTTTTATCTTTAAAAACATCATAGGTGATCAGGACATGACCATTTACACTTACAGTCACTTGCTACCCTAACGTTATGAATAGGAGACCAGATTGGGCCGTGACGTCACAGCGTAACCGCACTTAACCATCCCAAAGGGCAGCCCGAAGGTGGCGCCCACAGACACAAACATTTATACACAACGTGGGTATCACAGACCCACAGGCATTCTACAGACTGGTATTCTAGAACATAGTAGATGCTTTATGGCATCTCAATTTCACCAGTGCACATCCCAAGGAAAGATAGAGAACGCATCACGACCAAGAGAGGATGACAGGAGCAGAGATGGATAGTGCCATCAGGATGGCCAAGATACCAACTACGGGCTACCATTCTAGCACCCTTCTCCCTACATAACCTGTCACTTACAACACTATCCAACACAAACATACAGACACATAAAAACAGCTAGACTACATTCCAAAATATACATCGGGGTTGATAGACTTCATGCGTCTACCCAAAATTCAGGTATGCTACACCTTGGTCCCAAATGCCTACACCCGAGTATTAGGGGTGAGTCGGAAAAATTATTAAGCGTAATGCACATCTCCACATAAAGAGATGAGGCCGCATTTACACTAACAAGTATTTTTTATTAAATAATCCCGCATGCAAGGGACATAGAATTATTATAACTCGACCCATACTTTATCCTCAAATGAGAGCGAATACGCCTCATATCCATCCCCAGGCATTGAATATCCCAACCACATACCAGGGTTTATTATTATTATTACACCTGCATGGTACTTTTAAACATTTTTTGCACACTTGGGAAAAACCTACCCCATCCACTCACTGTAGAGACCTCCTAGCAGCATCATCGACTCCCGGCCACCACTAATATGGAGCCTGACGATGCACGACCCTTTCCTACCACGCTTTAAGCCCATTCAGCAAATAACACCCCCGGATCCCAATAACAAGGGACCCAAAGCCATAAAAACCTACTAACGCCTCCAGGAAATTACCAAGGCATTACCGCTGGAAATCCGACATGGCGACTACAGGCCTAAAGTAGACTATGCACATAGAAGATCCTACAACCCCAGAACAATACATTTTTACATAATTACATGATACACACACACTTATTTACAAATCACACTTAATTTTTTTTAAGAAAGGATTCTGACATCACACTGGATGGTGATGAGATGTAAATGGAAGGCAGAGGCGCCACACAAGAACAGAGCTGGAGAAGGCGATGATGCGGCCTGACCCAGTTGACTGACTGACAGACGTAAGGTTGAAGTATCGATGGCTTGGCGCGGGCAAACGTCAAGACCTAGGGGTGCGTCTAGCCTACCCCCCTTGTCGGAGACAGTTACACCCACTATGTGCTACGGTCATCGAAACCAAAACGTGCAGGGGAGACTTTTGACGGCTGGTGGGAGAATTAGCCAGCTCCACACTAGACTCAGGAGACGAACCTAGAGACGACCACATTAGGACTAGATTTCTAGTTAGCATGTAACCTAAGTGAGCTTCTATGGCGGGAAGTTAGGCTTCCACTCGCGGAAGTGAAGAAGGATCTCAGGATTCAGCGGGACCAATCCTAGATCCGGCAAGTCCTTGCCCCACGAGGCAAGGTGAAGACGATCTAACAAATAAATGATAATAAATGAATAATGAATAATGCGTATGGAATGAATGCGATCATTCGGCCCCGTGCCCACAAAAATGGATGACACCGGGTCTCCAGAGCTTAAACGGTCACGCACCGGGCGGCCAGAGATGTAAATGAGGAATGCGGCGAGCTCTCACAGGGGTTCTGTGGGCAAACCCAGCAATAAACATAAACAAATGATAAATGAAGAATAATGCCGACACAGGCAGGTATGACAGCGACGAAAAGGATATCCGAGCGAGGCGTCTGCTCCTTCGCAACGCCCTCGCGCAGGCCTTTATTAATTACTAATAAGGTAATGTCGACAATTAGTATTAAGACGGAGGGGACTACGAGCCATTGCTGGGTTCCGGTCCCAGTAATAGGTTACAAGGCCCCCCGGGAGAGAAATCGACCGGACGAGCCTCCATCAAAATTCTAGCGTATAGATTACAGTGCCATTTAAAAGGCAACTTAGATTTAAGCAAATTTAATAAGCACTGTTGCATAACAGTAGCTACACCACACTTTCGGCATTAGGTTAAGGTCCACCTCGGCATGTATATACAGGATACTTTTTCATTTAGTATTAATTAATATAATTTAGGTCAATTTTTTTTAAATCAAGATAGAACGTTCGGCACCTGGTAACTAAAATCCGTTACCAGGGTAATCCCAACAATACATAGAATAAATAGGATTAAGATAGAACGTCCCACAACACATCGCGTAAACGCGAATATGCGACGCGAACGTGACACACAGCGTTCGGCACCTGGCGGCTAGATATTGCCAGGATAAGTCCGATAAAGCGATATATGCGACAGCTCGGCACAGCCACCAAGGCTGATCGGCCACAGCGGAGCGAGAGAAAATTTATGGACAAGGGCATTTCACAAAATATGTTTTTTTTTTTTTTTCAGAAATAAGAGCTCCAACACTTCAGCAACGTGCCAGTGACAAAAATGATCATGGTACAAGGTAAGGTGGACCACCGAACACACATACAATCATACACTGGTATACACTGAGGAGACACACACATCTACACATAAACAAGAATGAATGATAAGATATAAGTAGCACTATAAGGTGCGGCCGGCATAGCTTAAGTTAGTATTATAAAGAGTATAGTAGAATACATGCATTGGGCACGATCGTGAAGTATATCCAGAGACACCATATATGTCACTATCAATCATGCGTTCTCTTGCAGACCGCCGGCCAGCAATGAATAATATATATAGGTATACGATAATCCATTTCTTCACAGAGGACGAGGATTGTACACAAATCTATTGTAAATATATTTCCCAACACAGAAACACCACACTCTCTCCCTCTTGTACAGACACATACACTCTTTGCCAATTTCAGTTGCACCTCCTAAATGTGACAGCGTAGCGAACAACGAGGCACAGTATCCGTGGGATACTGGGCATCGCTGAACGCAGAAAAACAAAATGACACGCAAATAAGGCGTGACTTCGGCATCTAAGGGCGGCACAAGTATTGTAAGGGCCGAACCTTCGACGCCAGGGTGGAATTTCCCAACCCACGGCGGGAAAACCACTAGTACATAAGTTCAGGGGAAAAAGATGATGATGATGATGATGATAATTGTTGTTTTAAGGGGCCTAACATCGAGGTTATCGGCCCCTGATGGTTTGGGTGATCGTGAAGATGAAAATGAAAAGCGAACTTAAAACTAAAACTAACTACTAACCTACATACTAGAAGAAGAAATGTAAAACTAAAGGAGAATAAGGCAAATAAAGGACAGGAGGAAAAGAAATGCCCTCAACCCTCGAAGAAGGCGGATTGAGGGACTTTGAAGGAAGGAGAGCCATGAAAGGCAGATAGGAAAGTGAAAGAGGAGAGGGTCCGCCCCGAAGGTAAGGGACAAAAGGGGAAAACGGACCCAGCTCAGGAATCCCTCGGGGTCGCCAACTCCCGAACTCACCAGCCGTGAGCCCTTGAGGGTGTAGCATTATCTACGGTGCACCAGAAGTGGTGGGGCTACATACATCCTGCCTCCTTAAGGGCCTAGAGCACAAGGCAGGAGGTAAAAGGAAGAGAAAAAGAAGGCTGACCCCTCGCAGAAGGAGGGTATCAGAAAAGATGAGACAAGGGCCAATTAAGGCGGGAAAGGAAAAGACTCCCTAGGCCTCGGATACCCTAATACCGTCGGGGTATGAAGAGAACAAGAGTTGACCAAGTGAGGTCGACAGGAAAGAAGACGGAGAGGAGCCCGGCACAAGTAAGTGGAAGCAATGCCGGACTCAGCTGGGGCCCCGTGGTCGCCAACCCACGCCCACAAGATGTGAGCCCCTGGGGGGAGGGGAAAAAGAATTAGCGGCCTAGCCACTAAACCACGGTAAAACGGCCGAGTAGAAAATGGCCAAGAATGGAAAGCGCTACGGCCACATGCATACAAGGTACTCATGAGCAGAAAAGGTTTCGTAATAATAACAATAATAATATAATTAAGGCTAGAACGTAAGGATTGTAATAAAAATTGTAACAAATTATAAACCATCACAGCATATGAAATATGGAGAATACACTCAAAATGCAACATTCTAACACCTTCCACACTGTAAAACACTTTTGTTTCTTTCCTTTCCATTCTAATAACGACAAAATTTGTGAAGGTGTCCCGTTTCACCCCAACACAATAAACCATTTAATATATATTCCTTTAACTTATACACTGGAGCACCTGTTTTTTCTATTTTCTTCCATCTTTTAAACAATACACTGCAGGGAGCAATTTTTTTCTCCACACAGCGCCGTACGGCACAACCACCCGTCCAGCCATGGGTTTTTTCCTCCCTGGATAAAACCAACATCTACATAATGTCAAGATCATATTTTTTTCTCGTATTTTTACTATTTCAAATGTCAACTTTTACGATGATCAATTCTAGATTAACTATGTATAACTATGTATACCCAAAACCTACCCCTCTGAGCACACGCTGGACTCACATCACCACGACATCGCTACACCTACACGACACCGAAACGGAAGACAAAGAAGAAGAGGTACGAGGAGAAAACAAGAAGAAACCATCACATCGACACGCCCACTCTACTTCCCGTTCGCGAGGACGCGAACTAATCGATGAGGGGAATTGTACAGCCCGGGGGGGGGGCAGTACCCCCTGAGAGCCACCCCCCCTTCTTTTACCAAAACCACCCCAACTGGAAACACCATACTTCCAGGACATATCTATACACAGCAAGCGGCGGCCGCCTAAGCCTAGGAGGTTAGCCAACTGCTTGCAAAACATACACAAACATTTACACTAACAACTATCTGGGGCAGCTACATTGACGCAATGCTGACCAAGCAGCGCCGAAAGGTATAAGAATGGAGTCCAGATTGGAGCCATTATCTGTTCTACTCTGTGCTTCGCCAGCGGCCCTGTCCGCCGTCTGTTCCAGCTTATCACCACGTGAGATTCAGCTCGTGCTCAGACTCCTTTATTTTGTAAACACCTACCCTAAACTTGTACACCTCACGGATTGTATGCCATACTTGTCTAAACTCCCCAAGAGGGACACCAAACTACATCTACTGACCAATAAATACATGGTCAGTAAGCTACACTTGTATTACTGATTACAGTCCACTTCACATCCTCATACCCCACCTGACCTTCGTCACAATTGCCCGTGACCGTAGGAGCCAGCAATTGCTTCGTCAGACTCCATTGTACTCACAGCACGCGACTCGACTGCATAGCGTCGAGCCGCTGACTTAGCACATCCATTGAATCACTCATTCCGCTCAGCTGGCAGGCCAGTTTAGTAGCCTGCACTTAGAGATCCATCCCCTAGCAGATACTTGCATCTTGCAAGGACACCCCTAAGAGATTAAACACTAAACACCAACACCCTACACAAGTAAGCTCTCCCAGCCACGGGAAGCTACTCTCATCCAGGAATAGCCTTCTAAATTAGCACAGTGACACAACCGTGTTTTATCCCAACTACCCCCCCCCCCAACCAAGGGATTAAAACAATAGCGCACATTTTTACCGCCATAATCGCATTTAGATTTCCACACACGGTCACGAGCATTAGGCGGCCGATTGAAGATCACCTCACCTGTCATCAGGGACTATACAGTGACGGGCCCTTCCCCCACATATAATCACAGAACACAGTTGAGGTACACCAATATATAACTTAATTGTTTATATATATATATATATATATATATATATATATATACCTACGGCAGCGACCGATGACCAATTCCGACAGAGGTGATAAATGATAGGCGATTACATATATTTCCCATAACACTAGAGGAAATAACACTCCCATGGATAATAACCACTTCTAAGAGATTAATACACAATATTTTTACTTGGACAACTTTAGAAAGTGCACGAATTCCAACAGTCACCCCATATTAAGGCGGGATGACAGGCCGATACACTACATTATCAAAGAATAGGCCAATAAGTTATTACGTAAGGCCAAATATAATACATTACGGAACATATAATACGATCTCTATAACGAAACGCCATTACTACAGTAGTAGCGAAAAACATACAGAATTACAGACAACACAATAACACAGGTTAGCCGCAGTGCATACACACAATGGCCTAACACATACAGGAGCACAGGTTAGCGGCATTTCTATAATTGAACGCAATACTTATACACTCATGCAGAATAACGACCTTTCGCAAAGGCATAGCAGTAGACACACAACAACACATAATAATAATAATGTTATTGGTTTTACGTCCCTTTTAACTACCCTGGCTTTTAGAGACGCCGGGGTGCCGGAATTTTGCCCCGAAGGGGATCTTTAACGTGCCAGTAAATGTACTGACACGGCTCCCTCGCATTTGCGCACCCTCAAATGCCAGCTGACTGCGCCAGGTTTCGAACCTGCAACCTTGGACTCAGCAAGCGAGAACGTTACCCCTGAGCCACGCAGCCAGACACACAACAACACAGGTTAGCGAATTTCACTATAGGCCAAAGCAGATTAATACTCATGAGGGAGTATAGCGACGATTAGTATAATTCCACACACAATTGCGCTAGCACACAGGTGGATTATTACCACCACAGCCAATAGGAGGTGACAAAATAACACAGGTAATCATACCGTCACAGCATCAGCATATTGTACAGCCTCCCAGGGGTATGCACCCCTTGGAGTCCATCCCCCCGGCATCTGGCTAAATCCCCTAAATGGCAACCCTTGGAAAGCCGGCCCAACATCCATAAAACTTAGTAGGGACAGCTTGCCACTCTAAAAGCAGCCCAGTCCTTGCGCAATGGTTACACGTACCTACATACTAGTAACTGGGCCAACACATTGCTGACAGCATAGCGCCAGAGAGTATAAGAAGGCATCCTAATGAGGTCAAAGGATCTCTCCATTGTCAGTGCTTCATCGAGACGGCCCGAGGCTACGCTGGTGTCAACCGAGGTGAGTCAGTCAATCGTGTTCAGAGTTCCTACTTTGTAACCTGTAACCCACCACTTGTAATACATTGTGAACATAATTTCATTCCCTACAAGGGACTCACACTCAGAATCACAGACCAATAAACACTTGGTCCACACTCTACACTAGCATTACTGTTTATACGCCTCTTTACATCCCAACGCCCTTCCTTATTCCCGTCACGGTAAGACGTGACAGACGGTAGCCCAATAGCGCTAACTCAGGTACCTTTGTGTTCCCCGAGCCGACTCGGCTGCCAACAAGCAGCGCGTGCCACTCGGCTGATACGAACAGAGTCAGTTACATAATAAGCAGTCAGCTGAGCTAAGCGACTAGCACAGCGACCCTTTGCCTTGGGTCCCAGCCCTTCAAACACTACTACATTATTTATAGGAACGCCCCCTAGTTCCTAGCACACCACAACACTCTACACTGGTCAGCTTGCCCTGCCAAGGGAAGCTACCCTTTTTAGGCACAACCTTATACATTAGTACAATAACTCTCCCTTTTAGATCCACCCCCAAATAAGGGATCTAAAACACTGGTGGAGGCGCGGTCCTACGCATAGAGAACGGGACTCAACCAACGAGCCCTCGTAGGAGAAACGACCCCTTCCGTACCGCAAAAAGCCAAGCGAATAGTGAAAATTTTTCCCCCAGACAGAAAGTAGTTTTTTTTTGTGCTCCAAACTAGCTACACAGGGGAAATTCTTAATAAACCAACCCCCTAGCCCCATACAGAATCAGAGTAATATAAGAATACACTGTCAAACACGCACAGATTTTTTTTATTATTATTCTTATTGTAGGCCCATACACTTCAGTCAGAATGGCACCTCATGCAGAGATTGCAAGCCATAGAGGCAATAGAGGTACGCCAATATTATTGACATTATTGTTCAGATCGCAGAGACATATACAGAGGCGACAGATACAAATACGGGCACTCCAAACGAGAATCGGGGCAATACAGGGCAAACAGCCATACACTCCGTCAGAGGGCAGGACAACGCAATTAAGATGCGCACACAAGCACTTGAGGAACATACATGAACACCTCAATAGAATCCATGTCCAAAGAAACAAAATACACCAACAATTAATCACCACACATGGTCCCGTAATAGATAATGCAACCCTCGAGAGAATGAGGGTGCACTACACAGGTTTACACGCCCAATACAGGGAGCTAATTCGCGTCCAAGCGCTTCTCCAACTAGCGGCCACAAAACTATACAAAGCACAGAAACATTAATACATTAATACAGTAATTTGCAAACGGGCCATATGCCTCAATAAGGCAGTACACCCAAATTTGGGGCAAATACGGTGAGCTACAAGCCAATAAGGCCATTTTTGAGTTCATGGTAGGGCCATCAGCCCACCCGAGAGAGGACATAAGCGTGGATACGCTGACTCGACAATTTGCGAGGATGTCCCTCTCGCCACGTACTGCCACACAATGGAAGGAGTTCGCCGTGGCCACATTCAAGAAGACGGCCAGGTTAGGCTCCAACTTACTGCAGAATAAAACTAACACAGACACACGTCCTTCAGCTCCGGATCGGAAGGCAATTTTGCCAAACCGAGGGGCAGAGCCTAGAACAATCCCCTCGGAACAAAGGGACGAGAGGGAGTTGAAGCCAGGGACATTAAACACACATGATATGACAAGGAAACAAAGGGACATAACCACGTCATGGGCTGACGACATAGAACCCGTCCCACTACACATAAAGCCTGCATACACCCACGCAGATAGGCTAGCGCAATGGCAGGAGTCTGCCGTGGCCACAGGCCGAAAAGCGGCCAGGCTACAAGCCACCACATTGCAGGCCAGACACAAGCCATTAAGCGACCTTTACCGCCAGTTCAAAGGGCAAATTTGCCAGAACGAAGGCGAACACCGGTATTAGGCCCTCAGGATGCACGATATACGCGCGAACATTTTGACCGGGCACTACCGCACACTACACGGGAATTAGGAAAAGTGTTATTAACTATCCCACAAAACCACGCAGTCAAATATATACACGCTCCCGTAAAATCTACTAGGGCAGCGTCAAGCACAATTAGGCCCTCGAAGACAGGTACATTCAAACCTATAGACACGCGCCACGGTGGAAGTAGGCCAAAGCTTACTTTGCTAGAAATTCCGCCGGAAGGTAGCAAAGGAACACCCCAGTGGATTTCAGAGGCCTATAATCTTATAACAGGGCAAAACCCTTCACCTTTCTGAGCACTGAAGCTCGAAAGAGGATAACGACTTCCACCAGGGCCACAGAAATAAACTAACATCACTTGCACCCACATTATAGGATACATAAGTTCTCTTACACGGGGGCGATAAGAAAATAGTCCAACAGGTACATAATAAACATAAAATTGCATTTTTTTTCTCTCTCTCTCTTATTTTATGTATATTGTACAATACCCAAGGGGTATGCACCCCTTAGAGATCATCCCCCCCATCATCTGTCTAAATCTCATAAAAGGCAACCCTTTAAAAGCCTACCCAATATCCATCAATACTATAAGGGCAGCTGGCTACTCCATAAAGCAGCTCAACCCTTGCGTAATTATGACACACAGCGACATACTACAAACTGGTTCAACTATGCCACAACGCGCTGACAGAACAGAGGCTAAAGGTATAAAAGGTGCCTTAAGTGGGTCACGAGGATCTCTCCATCATCAGTGCTTCGACGAGACAGCCGGAGGCTAACGACAGTGTCAACCGAGGTGAGTCAGTCAGTCAGTGTTCAGAATCCTACTTTTGTAACCTAACACCCACAGTTTGTACTCACATTATAACATCACAAGATCCCTTAAAAGGGACTAACAGTTACTCATTGCTGACCAATAAACACTTGGTCAGTCTCTTACACTTGCATTACTGATCTACACTCTTCTTCACGTCCCAACGTCCTTCCTTACTCCCGTCACAGTCAGACGTGACACACCGTAGTAATAACGCCAACTCAGACGTCATTGTATTCCTCACAGCGGCTCGCGTGCTCAAGTGAAGCGCGTGCCGAACCGCTGACACTAGCAAGGTGATTATATAATAAGTAGCCGGCTGGGCGACTAGTACATCGACCCGCGTGCTAAGGCTACATCCCTTAAACCACATTTACAGTCTTTATAGGAGCGCCCCCTAGTTCCTAACGCTAAACAACACTCCACACTGGTCAGCTTGCCCCTCCAAAGGCAGCTACCCCCTTTTAGACACTCCATTCAAAATCAATACAGTAACTCTTCCGTTTTAGGTCCTACCACCCCTAAATAAGGGATCTAAAACAGATGGTGGAGGCGGGGTACTACGCGCAGTAACAGGACTCAACCAACGAGCCCTCGTAGTCAAAACGACCCCCTCTGAACCGCAAAAAGCCAAGCAGATAGTGAAAAATTTTTTCCCCCAGACAGAAAGCACCATATTTTTTTTTTTGTGCTCTAAACTAGCTACACAAGGGAAAGGCTTGATAAACCAACCCCCTAGCCCCATACAGAACCAGAGAGATATAGGAATACACTGGCAAACACGCACAGATTTTTTTTTCTCTCTATTGTTACTTTAGGCCCATACACTTCAGGCAGAATGGCACCTCATGAAGAGATTGCAAGCCATGAAGGTAATAGGGGTATGCCAATATTAGTAGCATTATTGGCTAGATGCCAAAGGCACATACAGATCAGGCAAACACAAATACGGACACTCAAAACAGAAAATCGGGACAATACAGGGCAAACAGCCATACACTCCGTCAGAGGGTAGGACAGCGCGATTAAGATGCGCACATAAGCACTTGCAAACAGGCCATATGCCCCAATAGGCAGTACACCCAAATTTGGGACGAATACCGTGAACTCCAAACCAACAAGGCCATTTTTGAGTTCATGGTAGGGCCACCAGCCCAGCCGAGAGAGGACATAAGCGTAGATACGCTAACTCGACAATTTGCGAGGATGTCCCTCTCGACAAGTACTGCCACGCAGTGGCAGGAGTTCGCCGTGGCCACAGTCCAGGAGACGGCCAGGTTAGGCTCCAACATACTAAAGAATACATCCTACACAGACACACGTCCTCCAGCTCCGGATCGGAAGGCAATTTTGCCAAGCCGAGGGGAAGAGCCTGGAACAATCCCCTCGGACCGGATGAACGAGAGGGAGTTGAAGCCAGGACCTTCAATCACACATAATACGACAGAGGGACAACAGGAGGTAACCTCGTCATGGGCTGACGACGTAGAGCCTGACCTACCACATATAAAGCCTACATACACTCACACAGATAGGCTAACACAGTGGCAGGAGTCTGCCGTGGCCACGGGCCAGAAAGCGGACAGGCTACACGACACCACATTGGCAGGACAAAAACAGGCACTTAAGCGGCCCTCACCGCCAGTTCAAAGGGCAAATTTGCCAGAACGGAGGCGAACACCGGCATTAGTCCCTCAGGATGCACGGTACACGCACATACAGATTAAACAGGCATTACCATACAATACACGGGGATTAGGAAAGGTATTATTACCCACCCCACAAAACCTCGCAGTCAAACATACATACACTCCCGCAAAATCTGCTAAGATAGCGCCAAGCGCAATAACGCCCTTAAATACAGGTACACTTAGACCTAGAAACACGCGCTACGGTGGAAGTAGGGCAAGGCTTACTTTGCTAGAAATTCCGCCGGAAAACAGCAAAGAAACACCTCAATGGATTTCAGAGGCCTATAATATCGTAACAGGGCAAAACCCTTCACCTTTCTGAGCACTGAAGCTCGAAAGACGATAACGACTTCCACCAAGGCCAAAGAAATAAAATAACATCACTTCCCCCATCATAAATGGCCACACAAGTTCTTTCACGCGGGAGATATCAGAAAATAGACCGACAATTACATAGTAAACATAAACTGCGCATTTTTTTTTCTTTCTCGTATTTTATGTATATACATGGCCAAATTAGAAGTGAGTAATTTTAAATCCTTCTGTGTTTTTTTTTTGGGAACCATGGCATCTTTCTATTAGGCCATCACTAAGCCAAGTGAAAGCCCATCAGGCTTAAGGTCGGAAAGAGATATTTTGAACACAACTTAGGCATAAGATCACAGCATAGAGCTTAAGGGAGTCTTTCTAAGTAGAAATGACTAGACGTTCTACGTTATGGTTCCACAGTTTGACAGATTCTCTTGTTGCGGGCGAAAACCGTAAGCATGGCAAGAATTAAGAATCTCAAACTAGTTTCAAAAAAAAAAAATTTGGGAGGTGTGCTTTAACCAACTAAAAAGCCCAATTGCACACCGGGATGAGACACTGTCATTTTGGTGAGTTACAATTACTTTGATAGGCAGGTTTGACTCCCACAGTGCACTGGCTTTGCTCGTGACGTGGATACAAGGGTATCAGTTACGTCTGGCAATGGCCTTCCTAAGGTGTACTAGACAGTGTCGGTAGATTCCCCTGAGGCGTAACCAGATTACGGTAGTACTCACGTTACCAAAATGGTAAATACTACACTCAGGTCCCAATCACCATTTTTTTTTCAAAAACATAGTGCTCACGACATAATTTTTAGAGACTAACGCCACCTACTATTATTTTCTTTCAATGTGCTCTCTTAATTCAGAGCGGGGCATAAATAATTTTTTTTTGTTTCACACAGTTAGCCCAAGAAAGAAAAATGGCCAAATAAACTATATATATATTTTATACATAGGTATACATAACACAACACTCGGGGACACAAGTGTAGTCAATGGAAGGTTCTTTTACAGACGGCCAATGCATATGAGATTTCCGAAGTGAAATGCCATGGCCTGTGGTTTGGATTCCAAGTAAAACGGAAATCCCGTGGCACATGATCTCCAGAAATGGTCACGTTAAACCACAAAATTCCCCTCTTGCCTTTTTATAATGCGAAGAGCACTAACAGAAAGCAGGCTGATTAAGAACACATGTTCGGATACACAGCGTTATCGAAACAAGTAAACAAGCGAGCGCGCAAAACATTGCAACCCGACACCACCATACTCAGCAGTAAAGCAGACCTCAGTGATAAACTGCGAGCCTTACAGACGACAGTTCCCAAAGCACACTGCACGGAATCATTCATAGCCAACCCAAGAACCCTATATCTTCAAAATTTACACTACGAGGAGAGGGCAAAAATAAGCAAACTCCTCGCAGGAAGGTATACTAGGGGTTGCGCATAGAAAAACACACAGCCCATTTGCCATAGTGTAGGCGGCACAGAAATGGCCACCAAATCTTTACAGACAACCGGCTTCGAACCCATGTCCACACACAAAAACCTCGTACCGAAAACTAACTAAACAACGGTATTTTCGGTACGAGAAACACAAACAAAAATACAGACAGAATGCCCGCAGAACATGAACAACGCAGACATATAACACAGAGAATTACATAGAACACGGGTTCGAACCCCAGAGAAAATTGCACGCCAGGGAAAAACAAGCAGACGGCCTTCCAATCACACCAAAATTGGCCCATATAACGGCTTAGACAGATAATACTACATTCCTGCGGCCAAATGACAGGCATAAAATTCCAGAAATACACTTGACAGGGAAAATGGACTTTCCAGACAGAGACATATAAATTTCGTAAGACAACGGTCTTACGGAATAATGGCCACACAACGGCAATAGTAGCAGGGCGGATTACCACATCGGGCCGCCAGGAATTTAACACAATGACCACACTGGCATACGTGCAGAAAAACACGCAACAGTGGTTAACCTACATAAAATCCCGGCCTGAAGTTACACACACAAACTGATGACTTGCAGACTTAGCCACTTTGCAACACTGTCGATGACAAAACGCGATTGTGTAGTGGCAGTGACCATGAATAAACAAATGCAGAACAATCATAACACTATACATTTTTCAACACTGCGAAAGCATTTATCAACAAGCAGACGTCACAGACCAAAACTTGTCGCAGGCCCAGAGTAGCACGTTCGTAAAGACGTTGGCAGGCCACGGGCGCTTCCTACCCATACACAATATACACAGTAGGACTTAGCCCTACAGCAGACCAGGCGTCCGCGTGGTGTAGCGGAGCGTAGTCACACACACACACAAACGCGCTCACCAATCAGGGGCGAACATAGGGACTCTGAGGAAACGGGACCTCCCCTTAACAACTTCTTTTTGCGACCCTAGTCCCGAAACAAATCATTCCAGGCGACTAGGACTTAGCCCTATAACGGACCAGAGTAGGTCGTGAAGCTTCGCTATCCCAAAGCGCGGATAGAAAACCAACATGGACCAAGGGAGGATGACAAGAGAACATGCTAACAGCGTCCCACTCTACTCCCTTCCCATAACCTTTTCACGTCCAAACATAAACAACGCAGACACATGAACACGACCAGAACAGCTACACTACACTTGAAAGTATACATAAGGGTTGGTAAACTTCATGTGTTTACAGAAAGGGCATGCTACGCCTTGAGCCCCACCGCTATCACCTGAATGAGAGGGGTGCATCGGCAAACACCAACTAAGCGTAATGCACATCTCCATATGAGAGATGAGGCCATAAGTAATAAATACTAACCATTTTTTTAAAATTTAAATCATCCCGCATGAGAGGGAAATATATTAGTATTATGCCTCAACCTACACCTATCCATACATGAGTGCAAACGCCTCATATCCAGACGCATGCATGTATATCCCATCCATTCACCAGGGGATATTGATATCAGACCGGCATGGATTTTTATTTTATTTTTTGCAACCCCGGGAATTACCTGCCCCGTTCCACTCACTGTAGGAGCATCCCAGCACAAAAACCGGTTCCAGGCCGCCACTAACGCGGAATTCGGAAGTGCGCAACCTCCTCCTACCCTGCTTTAACCCACTCTACAGATAACTACCCCCAGATCACAATAACAGGGTACCTGACGCCACAGACCCTACTAACACCTCCATCAAGGTTAAAAAAGAGCATTATCGCTGGAGAAGCTGATATAGCACAGGTAGCCTAAAGTAGTCTACGTATGTAGAGGTTTTACCAGCCCACCACACTGGAAGTATTTTACATTTGACACTTTTTACACAGGTTACACCTATATTTAAAAAAAAAAAAAAAAAAAGGAACCTGAAACACCCTGGCTGATGATACCGGCGTTAGCCAAAGGTCAAAAGCACAACACTAGGAGCAGAGCTGGGGAAGGCGATGTGGACCCTTACCCCAGTCGGCTCATCAAATTACTGACGACTAGACCAAATAGACGAACCACGTAAGGTCAAAGCATTCGCGGCCTGGTCGGGCAAGCTCTGGAATCCTAGGTGCGCATAAACCGCCCCTGGGAGGAAGGGATGCTAAACCCACTTTGAGCCACGGTCGTCGAAGCCAAAACCTGCAGGGAGACTTTCTGAGAATGGCGGGAGAAATAGCTCACTCCGCGCCGGCCTCGGGAGCTATCCCTAGAGACGACCATATTATGACTAGACTGTTAGTTAAATTTACGTAAGTAGGACTTCCATGGCGGGGAGTCAGACTCCTATTCGTCAGGAGTGAAGCAGGATCCAAGGGTTCAGCAGGACCAATCCTAGATCCGACAAGTCCTTACCCCGCGAGGTGAAGGTGAAGACCACGACGGTAATCAATAATGCAGAATGAAATATGAATATATATATATGGAATGTACGCGCTCATTCGGTCCTGCGCCCACGTAAATGGACGACAACGGGTCGCCAGAGTTCTTAAATGAGTAGCATAGCGGGCACTCAAAAGGGTTCAGTGGGCCAACCCAGCAATGCCGATTAAGGCGAAGAGGACTCCCCGGACGCTCACTTCCCGGAGGACACATGAATACAAATATTGCGGCCGACACAGGCGAAGAGGACTCCCCGGACGCTTTCTTCCCGGAGGATATTATGCCATTGGACCACACTGTCCAATGCCCACATAAATGGCGACGCAACGGGCAACCAGAGGGCATTCAGAGAGGGGCATTGCGCGCCCCTCACAGGAGCCAAGTGGGCGGCTCACCTACGTCAAATAGGAACAGCACCCGGTTATGAACACGAAAGTTACAGCGGGCGAAACGGTTAGCTTAGTGGCACCGTAAGCGCCTGCGCATAGATTAGTCCTAGTAATAGACGTCGACACCTAGAGTTAAGGGGACGGAATCCAGCGAACCTGGAGACAACCGGTGTTTCCAGGGCTCGTGCGGGTGGTGTTCTGGGGAAGCAAATTGCCCCAGGCGATCGTCCTAGGCCAAATTTAGTTATAGACGGTTGCATTTGACACGCAACCTAGGATTAAGCAAATTTAATGAACACTGTTGCAATTCAGCACAGCATCTTTCGGCAATAGATTAAGGCAACCCTCTCGGCTTAGATGTAGTTTTTTTTTATATATACCATAAGTAGAATAAGTAGTATAAGAGAACGCCGTCCGGCGCCTGATGACCCACAAATCCGTCATCAGGGTAAGTCCGATAACTCATGATAAGTTATTATAATGTAGCATAGTCTTACATTTAAGACAATTTTTTTTAATACATATATTGAGGTAAAATTTCGGCGCCTGGCGGCCCAAATTCGTTGCCAGGGTAAGCCCAATACTACAACACATTAGGAAATGACGTCACGGCACCATATAGGGTAAGCCCGGCCATATATCGAGTAATAATAACCATGCCATTCTTTTCACAGGTAAAAAGGGGCTTCAGACTGTGGCAACGCTGCCACAGGAAGCGGCATATGGAATAGGGAATTTCAATGTTTTGTTAACCTCTCCATTTTTTTTTTTTTTGCAGGCATTGTCACCTAGAATATGACACGTGTAATTATGATTTTGCTGCCAGACAGCAGCAACATGCTATTTAATGCCCCCTTATTGTAGTATTATACCTGTGCATACTAACCTCCATTTAACATTCATTCTCACTTACACACTCACTACATTTTTTTTTTACAGCTACACGTCAATAATCTGCACAGCGGGAATGATGCCTGTGGGGCATCAGGCTTGCTGGCAGATCTGCATAAAACAAAAACACTTGAAGCGTCAAAATGCGACGCAGCTTACGGCGATGAGGGCGCAACCGGCATGTGGCGGCGACCCTCATGGCCAAGTGTGCAAGCATTCACCCACAGAGGATGCTTCACAGACTAGGTATTAAGAATACACTGCAAGCGGTACGACCACTCAACCGTGCCAAGAGGTGGCCGTATAGGATCAGCCGTGATACGGCAAGCGTACGTACAAACAGGTAGCGTGCACGCGAGGATCCAAACAAAAACTAGAATTATAAGGGTTTAGCGCGCTTAAGTAGACATAAGGTCATTGTAGTTCATAATTTTAAAGAGTAAACTACATACATATTCATGCGCCCACGGGCAATTATTCCAATGGAAATTCCTAAATGTCAGCATCGCCACATAATACATTAAACACTATATATATTTTTGTCTGTTTATCAAGTTCACGTGTACACGATGTCTATATTTTTGTTTTGTTTTGTTTCGTTTGCTAAGGTAACACGTAACCAATGTCTGTGAATTGTTTTCTTTCATTTTTCTCTCTTCTAACTTCCCCATTTGTCAGGGTGTTCCGTTTTTCCCACACAAGCAAATACTTTTGAATATTTCCTTTAAATTATACCCTGGAACACCCATTTTTTTCTATTCTCTCCTATCTTCTTTATTGCAGGGAGCACTTTTTCCCCAAGATAGGGCGGACGACGCAATCATCCGTTCGGCCCTGGGTTTTTCCTCCCTGCACAACTATGTAACCATGTATAACCATGTTTTTTTTCTTTTTTATGCCGACAACGGCAATGGCGATTGTGCCTCAATAGCAATTATTTTCTTTATTCAACAATGTTAATGCACATTTCACCATGCAATGTAAAATTTATATACATATATATCTATGTACACCCCATAACCCTCCCCTCTGAACACGGGCTGACCGCACACCTACACTTCTGCACGACGACACCCGTTCCATACGACGACGCTTACGACGCCACCACCAGAAGAGACGAGGGGGATTCAAAAACTACTACGACAACATCCCAACCCCAAGTGCCCTTCCCGGTCGCGAGGACGCGACCAAATGGAGGAAGAGGCTTGTACAATACCCAAGGGGTATGCACCCCTTAGAGATCATCCCCCCCATCATCTGTCTAAATCTCATAAAAGGCAACCCTTTAAAAGCCTACCCAATATCCATCAATACTATAAGGGCAGCTGGCTACTCCATAAAGCAGCTCAACCCTTGCGTAATTATGACACACAGCGACATACTACAAACTGGTTCAACTATGCCACAACGCGCTGACAGAACAGAGGCTAAAGGTATAAAAGGTGCCTTAAGTGGGTCACGAGGATCTCTCCATCATCAGTGCTTCGACGAGACAGCCGGAGGCTAACGACAGTGTCAACCGAGGTGAGTCAGTCAGTCAGTGTTCAGAATCCTACTTTTGTAACCTAACACCCACAGTTTGTACTCACATTATAACATCACAAGATCCCTTAAAAGGGACTAACAGTTACTCATTGCTGACCAATAAACACTTGGTCAGTCTCTTACACTTGCATTACTGATCTACACTCTTCTTCACGTCCCAACGTCCTTCCTTACTCCCGTCACAGTCAGACGTGACACACCGTAGTAATAACGCCAACTCAGACGTCATTGTATTCCTCACAGCGGCTCGCGTGCTCAAGTGAAGCGCGTGCCGAACCGCTGACACTAGCAAGGTGATTATATAATAAGTAGCCGGCTGGGCGACTAGTACATCGACCCGCGTGCTAAGGCTACATCCCTTAAACCACATTTACAGTCTTTATAGGAGCGCCCCCTAGTTCCTAACGCTAAACAACACTCCACACTGGTCAGCTTGCCCCTCCAAAGGCAGCTACCCCCTTTTAGACACTCCATTCAAAATCAATACAGTAACTCTTCCGTTTTAGGTCCTACCACCCCTAAATAAGGGATCTAAAACAATATACAGTGCAACATAGCCAAATTAGAAGGAATAATTCTAAACCCTTCTTGTTTTTTTTTTCTCTTCGAAACCATGGCATTTTTCTCTCAGGCCAGCAATGGTTATTGGGCGAAGTGGTTAACACCATAACGTAAAGTCTCTAATATGCAAGCCAAGTGGAAGCCAAGCAGGCTTCAGGCCGAAAAGAGATATTTTGAACACAGCTTAAGCATAAAATCACAGCATAAAGCTTCAGTGAGTCTTTCTAGGTAGAAATGACTAAACGTTCTATGTTATGGTTCCACAGTTTGGTAGATTCTCTTGTTGCGGGCGAAAGCCGTAAGTGTGGCAAGAATTAAGAATCTCAAACTAGTTTCAAAAATTTGGTGAGGTGTGCTTTAACCAATTGAAAAGCCCAATTGCACACCGGGACGAGACACTGTCATCTTGTTGAGTTACAATTACTTTGAAGGGCAGGTTTGACTCCCATAGTGCACTGGCTTTGCTCGTGACGTGGATACAAGTATATCAATTACGTCTTGCAATGGCCTTCCTAATGTGTACTAGACAGTGTCGGTAGATTCCCCTGAGACGTAACGAGTTTACGGTAGTACTCACGTTACCAAAATGGTAAATACTACACTCAGGTCCCAAGCACCATTTTTTTTTATTTTAAACATTTTTTATAGTGTTCACGACATAATTTTCAGAGACTATCGCCACCTGCTATTATTTTCTTTCAAAGTGCTCTCTTAATCCAGAGCGGGGCATAGCTCATTTTTTTTCTATGACACAGGCATTAGGCCCGATGAAAGAAAGGTGGCCAGGTTAAACATATATATATTTCATACATAGATACACGCTAAAGATTACACGCCTCTAACATGACTTTTTCTCAACGACAGATACGATCCTAACACTCACCAGAACTGTCCCGGAGACACAACCTTAATGGTGCCAGAAACAATTACTCTGGGTAAAAGACGGTCTCCAAACACGCAACCTTCTGAATACCAGGAATATAAGGTTGGGCAGATATCCAGTTCTAGAATAGAATAATGGGAAAGCTAAGACTAATTGGGACAGTCCCACTAACAGCGGGTCATAAACGAAAAACAATAAAATCGCCTCTGGCATCTGGTCACCAAACACGCGACTAGCGGACCAGACACACTCGCGTACAACGACATTTTCTCCAGGGATAAAGAACATACTTGAACAACGATACAGTTAACACAAAATCTGGGGACACAAATGTAGTCAATGGAAGGTTTTTCTACAGTAAGGCCAACGCATATGGGATTTCCGAAGTGAAATGCCATGGCCTATGGTTTGGATTCCAAGTAAAACGGAAATCCCGTGGCTCATGATCTCCAGATACGGTCACGTTAAACCACAAATTCCCCTCTTTTCTGTCACAATGCGAAAAGCACTCATCACAGTCACAGAGAGTAAGCCATTAAAAACACATGTGCCGGACACACAGCGTTATCAAGACAAGTAACGAGCGTACGCGCAAGACATTGTAATCCGATACCGCCATACTCAGCAACAACGCAGGCCTCAGTGATAACCTGCACGCTTACAGACAACAGCTCTCAGAGCAGAGCGCACGGCATCATTCACGCCCGATTTAGAGACCCTATATCTTCCAAAATTACACTACAAGGGGAAATCAAAAACGTACAAACTCTACACAGGTATGCATGCTTTCATTTGCGCATTGCACATCCACGGGAACGTGCCATATTATATGCGGCACGGAAATGATCACACCAAGTCTTTACAGACAACCGGATTCGAACCCATGACCACACACCACACGCGTACCAAAAACTAACTATCCAATGGTATTTTTGGTACACGGAACACAAGCAAAAACCACACTTGGAAAGCCCCAAGCCCTGTAACACAACGCAAACATAAAACACAGAGAATGACATAAGGTCACGGGTCTGAGTTCCAGTAAAAATTTAGACACAAGGGGAAGCAGTTATCCAGGCTCCCAACCACACCGAAATTGGCCCATACAAATGCATGAGCAGGGAATACTACTTTTCCTCCCACCAAAAACCAGACATAAAATTTCGAATTACACCAGGCATAGAGGATACATTTCACAGACACAGGTAGGAAAATTTCACAAGACACAAGTCTTAGGGAACAATGGCCACACGACATCATTACCGAACTAGGACGAATTGCTACATTAGGCTAGGAATCCAAAACAATGACCACACTTGCATACGTGCAGAAAAAGCACATACCAACTGCTGACAACAGACTATTCACACTGCAATACTGCGGTGACGAAACACTATAGCGTAGCGCCAGTGACCGTGAAATCACAAACACATAACAATTATAACACCATACATTTTTCTCCACACTGCAAAAACATTTGGCAATGGACAAGACGTGACACAGCGGAACTTATCTTGGGCCTCTAGGGCACGTTCGCAAAGACGTTGGAAAGCCACGGGCGCCTTCTGCCCACACAGGCGATACATATTACGACTTGGCCTGCAACAGACCAACCGTCCGCGTGGTGTAGCGGTACATAGGCACACACACGCACACGCACTCAACAATTAGGAGCAAACACAGACAAGATCTCCCCCCTAATAACTTCTCTTATCGCTCGTAAGGCATAGGAGTCATTACAGATGACTAGCACATGACCAGTCGCATTACGACCACTGGCCACATCTACACTGCAAATGGCCGACCAGATTAGGCCATGCAGCTCTACTATCCCAAGGCGCGGATAGAAAGCCAACATGGACCAAGGGAGGACGACAGGAGAACAGGCTACCAGCGTACCACCTTACTCCCTTCCCATAACCTTCTCACGCCCAACATAAACAACGCAAACACATCTACACGACCAAAAACAGCTACACTACATTACAAAATACACACAAGGGGTTGATGGACTTCATGCGTCTAAAGAGCAGGCATGCTACGCCTTGAGCCACGGTGCTACCACCCGAGTATTAGGGGTGGCTCAGCAAACATTAAAGAAGCATAATGCGCCTCTCCAAATGAGAGAGGAGGCCATAGATATATACTAACCATTCTTTAGTACTTAAACACTCCCGCATGAGAGGAACATATTGGTATTATGCCCACCCTACACCTATCCGTACATGAAGGCAGAAACTTCATATCCAGACACATGCATGAGTATCCCATCCATTTACCAGGGATTTTAATATCAAACCTGCATGAATTTTCGTATCTTTGCAATCCCGGGAATTACCTCCCCACTCCACTCACTATAGAAGCATCCCAGTGGCATCACCGGTTTCAGGCCACCACTAACGTGGAACCCAAAGGTGCGCAAACCCTTCCTACCATACTTTAAGCCCACTCAACAAATAACTACCCCCAAATCCTAATAACAGGGTACCTGACATTACAGACCCTACTAACACCTCCATTAAAGTAAAGAAAACATTATTGCTGGAAAGCTGACGTAGCGATGGTAGGCCAGAAGTAGCCTATGTACTTAGAAGATCTACAACCCCGCTACACTGGAAATATTTTACATTTTACACAGAGATTAAACTATTTACACAGGTTACGACACATTTTTTTTTCTTCTTACAAAGGAATCTGATACGACCTGATGGTTGACAACGGTGTAAGCCGAAGGTCAGGAGGGACCACACTGGAGCAGAGCTGGGGAAGGCGATGTGGACCCTTACCCCAGTTGGCTCATCAAATCACTGACCTGACCAAATAGACGAACCACGTAAGGTCAAAGCATTCGGGACCGGACACGGGCAAACATCGAGATCTAGGGGTGCATATTAGCCCATCCCCCTTGTCGGAGAAAGTTACACCCACTATGTGTCACGATCATCGAAGCCGAGACCTGCAGGGAGACTTTCTGAGAATGGCGGGAGAAATAGCTCACTCACCGCCGGCCTCGGGAACTATCCCTAGAGACGACCCCATTATGACTAGACTTCTAGTTAAGTTTAAATTTAAGTAGGCACGGCTTCCATAGCGGGAAGCAAAACTCCTATGCGTTGGAGTGGAAGATAACTGCGAAATACATATTACTGCGGCCCATAGCGGCAAAATCATATATCGATGCGAAAAGCATACTACGGCGGCCCATAGAGGCAAATATTACTGCGAAAAGCAGATTGCGACGGCCAATAAAGGCGAAGACAATATTATGCCATTGGACCACACTGTCCAATGCCCACATAAATGGCGACGCATCGGGCAACCAGAGGGCATTAAGAGAGGGGCAGTGCGCGCACCTCACAGGAGCCAAGTGGGCGGCTCAACTACGATAAATCGGAACAGCAAACGGTCATGAACAAGGAAGTTACAGCGGGCGAAACGGTTAGCTTAGTGGCACCGTAAGCCGCCTGCGAATAAGATTAGTACTAGTAATAGACGTCGACACCTAGAGTTAAGGGGACGGAATCTAGCGACCCTAGAGACAACCGGTGTTTCTGGGGCTCGTGCGGGTGGTGTCCTGGGGATTTAATTGCCCCAGGCGATCGTCCTAGGCCAAATTTAGTTGTAAGACGGTTGCATTTGACACGCAACCTAGGATTAAGCAAATTTATTCACCGCTGTTGCCAGGTATGGCGCAGCACATTTCGGCAATAGATTAAGGCAACCCTCTCGGCTTAGAAATAGTTTTTTTTTATTATTAAACCATAATTAAGATATATAGTATTAAGTAACGCCGGTCGGCTCCTGATGACCGCCAAACCCGGCATCAGGGTAAGTCCGACAATACACTATAATATGGGATAATATATAATATAGTACAATAGGCATAATCAAAGTGGAATATATCGGCACCCGGTAACCACAATTCCGCTACCGGGGTAAGACCAACTACATATTATTTACGGCATTACGGCACCGTATAGGGTAAGCCCGGTCATGCAGCAAATTAACATTAGTCATGCTATTTTTTTTTCAGAGAAAGAAGAGCTTCAGCCAGTAAAAACTGTGACACAGGAAGCGACATAGAGAATATGGCATACTAACATGTTTTTTCTAAACCTCGCCATTTTTTCACAGGCATCGTCACCAGATACAGGAAACTGGTGACAGGAATTTCACTACCATATAGCAGTGTCATATTATGCACGGCATGCCATGATGATGATGATGATAATTGTTGTTTTAAGGGGCCTAACATCTAGGTTATCGGCCCCTAATGATCTGGGTGATAGCGAAAATGATAATGAAACGGAAACCAGAACGAAAATTAAGGGAGACGGAAAATACTTACAAAAAGAAACTCGGATTGAAACGACTCACAAAATGTTCTTACAAAAGGGAATTTAGAACGAAAAGATTCACAAAAGGAAGAGATTGAAAAATACCCACAAAATGAAGGCTAGGTTCAAAATACGTACAAAATGCAATGTAGCGTCGAAATACTTACAAAGTGCAACTGAAATTCAAAATACTTACAAAATGCAAATGAGATCGAAAATACGTACAAAATGCAATTGAGGTTCAAAATACGTACAAAATGCAATTGAAATTGAAAATACACAATGCAATTCAGACTGAAATAGGCCTTATCCCAGGTCCAATCCAAATTATTCACAAAGTGCAATCGAAATTCAAAATACTTACAAAATGCAATTGAAATTGAAAATGCTTACAAAATGTACGGTGATTCTAACGACTCATGTGGATTGACAATACTTACAAAAAGCAATTTAGATTGAAAATACTTGACAAAATGTAATTTAGATTCAAAATACCCACAAAATGCAATTGAGAATCAAAATATGTGCAAAATGCCCCCAAACAAAATGCAATTTAGATTCAAAATTCGTGCGAAATGCGGTTTTGGTTGAAAATACTTACAAAATGCAATTGAAATTCAAAATACTCACTAAAAGGCCCCGCAACCTGCATTGAAAGACTTACTAAAAAGCAATTTAGATTGTCAATCTTTACAAAATGCAATTGACGTTGAAAACAATCGCGAGATGTAATTTAGATCGAAAAAACTTACAAAATGCAACATAGATCAAAAATGCCTTAAAAATCGCTAAAAGAGAATTTAGATACACGGTGATTCGAGTAACAAAAACAGTGCGGGAATCTTAAAGAGAAAAGGAAATGAAGGAAAAGAGGAGAGGAGAGGGGAGGGGAGGGGAGAGAGGAGAAGGTCCGCCCCAAAGGGAAGGGACAAAAGGGGAAAACGGACCCAGCTCAGGAATCCCTCGGGGTCGCCAACGCCCGAACTCACCAGCCGAGGCATGCCATGATGGTGTACTATTTTTTTTATTTTTTATACGCCAACTAGCACTAATCCCAACATACTCTCAAACACTCACCACATTTTTCTTTTTCAGCTACACACTCGAAAAAAAAATCTGCACAGCAGGACTGGTGCCTGTGGGGTACCAGGCTTACTGGCAGATCAACTTAATAGAAACACATAAAGCGTCAAAATGCGACGCAGATTACGACAATGAGGGCGCAACCGACTTGTGGCAGTGACTCTCATTGTCAAGTGTGAAAGCATTCACCCACAGAGGATGCTTCACAGATTAGGTATTAAGAATACATGCAAGCGGTACGACCACTATACCGTACCAAGAAGTGGCCGTACAGGATCAGCCGTGAGACGGCAAGCGTACGTACAGACGGGTAGCGTGCACGCGAGGTACCTCACAAAAACTAGAATTATAAGGGATTAGCGCACTTAAGGTAGACATAAGGTCACTGTAATTCATAATTTTTAAGGATAAACTTCATACAATTATTCCACTAGACATAAGGTCACTGTAATTCATAATTTTTAAGGATAAACTTCATACAATTATTCCACTAGACATAAGGTCATTGTAATTCATAATTTTTAAGGATAAACTTCATACAATTATTCCACTAGACATAAGGTCATTGTAATTCATAAATTTTAAGGATAAACTGCATATAATTATTCCGCTAGACATAAGGTCATTGTAATTCATAATTTTTAAGGAATTTCTCAATAGAAGGGCATGCGTAGCTTCCCAACATGCAGACGGACAGTTAATACCCTCCACCCAGATTACATAATACACCGGCTGTATAGCTTAAAACTATGATAACCATTACATTAGACACATAACACGTGCTTTTGACAGTTCATATACGGAACAATAACAAAGCCTCGTGCTTGACACCCACTCTTAGAGCGCAGGTCCAATCAGAATAGCGCCACGATAAACAGGAACTACTACAGCCCGCCAGCCAATCAATGCTACAGGAAACGCCTCATAGTAGCGATAGTTGATATCTCCCATATACACACGTTATCACCAACCACGCCTCCCACGTGACGGATAACTAGCAAGCAGCCATAATGAATACAGGCCTAATCTCGCGCGCTGGATTCAAACGACACTAGGAGCGAGACATATAATTGTCGGAATACACTATACACAGCAGGGCAACCAAATATTTTTCTTTTAGTTCACCCCCATCATCCCTCAATACTTAACACAGGGACAGCATATTTTACGGCCAAAAGCCAGTATTCTCGGTGATATTCACATAGCGCCGCGTCACACAAAATACACCGTATTTTATCTCTCAGCGGGCTTTAATACACTTTTGCCCTCGGATACACCCTTATATAGACACGCCATCCAACATAGGAAAACACGAGCACGTCTCCGTGACCATATAAATATATAAATCTACTTCCCACTTAGGAGATTTTAATTTATTTTATTCGCGGTACTGCGATATTACACTAAATATTCTCTTCCAGATTTGGACGAGCAGAGTTATTCCAAGCGATAGCACGTTAATATCCCCCCCCCCGTGCATTTTACCCCTCTTGAACTCCATAATTAAAACGCCACATTTAGTGGAATTTATAGCCTGGTTTAACATATAGATGGCATTCATATATACAATCCTCCCAACTAATAGAATGGCAATACACACTTATGAAACCCCCACATTTCCGTAGGGTGGATAGAATATTTTTCGCAGCAATAAGCCCCACTATAGGAAGGACTTACGCCACACATATAGTGCGCTGCAATATAAACTGGTTTAGAATATCTATACATAGTATCTCTAGACAATACCTCTAATTAAGGGATTATATTATATAGTAATCCTAGATGAACAGTTTTTCAATCTAGACTTTATAGTATATAAGTCTAGAATATATATTACGAGTATGAACAGCAGTCTCATATTATTATTATGGCTCCAGATGCCATATATTGCGACTAGTGCGTCCAAGCCTCAAAGCACATCGCCCTCCCAAGATACATATTAACACTCTACAGATAAACACTTGTACAATTCTCCCTTATTAATGCACGGCACTTGGTAATCATGCAATTACCAGGGTGTACACCATGATTTATCGCTCGTGGCTATATGTTAATCAACATTCGGAACCTTAGAGCTAACAGCTTAGCGGCCCAGGCTTAACCCGCTAACACCAGTGCATGCAATGTTTGATTTTAATAACCAATATTTTTACCCTACATGACAATTCAGAGCATAAATGCTACCCCAACTCCTTCAGCACGGTACCTAACAGCCACGCTGAACACCCAGATCCTAACGAATAAAATCCTCACCCACACCGGTCGGGAATTCCTACCACTTAACGTTTCCATACATCCCCATAGGACCACGATTCCTTGGACCTATCTTACCATCCCGTTACCAATACTTACAAAGTGTAACATACCTACAACTGCCCATTAACACGGGAATACCATTCACATCCATCACTTACCTACTCACATGTGAGAAGGCATAATACGCAGCTGACATTAGCTGGATATCCGACGAGCCAGGCGCAATTGAAGTGCACTGTGCCACTACAGTTATCCCCCCCCCCCGTATAACTATGACACCATACACAACCTAATACCGCTTGACACTTGCTCTTCATGGTTTGTGCACGGAGGTGCACTTTAATAGATGTGAACCTATTTTCCAAGGGAAAAGAGATATTGCTAAGCTGATAAATTGTACCCAGGACTGACGGCAAGGATAGCCCAGGACCTGACATAATAGGACTTCAACGTTGATGACCAACGAGAGGTCACAGTGGTGACGTGTTAGGGCGGGCAAGCGCCTGTGTTAGAGGAAGTACATAACCTGTCTCCCCTACCATAGGGTCCGTTATATCCATTTTTTATGCCCTAACGTCGTCTAAACTATACCTGCCGATGGAGGCTTGATGGTTCGATGAGGGAATAAACTACCCCCACATCGGACAGGATACTTCCTCCTTCCCAAGACGACCCATATGACTTGACGTTAGTTAGCATATAAGGCTAAGTAAATGCTCTACAGCGGGAGCAAAGTCCTGCAGCGGCAGGTGAAGATGATGATTTTAATTGTTGTTTTAAGGGGCCTAACATCTAGGTTATCGGCCCCTGATGGTTTGGGTGATCGTGAAGATGAAAATGAAAAGCGAACTTAAAACTAAAACTAACTACTAACCTACATACTAGAAGAAGAAATGGAAAACTAAAGGAGAATAAGGCAAATAAAAGGACAGAAGGAAAAGAAATGCCCTCAACCCTCGGAGAAGGCGGATTGAGAGACTTGGAAGGAAGGAGAGCCATGAAAGGCATATAGGAAAGTGAAAGAGGAGAGGGTCCGCCCCAAAGGTAAGGGACAAAAGGGGAAAACGGACCCAGCTCAGGAATCCCTCGGGGTCGCCAACTCCCGAACTCACCAGCCGTGAGCCCCTGAGGGTGTAGCATTATCGAGATTGCACCAGACGTGGTGGGGCTACATACACCCTGCCTCCTTAAGGGCCTAGAGCACAAGGCAGGAGGTAAAAGGAAGAGAAAAAGAAGGCTGACCCCTCGCAGAAGGAGGGTATCAGAAAAGATGAGACAAGGGCCAATTAAGGCGGGAAAGGAAGAGACTCCCTAGGCCTCGGATGCCCTAATACCGTCGGGGTCAGAAGAGAACAAGAGTTGACCAAGTGAGGTCGACAGGAAAGAAGACAGAGAGGAGCCCGGCACAAGTAAGTGGAAGCAATGCCGGACTCAGCTGGGGCCCCGTGGCCGCCAACCCACGCCCACAAGATGTGAGCCCCTGGGGGGAGATGAAAATGAAAAGCGAACTTAAAACTAAAACTAACTACTAACCTACCTACTAGAAGAAGAAATGGAAAACTAAAGGAGAATAAGGCAAATAAAGGACAGGAGGAAAAGAAATGCCCTCAACCCTCGAAAAAGGCAGGTGAAGATGAATAATATGAATAATGATGAAATGGAATAATGAATTAAGGGAATAAGGAAATAGTGACAGAATATAATAATGAAAGGCTACAAGGAAATAAGGGAATAGTGACAGAATATAACAATGAAATGATAGAATACTGACATGAAATAATGAAATAATGAATATATGATCCCCCGGTCCGAGGTATCTAACACCGATGATCTTTTTGTTGGTACCCCCGGAGGGTATCACCCATGATATGCAATACTTGAATTATACGACGAATCTACGAATCTCTCCCTGGCCGAGGTTACAGCTATTATTGTGCCCCAGGGAGAGGAATATATTGATATTGCCTAAGTGGCAATATATGAGCGCCGAATGCGGTCTTACGCAGATGTGTAAGCCCGATAGGAACGGTCCATACCGTTCACGAGATTGTCCTTCAAGGAAAGGACGATATTATATAGGAACGGTCCATACAGTTCACGAGATTGTCCTTCAAGGAAGGAACGATAGTATATAGGAACGGTCCACACCGTTCACGAGATTGTCCTTCAATGGAAGGGACGATAACATATTGGAACGGTCCACACCGTTCACATGAGTGTCCTTCAAAGGATGGGCCAATAGCACAATGAACTACTAAGGGATAGACAATATTGAATAAAGGAAATCGTAGAGCAATGATATAGGACAGAAATGAATAGGCATAAAGTAAAGTGAAATTATAGGAAATAATGAGTAAGAAAGAATAAATAAATACAAAGGTGAATACAATAATGAACGAAGGATGAAGTAGCGCAATGATATAGGACAGAAATGAATAGGAGTAAAGTAAAGTGAAGTTATTGGAAAAAATGAGTAAGAAGGAATAATGATATTCAAAGATATAGCCATAAATAAATAAAGGATGAAGTAGCACGATGATATAGGAAGGAAGGAATCGGAATAAAGTAAGGTGACGTTATAAGAAATAATGAGTAAGAAGGAATAAAGAAATACAAATATATAGCCGGTAAGGTATAAAGGTTGAAGTAGTACAAGGATTTAGGAGACAGATGATAAGAATAAGGATATGCGAAGGTATAGAAAATAAGGACTAATGTATAAACCAAATAGAAAGGTATAAGAAGTTATAAAAAATAAATAACAAATGGCCAATAATAATTAGAAATCTATGTTTTATGATCATAATTATGTATTTATTTTTCAGCACAGGTTGAAAACCTGCGACGCCGAATCTGGACACAGCGCACATAATGGTGCATACTTTGCGCACATGCATCGGGAGTAGCTCCATTTTGGTCACTCGCCAATATTAATAATGACAGTGACAAATGTGATATATTTGCCAAATGAAATGTTTCTCTATATACCTCCACAGGTTCACCCCACACATGCCGAGGGTAGATACCCTCTAATATGATGATTTTATATGTGTCTTATGGATCCCCACAGATTGCGACGAGTTATATGCATTAATAATATGTTTTTTTTGTACTACACAAATTTCCCGCCCCCACAGTTCACACTCACACGGCCAATACACATTCCCCCCACATAATACATATTTCCAGGCGCACATCCGAACCACGGTGGAGATATACCTGTGGGATATCCCCCCACTGGAGGTCGGATCAACAAGCAATTTGACACCTATAATGAGAGGTGCACTACGGCCACACAACTCACGCCTATTTCTGTAAAGGACGAGTTGTGCAGCCAAGATTACTTCGCTCGCCCACAGGGAGCGAGTCATAAAATAGCAATAATATTGACAGGTAGTACATAACCTGCAGGTCATAGCCAATAGTTTACGCTTAGGTATTAAGTTACAGTGCACTCGACGTAGGGTTAATATGCATAGAATACAATATTGTGGTAAATTAAAAGGGTTAACAGTGATATAGTTGCGCAACGGCAGTATTGATAAAATATTATTACAATTATTAGAATTTGGTTTTAACATATAGAATATTGGTATAATTAATAGAGTTTTGTTTTTATAGAATATTGGTATCATTAATAGAGTTTTGTTTTGTTTTACATAATTACACATGGTATGATTGTATTGAAATTTATGTTGAAAGTATTTAAGAGTGATGATATTGTTCAGACAAAATTGCGAATGTATGAAGATATATGGATTGTTTTATTTTACACATTGTTTTTCCTTTCTATTCTTTTAAACTCCCCATTGTAAAAATGTCGTATTTCTTCCCCACAATAAAACACTTCTAAATTTTAACCCTTAAATTACACCCTGCGACATTTCTTTCATTCTTTCTCTCCACGCTATCTCTTTTACACACGTGCAGGGCACGCGAGGGCAGTTTTTCATCCACACCGGAGGCACGTTACTTATATATATTCTCCCCCCCCCCCTCGGATGTTTTTTTCCTCTCGTTGTGTTCCTGCACCCCTTTAGTTGAATGGATATTGAATATGTTATATGTTTATGTTATATGTATTGTTTTGTTTAGCAATTTATTTTATCATTTTGTTAAAAATACCAATAGGGATAAATGTTGTATCCCACCCGGCAAAAGATGTTACATGAAAAACACGTAAGCTTCACGAACCATTGTTGCATTTTTGAAAATATATGTAAAGAAATATTGTTCCCCTCACCATAAACACTTACACATGATCGCTGAGCACACCCGGACGCACAATCAATAGAAGGCACCCACATACAGCCTTCAACCTACGACGATTACTACGATCTTAATAATTTCATATCTACCCACTCACTCACCCCTATCTTCCACGAGGCTACCCACACACCCCCTACGACGCCACCTATACATTTACGAGCTAAATTGAAAGAAGAGAAGAACAGAAGATAGAAGAATTACAAGAGAGAAGAAGATGCCCTATTTTACAAAAACCACCCCCACGTCTTCGTCCAGTTATCGAGGACGATAACTAACCCTACAAAGGGGGTTGTTGTACCCCTAAGGTACGCTACCCCATCCCCTAAATAAAATCTCCAACAAATCAAAGTTCCAAACATTGAATTTAAAAACCTACAATTTACAACTACAAAATTACAAGACTAATAATTAGCACCTACATGAGCCCAGGTAGCCTCATGTCCCAGGCAACGACCCTGGAAAGGTTTACAACTTGGTAGGAATGTGAGGATTCCGCCGACCTAGCACAAGAAACCTATAAGAACACCGGAGGTCATACACCCAGGATCATTCGATCACTCAGTCTGTCTTAGTGCTACCGACGTGACGAACCTCTGCTGTTGGCTGAAAGGGTAAGTGTCTCAAGCGATCACTACACTCACCATCACACTACACTCACATCCCCCTGTGCTTGGACTGTAATTATTATTATTTGCTATCATTTGAACTGCTATTTGCCAGTGTACCTCAAAATCGAGGTACACATTAAATTGAAAAGTACTAGAAGCCACCGGTCTTATTCTTTTTATTTATTTAGCTAATATGATCCTACCCTATTAGCTTCCCCTTTAGGTAGAACCTAGAAATAGCCTTACTGTTTATTGTTTAATTACTTCTTGACGTTAGCCGAGCGCTATTGCTCAACGCTGACACTAGCGAATTCCCCGTTAGCTCACCTGCCCACGACTCGCAGCAGACCGCATGACGCAGCTGGCGCGCACATAGTAATAATTTAATTACCTTCCCAAATACCCCCCTTACCTAGAACTACCCCGTCAAGCAGCACATTGGGGAGTTCTCCTTGCTGATCGCACTGACGATCTCAATTCACTAAAAACTCCATACCTCTTAGAGCAGTTGCCAAGCTCGCCCCCTATTTAGACTAATTTCATCCCTTAGGTTAATTATTTGTACAGGCCACCCCAACAGGAACCTTACAGTATTAACACTAAAGACATAGTGTAGCGACATTCGATATAATTCCGCACACAATCTCACTATTACACAGGTTGGTTACTACCACTTCGGCCAGCAGAATTTGATACAATTAAACAGGTTTTCATACCGTCCGAGCATTAGACTCTATAGGCAATCTGAACAAACAATTGGACACTTGGAGTAAGGATAACTTATACTTACGTAGATTACATTTCCCTTACACTGTAATCCAGGCTACATTCATTATTACATCTCAATAACTTTTCACACTCAGTACTACAAACTGCTCATAGACAGTGATGCGCGCTCCATACACAAATCCGGAAGCGAGGACTGCGTACACAGCATCTCGACTTACGAGACGCAGGGACTCCAAAACTCACACGTCACGTACGGAACTCATGCCGTTATCACATACTCCTTTTTATATATTTATTTTCTCCTCACAGGGGATTTTTAACTTTCATTTCTAGTTAACAGTGGCATTGAACACCCAATACCGTCATAAAGACAGACAGGATGAACAGTTTTCCCACGAGGCGATTTCATCATTAGTCGACGGAGTAGGGACTCCATTCAACTTATAATTATAATTATAATCATGTCATTCAAGCCGACAACCGACTGGACTCCTAGAAAAACTAGGGGATTGGGGCTACACCTCGAACAGTCAACGAAGAATATTTGCCACCTACAATGAGAGGTGCACTACGGCCACACAACTCGCGCCTTTTTTTGTGAAGGACGAGTTGTGCTGCCAAGATGACTTCGCTTTCCCACAGGGAGCGAGTCATATCATAGACATATAGATAAATAACCTGCAGGTACTAAATAGTCGTTCAGGTACATATTAGTTAAGAGTGCACTCATGATATTGTTGTAGGTGAGAGGATATGGTATTGTTATGGTATTGTTGTAGTTGAGAGAGTATGATATTGTTGTAGTTGAGAGAATACACATTGTTTTTCCTTTCTGTTCTTTTAAACTCCCGGTTGTACAAATGTCGCATTTCTTCCCCACAAATAAACCATTTATACAAATATTCCCTTAAATTACACCCTGCGACATTTCTTTGTTTCTTTCTTTCCACCCTATCTCTTTTATACACGTGCAGGGCACACAAGGGCAATTTTTCATCCGCTCCACGGGTATATTAATTGTATAACCTCCCCCCACCCCTAGGATGTTTTTTTCCTCTCGTTGTGTCCAAGCACCCCTTCGGATGCCTTGCCGAGGTTCAAAGTTTTAATTATGATTGTATTTCAGGATTTACCTATTTATGATTTAATTATGATTGTATTTTTATGTTTGTTTTCATTTGTAATAGGGATACATGTTGTATCACGAGAGTATACTTGTATTATCGTCAGGATGACTGTTGACATTGTCTATATTTTAAGCTTCACACCCCACTGTTTGCATTTTTTGATACCACGTTGTAATGGAATATTGTTCCCCTCACCATATACACATACACATGATCGCTGGACAATACCCGGAGGCACATATAATCTACAAGGCACTTCTGCGAATCCCCAACCTTCGACGCTCACTTCTCTAATAAACATTCTCTATCTGCCCCACAACTCAGCCTTCCACACTTTATCTACCACGAGGCTACACACACCCCCGACGACGCCACCAACACATTTCCGGACGGAAATACCAGAAGAGAAGAACAGAAGGAAGAAGATTTACAAGTAAGAAGAAGAAGCCCTATTTTCCAAAAACCACACCCACGTCTTCGTCCAGTTATCGAGGATGATAACTAACTCCACAAAGGGGGTTGTTGTACCCCTAGGGTACGCCACCATCATCCCCTAACACTAACACCCCAGGAAAACCAAATGCCAAATACCTACTTCAAGAATCAACGAATACATCCACATAATTACACATCTAACAAATTATTGCCTCAATGAACTCAGGTAGACTCGTGTCCAAGCCCAACGACCCCACGAAGGGCTATGACATGGGAGAAATGTGCAAATTCCGCAAACGCAGCGCGACGCTCCTATAAAAACTCCGGGAGGTCATGCCTCCGTATCAGTCTGTCTCAGTGTTACCTGCGTGCCGAATCGCTGCTGGAAGCCGAAGGGTAAGTGTCTTAAGCGATCACTACACACACATTCAATTACACTCCCATCCCCCTGTGCTTGGATTGTGATAATTACTTATTTTTATTAACTGCACTGCTAAACTCAAACATAGTAGAAGCCAATGGTCTTTTCATTTATTTAATTAATTGATAAGATCCTACCGTCTTAGCTTCCCCGCTAGGTAGGATTTAGTATTAGCACTGTTATTTAATTGCTTCGAGACGTCAGTAGAGCGTCACAGTCACAGCGCTGACACCAGCAGGCTCGCTCCCAGATCGCCGGCTTACGATTCACATCAGACCGCTTAGCGCCGATATCGCGCACAGAGCACTAAGTAAACCACCCTTCCTTTCACACTCACACCCTGAACTACCCCGCCAAACAGTACCTTGGGGAGTTCTCCTTTCAGACCGTACTGACGATCCCAAGCCACTAGCTAATCACCACCTCTTACACGTAATTGCCAAGCTTTCCCCCTAAACACAATTATTTCAACCCTTAGATTAGTACTTTGTAGAGGCTACCCTCTCAGGTACCCTACAATATCCCAGTTCCAATCCAGATTATTCGCAAAGTGGAATTGAAATTCATAACACTTACAAAATGAAATTGAAATTGAAAATGCTTACAAAATGTACGGTAGATTCAAACGACTCATGTGGATTGACAATACTTACAAAATGCAATTTAGATTGGCAATACTTGACAAAACGTAATTTAGATGGAAAATATCCACAAAATGCAATTGAGAATCAAAATATGTGCAAAATGCCCACCAAACAAAATGCAATTTAGATTCAAAAATTCGTGCGAAATGCGGTTTTGGTTGAAAATACTTACAAAATGCAATTGAACAAAGTCAGTGAAAAAAGGGGAAAAACGGACCCGGGCCCAGATCAGGAATCCCTCGGAGTCGCAATCTCCTGAACTCGCCAGTCGTGAGCCCTTGGGGGTGTAGCACTATCGAGGGTTCACCAGAAGTGTTGGGGCTACACACACCCTGCCTCCTCTAGGGACTTGTGCAAAAGGCAGGAGATATCATGAAATAAAAAAACAAGGCTGACCCCTCGAAAATTGACGGTATCAGGAAATATGAGTCAAGGGGCAATTGAGGGGGGAAGTGAGACTCCCTAGGTCCTTGATACCCTAATACCGTAGGGGTCAGAAGAGAACAAGAGTTGACCAAACGAGGCCGAGGGGAAAGATAACAGAAAGGAGCCCGGCACAAGTACGCTGAAGCTTCGCCAGACTCAGCGGGGATCCCGTCGTCTCCAACCCACGTCCACTAAGTTGTAAGCCCCTGGGGGGGGGGGATATATAGAAAAACACATCGGTATTACACGTAGAACTTGAATAAATCACTAGAAGTCGGGGTTTTGCACACCGCAAACTTGGAAAGAACAGCGTTTTGAGCCCAGAACAAGAAATCTAGCTTGAAGAAAGAATCATACGTTTTGCAGTAATTGGTTTTCCTTTGAAGCCAAACATATTACGCAGATGTGTTTTCAAGTCTGTTGAGAAGAATGAAATACCACCTCCTTTTAACAAGGAGTCACAGATGACTGGTAGGGAGTGGTACCGTGCATTTATGAAACGTCACCCTCGTCTCGCTAAAAAGAAAGGCGCAGTCCATGAACCCATCAAGGGCTCAGACTCAACCTTGTGATCGTGGATGATTATAACGAAAATCAGAACACTGTTATGACTTCAATTGGTGTTCAAAATAGTCCCCCAAATATTTTCAACAAGGATGAGAAAGGTGTGAGTTGCTTTGAAAGGAGCAAAACGTATTGTACAGGCCCCCAGGGGGCTGCACCCCCTGGAAGCCACCCTCCATCATCTATTAAAACCACCCCTAACTGGCAAATCTCATAAGTCCAGAACAACATCTTTCACACAGCAAGGGCAGCTAACCAGCCTGGAAGGCTTGCCAAACACTTGCATCACACCATAAACAGCTACACTATAACTAACTGGGGCAGCTATGCCAATGGAATGCTGACGGTACAACACCAAAGCCTATAAGAGGAAGGCCTTAATGAGGACACACTCTCTCTCGATTATCAGTCATACAGTGTGTCAGCCGGAGGCCCTAGCTGTTATCATCAGGTGAGTCAGCAGTGTTCAGAGATCATATATTTTGTAACCTACTCCACAAACTTGTACACTCAAACTTATAACATTTATTACATTCCCCTAAAAGGGACTCACAATTCCATATCCACTGACCAATAAATACTTGGTCAGTACACTACACTTGTCTTACTAATTACACGCCTATTCACGTCCTAACGCCCTTCCTGATTCCCGCCACGAGTGACCGTGACAATAGTAGCCAAATAGTTGCTAGCTCAAGTCTCATTGTACTTCCCGCAGCGGCCCGACTGCCTAAGCAGCGAGCCACCCACATAGCTGACGCACGCACGTCGGTTATATAACTCTCTCCAACCAGCTGAGAGGCTAGTACATTAACCTGTACACAGAGGTTCATCCCCTGGAATACACTTACGTCTTTATAGGAGCATCCCCTAGCATCCTAACACTAAACAACACTCTAAACTGGTCAGCTTACCCAGCCACGGGAAGCTGCCCCCCCCCCCCTCTAGGAATCACTCTCCAAATCAGCACAATAACACATCCGTTTCAGATCTAACTACCCCCAACTAAAGGATCTAAAACAGATTGGTGGAGGCCAGGTACCACGCACAGTAGACAAAGGGCTCATACAACGAGTTCTCGTGGTCAAAACGGCCCGTACCGCATACAGCCAAGCGAGACTGAAAAAAAAAATTCTCAGACAGACAGCATCATTTTTGCTCCGCACTACATACACAGAGGAAATTCTTGTTAAACCAACCCCCCAGCCCCCAGAAAGAATCAGAGAGACACAAGATACACTGCCAAACACGCAGGTTTTTTTATTAGAAGACGCATACACTTCATTCAGCATGGCCCCCCTATACCGCCTAGCTGTGCTGAGGAGCATTGGGGAGTACCAGGAATTAATTGCCTGGCACAAGGTCGTTGAAACAAGGCAGGACTACCTCAGAAGGTTTCAGCAGCTCCTGCACGCCCAGTATATGCGGATCATAAGGGCACTTGTCCGGCCACTCCGCAGCGCTAAGAATCGCAAGATTCGGGCGAAAATTCCCACCCTCCGTACACAAATCATCAAGGCACACTGGCAACTACACTGCCGAAACGAGTTCATGTTCCACCAATGGGAGACACTCATTGGGGAACACCACCGGATAGGGACTAGTGGCACAAAAGTCGCCGAACAGGCCATATGCCTCAACAGGCAGTACACCCAAATTTGGGACGAGTACCGCGAGCTCCAGGTTAACAAGGCCATTTTTGAGTTCATGGCAGGGCCACCAGCCCAGCCGAGAGAGGACATAAGCATAGATACGCTAACTAGGCAATTTGCGAGGATGTCCCTCTCGCCATGTACTGCCACACATGGGAAGGAGTTCACCGTGGCCACAGTCCAGAAGACGGCCAGCTTAGGCTCCAACACACTGCGGGACCCAAGTTACATAAACACACGTCCTTCAGCTCCGGTTCGGAAGGTAATTTTGCCAAACCGGGGAACAGAACCCAGGCCAACCCCCTCAAAACGGACGAACGAGAGGGAGTTGACGCCAGGAATCTCGGTCACACATGACATAACAGGGAGAAAAGGGGAGGTAACCATGTCATGGGCTGAGGACGTAGAGCCCGCCCTACAGCACATTAAGCCAACACACACCTACACAAATAGGCAAACACAAGGGCAGGAGTCTACCGTGGCCATAGTCCAGAAATCGGCCAGACTACGCTCAAATACATTGTTAGGGCAAAAACAGGCAATTAAACGGCCTTGACAGCTAGTCCAAAGGGCAATTTTGCCAGAACGGAAGCGGGCACTGGCATTCGTACCCCAGGTGCGAATGCATAAGAGGGTGTTGACTTCAGGCCCTCAGGGTGCACAACACACACCCGCACACTCTGACCAGGCGCTAACACACAGTACACGGGGTATAAGAAAGCTCTTATTACCTACCCCACGAGACCGGTCAGTCAAAAATACACACACCCCCGTAAACTCTACTAGGGTAGCGCAGAGGGCAATTAGTCCCTCGAACACAGGCACACTTAGGCCAACAGCCAGGCACTACGGTGAAAGTAGGCCCAGGCTTACTTTGCTACAAACTCCTCCGAAAAATAGCGAAGAAGCGCCTCAATGGGTTTCAGGGGCCTATGCCCTAGTAACAGGGCGAAAGTATTCACCTTTCAGACCAAGGACGCTCGGACGGGAATAACGACTTTCACCAAGAGTACAAAATAAACCAATATCACTTGCACCACTATTATAGATACATGTAGGCTCGTTTACACGTGAGAAATACGATAACAGACACACCGAGATTCACAAACATAAACTGCACATTTTTTTCATGTATATGCAGTGCAACACGGCTAAACCGAAAGTGTATAATTCAAAATTCTTCTTGTTTTTTTTTTTGACCCCCTAGCATTTTTATTTTAGGCCATCAATGGTTCACAATCATGATTAAGTAAAGACATATTTAGGGCAATGCAAAGTCTTAATATGCAAAGCCGACCGGAAGCCAATTAGGCGAGCCACGCGGTTTAAGGCCGGAAAGAGCTATTCCGAACACAACCTAAGCAACAAACCACTGCATAGAGCTTAGGCGGGTCTTTCTAAGTAGAAATGACTAAAGGTTCTATGTTCCGGTCCCACAGTTTGATAGATTCTCTTGTGACGGGCGAGAGCCCTAATTGTAGCAAGAATTAAGAATCTCAAACTATTTTTCAAAAATGGTAGATTTTCCCTAAGACGTAACTAGATTACCGTCGTACTAACGTCGCCATATAGGTGAATAGTACACTCAGGTCCTACTTTTCATTTTTAAACATTTTTGCACTATTTACGACACAATCTTTACAGATTACCGCTGCCTGGCAAACCGCTTTGATAAGCATAAAGCATTGCGCACACGGGATATAATATATTTCCTCTACTCTTTTCATAGTGCTCTCTTAATTCGGAGCGTTGCATAACTTATTTTTTTCTTTTGCCTCTTTCACTAATCCCGAGAAAGGAAAGTTAGCCAAGTGGAACTGTATGTATTTAATCCATAGGCACACGTGACACATTACACTGCCTATAACATGACTTTTTCTCGCCTCCATAACAGCACGCAAGCTAAAACACAAACACCATAGGGTGAAAATCCCAGACTTTGGGAAAGCCTACATATTTTTGGACGGCACACAGTCAACCCACATTACCACATAACAAGTTAATACGCTAACACAACTGTCCAGAAGAAGCAAGCCTGAATGACACCAGAAATAATTACCCTGGTTAAAGACGGTCTCAAACCCGCAACCTTCTGAATACCAGGAATGTAAGGTCGGGTAGCTATCCAGTTGCAGGATAGGAAAGTAAGGGACAGTTACGCTAACAGATATTCATACGCCGAAAACAACAAAATCACCTCCGACACCTAGTCACCAAACACGCGACTAGCGGCCCGGAGACACTCGTGCATAACGACATTTAGTACCATTAATAGGGATATACTCGACCCACGCTTACAGTTAACACAAAACTTGGGAACACAAATGTACTTAGCGGAAGGTTCTTTTACATTACGGAAAGCTCTACTCGCAACTACAGAGATAGCACTCAGGCCCAGACACACACACGTGCCGGACACGGAGCATTGTCAAACAAGTAACAAGTGAGTGCGCACGCCATTGTAATTCAATAATATCGCCGTCAGCGATAAGACACTCGTGAGTGGGCGACCTTCACACATACAGACAGACTAAGACCACTCCAGGTTGAACTGGGACATACACATTCATTCACGTCAGATCCAAAACCTTATAACTCCCCAAATTACACTACGAGGAGAATTCCAAAACACACAAACTCTTCAGAGGAATGCGTATTTTCATCGGCGCATTTCAAATACACGATACATGTGCCATGGTATATACGGCACAGATATCGTCATACCAGGTCCTTACAGCAAGCCGGATCCGAACCCACGACCACACAACACAGTCGTACCAAAAACTAACTAAACAATGGTATTTTTTGGCACGAAAGACACAATCAAAAACCACACTGAGGACAACTAAATCCCAAAAACACAACGCAGACATAGAACACGGAGAATTACATGATCACGGGTCCGAATCCCAGCAAAAATTGGACGCCATGGGAAACAAAAATCCAGACGCCCAATTACACTGAAGTTGGCCACAGATAAGTAAATAACTGGGTCAGACACATGCCTATAGACACAGGAGGTTTTTGTATCGGTAACCTCCAAGGGGATCACAATAGACTTCCCAGACATGGATTACACATGGTTACACAAAACAAAGTCTTGCGAAAGCAGTGTACACATAACATCGATTAACAAAAGCGGGACAGATTAGCACACTGGCACTCCCGGAATCTCAAGCAATAACAACATGCCGACGTTCGCAAAAAGTCACGTTCCGACAGCCGACATACGCAATGTCAGATACTTCATGTACATAAACAAATGAAAACATAACATGACGAAATACTGACTTGCAGAGTCCACCGCATTGAAACACTGCTGCCGACAGACACTATTGTTATATCGGCAGTGACCATGAAATCACAAACACAAACCAATTATAATGCCATACATTTTTCAGCACTGTTACAACAGTTGGGTTATTTAGCAATATGCGGATACTGTGGGCCACATTATCTCAGGACCATAGGAGCATATCTACAAAGATGTTGACAAGTTACACGCGCCATCTGACACTCAGACACGCGACACACGATAGGACAGCCTATAACAGCCCACCCGCCCGCATGGTGTAACGGCACATAAGGACACACACGCACTCACTAATCAGGGGCGAATAAAGACAGGGACTCTGAAGGAAAAGACCTCCACAATAAACACTTCTCTTCTTGCTTTTAAATCCTAACACCATCATAGACGGTCAGGACATGACCAGTCGCACTACGACCACTGGCTCCATTAACCAGATGAGTATGACAGGAGCACACGTGGATAGGGCCAGCCAGATAGCCAATATACCGCCTACAGGCTACCATAGTAAGACCCTCATCCTGCCATAACCTTTCCATTTACAACATTAACCAACACAAACACATAAACTACATGACAAAATACACATCGGGGTTGATAGACTTCATGCTTTTAAAGAGAGGGCTTACTACGCCCTGGATCTCAATGCTAACACCTGAATATTAGGGGTGTGTCAGAAAAACGACAATTAAGCGTAATGCGCATCTCCAAGTAAGAGATGAGGCCAAAATTATATACTAACAATTCTTTTTATTAAATAATCCCGCATGAAAGGGACATAATATTATTATACACTGACGGATACCCATCCTTCAATGAGTGCGGGTACGCCTCATATCCAGACACATGCATGGAATATCCCGTCCACATACCAAGGGTTATTATTATTAAACCTGCATGACACTTTCTTAAAATTTTTGCAATCCCGGGAAATACCTACCCTCATCCACTCATTGTAGAAGCATCCTGGTAGCATCACCGGCTCTAGGCCACCATTTACATGAAGCCCAAAGATGCGCAACCCCCTCCTACCTTGCTTTAAACCTTTTCAACGGATAATACCCCCGGATCCTAATAACAGGGAACCTAATGCCATAAACCCTACTAACGCCTCCATGAAAATTAACAAGGCATTACAGCTGGAAGTCCGACATAGCAAAGTAGACCTAAAGTAGTCTATGCACTTAGAAGTTTCTACAACCCCAAAACACTTGAAAAATTTTACATTTTATACACAGCAAATTATTTACAGGTTACACTATATTTTTATATATATATATATAACACAAAAGGAATCTGATAACAAGCTGATTGGTGATAACGACATAAGCAGAAGGCTAGAGGCACCACACTGGAGCAGAGCTGGGGAAGGTGATGATGACCCTTACCCCAGTTGGCTCAACAGCTCAATGACCCAGACCAATAACACACGAACTACGTAAGGTTGAAGCATTCATGGCCTGGCACGGGCAAACTTCGGAATCCTAGGTGTGCCTAGCCTGCCCCTGGGACGAAGAGATGTTACACCCACTATGTGCCACGGTCGTCGAAGCCAAGACCTGCAGGGGAGACTTTCTGAGGATGGTGGGAGAAATAGCCAGCTCCACGCCGGACTCAGGAGTTGACCCTAGGGACGACCAAACTAGGACTAGACTTTTAGTTAAATATAAGTAAGTAGGGCTTCTAGAGCGAGAAGCGAGACTTCTATGCGCAGGAGTGAAGTATTATTGTTGCCAACAAAGGCGAAGAGAATACTATTACTGCCAACAAAGGCGAAGAGAATACTATCACTGCCAATAAAGGCGAAGAGAATACTATTACTGCCAATAAGGGCGAGGATGATACTATGCCATTGGACGATGTCCAATGCCCACATAAATGGTGACGCAGCGGGCAGCCAAGGGCATTAAATGAGGAGCATGGCGAGCCCTCAAAGGGGTCAAAGTGGGAAGATCCAACAACGACAACATATGCAAAGGCAACGGCAATGAGCAGGAAAATACAGCGGGCAAGACGGTTTGCTTAGTGGCACCGTAAGCCGCCAGCGACTATATTAATACTAGTTAATAATCATTAGCATAAGCGTCGACAACTAGTATTAAGGGAGCGGAATCCGGCGATTCTAGAGACAACCGGTGTTTCTAGGATACGTGCGGGTGGTGATCTGGGGAGGTAAAACTGCCCCGGGCGATCGCTCTGGTCAAAATTTAGCACGTAAGACAGTTGCATTTTGGTACGCAACTTAGAATTAAGCAAATTTACTAACCGCTGTTGCTAAATAATAGCACAGCATATTTCGGCAATAAAGTAAGGCCACCCATTCGGCTTGTAAACAACGAACATTTTTACTTACCATAATTAAGGCAATTTTTTTTAGATTAAGATAAAATCTCGGCACCTGGCGACTCAAATTCATTGCCAGGGTAAGCCCGATAATACATTAAGTTAGATTAACTAGGTTGACTACGACTAATATAAACACTTTGAGAGTAAGAAAAAACATTACGGCACCGTGTAGGGTAAGCCCGATCACACATCAAGTAAAACAATCATGTGTAAAGAGAACATGACATTAATAGTGGCCACAGGTTAACACTAATCATGCTATTTTTTTTCAGGGGAAAAAGAGCTTCAGCCAGTGAACACACTGACACAGTAGCCGATATGCAATATTCATATGTTTTCTTAACCTCTCCATTTTTCAGGCGTCGTCACCAGGAATATGGCACTGGTGACTATGATTTCACTGCCATACAGCAGCAGCATGTTATTTGTGCCATGATATTATTGTGTACCACCTTTACGCACTAATTTGTATTAGCAATTCGTATTCATCCTCACACACAACCCAACACATACACCTCCATTTTTTTTACAGCTACACTCCAGAAATCTGAACAGCAGGGTTGACACCTGTGGGGTATCAGCCTTGCTGACAGATCGACATAAACAAAGAACATAAGGCGTCAAAGATGCGACGCAAAATACGGCAATGAGGGCGCAACCGATCTGTGGTGGCGACTCTCACTGTCAAGTGTGAAGGCATTCGCCCACAGAGAATGGTTCACAAAGTAAGGGTATATATCAGCGGCACGACCACTAAGCTACACCGGGAAACGGCCGGACAGGATTAGCCGTGGGACGGCACTTAAATACAAAAGGTAGCGTGCACGCAAGTTACAATAGACACGGCCGTCTAGGTATAGCATAATTAATAATTAACATAGATAGATATAAGTATATAATGTAATATAATGTAATACAAAATACGGCAATATTGTTCAAAGGCACTACACACAAAATTATGATACCACACATTGTGAACACACATATTCTTGTCAAACACATGTACACCATGATTATGATTTGTTTCTTTAATTTTCCTTCTTCTAACGTCCCAATTAATAAAGGTGTTCCGTTTTATCCCAACACAATAAACATATTTTAAATATTTCCTTGAACTTATACCCTGGAACACCTATTTTTTCTACGTCTTCCATCTTTCACATTGCAGGGAGCAATAATTTCCCCAAGACAGAGGCGGACGGCACAATCACCCGTCCAGCCCTGGGTTTTTCCTCCCTGCACAACAATATATTACATAATGTTTAAAACCATGTATTTTTTGTGGAACTTTTTATATATTGCAAATGCCAAATTTTTTTCCTCATGCACTGTTTTAATATGTCAAATGTATATGTATATCCCAAAACCCACCCCTCTGAACACGAACTGATCTCACATCTACACGACATCCCTACATCAACACATCACCACCTCTACACGGAACAGAAGAAACGAAGATCAGACACAAGGAAGATTCCACTACGACCTACTACGACGACACCCCAACTCCACGTTCCGTTCCCGTTCGCGGGGACGCGAACTAAACAGAGGAAGAGGCTTGTACAGGCCCCCAGGGGGTTGCACCCCCTGGAAGCCACCCTCCATCATCTATTAAAACCACCCCTAACTGGCAAATCTCATAAGTCCAGAACAACATCTTTCACACAGCAAGGGCAGCTAACCAGCCTGGAAGGCTTGCCAAACACTTGCATCACACCATAAACAGCTACACTATAACTAACTGGGGCAGCTATGCCAATGGAATGCTGACGGTACAACACCAAAGCCTATAAGAGGAAGGCCTTAATGAGGACACACTCTCTCTCGATTATCAGTCATACAGTGTGTCAGCCGGAGGCCCTAGTTGTTATCATCAGGTGAGTCAGCAGTGTTCAGAGATCCTATATTTTGTAACCTACTCCACAAACTTGTACACTCAAACTTATAACATTTATTACATTCCCCTAAAAGGGACTCACAATTCCATATCCACTGACCAATAAATACTTGGTCAGTACACTACACTTGTCTTACTAATTAAACGCCTATTCACGTCCTAACGCCCTTCCTGATTCCCGCCACGAGTGACCGTGACAATAGTAGCCAAATAGTTGCTAGCTCAAGTCTCATTGTACTTCCCGCAGCGGCCCGACTGCCTAAGCAGCGAGCCGCCCACATAGCTGACGCACGCACGTCAGTTATATAACTCTCTCCAACCAGCTGAGAGGCTAGTACATTAACCTGTACACAGAGGTTCATCCCCTGGAATACACTTACGTCTTTATAGGAGCATCCCCTAGCATCCTAACACTAAACAACACTCTACACTGGTCAGCTTACCCAGCCACGGGAAGCTGCCCCCCCCCCCCCTCAAGGAATCACTCTCCAAATCAGCACAATAACACATCCGTTTTAGATCTAACTACCCCAACTAAAGGATCTAAAACAGTATCCATTTAGTAGCTCACGAACATGCCGAAAATGTGACAGTCGTGGCCTGCGCAAATGAACTTGGCAGTGTCATTCCTCCCTTGATTTTATTCAATGGTAAAAGATGAAAACCAAGATACAACGGCGGACATCAACCTGGATCAGTAAGCAAGATGAGTAACAAAGCAAGCATATCAACCGCGGAGTTCGATGATGATGATGATGATGATGATGATGATAATTGTCGTTTTAAGGGGCCTAACATCTAGGTTGTCGGCCCTTAATGGTTTGTGTGATAGTGAAAATGAAAGATGATCAAATGAAACTTACAACTAAAACTAACTACTGACTTAAAAACTACACGAAGAAATGGGAAACAAAATGCCGTCAACCCTCGAAGAATGAGCATCGAGGGACATGGAAGGCAGGAGAGCCTCTGCGGAATTCGTCAAATGGCTTGATCATTTCGCCAACTTCAAACCACCCGGCCCAACTCTTTTGATTCTCGATGGTGCAACTTCTCATCTCGATATCAGTATTGTTGACAGGGCTGATCATCATGGAATCACATAATTCTATTTGCCCTGGAACACTATATATGAGCTCCAGCCTCATATAAGTCAGTTTCCCATGTCTTCGAACATTACTGTAATCAACAGTTGCTGCCGTTTAGGGACTAGGAACATGACAGGAAACTAACAAAGGACATGTTTCCTTAAGTATTTAATCCCGGCCAATATCACAAATGGTTTTCGAGCAATTGACTTTGGCCTTTCGACAAACGTGCCATCCCCATTGAAACCTCTGCTCCAAGCTTGGTCACATACGAGGATGACTCCGAAGATGATGGTCCTCTTGCTGAGAGATAGCTTACTGTACCTACAACCCGTGAAAATGGCCTTGGAATGTTCCCTAACGACTACCTTCACAACTACACCCACAAAAACACGGATTCCCAGTAAATAGCCAAACACCATTCCAAGTCATCAATGACAACACTCAAAATGAAAAGGAAGCGGACCTTAGCACCTCGAAAAAAAAAAGCTCTGACCCACAAGGTCCATCTGGTCGACTTGGAGAACCGTCAACTTCAGGGCAAGAAAACACTAAAGATCAAGTGTTTTGAAGTGTGCGGTTTGCCTGTAGGATTTTGTGGCAGACATGTATCACGTGTGTGGTTGTTGGGTACATGACGAATGTGTAGTTTGTGTGTTCTAACTGTGCATCATACTGATCTGTTACATTGTTGGTCTTATTATATGCACCTGCTGGTTATCAAGTCCAATGACATTGATTCTCTTGCCGTGCCGTATTTGAATAATGCTTCTCCGTCAGTATTTCTTGTGCTCAGTTCTTGAAGAAATATGCTGTTTTCCATGGTTGTTTTTCAATGTTGTTTTTCCCTTAATCCCATTCGTTCAAGGTTAAATTGTGTTTATTCTTTTGTGGACCATTATAACCCTGGTACCTTATTTACAAACTGGAAGAGGGAATAGGAAAATAAAGGGCATTGCGAAATAAATGATACAATGTACAAAACGCCTTCTACCCTCCAAGAATGACGATTGAGGGACTTGGAAAGATGATGATGATGATGATGATGATGAAGATGATGATGATGATGATGATGATAACTCTTGTTTAGAGGGCGCCTAACATCTAGGTTATGGGCTCCTAATGAAATGAAATGTTATTTATTTATTTATTTATTTATTTATCAATATGAAGGAACACAGGCACCAGCCCAAATACATTCCTTCTTGACATTATCTGATTAAATAACAACATGCATCAGTGGAAAATAGAGAAAACAGATTACACAAATTACACAAATGAAGAACAGAACATAAATACTACAAAGGAGATCGTGAAAATATAAACCATAAAATGAAAACAAAACTGTACAAAGTAGAAAAAAAGAATATAAAAAAATAAAGGAGAAAAGAGTACCCAGTATTCAAGGAACAGCTGCTTTTACTTGTTTATTGAATAAGTTAGCGCCAGCGAATAAATCTACTTGAACATCAATTGAATTATAAAATGATAATATTTTAACTAAAGGCGAATTAGAATGGTGAACACTTTTAGATCTTGGGATGTGAAAGAGTGCTTGCTGTCGAGATCTTACTTGTGGTACATGAAAAGTGATGAATTGAAATAATTCTTGGCAGTCAACTTTTCCAGTTAAAATTTTCCTCAGCAGTTGCAATGAACTTAAAGACCTTCTACTTTTCAAGGACTTGAAATTTAACAAATTTCGTAAAAACTGAGTCGAAGTATCAAATGGACAAAATACATTGAACGTCTTATAATACATGTATCTTAGAAATTTATTTTGCACAATCTCAATGTGATGAATTTGATCTTTATAAAAGGGATCCCAGATTACTGCTGAATATTCTAACTTGCTTCGAACTAAACTTTCATATAACTTAACAATTACTCCAGTTTTAGTAAATAATTTGGAGTTTCTAATCACAAAACCAAGCATCTTGTTGGCCGAACTAATTATATTTGCAATATGGTTATTAAAGGTTAATTTGCTGTCATAAATAATTCCTAAATCATTTGTCGACGGTACAATTTCGAGTGCTGTTTCTCCAATACAATATTTAGGATTTATATACTCCTTCTTCCTTGTAAATACCATGACTTTACATTTTTTTACATTAAGGACTAAATTATTACTAACACACCAAGCTACAATATTATTAACATCCCTCTGAAGGTCATTCTCGTCTCTCAAGTTGTATATGGTCTTATATAGCTTTACATCGTCAGCAAATAATAAGCAGTCAGAGTAACATAGAATATTAGGCAAATCATTAACCAAAATTAGAAATAGAAGAGGCCCAAGATTAGATCCTTGTGGGACACCAGAAGAACTAACAATATTACCTGAAATTTCACTTCTGAAACAAACAAATTGCTGTCTAAATTTTAAGTAGGAGCATAACAATTGAAGTAATGGTTTAGCAACACCAAACTGGTACAGCTTTGTCACCAGAATTTTATGGTCTACTTTGTCGAAGGCCTTTTCTAAGTCCATGTATATCACGTCAGTTCTTCTATTGGTATCTAATGCATTGTAAACCTTTTGAGTAAAACCCAGCAAATTTGTAATAACTGATCTGCCGGGCATAAAGCCATGCTGATATTGTGAGAGCTCAACCTTAATATGATTGTAAATCTTAGAATATAAAATGTGCTCAAATACTTTTGCTATAGCATTTATCACTGAGACAGGGCGGTAGTTCGATATCATTTCAGAGTTGCCTCCCTTTAGGATTGGAATAATTCTAGACATTTTCAACTTTCCAGGAAAGCTTGACGTCTTTAAAGAAAGATTAAAGATGAAGGCTAACTGAGAAACCAATAAGTCCACACAGCCCTTGATTATGTAAGGTGGTATGCCATCAGGCCCACAGGATTTCTTAGGCTTTAATTTTCTATTTATAGTTGTTCTTACTTCATCCACCGTTATATGAGTCACGTTCAGCATATCAACCCTGGGCAAAACAGGAAATTCATTCAAAGACAAATGATCCACGTTATAAGTAAAATTCGTTTTGATATATACTGAAGAGAAATACTCAGCAAACCCATCTGCAATACTTCCAGCTGTATAATGATTTCCGTTTAGTATAAATGTGTAGTCGCGTGTACGTGATTCCCGCTTGCTTTTAACATACGTCCAAAACTGATTAATGTTATTCTTAACTCCATTTTCCAGACTATGAATGTAAACAGCATAAGCCATTCGTAATTTTGTTTTTAGTTCCGATCTAAGCTGTCTAAATCTTTCATCATAATATTTCGAAAAACGTCTTTTTGCAGCACACTTTTTCTTAATTTTTATGGTTTGGATAATATCTCGTGAGAACCATACTGGATATTTGGATTTTCGAATGAATTTCTGCTTAGGTACACAATTTTCAAAACATTTGTAGAATGAAGAATAAAAGAAATCAACAGCATGATCAACATCCTTAAATGTGTACAGTAAACTCCAGTCTAAATCTCGTATGTTGCAATAGAGTCTCAAAAAATCAGCCTTTTTGAAGTTGTAATATTCACGATTAATTCTAGGAAGCAATGGAACCTTTTTAATGGGTGGTATTGCTAAATAAAGTGCAGGGTGATGTAAGTCTTCAGGTACCAACGGGAATTCTTCGTGCTTTAAATCTATTTGAATATTACCTAAAACCAAATCCAATGTCTTGAAATTAGAATTTTGAATATTGTTGTGCGATGTTAATCCAAGATACGAGAAGAACTGGAATAACCGACGACAGACCGTGGACCCTTCATTAAAATTATAACCGGCGTTGCTAATTTCAGGTACGTTGAAATCGCCCACAATCAGGCAGTCAGATGTTATAAGACTATCAACGTTTTCAATGTAATTAAAGTATCCTTCATATACAGAGAGTTTAGAGGAGGGGGTAATGTAAACAACATTTATGAATAATTTACGAGTATGACCCTGAATATAAAGAGTTAAGGATTCGCAGTGTTGTTCATTATAGATAGAACATAATTTGGATTTATACCCCTTTTTGACTGCTACGGCTACTCCTCCACCTCTAGACTTCCCAGATATAAACATATCCCTATCATTTCTGAACATTACATAACGATCATCTCATAACTCACTATCCATAATATCCTGACCCAAGAAACTCTCTGTTAATACAATTATATCATAGTCACAACAAAGTAGATTTTTAAGAAACACGTCAGTTTTTGTCCTTAGGCCCCGAACATTTTGATAATAAATGGACAATTCATTTACAGACATTAGTATACAATAAAAAATATAGTGAATAAAAAACTGATATAACTAAATATAAATCAATAATGCATACCAAAGTATTAAGAGGAGCCAACGGACTATTAAATACATTTCTGTGCCAGTACATCGAAATCACAACTTACTCAGGTCCTCGTTAGTACTGATGACATGAATTGGACTCCCTTCTAATTTCCTAATCATGATCTTTCCACTTCTACTAACCCAAAGGTATTTATAGCTCTTTTCCCGCTGCAGTTGCTTAGCCTTTGCAAATAAAACTCTTCTAGCTGGGGCAAGTGATTGATTAATATATATTGGGCTGGAAGTTGACATACCAAGGTGTGTTGTAGAAAGGGTCCGCTTAACCTTTCGTTTGGCAAGAAATTGCTCCTTGTGGGTCCTTCTAACAAATTTAACAATAATTCCTGAAGTGGGACGATTGTGAGCCTTTTTCAGACGATGACAGGCATCAATCATGTCCTCCTTCAAATTTAAATCTAAAGCCTTGCCTATATTAATGACAGTCTGTACGACATCTTCATTAGGGGACTCTGGAACACCAAATATTTCCACAGTGTTTGACCTTGAATATTGCTCAAGGTCATCACACCTCGATGCGAGATTATTTGCTACATTCGTCAGACGTCTGTTTTCGGATACTAAATTGTCTATGATTGTTTGTTGTCTATCAATAATTTCCTGCTGTTTACTGATAAGTTTGCTACTTTCATCCAATCTGTCATGACAGACATCAATAGATTTCCCCAGTTGCCTCTCAATGTCAGTAGTAGACTTGTTTACACTGTCCAATTTCTCCTGCATAGATAGTAATAGTTTGTATATTTCACCAACAGATGGCACCACGGACGCGGGCTGGTTTTCACTATGTAAACTCTCACGCCTCTTACTATAGCACTGTTTACACCTCCATAATTGGCTCTGCGATCGCATATACTCTACATCCGCTTCTTTGAGATTCACACATTTACTGTGAAACCAATTATTACATTCACTGCACTGAATTTTGGCTGTTACGTCTTGTCTTGGCACTGCCTTTGAACATTCCAAGCAGGTACTCATCGCTACACTCTTTGGATATACAGTATCGACTTGAAAGGCAAAGATGTGACAGTGAGGATACCCCTATACTTCAGTTGAATTAGGTTGGTAATACTGGTGTTCTAGTGTTTACATGCACATAACGACTATAAAAACTGCTCAATTTGGCAATTATGTGAATATCTACCGGTTTACATTATATATTAAATATTCCTGAGTAACTTACTGCACTCGTAGACACATGTTTAAGTCGTTCCACTTAAAAATTCACCAGAAACAACTCTATTTACACGGAGCACAAACTGACCCGACCGCCTTACGCCATGGAGATATAAACGGCCCACTGCCAGAGATGAAAATGAATATGGTTTGTATAAAACAGACAGTGGGCCCCAACAACAATGCCTTATTTGGATAAAAGGATACAAACAGGATGATAAAAACAATAGAGCAAATAAGGCATATTAAACAATTAAAATGGATATGGACACAATAAAAACACAAAACAGACTAAAACTAAACGAAGAGTCTTAAACTATATTAAAACTTTAAAAACTAACCACGCTTCCTCATGATCCATATGACGCGGTCTACTGACCATAGAACAAGGGATTTTGAGAGCTCTTCGCAGATCGGTCAGGTACACACACTCCAAGAGATGGTGCGCCACAGTAAGATGGGCACCGCAGAAACTCACAGGGGGAGACTTGGAAAGACGTAGAGCCATGAAAGGCAGATAGAAAGGGAAAGAGGTGAGGGTCCGCCCCACAGGCAATCACATGAAGTCTTGTTTTGCTGACCTCAAACCTGGGAAGAACAGCGTTTTAAGCCCAGAACAAGAACTCTAGCTTGAAGAAAGAATCACACGTTTTGCAGTAATAGGATTTCCTTTGAAACCAAATATACATTATTACGCAGATGTGTTTTCAAGTCTGTTGAAAAGAATGAAATACCACCTCCTTTTAACTAGGAGTCACAGATGACTGGTAGGGAGTGGTACCGTGCATTTAAAAAACCGTCACCCGCGTCTTGCTGAAAGAAAGGCGCAGGCAATGACCCCAGCAAGGGCTCAAAAACTCAACCCTGTGATCGTGGATGATTATTGCGGAAATCAGAACACTGTTATGACTTAAATTGGTGTTCGAAAGAGTCCCCAAAATATTGTCAACGTGGATGAGAAAGGTGCGAGGTAGACATTACAACACCAGCAGTCAGTAGTTGCTTTGCAGGAGCGAAACGTATCCACTTAGTTGCTCACGAACATGCAAAACAGGGAAAACCAGACGCAGCTCAGGAATCCCTCGTGGTTGCCAACAGAGAGCCATTGAGGGTGCAGCAATATCCAGGGTGCACCATAAGTAGTGGGGCTACACAACACCGCCTCCTGCAGAGCCTTGAGTAGAAGACGGTGATATCACGAGAAGTTAATGAATGAAGAATGAAGGATTAAGAATGATGAGACAAGGGTCAATTCTGGCGGGAAATTGAGACACCCTAGGCCTTGGATCCCCTATTACCGTTGGAGTCGGAAGAGAAAAATAGTTGACCAAGGGAGGTCTACTGGAAAGATGATATTCATGATAATTGATTTTAAGGGGCCTAACATCTAGGTTAGCGGCCTCTAATGATATGGAGATAATGAAGAAAAACATGTTATGACATTAAATTATGATGATGATAATTGTTGTTTTAAGGGGCCTAACATCTAGGTTATCAGCCCTTAATTGTTTGGGTGATGTGAAAGATGAGAATCAAATAAAAACTATAACTAATACAACCTACAGACTTACATATTATAAGATGATGATGAGATGATAATTGTTGTTTTAAGGGGCCTAACATCTAGGTTATCGGTCCCTTATGGTTTGGGTGATAGTTAAAATGAGAGATGATCATATGAAACGTACAACTAAAACTAACTACTGACTTATAAACTACACGAAGAAATGGGAAACAAAATGCCGTCAACCCTCGAAGAATGAGTATCGAGGGACATGGAAGGCAGGAGAGCCTCTGCGGAATTCGTCAAATGGCTTGATCATATCGCCAACTTCAAACCATCCGGTCCAACTCTTTTGATTCTCGATGGTGCAACTTCTCATCTCGATATCAGTATTGTTGACAGGGCTGATCATCACGGAATCGCGTAATTCTATTTGCCCAGGAGCACTAAACATTAGCTCTTGCCTCTGGATAAGTCAGTTTGCCGTGCCTTCGAACATTACTGTAATGAACAGTTGCTGCCGTTTTGGGACTAGGAACATGACAGGAAACTATCAAAGGACATGTTTTCTTAGGTATTGTACAGGCCCGGGGGGCTGTACCCCCTGAGAGCAACCCCCCATCTTCTACTAAAACCACCCCAACTGGCAACATCATAAGACCAGAACATCAGCTTTACACGGCAAGAGGCGACCAACCAGCTCGGGAGGTTAGCCAACCACTTGCAACACATTCATAAACATTAACACTACAACTAACTGGGGCAGCTACAATGGCGTAATGCTGACCATGCAGCACCACAAAGTATAAGAGGTGGAGTCCTAATTGGAGCCGGGATCTGTTATACAGTGTGCGTCGCCGAAGGCCCTAGCCGCCGCCCGTTCCAGTTGCATCATCAGGTGAGACTCAGCAAAGTGCTCAGAATCCTTTATTTTGTACACTCTTACCCAAACTTGTATACATCACTTGTATTTCACATTGGCATAAGTCTTCCCAAAAAGGGACATACAAAACCATTTCAACTGACCAATAAATACTGGTCAGTAAGCTACACATTGCATTCATAATTACACTCTACCTCACGTCCTAATACCCCTCCTGAGCTCCGTCACGATTGACCGTGACCACAGTAGCCAGTAATTGCTTGGTCAAACTCCATTGTGTTTCCCGCACGCGACTGCATAGCAGCGAGCCGCTGACATAAGCACGTCTATTATATCACTCACTCCGTCCAGCTGTCAGACCAGCACAGCAGCCTGCAGCCAGAGGACCATCCCCTAACAAATACTTACGTCTTTATAGGAGCACCCCCTAGCATTCAAACACTAAACAACACTCTACACTGGTGGTGTATTCTTTGAATACACGGTACCTGAGATATAATTTTTATTGCTCTTTGCATGTTCATTTCTTCCTTCTTCTTTGTCAAACACCAACAGTGATCATCTGTTTTCTCCTTGTTGGGCATATCTCTTATGTCTTCATAAGTATGTTTCAGATATATAACTTCTGTGACCCACCTAGCGTCACCTCGCAGCGAATCTCTGAAGCTCCTCAACTCTTCCTGGTGCTAGAGGACTTACTTATCCATTTGGCCACCAGATCCTGTACCATCGCCAGCTATTTTCTCCTTGAGCAAGAGGACTACGTCTACTTCTTTACTCACCATGCTGCGCTAGTATCATCTGTTATCAACTCTTAGAAGATCAGCTCAGCAAGAAATTAATTTTTTGTATCAAAGTTGGCAATGTTTATATGTTCTCCTTTTGTCTCCTACCCCCCCCCCCCCCACTCCTTCCCCCTTTTCTTGGTCCCTCCGTGCTCCGTTGAGCCGCTCTCACTTCTTAGTCTGCAGTTGACTCGTTCAGTCAAAGCCCCGCTCGAGCTTGCCTCCTCAAACCAAGAGGCTCACACTCTTCTACGCCATGTTGGCAAAGTAGTAGGAAACTTCAACTTCAACATGAAATCAAGATAAGTACCATTTTAAAGGTTTTAACCTCATCTTCATCATTTTATCTACATGCTTTTATAGATTATTTTATAGACAGCGTGAGATTACTTGTGGGGCGGTAATCATTCTTCGCGAGATTTGCCATGTTGAGCTTCTGCTTGTATAAGCCAACCTTACTAAAAAAGAGCTTTTCTTAAGCTATTTAAACGAGAAATCCTCTCGCTACGTGGGATATTATTTAGTACCCGCTGTCTATAAATATAAAGCTATTTCCTCCGTTGGATTTTCTCAACCCCATTTTCTGCTAAGGTTGTTCTGGAACCTTCGAGATCTTGTTCTCTATCTGCGAGTCTTGCCGTCAAGTATTGTTCACGCACTTGTGAAAATGCTAGTTAAAATGAGGAATCTTCCTCACAAATTTTTGCAATAGCTAACTTTCCTCCACCGCTGGAACCTCTGGAACATTCTATGGCGCATTTAATTGTAAATCACAACTTTTTCAAGAAATAGACTCTCACCTATATAGTGCAATCAGTTATTTCCATAATTGCAATAACTTTCTTTTTCATGAACTTTAGTGTTTCTATAGTGAACTTTGCATCCATCTTCATAGACTATAGTGATAAACAGTGCTTGCTCCACGTTTCTACCGCGTCGCGATCGTCCGGTTATATTAAATACGGCCATGAACATTGATCCTATATCCCAATGATCTTTCCTCAACCTTCTACTAACCATCATTATTAATAAAATTGTAACTTTCTATAAGGTGTCACTCACAAGGTGCCCTTCCCTCTTTGCTAGTTTAACATTAATTAAATTCTGCATAATTGCTTGTGTGATACAAGTTTTAAATTTACGTTGTTCCTTTCCCATAATCAGGGAAAACAATTCTTTAAACTCTTGAGCGAGTCATGTTCAGGTTTCACGAAATGGAAACTGTCCCATTTGGCGAGTGATTCCTGCCCAAACTTGGGAAGTCCAGAACTTTCCCTTTCACTTTCTGCAGGTTTCACAGTAAGTGACCTGCCCTCTTTGTATAATTCTCATATATTAATTCTGTATAAATATAAGAAGTTGTAGGAACTTCTATCTTATTTTTCATGTTGTTATTATTGTTATTTTCAAAGTTGTCACTTTCTCTAGAACATTCTCTCCTGAATTTCTTAAGGTGCACTTTTGTACTCCAATTCACGTTCAAGCTTTAATTATTTCATTGCTCATTTGTTTAAATCTTATAAAGATTTTAGAAACATGTAAGGTTTGAAACCTTGTAAATTGTCAATTGCCTGGAGCAACCTTTTAATGTTGAGAGGTCTGCGACCCTATTTGTTAAAGAGTTCAAACGAACTATGTTTATTAAAATTATATTGCATAATTGTTAATTTCCTCAAACTTTTTCTAATTGTAAAATAAACAAATCTTTTCCCTCCACTTTTTCATTTACGAATATAAAGTTTAGGCAAAATCCTGTCTTCCTTGACTCTCCTCACTCAATGATATTAAAATCATTAATAGAGCTTTCACCATTTGTTGCATTTGAGCAAGAACTCTTAATTTTCACCTCACTAAAGTTCTTCTTAGCGTTAATAGCTAATTCTAATTGGCCCGTAAGGCAAGTAAAGCTCGCTAAGCCAGCTACCTGCTTGTGGAGACCCTCTCCGAAAACTTATGGTCAATTTTATAAAAAATAAGTGTTTCTTTTTGTCTAAACTTTTAGCCGGCTCCTCGCTGAGTAAAAGCTTAGCCATTTTCCAATGCAACCATTGGTTCATTTACCAAGATTACCCAATAAGGCATAATCTTTTATCATTTTCCTTTTTAGAGACACTTGGTCGCCCTTACAGGAACTCCATAATTTTGGAAATTGAAAATACCAAGCTTGAGTTAAATCATTGGCATTCTTCGAATTACTTTGTAAAACCTAATTTCTTTGAGAAGACATACAGTAAATTTGTTCCTCTTAGTCTTGCCAGACCAGCACTCTTCCCCATAGTAGTTTTATATATGCTTGAGAGGGATTATACGAAAGCCACTCTCTTGCAAACAGCCCAAGTTCTATCTGTGTTTCTCGTCAGCTTAGACCAAGTCCTTACTCATTTTAGGTATCCGAAAGAGGATTTTTGGTGGCAACCACCTTTAAGTGTGTTTAACACTAAACTTATTAATTTTGTGGGACTCTCCTCCTATTTTTCTATCCTTCTTTTCCAATCCAAACTCTACTTCCTTCTCTTAATCATCTTCCCTTGGTGGGTGGGTTATTCCTCAGCCAATAAACTACCCAAAATTTGGTGCCGAAACCCGGGAGAGCCCATTTTTTCTTTTCTCTTTTTAAAATAGTGTCATTTGACAATACTTTGCATATTTCTAATATCTGTGTTGAATATTTCAGCTATAACCACATTGTGCAAAGCCTGTGAACGGGAAAGAGGCCGCTCCTGTCTCCTATGGTGTGTCCCATTCTTTCTACTCATTCGTTGCTGCCAGCTTGACAGCATTTCCAAGGTTCCACAGTTTCGTGAGTTACATCTTCATTTACCTTCTTTAATATGGCTCCCACTGATAAGGATAAGGATGAAAAACTTACTTCTAAACGAGCATCCTATAAAGGGCAAATTACCCGATTCAGAAGGTACATAAAAGAGTTAGATCCCTCAGACGCGCAATTAGATTTGTTGAAACATCGTGTAAAGGATTTTGAACGTTCTTATGAAAACTACTGTAACATTCAAACTGAAATTGAAACTTGCATGCTCAATCAAACAGAAGATCGTGTCGAAGTAGAAAACTTATATTACGAAGGCATAGGTTCTGCTTTCAAAATAATACGCCAACTCGAAGAAGAGCAGAAAAAGGACGCTTCTGTTCTTGGTTCCCTTCACGAACCCCAAACTTCTTTCCGTGAGGGCACTCACAAGCCCAAACCTACTTTACCGAAAATTGATTTACCCCATTTTTCTGGAGATGAATCCACTTGGGATTCTTTCTATGAATTATTTTGCTCCCTTGTTCATGACAATGAAGACATTCAAGTCATTTACAAGTTTCATTATTTGAGATCTATCCTTCGAGGTCAAGCTTTGCAGTTAGTTGAAGCACTTCCTCTGCGTGCCGAAAATTACCCCATTGCCTTTAACTTATTAAAAGAAAGATATGGAAATTCACGTTTACGTATTCAACGCCATATTAAGGCTCTATTTAACCTACCTGCGTCACAGCACAATGACGTCACTAGTTTGCGTACTTTAATTGACACTACCCAACTCCACGTTAAAGCTTTGTCCCAATTAGATCAACCTACTGAACATTGGGATACTTTCCTAATACATTTAGTAGTTTCTAAAGTTGATGCTGCTACCCTCAAAGCTTGGGAAATTGAACTTTCTAAGGAAGACGACTACTCTTACGAGCATTTAGTCACTTTCATAAACGCTAGATGCCAACTTTTAACCGCTCTAGCTAATCAAAGTGAACCTTCATTTCCTAGTTCCAAATTCGAATTAATGTCCATCAAATCCAAAAGTGAACGCTCAGCGTCCAATACCCAAAAACCCGGGTCCAGCTCATCCAAATTTAAATCAAACTCCACTGGTTACCCAACTAGGTCTAGTGAACGTCGTGTTGCTAGCTCTATTGTTTTAAACACGCAAAGCGAACCTCGCAAAAGTTTAAACGAACCTGTAAAGTGCATACTTTGTAAAGATCCCCATGCCCTATACCTTTGCAAATCCTTTAAAGAAATGTCAGTCGATGACAGACGAAAATTAGTTTCCCAGAATAAACATTGTTTCAACTGCCTAGCGCCCACGCATTCTGCTTCTAACTGTAAGTCCACAAGACTTTGCTACCATTGTGAAAAGGCTCATCATTCTCTGCTACATCGTCATGATCAGGCAAGGTCATCGACAGCATCTACTTCGCCGAAAAATGATAGTGCTAACAATTCTAATGCTTCATCTTATATTCAAAATGCCAAGTCCATTCGCAGTGCTCAAGTATTGTTGTCTACTGTCCAAATCGAAGTTCAGGATAACTTTGGCAACTGGGTCCGTGCACGCGGTCTTCTAGACTCAGCGGCAACTCATGATTTTGTGTCCAATTCCTTGATTAAAAAACTAGGCCTACCTGTAAAACCCACTTCTATCAACGTGTCGGGCATCAACAGCTCAAAATCGCAAGCTTTACAATTCTCAAAGCTAACTATAAGAGATACTTGTCATAGAAACAACTTTCTTAAACTTAATTGTCTAATTCTTAATAGCATTGGAGAAGACACTCCAAGTCACTCTGTGGATATTTCAGGGTTAAACATTCCCTCGCATTTAAGGCTAGCCGATCCTTGTTTTAATATGCAGAACCCTATTGACATACTCTTTAGTGCCAATGTTTTCTGGAATTGCCTACGTAAACAGGTTCGTAAGTTATCCTCAAACGTGGTCGCCAGAGACACTAATTTTGGATGGATCGTCACAGGGCAACTTCCCCATTATTCTCCTCAACCCGCATCGCAATGTTACTTCTCCAATACTGACCTGGAACAGTTCTGGAGGCTTGAAAATGTCGATTCTCCTAATGTAACCTCTTCAGAAAATGAATTCTGTGAGCAACTTTTTTTGAACACCACCACTCGTTCTTCTGATGGCCGGTTCGTCGTTCAAATGCCAAGATTACATAATCCTCCTAAACTTATCAACTCTCAGCCTAAAGCTCGAAAAGCTCTTTTCCCCATCGAGAGCAAATTCAAAAAGGAACCTCTTGTTAAACAACAGTACACTGATTTCATGGATGAGTATGAAAGCTTAGATCATATGGAAGTTGTTAACAAATCCAATGATGAATTGCAACCCCCAATTGAAACAGTTTATTTAAATCATCATCCCGTGTGGAAAAACCCTCTTGTAAAAGATAAAATTCGAGTTGTTTTCAATGGTTCATCACCCGACGTTAATGGCAACAGCCTTAACGACACTCTTTATTCTGGTCCTGCTATTCAATCAGATTTATCTGCTATACTCTTAAACTTTCGATTATTTCCCATAGCTGTCATAGCCGACATAAAACAGATGTACCGTCAAGTGTTAATTCAACCAGAACAACGAGATCTTCAAAGAATCTTGTGGCGTGATGAAACCAGTAAGCCCATTAAGGTGTTTCGCTTGAAAACGGTTACTTATGGCTTAAAACCCTCTGCTTTCCTTGCTATCCGCTCCCTACACTTGCTAGCCTCTCAAGATGGTCATTTATTTAACCCCAAAGCCTCTGAAGCACTAACTACGTCATTCTATGTTGACGATTATTTGCAATCCTTCCCCTCTTTGGAGGAAGCTTCTTTTGTATCTTTAGAACTTCAGGCATTACTAAGGAATGGAGGTTTCCCACTCCATAAGTGGAACTCCAACTCCCCTGAGTTTCTCGCTCAGTTTCCCATCGAAGACGTAGATCCTTCTTCTGTCGAAATTTGTGGTAACTCCGAATCTATAAAAACTCTAGGAGTTCACTGGTGCACTAGCACTGACACTCTTATCTATAAAGTTTCGCTCGCAGAAGAGCTTCCTAATACAAAAAGACAAATTCTCTCTGAAATTGCAAAAATTTTTGATCCACTTCAATTCCTTGCTCCAGTTATCGTTATAGCCAAACTCTTCATGCAAGAGCTGTGGTCGCTTAAATGTGAATGGGATGACACTGTCCCTCTTTCTTTTCTTAATCGTTGGCTCTCGTTTCGCAGCAATTTGCTGGATCTTGCCCTTATTGAAATTCCCAGGAATTTAATCAGCTCTCATTCTAATGCATCTTTTTTCCTTCATGTGTTCGCGGACAGTTCCGAAAAAGCTTATGGTTGCTGTGCATATTTAGTTTATCACGATTCACTCTATGGATCTCTAGTTTCCAACCTGGTTTGTGCCAAATCGAAGGTCGCTCCTCTTAAAACTATCACTTATCACTTTGCCTAGGCTCGAACTGTGCGCTGCACTCATGGCTGCAGAACTTGTCAAGAAATTACGGGAAGTATTAAAGGTCGAATTCTCGCAAATCTATCTCTGGAGCGATTCCATGATCGCCCTTTCTTGGATCGCCAAGAACCCCTCTCACTGGCAAACTTTTGTTGCAAACAGGGTTTCCAAAATTCAAACTCTTTCTTCTGGATGTCAATGGAGGCATGTTCCCAGTGCGGATAATCCAGCTGATATTATCTCTCGTGGTTGTTTACCCTCTCAATTGGCAGCTTCCCAATTGTACTGGCATGGGCCCTCGTGGCTAATCGAAGAATCTTCCTCATGGCCTTCTAAACCCCCAGCTACAAACTCCAACTTGCCTGACGCTAAAGTACCTCTACCCATTGCTTCGTGTCTTGTTTCCAACGCTTCTCATCCTTTGTTGTCCCGATATTCTTCTTTTCATAAATTATTACGAATTGTCGCCTATCTCCTTAGATGGAAATATCTTGTGGTCGACCAACCTCTTCTCCCTAAACCACACCTTACCAATCATGAATTGAATCTCGCTACCATTAAGATTTTACAACTGACACAGCAAGAAGCCTTTTCTTCTGAATTGTCATTACTTTCTTCTAAAAGAGATCTTCCCAAATCCAGCCGTCTTCGTGCTTTAGCCCCGTTTCTTGATGACCATGGGTTACTCAGGGTAGGTGGAAGGCTCTCGCAATCTTTACTCTCTGAAGACAAAAAGCATCCTGTTATTTTGCCTTACAAACATCACGTAACTTCCTTAATTATACGTGACTTTCATTACCGTAATCTTCATGTTGGTACACGTACTCTGCTTTGCCTCTTAAGGGAAAAGTACTGGATTATAAATGGAATTCATGAAGTTTCTTCTGTAATTCATAAGTGCATTCCTTGCTTTAAAGCGAAACCTAAAATCAATACTCAATTAATGAGCGATCTGCCCTCTTTTCGTTCTTCTCCTATACGCCCATTTGCTTTAACTGGCGTGGACTATATGGGTCCGTTCCAATATCAACGAAACTCTCCTGAAGCTAAACGCAAATTGTTTGGTAAGCTTTATGTTTCTCTCTTTGTTTGCATGGTTACCGGCGCAATCCACTTGGAACTAGTAACGAATGCTTCTACTTCTTATTTTTTATCAGCTGTCTCTCGTTTCACCGCTAGGCGTGGTGTTCTTTCTGAGATGTTCTCTGATAACGCTTCCACCTTTCAGGGCGCAGCTTCCCTGTGGAAGAAAGCTCTCACTTCCTCTCCAGCCATGGAACAAATCTCTAATTTTAGGTAGATTTCATTAGAAAGCTAACTATTGCAATGGGTCCCATGTTTCGACTTCCGGAAAATTTCGACATATCTTCGCGTTTCACATCCCCCAGACCCCAAAACCACCGTCAGTTCAAAAGTTTATATATAATTTATGTATATATATATATATATGTATATATATATGTATATCAGTTTCTTGTGGACACGATAACTGCCGTAATTTTGCACCAATTACTTCGAATTTTTTACCGAAGATGTATACCTATAAAATCTCGGTCGAGTTCGTTACTGGGCTAAATCGGTCGAAGGGGGTGAAAATGGGGGGCTTTTTTCGAAAAAGTGAAATTTCGCTATAACTCTCTTAATACGTGAAATATCGAATCCATTCAAAGTTCATAATATGTGTCGGATAAGTGCCAAAAATTTATGTCAAATAAGTTTTTTGATAGCACCAACCATTGACCAAAGGGGTGGAAAAAAGTGGGTTTTTCGGGAAACATTAATCATATCTCTCTTAATAGGCACAATATCAAAACCGTACAAAATGGACAATATTCCCCTAATAATTACCTAAAACTTTTGTCTGAAAGAATTTTTGATATGACCCACCATTACGCCAAGGGACGAGAAAAATGATTTCGGAATTATAAGAAAATGCCAAGAGCTATCAGTGGTTGCCATGGCAACACTACTAAATTGATGAGGCATGGGCCATCGGACGTTGCCATGACAACGCACTTGCACGAGATCAGATTCAGTATTTCCATCTGACTAAGTGGTTGGTTGGTTGGTTCTTAAGTTTAGGGGCTGCGACAACGTGGTCATGTAGCCCCGTGTACTTTGGGTGTGTGTAGAATCTGTCTGATAACCGGTGTTAATTGTGATGACTGTATTAGTGTGTGTTATCTGTTTGTTAATTTAAGTACTGCAACTAACATTTTTTCAGATAGTTCCTACTTTTGCCGCCAAGCGCCACTGTCAACGACTACGAGGCCAAGTTCAGAACTGAGCTACTAGACGCCGCCACAGTCGGCTCTTGGCAACGAACATAGAAACCTAAGAGCGTTGCATACATTCTTAACCTATCCAATTTAGCTTCACACAGGTGCAATTAGTGGAAGGATCTTTAACATGCCATAAATCTATGACATGGGACCTCCGGCTTTACTTCCCCTCCGAAGGAAGGCATACTGAGGGATATTTAACGCTCTTAAAAAATCCGACGGCTTCGGCCGGGTTTGAACCCGGTATCTTGGGCATAGAAGCTCAGCATGCTACCGACTACGCCACCGAAGCCGCCTGACAAAGTGGGAAGCGGCTTCGGTGACGTAACTGGTAGCATGCTGAATGTCTATGCCCAATGTCGCGGTTTCAAAGCCGGCCGAAGTCGTCGGATTTTCTAAGAGCACTAGAATCCCTCAGTATGCTTTATTTTGGAGGGGAAGTTCCAACGTTCGTTACGAGTTGCTGGTTGGGGTGGCTTCTAGTAGCCAAGTTCACAGCTAGGTGTCGTTGACGGCAGTACCTGGTAGCAACATTAGGAACTACTGCTTGATATTGACCGTCTGCAGTACTTACATGAATTAAGACTAATAGAGCCATTACAATTTACACCGTGTATCAGACAGATTCTACACTCACCCAAAGTACACGGGGTTAGATGACCGCGTTGTCGAAGCCCCTAAACTGAGGAACCAACCAGAGGTAGATTTCATTAGAAAGCTAACTATTGCAATGGGTACCATGTTTCGACTTCCGGAAAATTTCGACATATCTTCGCGTTTCACATCCCCCAGACCCCAAAACCACCGTCAGTTCAAAAGTTTGTATATAATTTATGTATGTATATGTATATAAGTATATCAGTTTATTGTGGACACGATAACTGCCGTAATTTTGCACCAATCACTTTGAATTTTTTACCGAATATGTATACCTATAAAATCTCGGTCGAGTTCGTTACTGGGCTAAATCGGTCGAAGGGGGTGAAAATGGGGGCTTTTTTTTTCGAAAAAGTGAAATATTGCTATAACTCTCTTAATATGTGAAATATCAAATCCGTTCAACATTCATACTATGTGTCGGATAAAGCCCAAAAATGTATGTTTGATGAGTTTTTTTTATAGCACCAACCATTGACCAAAGGGGTGGGAAAAAGTGGGTTTTTCGGGAAACATTAATCATATCTCTCTTAATAGGCACAATATCAAAACCGTACGAAATGGACAATATTCCCATAATAATTACCTAAAACTTTTGTCTGAAAGAATTTTTGATATAACCCACCATTATGCCAAGGGATGAGAAAAATAATTTCGGAATTATAAGAAAATGCCAAGACCTATCAGTGGTTGCCATGTCAACACTACTAAATTGATGAGGGATGAGCCGTCAGACGTTGCAAAGATAACGAACTTGCACGAGATCAGATTCAGATTTCCATCTAAGTGTGAAGCGGCTTCGATGACGTAACTGGTAGCATGCTGAATGTCTATGCCCAAGGTCGCGAGTTCAAAGCCAGCCGAAGTCGTCGGATTTTCTAAGAGCGCTAAAAATCCCTCAGTATGCTTTCCTTTGGAGGGGAAGTTCCAACGTTCGTTGCGAGTTGCTGGTTGCGGTGGCATCTAGTAGCCAAGTTCACAGCTAGGTGTCGTTAACGGTAGTTCCTGGTAGCAACATTAGGAACTACTGCTTGAAATTGACCGTCTGCAGTCCTTACCTGAATTACAGACTAATACAGCCATCCCAAAGTACACGAGGTTACATGACCGCGTTGTCGCAGCCCCTAAACTGAGGAACCAACCAAAATCTCTGCGGTAGATATAATTTTGCGTGAAGAAGTAACAGACCGTTACATAGTTGCACATCAGTGTCGAAACCTTGCATAAGGATAGTGTGACCACAAGTATAAAAATGGACCCCAAATGACAAGAAGGTTACCGTTCCCATAAGACAATAAAATGTTTAAAATAAGCATAAAATGACGAAAAACAAAGTTAATTAAGCTCAAATTATAAAATACCTTCTCGCATTAAATGAGGTCTGATCCTTCTACGAAAATCTGCATTTTCTGCCTATTTTCGCCTATCCCCAAGTTTGTACGGTGAAATCTACCTCCGCCTTCCGGCGTGCCGAGAGGACTTTTTTTCTTATTCAAAAGGTTTCAAATGGCACTTCATACCTCCTTACGCTCCGCATCATGGTGGTAGGTGGGAATCTTGCGTAAAGCTCACTAAACGTCATTTAAGAAAAGTCTTAGGTAATCGAATTCTGACTTACGAAGAATTCAATTCTCTGTCTGTTCTGATTGAAGGTGTTGTTAACTCTCGCCCCTTAACTCCGCTTTCCAATGACCCTGATGACCTACTTCCACTCACCCCTGGTCACTTCCTTATCGGCACTTCTCTTTCTGCCCCTCCTCCTCTTCCCAATTCTTACAGGGATTCTAATCTACCTATCGTTTGGCGTAAACTTGAAGCCCTCCGTAATTCTTTTTGGAAGAGATGGAACTTGGAATATTTAACTTCCTTGCAACGGAGGCAGAAGTGGGTTCTTTCCAGTCCCGACCTTAAAGTGGGGGACTTGGTCTTGGTTAGGGATGTTTCTCCCCCTCTAGTCTGGACTTCCGGTAGAGTGACTAAGTGTTACCCTGGAAGAGATGGGAGAGTCAGGGTGGTCAGAGTCTTGACCATTAACGGTTCGATTACAAGACCCTTGTCTTTGATCGCTCCTCTCCCAATAAATGTGTAACTGTTTATTTGCTCTCTGTTGGTGTTTCCCCCCAGTATGGTGTATTCTTTGAATACACGGTACCTGAGATATAATTTTTATTGCTCTTTGCATGTTCATTTCTTCCTTCTTCTTTGTCAAACACCAACAGTGATCATCTGTTTTCTCCTTGTTGGGCATATCTCTTATGTCTTCATAAGTATGTTTCAGATATATAACTTCTGTGACCCACCTAGCGTCACCTCGCAGCGAATCTCTGAAGCTCCTCAACTCTTCCTGGTGCTAGAGGACTTACTTATCCATTTGGCCACCAGATCCTGTACCATCGCCAGCTATTTTCTCCTTGAGCAAGAGGACTACGTCTACTTCTTTACTCACCATGCTGCGCTAGTATCATCTGTTATCAACTCTTAGAAGATCAGCTCAGCAAGAAATTAATTTTTTGTATCAAAGTTGGCAATGTTTATATGTTCTCCTTTTGTCTCCTACCCCCCACTCCTTCCCCCTTTTCTTGGTCCCTCCGTGCTCCGTTGAGCCGCTCTCACTTCTTAGTCTGCAGTTGACTCGTTCAGTCAAAGCCCCGCTCGAGCTTGCCTCCTCAAACCAAGAGGCTCACACTCTTCGACGCCATGTTGGCAAAGTAGTAGGAAACTTCAACTTCAACATGAAATCAAGATAAGTACCATTTTAAAGGTTTTAACCTCATCTTCATCATTTTATCTACATGCTTTTATAGATTATTTTATAGACAGCGTGAGATTACTTGTGGGGCGGTAATCATTCTTCGCGAGATTTGCCATGTTGAGCTTCTGCTTGTATAAGCCAACCTTACTAAAAAGAGCTTTTCTTAAACTATTTAAACGAGAAATCCTCTCGCTACGTGGGATATTATTTAGTACCCGCTGTCTATAAATATAAAACTATTTCCTCCGTTGGATTTTCTCAACCCCATTTTCTGCTAAGGTTGTTCTGGAACCTTCGAGATCTTGTTCTCTATCTGCGAGTCTTGCCGTCAAGTATTGTTCACGCACTTGTGAAAATGCTAGTTAAAATGAGGAATCTTCCTCACAAATTTTTGCAATAGCTAACTTTCCTCCACCGTTGGAACCTCTGGAACATTCTATGGCGCATTTAATTGTAAATCACAACTTTTTCAAGAAATAGACTCTCACCTATATAGTGCAATCAGTTATTTCCATAATTGCAATAACTTTCTTTTTCATGAACTTTAGTGTTTCTATAGTGAACTTTGCATCCATCTTCATAGACTATAGTGATAAACAGTGCTTGCTCCACGTTTCTACCGCGTCGCGATCGTCCGGTTATATTAAATACGGCCATGAACATTGATCCTATATCCCAATGATCTTTCCTCAACCTTCTACTAACCATCATTATTAATAAAATTGTAACTTTCTATAAGGTGTCACTCACAAGGTGCCCTTCCCTCTTTGCTAGTTTAACATTAATTAAATTCTGCATAATTGCTTGTGTGATACAAGTTTTAAATTTACGTTGTTCCTTTCCCATAATCAGGGAAAACAATTCTTTAAACTCTTGAGCGAGTCATGTTCAGGTTTCACGAAATGGAAACTGTCCCATTTGGCGAGTGATTCCTGCCCAAACTTGGGAAGTCCAGAACTTTCCCTTTCACTTTCTGCAGGTTTCACAGTAAGTGACCTGCCCTCTTTGTATAATTCTCATATATTAATTCTGTATAAATGTAAGAAGTTGTAGGAACTTCTATCTTATTTTTCATGTTGTTATTATTGTTATTTTCAAAGTTGTCACTTTCTCTAGAACATTCTCTCCAGAATTTCTTAAGGTGCACTTTTGTACTCCAATTCACGTTCAAGCTTTAATTATTTCATTGCTCATTTGTTTAAATCTTATAAAGATTTTAGAAACATGTAAGGTTTGAAACCTTGTAAATTGTCAATTGCCTGGAGCAACCTTTTAATGTTGAGAGGTCTGCGACCCTATTTGTTAAAGAGTTCAAACGAACTATGTTTATTAAAATTATATTGCATAATTGTTAATTTCCTCAAACTTTTTCTAATTGTAAAATAAACAATCTTTTCCCTCCTCTTTTTCATTTACGAATATAAAGTTTAGGCAAAATCCTGTCTTCCTTGACTCTCCTCACTCAATGATATTAAAATCATTAATAGAGCTTTCACCATTTGTTGCATTTGAGCAAGAACTCTTAATTTTCACCTCACTAAAGTTCTTCTTAGCGTTAATAGCTAATTCTAATTGGCCAGTAAGGCAAGTAAAGCTCGCTAAGCCAGCTACCTGCTTGTGGAGACCCTCTCCGAAAACTTATGGTCAATTTTATAAAAAATAAGTGTTTCTTTTTGTCTAAACTTTTAGCCGGCTCCTCGCTGAGTAAAAGCTTAGCCATTTTCCAATGCAACCATTGGTTCATTTACCAAGATTACCCAATAAGGCATAATCTTTTATCATTTTCCTTTTTAGAGACACTTGGTCGCCCTTACAGGAACTCCATAATTTTGGAAATTGAAAATACCAAGCTTGAGTTAAATCATTGGCATTCTTCGAATTACTTTGTAAAACCTAATTTCTTTGAGAAGACATACAGTAAATTTGTTCCTCTTAGTCTTGCCAGACCAGCACTCTTCCCCATAGTAGTTTTATATATGCTTGAGAGGGATTATACGAAAGCCACTCTCTTGCAAACAGCCCAAGTTCTATCTGTGTTTCTCGTCAGCTTAGACCAAGTCCTTACTCATTTTAGGTATCCGAAAGAGGATTTTTGGTGGCAACCACCTTTAAGTGTGTTTAACACTAAACTTATTAATTTTGTGGGACTCTCCTCCTATTTTTCTATCCTTCTTTTCCAATCCAAACTCTACTTCCTTCTCTTAATCATCTTCCCTTGGTGGGTGGGTTATTCCTCAGCCAATAAACTACCCAACTGGTAAGCTCTCCCAGTTTCGGGAAGCTGCTCTCAACTAGGAACCACCTTTTAAATTAGCACAGTGACACTAATGTTTTATCCCTAAACTACCCCCCCCCCCCCCCAACTAAGGGATCTAAAACATATTGGTGGAGGCGCTGCTACCACGCACAGTAAGGGTAGGACTCACACAACGAGCCCTCGTGGTAGAAACGACCCCTACCGCACGCAGCCAAGCGAAAAAGTTGAAATTTTTTTTCTGACAGAAAGCATTATTTTTCCTTCACACTAGCACACTAGCTACACAAGGGAATTTTTTTTTTCAAAAAAGATGATGATGATGATGATAATTGTTGTTTTAAGGGCCTAACATCTAGGTTATCGGCCCCTGATGTTTTGGGTGATCGTGAAGATGAAAATGAAAAGCGAACTTAAAACTAAAACTAACTACTAACCTACATACTAGAAGAAGAAATGGAAAAATATAGGAGAATAAGGTAAATAAAAGGACAGAAGGAAAAGAAATGCCCTCAACCCTCGGAGAAGGCGGATTGAGGGACTTGGAAGGAAGGAGAGCCATGAAAGGCATATAGGAAAGTGAAAGAGGAGAGGGTCCGCCCCAAAGGTTAGGGACAAAAGGGGAAAACGGACCCAGCTCGGGAATCCCTCGGGGTCGCCGACTCCCGAACTCACCAGCCGTGAGCTCCTGAAGGTGTAGCATTATCTAGGGTGCACCAGAAGTGGTGGGGCTACATACACCCTGCCTCCTTAAAGGCCTAGAGCACAATGCAGGAGGTAAAAGGAAGTGAAAAAGAAGGCTGACCCCTCGCAGAAGGAGGGTATCAGAAAAGATGAGACAAGGGACAATTAAGGCGGGAAAGGAAGAGACTCCCTAGGCCTCGGATACCCTAATACCGTCGGGGTCAGAAGAGAACAAGAGTTGACCAAGTGAGGTCGACAGGAAAGAAGACGGAGAGGAGCCCGGCACAAGTAAGTGGAAGCAATGCTGGACTCAGCTGGGGCCCCGTGGTCGCCAACCCACGCCCACAAGATGTGAGCCCCTGAGGGGTTTCAAAAAAGAATCAGAAATTTCACACACATTTTTTTTATACCCAACCTTAACTCAGAATGGCACCACATGCAGAAGCAACAGAAATCTTAAGCCATAGAGCCAATAGGGGTACAACAATACTATTTACATTACTACTCACCCTCATGGTTAGCGGGATACTCACAAGCGCCTTAAAGCAAGCCCCAAGAGGGCCGAGGGTAAAAATTACTCCCGGCGTGCATTGGAAGCACATACGGGGACAGACGGTCCATCAGGGCAATATGCCCATCACTTATGACGTACCGGTAAAACAAGAATACATCCCGATACCGTCGTCTACACCAGAGGATGGCCACAAATCCCAAATACACTCACTATGGGAGGCCATCGAACAGACACTTAACATACACGGCGATATAGAACAACTCCAAGGGACATCCGCCCCCATGCAGACTATGCGGGGGAGGGAAAGGAGAGAACTCACATTTACAGGGAACTTCTTACAATATTGCTGCGGCGTTGCTACAGAGGAAGATAGTAAAACGTTACGGATGACGCAGCAGCAAATCGCGAGCTACACAGAGAACTTAAGTAAAATGATCCACGCGAACCACAAGGACTTGACCGAGACCACACTCAAGTTAAACAATTGGACACACACAGTACACGACTCCATTACCACAATCAGTGAACAAATAAAAACACTCGCGAATGCGACCCGAGCAGGCAAAGAAGCGCAGGACAGTATACTGGCTTCCACGGCCCAGATGGCTATGGGAAACGCCATAAGTATTTACAATGCCATCATGAGCATGCACAAACAGCAAGATTTAATGGCATGCAGACAACACAAAATCCCGGAAAATACTGTACAGCCTCCCAGGGGTATGCACCCCTTGGAGACCATCCCCCCATCATCTGCCTAAATCTCCTAACGGGCAACCCTTGGAAAGCCGGGCCAACATCCATAAAACGTAGCAGGGACAGCTTGCCACTCTAGAAAGCAGCTCAGTCCTTGCACAATGGTTACACATAGCGACATACTATTAACTGGGACAGCAATGCCAACACATTGCTGACAGCATAGCGCCGGAGAGTATAAGAAGGCATCTTAATGAGGTCAAAGGATCTCTCCATTATCAGTGCTTCAACGATACGGCCGAAGGCTACGCCGGTGTCATCAGAGGTGAGTCAGTCAGTCGTGTTCAGACATCCTACTTTTGTAACCTGTAACCCACAACTTGTACTACATTGTGAACATAATTACATTCCCTACAAGGGACTCATACTCAGAATTACAGACCAATAAACACTTGGTCAACACATCACACTAGCCTTACTGTTTATACGCCTCTTTACATCCCAACGCCCTTCCTTATTCCCGTCACGGTAAGGCGTGACAGACGGTAGTCTAATAGCGCTAGCTCAGGCACCTTTGTATTTCTCGAGCCGGCCCGGCTGCCAGAGAGCAGCGCGTGCCACTTAGCTGATACGAGCAGAGTCAGTTACATAATAAGCAGTCAGCTGAGCGACCAGCACAGTGACCCTTGCATTGGGTCCCATCCCTTCAAACACTATTACATTATTTATAGGAACGCCCCCTAGTTCCTAGCACACCACAACACTCTACACTGGTCAGCTTACCCTGCCAAGGGAAGCTACCCTTTTTAGGCACAACCTTACAAATTAGTACAATAACTCTTCCTTTTAGATCCACCCCCAAACAAGGGATCTAAAACACTGGTGGAGGCGGGGTACTACGCATAGAGAACGGGACTCAACCAACGAGCCCTCGTAGTTAAAACGACCCCTTCTGTACCGCAAAAAGCCAAGCAAATAGTGAAAAAAAAAATTCCCAGACAAAAAACACCATTTTTGCTCCAAACCAGCTACACAGGAGAAATTCTTAGTAAAACAACCCCAGTCAAAGTCATTTTTTTTCTTTTCTCAACACATATAGGAAGATGTATGCGCCCGAACGAAAGGCCATGCTGAGGAACATCCATTGGGAGCGTTCAGAAGAAAAACTCAAGAACCACTCAAACGACATCTCTGTAGACGCATTAGCGCAGCAATTTGCGAAAACGTCTCTCTCAGCACGTACCGCAACACAAGGGCGGGAGTCTACCATGGCCACAGGCCGAAAGACGGATAGACCACCCTCCAGTACAATGCGGGGACACACACACACATGCCACCAATTCCCGGAACCGGCCCGGGAGCCTAACAAAACAGAGAACAGGCGAAGCCGGGGACATATCCCTCCCACACCAATACAGGGAAGAACGGGGCTACCCACCCCGACGCCACGTCAAACGACAGACAAACAAACAACAGGGGGGACAAGGGAAGACACAGGAGGGAAGAGCGAGCGAGAGCCTACAGACAAACACACTACCGGGATTATAGAGACCCAACTAGACCGACAGAAGGAGCACATGCTCCGATAAGGGATGAAACCCGCGATCGTCGGCGAAACGAACATAACATTTGGACATCCACGCTACAACATCACGATAGGGCATATAGGTACACTAGGCACACGGACCTGGCTAGACATGCAATGTCTAATTCAGCGCCAGGACCACGAGTGCAAGTGCAGACGTGGACTCATACCGAGACTCATACCCGGTACACGTACAGGACCACACACAGTTGGTAGGGCCATCAGCCCACCCGAGAGAGGACATAAGCGTGGATACGCTGACTCGACAATTTACGAGGATGTCCCTCTCGCCATGTACTGCCACACATAGGAAGGAGGTCACCATGGCCACAGTCCAGGAGACGGCCAGGTTAGGCTCCAATAGGCTACAAATACAAGGTTACATAAACACATGTCCTTCAGCTCCGAATCGGAAGGCAATCTTGCCAAACCAAGGGGCAGAGCCTAGAACAACCCCCTCGGAACAAAGGGACGAGAGGGAGTTGAAGCCAGCACTCTCAAACACACATAGCATGACAGGGAGACAACGGGACGTAACCACGTCATGGGCAGACGACATAGAACCCGTCCCACTACACATAAAGCCTACATACACCCACACAGATAGGCTAGCGCAATGGCAGGAGTCTGCCGTGGCCACAGGCCGAAAAGCGGTCAGACTACACGCCACCACATTGCTAGGCCAGACACAAGCCATTAAGCAACCATTACCGCCGGTTCAAAGGGCAAATTTGCCAGAACGAAGGCGAACACCGGTATTAGTCCCTCAGGATGCACGATACACGTACGCACATTGGGACCAGACACTACCACACAGTACGACAATACACCATCCATCAGCACAAACATAAACTGCACATTTTTTTTTCTTTCTCTATCTGCCTTCTTTCATGTATAGGCAGTGCAACTTGACTAAATCAGAAGTGCATGACTCAAAATCCTTGTTTTTGTTTTGTTTGGCCCTGACATTTTTTCTCCCAGGCCATCAATGATTATTGGTCGGAGTGGTTATCACCATAAATTGGATAACGTAAAGTTCTAATATTCAAAGCCCAGTAGAAGCCCATCAGGTGAGCTACGCGGCTTAAAGCCGGAAAGAGATATTTTGAACATAGCTTAAACATCAAGTCACAGCATAGAGCTTAAGCGAGTCTTTCTAAGCAGAAATGACTAAATGTTCTAAGTTCCGGTTCAACAGTTGGATAGACTCTCTTGTAGAGGGCAAAAGCCATAAGAGTGGCAGGAATTAAAAATAATTGCTTGGGAGTGGAGTTTCGACTCCCATAGTGCCCTGGCTTTGCTCGTGACGTGGATACACATGTATCAAATACGTCTGGCAATGGCCTTCCCAATGTGTAATAGACAAGGTCGGTAGAGTCCCCTGAGATGTAACCAGATTACTATAGTGCTAACGTCACCTACTAGGTGCATAGTACGATCAGGACCTACTTGCCATTTTTTTTTTAACATTTTTTTTTTCATCGCCGTCCGGCAACCCACTTTAGCAAAGCATACAGTAGTGGACAGGCAACATACAAACACATATTCTATACCTTTTCAGAATGCTCTCTTAATACGGAGCGGGGCATAGCTCATTTTTTTTTCTCCTCTTTCTCTGCCCCACTCATTAGGCCCGATAAAAAAAAAAAAAAAAAAAAGGGTGGCCAAGTTCAACTGTATGTATTTAACCCATAGGCATACGTGACACGTTACATTGCCTGTAATATAATTTTTTTTTTATCATTTCCACAACAACACGTAAGCTAAAACGCTAACACACCGTAGGATGAAAACCCCAGACTTTGGGAAGCCCTGCATATTTTTGGAAATCACACAATCAATTTACATAGCCACATGACAGTAAAACACCCACCAGAACTGTCCCGGAGACACAACCTGAATAGTGCCAGAAACAATTTCTCTGGGTAAAAGACGGTCTCCAAACCCGCAACCTTCTGAATACCAAGAATATAAGGTTGGGTAGCCATCCGGTTCCAGAATAGAAACATGGGAAAGCTAAGACAGATTGGGACAGTCCCACTAACAGCGGGTCATAAACGAAAAACAACAAAATCGCCTCTGGCATCTGGTCACCAAACACGCGACTAGCGGCCCAGACACACTAGCGTATAACGACATTTGGTACAACAGAAAGGAATATACTTGAACCACGTTACAGTAACACACAAGTGGGGACACAGATGTAGTTAGTAAGAAGTTCTTTTCCTATGCGGCCAATGCATGTGGGACTTTCGAAGTGAAAGGCCACGGCCTGTGGTTTGGATTCCACGTAAAACGGGAGTCCCGCGGCGCATGATCTACAGATCAACGGTCATGTTAAACCACAAGTTTTTTTTTACAATGAGAGAGGCACTGCTCGCCATCACTACAGACAGCAATCAAGTTCACACACACACGTGCAGGAAACAAGGACGTGGGCAGAACATGAAACAAATGAAAGCACACAACATCGTAATTCAACACCGTCGTATCAGCAGTAACATACTCCTCAATGAGCAAGACTGCTCGACACAGACCAGCCGAGCCAAATCCTACTGGACAGAAACCAACAAATCATTCACGGCCGATCTAAGGACCCTATAACTCCCAAAATTACACTACGAGGAGAGTTCAAAAATACGCAAACTCCTCACAGCATTAAGTACTTTCGTTTGCGCATAGCAGATACACAGTACATGTGCCATAATATATCCGGCACAGGGAGGGTCACACCAAGTCTTTACAGACAACCGGATTCGAACCCATGACCACACACCACACTCGTACAAAAAACTAACTATCCAATGGTATTTTTGGTACACGGAACACAAGCAAAAAAAACCACACTGGGGAAGCCCCAAGCCCTGAAACACAACGCAGACATAAAACACAGAGAATGACATAAGGTCACGGGTCTGAGTTCCAGTAAAATTTAGACACAAGGGAAAGCAGTTATCCAGGCTTCCAACCACACCGAAATTGGCCCATACAAGTGCATGAACAGGGAATACTACATTTCCTCCCACCAAAAGTCAGACATAAAATTTCGAATTACACCAGACATAGAGAATACATTTCCTAAACACAGGTAGGAAAATTTCGCAAGACACAAGTCTTAGGGAACAATGGCCACACAACGTCATTACCTAACTAGGATGAATTGCTACATTAGTCCGCTAGGAATCTAAAACAATGACCACACTTGCATACGTGCAGAAAAGCACATGCCAGCGGATGACAAACAATAACATCCCAGCCTGACATTACACATACCAACTGCTGACTTGCAGACTATTCACACTGCAATACTGCGGTGACAAGACACTATTGCGTATCGCCAGTGACCGTGAAATTACAAACACATAACAATTATAACACCATACATTTTTTTTCCACACTGCAAAAACATTTGGCAATGGACCAGACGTGACACAGCGGAACTTATATTGGGCCTATAAGGGCACGTTCGCAAAGACGTTGGCAAGCCACGGGCGCCTTCTGCCCACACATGCGATACATATTACGACTTGGCCTGCAACAGACCAACCGTCCGCGTGGTGTAGCGGAACATAGTCACACACACGCACACGCACTCAACAATTAGGAGTAAACACAGACAAGATCTCCCCCCTAATAACTTCTCTTATCGATCGTAAGGCATAGGAGTCATTACAGATGACTAGCACATGACCAGTCGCACTACGACCACTGGCCACACCTACGCTACAAATGGCAGACCAGATTAGGTCATGCAGCTCTACTATCCCAAGGCGCGGATAGAAAGCCAACATGGATCAAGGGAGGATGACCAACCATAGGTGGATAATCCCAGAGGGATTACCGACATACTACAGCAGGCTACCATGGTTAATACACAATTCCCTTCCAATAACCCTCTCACGCCCAACATAAACCAACGCAGACACATGTACACGACCAAAAACAGCTACACTACATTACAAAGTACACACAAGGGGTTGATGGACTTCATGCGTCTAAAGAGCAGGCATGCTACGCCTTGCGCCACGATGCTACCACCTGAGTATTAGGGGTGGGTCAGCAAACATTAAATAAGCATAATGCGCCTCTCCAAATGAGAGAGGAGGCCATAGATATATATTAACCATTCTTTAGTACTTAAACACTCCCGCATGAAAGGAACATATTGGTATTATGCCCCACCCTACACCTATCCGTACATGAAGGCAGAAACTTCATATCCAGACACATGCATGAGTATCCCATCCATTTACCAGGGATTTTAATATCAAACCTGCATGAAATTTTCGTATCTTTGCAATCCCCGGAATTGCCTCCCCAGTCCACTCACTATAGGAGCATCCCAGCGGCATCACCGGTTCCAGGCCACCACTAACGTGGAACCCAAAGGTGCGCAAACCCCTTCCTACCATACTTTAAGCCCACTCAACAAATAACTACCCCCAGATCCTAATAACAGGGTACCTGACATTACAGACCCTACTAACACCTCCATTAAGGTAAAGAAAGCATTATTGCTGGAAAGCTGACGTAGCGATGGTAGACCAGAAGTAGCCTATGTACTTAGAAGATCTACAACCCCGCAACACTGGAAATATTTTACATTTTACACAGAGATTAAACTATTTACACAGGTTACGCTACATTTTTTACAAAGGAATCTGATACGATCTGATTGATGACAACGGTGTAAGCCGAAGGTCAGAGGGACCACACTGGAGCAGAGCTGGGGTAGGTAATGACAACCCTTACCCCAGTTGGCTCGACAAACCACTTAACTTGACGACTAGACCGAACAGACGAACTACGTAAGGTCAAAGCATTCGGGACCTGACACGGGCAAACATCGAGATCTAGGGGTGCATATTAGCCCATCCCCCTTGTCGGAGAAGGTTACACCCACTATGTGTCACGGTCATCGAAGCCGAGATCTGCAGGGTGACTTTCTGAGGATGGCGGGAGAAATAGCTCACTCAGCGCCGGCCTCGGGAACTATCCCTAGAGACGACCCCATTATGACTAGACTTCTAGTTAAGTTTAAATTTAAGTAGGCACGGCTTCCATAGCGGGAAGCAAAACTCCTGTGCGTTGGAGAAGATTACTAATGCGAAAAGCATACCACGATTGCCGATACAGGCGAAGATTACTGCGAAAAGCAAACCACGATTGCCGATACAGGCGAAGATTATTGCGAAAAGCAAACCACGATTGCCGACAAAGGCGAAGAAAATATTATGCCATTGGACCACAATGTCCAATGCCCACATAAATGGCGACGCATCGGGCAGCCAAAGGGCATTAAGAGAGGGGCATTGCGAGCGCCTCATAAGGGTTACGTGGGCGGCCCACCTACGACTACACACGCAATGGAAACGATCAAAGAAATGGAAGGTACAGCAGGCGAAACGGTTTGCTTAGTGGCACCGTAAGCCGCCTGTGACTAGGTTAGTACTAGTATTAAGGCCTAGAATAGATGTCGACAATAGTATTAAAACGGAGGGGACTACGAGACATTGTCGGGTTCCGGTCCCGGCAATGTGCTACAAGGGAACCACCGCGAGAGAAATCAAACGGACAGCCTCCATCTAAATTTTAGTACTTAAGTCATAGTGCCATGTTAAGGTCACTTAGATGTAAGCAAATTTACTAACAGCTGTTGCTAATAATAGCACAGCACATTTCGGCTTTAGAATAAGGTCCACTCGGCATGTAAATACAGAATAGTTTTACAGTTAAGTAATTTTATCAATAAGTAAAATAAGTAGTGTAAGATAACGCCGTTCGGCGCCTGATAGCCCAGAAACCTGGCATCAGGGTAAGTCCGACAACTCATGATAAGGCATGATAATTCGTTGTAAGGTAACATAAACCTACATTTAAGGCATTTTTTTTAATATATATATAGATCACCATAGAATATCTCGGCACTCGGTGACTAAAAATCCGTTACCGAGGTAAGCCCGACCACACTTAGGATAAACTAGGTTAAAATAGGCTAACCTAGGTTAAGTTAGACTTCGGTGGCGCTACACTTAGTTTCCAAACTACGCGCTACCGAAGAAGGTTATATATATACCTGTAATGAATCATAATGTATTGTACTGTAATATTCATAATTAACCCCCTTTTACCCACACAGGAAGACCACGGAGATACGAAGAGATCAACATCTTTATATGGATGCATTTTTGTTTTGTTTTGATTTACAGGTAACCAAGAACGTGAATATGTCTATGGTAAACATATTACCCAAATACACATACATGTCATACACAAATACACTCCTTATCAGTTTTAGTTGCACCCTTAAAGGTGACAACGCCAGCGGTCAGCGGTGGACAGCATACGTGGGATGATGACCATCGCTGAACGCAAAAACATTTCAGAATACGCAAATGAAGCGTTACTTCAGGCTCAAAGGGCGACACAGAGTTTGTAAGTGCCGGACCTTCGACCCTAAGGTGGGATTCCGACCCACGACGGAAAACCACGAGGTTATGTGATAGGTACAGGGAGAGGATAGTGGACTAGCCACTAAACCTCACCAGGAACGGCCGATTAGAGAACGGTCGGCGAGGCATGACAGTACGGTGCGCACCAAGTATAAGAGGTATGCAGTAACTGGCCAGGTAACAGAGCTCTATAAGGTTTCTATATATATATATATGATAGTGATAATTATAAAGTGTAAATTATTTTGTATTTTCTCGCCATGTCATACAATTGCAAGGGTCCACAAGAGTGGCAAGGTTACTTATACGTACAGGGTACCCACATGGCAACCATTATTTTTTTTCTATGTTCATCTTCATTACATGTTTACTATGTTCAATTATAACTTGTCAGGAATTTTACAAATGTAAGGATTACTATTGTTATTATTATCGGGTCATATCTGTTACCATTATCAAGACCACCAATGTACATAATGTTTATGATTTGTTTTCTTTCATTTTTCCTTCTTCTAACTTCCCCATTTGTCAGGGTGTTCCGTTTTTTTTCCCAAACAAATAAACACTTTGATTATATCCCTTAAATTATACCCTGGAACACCCATTTTTTTTCTATTCCCTCCTATCTTTCTATTTGCAGGGAGCACTTTTTCCCCAAGGTAAAGCCAGACGACACAATTCCTCGTCTAGCTGGGTTTTTCCTCCCTGCACAACTATGTAACGAATCACCATCAAAAACCATGTTTTTTTTGAAACTAGCAATATGCCAGCAATAGCAAGGGCAAATTTTTTTTTACATGTCAAATTTCTTTTAATGTCAAATTTTTCTCAAATGTCAATTTTTTTTTCCATGTCAATTTTTTCTCGATGTCAAATTTTTCGCCATGTCAATTTTTTTGTTTTGTTAATTTCCATTTTCACAATGCCAATATCAGTGTATACATATAACTGTACATCCCATAACCCTCCCCTCTGAACACGGGCTGACCTCACACCCACACTTCGATACGACACCACCAGGAGATACGAGGAGGTTTCAAGAACCACTACGCCAACATCCCAACCTCCAGTTCCGTTCCCGTTCGCGAGGACGCGAACAAATGAAGGAAGACGCTTGTACAGCCTCCCAGGGGTATGCACCCCTTGGAGACCATCCCCCCATCATCTGCCTAAATCTCCTAACTGGCAACCCTTGGAAAGCCGGGCCAACATCCATAAAACGTAGCAGGGACAGCTTGCCACTCTAGAAAGCAGCTCAGTCCTTGCACAATGGTTACACATAGCGACATACTATTAACTGGGACAGCAATGCCAACACATTGCTGACAGCATAGCGCCGGAGAGTATAAGAAGGCATCTTAATGAGGTCAAAGGATCTCTCCATTATCAGTGCTTCAACGATACGGCCGAAGGCTACGCCGGTGTCATCAGAGGTGAGTCAGTCAGTCGTGTTCAGACATCCTACTTTTGTAACCTGTAACCCACAACTTGTACTACATTGTGAACATAATTACATTCCCTACAAGGGACTCATACTCAGAATTACAGACCAATAAACACTTGGTCAACACATCACACTAGCCTTACTGTTTATACGCCTCTTTACATCCCAACGCCCTTCCTTATTCCCGTCACGGTAAGACGTGACAGACGGTAGTCTAATAGCGCTAGCTCAGGCACCTTTGTATTTCTCGAGCCGGCCCGGCTGCCAGAGAGCAGCGCGTGCCACTTAGCTGATACGAGCAGAGTCAGTTACATAATAAGCAGTCAGCTGAGCGACCAGCACAGTGACCCTTGCATTGGGTCCCATCCCTTCAAACACTATTACATTATTTATAGGAACGCCCCCTAGTTCCTAGCACACCACAACACTCTACACTGGTCAGCTTACCCTGCCAAGGGAAGCTACCCTTTTTAGGCACAACCTTACAAATTAGTACAATAACTCTTCCTTTTAGATCCACCCCCAAACAACGGATCTAAAACAATACTATACACACAAGCACCCTGCGCGAGGATTTAACAAGGCTCTGTACAGTACAAGGAGTTAATTCGCGAACAGGCGTTTCTCCAACTGGCGGCCACAGAACTATACAAAGCACAACTACACTGATACAGCAACTTGCCAGCAGGCCATGTGCCTCAATAGGCAATGCGCCCAAATTTGGGGCGAACATAAGGAGCTCCGGGCTCACTAGGCCATCTTTGAGTACATGGCAGGGCCACAAGCCCAGCCGGGAGAGGACATAAGCATAGATACGCTAACTCGGCAATTTGCGAGGATGTCTCTCTCGCCATGTACTGCCACACATGGGAAGGAGGTCACCATGGCCACAGTCCAGGAGACGGCCAGGTTAGACTCCAATACACTGCGGGGACAAGCTTACACCAATACACATCCCTTAGCACCGGCTCAGAAGGCAATTTTGCCAAACCGAGGAGCAGGACCTACGTCAATCCCCTCTGAACGGACGAACGAGAGGGAGTTGAAGCCAGGACCCTCAGACACACATTGTATGACAGGGAGACAACGGGAGGTAACCACGTCATGGGCTGAGGACGTAGAGCCCGCCCTACAGCACATTGAGCCTACACACACCCACACAGATAGGCAAACACAATGGCAGGAGTCTGCCGTGGCCACAGGCCAGAAAGCGGTCAGGCTACACGCCACCACATTGCAAGGACAGGCAATTAAGCGACCTTTACCGCCAGTTCAAAGGGCAAGTTTGCCAGAACGGAGGCGAACACCGGCAATCGTACCCCAGGTGCGAACGCATAAGAGGGTGTTTCATTCAGTCCCTCAGGATGCACGATACACGCCTACACATTGTGACCACGCACTCACGCACGGTACACGGGGTACAGGAAAGGTGTTATTACCTACCCCACAAAACCGCTCAGGCAAAAATACACACACCCCCGTAAACTCTACTAGGGTAGCGCAGAGCGCAATTAGGCCCTCGAAAACAGGCACACTCAAACCTACAGACACGCGCTACGGTGGAAGTAGGCCCAGGCTTACTTTGCTACAAACTCCCCCGAAAAATGGCAAAGAAGCGCCTCAGTGGATTTCAGGGGCCTATAATCTCATAACAGGGCAGAACCTTTCACCTTTCCGAGCAAGGACGCTCGGACCGGAGTAACGACTTCCACCAGGGACACAGAAATAAGCTAATATCACTTGAACCTATATTAGGGACACACATAAGTTCGTTTACACGGGAGAAATACGCCAATAAACACATAAAGACTCACTACCGTAAATGGCACATTTTTTTTCTCCACGTATATGCAGTACAACACGGCTAAACCAAAAGTATATAATTCTAAATCCTTCTTGATTTTTATTGTGGGCACCTAGCATTTTTTTTTCTCAGGCCATCAATGGTTACTGAACATAGGGTCCATATTACAACTTGGATAACGTAAAGTTGCTAATATCCAAAGCCAAGTAGAAGCCCATCAGGTGAGCTACGCGGCTTAAGGTCGGAAAGAGATATTCCGAACACAGCTTAAGCATCAAATCACAGCATAGAGCTTAAGCGGGTCTTTCTAGGTGGAAATGACTAAATGTTCTATGATCCGGTCCCACAGTTTGATAGATTCTCTTGCGGCGGGCAAAAGCCCTGATTGTAGCAAGAATTAAGAATCTCAAACTATTTTCCAAAAGTGGTAGATTTCCCTGAGACGTAACTAGATTACTATAGTACTAACGTCACCAACTAGGTGGATAGTACGCTCAGGACATACTTACCATTTTTAAGCATTTTCATAGTGTTTACGACACAATTTTGACAGACTATCGCCGTCGGGCAACCCGCTTTAATCAGCGTAAAGCAGGGTGCCGACGAGATACAATATATTTTTTATACCTTTTCAAAGTGCTCTCTTAATACGGAGCGGGGCATAGCTCATTTTTTTTCCTCTCCCTGCCTCAGTCATTAGGCCCGATGAAGTAAAAATTGGCCAAGTTTAACTATATATATTGCATCCATAGGCGTACATGACACGTTACACTGCCTATAACATGACTTTTTTTTTTCACCTCCATAATAACACGCAGGCTAAACGCAAACACACATAGGGTGAAAATCCCAGACTTTGGGAAACCCTACATATTTTTGGAAGTCACACAATCAATTTACATTGCCACATGACAGTATCACACTACTAAAAGAAAAGGAAATGATCCCGCTGGCAGACGTGGAAAGAAGGCCAAGAAATAGCCTTCAGACTTCACTGACCGCACCGGGATACGATCCTAACACTCACCAGAACTGTCCCGGAGGCACAGCCTAGAATGGCGCCAGAAACAATTACTCTGGGTAAAAGACGGTCTCAAAACCCGCAACCTTCTGAATACCAGAAACATAAGGTCGGGTAGCTATCCAATTACAGGATAGAAAAATAGGAAGCTAACATAGATTGGGACAGTTCCACTAACAATGTCATAAATGAAAAAACAACAAAATCGCCTCCGGCACATAGTCACCAAACAGGCGACTAGCGGCCCGGAGACACTCGTGTATAACGACATTTTGTACAACGGATAGGGACATACTCGAACCACGTCACAGTAACACAAAATTTAGGGACACAAATGTAGTTAATGAGAGGTTCTTTTACAGTGCGGCCAATGCATGTGAGACTTTCGAAGTGAAATGCCATGGCCTGTGGTTTGGATTCCACGTAAAACGGAAGTCCCGTGGCTCATGATCTACAGATTAACGGTCACGTTAAACTACAAGTTTCCTTCCTTTTTTTACAGTGCGGAAAGCACTACTTACAGTCACAGAGAGCAAGCCGATTAGACACACATGTGCCGGACACAAAGCATTATCAAAACAAGTAACAAGCGAGCGTGCACGACATTGTAATTCAATACCGCCACACTCAGCGATAACGCAAGTCTCATGGATAACCTGCACGCTTACAGACAGCAATATGCTAGCAGCTCTCAGAGCAGAACACACGGCATCATTTAAGCCGAGCCCAAACACCTCATAACTCACAAATCAGACTACGAGGAGAATTCAAAAACAGACAAACTCTTCACAGGTATGCGTACTTTCATTTGCGCATTGCAAATATACACAGGGGACATAATATGGACGGCACAAATACCGTCGTAACAAGCCTTTACGCTAAGCCGGGTCCGAACCCATGATCACACACCACACTCGTACCAAAAACTAACTAACCAACGGTATTTTTGGTACGAGAAACACAAGCAAAAACCACACTGAGGACACCTCAATCCCTGAAACACAACGCAGACATAGAACACAGAGAATGACATAAAATCACGGGTTCAAATCCCAGCGAAAATCGGACACCAGGAAAACAGCTATCCAGGCTTCCAATAACACCAAAATTGGCCCATACAACTACAGAACCAGATAATACCACATTTCCTTCGGCCAAAAGCCAGGCATAGAATTTCAGTGACACCTGACAGGGAAAATAGTGTACAGCCCCCCCCCCCCCCAGGGTTCTGCATCCCCTGGAGGACATCCCCCCATCATCTATTTAAACCACCCTTAACTGGCAAATCTTGTAAGTCCAGAACATATCTATTAACACCGCAATGGCAGCTAGCCAGTATGGAAAGCTTAACCAATAATTGCATCACTACCACAAACAGCGACACACAAATTAACTAGGTCATCTAGGCAGCAGTATGCTGACAGAACAACGCCGAAAGCTATAAAAGGGAGCCTTATGTAGGACAAGCTCTCTCAATTACCAGTCTTACAGTGCAGCGGCCGAAGGCTATCGACGTTATCATCAGAGGTGAGTCAGACGTGTTCAGATCTCCTGTATTTGTAACCTTTACCCACAGATTGTACCTTTACATTGTGACCATTATTACATTCCCTAAAAGGGACTCATAATTCAACATCACTGACCAATAAACACTTGGTCAGTACTCTACACTCGTCTTACTATTTATACGCCTCTTTACGTCCCAACGCCCTTCCTTATTCCCGCCACGGTTAGACGTGACATACGGTAGCCCAACAGTGCTAGCTCAGGTATCATTGTATTTCTCGCGGCGGCCCGACTGCTAAGAGCAGCGCGCGCCACATAGCTGACACGAGCACGTTCAGTTATATAACAAGCAGCCAGCTGGAAGACCAGCGCGTTGACCTATACACCAAACTCCATCCCCTAAGATACATCTACATCCTTTATAGTAGCGCCCCCTAGTTCCTAACACTAAACAACACTCTACACTGGTCAGCATACCCTGCTACGGGAAGCTACCCCCTTTTAGGCACTGCTTTATAAATTAACACAATAACTCTTCCTTTTAGATCCAATCACCCCCAATAAAGGGATCTAAAACACTGGTGGAGGCCGGGTACCACGCATAGTAAAAAAAGGAACTCATACAACGAGTTTTCGTGGTCAAAACGGTCCTAACGGCATATAGCCAAGCGAGACTGAATTTTTTTTTGTTTTGACCTTATATTACGTCACACATTTTTTATATACATATAGGAGTTTGTATTATTACACCAACCCCCATCCACCCCATAGTGCAAAGTCAGTGGAAATTAAATGTCCACATTTAAAACTACACTAAGAGACTTTGCGCACCATTTGTCGGCTAGTACGACTCCACTCCTGCCGAAGCTAAAAATTAGGAACAGTGACTTAATAACTGACCAGACTGCAGTACAACTTCTCAGGGACCTTGAATTCAAAACATCACAGATCCGTGCTCAACACCCTACCGCCGCTGCACAAGTTATACATTTTACACGGTCCCAGGCCAGTGAACACACACAAGAGTCACCAGTATTCAGCGCTAGTGAAGTAGATTGCCTGCCAACACTCCATCCCCTATTGTTGCAGCAACTGCAAATCACAGAGCAGAAAACTAATAATCTGCTCGAGCACATTACAGAATAACTAGAGACAGACACTATCAAGTCAAACAATCATACGACAGAAGTAGTTCTTGACATCCACACTATTCTGGAAACTGTGAAACAGGATTTAGACAGGACCGTACACATAGTCAAATCCACACAGTACGACAACACACCATCCATCAGCACAGACATATCAGGTGAAGAGCCACCTGGTAACATAACACAGGTGTCGTACACGGGAAGCGAAGCTAATTCCCCTCTAAATAGCCCAAACACCTCGGCACACGACAGCGGTGCGAACGGCACAAACAGACCAGAATCACTACACAGCCAACGAGACACAGCCGAGAACGAAATGAACAGACACACTGAGTACCCCATGATCCACCCCACAAAGTTCACGGGGGAAGGCCAGGATCCCGAGGAATACCTCAAGGCCTTCAATAGAATGGCCCGGATCAATGGTTGGAGCGAGGAAGTTAGGAAACGGCTCCTTCCTGCTTACCTCACAAAGGCGGCCATGGCATGGTATGAGCTCCATGAGGACACACTAGATGCTGCCACATGGGAGGAAACCGCTGTAATGTTGAAGAGCGAATTCCAGCTCATACCAGACGATGACGATCTCTACGACCAAATTAGACAGAGGTCACAGGGACCTAAAGAGAGCGCCCAGGCATACATCAATGTAAAATTGATAATGTGCGACAAGTACAATGCAGCCATGACAAATAAACAGAAAGTCAAGCTGTTAATGCAGGGCCTCAGACCAGCCATAGTGGAAAGGCTGTGCATAATGAACAACCCCACGGTCCAACATATGTTAAATAACATAAAGACCATAGAGGAGGGAAGAAAGATCACGGAAAAGGCTACGGAAAAAGCCGTGGATCAGCACTTCCAAACTCAAAAAGACGACACCAATAATAAAATGGACGAATTGGTGGACAGAATGGAGAAACTGACCATAGCTGCCATCCAAGCAGGCGGGAGTCCGCTAAGGGATGAGCACGCAGACACACAAGAACACTATTATACTGAGAGGGACAGGGGGTACACAGAGAGGAGACGCTACGGGAGGGAGGAAAATTACTACCCTCCACAGCGGCCAACAACACCTCCCCCTCAGGATAGGCCACACTACCCTCCTCGGTATTCACCGATATCATACACGGACACAGAGCCGACATACCCCTCACGGCGTTCACCATCCCCGTACACACAGGAGTACTACCCTGAGGAGTACGACCACGACATCCCCCGACGAAACAGCCCGCCACCAAATAGACAGTCCTACGCTGCCCCACAATACAGGGCAGACAGGGAGTACCGGGAAAACTCGCCCCCACGCAGGCAGGGCTATGCAGCCCCGCAGTACAGGGGAAATGGGGAATATCGGGAGAACCCGCCCCCGCGCAGGCAAAGCTATACATCCCCACAGTACAGGGGAAATGGGGACAGGCGAGGAAACCCAACCCCGACCAGACAGGGGTATGCAGCTGCCCAGTACAGAGAACACGGGAATCGACGGGAAAACCCGCCCCCGCAGCAGCAGATATACACCCCACCCTGGCGGAAACAGGAGAACAGACCCCCGGGCAATAACAGACAGGGAAGAAAACCCACAAGGGGACGGGACAATGTAGATAAACACACAAAGGGCCCGGAACACTACCCCTTCCCCGACGAATACCCAAGGGAGTTCAGGGATGAGACACCCCGCAGGACAGACAGGGGGGCAATACTCCCCACGCCTAGCCACACACCGCAGGCGGGGAGCTGGCGCAGCCACCCCGAGGGGGGGCGCACATACATTACGGGCAGGCGTACACCTACGTTCCAAAAAAACGCCTAGACGGGGAGGTTCGGCTAGCGGGCGAAGCAGCTGAGGTTCCTCCCCCAACACAACACAAGAAGGGCCCTTCCCCCAAGCAAACTCGCAAGAGTAAGGGGAAGAAGCAGCCAGACAAAGCTAAGGCTGACGATCCGCCCCCGGACCGTTTCCAAACACACCCTGTGCAAGGAGACGGCAACTGTCTGTTTAGGGCCATGAGCTTCCTAATCCGGAATACCGAGGATTATCATGGGGACTACAGACAGAAAACGGTCAAACATATCCTGGCCAACTGGAGCGAGTACCGAGACTTTGTGTCGGACGAGCGGGAAAACCCATTTCAGACCGGGGCGGATTACAGAAAATACATGGGTAGGGACGGCACCTATGGCAGTGCCGTAGAGGTGACCGCTCTCGGCAAGGTGCTGAAAGCCAACATCCATGTATACACCGATGTGCACTCGCCTCCGCTATTCTCAACTGCGGGATTCGATAGGGACCTACATGTACTTTTTACAGGAAGCCCTAAGGCGGGACATTATACACCCCTCACAATTATAAGCAAACAGCCTGAGAACACGCCCACACCCTCCAAACAGAAAACCCTACCCCCTTCACCACAACACAGGGTGGGAAGTGATCACACACAGGCGCATGACGCGAGCTCGCTCGGCATGGGGAAGCCAGCAACAGGAGTCGATGATGATGATGATAATTGTTGTTTTAAGGGGCCTAACATCGAGGTTATCGGCCCCTAATGATCTGGGTGATAGCGAAAATGATAATGAAATGGAAACCAGAACAAAATTATCGAAGACTGAAAATACGTTCAAAAAGGAACGCACATGGAAACAACTCACAATATGGTCCTACAAAAGGGAATTTAGAACGAAAAGTTGCACAAAAAGAATAGATTGAAAAAGACCCACAAAACGTAGGCTAGATTCAAAATACGTACAAAATGCAAAGTAGCGCCGAAATACTTACAAAATGCAACTGAAATTCAAAATACTTACAAAATGCAAATGAGATCGAAAGTACGTACAAAATGCAATTGAGGTTCAAAATACTTACAAAATGCAATTGAAATTGAAAATACACAATGCAATTCAGATTGAAATATCCCAGTTCCAATCCAAATTATTCACAAAGTGCAATTGAAATTCAAAATACTTACAAAATGCAATTGAAATTGAAAATGCTTACAAAATGTACGGTACATTCAAACGACTCATGTGGATTGACAATACTTACAAAAAGCAATTTAGATTGAAAATACTTGACAAATGTAATTTAGATTCAAAATACCCACAAAATGCAATTGAGAATCAAGATATGTGCAAAATGCCCACCAAACAAAATGCAATTTAGATTCAAAATTCGTGCGAAATGCGGTTTTGGTTGAAAATACTTACAAAATGCAATTGAAATTCAAAATACTCACTAAAATGCCCTGACGCCTGCATTGAAAGATTTACTAAAAAGCAATTTAGATTGTCAATCTTTACAAAATGCAATTGAGGTTGAAAACAATCGCGAGATGTAAGTTAGATCGAAGAGACTTACAAAATGCAACATAGATCAAAAATGCCTTTAAAAAAAATGTTAAAAGGGAATTTAGATACACGGTGATTCGAGTAACAAAAACAGTGCGGGAATCTTAAAGAGAGGAGGAAATAGAAGGAAAAGAGGAGAGGAGAGGGGAGAGAGGAGAAGGTCCGCCCCAAAGGGAAGGGACAAAAAGGGGAAAACGGACCCAGCTCAGGAATCCCTCGGGGTCGCCAACTCCCGAACTCACCAGCCGTGAGCCCCTGAGGGTGTAGCATTATCTAGGGTGCACCAGAAGTGGTGGGGCTACATACACCCTGCCTCCTTAAGGGCCTAGAGCACAAGGCAGGAGGTAAAAGGAAGAGAAAAAGAAGGCTGACCCCTCGCAGAAGGAGGGAATCAGAAAAGATGAGACAAGGGCCAATGAAGGCGGGAAAGGAAGAGACTCCCTAGGCCTCGGATACCCTAATACCGTCGGGGTCGGAAGAGAACAAGAGTTGACCAAGGGAGATCGACAGGAAAGAAGAAAGAGAGGAGCCGGCACAAGTAAGTGGAAGCAATGCCGGACTCAGCTGGGGCCCCGTGGTCGCCAACCCACAACCCACTAGATGTGAGCCCCTGGGGGGAACAGGAGTCGAACTCGCGACCGCCTGGAACAAAAGACGGGGTAACAAGGGCAAGCTCAGGGTCACGTTCGCAGACACACCTTCCCGAGAGGAGGAAACCAACAACACAACTACACAAAGGCTGGGAACGATTAATACATTAAACATTCGCCAGCAGACTTCTAGTCTAACAGCAAGACCGGTTAAAAGAGCTGGCAATGTACTTGGCGAACGCACTTTGCTGACCGGGGCAAAGTATTCAGGACAGGAAGTCAGCCGAGAGGCGAAGCGTGCCAGGTACGATAAGCGGACAGCTCCGTGCCTTCCCAACACAAATGTCACTCCGGCAACAACAACAACAACAACAACAACAACAACAACATATACCCTACACAACACATCGGTGCAGGGCAGTGGATTTCATGTATCGGCCCTCACGATACACGCCACCATAAATGGCCACAGAGTGCAGGCCCTAATCGACACCGGGGCAGCAGTAAGTTGTGTTAATAGAAGACACGTTACCGAGGCTCAAATACACGATGTCACGGGTGACATCCGGCTGGTAGCGGCCAATGCTCAGACGCTAGAAAACGCGGGGGTGGCAAACATACATCTTAGGATAGACCATTTTGCCACAACGCACCCCATGTTCGTTATCGAACACCTTTCTGCATCAGCCATAATTGGCATGGATTTTCTCGCTAGATATGAGGCTAGCATAAATTTCGATAGTGGTCAGATGCTTTTAAAGCACGACCAGAGGCTCACCACACATCCCATGATATACACCAGGAACAAAGATGGGATTCGAGCGGAGCGAGAAAATCACGAGCACCAGGCCTCTGTACTGCATACTATCAGCCAACACACACACAGATAAGGCGGCCAACCAGAACCACAGGCAGGACCTGACTCCGGAGCAAAATAAAAGGCTCACGGAGCTACTGGAGACCAACAGAGATATTTTTGCCCATTCAATGAAGGATCTTGCTGTGACAGACCTCATTGAACACCATGTCACACTCACTAGTGACCGGCCAGTACACCAGCCTCCCTTCAGAGTGAGCCAGAAGGAGAGACACGCCATCGACGCTCAGATCTCAGAGATGCTCGAGGCAGGGGTCATTGTTCCCGTTATTTCTAACTACAGCTCACCAGTTCTGCTGACCAAAAAAAGGGACGGATCGCACAGATTTTGTACTGACTACAGGAGGCTCAATAAGTTAGTCGAAAATGATAGTTATCCACTACCAAGGGCAGACACCTATTTGGACGCCCTTGGCGGAGCTAGCTGGTTCAGTTCGATGGATTGCTATAGTGGATTCTATTCAATCCCCGTCTATGAACCAGATAGGCACAAGCTGGCGTTCGTTACAGATAACGGGCTATATACCTACACAAGGTTACCCATGGGCCTCCGTAACGCCAGCCAAACCTTCCAAAAGCTGGTGGATAAGACAATTTCAGGGCTTAAGTGGCGTTCCGTATTAGTATACGTGGACGATATAACAGTTTTCTCCAATACCTTCGACGAACATATCGTACATTTGGAGGAGGCTTTCGCAAGGATCAGAGAAGCTAAACTAAGGCTTAAACCTGCGAAATGTCAATTTGCCAGACAGCAAATTAACATATTGGGCCATATTGTCAACAGGGAGGGCATTATTCCCGACCCAGCTAAGACTGACGCAATAACGGGCATCCCAATGCCCACAAATTTGAAACAGTTGCGCAGTTTTATTGGGCTGGCTTCGTATTACCGGAAGTATATCTACAGGTTTGCACACATCGCCCATCCCCTAACTGAGCTCACACGTGAAAAAACGCCCTTCAGCATCAAGCAGGAACACATAGATGCCTTCAACACACTGAAGCAACTATTGACCTCACCTCCATTACTGCAACACTTCCACAGTGATAGGCCCACATTTTTACACGTGGATGCCAGCCTGTATGGGCTGGGGGCGGCCCTATTGCAGGAAGACGCAGAAGGGTGCAAACGGCCCGTCGCCTACGCTACCAGGAAGTTAACGGCCGTTGAAACTAGATACTCTGCCACAGAGCGGGAAATGCTGGCATTTTCGTGGGGAGTGAACTATTTTAGAGTATACCTCTATGGTATCAAGTTCACGGTAGTGACTGACCACGCGAGCTTGCTTTTCTGGGACAAATTTAAAAACCCAAATTCGCGGCTTAACAGGTTTATATTCCGCCTGTATGAATATGACTTCGTGGTCAAACACAAGAAATGCGCTACACACCTAGACGCAGATGGGTTGTCTAGGCTGCCAGTAGCCGATCCCCCGGATGACAGTAAGGACCACGACTGGGACGATATGCCCACCTTTGCCCTGACGGTGATTAACATCAAACAGGAGCAAGAAAGTGATCCGTACTTGAAACAGATTCTATTGGCACTAGAAAACTTGGATAAAGTGGACTCCAAGACAGCACGGCTGTCTAGGCGATTTTTCCTAGACAAAGACGGGGTACTGAAATTTAAGCCCACGGCCATGCACGATAACGCAACTATAGCGGTTCCGGAATCATTGAGAGAAAATATCATGATCGGACACCATAATAGCCCACTGGCAGGGGCGCACTTAGGTACGCATAAAACATACCTTAGAATCCGTGACAAGTACTATTGGGTAAACATGAAGGCCGACATAGATACCTTCGTAAAGACTTGTCACGCTTGCCAGCGATTCAAAACAAGGCCTGGCAAGCCTCATGGATTGCTCAACCCAATTCCCGTAGGAGAGTTATTTCACAGAGTCGGGATAGATGTGAAAGGCCCCATCACAACAAGTCAGAAAGGTAATAAATATATCCTGGTGGCCACCGAGTATCTCACACGATACATGATTACAAAGGCTGTTCCCAAAGCAGACACGAACAGCATAGCCGAATTCCTATTTGATATAGTTACACGATACGGCCTATTCCAAACCTTATTATCCGACAGAGGTACTATTTTTACCTCGAGAGTGCTCCAACAGTTTTTGGAGATACTCCGGATTAAGGCATACACTACCACGAGTTTTTCCCCGCAAACCAACGGACTCACGGAGAGTATGAACAAAATACTTGGAATAGCGTTGGCCAAATTTACAGAGGACGCAGGATCAGACTGGGATGAATACCTGCAAGCCATTACTTTTAGTTATAATACCTCTATATCCACGGCTACGAAACACTCTCCACACTTCCTACTGCACGGATACACACCCAGAAGTCCCATAGACAATATATGTATCCCACAGGACGCCTACACGGACAATGCTGCCCGGCTAGAGCACTTACAGATAGCTCGAATGAACGCTAGGAAAAACATAGCCGCGGCTCAGAAGAAACATAAAGAGCGGTACGATCGGAATAGGAAGACCGTGGAATACACACCCGGGCAATTGGTCATGGTCTCCAATTCTGCCCGTAAGAAAAACGTGTCCGAGTTCCCCCTGCCACGCTGGTCAGGTCCCTTCAAAGTCAGCAGGAAGGTATCTGACTTAAATTACATAGTCAGCGTGCGCCATGGGAGGAAACTCATTAAAGACACTATTCACGCCCGCCGGATGAAGGCATATCATACACGTAAAGCTCCCACACCCACACGTAAAGGCGGAAACATTGCCAAAAGGAAGGGAAGTAATCCCACTGGCAGACGTGGAAAGAAGGCCAAGAAATAGCCTTCGGACCCCACTGACCGCACCGGGATACGATCCTAACACTACCAAACTGTCCCGGAGACACAACCTGAATAGTGCCAGAAACAATTACTCTGGGTAAAAGACGGTCTCAAAACCCGCAACCTTCTGAATACCAGGAACATAAGGTCGGGTAGCTATCCAGTTCTAGAATAGAAAAATAGGAAGCTAAAACAGATTGGGACAGTTCCACTAACAGATGGTTATAAATGAAAAACAACAAAATCACCTCCGGCACATAGTCACCAAACACGCGACTAGCAGCCCGGAGACACTCGTGTATAACGACATTTTGTACAACGGATAGGGACATACTCGAACCACGTCACAGTAACACAAAATTTAGGGACACAAATGTAGTTAATGAGAGGTTCTTTTACAGTGCGGCCAATGCATGTGAGATTTTCGAAGTGAAATGCCATGGCCTGTGGTTTGGATTCCACGTAAAACGGAAGTCCCGTGGCTCATGATCTACAGATTACGGTCACGTTAAACTACAAGTTTCCTTCTTTTTTTTACAGTACGAAAAGCACTACCCGCAATCACAATAGACAGCAATCAAGTTCACACATACGCGTGCCGGGAACATGAGAGTAAGCAAGTAACAAATGAAAGCCCACGACATCGTAATTCAACACTATCGCGTCAGCGATAACACACTCCTCAATGGGCAAGACTGGTCCGTACAGACGAACTAAGCCAACTCCTAGTGAACAGGAACAAACGCATCATTCACGTCCGATCCAAGGACCCTATAACTTTCAAAATTACACTACGAGGAGAGTTCAAAAATATACAAACTCCTCACAGGAATGCGTACTTTCGTTTGCGCATTGCAAATACACAGTACATGTGCCATAATATATGCGGCACAGAGAGGGTCACACCAAGTCTTTACAGGCAACCGGGTCCGAACCCATGACCACACAACACGCTCGTACCAAAAACTAACTAACCAACGGTATTTTTGGTACGGGAAACACAATCAAAATACATACAAGGAGCGCACAAAACATGAACAACGCAGACATAGAACACAGAGAATGACATGAGATCACGGGTTCCAATCCCAGTAAACATTAGACACCAGGGAAAGCAACTATCCAGGCTTCCAATCACACCGAAATTGGCCCATACAGATACATGAACAGGGAATACCACATTTCCTCCCGCCAAAAACCAGGCATAAAATTTCAAATACACCTGACATGGAAAATACATTTCCCAGACACAGGTAGGAAAATTTCGTAAGACAAAAGTCTTATGAAATAAGGGCCACACAACACCACTAGCTAATTAGGGCGGATTGCCACATTAGTCCGGCAGGAATTTAGAACAATAACAACATGGCATACGTGCAAGAAGGCACATGGCGACAGCTGACATACATAACGTCCGAGCCATTACACATACAAACTGCTGATGTGCAGATTTCGTCACATGGCAATATTGCTGGTGACAGACACTATTGTAGTATCGGAATTGACCATGACATTACAAGCATTAAGCAATCATAATGCCAACACATTTTTAACACTGCAAAAACATTTATGAAATTTAGCAATAGACAGACGTGACAGACCGAAACTTATCGTGGACCCACAGGAGCACGTTCGCAAAGACGTTGACAGGCCACGGGCGCCTCTTGCCCATACACGCGATACATATTAGGACTTAGTCTATAACAGACCAACCGTCCGTATGGTGTAACGGGACATAGTCACACACACACGCGCTCACTAATCAGGAGCGAACACAGACAGGGGCTCTGAGAAAACAAGACCTCCCCTCTAATAACTTCTTTTCTCGATTGTAAGTCATAGGAATCATTACAGGCGATTAGGACATGACCAGGCATACTGCGACCACGGGTTGCACTAACACTACAAATGACAGACTAGATTAAGTCGTGACGCCACAGCGACGCTTTAATATCCCAAGGAGCGGGTAGAAAGCAAGCATGGACCAAGGGAGGATGACAAAGCATAGGTGGATAATCCCAGAGGGATTACCGACATACCACAGCAGGCTACCATGGTTAATACCCAATTCCCTACCATGACCTTCCCACGTCCAACATAACCAACGCAGACACATGAACACAATGAAAACAGCTACACTGCATTACAGAGTATACAGCGGGGTTGGTAAACTTCATGAGTTTACAGAAAAGGCTTACTACGCCTTGGATTTCAACGCTAACACCTGAATGAGAGGGGTGTATCAGCAAACATCAATTAAGCATAATGCGCATCTCCAAATGAGAGATGAGGCCACAAATGCATATATATTATCCATTTTTTGTTAATTAAATAATCCCGCATGAAAGGGAAATATTATTATTACACCTCACTATATACCTATCCCAACATGAGGGCGGATGCCTCATATCCAGGTACATGCATGAGTATCCCACCCATTTACCAGGGTTATTACTATCAAACCTGCATGGAATTTTTATATTATTGCAATCCAGGGGATACCTGCCCCAGTCCACTCATTGTAGGAGCATCCCAGCGCCATTACCGGCTCAAGGCCACCATTTATTTGAGCCCAATGATGCGCAACCTCTTCCTACCATGCTTTCAGCCCACTCTACGAATAACTACCCCCAGATCCTAATAACAGGGTACCTGACGCCACAGACCCCACTAACACATCCATTAAGGTAAAAAGAGCATTATCGCTGGAAAGCTGATGTAGCACAAGGGACCTAAAGTAGTCCACGCACTTAGAAGTTCCACCACCCCACAACACTTGAGAAAATTTTACATTTTTACATAAAAATACATTATTTACACAGGTTACGCCTATATATATTTTTTCTCCATAAAAAGGAATCTGAAACACTCTGATTGGTGATAGTGGCGTAAGCCAAAGGCCAAAGGCACCACACTGGGGCAGAGCTGGGGTAGGTGATGATGACCCTTACCCCAGTGGGCTCAACAAATCACTGACCTGACCAAACAGACGAACCACGTAAGGTTGAGGCACTCGCGGCCTGGCCGGGCAAGCTCTGGAATCCTAGGTGCACCTAAACTGCCCCTGGGAGGAAGGGATGCTACACCCACTCTGTGCCACGGTCAGCGACGCCAAGACCTGCAGGGAGACTTTCTGAGAATGGCGGGAGAAATAGCTCACTCAGCGCCGGACTCGAAAGCTGTCCTAGAGACGACCCCAATTATGACTAGACTTTAGTTAAAATTAAGTAAGTACGGCTTCCATAGCGGGAAGCAAGGCTCCTGTGCGTTGGAGTGAAATACCACTGCGGCCGATAAAGGCGAAGAGATTCTTATACTGCGAAAAGCATACACTGCGGCCGATAAAGGCGAAGAGATTCTTATACTGCGAAAAGCAGACTACGATTGCCAATAAAGGCAAAGATAATATTATGCCATTGGACGACAATGTCCAATGCCCACATAAATGGCGACGCATCGGGCAGCCAATGGGCATTAAGAGAGGGGCATTGCGAGCACCTCATAAGGGTTGAGTGGGCGGCCCAACTACGACAACGATGAACGATAACGGTAATGAGCAGGAAGGTACAGCGGGCGAAACGGATTGCTTAGTGGCACCGTAAGCCGCCTGCGACTAGGTTAGTACTAATGATAAGTGTCGACATCTAGAATTAAGGGGGCGGAATTCGGCGACCCTAGAGACAACCGGTGTTTCTAGGACTCGTACGAGTGGTGCCCTGAGGAAGTAAATTGCCTCAGGCGATCGCCCTGGTCGAAATTTTAGTTATAACACAGTTGCACTTTGGTACGCAACTTAGGATAAGAAAATTTACTGAACGCTGTTGCTAATAATAGCACAGCATCTTTCGGCAGTAGATTAAGGCCACCCTTCCGGCTTAGAAATAGCATTTTTTTTAGACCATAATTAAGATAGATAGCGTTAAGCAACGCCGTTCGGCGCCTGATGACCCACAAACCCGTCATCAGGGTAAGTCCGACAACTCATGACAACTCACGATAACTCCTGATAATTCATTATAATACAGCATAGTTTTACATTTAAGACAATTTATATATATATATATATATATATATATTAAGGTAAAATTTCGGCACCCGGTAACCACAATTCCGCTACCGGGGTAAGACCGACAACACATTAAGAAACGGCATTACGGCACCGTATAGGGTAAGCCCGGCCATACACCGATTAACACTAACCATGCCATTTTTTTCACAGGTCAAAAGAGCTTCAGACTGTGGATACACTACCACAGGAAGCGGCATAGAAAATAGGCAATTTAAATGTTTTATTAACCTCTCCATTTTTTTTCAGGCATTGTCACCAAGAATATGACACTGGTGACTATGATTTTGCTGCCATATAACAAGCAGCATGCTATTAATGACCTCTTACTATTGTATTACACCTGTGCGCACTAATTTATATTTCATATCCATCTCCACTTACACACTCACCACATTTTTTTTTACAGCTACACTTCAAAAATCTGCACAGCAGGAATGGTGCCTGTGGGGTATTAGGCTTGCTGGCAGATCAGCATAAAACAGAAACACATAAAGCGTCAAAATGCGACGCAACTTACGGCGATGAGGGCGCAACCGAATTTGTGGCGGCGACTCTCATGGCCAAGTGTGAAAGCATTCGCCCACAGGGAATGCTTCACAGAGTAGACATACATTACAAGCGGTACGACCACTAAACCGTACCAGGTAGTGGCCGTGAAGGATTAGCCGTGAGACGGCGCGTACGAACAAACGAGTAGCGTGCACGCGAGGTACCAACGACTAGAATAATAAGAGATTAGCGCGCTTAAGTTAAATATAAGGCATTGTAATTGATAATTTTAAAGGGTACCTTAATACATATTCATGCGCCCACGGGCAACTAGTCCACTAGAAATTAACGTATATATAATACTTTGCAACCTCACATTGTTAAAATCACATGTACACGATGTCTATACTTTTTTGTTCGTTTGTTAATATCACACGTAAATAATGTCTATGATTTGTTATCTTTCATTTTTCTTTCTTCTAACTTCCCCATTTGTCAGGGTGTTCCGTTTTATCCCAAATCAATAAATGCATTTTGATTATTTCCCTTAAATTATACCCTGGAACGCCCATTTTTTTTCCCTACCTCTTCTATCTTTCTCTTAGCAGGGAGCACTTTTTCCCCAAAATAAAGCCAGACGGCACAATTCCTCGTCTAGCTGGGTTTTTCCTCCCTGCACAACAATGTAACGGATAAGTATCAAAACCATGCTTTTTTTCCTTCTTTTTGAAACTTGCAAAATGCCAACAATGGCAATGTCAATTTTTTTTCAATGTCAATGTCAGTGTTATATATATATCTGTACATCCCATAACCCACCCCTCTGAACACGGGCTGATCTCACACCCACACATCAACACGACATCACCCATTCTATACGACGACGACGACGACGACGAGGAAGACACCAACAGAAGATACGAGGGGGCTTCAAGAACAACCACATCAACTATAGCTACTACATCAACATCCCAACCTCTAGATCCGTTCCCGTTCGCGAGGACGCGAACTAAATGGAGGAAGACGCTTGTACAGCCCCCCAGGGTTCTGCATCCCCTGGAGGACATCCCCCCATCATCTATTTAAACCACCCTTAAGTGGCAAATCTTGTAAGTCCAGAACAATCTATTAACACCGCAATGGCAGCTAGCCAGTATGGAAAGCTTAACCAATAATTGCATCACTACCACAAACAGCGACACACAAATTAACTAGGTCATCTAGGCAGCAGTATGCTGACAGAACAACGCCGAAAGCTATAAAAGGGAGCCTTATGTAGGACAAGCTCTCTCAATTACCAGTCTTACAGTGCAGCGGCCGAAGGCTATCGACGTTATCATCAGAGGTGAGTCAGACGTGTTCAGATCTCCTGTATTTGTAACCTTTACCCACAGATTGTACCTTTACATTGTGACCATTATTACATTCCCTAAAAGGGACTCATAATTCAACATCACTGACCAATAAACACTTGGTCAGTACTCTACACTCGTCTTACTATTTATACGCCTCTTTACGTCCCAACGCCCTTCCTTATTCCCGCCACGGTTAGACGTGACATACGGTAGCCCAACAGTGCTAGCTCAGGTATCATTGTATTTCTCGCGGCGGCCCGACTGCTAAGAGCAGCGCGCGCCACATAGCTGACACGAGCACGTTCAGTTATATAACAAGCAGCCAGCTGGAAGACCAGCGCGTTGACCTATACACCAAACTCCATCCCCTAAGATACATCTACATCCTTTATAGGAGCGCCCCCTAGTTCCTAACACTAAACAACACTCTACACTGGTCAGCATACCCTGCTACGGGAAGCTACCCCCTTTTAGGCACTGCTTTATAAATTAACACAATAACTCTTCCTTTTAGATCCAATCACCCCCAATAAAGGGATATAAAACAATAGATTTCCCAGACACAAGTATAGAAATTTCGTAAGACAAAGGTCTTACGGAATAGTGACCACACAATAGTATTAGCAAATAGAACGAATTGCTACATTAGTCCGCCAGGAATCTAGAACAATGACAACACCCGCATACGTGCAGGAAAGCACATGCCGGTGGATGACATACATAACATCCCAGCCTGCCATTACACATACAAACTGCTTACTTGCAGACTTCGTCACATTGCAATACCGCTGGTGACAAGACACTATTGTTTATCGGCATTGACCGTGAAATTACAAACGCAAAACAATCATAACACCATACATTTTTTAACACTGCAAAAACATTTAGCAATGGACAAGACGTGACAGATCGGAACTTATCTTGGGCCCTTAGGAGCACGTTCTCAAAGACGTTGACAGGCCACGGGCACCTCCTGCCCATACACGCGATACACATTACGACTTAGCCTGTAACAGACCAACCGTCCGCGTGGTGTAGCGGAACATAGGCACACACGCGCTCACTAATTAGAAGCGAACACAGACAGGGGCTCTGAGGAAACAAGACCCCCCCCCCAATAACTTCCTTTCTGGATTTCAGTTTTCAAAAATCATTACAGGCGATTAGGGCATGGCCAGTCGCACTACGACCACTGGCCACATTCACACTACAGATGGCAGACCAGATTACGTCGTGACGTCACAGCATCACGACGCTTTACTATCCCAAGAAGCGGAGAGCGGGCAGACATGGACAAAGGGAGGATGACAGGAGCACAGGCTACCATCGTACCACCTTACTCCCTTCCAATAACCTTCTCACGTCCAACATAACCAACGCAGACACATGAACACGATCAAAACAGCTACACTACATTACAGAGTAAACAAAGGGGTTGATAGACTTCATGCGTTTAAAGAGAAGGCCTACTACGCCTTGGCTCTCGATGCTACCACCTGAGTATTAGGGGTGGGTCGGCAAACATCAATTAAGCATAATGCGCATCTCCAAATGAGAGATGAGGCCACAATTATATATATTAACCATTTTTTGTTAATTAAATACTCCCGCATGACAGGGATATATTATTATTACGCCTCAGCATACGCCTATCCTTATATGAGTGCAGATGCCTCATATCTAGATACCTGCATGAGTATCCCATCCAATTACCAGGGTTATTACTATCAAGCCTGCATGGAATTTTTATATTTTTGCAATCCTGGGAATTACCTGCCCCAGTCCACTCATTGTAGGAGCAGTCCTAGTAGCATTACCGGCTCAAGGCCACCATTTATTTGAGCCCAATGATGCGCAACCTCTTCCTACCATGCTTTCAGCCCACTCTACGAATAACTACCCCCAGATCCTAATAACAGGGTACCTGACGCCACAGACCCTACTAACACCTCCATTAAGGTAAAAAGAGCATTATCGCTGGAAAGCTGACGTAGCAATAGTAGACCAGAAGTAGTCTATGCACTTAGAAGCTCTACAACCCCACAACACTGGAAATATTTTACATCTTACACAAAAATTAAATTATTTATACAGGTTACGCCCATATTTTTTTTTTCAAAGGAATCTGAAACACTCTGATTGGTGATAACGGCATAAGCCAAAGGCCAAAGGCACCGCACTTTGAGAGGAAAAAAGGCAATGATGAGCCTTACCCTAGTAACTTGACGACTAGACCAAACAGACGAACCACGTAAGGTTGAGGCACTCGCGGCCTGGCCGGGCAAGCTCTGGAATCCTAGGTGCGCCTCAACTGCCCCTAGGAAGAAGGGATGCTACACCCACTATGTGCCACGGTCGTCGAAGCCAAGACCTGCAGGGAAGTCTTTCTGAGGATGGTGAGAGAAATAGCTCACTCCACGCTGGACTCAGGGGATGACCCTAGAGACGACCCCATTATGACTAGACTTCTAGCTAAAATTAAGTAAGTAAGGCTTCTACAGCGGGAAGCAAGACTCCTGTGCGCTGGAGTGAAATATTATTGCGAAAAGCATACTACTGCGGCCGATAAAGGCGAAGAGAAATATCATTGCGAAAAGCATACTACTGCGGCCGATAAAGGCGAAGAGAAATATTACTGCGAAAAGCAGACTACGATTGCCGACGAAGGCGAATATAACATTATGCCATTGGACAATGTCCAATGCCCACATAAATGGCGACGCAGCGGGCAGTCAGAGGGCATTAAATAGACATGCAACGAGCTGTCTACAGGGGTTACAGTGGGCAGACCCAACTATGACAACATATGGACAACAATGGCAACGAGCAGGATGGTACAGCAGGCGAAACGTTTTGCTTTGTGGCAACGTAAGCCGCCTGTGACTAGGTTAATACTAGTTCATAATCATTTAGCATAGATGTCGACAATAGGATTAAAACGGAGGGGACTACGAGGCATTGTTGGGTTCCGGTCCCAACAATGTACTACAAGGGAACCACCGCGAGAGAAATCGAACGGACAGCCTCCATCTAAATTTTAGTATTTAAGTACAGTGCCATTTTAAGGTCACTTAGATGTAAGCAAATTTACTAACCGCTGTTGCTAATAATAGCACAGCACATTTCGGCTTTAGAGTAAGGTCCACTCGGCGTGTATATACAGCATAGTTTTACATTTAAGGCATTTTTTTATTATTATTATTAATCATAATCAAGGTAGAATATATCGGCACCCGGTAACCACAATTCCGCTACCGGGGTAAGACCGACAACACATTAAGATAACACATTATAATACAATAGATTAAGATAGAATATCTCGGCACCCGGTAACTAACATTTCGCTACCGGGATAAGCCCGATAACATAGTACGATAAATGGTGTTAGGATAGTACATTAGGTTAGACAACACTAGATTAAGGCGATATTTGGAGCCACTTTTCATATCTATAGTCTATAAGTAGACATAAGGTTAGTGGCAGACAGGAGTACACTAGCACGTTGGTAGACAGGAGTAAAACAATTTCATATGGACAGTGATACTAATCTTATATTTGCTTGATTTACAGCCATAAGTATGGACATTATTTTTATCAGCGTAGAGAGTGGCGCCAATATGGGCACTCTCTAGATTTCTTATGGATATATCATTGCTACTATTATGCTTATATATATATACCATGTTACATTCTCTTGCATCCCGCTAGGTATCGGTCCAGCGCCGACAACCGACCACTGGGTACCGGCAGCCGCTACCAGGTAGCAACCCTGGGTTGAGCACCAGGCTCATGATACCATGTTTTACAGGCCGCATAACAAGGGTGAACACCCCATATATACACATACATGTCATTAATTTATTTTCTTTACCAACAGGTGGCGACATTGTATATAGCCCCCTGTAAATATTTTGCCCACGCCCATACACGTCTTGACAACCCCCACTCACACACACAATTTCCTCCCCTCTACACACATCTTGCTTACAGGTAATAAATCCGCACCACGGGGGAGATATGCCTGTGGGATATACCCTACCGCAAGTCGGATCAACATTTAGTAAACATCTCACCTAACATGAGAGGTGACATACGGCCACACAACGCGGACTCCTTATGTACAGGACGGGTTGTGTCGCCATGATAGCCGCGCCCACCCACAGGGGGCAAAGCTATTAGCATAAATTGTAGTTAGAAAGGATAACAGTGAGGTACCATATGAACTAGAATTATAAGAAATTTAGCGCGCTTAAGTTAGTCCATAAGATAATTGTAATTGATAAATGTAAGATTATAACTGAATGCGCCCACGGGCAATTATTCTCCTACAAATGTACAAAGAATACTCCGCACCCCCACATTGTCTGCGGAGGTGACAAACGATATTCATACACCTTAATATATGCACACCTCAAAATCACATTAAACAGTATACTATTTTTTAAGATTACATGTACACAATGTCTGTGATTTGTTTTCTTTCATTTTTCTTTCTTCTAACTTCCCCATTTTTCAGGGTGTTCCGTTTTATCCCAAACCAATAAATGCCTTTTGAATATTTCCCTTAAATTATACCCGGGAACACCCATTTTTTCTATTTTCTTCTACCTTTCTTATTGCAGGGAGCACTTTTTCCCTAAGATAGGGCGGACGACGCAATCATCCGTTCGGCCCTGGGTTTTTTTCCTCCCTGCACAACAATATACCATCAGCACCATGTATTTTTTTTCCATCAAACTTCCAAAATGCCAATGTCGATTTCTGTTGCAATATTTTTATGCCAATGTCAATGTTATGTATATATGTATATCCCATAACCCTCCCCTCTGAACACGAGCTGATCTCACGCACACACATCAACACGACATCACCACACGACGACGACGACGACGACGACGAGGAAGACATCTACAGAAGATACGAGGGGACTTCAAAAACAACCACATCGACTACATCTATAACATCAACATCCCAACCCCAAGTTCCGTTCCCGTTCGCGGGGACGCGAACTAAATAGGGGAAGAGGCTTGTACTGTACCCCAGGGGTATGCACCCCTTGGAGACCATCCCCCCATCATCTATTTAAATCTCCTAACTGGCAATCCTTATAAGTCCAGACCAACATCTACTAACACCGCAAGGACAGCTAGCCATTCTGGAAAGCTGGCCCAATCCTTGCATCACTACCACAAACAGCGACACACTATTAACTAGGGCATCTATGCCATCAGAATGTCGACGAAGCAGCGCCGGAGAATATAAAAGGGAGTCTTAAGGAGGTCAGGCTCTTCTCAATTATCAGTCTTACAGTGTGGCGGCCCGAGGCTATGCTGGTATCATCAGGTGAGTGAGTCAGCAGGTGTTCAGAATCCTATAACTTTGTAACCCGTACCCCCAATTTGTATAGACAAGTTTGTACACATTGTAACATCACTACATCCCTTAAAAGGGACTCATAATTCCATTATTACTGACCAATAAACAGTTGGTCAGTACAACACACCTGTATTACAATTTTACACGCCTCTTCACGACCTAAAGTCCATCCTGAATCCTCCGTCACTATTAGACGTGACTTACAGTAGCCAGATACTTGCTAGTGCAAGCATCATTGTATTCCCGTACCGGCCTGACTGCCAGGAGCGGCACGCGCCATATAGCTGACGCGTGCAAGTCGATTATCTAACCAGCCAGCTGGGCGACCAGCGCGTTGACCTGTACGCTAAGTCCATCCCCTAAAATACACCTAGATCTTTTATAAGAGCAACCCCTAGCACCCTTACACTAAACAACACTCTACACTGGTCAGCTTGCCCGACTACGGGAAGCTACCCCCTTTTTGGCACTTCTTTATAAATTAACACAATAACTCTTCCGTTTTAGATCCAACCACCCCCCAATAAGGGATCTAAAACAGCTCCAACACAAACTCGGGAAACATAATTACCAACTAGCCACTTCCATCGAACAAATAAGCTGGTATTACACGAAGCCAATATGCTCGTGCATATATCATGCTAACAGACTACACATAAATATTAACATACCCATAATCGAGGAAAACGCGCGGTGGAACCTATTTGAATACATTCCCATACCATATAAGTGGCTAGGGGGTACGTGCACATTGATGATGATGATGATGATAATTGTTGTTTTAAGGGGCCTAACATCGAGGTTATCGGCCCCTGATGGTTTGGGTGATCGTGAAGATGAAAATGAAAAGCGAACTTAACACTAAAACTAACTACTAACCTACATACTAGAAGAAGAAATGTAGGTTAGTAGTTAGTTTTAGTGTTAAGTTCGCTTTTCATTTTCATCTTCACGTGCACATTGACACACGAACCAACGTTGCTGGCAGTTAACGGCCGCGATATTCGTGTATTAACAGGGAATGCGCTACATGACTGCATTACGCAGATAAATGCGCTCGGTTACATACCGCGGTTCCAAGAAGTGGCCACAATTCAGCCTGCTTGCGCCGTCAATCTTTATAACAACGCGCCAACCGATAAAATATTGGAATCCTGCGCATACAGATGCGACGAAGGATCGCAGACAGCCCTTATCACACAGATTGATATGGATAAGTTTGTCGCTACAAACCCAACGGCGGAGATGGGTATCCAATGCCCAGAAGGAAGGACAACCCTATTACACCCACACACGGAGGCACCGCCAGGGGCTCTAGAGATACACCTCCCATGCGATTGCCAACTCATAGAGAGCGGCAACATCCCGATACCACATGCGTTTCCGTGTGACGCCAAAATGGTAAAGGAATTTGCCATTACACACACACTACCGGCGGCATGGACGAAGCAAATACAATTACAACTACACGATTTTGAGCCCTTACAGACGAAGCCGTTGTTGTATGATAACATAACGGCGATACTTAATGCCAACTGGTCATCGGTCATTCCGACATTTAATGTCACGGAAACACCTTTTAAACATCACAGACAGCCCCTACAAATACCAGGACTTCACAAATCCTGGTACGACCTAGACACAACAACAACTACCACTATAGCATGGAACGCCGGGATGACCATAATAATTATTTACATGTTAGCCAAACAGATGGCAATGGCTAGAGACATCCGACAATTACACGCGCCTAGAGCGAACACATGAAACAGAACACCCTCGCATACACACACGAATAGCATGCGAAAACCCTAATTAAAGTAACTCTCACGGATGTCCATCTCACACACTTACACAACACAAGGGCAGGAGTCTACCGTGGCCATAGGCCAGAAATCGGTTAGACTACACTCCAATACATCGCTAGGGCAATCACAGGCAATTAAACGGCCTTTGCCGCTAGTTCAAAGGGCAATTTTGCCAGGATGGAAACGGGCACTAGCATGTGTACCCCAGGTGCGAAGGCATGAGAGGGTGTTGCCTTCAGGCCCTCAGGGTGCACAACACACACCCGCGCACTCTGACCAGGCGCAGACACACAGTACACGGGGTATAAGAAAGGTCTTATTACCTACCCCACGAGACCGGGCAGTCAGGAATACACACACCCCTATAAACACTGCTAGGGTAGCGTGGAGCGCAATCAGCCCCTCAGACACAAACACACTCAGACCAACATCCAGGCACTACGGTGAAAGTAGGCCCAGGCTTACTTTGCTACAAACTCCTCCAGAAAATAGCAAAGAAGCACCTCAATGGGTTTCAGGGCCCTACGTCTTAGTGACAGGGCGAAAGTCTTCACTTTCTCGAGCAATGACGCTCGGACGTGGATAACGACTTTCACCATGAATATAACACACACTGTCACCTGAATCACAAATATATATACGGGCAGGTGCTTTTACACGCGAGAAACACGATAATAGATACACAAAGGGCAGATTCCACCCCTGTAAACGGTAGATTTCACACGTATATACAGCAGAACGTGACCAACTCAAAATTATATAATTTAAAATTTTTCCTAATTTTTACTTGGCCCCTAGCATTTTTTTAAGCCATCAAGGGTTTATAATCATAGTCAGTTCAAATTATAGCTTGGATAATGTAAAGTTTTTAAGGTGCAAAGACAATCGGAGGCCAATCAGTGGGCCACGCGGCTTAGGTCCTCAGAGAACTATTCCGAACGCAGCCTAAGCAACAAGCCACAGCACAGAGCTTGGGCGGGCCTTTCCAAGTAGAAATGACTATCTTGTTATATTTTCCATTCCTGCAGTTAGATAGATTCTTTTGGGATGACTGAGAGACTTAATCGTAAGAAACAGTTAAGAATCGCAAACTACTTTTCAAAAATGGTAGATTTCCCTGAGACGTAACTAGGTTACTGTCTTACTAACGTCGCCAAATAGGTGAATAGTACACTCAGGTCCTACCTTTCATTTTGAAACTTTTGAAATTATTTACGATACAATCTTTACAGATTACCGCCGTCTGGCAACCTGCTTTGGTAAGCATAAAGCATTATGTACACGGGATACAATATATTTTCTCTACTCTTTTCAAAGAACTCTCTTAATTTGGATTGTTGGATAGCTCAATTTTTTTCCTCTTTCACTAATCCCGTGAAGTGCGAATTATCCAAGTGAACTGTATATATTTGATCCATATGTGTACCCTACCTATTACCCTGCCTATAGCATGAGTTTTCCCCCAGAACAGCGCTCAAACTAAACAAAAACACCATGGGGTAACACTCACAGCTCAAGGGGAAAACACCATTATTTATTTTTGGAAGTCACACACTAATCGCAAATACTGTACAAAACAGTCAAAACACTTGGCAGAACTGTCCCGGAGACACAAGCCTAAAAGGCACCAGGAATAATTACCCTGGACAAAGACGGTCTCGAACCCGCAACCTTCTGGATACCAGGAATGCAAGGTCGGGTAACTATCCAATGGGAGGATAGAATAATAAAGGACAGTTACACTAACAGATATCCATACGCACAAAATAATAAAATCACCTCCGACACCTAGTCACCAAACACGCGACTAGCGGCCCGGAGACACTCGTACATAAACACAGCTAACTACCAATAACAAGAATATATTCGCCCCACGCTTACAACAACACAAAATTTGGGAACACAACATGTAGTTAAAGGAAGGTTCTTTTACGTTGCGAGGGACCCGAGACACGCCGTATATGCAGACAATAGTAAGACGTGTCAATAAACCTACACACACTGTCTCGGCACATATGGCGAGCAAGCAAGCAAAGGATTTCCTGCACGGGTGTAACTCAATACTATCGCAGTCAGCGATAACACACTCGTGAGTAGGCGACCTTCACTGACACGGACAACTTAAGAGTACTCCAGGCCTGGCTGGAACATACACATTCATTCACGGCAGTTTCAAACCCCTATAACTCTCAAAATTAGAATACGAGGGGCATTCCAAAAGACCCAAATTTTTCACGCCAAAGCGTATTTTCATCTGCGTGTCTCAAACACACGATACACGTGTCATGGGACATACAGTACAAGAAATTGTAACACCAGGACCTTAAACCAAGGCGGGTGCGAACTCACGATCACACAACACAGTCGTGCCAAAAACAACTAACCAATGGTATTTTTGGCGCGAAAAACACAATCAGAAACTACACTAGGGACGCTAAAATTTCAACAGACAACGCAGACATGATACACGGAGCATTACACGGGATCGCGGGTCCGAATGCCCAGTAAAAATCGGACGCCGTGGAAAACAAAAAAACAGAATCCCATTCAGACGGAAGTTGGCCCCATACAAGTACATAAACAGGTAACACCACATTTTCTCCGGCCAAAAACCATGCAAAATTTCGATTACCCCAAACATAGGAAATAGACTTCCCAAACACAAGTATAGCAATTACACAAGGCAAAAGTCTTACGGAATAAGCGACCACACAACGTTGGTAGCAAAAACAGGACAGATTGACACATTGGCCCTCCCGGAATGTCAAACAAATGGCAACACACGAACTATGGCTAAAGTCACGTTGCGTTAGCCTTCACATAGCGTTAGAAGCTTCCTGTCAACAGGAATATGAAAACAAAAACACAATAAAAACACTGAGTTGCGGATTCCAGCGCATTGCAACACTGCCGTCGACAGACCCTCTTGTTATAACGGAAGTGACAATGACACGCGACTTTGATGACACTACCATACAAAAACAAAAACTATACCAACACTAGCATACAGTACACATGGACATTGGCACAGAATTCAGCAATGTTACAATAGGCCTGGCATTTAGCAATATGCAGATACTGTGGGCCATATTATCTTAGGGCCATAGGAGCATGTTTACAAAGATGTTGACAAGCCACACGCGCCACCTGACACTCAGCCACGCGACACACGATAGGACTTAGCCGATAACAGCCCACCCGCCCGCGTGCTGTAGCGGAACATAGCCACACACACGCAGCTGCGCTAATCACAGTTACGACCCCGTCCTTCCCATACGCGCTCACTAATCAGGGGCGAATACGGACAGATTCCCTGAGGGAACAAACCTCCCCAATAACTAATCCCCTTTTTGTTTTTTATTTAAATCTTAAAAACCAACATAGGCGATCAGGACATGACCGGTTACATTACAAATCACTTGCTACTTTAACATTATAGATAAGAGACCAGATAGGCCGTGACGTCACAGCGTCACCGCATTTAACCATCCCAAAGAGCGGATAGAAAGCAGATATTGACCAAGTGAGGATGATTGGAGCAGAGATGGATGGTGCCAGCAAGATGGCCAAGGCACCACCTACGGGCTACCATTATACCACCCTTTTCCTTCCATAACCTTGTCACTCACAACAATATCCAACACAAACACATAAAACAGCCAAACTACATGACAAAATATACATCGGGGTTGATAGACTTCATGCGTCTAAGGAGAGGGCTCACTACGCCCTGGCTCTCAATGCTAACACCCGAGTATTAGGGGTGTGTCAGAAAGAATAGCAAGCGTAATGCACATCTCAATATAAAGAGATGCGGCCACACTTAAACTAACAAATATTTTCTTATTAAATAATCCCGCATGCAAGGGACATAGTATTATTATACCTCGGCCTATACCTATCCTTAAATGAGAGAGGATACGCCTCATATCCATCCGCACGCATGGAATATCCCACCCACATACCAGGGGTTATTATTATTGAACCTGCATGGCACTTTTTGAAAAAAAAAATACGCACTTGGGAAATACCTACCCCCGTCCACTCACTGTAAAGACATCCCAGCAGCATCACCGGCACCCGGCCACGATAAACATGGAGTCCAAAGATGCGCAACCCTCTCCTACCATGCTTTAAGCCTATTCAACAAATAACACCCCCCGGATCCCAATAACAAGGTACCCAACGACATGGAAACCTACTAACGCCTCCAGGAAACTCCACAAGGCATCAACGCTAGACATCTGACATGGCGACTACAGACCTAAAGTAGTCCATGCATTTAGAAGATTCTACAACCCCAGAACACTTAAAAATTTACATAATCACACAGTAAATTATTTACATAGTACACTCATTTTTATATAAAAAGGAATCTGAGTCACGCTGAATGGTGATGACAGCGTAAACAGAAGGGCAGATGCGCCACACAGGAGCAGAGCTGGGGAAGGCGATGATGAGCCCTACCCCAGTTGGCTCAATGACCCAGACCAAAAAGACGAATTACGTAAGGTTGAAGCATTGATGGCCTGGCGCGGGCAAACGCCAAAACCGGGGGTGCGTCTAGCCTACCCCCTGGGCAGAGGAAAGTTACACCCACTATGCGCCACGGTCGTCGAAGCCAAGACCTGCAGGGGAGACTTTTGACGAACGGGGGAGAAATAGCCAGCTCCACACCGGACTCAGGAGATGACCCTAGGGACGACCAAATTAGGACTATACTCCTAGTTTAGTACGTAAGTAAGTAGAGCTTCTAGGGCGAGGAGCTAGTCTCCTACTCGCAGGAATGAAGCAGGGTCTCAGGGTTCAGCGGGATCAACCCTAGATCCAACAAGTCCATGCCCCGCGTGGCGAAGGTGAAGACAACCGAACAAATGAATAATACATAAACAAATAATGAACAATATATATGGAATGAATGCGGTCATTCGAGCCCGCGCCCACATAAATGGCTGACAACGGGTCGCCAGAGATATTAAATGGTAACGCAGCGAGCGGCCAGAGATATTAAATAGGCATGCCGCGAGCTGCCTAAAGGGGTTCACGTGGGCCAACCCAACAATGCCAATATAGGCGAAGAGGAAACCCGGACGCTCAAATTCCCGGATGATATTATTCTATCGGACGATGTCCAATGCCCACATAAATGGTAACGCAGCGAGCGGCCAGGTATATTAAATAGGCATGCAGCGAGCTGCCAAGAGGGGTTACAGTGGGCAAACCCAACAATGATGAATACATCAATGAACAACACAGGCAAGTACAACGGCGATGCGTTTGGCCTCGTGCAGCGCAGGCGTCCGGAACTTTAGTAATTACTAGTTAATAAGCAATAATATAAATGTCGAAACTAGTATTAAGGGAGCGGAATCCGGCGGTTTTAGAGACAACCGGTGTTTCTAGAATACGCGCGGGTGGTGATCTGAGGAAGTAAATTGCCTCAGGCGATCGCTCTGGTCGAAATTTTAGCATGTAAGACAGTTGCATTTGATACGCAACTTAGAAGTAAGCAAATTTAAAAAGCGCTGTTGTAAAACAGCTGCTACAGCACATTTCGGCATAGATTAAGGTAAAACCATTCGGCTTACAAATACCAAATATTTTTTTTCACTTATTCAGGCTAAACACGTTCGGCACCTGGTAACTAAAATTCGTTGCCAGGGTAAGCCCGATAATACATTAAGTTAAATTACATTAAGATAACACGTTCGGTGCTTGGCGACTCAAATCCGTTACCAGGGTAAGCCCGATAACACAATAGGATAAATTACATTAAGATAAAACATTTCGGCACCTGGTGACAAACAAACCCGTCATCAGGGTAAGCCCGACAATACGTTAAGTTAAGTAAGATTAACATAACAATGCATTAGGATAAGTAAGATTAGGACGCCAACATTAAGCTATGATAGAAATCTAGCCGGCATAGAATAAGAATAGAGTAAGGCGCCAAGGGCGACTGGAAGGTATACACAGGTGTGAATGACAACAATGCATTGTCCAGTATAACCATGCCCATGCGTTCTCTTTCATGATTGCAGAAAGGGAACATGGATAGCAGCACACCCACTAACAAAAGATTTATTTCTCACAGGTCAAGATCATTGTACTGTACATACACCCTGTAAATACATATCCCGAATCACACACAAATGTAAAACACTGATGTCACACAAACACATACACTTTGATACATTTTCAAGTCGCGCCGATAAGGTGACGGCGACGCGATCAGCAACGTGAAGTGATCGTGGGACACTGAACGCCACTGACGCAACTCTTAGCAAGCGCTTAAATAATGAGCGACCTACGGCAGCCAGGGACAGCGCAAGGGTTGTAAGCGCTCACCTTTGCTTCCAAGGTGCAATTTTCTCACCCACGGGGGAAAATGCACGACAGGTGTGAATTAGCGACACAGCCACTAAAACACAATAAAATGGCTGGGTAAGAAAAAATGGCCATGGATGAAAAGGTAGGACCAAGGCCAAGATGACAGCGCTATGAGTGATCACGTAATGAGAAATGAGTACAAAGAATAGCGGGCACGCAGGTACATATAGGATACGGCCGTCTAGATATAAATAGTCAAATAAATATAAATGTATAATAATGTAATAATGTAATGTATAACAATGTAACAAGGTAACGTAATAATGCAACAATGTCAAAGAAAACTTAACACTTATATGAGGCACCCTATACGAAAATTATCAACAAGGATGCCACACATTTAATATCTGTTCTCATGTACGCACTGATTTTCATTTCCACCCTTCTAACTTAAAATTTGTGAAGGTGTCCCGTTTCACCCCAACGCAATAAACTATTTTTTACATATTCCTTTAACTTATACCCTGGGACACCTATTTTTCTATTTTCTTCCATCTTTCACACTAAAACATTGCAGGGAGCAATTTTTCCCCAACACAGCCTTGGGTTTTTTCCTCCCTGCACAATACCAACACATATAATGTTAAAATCACGTATTTTCTGTTGTACTTTTTAATATTTTAAATGAACTGTTCTAAATTATCATATGTATATCCCAAAACCTACCCCTCTGAGCACATGCTGGACTCACATCAACACGACATCGCTACACCTACACGACATCAACACGGAAGAAAAGAAGAAGAAGTACAAGGAGGAATCAAAAACGATCCATCACATCAACACCCCCACTCTACGTTCCGTTCCCGTTCGCGAGGACGCGAACTAATCGAAGAAAGGGACTTGTACAGACCCGGGGGGCTGTACCTCCTGAGAGCAACCCCCCATCTTCTACTAAAACCACCCCAACTGGCAACATCATAAGACCAGAACATCACCTTTACACGGCAAGAGGCGACCACCCAGCTCGGGAGGTTAGCCAACCACTTGCAACACATTCATAAACATTAACACTACAACTAACTGGGGCAGCTACAATGGCGTAATGCTGACCATGCAGCACCACAAAGTATAAGAGGTGGAGTCCTAATTGGAGCCGGGATCTGTTATACAGTGTGCGTCGCCGAAGGCCCTAGCCGCCACCCGTTCCAGTTGCATCATCAGGTGAGACTCAGCAAAGTGCTCAGAATCCTTTATTTTGTACACACTTACCCAAACTTGTATACATCACTTGTATTTCACATTGGCATAAGACTTCCCAAAAAGGGACATACAAAACCACTTCAACTGACCAATAAATACTGGTCAGTAAGCTACACATTGCATTCATAATTACACTCTACCTCACGTCCTAATACCCCTCCTGAGCTCCGTCACGATTGACCGTGACCACAGTAGCCAGTAATTGCTTGGTCAAACTCCATTGTGTTTCCCGCACGCGACTGCATAGCAGTGAGCCGCTGACATAAGCACGTCTAATATATCACTCACTCCGTCCAGCTGTCAGACCAGCACAGCAGCCTGCAGCCAGAGGACCATCCCCTAACAAATACTTACGTCTTTATAGGAGCACCCCCTAGCATTCAAACACTGAACAACACTCTACACTGGTAAGCTCTCCCAGTTTCGGGAAGCTGCTCTCAACTAGGAACCACCTTTTAAATTAGCACAGTGACACTAATGTTTTATCCCTAAACTACCCCCCCCCCCCCCCACCAACTAAGGGATCTAAAACAGTATTTCATCCTGGCCAATATCACAAATGGTTTTCAGGTAACTGGCATTTGGCCCTTCAACATACGTGCCATCCCCATTGAAACCCTTGCTCCAAGCTTGGTCACATACGAGGATGACTCCGAGGATGATCGTCTTCTTGCTCAGAATTTGCTTAATTGACCTACAGTCCATGAAAATGACCATTGAAAGTTCCCTAACGACTATCCTTACAACTACTTCCACAATGAACACGGATCCCCAGTAAATACCGAAAAACCATTACAAGTCATCATGCCAACACTCAAAATGAAAAAGAAGTGGACCATACCACCCCGCAAAAAAGCACTGAACTACAAAGTCCAAACACTCAGTCGAAATCTCATTGCGAGGGATGGAAAGCAAGCAAGAGATCTGGTCGACTAGGAGAACCGTCAACTTCAGGGCAAGAAAACACTAAAGATCAAGAGTTTTGAAGTGTGCGGTTTGCCTGTAGGACTTTGTGGCAGGCATGTGTCACGTGTGTGGTTGTTGGGTACATGACGAATGTGTAGTTTGTGTGTTCTGACTGTGCATCACACTGATCTGTTACATTGTTGGTCTTATTATATGCACCTGCTGGTTTTCAAGTCCAAGGACATTGATTCTCTTGCCGAGCCGTATTTGAATAATGCTTCTCCGTCAGTATTTCTTGTGCTCAGGTCTTGAAGAAATATGCTGTTTTCATTGGTTGTTTTTCAAGATTGATTTCCTTTAATCCCATTCGTTCAAGGTTAAATTGCGTTTATTCCTTTGGTGGACCTTAATACCCCTGGTACCTTATTTACAAACTAGATGAGGGAATAGCAAAATAAAGGACATTGCGAAATAAATGATACAATGTACAAAATGCCTTCTACTCTCCAAGAATGACGACTGAAGGACTTGGAAAGATGATGATGATGATGATGATTATGATGATGATCATCATGAGGATGATGATGATGATAACTCTTGTTTAAAGGGCGCCTAACATAGAGGTGATGGGCTCCTAATGAAATGAAATGTTATGCAATGGAGATATAAACAGCCCACAGCCAGAGATGAAAATGAATATGGTTTGTATAAAACAAACAGTGGGTCCCAATAACAATGCCTTATTTGGATAAGAGGATACAAATAGGATGATAAAAACAATAGAGCAAATAATGCATATTAAACAATTAAAATGGATATGGTCACAATAAAAACACAAAACAGACTAAAACTAAACGAAGAGTCTTAAACTATATTAAAACTTTTAAAAGTAACCACGCTTCCTCATGATCCATATGACGCGGTCTACTGACCATAGAACAAGGGAGTTTGAGAGCTCTTCGCAGATCGGTCAGGTACACACACTCCAAGAGATGGTGCGCCACAGTAAGATGGGCACCGCAGAAACTCATAGGGGGGTGACTTGGAAAGACGTAGAGCCATGAAAGGCAGATAGAAAGGGAAAGAGGTGAGGGTCCGCCCCACAGGCAATCGCATGAAGTCTCGTTTTGCTGACCTGAAACCTGGAAAGAACAGCGTTTTGAGCCCAGAACAAGAACTCTAGCTTGAAGAAAGAATCACACGTTTTGCAGTAATAGGATTACCTTTGAAACCAAACATACAGTATTATGCAGATGTGTTTTCAAGTCTGTTGAAAAGAATGAAATACCACCTCCTTTTAACAAGGAGTCGCAGATGACTGGTAGGGAGTGGTACCGTGCATTTATGAAACGTCACCCGCGTCTCGCTGAAAGAAAGGCGCAGGCAATGAACCCAGCAAGGGCTCAAAAACTCAACCCTGTGATCGTGGATGATTATTGCGAAAATCAGAACACTGTTATGACTTCAATTGGTGTTCGAAATAGTGCCCAAAATATTGTGAACGTGGATGAGAAAGGTGTGACGTAGACGTTACAACACCAGCAGTCAGTAGTTGCTTTGAAAGGAGCAAAAGGTATCCACTTAGTTGCTCACGAATATGCAAACCAGGGAAAACCAGACCCAGCTCAGGAATCCCTCGTGATTGCCAACACAGAGGCATTGAGGGTGTAGCAATATCCAGAGTGCACCATAAGTAGTGGGGCTACACAACACTGCCTCGTGCAGAGCCTTGAGCAGAAGACGGTGATATCACGAAAAGTTAATGAATGAAGAATGAAGGATTAGGAATGATGAGACAAGGGTCAATTTTGGCGGGAAATTGAGGGACACCCTAGGCCTTGGATCCCCTATTACCATTGGAGTCGGAAGGGAACAATAGTTGACCAAGGGAGGTCTACTGGAAAGATGATATTCATGATAATTGTTTTTAAGGTGCCTAACATGTAAGTTATCGGCCCCTAATGATATGGAGGTAGTGAAAAAAATGTTATTACATGAACATTATGAAGATGATAATTGTTGTTATAAGGGGCCTAACATCTAGGTCATCGGCCCCTAATTGTTTGGGTGATAGTGAAAGATGAGATGAAAACGATAACAAATATTAACTACAAACCTACATACTAGTAGAAGAAATGGTAAACAAATAAAGGATAAGGCATATAATGGACAGGCAGAAAAGAAATGCCCTCAACCCTCGAAGAATGAGGATTCAGGGACTTGTAAGGAAGGAGAGCCATGAAAGGTAGTTAGGAAAGGCAAAGAGGAGAGGTGATGATGATGATGATGATAATTGTTGTTTTAAGGGGCCTAACATCGAGGTTATCGGCCCCTAATGAAATGAAATGGCGTGAAATGAAAGGATGTAGATAACAACAACTCACTGCCATGGATGAAGCGAAAATGGTGTTTATAAAACAGACAGTGAGCCCCAAAAATTATGCCTTATTTGAATAAAAAGAATAAAAGGCGGATGGTAAAAAGGATAAAACAAATAAGGCATAGTGAACAATACAAAACATAACACAATAAAAAACATAAAACAGATTTAACCAGATTTAAAAGTCGTAACTACACATTAAAAATTAAAAAAAGTAACCACTCTCCCTCATGAACCGGATGACGAGGTCAGCTGACGGCCCGTCATCACGGAGAATAAGGGAGAGGGTATTAGGCAGTTTAAGAGTCCCTCGCAGATCGGCCAGATCCACACACTCCAAGAGAAGGTGTGCCACGGTTAGGTGGGCGCCGCAAGTACACACAGGAGGATCCTCTCTTTTCAGCAAGTGGGAGTGCGTAGCAATCCCATGGCCGATCCGGAGTCGACAGAGTACCACAGCTTCCTTCCGGAGAGATCGGAAGGAAGATTTCCACACCTTCGTTGTCTCCTTGATGCCTCTCAGTTTGTTGGGTGGAGGCGTGGCACGCCATGCCTCCTCCCAATGCGACAGGATCGAATGCCGCAACTGAGAGCGCACATCACTAGCAGGCACCTTATATGGTAGCGAGGGCAGTGCGACTGCCTCTCTCGCCGCCTGATCAGCAAGCTCGTTTCCCGCAATACCCATGTGGCTAGGAAGCCACACAAAGGTCACCCCGGTTCCAGCGTTACGCGAACTTACGAGCTGGTCGTGCACACGCTGGACCAACGGGTGCTTCGGGAAACACACATCGATCGCTTGCAGCGCACTCAGAGAGTCAGTACACACAAGAAAGTGCTGGTGATCGTCTGATAACGTGTACCGCAGAGCCTCTAAGATGGCATAGAGCTCCGCAGTGTACACGCTACAGGCCTCGGGAAGTGAAAAGAGAAACCGACGATCCTCAACCACAAATGCACAGCCTACTTTCTCGTTTACCCTCGAACCGTCCGTGAATACAAGCCCCGATCCCGGATACCGTGTCACCACGGACTGGAACAGCCTCCGATGGACGGAGGAGTCCGTGTCCGACTTGAGGCCGGTGTGCAGATCCAGGATGATATCAGGGCGAGAGACCATCCACGGAGGGGCCTTGCTAGGTACTCGGACGATACAGGAGACAGAAGGAAATCGGAACTGACGGTATAAGTCATCCAAGCGAATCCCCGCCGGCCGAGTGGCTCGGGCGAGCACATCATACAGCCGGCGATTCGGATTGGAAAACAAACATGGATAGCTTGGATGAAGTGGCATCTGTCGAATAGTTGCAGCATAGGTCAGCAGTACTTGTTGGCGCCTCAGGTGTAAAGGAGGTACGCCAGCCTCGGCGAGCAAGCTGACGACTGGGCTTGTCCGAAAGGCACCCGTCGCCAGCCTCACACCGCGGTGGTGGACACTGTCCAGTTTAACAAGCACTGACTTACGGGCCGAACCATATGCTACACTGCCATAATCTAACCTAGATAAAATCAGTGATCTATAAAAACGCAGGAGCACCGCGCGGTCTGCCCCCCATGATGTGCCGCTAAGAAACCGCAACATGTTGAGTTTCTTAGCGCAGGCAGTTTTCAAACACCGCACGTATGGTTCCCACGTCAATTTCTGATCGAAAAGGAGCCCAAGGAACCGGTACGCAGCAACAACAGGCAAAGCTACATTGCCCAGATAAAGCTCAGGATCTGGATGGAGGGTGCGCTTTCGGCAGAAATGGACAACCGAGGACTTAGCGGTTGAGAATCGAAAGCCATGCTCCAGTGTCCAGCGTTCCACTCTCCGAATAGCTTGTTGTAGCTGTCGTTCAGCGACCGCCATATTTTGCGCACTATAATGTAGAGCGAAGTCGTCTACATATAGCGACGGTACCACTGCTGGACCAGCAGCAGCGACTATACCGTTTATGGCAATCGCAAATAATGTTACGCTAAGCACCGATCCCTGTGGGACTCCGTTTTCCTGTATATGATATTGCGAATATGTCCCCCCTATTCGGACACGGAACAGGCGAAGGGACAGAAAATTCGCAATAAAAACCGGCAAGTTACCTCGGAATTTCCATTGATGCAGGGTAGAGAGGATGCCGTAACGCCAAGTGGTGTCATAGGCCTTCTCGAGATCAAAGAAAACAGCGACTAGGTGCTGTCTCCGGAGAAAAGCGTCCTGTATGGCAGTCTCCAGGCGTACCAGATGGTCGTTGGTACACCGAGACGCCCTGAAACCACACTGGTATTCAGACAGGAGGCCCCGTTTCTCCAGGACCCACACCAGGCGCTGATTGACCATCCTCTCAAAGAGCTTGCACAAACCGTTTGTGAGACAAATAGGTCTGTAACTCCCTGACAATTTGGGATCCTTAGCGGGCTTCAGGATAGGTATAATGATACCTTCCTGCCATTGCGCTGGAAACACACCTTCCAACCAGATACGATTAAACACCCTGAGCAAATAGCGAATGCTCTCATCGTTAAGGTGTTTAAGCATCTGGTTGTGAATATTATCCGGGCCAGGAGACGTGTCCCTGCAGAGCGCCAGCGCTCCGCGGAGTTCCCACTCCGTAAAGGGCACGTTGTACTCCTCCGAAGCGCGGGAAGCAAAACTAAGATGGAAACGTTCCGCTTCGCGCTTCAGGGCCACGAAGGCAGGGTCATAGTTATCGGAACCGGATATATCCGCAAAATACGAGGCGAGATGGTTTGCAACGCGATAAGGATCTGTAACCAGTTCATTAGCAATGGAAATTCCCGGTACAGTAGAAGATGTCTGAATTCCCGAAATGCGTCGTAGTTTAGTCCACACTTGAGAGGAGGGGGTATGTGCCCTAATAGAAGACACATACCGTTCCCAGGATTGTTTCTTACTCTGGCGAATAAGAATCCGTGCCTTGGCACGAAATTTCTTAAACGCCACCAAATTGGCCATGGTTGGACGCCGACGGTAGTGCTTATGAGCTCGACGACGGTCTCTTATTGCCGCTGCAATATCCTCTGTCCACCAAGGGACGAGTTTGCGACGAGGAGTCCCAGAAAAGGAGGGAATGGACTCTTCGGCGGCAGCCAGAAGCACATCAGTGATGTGCTGTACCTCGTCATCGACGCTCCGGCAACCAAGATCAACGAACACAGCTCGTTCTTGAAACGAGGGCCAATTTGCCCGCTTAAGAACCCAACGACTGGGGAACTCCACGGGCGTCTGGTTCAGAAGGGTAAGAACGATCGGGAAATGGTCACTGTCACAGAGGTCGTCGTGTACATACCAACCAAATAGGGGGACCAGCGCACGGCTACACACACTCAGGTCAATGTGTGAGTACGTGCCGTGCGCTAAGCTAAAATGTGTAGCTTCCCCTGTATTTAATAGAGATAAATCCAACCCTTGAATTAAGCCTTCCACGTCCCTTCCTCTGGGGCAGGAAGATGATGATCCCCATTGGGGGTGATGAGAGTTGAAATCCCCCACGAGTAGGAAAGGGACTGGAAGTTGATCAACAAGATCTAAGACGTCATTAATATCAAGGGGTTGGTTCGGTGGAAGGTACACGTTACAAACAGTTGTCATAGCAGGCAAGGACACGCGTACTGCAATAGCTTCCAGAGGAGTGGCGAGTGGAAACTCCTCACTATAGCAGTCAGAGCGAACGAAGGTACAAACGCTCCCGGAAGCCCGGGCGGCGTCTTGTCGCTCTTTAGAGTATAGTCGGAAACCTCTCAGAACAGTCTCGTGATCAGGTCTGAGGTTTGTTTCCTGTAGGCAGACTATACTCGCTGCGTATTGGGCAATAAGCTGACGGATCTCTGTCAAATGCCTGTCATAACTATTACAATTCCACTGTAACAGTGCCATTGTGTGAACTTAGGGAATAAGTTGGAGCAGCAAGCTACTCCAACTTTGACTCTGGAGGATCTACAGTCACTACGTCGACTATAATCTCCATGTCCTCAGGCGAGTTCATGGAGTGAATCGACTCAGTGGAAGATTTCCTGGACGAAGTTCGGCGGCGGGGGGATCTCCGTGGGGAGCGCGCAGATCTGAGGACCGAAACGTCCCCAGGCGCAGAAGCATCCGCAGGTGTTGGCGCGGATGGCTTCCCCTTTTTTGGAGAAAGGGAATGCGTAGTGCGGGGTCCCTTCTTACCCGCCCCCGGCTCTTTAAGGTATATAGACGGGTCAGGAGCCGAAGTCCTGACCCTGGTCGACGATGCCGCCTCCGCCGGCTTCGGCGCGGCTTTCGCCGACCGTTTGGGTGGGGAGGAAGACTTCGACTTCCTCCCGAGTGGGGAGTAAGTCGTCAACTTCCTCCCCTGCTGTGCGGGCGGAGCAGCCTTCGCTCGCACAGCCTTCGTGCTGGCCGAAGGTGGAGTTGAAGTCACCTTCGGGCTTTCCATTATAATCATAGGTGCTGGCTTCGGAACAGGTAACTCAGTTGCAGATTTCACAGCTGGTACAAAAGGTGAGGTCGCCGGGACCAAATTTGGTATTATGGCTCTATAATCGATCGTTGGAGGAGGCGAAATCGTGGTATGGTACTTCTTGTGGGCCTCCTGGTAGGTGAGACCATCCAGGGTTTTGATCTCCTGGATTTTCTTCTCACTCAGGAAGGCAGGGCAGTTCCTGTCCCGAGAAGAATGAAATCCAGGGCAATTAGTGCACTGATAAGGTGTTGTGCACTCTTTCGCTTCGTGTGGTACCTTACCGCATGTTCCGCAGACGTCAGGGCTCGAGCATCGGGATAACATATGCCCGAACTTCTGGCACTTATAACACCTCATGGGTGGAGGGATATAAGGCCGGACGTCACAACGGTAACTGGTAACCTTGACTTTCTCCGGGAGCACCGAGAGCTCAAAGGAAATAATGAAAGCACCAGTATCCACGATTTGACCGTTGACCTTGCGCGTAATGCGCCGGACATCAGTCACGTGACGGTGCTGCATATCCTCCTTGAGCTCCTCGTCAGTGTTCAGAATCAGGTCCCGGTGGAAAATAACTCCTCGGACCAGATTCAGGGATGTGTGCTTTTCCACTTTGACGGGAATGTCGCCAAAGTGGTCACATTGCAAAAGTCGTTCAACTTGCTCACCAGTCCTAGTCTTGAGCAACAAGCTACCGTTCCTCATCTTTTGTACTTTCTCAAGCTCACCATAGACACCTTCTATGTGGCGAGAAAACAAAATACTCTTTACCAGCTTGAAATCACCCCCATCTGTTCTGGTAGCTACCAGAAACCAGATTTTCACGCACAGATTGTTCCCAGGGGGTTGATCCCCGTAGGGAATCAAAAGTTAAAGACTTGGGTGTAGGACCACCCTGTTTGGGTGTACGACCACCCTGGTTGGGGATTTTTCTTTTAGAACCCATGGCCAGATCATCCTCCCCGAATGCCACCGACATCCGATCACGGGCCGTCACAGTAGGCGCTACCCAGCCAGGGCAAGGCCCGCCTAGCTTGGAAGGCATTGCCCGGGGGTCCGATGTTTTACAATGCCGTATCGGCATGTACCCCTTGGCATATACTGGATTTTACAGCTCAGACATTCGGCTGTGCGGGGACCTGCGTAGTCAGGCGGATACTACTGAACGGGTACATGGCACACCCACCTGTCGGCGCGGCCAAGACCGGAACAGGCTTTCGAGCGTAGTCGCTAGCGTAAGTGGCCCATCCCCTAACAGCACGCACATATAGAAATTTTGGTTGCCAGACCCTGAAAGCAGTGACGGAAAGAAGTGCGATATAACCTAATGAGAGTTATACCGCACGGGTGTATGTCTTTTAGAGCTGACTGTCAAACCCTCGAAAGGGGACCGTTCCGAGAAGCCCTTTTAGTCGCCTTTTACGACTGGCAGGGAGTACCGTGGATGTATTCGCTTCCTCCCACCCACTGGGGGTCCAATTCACAAAACAACGCGGAGTCCTTAAAGTATAGCCAAGGTCGCCCCTTTTAGTCGCCTCTTACGACAGGCAGGGGATACCGTGGGTGTATTCTAAACCCCCCACCCACAGGGGGGAAAGAGGAGAGGGCCCGCCCCAAAGTCATTGAAAAATGGGGAAAAACTGACCCAGCTCAGGAATTCCTCGGTGTCGCCAACTCCCAAACTCACCAGCCGTGAGCCCTTGAGGGTGTAGCACTATCCACAGTGGACCAGAAGTGGTGGGGCTACACACAACCTGCCTCCTATGACATGAAAACGACCTTCTACACCTAACTACTGACTTACATCTAACTGATATACTAGATTCTAAAATGGTAAAAACAGGATGAAGGGAAATATGATGATGATAATTGTTGTTTTAAGGGGCCTAACATCGAGGTTATCGGAACCTAATGATCTGGTTGACAGCGAAAATGATAATGAAATGGAAACCAGAACAAAATTATCTGAGACGGAAAATACGTACAAAAAGGAACTCACAATATGGTCTTACGAAAGGGAATTTAGAACGAAAAAGTCACAAAAAGAACACATGGAAAAATACCCACAAAACGTAGGCTAGATTCAAAATACGTACAAAATGCAATGTAGCGTCGAAATACTTACAAAATGCAACTGAAATTCAAAAACAAAATGCAAATGAGATCGAAAATACGAATAAAATGCAATTGAGGTTCAAAATACTTACAATATGCAATTGAAATTGAAAATACACAATGCAATTCAGATTGAAATAAGCCCTATCCCAGTTCCAATCCAAATTATTCACAAAGTGCAATCGAAATTCAAAATACTTACAAAATGCGATTGAAATTGAAAATGCTTACAAAATGTACGGTGAATCTAACGACTCATGTGGATTGACAATACTTACAAAATGCAATTTAGATTAAAAATACTTGACAAAATGTAATTTAGATTCAAAATACCCACAAAATGCAATTGAGAATCAAAATATGTACAAAATGCCAACCAAACAAAATGCAATTGAGATTCAAAATTCGTGCGAAATGAGGCGTTGGTTGAAAATTCTTACAAAATGCAATTGAAATTCAGAATACTCACTAATAGGCCCGGGCACATGCATTGAAAGACTTACTAAAAAGCAATTTAGATTGTCAATCTTTACAAAATGCAATTGAGGTTGAAAACAATCGCGAGATATAATTTAGATCGAAAAAACATACAAAAGGTTGATGATGATGATGATGATAATTGTTGTTTTAAGGGGCCTAACATCGAGGTTATCGGCCCCTAATGATCTGGGTGATAGCGAAAATCATAATGAAATGGAAACCAGAACAAAATTATCTGAGACGGAAAATACGTACAAAAAGGAACTCAGATGGAAACAACTCACAATATGGTCTTACAAAAGGGAATTTAGAACGAAAAGTTGCACAAAAAGAATAGATTGAAAAAAGACCCACAAGACGTAGGCGAGATTCAAAATACGTACAAAATGCAATGTAGCGTCGAAATACTTACAAAATGCAACTGAAATTCTAAATACTTACAAAATGCAAATGAGATCGAAAATACGTACAAAATGCGATTGAGGTTCAAAAAAACTTACAAAATGCAATTGAAATTGAAAATACAAATGCAATTCAGATTGAAATAGGCCCTATCCCAGTTCCAATCCAAATTATTCACAAAGTGCAATCGAAATTCAAAATACTTACAAAATGCAAATGAAATTGAAAATGCTTACAAAATGTACGGTGATTCTAACGACTCATATGGATTGACAATACTTACAAAATGCAATTTAGATTGAAAATACTTGACAAAATGTTGATGATGATGATGATAATTGTTGTTTTAAGGGGCCTAACATCTAGGCTATCGGCCCCTGATGGTGTGGGTGATCGTGAAGATGAAAATGAAATGTAAACTTAAAACTAAAACTAACTACCAACCTACATATTAGAAGAAGAAATGGAAAACTAAAGGAGAATAAGGCAAATAAAGGACAGGAGGAAAAGAAATGCCCTCAACCCTCGAAGAATGCGGATTGAGGGACTTGGAAGGAAGGAGAGCCATGAAAGGCAGATAGGAAAGTGAAAGAGGAGAGGGTCCGCCCCGAAGGTAAGGGACAAAAGGGGGAAAACGGACCCAGCTCAGGAATCCCTCGGGGTCGCCAACTCCCGAACTCACCAGCCGTGAGCCCCTGAGGGTGTAGCATTATCTACGGTGCACCAGAAGTGGTGGGGCTACATACACCCTGCCTCCTTAAGGGCCTTGAGCACAAGGCAGGAGGTAAAAGGAAAAGAAAAAGAAGGCTGACCCCTCACAGAAGGAGGGTGTCAGGAAAGATGAGACAAGGGCCAATTAAGGCGGGAAAGGAAGAGACTCCCTAGGCCTCGGATACCCTAATACCGTCGGGGTCGGAAGAGAACAAGAGTTGACCAAGTGAGGTCGACAGGAAAGAAGACGGAGAGGAGCCCGGCACAAGTAAGTGGAAGCAATGCCGGACTCAGCTGGGGCCCCGTGGTCGCCAACCCACGCTCACTAGAAGTGAGCCCCTGGGGGGTTGACAAAATGTAATTTAGATTCAAAACACTCACAAAATGCAATTGAGAATCAAAATATGTGCAAAATGCCCACCAAACAAAATGCAATTTAGATTCAAAATTCGTGCGAAATGCGGCGTTGGTTGAAAATTCTTACAAAATGCAATTGAAATTCAAAATACTCACTAAAAGGCCCGGGCACATGCATTGAAAGACTTACTAAAAAGCAATTTAGATTGTCAATCTTTACAAAATGCAATTGAGGTTGAAAACAATCACGAGATGTAATTTAGATCGAAAAAACATACAAAAAGCAACGTAGATTAAAAATGCCTAAAAAAACGCCAAAAGGGAATATAGATACACGATGAACCAAGTAACAAAAAACAGGGCGGGAATCTTAAAGAGAAAAGTAAATATAATGAAAAGAGGAGAGGAGGGGAGAGAGGAGAAGGTCCGCCCCAAAGGGAAGGGACAAAAGGGGAAAACGGACCCAGCTCAGGAATCCCTCGGGGTCGCCTACTCCCGAACTCACCAGCCGTCAGCCCCTGAGGGTGTAGCATATCTACGGTGCACCAGAAGTGGTGGGGCTACATACACCCTGCCTCCTTAAGGGCCTTGAGCACAAGGTAAGAGGTAAAAGGAAAAGAAAAAGAAGGCTGACCCCTCACAGAAGGAGGGTATCAGGAAAGATGAGACAAGGGCCAATTAAGGCGGGAAAGAGAAAGACTCCCTAGGCCTCGGATAACCTAATACCGTCGGGGTCGGTAGAGAACAAGAGTTGACCAAGTAAGGTCGACAGGAAAGAAGACGGAGAGGAGCCAGGCACAAGTAAGTGGAAGCAATGCCGGACTCAGCTGGGGCCCCGTGGTAGCCAACCCACGCCCACAAGAAGTGAGCCCCTGGGGGGGACATACAAAAGGCAACGTAGATTAAAAATGCCTTGATAAAAATCGCCATATGGGAATTTAGATACACGGTGAACCAAGTAACAAAAAACAGTGCGGGAATCTTAAAGGGAAGAGTAAATGTAATGAAAAGAGGAGAGGAGAGGAGAGGAGAGGAGAGGAGAGGAGAGGAGAGGAGAGGAGAGGAGAGGAGAAGGTCCGCCCCAAAGGTAAGGGACAAAAGGGGAAAACGGACCCAGCTCAGGAATCCCTCGGGGTCGCCAACTCCCGAACTCACCAGCCGTGAGCCCCTGAGGGTGTAGCATTATCTTCGGTGCACCGGAATTGAAGGGGCTACATACACCCTGCCTCCTTAAGGGCCTTGAGCACAAGGTAGGAGGTAAAAGGAAAAGAAAAAGAAGGCTGACCCCTCACAGAAGGAGGGTATCAGGAAAGATGAGACAAGGGCCAATTAAGGCGGGAAAGTGAAGGACTCCCTAGGCCTCGGATAACCTAATACCGTCGGGGTCGGAAGAGAACAAGAGTTGACCAAGTGTGGTCGAAAGGAAAGAAGACAGAGAGGAGGCCGGCACAAGTAAGTGGAAGCAATGCCGGATTCAGCTGGGGTCCCATGGTCGCCATCCCACGTCCCACTAGATGTGAGCCCCTGGGGGGTGAAGAGAAATAAAAGGCAGGCGGGAAAATGTAATATGATGATGACAATTGTCGTTATAAGGTGCGTAACATCTAGGGTGATGGTAAAATATGATGAAAAAGGATCAAATGAATCCCACAACTAAAACTCGGACTTACAAACTCAAAGAAGAAATGAGGGAAAAAGGAAGAAGGATGTAAATAGAAGACAGGAGGAAAGGAAATACCCTCAAACTTCGAAGAATGAGAATTGAGGGTCTTGGAAGGAAGGAAGGAAATGATGATGATGATAATAATAATGATGGTAATTGTTGTTTTATGGGGCCTAACATCTAGGTTATCGGCCCCTAATGGTTTGGGTGATATGAAAGATGATCAAATGAAACTTACAACTAAAACGAACTACTGACTTACAAACTACAAGAAGAAATGGGAAGCAAAATTCCCTCAACCCTCGAAGAATGAGTATCGAGGGCCTTGCTTGATCATTTCGGCAACTTCAAACCTCTTGGCAACTTCTCATCTAGATATCAGTATTGTTGACAGGGATGATCATCATGGAATCATATAATTCTGATTGCCAGGAACACTAAACATTAGCTCCAGCCTCGGGATAAGTCATTATCCCGTGCCTTTGAACATTACTGTGATGAACAGTTGCTGCAGTTTTGGGACCAAGAACAAGACTGGAAACTAACATAGGTCAAGTTTTCTTAAGCATTTCATCCTGGCCAATATCACAAATGGTTTTCAAGCAACAGGCATTTGGCCTTTCGACAAACGTGCCATCCCCATTGAAACCTTCGCTCCAAGCTTGGTCACATACGAGGATGACCCCGAAGATGATCGTCTTCTTGCTGAGAGTTTGCTTACTTGACCCACAGTCCTTGAAAATGACCATTGAAAGTTCCCTACAACCACAAAGAACACGGATCCCCAGTAAATTGCAAAACACCATTACAAGTCGCCATGCCAACACTCAAAATGAAAAATAAGCGGACCATAGCACCTCGCAAAAAAGCACTGAACTACTAAGGCCAAACACTCAGTCGAAATTTCATTACGAGAGATGGAAAGCAGGCAAGAGATCTGGTCGACTTTGAGAACCGTCAACTTCAGGGCAAGAAAATACTAAAGATCAAGAGCTTTGTTTTGTGCGGTTTGCCTGTAGGATATTGTAGCAGACATGTGTCACTTGTGTGGTTGTTGGGTTCATGATGAATGTACAGTTTGTGTGTTCTGACTGTGTATCATACTGATCTGTTACATTGTTGGCATTATTATATGCACCTGCTGGTTATCAAGTCCAATGACAATGATTCTCTTACCGTGCCGTATTTGAATAATGCTTCTCCGTCAGTATTTCTTGTGCTCAGTTCTTGAAGAAATATGCTGTTTTCCAACGTTGTTTTCAAGGTTGTTTTTCTCCTAATCCCATTCTTTCAAGGTTAAATTGCGTTTATTCCCTTGGTGGACCTTAATACCCCTGATACCTTATTTACAAACTAGAAGAGGGAATAGAAAAATAAAGGACATTGCGAAATAAATGATACAATGTATAAAATGCCTTCTACTCTCCAAGAATGACGATTGAGGGTCTTGGAGAGATGATGATGATGATGATGATGATGAAGATGATGATGATGATGATGATGATGATGATGATGATAACTCTTGTTTAAAGGGCGCCTATCATCTAGGTTATAGGCTCCTATTGAAATGAAATGTTATGCAATGGAGATATAAACGGCCCACTGCCAGAGATGAAAATGAATATGGTTTGTATAAAACAGACAGTGGGCCCCAACAACAATGCCTTATTTGGATAAAAAGATGCAAACAGGATGATAAAAACAATAGAGCAAATACGGCATATTAAACAATTAAAATGCATATGGTCATTATAAAAACACAAAACAGACCAAAACTAAACGAAGAGACTTAAACTATATTAAAACTTTAAAAATTAACCACGCTTCCTCATGATCCATATGACGTGGTCTACTGACCATAGAACAAGGGAGTTTGAGAGCTCTTCGCAGATCGGTCAGGTACACGCACTCCAAGAGATGGTGCGCCACAGTAAGATGGGCACCGCAGAAACTCACTGGGGGGGGGGGGGGGACTTGGAAAGACGTAGAGCCATGAAAGGCAGATAGAAAGGGATAGAGGTGAGGGTCCGCCCCACAGGCAATCACATGAAGTTTCGTTTTGCTGACCTCAAACCTGGAAAGAACAGCGTTTTGAGCCCAGAACAAGAACTCTAGCTTGAAGAAAGAATCACACGTTTTGCAGTAATAGGATTTCATTTGAAACCAAACATACAGTATTACGCAGATGTGTTTTCAAGTCTGTTGAAAAGAATGAAATACCACCTCCGTTTAACAAGGAGCCACAGATGACTGCTAGCGAGTGGTACCGTGCATTTATGAAACGTCACCCGCGTCTCGCTGAAAGAAAGGCGCAGTCAATGAACCCAGCAAGGGCTCAAAAACTCAACCATGTGATCGTGGATGATTATAACGAAAATCAGAAAACTGTTATGACTTCAACTGGTGTTCGAAATAGTCCCCAAAATATTGTCAACGTGGTTGAGAAAGGTGTGAGGTAGACGATACAACACCAGCAGTCAGTAGTTGCTTTGAAAGGAGCAAAAGGTATCCACTTAGTTGCTCACGAACATGCAAACCAGGGAAAATCAGACCCTGCTCAGGAATCCCTCGTGGTTGCCAACAGAGAGGCATTGAGGGTGTAGCAATATCCAAGGTGCACCATAAGTAGTGGGGCTACACAACACTGCCTCCTGCAGAGCCTAGAGCAGAAGACGGTGATATCACGAAAAGTTAAAAAGAGGTATGACCCCTTGAAGAATGAAGGATTAGGAATGATGAGACAAGGGTCAATTTAGGCGGGAAATTGAAAGACACCCTAGGCCTTGGATTCCCTATTACCGTTGGAGTCGGAAGAGAACAACAGTTGACCAAGGGAGGTCTACTGGAAAGATGATATTCATTATAATTGTTTTTTATTGGGCCTAACATGTAGGTTATCGGCCCCTAATGATATGGAGGTAGTGAAAAAAAATGTTATTACATGAACATTATGAAGATGATGATAATTGTTGTTATAAGGGGCCTAACATCTAGGTCATCGGCCCCTAATTGTTTGGGTGATAGTGAAAGATGAGATGAAAACGATAACAAATATTAACTACAAACCTACATACTAGTAGAAGAAATGGTAAACAAATAAAGGATAAGGCATATAATGGACAGGCAGAAAAGAAATGCCCTCAACCCTCGAAGAATGAGGATTCAGGGACTTGTAAGGAAGGAGAGCCATGAAAGGCAGTTAGGAAAGGCAAAGAGGAGAGGGCCCACCCCAAAGTCATTGAAAAATAGGGAAAAACTGACCCAGCTCAGGAATTCCTCGGTGTCGCCAACTCCGAAACTCACCAGCCGTGAGCCCATGAGGGTGTAGCACTATCCACAGTGCACCATAAGTGGTGGGGCTACACACACCCTGCCTCCTATGACATGAAAACGACCTACTACACCTAACTACTGACCTACATCTAACTGATATACTAGATTCTAAAATGGTCAAAACAGGACGAAGGGAAATAAAAGGCAGGCGGGAAAATGTAATATGATGATGACAATTGTCGTTATAAGGTGCGTAACATCTACGGTGATGGTAAAATATGATGAAAAAGGATCAAATGAATTCCACAACTAAAACTCGGACTTACAAACTCAAAGAAGAAATGAGGGAAAAAGGAAGAAGAATGTAAATAGAAGACAGGAGGAAAGGAAATATTGGAAATATCTGTTCCCGTAGGAAACAGGATGTAAAATTGTCCGATGGAGCTATGTACATTGTTAATGGAAAGGAAATACCCTCAACCCTCGAAGAATGAGAATTGAGGGTCTTGGAAGGAAGGAAATGATGATGATGATGATGATGATGATGATAATAATAATAATAATGATAATTGTTGTTTTATGGGTCCTAACATCTAGGTTATCGGCCCCTAATGGCTTGGGAGATATGAAAGATGATCAAATGAAACTTACAACTAAAACTAACTACTGACTTACAAACTACAAGAAGAAATGGGAAGCAAAATGCCCTCAACCCTCGAAGAATGAGTATCGAGGGCCTCGCTTGATCATTTCGGCAACTTCAAACCACTTGGCAACTTCTCATCTCGATATCAGTATTGTTGACAGGGCTGATCATCATGGAATCATATAATTCTGTTTGCCAGGAACACTAGACATTAGCTCCAGCCTCTGGATAAGTGCCTGTGAACATTACTGTGATGAACAGTTGCTGCAGTTTTGGGACCAAGAACATGGCTGGAAACTAACATAGGTCATGTTTTCTTAAGCATTTCATCCTGGCCAATATCACAAATGGTTTTCAAGCAACAGGCATTTGGCCTTTCGACAAACGTGCCATCACCATTGAAACCTTCGCTCCAAGCTTGGTCACATACGAGGATAACCCCGAAGATGATCGTCTTCTTGCTGAGAGTTTGTTTACCTGAACCACAGTCCTTGAAAATGGCCATTGAAAGTTCCCTGAACACGGATCCCCAGTAAATAGCAAAACACCATTACAAGTCGCCATGCCAACACTCAAATTGAAAAATAAGCGGTCCATAGCACCTCGCAAAAAAACAATGAACTACAAAGTCCAAACACTCAGTCGATATCTCATTGCGAGAGTTGGAAAGCAGACAAGAGATCTGGTCGACTTGGAGAACCGTCAACTTCAGGGCAAGAAAATACTAAAGATCAAGAGTCTTGTTGTGTGCGGTTTGTCTGTAGGATTTTGTGGCAGACATGTGTCACTTGTGTGGTTGTTGGGTTCATGATGAATGTGTAGTTTGTGTGTTCTGACTGTGTATCATACTGATCTGTTAGATTGTTGGCCTTATCATATGCACCTGCTGGTTATCAAGTCCAATGACAATGATTCTCTTACCGTGCTGTATTTGAATAATGCTTCTCCGTCAGTATTTCTTGTGCTCAGTTCTTGAAGAAATGTGCTGTTTTCCAACGTTGTTTTCAAGGTTGTTTTTCTCCTAATCCCATTCGTTCAAGGTTGAATTGCGATTTTTCCTTTAGTGGACCTTAATACCCCTGGTACCTTATTTACAAACTAGATGAGGGAATAGGAAAATTAAGGACATTGCGAGTAAATGATAGAATGTATAAAATGCCTTCTACTCTCCAAGAATGCCGATTGAGGGACTTGGAAAGATGATGATGATGATCATGAGTATGATGATGATGATAACTCTTGTTTAAAGGGCGCCTAACATAGAGGTTATGGGCTCCTAATGAAATGAAATGTTATGCAATGGAGATATAAACAGCCCACTGCCAGAGATGAAAATGAATATGGTTTGTATAAAACAGACAGTGGGTCCCAACAACAATGCCTTATTTGGATAAAAGGATACAAATAGAATGACAAAAACAATAGAGCAAATAAGGCATACTAAACAATTAAAATGGATATGGTCACAATAAAAACACAAAACAGACTAAAACTAAACGAAGAGTCTTAAACTATATTAAAACTTTAAAAACTAACCACGCTTCCTCATGATCCATATGACGCGGTCTACTGACCATAGAACAAAGGAGTTTGAGAGCTCTTCGCAGATCGGTCAGGTACACACACTCCAAGAGATGGTGCGCCACAGTAAGATGGGCACCGCAGAAACTCACAGGGGGAGACTTGGAAAGACGTAGAGCCATGAAAGGCAGATAGAAAGGGATAGAGGTGAGGGTCCGCCCCACAGGCAATCGCATGAAGTCTCGTTTTGCTGACCTCAAACCTGGAAAGAACAGCGTTTTGAGCCCAGAACAAGAACTCTAGCTTGAAGAAAGAATCACACGTTTTGCAGTAATAGGATTTCATTTGAAACCAAACATACAGTATTACGCAGATGTGCTTTCAAGCCTGTTGAGAAGAATGAAATACCACCTCCTTTTAAGAAGGAGTCACAGATGACTGGTAGGGAGTGGTACCGTGCATTTATGAAACGTCACCCGCGTCTCGCTGAAAGAAAGGCGCAGTCATTGAACCCAGCAAGGGCTCAAAAACTCAACCCTGTGATCTTGGATGATTATAATGAAAATCAGAACACTGTTATGACTTCAATTGGTGTTCGAAATAGTCCCCAAAATACTGTCAACGTGGATGAGAAAGGTGTGAGGTAGACGTTACAATACCAGCAGTCAGTAGTTGCTTTGAAAGGAGCAAACGTATCCACTTAGTTGCTCAAGAACATTCAAAACAGGGAAAATCAGACCCAGCTCAGGAATCCCTCGTGGTTGCCAACAGAGAGCCATTGAGGGTGTAGCAATATCCAGAGTGCACCATAAGTAGTGGGGCTACACAACACCGCCTCCTGCAGAGCCTTGAGCAGAAGACGGTGATATCACGAAAAGTTAAAAAGAGGTCTGACCCCTCGAAGAATGAGGATTCAGGGACTTGTAAGGAAGGATGATGATGATAATTGTTGTTTTAAGGGGCCTAACATGTAGGTTATCGGACCCTAATGGTTTGAGTGAACTTGAAGGTGAAAATGAAATGTGAACTATAACTAAAACTATCTACTAACTTATATACTAGAAGAAGAAATGGAAAACAAATGGAGAATACGGCAAATAAAGGACAGCAGGAAAAGAAATGCCATCAACCCTCAAAGTATGCGGATTGAGGGACTTGGAAGGAAGTTGATGATGATGATGATGATAATTGTTGTTTTAAGGGGCCTAACATCTAGGTTATCGGCCCCTGATGGTTTGGGTGATCGTGAAGATGAAAATGAAAAGCGAACTTAAAACTAAAACTAACTAATAACCTACATACTAGAAGAAGAAATGGAGAACAAAAGGAGAATAAGGCAAATAAAAGGACAGAAGGAAAAGAAATGCCCTCAGCCCTCGGAGAAGGCGGATTGAGGGACTTGGAAGGAAGAGCCATGAAAGGCATATAGGAAAGTGAAAGAGGAGAGGGTCTGCCCCAAAGGTAAGGGACAAAAGGGGAAAACTGACCCAGCTCAGGAATCCCTCGGGGTCGCCATCTCCCGAACTCACCAGCCGTGAGCCCCTGAGGGTGTAGCATTATCTAGGATGCACCAGAAGTGGTGGGGCTACATACACCCTGACTCCTTAAGGGCGTAGAGCACAAGGCAGGAGGTAAAAGGAAGAGAAAAAGAAGGCTGACCCCTCACAGAAGGAGGGTATCAGAAAAGATGAGACAAGGGCCAATTAAGGCGGGAAAGGAAGAGACTCCCTAGGCCTCGGATACACTAATACCATCGGGGTCGGAAGAGAACAAGAGTTGACCAAGTGAGGTCGACAGGAAAGAAGACGGAGAGGAGCCCGGCACAAGTAAGTGGAAGCAATGCCGGACTCAGCTGGGGCCCCGTGGTCGCTAATCCACGTCTCACTAGTCGTGAGCCCCTGGGGGGAAGGAAGGAGAGCCATGAAAGTCAGAGATGAAACAGGAGAAGGTCACCCCAAAGGTAATGGAAACGGGGGGAAAACCGGACGCAGCTCAGGAATCCATCGGTGTCTCCACGCCCCAATTCACCAGCCGTGAGCCCTTGAGGGTGTAGCACTATCCAGGGTGCACCAGAAGTGGTGGGGCTACACACACCCTGCCTTCTTTGACGGTCATGAGCAGAAAGCAGGAGATACCAGGAAAATATATCAAGAGGTCTGATCCCTCAAAGAACGAGGGATCGGGAAAGATGAGAGAAGGGCCAATTAAAGCGGGAAAGTGAAAGGCTCCCTACGACTCTGATACACTAATACCGTCGGGGTCGGAAGAGAACAAGGGTTGGCCAAGGGAGGTCGAAGCAAACGGTGACAGTGAAGAGTCCGGCACAAGTAAGAGGAAGCAATGCTGGACTCAGCTGGAGCCCCGTGTTCGCCAACCCACGTCCCATTAGATGTGATGATGATGATGATAATTGTTGTTTTAAGGGGCCTAACATCTAGGCTATCGGCCCCTGATGGTTTGGGTGATCGTGAAAATGAAAATGAAGAGAAAAAAAAAGCGAACTTAAAACTAAAACCAACCACCAACCCACACACTAGAAGAAGAAATGGAAAACCAAAGGAGAATAAGGCAAATAAAGGACAGGAGGAAAAGAAATGCCCTCAACCCTCGAAGAAGGCGGACCGAGGGACCCGGAAGGAAGGAGAGCCATGAAAGGCAGAGAGGAAAGTGAAAGAGGAGAGGGTCCGCCCCAAAGGTAAGGGACAAAAAGGGAAAACGGACCCAGCTCAGGAATCCCTCGGGGTCGCCAACTCCCGAACTCACCAGCCGTGAGCCCCTGAGGGTGTAGCATTATCTAGGGTGCACCAAAAGTGGTGGGGCTACATACACCCGGCCTCCTTGAGGGCCTTAAGCAGAAGGCAGGAGATAACATGAAAAGAAAAAGAAGGCTGACCCCTCGCAGAAGGAGGGAATCAGAAAAGATGAGACAAGGGCCAATTAAGGCGGGAAAGGAAGTGACTCCCTAGGCCTCGGATACCCTAATACCGTCGGGGTCAGAAGAGAACAAGAGTTGACCAAGTGAGGTCGACAGGAAAGAAGACAGAGAGGAGACCGGCACAAGTAAGTGGAAGCAATGCCGGACTCAGCTGGGGCCCCGTGGTCGCCAACCCACGCCCACTAGAAGTGAGCCCCTGGGGGATCAACATTTATGCCTTATTTAGATAAACGAAGTAAAAATGTGTCTGATAAGAAACAATCAAAAAATTGAGCTTTATAAACCATAATACGATAACACAATAAAAATATAAAACAGACTAAAACTTATAAAACTTTAATAAAGTAGCCACATTCCTTCATGAACCGAATGACGAGATCTACTGACGGTCCGTCATCACGAAGAACAAGGAGAGGGTGTTAGTCAGTTTGGGAGACCTTCGCAGATCGGCCAGGTCCACAATTCCTAAAGAATGTGTGCCACCGTAAGGTGGACGCCGCAAGTACACACAGGGGAGGGGGACTTCTCTCTTTCGCCTAGATGTTAGGCCCCTTTAAACAACAATTATCATCATCATCATCTCTTTCGCCGAGTCGACAGAGTACCACATCTTCCTTCCGGCTGTATCGGAAGGAAGATTTCCTTAATTCGTTGCCTCCTTGATGGATCTTCCATACCATTGTTGTCTCCTTGATGCCTCTTCCAGACCTTCGTTGTCCCCTTGATGGCTCTCAGCTTGTTGGACAGAGGCGTGGGCGCACGCTTCCTCCCAATGTGACATAAAAGAACAAAAGTTGACCACGGTAGGTTGACAGGAAAGATGACGAAAAAGGAGCCCTGCACAAATAAGTGGAAATAATACCGAATTCAGATGGGGTACATTTGGGCCAAACCACGTTCCATTAGTTGTAAGTCTCTGGGGGAGGCAGACGATTATGATGATGGTAATTGTTAACATAGAGGTTATTTGCTCTAAAAGTTAGGAGTACCAGTCCCTTCTTTTATTTAGTATCATTCACCATTATCACCAGTCTGATTATGGGCGCATGACCAAAATGTTAATCCACTTAAAACATGATGATGATGATGATGATGATGATGATGATAATTGTTGTTTTATGGGGCCTAACATCTAGGTTATCGGCCCCTTAAGGTTTGGGTGATGTTGAATGATGACGATGATGATAATTGTTGTTTTAAGGGGCCTAACATCTAGGTTATTGGCCCCTAATGGTTTGGGTGATCGTGAAGATGATAATGAATTGTAAACTAAATCTAACACTAACTACTAACTTATATACTAGAAGAAAAAATGGAAAACAACAGGAGAATAAGGCAAATAAAGGACAGGAGGAAAAGAAATGCCCTCAACCCACGAAGAATGCGGATTGAGGGACTTGGAAGCAAGGAGAGCCATGAAAGGCAGATAGGAAAGTGAAAGAGGAGAGGATCCGCCCCACAGGTAAAAGATAATGATGATGATGAGCATGATAATTGTTGTTTCAAGGGGCCTAACATCTAGGTTATCGGCCCCTAATGGTCTGGGTGAGAGTGAAAGATGAGATGAGAATGAAAACTATAACTATCTACTAACTTACATACTAGAAGAGGAAATGGAAAACAAAAATAAGAATAAGGGAAACCTAAGACAGGAGGAAAGGAAATGCCCTCAACCCTCGAAGAATAGGAATTAAGGGACCCGGAAGAAAGGAGAGCCAGGAAAGGCAGATAGGAAAGCCAAAGAGGGGAGGAACCGCCCCAAAGGCAAAGGAAGAAGGAGAAAAACCGGACCCCGCTCAGAAAGCACTCGGGGTCGCCAACTCTTGAACTCACCAGCCGTGAGCCCTTGAGGGTGTAGCAATATCCAGGGTGCACCAGAAGGGATGGGGCTACATACACCCTGCTTCCTTTGGGGGCCTTGAACAGGAGGCAGGAGATATCATGAAAAGAAAAACAAGGCTGACCCCTCGCAGAAAGAGGGTATCAGGAAAGATGAGACAAGGGCCAATTAAGGCGGGAAAGAGAAACACTCCCTAGGCCTCGGATACACTTATACCATCGGGGTCGGAAGAGAACGAGTGTTGACCAAGGGAGGTAGATAGGCAAGATAACTGAAAGGAGCCCGGCACAAATAAGTGGAAGCAAAACCGGATCCCGTGGTCGCCAACCCACGTCTCACAAGTTGTGAGACCCTGGGGGGGGCTGAAAATAAGTGGTTAAATTGAAGAAGGGGACTTGTCACCTTGACTTGTCCTGTTTTTGTACGGATATGCGTGACGTTCTCTTCAGTGCCAAGAGATGGCTCTCTTGCTACGCAAGCTCACCTGGTTAGCGGGAAAATGGCGAGCTTTAGTGACGAAAGTGAATCTCAGTGTAATTGTGTGAGAAAGAAAAGAAACTTAGGTGAATGGAAAAGAAATGTACTAAGGAATAGTAAAGTTAGCTGGAAAGGACAGAAGATTGCTGCTCGACAGGCTGGCTCTAGTTGTCGGTAAGAAATACTTACTCTTTTCCCTAACCTAAACATGTATTTCTTTGCTATTCTGTGATATGCTTCATTAATAATTTAATTGATTGACAGGTGTAAACGAAAATGCTTTGACAGATTCTCTAGAGAGACAAAGACTCTGTTGATATCAGAATTCAGTAACATGCTAACCAAGAACGCTCGAGATACATATTTGTGTTCCCTGAGTCTACCGTATTCACCACAAACACGACGACCACGAGATAAAAGTATACATCATTGCCCAAGGGAAGCTAATTACTTTTACAAGGTACTGTATACAGGAAACTGATATTTGTCACTACTATCTGTTCGTAAAAATATGCAAGCAACCACATTTCTATGAACATGATTCAAGTAATCCTTCTTTCACTGTTTCAGATTAAAGTTGGCTGTCAAGAGGAAATTGTGTGCAAGATAGTTTTCGTCGCTCTGCATGGTGTAACAAAAAGACGTGTTGACCTTGCCCAGAAAGGAGTAGCTTCCCCTCATGATGGCCGTGGGAAGCATAAAAATCCTCGAAAAGTCTCAGAAGATACCAATGTGTTAATTCAAGAGTTTGTACGTTCCTTCCCCTACAGAGTGGCACACTATGGTGGAACTGGTCGGAAAATGAGGTAAGTTACAGTACTTATCCTGTAATCTCTCAATTCACAAACTTTGGGAACTGTTCCTACAGAAACATGAACCGGATCAGTACCGTACTTATTGTTTCAAAATATTACGGGAAGTTCAACTGGAGAATCGGGTTTCAAACCTACTGTTAAATATCATTACTTTTATGATAACTACAAGGACCATTTTCAACTATAGGTTTGGGAGGCATATGCAGTACTTGTGAGAACTTGAAATGCAAGATTCAGGCCGAAACAAATGTAGCTTTGAAGAGAAAGTTGGAGAATGAACTAAAACTACACAAGTTACGAGCAAATGTATTTTACAACAGTACGAAGAAGTGTCAAGAGCTGGTTTTGGGGGAGGAGAAAATATTGTCAGAAATGTTTGCATTTGATTTCATGCAAAACATACCAGTGCCAGTAACAGAAATGTTCCATTATAGACAGCCATGGGTATGTTTTTGGCAAGCACAGATTTTCAGATAACAGAGCCTTTATGTATGTATATGACGAAATCACTGCTAAGAATGGTCCGAATGAGGTAGTTTCTCTGTTAATGAATTTTCTCCAAACCCACGTGTCACCTAGTGTTTAGAAATTGTATGTGTTTTCAGATGCATGTACAGGCCAGAATAGAAATCGATCCATGGTGCAGTTTTGGTACACTTTAGTACAAAATAGCCACTTTTCTGTGATCCGCCATATGTTCCGTACACGTGTTCATTCGTACATGACATGCGACAGAGATTTCTCCTCTTTAGAACTGAAAAGGAGAAAGCAAGATACTGTATACACCTGCTCAGTGGTTTTATATATTGCGTACAAGTCGCAAGGGCATGAAGTTTGTAATGTGCTCTCAAGATATTTTTCCTCAGTTCCAAGGGCATTTAGATCCATTCTTCAAGAAGACCGTTACTGTGAAAGGGCAAATGTGGGCAGTCACTTCATACAAATTGTTTGAATTTTCTTCAGCATCCAAGTGTGAGAATAACTTTTCACCTGTTAAACCAGGGAAATGTCCAACTTTGAACAATATACCTGTGGCTTGTACAGATCTAGTACCTATGAAAACAGCAAAGGCTAATGATGTTGCTAAGATGCTTCATATTATCCCATTAGAGCACCGGCAGTTTTTTTATATCATTGTTAACAAATTCAGCGATGCAAGCCAATAAACGCCAGATGATTCAGGAAGAGAGTTATGGGATAGTGAAGACGATCGAGAGTAAGAATAGCTCCGGGATGCATTTTTTGTAGTACCCACTGTACCTACTTTACAATGTGTATTTAAGTATATTTTGGTATAAAAATGTTCATCAGTAAGATTCCAACCTCATGTACCACACATAGCAGAATTAAAAATCTTAATAGTACATTATGCAACGAGCCTACAATGGCAATAATTAAGACACGAGTATGTTTATAAAAAACGAGCGTAGCGTGTTTTATAATTTCCATACGTTCTTTTAATTACCATTATAGGCGAGTTGTATACGACTGTTTATGTTCGACGATAATTATAACTTTATTATATGTCTTAACATAAATATTCATAAATATCTGTGGGATTCAGTAACTTCAGTTAGTGAACAGAGCGGGCTGGGTGGTTTGCTGACTGAACAGAGCGAATGCGTGGGTCAAAGAATTTCGAAAGCAGAGACCATTTACTTTGCTTGGCAATTCTATTGTTTACAGCCTGCATGTCTAGTACCGATCAGAACTAGCATTCACTAATATTGTCACCGAAGTCGTTTGAAAGCAATGCGCTGTGTATAAATTGGTGTTGGGGATATTAAGGTACAGTGCTATTTCTTGTCTCATATTCGCCAGTTTATTTACGCGAACATATGGGACGGTGCACTTTCCATGTCGGTAATTTATGTAGAAGGATGCTGTGTTACTATCTTCTGGACGTAGATTCATAAATTTCTTGCATATGTCATAGTATTTTCTTGTTACCGTAAAGGTTCGTGCTGATTTTGTCTTTGTGTTTGGGATTGTAACTACAATGGTTGATCCGATATCCAATTTGAACTTTCAAAGCATGTAATTTATGTCGGACATGTTGGATTTTGAGCGCATGCGCGAAGCTATCCTTACCTAATTGGTCAATGATTGAGCACTGATTGGCTGGAGAAACTGTTTCATAATGAAGAATAGTACTATAATGACTCTCATTATGATACAGTTTTCTGACATATAATGTTTACTTTTCGACATCGCCGAACATAAAAAGAGTAATAATCTCACTTGCTTAAAAACTGACTCTGTTTAGATCAAAAAGGGGACTTGTCAACCACTTTCAGTGTCATTTTTAAAACCCGTTTATTGCGAAGACCCACACAAATTACTCAACTAGCAAGTCCAACTTAAGGTATTCTGCTAATAATGAAGAAAAAAGTTACTACAATTAGTAGTAACACAACCTGACAAGTTTTTGCGTTTTTCACAAAATGTCAAAGACATGACAACTCCCCTATTTGATCTCAGTGGCACAATTATAAAAAAAACACAGTTGACTTGGTGGTTAACTGAACACACCACCATTCTTTTATTTATTATCATAGTTACAGAAATCTAACGACACTTAGTCAAAAGGGCATAATTGTTATCTGGTCTCTGGGATAGTGCCTGTCCATAGCTTGTCTTAGGGCAGTGGCAAAAGGTCGCCAATTTGTCTACAGCTCGGAATATACTGCTAACTTATCTCTGGGCTCTAGCGAATTCTCACTAGTTATTCCACATCTACGCACACATACGAATTCAATCATCTTGGCTATAAATGTCTCCGTATTGACAATTGAATCAAAACTACCCTAACTACTGTAGGTATAAAGATGTTTTTTGGTCCACCTTAAGTCAAATACTTAATATTGATGATTAAGATGTTGCTTTAAGGAGCTAACAGCTAGGTTATCGGTCCCTAATGGTTTGGGTGATCGTGAAAATGACTAACTAAAACTAACTACAGTACTAATTTACGTACTAGAAGAAAGAAAGATCAAATATGGGAAACAAACGACAGGAAAAATGCCCACATCAATCGGGGAATTATACCTGAGGAATTTGGAAGGACATAAAGCCATACAAGGCAGATAGCAAAGGGAAAGAAGAGAGCGTCCGTCCCAAAGTCAATGAAAGAAGGGATATAACGGACACAATTAAGGAGTCCCTCACCACCCATGAGCCCTTGAGGGTGTAGCACTATCCACGGTGCACCATACGTGGTGGGGCCACAAACAACCTGCCTCCTTGAGCACTTTGGGCAGAAGGCAGGAGATATGACGAAAAGAAATTATGTATATATTATTTAGCGTATGGCTTTTAGTGCCGAGAGTGTCCGAGGACATGTTCGGCACGCCAGAGACTGTATCCGCTTCAAGCGGACACCCATGGGGTGAGCTACAAGTTCCGTTCAATTTCAAGTATTTCCAACTTTCGCTACCAGATGTCAATGATACCTAGTGATTAACGTTGAAACTTTGACAGAGCGTTTCAACGAAATCAAACCTAGAAATTTAGTTTCACACACGTTTAGTTAGTGGAAGGATCTTTTACATGCCATAAATCTATGACATGGGACCGCCTGCTTTACTTCCCCTCCAAAGAAAGGCATAGACTACTGAAAGACTTTAACGCTCTTAAAAATCCGACGACTTCGGCCGGGTTTGAACCCACGATCTTGGGCACAGCAGTTCAGCATGCTACCAACTACGCCACCGAAGCCGCTACGAAGAGAAAACATGAGGTCGACAGAAAGGAGCCCGTCACAAGTGGAAACAATGCTCGACTCAGCAGGGTCCCGTGGTCGCCCACCAATATCCAGCTATTTGTGAGCCCCTGGGGAGATTGAATATTGAAACAAATTAATAAACCAATAAACATCTTTATACTAATATCATTTATGATTTCCACTTCTAGCAACATAGACTACTTGCTCACAGCTCGCAACATTATGGTTTCTTATCTGTTGGGTAGGTCTGTCCACCATTGCGAACCCATATGTTATTTATCAGTGGACTAGCGGAAAGTACTCGCCAGTTACTTCACAGTTCGGAACATTACACATGCTCGGCATCAAGGTAGAAAGCCAGTCCACAACTCGGAACATAACGATCACTCGTCACTGGGGTAGTAGACTAACTCCGAGTACTCGCCAGGCCTATCCCAGTAGTCAACAGCTCGCACCCGATACTCGCCTTCCAGTGTCTCTTCTCTCTCTTCCCATTCTCCTGCAATAAGATCATATTTACATTAATTAGACCAACATCAGAGGAAGTACGCCATAAGCATCATTATATTGTTATCTTAAGGGACCTAACATGTAGGTCATCGGACCATAATGAAACAATATATTATACAATGTTAATATAAAACACACAGTGATGATGATGATGATAATAATTGTTGTTTTAAGGGGCCTAACATCTAGGTTATCGGCCCCTGATGGTTTGGGTGATCGTGAAGATGAAAAAAAGCAAAAGCGAACTTAAAAACTAAAACTAACTACTAACCTACATACTAGAAGAAGAAATGGAAAAATAAAGGAGTATAAGGCAAATAAAGGACAGGAGGAAAAGAAATGCCCTCAACCCTCGAAGAAGGCGGATTGAGGGACTTGGAAGGATGGAGAGCCATGAAAGGCAGATAGGAAAGTGAAAGAGGAGAGGGTCCGCCCCAAAGGTAAGGGACAAAAGGGGAAAACGGACCCAGCTCAGGAATCCTTCGGGGTCACCAACTCCCGAACTCACCAGCCGTGAGCCCCTGAGGGTGTAGCATTATCTAAGGTGCACCAGAAGTTGTGGGGCTACATACACCCAGCCTCCTTTAGGGCCTAGAGCACAAGGCAGGAGGTAAAAGGAAGAGAAAAAGAAGGCTGACCCCTCGCAGAAGGAGGGTATCAGAAAAGATGAGCAAGGGCCAATTAAGGCGGGAAAGGAAGAGACTCCCTAGGCCTCGGATACCCTACCACCGTCGGGGTCAGAAGAGAGCAAGAGTTGACCAAATGAGGTCGACAGGAAAGAAGACAGAGAGGAGCACGGCACAAGTAAGTGGAAGCAATGCCGGACTCAGCTGGGGCCCCGTGGTCGCCAACCCACCCCCACTAGATGTGAGCCCCTGGGGGTAAAACACACAGTGAGCCTCAACAACAAGGATGCATTATTTGGGTGAAAGATGATGTTGATGGTGATGATAATTGTTGTTTTAAGGGGTCTAACATCTAGGTTATTGGTCCCTAATGGTTTGGGTGATCGTGAAGATGATAACGAAATGTAAACTATAACTAAAACTAACTACCAACTTATATACTAGAAGAAGAAATGGAAAACAAAAGCAGAATATGGCAAATAAAGGACAGGAGGAAAAGAAATGCCCTCAACCCTCGAAGAATGCAGATGGAGGGACTTGGAAGGAAGGAGAGACATGAAAGGCAGATAGAAAGGGAAAGAGGAGAGGGCCCGCCTCAATGCCAGAGGAAAAATGGGACAAAACGGACTTAGCTCAGGAATCCTTCGGGGTCGCCAACTCCCGAACTCACCAGCCGTGAGCCCCTGAGGGTGTAGCATTATCCAGGGTGCACCAGAAGTGGTGGGGCAACATACACCCAGCCTCCTTGAGGGCCTTGAGCAGAAGGCAGGAGAGAACAGGAAAAGAAAAAGAAGGCTGACCCCTCGCAGAAGGAGGGTAACAGAAAACATGAGACAAGGGCCAATTAAGGCGGGAAAGGAAGAGACTTCCTAGGCCTCGGATACCCTAATACCGTCGGGGTCGGAAGAGAACAAGAGTTGACCAAGTGAGGTCGACAGGAAAGAAGACGGAGAGGATCCCAGCAGAAGTAAGTGGAAGCAATGCCGGACTCAGCTGGGGCCCTAATATTTAGAGGCGGATGTCCAAATATGAAAAAAAGAATAATATAAAAAAATTATAATAATAAACAAAAAATACACAAACGAAAAAAATATAATTTTAAAATCAAGTTTTACCCGTCAATACACACTTCAAAATGTAGATAGTTTGCTCTGCCTAACTAATTCTCACTTATAAAACGGATGACGAGATCAGCAGCTAACACGTCATCGCATAATATAAGATCACATGTATTCTGCAAACCAAGGTTTCTTCGTAGGTCACCAAGATGATATGATAATAATTCTTGTTTTAAGGGACCCAACACCTAGATTATCGGCCACTAATGAAATAATGATCATAATTCTTGTTTTAAGGGCCTCACATCTAGCTTATCGGCCCCAAATGAAATGAAATGTTATGCAATGGAGATAAAAACAGCCCACTGCCAGAGATGAAAATGAAAATGGTTTGTATACGACAGGCAGTGAGCCCCAACAACTATGCCTTATTTGATAAAAGGAGTAAAAATAGGATGTTGATAAACAATAAAGCAAATAAGGTACATTAAACAATTAAAACTGATATGATCGCAATAGAAACATAAAACAGACTAAAACTAAACTAAAAGTTCTTAACTACGAGGCTGTTTTTTCAACCTCCGATGGACTGTATAAAACTGATTTTTATTCTTATGTCTCGGAAGAGAACAAGAGTTGACCAAGAGAGGTCGATAGGGGGCATTGGAAAGCTGGTGTAACTATACGATAAATGTTTCAATCGTTTTGGCGATTATGTTGAGACATAAGAATAAAACAAGCAAACATTTAGTAGTAAAATCAGTTTGATATGACTATCTGTTATTTTTTTATACAGTCCATCGGAACTTGAAAAAAACAGCCCTCGTTTATTAACCCATTAGCTCCTACGGTTGCCATATGGCAATGAATGTCTCTGTTTCAAAAGAGGCACCCACAATCTGCGACAAGCGTTAGATCGGCACTAAATCGATTGTTTGGTGCGTGAAGGTGTTAACAATGCACCAAGATTATCAGTTTCACTTGTTCCGTGTTAATGTAATGTATACAGCTGTGTGAATATTCAGCTCGGTAGCAAGACACAAATGAAATGGACGTTGGTTTCGCGAAGTATATTTACTCACATATTTTATATTCTTCTTAGCTTTCTACTTCAAATTATTGTTTTAGATATATCAATAGATCATTTGTAAGAAATTACAGCAATTCGAACCATTATTAGCAATGCTAAGACTGTTTCATTCGAATTATTGCCATATGGCAACCCTAGGCGTTTGTGCTCAGTGACATTGTCTAATAGATTTTTCTTCCTATATTATTTTAGGAGAGGTTTCGCGCTGGCAGAAGCTCTTGATGTTCTAATCAAAGAGGATATAAATGGAGATGTTGACATTTCTGTTGAACCATCAGAACGAAATATTGACTAAGATGATTCAGGAAGTGAAGATGAAGGGGGGTAAGTTACCGTACATTTAGCTTTACATACCGTACTTCAGAACAGTGTATCTTGGAATTATTATTATTATTATTCCAGACTCGTTGACAATCTAACATATCGGCAGTTGCGAGCTAATGCTGAAGTAAGACTACCAAATGAAGAAAGACTGGGCGTCAACAACAATGACAACAGTGACATAACACAACCCATAACCGCAACCAGTTATCACAATTCGTCACCCACCAACCTCTGGTCAAGGAAGAACGAGGATAGTAGAGAGGGAAAAGGAAAAAACAACTTTGAGTCCTCGATGGGTAAAAGACTCTGATTTTGACATTTAAACTCCTACTTCATTTCCAAATCCGGATTATTATAGGTACGAAAATATGTCAGTAGTGAACATTTTTAAACAGTTCATAGACAGTGAAATTGTGGAATTCTTAGCTGAGGAAACTAGGCGATATGCATTGTTCTTGAACCACCCAGATCCGAAGATCACTGCGGATGCAAACCGTTGTTTTATTGCAATATTGTTTGTTAGTGGGTACAATAATTTGCCATCTATGCGGCACTATTAGGACTCTTAACGATGACATGAAGAATTTGGCCGTGTCTCAGGCTATGAGAAGAGAGAGATTTCTACAAATCTGTCGTTTCCTGCATTGTGCAAAAAATACAAAGATCGACCTAAATGACAAGGCATGAAAAGTGAGTCCTTTTATGGAGTTGATCAAAATAAAATGTATCGCAAATTTTTCTCCCCTAAGAACATCTGGCCTATGACGAAATTATGGTGAAGTATTTCGGGCACCGCGGCTGGAAACAGTTCATCCGCGGAAAGCCAATAAGATTTGGGTACAAAATGTAGAGCCTGAATACTAAAGATGGTTATCTAGCAAATTTTGAACTTTATGTTGGTAATGGTCCTAAGTATAATACTGATTACGAGAAGCCATTCGGTAAGGCGGCTGCCCCATTACTTGTGCTACTGAACGAACTTCCAGACGAGAGGAAGTGCTATAGTTATCAATTTTACAAGGATAATTCATATTCTTGCCCTGCGCTATTCTCCTATGTCATATCTCTTGGACATTCAAGCATTGGCACTATCAGGGAGAAAATAATTTCAAAAGGATATCCATTGGTGAACAAAAAATGTTTTCTAAGAAGGATCGTGGATATTTTGAGACAGCAATGGAGATGAATGATGATGATGATAATTATTGTTTTAAGGGGCCTAACATCTAGGTTATCGACCCCTAATGATCTGGGTGATAGCGAAAATGATAATGAAATGGAAACTAGAACGAAAATTAAGTGAGACGAAAAATACTTAAAAGGAACTCAGATTGAAACAACTCACAAAATGTTCTGACAAAAGGGAATTTAGAACGAAAAAAATGCACAAAAAGAATAGATTGAAAAATACCCACAAAATGCAGGCCAGGCTCAAAATACGTACAAAATGCAATGTAGCGTCGAAATACTTACAAAATGCAACTGAAATTCAAAATACTTACAAAATGCAGTTGAAATTGAAAATGCTTACAAAATGCACGATAGATTCAAACGACTCATGTGGATTGACAATACTTACAAAATGCAATTTAGATTGAAAATACTTGACAAAAAGTAATTTAGATCCAAAATACCCACAAAATGCAATTGAGAATCAAAATATTTGCAAAATGCCCACCAAACAAAATGCAATTTAGATGTAAATTCTTGCGAAATGCGGTTTTGGTTGAAAATACTTACAAAATGAAATTGAAATTCAAAATATTCACAAAGGTCCCTCCACCATATTGAAAGACTTACTAAAAAGCTATTTAGATTGCCAATCTTTACAAAATGCAATTGAGGTTGAAAACAATCGCGAGATGTAATTTAGATCGATAAAACATACAAAAAGCAACGTAGATTAAAAATACCTTAAGAAATCGCTAAAAGGGAATTTAGATACACGGTGAACCAAGTAACAAAAACAGTGCGGGAATCTTAAAGAGAAAGGAAATATAATGAAAAGAGGAGAGAGGAGAGGGTCCGCCCCAAAGGTAAGGGACAAAAGGGAAAAACGAACCCAGCTCAGGAATCCCTTGGGGTCGCCAACTCCCGAACTCACCAGCCGTGAGCCCCTGAGGGTGTAGCATTATCTAGGGTGCACCAGAAGTGGTGGGGTTACATACATCCTGCCTCCTTAAGGGCCTTGAGCACAAGTCAGGAGGTAAAAGGAAAAGAAAAAGAAGGCTGACCCCTCGCAGAAGGAGGGTATCAGAAAAGATGAGACAAGGGGCAATTAAGGCGGGAAAGGAAGAGACTCCCTAGGCCTCGGATACCCTAATACCGTCGGGGTCGGAAGAGGGAGATGAATGATGGGCATCCGTATGTGAAATGGGTGGACAATGGAGCCGTCACCATGATTTCATCATCATGTGGCACTAAGGAAGTGAGTCAAGTAAAGAGATATTCGCAAGAAAAGAAGCGGCATGTCATGGTTTCCAGGCCTAAACTAGTCTCAAAATACAACTCATTTATAGGTGGTACTGATCAGATGAATCAGAATGTGAGCTATTATCGCTTTGGAATTCGGGGGAAAAAGTGGTACACTGGCCTTTGATTACGTGGATGTTTGATGTGATCTTGCAGATAGCATAACAAATCCACCGGACAACTATTTCCGCAACTAGATTTCAAGCAAGAAGTTGCAATTTTGTATATAAAAAGATACCAGGTACTAGCTAAGGCAGCAGGAATACCTCCAGTGTCACTGGCTTCGTCCTCAGAGAGCCGCATATCAACATTTGACTGTACTGATCACCTCGTGAAACACACGGAAGGGCACAAAAGGAGGAAATGTGCTCGTAACAATTGTAAATCCATTGTAAAAACCCAGTGTTCCAAATGTAATGTCGGATTGTTTCATCCCATTCCATACTCGCTAGTGTTTGTGTTACATTTCGACATTATTTCATGTGGGAGTATAATAATAAATTTGTAAACTGATGATACCGCACAGTGATCATTTATGGAGTAGTTTTGTTTCCTGGTCATTATTTTCAGAGTTTTACAAATACAGGTAACCCAAGCGCCTAGGGTTGCAACCACAAGTACTTCAAAAACTGGAAGTCAAAATATCAAAAAATCTACATTAATCTTTTCATTAGGTCTAATAGACATGTAGTAAAATAAAGAAAAAGTAAAAACAAATATTAATTCATTTCAGCGTTAATGAGTAGAAACTTTAAAAACTTTAAAAAGTAGCCACTCTCCCTCATGATCCGGATGACGAGTTCTACTGACTGTCCGTCATCAAGTAGAACAAGGGAGAGGGTGTTAGGCAGTTTGAGAGTCCTTCGCAGATCGGCCAGGATCCTTAATTGGCATGCGCATAGGTATAATTAGGCCGGCCCCGTGGTGTTGATGTAGCGCGCCTGCCTCTCACCCGGAGGCCACGGGTTCGATTCCCGGCTCCGTCAGGGATTTTAGAAACTGACGTGAGGGCTGGAACGGGGTGCACTGAGCCTCGTGAGGACAATTGAGTAGCTGTCTGACAGTGAGGCAGCGCCCCGATCACGAAAACCAAGATTAACGGCCGAGGGGACCCGATGCACTGATCACGCGTCATCCCAATATATGCAGACCAAATGGCTGGGCAGCGGTCGCTTGGTAGGCCTAGGCTGTAGTGCCAGGGGTTATTATTATAGGTATAATTATACCCTCCTGCCATTACCCTATGAACACACCTTGAACCAGATGCGGTTATACATCTTCAGGTAACAGCGAATGTTTGTGCGTTAAGGTCAGGAGACGTGTCTTTGCACAACTGCCGAGTTCCCACTACGTAAAGGTTGTTGATGATGATAATTGTTGTTTTAAGGGGCCTAACATCTAGGTTATCGGCCCCCAATGGTTTGGGGGATCGTGAAGATGAAAAGGAAATGCAAACTATAACTAACTACTAACTTATATACTAGAAGAAGAAATGGATAACAAAAGTAGAATAAGGCAAATAAAGGAAAGGAGGAAAAGAAATGCACTCAACCCTCGAAGAATGCGGATTGAGGGACTTGGAAGGAAGGAGAGCCATGAAAGGCAGATAGGAAAGTGAAAGAGGAGAGGGTCCACCCCACAGGTAAAGGACAAATGGGGGAAACCGAACCCAGCTCAGGGATCCCTCGGGGTCGCCAACTCCAGAACTCACCAGCTGTGAGCCCCTGTGGGTGTAGCAATACCCAGGGTGCAACAGACGTGGTGGGGCTACATACACCCCACCTCCTTGAGGGCCTTGATGATGATGATGATGATGATGATGATGATGATGATGATGATAATTGTTGTTTTAAGGCGCCTAACATCTAGGTTATCGGCCCCTAATGATCTGGGTGATAGCGAAAATGATAATGAAACGGAAACCAGAACGAAAATTAAGTGAGACGGAAAATACTTACAAAAAGGAACTCAGATTGAAACAACGCACAAAATGTTCTTACAAAAGGGAATTTAGAACGAAAAGATTCACAAAAGGAATAGATTGAAAAATACCCACAAAATGAAGGCTAGGTTCAAAATACGTACAAAATGCAATGTAGCGTCGAAATACCTACAAAATGCAATTGAAATTCAAAATATATTACAAAATGCAAATGAGATCGAAATTACGTACAAAATGCAATGGAGGTTCAAAATACTTACAAAATGCAATTGAAATTGAAAATACACGATGCAATTCAGATTGAAATATCCCAGTTCCAATCCAAATTATTCACAAAGTGCAATTGAAATTCAAAATACTTACAAAATGTAATTGAAGTTGAAATGCTTACAAAATGTACGGTAGATTCAAACGACTCATGTGGATTGACAATACTTACAAAAAGCAATTTAGATTGAAAATACTTGACAAAATGTAATTTAGATTCAAAATAACCACAAAATGCAATTAAGAATCAAAATATGTGCAAAATGCGGTTTTGGTTGAAAATACTTAAAAAATGCAATTGAAATTTAAAATACTCACAAAGGTCCCTCCTCCATATTGAAAGACTTACTAAAAAGCAATTTAGATTGTCAATCTTTACAAAATGCAATTGAGGTTGAAAACAATCACGAGATGTAATTTAGATCGAAAAAATATACAAAAAGCAACGTAGATTAAAAATACCTTTAAAAATTCGCTAGAAGGGAATTTAGATACACGGTGAACCAAGTAACAAAAACAGTGCGGGAATCTTAAAGAGAAAAGTAAATATAATGAAAAGAGGAGAGGGGAGAGAGGAGAAGGTCCGCCCCAAAGGGAAGGGACAAAAGGGGAAAACGGACCCAGGTCAGGAATCCCTCGGGGTCGCCAACTCCCGAACTCACCAGCCGTGAGCCCCTGAGGGTGTGGCATTATCGACGGTGCACCAGAAGTGGTGGGGCTACATACACCCTGCCTCCTTAAGGGCCTTGACCACAAGGCAGGAGGTAAAAGGAAAAGAAAAAGAAGGCTGACCCCTCACAGAAGGAGGGTATCAGGAAAGATGAGACAAGAGACAATTAAGGCCGGAAAGTGAAAGACTCCCTAGGCCTCGGATAACCTAATACCGTCGGGGTCGGAAGAGAACAAGAGTTGACCAAGGGAGGTCGACAGGAAAGAAGACGGAGAGGAGCCCGGCACAAGTAAGTGGAAGCAATGCCAGACTCATCTGGGGCCCCGTGGTCGCCAACCCACGTCCCACTAGTTGTGAGCCCCTGGGAGGCCATGAATCATATAACGGTAGGGACCAGGTATTTCTCCAAGTAAGATGCAAGGTGGTTTACAATATTAGTAACCTTTCATTATCAATGGAAATTTCCGGTACTGCAGAAGATGTCTCGACACCCGAAATGCGTCGGAGTTTGGTCCAACATAAGATGAGGAATTACAGGGTCATCGCAAAATAATGCCTAGATTTTAAGTAATTGCTATTAAAAAAAAACGATTAGAGGTGATGTAGATGGTTCTAGCTTTAAAATGTGTGGAAAAGATAACATTACTTTTTCACACCTTATTAAGATTCAATGTGAGCTCCATTTGTTTGATCTGCAGACGTGCGTCGAGTGTATCGCGAACCGCGTAATTAGTGGTGAGGCGGAGCCCTACATGACGGGCTGTCCAGTCTGATGTATTCTATTTGAGCGAACACAAACTGTTCAAGCATGTTGAGGTAATTGTTTCTTCAGAGAAAAAGAAAGGTCCAATAACTTGGTCATGAGGTAACCCACACCACACATTAGACGCCGGCCGAGCAACAAACGGATGATGATGATGATGCTTGTTTTAAGGGGCCTAACATCTAGGTTATCGGCCCCTAATGGTTTGGGTCATCGTGAAGATGATAATGAAATGTAAACTATAACTAAAACTAACTACTAACTTATATACTAGTCTCCTAGAGGAAGAAATGGAAAACAAAGGAGAATAAAGCAAATAAAGGACAGGAGGAAAAGAAATGCCCTCAACCCTCGAAGAATGCGGATTGAGGGACTTGGAAGGAAGGATTGCCATGAAAGGCAGATAGAGAAGGGGAAAGCCAATGGAAAAGGGGTGGAGGGGGGAAACTGGACCAAGTCCAGGAATCCCTCGGGTTCACCCGTTTCCAAACTTACCAGCCGTGAGGGTGTAGCACTATCACGGGCCAACCATAAGTGGTGGGGCTACACACACCCTGCCTCCTTTAGGGCCTTGAGCAGACGGCAGATGATGATGATTTATTTATTTATTTATTTATCGTATGACTTTTAGTGCCGGGAGTGTCCGAGGACATGTTCGGCTCGCCTGAGTCTGTACCTGCTTCCAGCGGACACCCTTAGGGTGAGCTACAACTTCCGATCAATTTCAAGTAGTTCCAACTTTCGCTACCAGATATCAATGATACCGAGTGGTGAACGTTGGAACTTTTATAGAGCGTTCCGACGAAATCTAACCTAACAAATTAACTTCACACAAGTTTAGTCTCTGGAAGGATCTTTTACATGCCATAAATCTATGACATGGGACCGCCGGCTTTACTTCCCCTCCGAAGGAAGGCATACTGAAGGATTTTTAACGCTCTTAAAGAAATCCGAGGACTTCGGCCGGGTTTGAACCCACTATCTTGGGAACAGCAGTTCGGCATGCTACCAACTACGCCACCGAAGCATGATGATGATGATGATGATAGCTGTTGTTTTAAGGAACCTAACATAAAGGTTCTCGGCCCCAGATGGGAGACAGAAGAGGTCTGTCCCTTAAAGATAGGGGACATCAGGAAAGATGTCACAATGGGTAATTAAAGCTATAACGTGTAAGACTCGCTATGCCTCGGATCCTCTAAAGCCGTCGGAGTCGGATGATAAGGGAGATCGACAGAAAAGCTGACAAGAGTGAAGCTCGGCACAAATGAGTGGAAGGAATGCCTAGCTCAGCTGGGGTTTCAGAGTCACCCATACACGTTCCACTTGTTAGGAGCCTCTGGGATGAAGGGGGGAGGGGGGAAATATATGTATTATTCTATAACGCTACAACTAGCGAATATGTAAACAATCCGAGTATAACGAATGTTCAAATAAAACTTACCTCTCGCCTGTGCTACTTGAGTCGGAGCATATTGAAATGACAAGAAAATCACATCTTCTACATTAATGCGATGAAACTGTTCCTCTCCATTCGTTTGTGTTGGGGAGAACTCCACCTCGTAAGTCTTAATGCACCTGGAAAACGAGAAATATCAACTATAGCGTGACTCATCTCGGGCCAATAAAGGGGCTTGCCCAGTGCCGGATTACGGTAAAATGAGGCCCAAGTCCCTCGGATTTTTGGGGCCACTTTATTTTTTTCAAATAATTTTTATTTTTTAGCACCTGTACATTTAATTAAGTATATACAAGAGTTATTTTTCTCAAGATGAATAATACACTTTTTATTAAATCATAGGCCTACATACATTTCAATTGAAACGATCATCGTTATTTGAAAACATTTCAGATGATTTAATGAACAATTTAACAAATCATACTATTTTTTACTTCTGTAAAGTGTAATAAAAAATCTGTTTTTTCGGTCAATGAAATCTTCTACAATGTCATCAAAATCAATTTCTCGCAGAACATCTGACTCGATATAAGTTACATTAAACTTGGCATGTCTAATCGTTCTTGTGACATGATACTTCTTTGTGCACTTTTGCTCCGTTTCAATTATGGAAACGAGCGCTCCACAGAACAATTTGTTATCATGAGGGTCAGGAAAATGCGAAAAGCAATTTCAACGTTCGGAAAAACAGACTCAAGTTGTCTCGAATAAGAATTTCGTAAAGTTCAGAATGAGTGAACTCACTTTTTAAAGAACGTTGTAATTTAATATAATGCTGGAACTGTCTCAGTTCTGGATATTTTTTTCTATATCTTCGGAATAAAATTGAACTAAATTAGAAATTGCTTGGGGGCCCCGGAAAATTGGGGGCCCTAGGCCTAGGCCTAGTCGGGCCTAATGGGTAATCCAGCACTGGGCTTGACG